>JAZHEH010003313.1:10000000-12400000 GCA_036589455.1 Ateles fusciceps | reverse complement strand
GGTGGACTGCCTCAGTTATGGCGGACTGCTTCAGTTATGGTGGACTGCCTCAGTAATGGCAAACTGCCTCGGAAATGGCAGACTGCCTTGGTAATGGGGGGACGCCTTCCCCGAACAGAGCTGGACCGTCCTGGGTCCAGCTGGGCTTGCTGCGAAACTTTCAATCCAGAGCATTTCAGATTACCAGTCTTTGTTGCGGTGGGCCCCACAGAGCCAGATCACCTGGCTCCCTGTTTTAGCCCCCTTTTTTTTCAGTTGAATAGGTGGCTCCATCTCCCAGGTGGAACTCCAGGTGCCAGTTGAAACAGTCACCCAGATTTGTATGAGTTTTTGTGTGGAGACCCACTGGGCCAGCTGAAACAGGTGTGCTGGAAACTCGTGGCGCTTTTCACCCCAGGAATCTCCTGGTCTCTGGGCAGTAAAAACTCATTTGGAAATGTGGTGATCACTCACCCTCTGCATTGTTCTCTCTGGGAACTGCACTGCAGAGCGGTTCCTATTCAACCATCTTGGATCTACCCCTAGAATTTCTTTCTTTCTGTTTCTTGTTTTCTATGTCTGTGCTTCAATATCGCATAGTATCTTAGTATTTTCTCATTCTTTTCTTGTTTCACTCATTCATAAAGGTTTCTATTTTTGTTTTTAGTGCTATTTTAATGGCCTATCTATCTATCTGGCTAGCTATCATCTGTCTGTCTATTTATCTATCTATCCATTTATCCATTAATCCACAACTATTCATCCATCTAGAAAAGAGAGTTTGAGAGAGAGTAAAGAGGCAGAAAATGATTTACTTTTAGGTTTTCTAATTACATTTTAAAAATATACACCTAGTCTCATTTCACTTTTACTTGCTTTTGATTAATGTTTTTTCTTTCTAATACCTGTTTTAATTATCATTTTGAGCAAGATAAACATTCTTTTATCAAGATCAGATTATCATATTTTGTTCACATTGCATGTGCTGAATTTGTTTCTTAGCAATTGATTTAGTTTCTTGGCTGCAAGGAACATGTGAATCTTAGCTGGTCTGGATTGACTTCTTGTTTACCTCAAGGTATTGACTGTTGGCCAAAATAATGAAATGTATTAACAATAGGCAAGAAAATGACATTCCATAGCTTGGGCCTATGAGTGTTTTGGGGGGTATGATATGTTAGCCTGTTTACATTGTTTGGTGAAAATAAATTGTTTTGTGATTCGCACCTCGTTTTGTTGAGGATTGGCTCGATTTGATGGTTCAGCATAGACATGACATTTAAATATTCCTGTGTGAATGTCCCCAGTAAGAGACTCTATCATAAGTCACTGGAGTTGACCGGACACAGTTGCTGAATTCTTGCGCTTAACCCAAAACATGTTTTCGAATAGTAATTCTAGTTCTTAAATAAAGATTCTAGCAAGGACAGTTTTCATCCCTATTTCTTCAACAAGCTGAATGGACTCTAGGCCACCTGTTTATGACGTGAGACTAAAGTCAAAATGCCCATAGCTAGAACCAGGCACATTGCTCCATTTCCCATCCATGGGATACCTGTCATGTGTGGAGTTTTAAAATTTTTCTCTCATCAGATTTTATATATAGCATCATATCTTTGAAGGATAATTGACAAATTATATTTAATGAGTAAACCACCAAAAGTTAATTTGGATTTAATCTTCACCTTAATGTTTAGATAAATACATACATTTTTATATTCAGATTAAAAGCTTCCAATTAATAAAATCCTGGTCTAATATTGAGGGTCTCAAAGATACTATCTCTATTATAGCTATGAAAAAAACCAATGTAAATAGAATAAATATATTTGTTATAGCCTAAGTATTATCAATTGTTTTATTATTTGAGCTACTTTAGTAAAGGGATATTTACATTTGCTGAGGGGAAAAAAGAACCAATCTACTTGATAATTATTAATTGTCTATCACAAACACAAATATCACCCCATTTTACTAAAATACTGTATTCCCCAACAACAACATCAAGTCCTAAAAAGCACAGTTACTGTGATCAAAGTAATTTTGAATATATTCCAATATTATTATAATGATAAATGGCTCACTTACAAGAAAAAGGTATATTGTTAAGTGAGCATGGTAGAAGAAAGAAATCTATTTAAATTACAGAGCTAAAAGTTTACAGATGTCTCTGCTCACCTACAGTGGATTAAAACACTAAGCAAAGAATAACTAGAGACAAGACTGGGCATGAGGCAGAGTATTATGACATAGGAATGGAAGGAAAATATTTAAAAATAGGGTGGATGCATCAGTCAGCAATCTTTTCCTCTCTCTGTTGCAGCTCCTTTCTTTTCTTTTAGGGATCTGACCCTCCTCATGCCAATGTGGTTGTTCCAAAGATAGACATGACAGAACTTTAGTTATAAAGGGAATATTTAAATGCTGCCACTCAAAGTCAGTTCTTTCAGATTTTGTGTCAGGACCATGTACAGAGGTAGCAACGTTATTTATTCATTTATTTAAAGTATCTGGGGTTCTGTGAGTCATTTCCTGTTTGCTTAACTTGGCCAGGGCTGGTTTATTTTGCTTGCATTAAAAGATCAAAACTTGGCCAGGCGCAGTTGCTCACGCCTATAATCCCAGCACTTTGGGAGGCCAAGGTGGGCAGATCACGAGGTCAGGAGATCAAGACCAGCCTGGCCAACATGGTGAAACCCCGTCACTACTGAAATACAAAAAATTAGCCAGGTGTGATGGTGGGCACCTGTAGTTCCAGCTACTTGGGTGGCTGAGGCAGGGGGAATCCCTTGAACCGGGAGGCAGAGGTTGCAGTGAGCCAAGATTGTGCCATTGCACTCCAGCTTGGGCAACAAGAGTGAGACTCAATTTCAAAAAACAAACAAACAAAAAGACCAAAATTCACATAAACTTACCATAGCAGGAACACTTACTTTAACAAATTAACAAAGAATCAGAATTTAGAAAAGGCTGAAAAACAAACTCAAACTTACAAGCCCAAGAAATCAAAATAGCAAATACCATTAAATGAAATCAAGATTTTAGGGCAGAATTTTGTTTTTGAGAGGGAGGTAGTATACGAAGAAAGATAAAGTTCTCCATTTTTTTACATATGATTTAATTCATTAGTATAAAGATGCTCAGTTAATAATAATAATGCTCATTAATAGATGTTGTCAGTTAGAGCTCCAGAGGCAAAAATTGAGGTGGTAATTATTTCTGGGCATAGCAAACTGGGTATCAGTAAGAAAATAAAATAAGATACTGAGGAATGAAGCTTGGTGGCTGCTCTGCTGTTGAAGAGAATGGTTGGGCTAGAAGGGCTAGAAGTTGACCATCTTCACAGATTACAACACTGTCAAATTGTGGTTTCTTCATCAGCAAAATCACATAATGGATTGTGCAATTCCTAAGATCATTAACAAGTATCTTATGTCACTCTCAGCCGGTACTATATGCTTGGCTGATGCTTGCTAACTGGCTGCTGAAACCTTACATGTATGCAGAACATACATGTGTGCTTATGACTAAAATATCCAAGCTTTATAAAAACAAAATACTTCATAATACTAAGATATAATTTTAATTTTATTAATTATCATAGGAAAAAGGCATAGGAGAGAATATCTCAATTTAAATGACATTTGACAGATTCATGATCTGTATCCAATTCTGAAAATTAAAAGCTGCATTTCTAATTAGGTTCTCAAAAACATAGGAAAGAGCTCAATTGTCATTGTCTCTTAAGACGCTAGTTGGGCAATGAGGACTGTTATTTCATTATTTGGGGCTGTTTTGGATTCATCCTCTTAGTTCCCTGTGAAAAACTGCTACATATAAACACAAATTCTTCAATTATTACTAATGGCTTTGTTTCTTAATTGTTCATGCTTAGCAGAGACACTCAGCAGGATTACCCATTATTGTCACTGTGATTTAATTTAGTTCAGAGCCACTGGCAGGACATATTAGTCATAATATCATGGCTTCATGACATCATCATTATAATAAACATTATTGCTAAATTAGGAGTAGGAAATCACCAGCGTCAGGCAGTATTATGTGACTTTTTTAAACTAAAAATAATTCTTCCCTAGTGCCAAAGTAATTCACCATTGAGCATCTTTAAGAGCTTGTATTTTCAAATCAACATATTATAAATATATTTTAAATAAAGAAAGGTAGTATCATGTCTGGAAAAACATAAAATACCCAATTTATATTTACAGTCCATTAAATAATAATTCAAGAAGTTATATTTCCATGATATATGCAATTAACCATTATCTTCATTATTATTAATGGTTTGCCATAGGCTAAAATTCTCAAGGCTTCATTGATCTTATTTAATTCTCACACCAGTCTTACAAAATAAGAATTTTTATTATTTGAAGATAGGAAAGTGAAGGTTGAATTGAAAGGACAGAAACAAACACAAAGCAATTGAAATCACCAGTATGACAATTAAATAATCACTGTACCAAATCAGTAAATACATGGTATGTGGGTCTTCACACCCCTCATCCATGGTGAACCTCAGAATGATTCTCAATACCACACTATAATGGTCCCAAAACACAGGAATTAGGATGCTAAGGGACTCTTCCTTGCCTGCCTCTGCCCCAGTGTTACCAAAAATGCTTAAAGAAATTTAAGATGAATTTAAGGTTACTGTTACTAGTAAACAGTCTTACTTCTCCATATGAATTTACTAGATTAAGGCAGTCCTCTATAAAATTACAATACATTCTTTGTTTTCTTCTAATAATCGCATGTCAAATTCATAAGTTGTCTTATGTCATTAAAAGTATTTTACTAAGCAAATTAGCAAATTTATCATGTACTTCTGGACTTCAGAGTTCCCTTCTATCCCACAGAAATTATATCTAACACAAGAAAATAAATATTAACAAAAATAGCCATTATCTTATTGCAGAAATGTCTTACAATAAAAAGTATAACTTTCAGAAAGAATCTATTGGAACTAAAAGACTTCCAGATTATCAAAACCCTCAGAATTCTTATGAATTTTATAAAGCTATTTAAATGTAGCCAATACAGGAATTAGTGAAAAAATAATTTAATATATATATATACAAAATTGTATCTACTAATTTTTCATGTGCGAAAAAGGCATTCTCAAACAAGACATGAGTCTTAGAAATTGGAGATAAAATTTGAGTCCATATACCCAAGCTGGATCAAAACAATAACAATAAAAAGAAACTGCTAAATAACTAACTTGGGCATGGGAGAGACTCAACTGATAAAAGGTCATCCCTGTATTTTTCAATATGATATACTGAATGTCTTTTGCTCAATAGAAAGATAGAGATGGCCAGGTATGGTGGCTCACATCTGTAATCCCAGCACTTTGGGAGGCCAAGGCAGGTGGATCACGAGGTCAGGAAATTGAGACCATCCTGGCCAACATGGGGAAACCCCATCTCTACTAAAATACAAAAAAATTAGCTGGGCATGGTGGCACATGCCTGTAGTTCCTGCTACTTGGGAGACTGAGGCAGGAGAATGGCTTGAACCTGGGTGGTGGAGATTGCAGTGAGCTGAGATTGCACCACTGCACTCCAGCCTGACAACAGACCAAGACTCCATCTCAAAAAAAACAACAACAACAAAAAGAAAGAGATAAGATTTAAAAGTACAGTTTGATACCAGGTTAACAATCCAATTAAAAACACTACTGCCATATGAAATCTACCCTGGCAGCATGGGAATGATTTCATTTTTATCGGCTCAGCAAGACTTAAGTTATGCTCTATGATTAAAACTATAGCTCCTATATGTGTACTGTCACTAGCAAACATTTTAGTACAGATAAAACATGGCCTCCAAGATCTGTATATGGTGAGATTCCAATTTAACTTAAGCCAACAATGCTCTATATAGAAAATCATTGGAGGTTAATACATCTACATATAAAATAATGTTAAATTCATTTGAAAGGACACACTTGTTTTAAATTAATCAATGATAATGTGGTGTTCAGGGTGAAAACAAAAAAAAGGCAGAGTACATAAATATAAAAGTAATTCATCTCTATACACAATTTCAAATTTTGAGATGCTTGCTGTGATAAGCAAATATTTTATCAACAAATACATTTGTTCTCAAGTATATTCTGAGTAATGCATTAGTTCCCACATTCATATCTACCCATTGATAAAATATACATCTTCATAAATCAGTTTAAACCTTTATAGCAACCTATTCAGTGTAAATTTAAAAAACAACCAAAAAACTAGACTAGTGAGTAGCAATAAGGGAGTAACTCTGCCAACTTAAATACATAGGTCAACTCCAAACAAAAGAAAAATACAAACACAAGTAAAGTTTGGGGGGTAAAGGTCAAAGGACATAAAAAGCTATTTCTCCTGTAAAACTCAGAGGCCTGATGTAGAAGAACTTTTTTGTTTTTATTGTTGCTGTTGTCTGTGAGTTTTGCTGTATGCCTTCCATTATTTCTATATGATTACCAGAACATCTCAGTGTGATCCCATATTTAGACTGGAGGGCAATACAGAAAGTAGAACAGGTTTAAATGTCAGGATAAGCAGATCAAATAATGTAAGATGTGATGAAAAGAAGTATCCCAGGGTAGGACACTGAAACCTTACGGGCCAGCTCAAGAGAAGTCCCTATAGGACCTACCTTTTCTTAAGCAAAAATAAATTAAACAGCTCCAAATGTAACACAGTCCCATGGATTAACCATGAACTACTCTTGTTACAAAACCACAGACATGTTATCATGTCTTTCACATGTGATATCAGGCTAATCTCTAACCCCGAAACCCAGTCTGCAACTTTCACAATTGTGGTAATTGGTTCCCCCATCTGTTTTCCCTACCAGAATCCTGGCTAGGAAACATTTCCTAGAATCCTAGCTTGGACCTAGATCTGTCCTGATGTAGTCAAACCTTCATTCTTATCCTAAAGGATTAGATGTCCTGTCAGCTAAAACTCATGTGCCTACTATCGGGAGCTCCACAATCACTACTTCTTCCTGATTTATGAAATTCCATGTCATTCTGCATTAGCAACTCTGTTCCAATATACTTCTACCTTAACAACTCCCATTTCCCCTATCTTTTAGAAAAACTATTCACCATAGCTTAAATATCATTAAAGATAAAGATTACATTTGAGCTTCTGCTGAATGCAGCTCCCAATAAGATAATCCTTTTTTTAACTTCATATTTTAAAGTTTTATGAAAGACCATTTAATCTACCTTGCCCAAATTTCCTACTTATGTAGCTACCCAATGATAGAAGGTAATATTCCTAATGAGATACCCAAATTGGCTCAACTATTTGAGTTCTGTTTGGTATGCTTTTGTGATGTGTCAAAATGTATTTCCCTGGATATTTAGAACTGATCATTTGACTTCAAAGTGCCCTTATCTGCTTTTTTTCTCCGTTCTATATTAAGTGAAAAACACCCAGTGTTTGAAAGTTTCTTCTCCTTCATGCATGATCTTGTCTTCCTTGACCTTATTTCTTTATTTATATCCCTACTGCAGTCTTGTGCCTAGTCACTGTTTCAACCAAAAATAACTTTTAGTCCTACTGTAAGGCAGGTGCAGAAGAAATGCACAAAAAAACTATTTTAAAATATTCTTGCTGACTTAGTTATTCAGGATCATTTTAGGTTGTTATTCAGTGGTCTCAGAAATAAAAGACTTCTGAAAGAGTAGCTAATGCCTTTAAGATATGGTGTATTTTGAAATATAAAAACACCACATGTTCTCACTCATAAGTCGTTGTTGAACAGTGAGAACACATGGACATAGGGAGGGGAACATCACACACTGGGGCCTGTCGGGGAGTGGGAGGAAAGGGGAGGGATAGCAGGGATAGCAGAAATACCTAATGTAGATGACGGGGTGATGGATGCAGCAAACCACCATGGCAAATGTATACCTATGTAACAAATCTGCACATTCTGCACATGTACCCCAGAACTTAAAGTATAATAATAATAATAAATATGAAATGTTTTCAATGGAATAGTCCACTCTTAAATTCTATATTTTTTTATTCCTCTCTGTCAAGTGCAATCGATCACAACAAAAATATACAGCTACTGGCCAAGCAAAGTTATAGCCTCACATATTGCTTATACTATTCTATATTCTAATAAAAATCAATATGACTCTAGATTTTTATGGTTTAATTAAAAATAATTTGGATAGCTTAGATGGATGGATACCCTCTAACTCTGTTATATCAACAACAAAATAATATTTTGGGAGATCTAGATTGCTTGAAAATTTTGTAATTTTACTCTCAGAGATCACAGCGAGCGTTTCTCCCTGCAAGTGATTGTGGATCTAGTTCCCTATCTTATTCTTACTGCTTGAAAGGTCTTGACCACTGTTAAGTGATAAGGTAGGTTGAAGATTTACATTTATAAATTATGCATTTTTTTACAAAAGAGATTGGAGAGTTGAGTTTAAGACCATTGTTGCTCAGCTCTTCACTCACTGAGGTAACTTTGCCATCCTCAAAAGTAGGGGAGAAATTAAGGATATTTGCTTGTGCTTCATATAAACTATGAAGGTAAATGATTTTACAGGAACACTGTCCACAGGCTAAGGATTTTTTGAAATATCTCAAAGTATCTCCAACACGACTGCCTGGATTAGCTCACTGCTTTCAGAGCTCAGGCTCCACCCGCACACTCTGTATGCCTGAGCATCCAGAGGCACTTGGACTCTTCTGCATTGCTGGAGCCAGATGGAAGAGCAACAAAGAAGTCACTATAGCTGAATGCATCACCAGAACAATGAACTTAAGTGGAGGTGTCTTTGACCTTTTAAGAAAATCTGGCTGTTACCAAACATACAATTTGTCATAACATAGTTACATGAAGTATTTTCCTGAACTTGCCTACAGACCTAATTAGATAAAGTACATGTCTACATTTTAAGAAGGTCAAAGACTTTCTTCTTTGTTGTTACTTTTGTTCTTCTTTTTAAGCTGCTGATATAATGACAAGGCCAGTCACAGAAAGAGAAAGCTTTAGGGCAAATGCAAATTTATACATTATGAACACAGGCAATTTTCAGGAGAAGGACAATGACCTGGCATGTCCCCAAGAGGACCAGTTTCAACAGCACACACTATGAGACCCCAGAGACAGCAGGCTACAGAATAGTCACTGCATTCCTGTAACACAGCATGATATACTAACTTCTTACATATGAGGAATCTCCTCTGCCCCTATCTTAGCTCACTCAACTTCTAAAATTTAGGATTCCTTACAACTTAGTTTCAGATACTAGCATCTATATCATTAGAACACTTCCCGTTGGACATAAGAGAATCAAAACTGGCTTGACCAAGGAAAGAAAAGAAAAAATAAAGAAATTTATGTTTACCAATTGCTTCAGACATGGCATATTTTCTTCATCTCTTAACACAGCATTCCTATATTTTGTGTTCTTGCCAAGGTGGCTCTGATTATCTCCAAACTTAGGTTATATTTTCTAGCTAATCCTGAAAAAGAGAGCTTCTCATTCCTATAATTCACTCTGCACATCCCAGAATCTAAATAGCCTGATTATGGTAACTGCTTACTGAGAACAGGGGGCAGGGAGGCTCTAAATTGGTCACATCTGAGTCACATGACCTCTCCTAGGGTGTCATCCACTTATAGAGAACCTGTGTTCTAAGAGTAAGAGTGTAGTGCGTGTTTTTTTCCTTATTTCCAAAAACAAAACAAAACAAAAACACCAGAACGCTAAAGCCAAAAAAACAGCTACTGCTTCAGCAAAAATATTCATCCAAAATACATACACTCTATATAAAGTTATAGAATATACTCACATATTAAAAGTTACAATTAATATATACTGTTGATAATATTAAAATCAAAGTTAGGCATTCATCTAGGTTTATTCTACATCAGTTTTTGCATTTATGTGATGGAATCTGTTCAGCAATTATAGAAATTATTTGTGGTTGCATAGTATTCCATGGTGTGGGGAACATCACTCACTGGGGTCTGTTGGAGGGTTGGGGGGCTAGGGCAGGGATAACATTAGGAGAAACACCTAATGTAGGTGGTGGGAGGATGGATGCAGCAAACCACCATGGCATGTGTATACATATATAACAATCCTGCACAATATGCAGATGTACCCCAGAACTAGTATTAAAAAAAAAAGAAGTGCTGCTATAAAAAGATGAAACCTGAGCTACATACAAAAAAAAAAAAAACAAATTATTTAAAAATTATTTTAATAAGATTAATTGTATTCATTTCCTAGCACGGCTGTAGCAAAGTACTGCAAACTAGATAGCTTTAAAAACCCCAGAAATTTATTATCTCACATTTATAGAAGCTAGAAGTCTGAAATCAAGGAATTGGCAGTGTTGGGTCCTTGAGGGCTCAGAGGAACATTCTATTGCATTCTTCTCTCCTAGCTTCCTGGGCTGTCAGCAGTCCTTGGTGTCCCTTGCTTCCCTCAGCATAATCCCAGTCTCTGCTGCCCTCATCATGTGGCCTTGCCCTGTGTGTCTATCTATGTCTTTCTCTTTTCTTTCACCAAGACATCTGTCATATTGGATTAAGGTTCACCTAAAGAACTTGTCTTAACTTGATTATATTTACAATGACTTTATTTTCAGATAAGGTCACATTCATAAGTACAAGAGGTTAGGACTTCAATATATCTTTTGGGGAACGTAACTCCATCCACAATATTGACCTTATCTTACCTTATAGGAGGAAATAGTACTTAAAATCTAATATTACATGTAATAAATGTAAAAATTTTATTTATAGGATTAATGTCTACTACATTGTATATGTATATATATTTTTTACAACATTAACATCCATTTTCTTCCTAAGAAATAAAATGAGTAGAAGATGAAATGAGTAGAGGATACTTTAATTTAAAATGAGTAGAGGATAGGAATGTATGCATTTGCTCCTACCTCCATTTACTAAAAACAATGCTGAAAAGTTGCACTGTATAGAGTGTCAAAATTAAGTGAAAATTGGGAATTCTTAATATTTTAGACAAAAAGGTATTATGCATAATTTAAATGTATATAAAAAGCATTTCAAAATGTATGAATTTTGTGTATATATACCATACAGAGTTGTATAAGCAAGGGAGACACCTTGAGCCTGAATGACAGATTGAATAGTCCCAGCCCTCCTCTTCCTCTACCATTTTTATTATCTATCTCTTGGAATTCTTTTGGACTTAGGCTAAACGTTAATCTGAAAATGCTACCTTTGGCCTTGAGTTAATTAATTTTTCCAGTTTTGTAGAGCTACTAAGTTGTAGAGCCCAGACTTCAAGTCTAGTATTGTCTGATTCCAAAGCCTACAAAATTTTGTTAAGTTATGCTACCTGTCTTCCATTAAAGGTCACTTAGAAACTTTAAATATACTACTTCCTATCTCGCATTAAACATATTTTAATGTCTGAAAGTTCTGGCTTTACCTGGAAACACAGGCAACCCCACTGCAGTAAGGCAAGAGATAGCTCATCTTTAATATAATGGTGAAAAGTAGCATGTGATTGTTTTAGAATATAAGATAGTAGGAAGGCACAGCACTCAGTGACAAATGACATAAGTTGTGGTCCTAGATGTATCATTTAATATAAATGGCTAGCTGTATAGTGATTTAATGTACCATTAATGTACCTTTATGCAAGTCCCTTACATTTTTGATTACGTGACTATGAAGTTGGGAATGGCAAGCCTTATTCTCCCATTCATATAGACATGTTGTTAGCCTCAAATTAGAATGTATAAGAAACTGCAAAATATTACAGATGCATTTATTAACTAATGCTTAGCTGACTGTATGTGCTTTAAAATACATTTAATGAAGCATGTTGCTAACAAGGACTTCCCAACATGTTTTTTGTTAAATTTATCTTGAAAGTTAAATTCATTTTTATAAAGACAAATCACTCTTCTTTTGTACAGAAATATGAATGTAAACTATTGGCAGAATTAAATGTTATACTGTGTCAATATTTACATTCAAAGATATGATTATTAATATGTCATTAAATGAACTTGTAGAATATTAGGAAGATAAAACTTAGGGGGAGAAAAGAGATCTTGTAAGTTATTTTCTGCAATTAATTTTTCATTTTAAAAATGAGAAATTAAAAACCCAATAGATTTGATTAAATTATTAGTATAAAGTTACAATGAATGGCAAGAATTCAGTCTAATTTCTAGTGGTAACAGCAGCTTCCCCACGAGGTCTCACTTGAAGGTGTAATGGGTGGTCATGGGTAGAGTCAGGCTCACTGGCATAAATGCCCACCTCACTCATGATTCAGAAGCAGCATGTATGAGTGGAGAAGTTCTGAATCTGGAGTAAAATATAATAGATTTAAATTCTGTTTCTTACGATAAATAGCTGTAGAATCATGGACAAATTATTTTTCCTCATTGAATATCAATGACTCTCCTCTTTATAATAGGAGCAATATAATAACAAACAGGGCCACAGATAAAAGCAATAAAAATGGGAGCTTGTGTGAGACTTCAGTGAGATAGGCTAAATGCTAATGGTGTGTAGTATGTGTTCAACAAATGAAAGCTAATATTAAATTTTGCACTCATGAAAATTATTCTGACAATAAACCATTATTAGTAAACTGTTAAATTAACAAAGGCTACATGATATCTTGAAAACCACAAAACCAGTACCTAGAAAATCTAAAATCTAATCTCAACTGCGTTTATTAATATTTGTGTAATCTGTGCAAAACAAACCCTAAAATATTCCCAGTTTCTTCTTGTGTTAGAATTAGCAACAATCCTACTCCCCCCTACAAATTTTGAAAGGTTTTTCTTGTGAGGAACAAATGAAACAATGCATGTGAAAAATACTATGAAAACGCTCTAACAAGGAGCAAAATCACTTTCAAGAAAAAAGTGAAACTCAGCTTTGGTGTTCTATTATACTGCAGGATGACTATAGCAAATAACAATGTATCGTATGTTTCAAAACAGATGGAAGTAAAGATTTCTGAATGCTGCTACCACAAAGAAATGATAAGTGCTTAAAGTGAGGGATATGGTATTTAATCTGATTTGATCATTATACCATGCATACATGCATTAAAAAATCCCATTGTACTTCATAAATATATAGAATTATGTATTAATTACAAATAAAAATTAAATAAAAAAGAAATGGTAAAATGTAAATTATAAGTTAAATATGATTTAAAATAACTTCCTAAATAATAAGAATTGCATTAAACAGACAAATTCAAGTGTTTAGATTTGAATGAAATAAAAATTTCAAAATGCATTTTCCTTCCTATTAGACTTTAATTTAGTCCTTTAATTAGATATATCAACTGTGGCACTAAATATCCCAACATAACAGATAACACAATGTACAGTCATCCCTTAGCATCAGCTTAGAATTGATTCCAGGATCTCCAGAAGATACTAAAATGTGCAGATGCCCAAGTCCTTTAGTTGGGCCTCCTTATCTATGAGTTTCAAATCAGGGGATTGAACCCATATGGAGGTATGTTCTATCCATGTGTGGTTAAATCCTTGGATGTGGAATCTATGGATAAGGCAGGCTGACTATAACTGCTACTTACAGAAGACTGCATTAAAGGAAGAGAAACAACAAATAGGATTTGAGTTAAGCATTTTTTTAACTTAAACTATGTCTGGATCAAATACATATGTTGTGAAATTTGTGAAAATACAAAGTTCAGAGATTGAGGCTTGGAGCTGATGATGTAGTAGGCAGGCCTAAGGTTCATGCATTTATACATTAAAGTCCTACCTAGTTGAGTTTCATGAGTAGACTCATTAGAAAACTCGGATTTATCAAGTATGTCTTAAATTAGTGTATGGAAAAAAGAGAAATCTGAAAAGTAAATTTCATATTTAAGACAGTTTTATACTTACACCACCCCCTATAAAGGAAAATCAATAAATCCCTCTTAAGGTTAAAAAGGATTTCACTATCATATCTTCAAAAATAATCCAGTGTTTCTGAACATGTTCACAGAGTTTTGGAAAAAAATAGAATAATCAACCAAGTTTATTTCCAGATGATTTATAAGGGCTCAGGTTGATACCTAAGGGTCAAGTAAGTCATACAAAATAAGTTGGGTAAGGGGTTGTGTGCCACAATCATTGCTATTTAGTAATGTTTACTTATTACCAGTAGCAGATTATCCTGTTTTTTTGAGAAGCTGGAATTTTGGTGAGGCACACACCACTGGTTCTCTATGCAATGCAACCCCATTACTTTTTCTGCCTCTATAGTTTTGTCTTTTACAGAATGTCATTTTGGTGGCATTATATGGTATGTAACCTTTTCAGATCAGCTTCTTTCACTTAGTAGTATGCCTCAGTCATTCCTTTGTGGCATAATAGTTCATTCTTTCATCAGTGTTTTCTGCTTCTCTTATAAAAATCTTGTGTATATTTGGTTAGAGTTACACTAACACATTTCATTTTACAGGGTACTAATGTAAATGATACTGCATTAATATAAAATTCCATTTGTTCATTTCTGAAGTATAGGAAGGCCACTGACTTTTTTTTTTAATTGTACTTTAAGTTCTGGGGTTCATGTGCAGCTCTTCCAGGATTGTTCAAAAGATACACACATGCCATGGTGGTTTACTGTCTCCATCTCCCCATCACCTACATCAGGCATTTCTCCCAATGTTATCCCCTCCTCAACCTCCACACCACTCGCTGTCCATACCCTAGCTCTCCATCCCCCAACAGGCCCCAGTGTGTGATGTTCCCCTCCCTTTGCCCATGTCTTCTCATTGTTCAACACCCGCCTATGAGTGAGAATATGCAGTGTTTGGTTTTCTGTTTTTGTGTCAGTTTGCTGAGAATGATGGTTTCCAGATTCATCCATGTCCCTGCCAAGGACATAAACTCATCATTTTTTATGGCTGCATGGTGTTCCATGGTGTATATGTGACACATTTTCTTTGTAGAGTCTACCATTGATGGGAATTTGGGTTGGTTTCACGTCTTTGCTATTGTAAACACTGCCACAATGAACAAACGTGTGCAGGTGTCTTTATAACAGAATGATTTATAATTCTTTGGATATATATTCAGTAATGGGATTGCTGGGTCAAATGGAATTTCTATTTCTAGATCCTTGAGGAATCACCACACTGTCTTCCACAATGTTTAAACTAATTTACGCTCCCACCAACAGTGTAAAAGTGTTGCTTTTCTACACATCCACTCCAGCATCTGTTGTTTCCAGATTTTTTAATGATCGCCATTCTAACTTGTGCAAGATGGTATCTAATGTGGTTTTGATTTGTATTTATTATGACCAGTGACTACAAGCCTTTTTTCCCGTTTGTTGGCCTCATAAATGTCCTATTTTGAGAAGTGTCTGTTCATATCCTTCACCCACCTTAGAAATGGTTTCTTTGTTTTTTTCTTGTAAATCTGTTTTAGTTCTTTGCAGATTTTGGATATTAGCCCTTTGTCAGATGGGTAGCTTGCAAAGTTTTTTTCCCATTCTGTTGGATGCCAGTTCACTCTGATGATTGTTTCTTTCGCTGTGCAGAAACTCTTAAGTTTAATTAGATCCCATTTATCTATTTTGGCTTTTGTTGCCCCCTGCTTTTGGTGTTTTAGTCATGAAGTCCTTGCTTATGCCTGTATCCTGAATGGTTTTGCCTAGGGTTTCTTCCAGGGTTTTTATGGTGTTAGGTTTTATGTTGAAATCTTTAATCCATGTGGAGTTAATTTTAGTGTAAGATATAAGGAAGGCGTCCAGTTTCAGCTTTTTGCACATGGCTAGCCAGTTCTCCCAACACCATTTATTAAACAGGGGAATGCTTTCCCCATTGCTCATTTTTGTCAGGTTTATCAAAGGTCAGATGGCTGTAGATGTGTAGTGTTACTTCTGAGGCCTCTGTTCTGTTCTGTTGGTCTATATCTCTGTTTTGGTACCAGTACCATGGTGTTTTGACTACTGTAGCCTTGTAGTATAGTTTGAAGTCAGGTAGCATGCTGCCTCCAGCTTTGTTCTTTTTGCTTAGGATTGTCTCGGCTATGAGAGCTCTCTTTGGTTCCACATGAAGTTTAAGGTAGTTTTTTCCAGTTATGTGAAGAAGGTCAATGATAGCTTAATGGGGGATAGTGTTGAATCTATAAATTTTTGTGCAGTATGGCCATTTTCATGATATTGATGCTTCCTAACCATAAGCATGGAATGTTTCTCCATCTGTTTGTGTCCTCTTTTATTTCCTTGAGCAGTGGTTTGTAGTTCTACTTGACAAGAACTTACATCCTTTCTTAGTTGTATTCCTAGGTATCTTATTCTCTTCATAGCAATTGTGAATGGGAGTTCGCTCATGATTTGGCTCTCTGTCTGTTCTTGGTGTATAGGAATGCTTGTGATTTCCGCACATTGATTCTCTATCCGGAGGCTTTGCTGAAGTTGCTTATGAGCTTAAGGAAGTTTTGGGCTGAGACGATGGGGTCTTCTAAATATACAATCATGTTGTCTGCAAATAGGGACAATTTGACTTCCTCTTTTCCTAATTGAATATCCTTCTTTTTTTTTCTTGCCTGACTGCTCTGGTTAGAACTTCCAATACCATATTTAATAGGTATGATGAGAGAGAGCATCCTTGTATAGTGCCAGTTTTAAAAAGAAATGCTTCCAGTTTTTGCCAATTCATTATGATATTGTCTGTGGGTTTGTCATAAATAGCTTTTACTATTTTGAGATACATTTCATTGATACCCAGTTTATTGAGAGTTTTTAGCACAAAGGGCTGTTGAATTTTGTTGAAGTCCTTCTCTGCATCTATTGAGATGATCATAGGGTTTTTGTCTTGGTGGTTCTGTTTATGTGATGGATTACGTTTACAGATTTGCGCATGTTGAACCAGTTTTGCATCCCCCAGAATGAAGCCTATTTGATCGTGATGGATACACTTTTGATGTGCTGTTGCATTCGGTTTGCCAGTATTTTGTTGAAGATTTTTGCGTTGATGTTCATCATGAATATTGGCCTGAGTCTCCTTTTTTAGTTGTGTCTCTGCCAGGTTTTATTATCAGGATGATGTTAGTCTCATAAAATGAGTCAGGGAGAATTCTCTCTTTTTGTATTGTTTGGAATAGTTTCAGAAGGAATGGTACTAGCTCCTCTTTGTACATCTGGTAGAATTCAGCTGCAAACCCATCTGTACTTGCAATTTTTTGGTTTGTAGGCTATTAATTGCTGCCTCAACTTCAGACCTTGTTACGGGTCTATTCAGGGATTCAATTTCTTCCTGGTTTAAACTTAGGAGGGTTTATGTTTCCATAAATTTATTAATTGCTTCCAGGTTTACTGTTTTATGTGTATACAGTTGTTTGTAGTAATCTCTGATGGCAGTTTGTATTTCCGTGGAATCAGTGGTGATATCCCCTTTATCATTTTTTATTGCATCTATTTAATTCTTCTCTCTTTCCTGTTTTATTAGTCTGGCTAGCAGTCTGTCTAATTTGTTGATCTTTTCAAAAATCAGTTCCTAGATTCATTGAGTTTTTGAAGGGTTTTTTGTGTCTCTATTTCCTTCAGTTCTGCTCTGATCTTAGTTATTTCTTGTCTTTTGTTAGCTATTTTTTTTTCTCTTTTTTTTTTTTTTTATCTTGCTCCTCTAGCTCTTTCAATTTTGATGATAGGGTGTCGATTTTATCGTTTTCCTTGCTACCCGTGTGGGCATTTAGTGCTATAAATTTCCCTCTAGACACTGCTTTATGTTTCCCAGAGATTCTGGTAAGTTTTGTCTTCATTCTTATTGGTTTCAAAGAACATCTTTATTTCTGCATTCATTTCATTGTTTATCCAGTAGTCATTAAGGAGCAAGCCATTCAGTTTCCATGTAGTTGAGCTGTTTTGGGTGAGTTTTTTAATCCTGAGTTCTAATTTGATTGCACTGTGGTGTAAGAGAATGTTTGTTATGATTTCCGTTCTTTTGCATTTGCTGAGGAGTGATTTACTTCCAATTATGTGGTCAGTTTTAGAGTAAGTTTGATGTGGTGCTGAGAAGAATGTATATTCTGTGGATTTGGGATGGAGAGTTCTGTAGATGTCTATTAGGTCTGCTTGGTCCAGGTCTGAGTTCAAGTCCTGGATATCCTTATTGACTTTCTGTTTCCTTGATCTGTCTAATACTGACAGTGGAGTGTAAAATCTCCCACTCTTACTGTGTGGGAGTCTATGTCTCTTTGTAGGTCATTAAGAACTTGCTTTATGTATCTGGGTGCTCCTGTATTGGGTACATATATATTTAGAAAAGTCAGCTCATCTTATTGCATCAATCCCTTTTACCATTATGTAATGCCCTTCCTTGTCTCTTTTGATCTTTGTTGGTTTAAAGTCTATTTTATCAGAGACTAGGATTGCAACTTCTGCTTTTTTTTTTTGGTTATCCATTTGCTTGGTAAATCTTCTTCAATCTTTTTATTTGGAGTCTATGTGTGTCTTTGCACGTGAGATTGGTCTCCTGAGACAGTACAATGATGGATCTTGACTTTTTAATCCAGTTTGCCAGTCTGTGACTTTTTGGGGGAATTTAAAACATTTGTATTTAACATTAATATTGTTATGCGTGAATTTCATCCTCCCATTTTCTTACTAGCTGGTTGTTTTGCTGGTTAGTTTTCTCACTTTCTTCATTGCATTGTTGGTCTTTACCATTTGGTACATTTTTGCAGTGGCTTGCACTGATTGTTCCTTTCCATGTTTAGTGTTTCCTTCAGAAGCTCTTGTAAGGCAGGTCTGGTGGTGACAAAATCTCTCAGCAATTATTTGGTCATAAAGGATTCTATTTCTCCTTCACTTATGAAGCTTAATTTGGCTGGATATGAAATTCTGGGTTGAAATTTGTTTTCTTTAAGGATACTGAATATTGGCCCCCACTCTCTTCTGGCTTGTAGGGTTTCTGCTGAGATATCTGCTTTGTGTCTGATGGGCTTCCCTTTGTGGGTGATCAGACCTTTCTCTCTGGCTGCTCTTAGCATTTTGTCCTTCATTTCAACCCTGGTGAAGCTGACAATTATGTGCCTTGGGGTTGCTCTTCTTGAGGAGTTCATTGTGGTATTCTTTCCATTTTCTGCATTTAAATGTTGGCCCGCCTTGCTAGATTGGGGATGTTGGATAATAACGTGAAGAGTGTTTTCCAGCTTGGATTCATTCTCCCAGTCACATTCAGGTACACAGATCAAGTGTAGCTTAGGTCTTTTCACATAATCCTGTATTTCTTGAAGGCTTTGTTCATTTCTTTTCACTCTTTTTTCTCTAGTCTTGCCTTCTCATTTTATTTCAGTGAGTTGATCTTGTCTCTGATATCCTTTCTTCTATTTGTTCGATTCAGCTATTGAAACTTGTGTATGCTTTGTGAAGTTCTCGTGCTGTTTTTTCAGCTCCATCAAGTCATTCGTGTTCTTCTCTTAGCTGGTTATTCTAGTTAGCATTTCGTCTAACCTGTTTTCAAGGTTTTTAGTTTCTTTGCATTGGGTTAGAACATGTTCCTTTAGTTCAGAGAAGTTTGTTATTACCCCACCTTCTGAATTCTGCTTCTGTCAATTCATCAAACTAATTCTCTATTATGTTTTGTTCCCTTGCTGGTGAGGAGTTTTGATCTCTTGGAGGGGGGAGAGGTGTTCTGGTTTTTGATGATTTTATCCTTTTTGCACTGGTTTCTTCCCATCTTTGTGGATTGATCTACCTTTGATCTTTGAAGTTGGTGATTTCGGATGGGGTCTCTGAGTGGACGTCCTTTCTGTTGATGTTGAAGCTATTTCTGTTTTTAGTTTTCCTTCTAACATGTCCCTCTGCTGTAGGACTTCCAGAGGTCCACGCTAGACCTTGCTTGCCTGGGAATCACCCATGGGGGTTGCAGATCAGGAAGTATTGCTGCCCTGATCTTTCCTCTGGTAGCTTCATCCCAGAAGGTTACCCCCCAGGTGGTAGTCAGAGCTCTCCTGTATGAGGTGTCTTTTTGATTATACAGGGGTCAGGGAGCTGCTTGAGGAGGCAGTCCCCTGTCTGCCTGCAGAGGTGCTGCTGGGCTGGCACAAATTCAGCCCAGCTCCTGTGTAAGCTTTCTCCGGCTTTTGTTTACACAGGTAGGTTTAGATCCACCTCAGGAATAACAGATGCCCTACCCCCTCTGAGCTCTATTGTCCCAGGTCGAGCTCAAACTGATGTGCTGGCTGTGAAACTCTCAAGCAAGAGAGCTTCAGTTTGCTCATCTTTTAAGGGGTGGCACCTGCCCAGCCATACCACCTGTTTCCCTGCTTTCAGCTACCCCTCTTTCTGGAGAGGGGGTAGCTCTGTCCCACAGGTGTTCTCAGTACCAGTAAAAAGTTCACCCAGATCTTTGCCAACAACCCACAGTCTTCTGGAGCTGCCACTCAGATCTGTTGGTAACTCACGGTGCTTTTCAGTCTGGCAGGGATCTCCTCGTCTGTGGGTGGCAGAGGGCATGGGAGAAACACTGTCTGAACTGAATCCGCAAGTTTTTGTTTTAGGACTATATACATAAATGACCATGTCAGCAGGGAAGAAAACCAGCTTTATTTATTTCTTTTCAATCTGTAAACCACTGTTTCGTTTTCTGTTTCATTACATTAGTTAAGACTTTCGTTACACAGTTGAAAAGCAGTAGTGAAAAGGAACATCATTGCCTTGTTCCTGAAGCTTAGAGTTTCTCATCATTAGGGATGATGGTAGCTATAGATTTTTTATAAATGTTCTTTATCAGGTTGAGGAAGTCAACCTCTATTCTTACCTTATACATAGTTTTTATCATGAATAGATGTTGAATTTTGTCAAATGTTTTTTCTCCATTTCTTTATGTGACTATGAGATTTTTTTTCTTCTCTATACTCTTACTGTGTTGGGATAACTGATTTTCAATTACATTGAGCCAGTCTTGCATTTCTGAGATAAATCTCACTTAGTTGTAGTGCATTAATCTTATTATACATTGTTGAATTCAATTTGCTAATATTTTCTTGATAATTTTTGCATCCATATTATCAGATCCTAATCTGTATTTTTTTTCTTTGTAATGTCTTTGTCTGATTTTGGTATTAGGGTAATGGTGGCCTTTTAGGATGTGTTAGGAAGTATTTCCTTTGCTTCTTCTATCTTCTATTGCAGATAATTATTTTAGTTTCTTTGTTAAAGGTTTATTTGAATTCACCAGTAAATCCAACTGAGTTTGATATTTTTTGTGTTGGCAGGTTAATAATTATAGACTCAGTATCTTTAATAGACAGCAAGCTACTAAAATTGCCTATCTCTTCTTGTGCAGGTTTTAGCAGATTGTGTCTTTCAAGGATTTGGTCCATTTTATCTAAGTTACCAAATTTGTGGGCACAGAGTTGGTCATATTTACTTGTTATCTTTTTAATGTTCATGAAATGTGTAGCTATTTTGTCTCTTTCACTTCTAATAATAGTAATTTGTGTCCTCTCTTTTTCTTAGCCTGGCCAGAGTCTTGACAATTTTAATGATGTTTTCAAAGAACCAGTTTTTGATATTGTTGTCTATTGATTTCATTTTTCAATTTAATTGATTATTGCTCTATTTTGTCTTCCTCCTTCATACTTCAGACTTAATTTGCTTTTCAAGTTTACTAAGATAGCCTGTAAGGCTGATTTCAGATCCTTCGTATTTTCTCATGCATGCATTCAATGGTATAAACTTCTCTGTAAGCACGTCTTTCACTGCATGACACAAATTTTGATAATTTGTTTTCATTTTCATATAATTCAAAATATTTTTAAATTTCTCTTGATATTTCTTCTTTGACACATGTGATATCCACAAGTGTGCTGCTTAATCAACACATACTTTCAAATTTTCCAGGTATCTTTCTGTTGCTGCTTTCAACTTTAATTACATTGTGGTCAATCAGCAGCTGTTGTATGATTTTTATTACTTTACATTTGTTCAGGTGTGTTTTATGCCACAGAATGTAGCATATATTAACGAAAGTTCCATGTGAGCTCGAAAAGAATGTTTACCATGCTGTTGTTGGATGAAGCAGTCTATAGATGTCAATTTTATCCATTTGATTGATGGCGCTGTGGGTTCAACTACATCTGACTGATTTCCTGCCTGTTGGGTATGTGCATTTCTAACAGAGTGATGTTGCATCCAGTATGATAGTGAATTCTTCTATTTTTCCCTTGAAGTTATCTCAGGGTTTGCCCCACATATTTTGTTGTTATTTTGTTAGGCATATGCAAATTAAAGATGATCTTTTTGGAGAATCGTTATATAATGTCAATCTTTGTCCCTGATGATTTTTTCTGTTCTCATGTCTACATTTTCTGAAATTAATACAGCTACTTCTGCTTATTTTTTTCCAGCGTGAGCATGGTATATCTTTCTCTGTCCATTCACTTTTAAACTATATGTAGCTTTAAATTTAAATTGGGCTCCTTTTAAACATCCAGTTGGGTCTCATATTTGACCCACTATGAGAATTTCTGTCTTTCAGTTGGTGCATTTAGACTAATGGTATTTGAAGTAATTATTGATATAGCTGGAATAATATGTACCATATGTGTTACTGTTTTCTATTTGTTAGGTTTGTTCTTTGTTTCCATTTTCTTTTTTGCCTTTAGAGCATTTTTTTATGATTCAATTTTTCTCCTTTCATAGAATATTTATTATACTTCTGTTTTAAGTAGTTTCTACTACTTAAATTATACCATTTTAAGTAGTTTTCCTAGAGTTTCTGTTACGTATCTGTAACTAATCCATATCCATTTTTAAATAATACTCTGCCATTTTATGGGTAGTGCAAGTATCTTATAATAATAAAATATTCATAATTCTTTCTATACCTTTGTTATCATTCATTTCACATATACATAAGCATAAATAAGCACAGATATATAAGCGTATCTACTTGAATACACTGTTATATTTGAACCAATTAAAATCTATTAAATAAATTAAAATTAAAACAAAAAAGTATTCATTTTATCCTCCCTGGTTCTTTTCTCAGTAGCCTTCCTTTTCTATGTAGATCTCAGTTTCTAAATTATATCGTTTTCCTTGTCTCTAAAGAACATCTTTCAATGTTTCTTGCAAGGCATATATGTCTACCGGCAACAAATTCCCTTGATTTTCTTTGGGCAACTCTTTATTTCTCTTTTACTTTTGAAGTAAAATTTACCAGGGTACATCAGGGTATATTTCTAATTTGTTTACCCCCCCCCTTTTAGCATGTTGATTTTTTGACTTACTCTTTTGTTTGCATGGTTTCTGAGGCAAAGCCAATGTGACACTTGTGTTTGATTCTCTTCAGGTAATGTGTTCCCCCTCCTCTTGCCCAGCTTCTTTTGAGTTTTGTTTTGTTTTGTTTTTATTTTCTGCAGCTTGAAAATACTATGCCTAGTTGTGGGTGGTTTTCTTTGCATTTATTCTTCTTTGTATTCTCTAAGCTTCTTGAATCCATGCTTGGTGTCTGACACAAATTTTCAAAAATTATGTCATTATTGTTTCAAATATTTATTCTGTTCCTTTATTATCTTTATTTTCTTTCTGATATTCTTTTTTATCTTTTCTTTTTTTGAGACAAAGTCTCACTCTGTCACCCACGCTGCAGTGTAGTGGTGCAATTTCGGCTCACTGCAACCTCCACCACCCGGGTTCAAGCGATTCTCCTGCCTTGGCCTCCTGAGTAGCAGGGATTACAGGCACCTGACACTACACCCGGCTAACTTTTTGTATTTTTAGTAGAGATGGGTTTCATTATGTGGCCAGACTGGTCTTGAACTCCTGACCCCATGATCCACCCACCTCAGCCTCCCAAAGTGCTAGGATTACAGGCGTGAGCCACTGCACACTGCTTTTTTTCTGAGCTTCTTATGTATTTATTTTTTAAACTCAAATTATTGTAAGATAGCTGTAAATAATGAGCATGAGATAAACTATAGTGTTAAGAGGAAGGCTGATCATTAAAACTAGACTTGAAGTAACAAAGAAGTTGTGGGGGAGCCAGAAGCAAAGACTCAGAAACAGAGAAACAAAATGGGGAAAGAGAAATGTCTAAATGTGACTCTAGTAAGGAGTGTATGATATTTATCTACAATGGTGCAGGACACTGTAGGGGACATATAGGTATAACTATGTGCTGGGAATTTGATGAGCTCATGATCTCAATCAAGAAGGCACATTAACTCTCACAAAACAAAGACCAGGTGAATTCTAAAGCAGGCATTCCTGAAGCTAAATATAGTGGACTTAAAAGAGAAAGCATTTAGAGTCAGAAGAGGCATCTTCATAGGGAAAGCAGAGCTGGAATTTGATAGATGATATCTTGTCATAAATGTAACTGCCTGTAACATCTAATGAGTATTTTAAAAGTAAGGTAACTCTAAAAATAATTTGAGTAGAGAGAAGTTATGCTAAGTAGAAAGTTAAAGATTAAAAAATCAGGAAAGGTACTATTTTCCTTTTGACTGAAGATATATTCTAACAACTCTATGAGGCAAGACATATAAGTTCATATTGATTGATAACTAGTCATAAACTTTTGCATCTTTTTCATAGGCCAGACTATGAATTTTAAATAATCGTATGAATTTCCTAAAATAAGCCACCAATAATAATGCATAATATGAATTTATGGGTTATGTTGGAATTATTGGATTGGTTGGTTTATGAAGCTTGCCAACTCACTTAACATTACTGACCTCAACTTAAGACACCATAAAAATTTAGACTCTAACTTTGGCAGTCAGACAATGATATTTCCACAGGGATTTTAATATTTGTTCTTACTGGAGTTTCCACTATCTTTACTAACTATTCTGTAACAATTGAAACTAAATGAGAAGGCTAAGTGGTAGTTGAAAATAAGTAGGCCTAGCGCAGTGGCTCACCCCTGTAATCCCAGCACTTTGGGAGGTCTAGGCCAGTGGATAACTTGAGGTCAGGAGTTCGAGATGAGCCTGGTCAAAATGGCAAAAGACAATCTCTATATAACACAAAATTTAGCCAGGTGCAGTGACGTGCACCTGTAATCCCATGTTAAGTGGAACGATTCCTGAGCTCCATATATATGATTTCCTTTAGAAAGTTATAGGAGGTGTATAAAAATACTAGACATTATCTTAAAGCATGTAAGAGACAATTTCCTGAAATAATTATATATTAATTATATTGTCTAAAAATTCTAGTATTCACTAATAGAAGTAAATATATTCATCATATTTTTAGATATCTAAGATCACATAAGCAAGCATCAGTCTAGAGTTTACATACGAGTTTAATAGGCAACTTACAGATATACAAAAGGAAAAAAAAGCAGTGTGTGATATCCTTCAAAAGTGAAAGTATTATATACATGATTTTACATTGTTTTAAAATAAGTGTCGGAGAAAACCAGACATGCCTAATATATATTATTACATAGCATTTTGTTATACAGATGATAGAAAAACTGGAAGATCTTGACAATTGTATAAAACTGAACATACCTAGAAACTTCAAAAGCTTAGGAAATACTATTTCCTTCCATAACAAATGCCTTAGAAATAGATATTTTCAGCTACTACATCAATTATGAAATAATAGTTCCATGGAGGAAAATATGTAATAGAGGGAAACTTGTTTTAGTGAAGATAATTTATGGGTTTCTAAATCTAAGGCCATATTAATTCATTTCTGATTAAGTAGAAGGCTCCAATTAGATGAAATCTTAATATAACTGGGATTGAAGAATTGAGTGGTCATTGTATTTTTACTTATTCTTCATTAATCCATTTTTAATTATCCTTGATATTTTGGCATAATTAATTACACAATAATCATTATGGCATACGGATAAATAATGACAGATACATAGGTTGGGGAGAGGTATTTATGTAAAAGTATTTGTTTACTTTTAAGAATTACTGGTGGTCGAACCATAAAAATATAATTTGTTAACTGAATAATCACTTAGCTCCTTTTCATATGAAAGTTAAATCCTAAACTTATGGAGATAATACAATACGAAAAGACAGAAGCACAGGATATTCCAATGCATTTCAAGGAAAGTCTTCTTTTCCTTTCCTTTTTTTTAAACAGAGTTTTGCTCTTGTCACCCAGGCTGGAATGCAATGGCGTCATCTTGTTTTACTGTAACCTCCACCTCCTGGGTTCAAACATCTTTGAGATTTTTGTTGTCTTTATTTCCCTTGTTACTAATAAAAAATATTCAAAACTGAATTATAAAATATTTATAAGTAAACTGGGCACAATATTAGCAAATTTCAAATTCTTTAGGATATTAGCTTCTTCACAAAACAAAGTACACTGTCTAAAAGCTGGAAGTGAAGTATAGGTTGATTAAATGTGGAACTTTGAAAGGGTTTACGTGAAAGCAAAGAAACGCACTAATGTCCCTGGGGTCTCAAGGAGGATTCTGAAATACAAACCGAGATTATATCACCTCATTTTTACATGAACCATTAGTCAGTTTGAGGGCAGTACAAATAGATGTATTTTGACGTGAGAAAGGATTTTTATAAGATTTAGTATAGAATATTCATTAGAATCAGAAAATTAGGCTCAAAAATCTAGATATTAAGTGATGTATTATTAGATGAATGCTCAATTTATCCAAAGATCATTTACAAAGATCAGATATTGGAGGCAGTCTGCTTAAAAAACTGTATTTTTAGATTCTAAAAATTAGAACACAAGTTACAAACACCTCATATCCTGTTGTGGAATAATTCCAAATATGATTCCACATTTGAAAAATGACAGACCCTTTTGCTGCCTTTGTTCACCTCTGCCATTCCCACCATGTCTTCTCATTAAAAGGGTGTAGTGTCATTTGAGAAATATACCAGGTAAACTGATTATAAATCAGCATTTCATAATAAAAAAGTAAATGTCCTTCAAAACCACCAATAAAAAATTCCAAACCTCTGCTACGCCACTTACTAGCTTTGTATCTACTTTTGAAGGTAGTATAAGTGTCTTCTATAAAATACTTGGCATATAAGTGGTGTTTGTTCAATGGAGGCAATGATTTTTCTTTGGGGGTTTCCTTGCTTCCCTCAATTCATTCCCAAAGCCCTTTGGTACCTGCTTCTGGCACCAGGTCTGAAAAAGTGAATAAGTTAGTTAAAATGCTCTGACAATCTGGGATGTTTTCAAAGAAGAGCTCTTTCAACAGAAAATTCTCAGTACCACCAAATGAAACAATAGAAAGGAATTATTTTGATAAGCCATTGCTAGTACCTTATGATTCTCTACTGTACCTGCATAAAACAACAAATTTTGGAGTTTAAAGCCCAATCATATTCACAGCCATCAGGATAGATTTTAATAAAAAAATGTTGATAAGGATGTAGAAAAATTGGAACACTGTGCATTGCCGGTGGAAATATAAAATTAGGCAGTTCCTATCGAGAACAATATGGTGGTTTCTCAAATAAATGCAATTACCATATGATCCAGCAATTCCATTCCCAGGTACATAACCAAGAGAATTGAAAGCAGAGACCCAAGCATATTTAGACACACACGTTCATAGAAGCATTACTATCAATAGCCAAAAGCTGGACATAACATACCTGTCTATGAATAGATAAACAGGGGAAACAAAACATGGGATATACATACAATGAAATATTACTCAGCCTTAAAAAGGTGGGAAATTCTGTCACATGCCACAACATGGCTGAGCCTTGAAGACATTACAGTAAGTGAGATAAGCAAATCACAAAAGGACACAGATTGTATGACTCTACTTACAGGACATGCCTGGAAAAGTCAAATTCAAATAAACAGAAAGCATAATGGGGGTTGTCAAGCGCTGGGGGAGGGAAAACGGGAGTTACTGTCTCATGCGTGTAGAGTTTCAGTTCATATCCAATAACTGAAGACAGCCATTAATGGGAAGATGAAATGGGTTCTGGAGATGATAATTACGATAAGTGCAAAACAATGTGAACGTACCTAATGCAACTGAACTATATTCCTAAACATGGTTAAAATGGTAAATATTATATCTATTTTACTGCAATATTTTTAAAAAGTAAAAGACACACACACACACACACACACACACACACACACACACACACACACACACAAAAACAAAACAAGCATAAGCACACACAGTAAGTGCCCAGATTCTGCCCAGATTAATTAAATCAAACATTCAGGGACCAAGCCTAGGCAACTCCACCTTTTTGTTTATTTGTTTGTAGAAAGTGATTTATTTAAAGAGATAGAGACACAGGAGAAGGAGAGAGAAACAGCTAACTCTCACACTGAGTGACAGAAAGAAAAACCACTCACACTAACTGCAAAGGGTTCCCCGAGGGGGAAAACCAGAGAAGGAAAGTGCCTCTCACACTGAGAGAGAATCCAGAAAGATGGAATCCAGGAAGGAAAGCAGCTCCCACACTGAGTGGAAGGGAACAGAGAGAGAGATGGAGTTTAGGAGGGGAAGACAGGCTTCCATGAGAGAATGTGGAAGGGGACCCAAACATGAAGTCCTGCAACTCCACTTTTTAAATGAGTGTGAAGTAATTATGCACAGCCAGGACTGAGAATCACTTCTCTAGCCAGTAGAGACTTCATGATAAAAGTATGACTTTCTATATACGTCCAGAGTTTATTCAGTCTTCATAATACTTCTTATTGTGTTAGATTAACAAGGCTTGAGATAAGAACATGGTTTCTTTTTATTTTTTTGAAAACCAAACTATATCCAGCTTTATTAAAGATACTCTCCATAAACAATCTTGGTATTTCAGGCAGGAAATGGGAGGAAAATCGTTAACAGTATTCAACAACTTTCAAACTCTCTTCTTCCATAGACTACCAAAAATCAGAAGGCCAGAAGAAAACCTGACAAAGTCTTCATATGATGCTCAGAACAGGCAGAGTTTAGAGTGAGGGTTGACATTTCACATTCAACATGTTGTTTAACAACTTTTCACGACCTGACCCTGACTCTGACCTGACCCCAATAATTGCTTACCAGTGTGCCAGGCAATCTGAATTTTCCAGTGATTCCACTGAGATGGCACCTGTCAAAAGAGCAGTGGTTCTGTTTCTACATTGCGGAGCTTCAGATAAATTCTGCCATTTTCATTTCACTTCCTGAAAGTCAGGGTCGGCTTGCGGAGAATATTGTTTCTTAAGTCACTGAACACCTTCTGAATGAAACTGATTAGTTTCCTGCTACATCTATTTGATTTACAATTTAATAACATGTAAGGATATGGAAAATAGATACAATTTGCCTTCTTGCCCACCACTGTAGGCTAATGTGATATGAAGTTAATCAAGTATTATATACTAATCTTAATTTTACCTTATGAATCAAAAACATAGACCTTTACATAGTATTTATTATTTTATGGAACATGTATCTTCATTTGGTATGGAACATGATTTAAGATTTTTGGTCCTATGTTTTATAGGCTATGGTATAAAACAAGTAATACACCATCACTGTACAAAGAAGTAAGAATTGGATAATGGAATAAGTTTCTCATTTAGAAGCCCTATGTAATTCTTAGGTAGTAAATCTGACACAGAGTAAATGAGCATTTACTGTTGGTTTCTGGGTTGAAAATAATTTCTTAGCAAGTTTTCCTCAGGGATACAAAGGACTTCTATGATCTACAGTTGCCAATATGGATGATCCAACCAATGTAGTATATAAATTGATACAACTTTAGAAGTTGAATATCTTAGCAGGAAACTTGTCCAAAATATTCAAAAATCCTAAATCAATTCATGTGAATTAATCAACTAATGATTCAATCAAATAAAGGCTCACAATTTACATTTCCAAATGACAGATCAGTTTCGGAAAATGCTGTAATCATGTAATCATCCTTGCATGTTGCCTTCACTGAATTTCAATTCTGGGAGCACCATATTTTCTCCTAGAAAAATGCCCAAAGTCCCCGAGCTCTTAAACAAAGCGGTATTATGATATCACCATGCCCATATTGTGAAGCATGGATCAGACCCTTCTATTGTTTCAGAATACTATCGATAAATGTCATCTGAAAACCTAAAAAATAAATGATACTCATGTAAACAAGTAAAAATGAAAGGCAACTGGAAGACAGCCAGTATCGACCTTGTCTAATCTACATAACTATTCCTTAAGAAGTACGATAATGCATTTTCAGAAGAGGAGGCCAAGTTATGATGCATTTCCTCAAGCACTAGTCTTTTTCGGTTTCAGAAATAATTACACCCATAATACTATGAACAGCTCTGTTCATTGAAGGAAATAAAAGCTCCAGATGAAATCTTGACAGCTTTTCCTTTGTAGCCAAATACTGATTGCAAAAGGACATATCAGGTTACGACTGTTATAATATGAGACATTTTGCAAATGGATGGGAAAAATTATGGAAATAAGATAAAGCTCTAAAAAATGATTCTGAAGAGATACATTCAATGGGTAAGTACACGGCTAAACACGACTGCCCTTCCAAAGAGCTAGTTATTTTTTCCTCATGATGTCCCGTCCCCGACCCTCTGATCCTTGCCAGATGCTTCCTCTAGTTATATGTTTAGTTTCCATGTATCTAACGTTCATGGCTAGATTATCTGAGCTTCTTGAGTTTAGATATTCCAGGGCCCCAAACACCACCCCTTGCCAGAGAAGAGCAGATCGACTCCCAGCACACTCCACCAAATTGTTCTTCAGAGTCCCTGGTTCTGCTCCGCAGAGAAAGTCAGGTCTGATCTGGTTATTTCTGGAAGTTACAGGGATCATCCAATTACTGGCATGCCAGAATTGACTATGGTATTCCTGTGACCTTGGGCTCTGAGTGCCCCAGAATGTCTAGTCCTGGTTCTGGTTTTTGGACTCTGGAAGAGTCCTTGGTTCTGGTTTTGAACTCCGGGTGTCCAGGGTTCCTGATTCTGTTCTGTCTTTGAACTCTGAGTATAGATTTCCTGGTTCTATCTGTTTTTGGACTCTGGGTGTCCAGGGTCCCTGGTGCTGTCCTTCTGTCTGATTTAGATGGGTCCAGCCCTGATGAGGGCATCCCTCTGGACTTTGTTGCTACTCCAGGACGCTGGAGGATGGAGTCCCTGGTTTCTGTTTAATTTGAAATATTTACAAAGAAGCAAAAAAAAAAAAAAAAAAAATCTTCAGGGTTTAAACTGTTTACAAAGTGTAAAAAGACTGTAATAACCTCTGAGTGCATGTGTGCGTGCATGGGGACCTTAGAGGCTTGCATCTAAGGATCCTGACTGTGGCTCCACGGAGAAAGATACAGAGTCTGAGTGGGCCCCAAACTGCAGTTCTGTGGTGACCTCATATGGCCTAACGACAGCAGCAGGCTAGTTCCGCCGAATTGGACTAGTTTTGATCCGAATTGGGGGTTTATATTGACCTGTCTGTGTCAAGAGGCACCTGTGTCCCCGTAAGGGGTGTGACCAAGTGGGCATCTGAGAGTTTCCAATACAGGATTCCCCTCCCCTTGTCTGTCTTTTTAGATAACTGCAATTGTTTATCTACCTCAGTGCCTCGTCTCCCTCATTTGTTGCTTGGGCTGGTCTCCCCCAAGCTTCTCTTTCTGTCAGAAGGAGGTTAAGTGTTGTTCCAGGAAGAACTTGTCTCCCTCAGTACTTCCCATAATGGGTTCTGCCTCTTCTCGACCCTCTACACCCGTCCAGTGCATGCTGAATAATTTTATCTCGGGTTTTTCAGGAGAGTACAGAGTCCATCTTACAAAAGCAGGCTCCGAACTCTCTGTGAAGTGGAATGGCCAAAGTTTGGAATGGGATTGCCCTCAGCTGGGTCACTGGATTCTAAAGCAGTACAGGCAGCATGGGAAGTTGTTACCAGAACATCTGGGCACCCTGATCAGTGTCCCTATATTGATCAATGGCTGGACATAGCACAGAATCCCCCTAGTTGGCTACAATCCTGTGCTGCTTATAATCCCTCATCCAGGGTCCTTCTAAGCCAAATGTCTCCTTTTCCCAAACCCTCGGTTCCCTCCCTTCCTCCTGTGTTGCCCACTTCAGAAGAGGAAGACGGTTCTCTTCCATTGCCTCCACCGTATAATCCTCCACCACCCTCACCTTCACCTCCCTTGGGAATCCCCTTCTATCTCTTCAACTTCGTCCCCTGTGGCCTCTCCTTTGCTACCATCCCCTGAAGAGCCAGCTTCCACAGATCCTTTGCCCATAGCCTCTAGGTTGTGGCCCTGGGCAGAGTTCGCTCCACTGCTTCCCCCTAAGAGAGGCACCGCCCCCCCCCCCCAGGCAGCAGGCAAGCTGGCCCATTTATGGTCTATATTCCGTTTTCTACTTCTGACCTTTACCACTCAAAACATCAAAACCCACCATTTTCTGAGAAACCCCAGGTCCTGACTGCACTGGTGGAGTCCGTGTTTAGACTCACCGAGCCACTTGGAATGACTGCCAGCAGCTTCTTCTAACCCTCTTTACTGCTGAGGAAAGGGACCGTATTCATAGGGAGGCTAGAAAGGTTTTTCTTGCCTTGGCAGGTAGAGAGGAGAGCTTTGTACAAGTTTCACTGGTATCTTGTAGCGGCTATTAAGGGAGCCACTCGAAAGCCCATGAATTTGTCTAAGACAATGGAAGTTGTCCAGGGGCCTGATGAGTCCCCTGGAGCATTTGTAGAGTGCCTCCAGTAAGCTTATCAAACTTATACCCCATTTGATCCAGTGGCTACTGAAAATAGCAGTGCTATTAATTTGGCATTTGTGGTCCAGGCAGCCCCAGATATTTGAAGAAAGTTGCAAATACTTGAGGGATTTGTTAGAACGAACATTTCCTAGCTCCTGGACATAGCCCAAAAAGTTTATGACAATCGAGAACAAGAAAAACAGAAACAGGCTGCTTTGGCAGGTGAAAAGGCATCACGGAGACAGGCAAAAATCATAGTAGCTGCAATTCAGGAAACAAAAGTACAGCCCTCTGTCCAGAAAAGTTATACTGGAGAAAGATTTGAGTCAAAAATCTCAGATCCCCACAAGAAAAAGGGAAAAATGCCCTTACTACAGAATCAGTGTGCCTACTGCAAAAAATTAGAGCACTGGAAGAAGGAGTGTCCAAAAAGGCTGGAAGGGAAAGTTCTCACGCTTATGGAAGACAGAGAGTTGGAGGAGGACTGATGGCACTGGGGCTCCCTGCCCCTCAGCCGCTGGGAGCCCGTGGTTACTGCTACAGTGGGGGGCCAGCAGTACATTTCCTAGTTGACACTGGGGTGGAGCATTCTGTATTACAAGCCCCTTGGGGTAGCGTCTCCAGCTGAAAGACTGCCATGCAGGGCGCCACAGGAACTATTCAGGAATATCCATTTACCCATTCTCGGGAAGTAAATTTGGGTCAAAAGAGAGTAACCCACACATTTCTTGTAATGCCAGAATGCCCTTTTCCCCTCCTTGGATGAGACCTACTCCATAAGTTACAGGCATCTACCTCTTTCTCAGCACCTCACAATGGGGACCACAACACCTCCCACTGCTCAGCTCCTACTAACTGCCCCCTTGTCAGAGGAATACCTCTTAACCTCCTCCTTGCAACTGGTGGAAAAATCAAGTTAACCCCCTCCTACAGAATCTACAAATTCTTTTCCCCTGAGACTGGGCAGAGTCAAATCCTTCCACACTGGTGAAACACCACCCGCCAGTAGTTATAGAACTTCTGGCCACTGCTTGGCCGGTTCAGGTAAAACAATACCCTGCAAGCCAGCGGGCTTGAGAGGGAATCAACCCTCACATCCAATGGCTATTACAGGCCAATATACTCACGCCTTGCCAGTCTGCCTGTAACATTCCATTTTTGCCAGTCCAAAAGTCTGGGACAAATGATTATGAGCCAGGATTTGCAGGAAGTCAGTAAGTGGATAGTCACAGTCCATCCAACTGTCCCAATTCGTATACTCTCCTTAGCCTGCTCCTGCCGGAACATACCATATACACAGTCCTTGATTTAAAGGATGCCTTCTTTGCCATCTCTCTAGCCCCCAAAAGCCAGTCAATTTTTGCTTTTGAATGGACAGATCCTGGTTTGGGTGATACCACCCAGCTTACTTGGACTCAGTTGCCCCAGGGGTTCAAAAACTCCCCCACTCTTTTGGGGAGGCCCTCCAACAGGACTTAACACCCTTCTGAGCCAGCCATCCTGACTGTACTTTGCTTCAATATGTAGATGATCTGTTATTGGCTACCAAAAACTACTGACAGCTACCTGCAATGTACTAAAGACTTGCTTTACCTCCTTCAGGAACTTGGGTATCGGGTCTCGGCCAAAAAGGCCCAACTTTGTCTTCTCAAGATTTCTTACCTTGGGTACGAAATAAACAGAGGAAAAAGGGCACTCACCAATACTCGAAAAGAGGCTATCCTGCATGTCCCCACTCCTACCACTAAGAGACAGGTATGTGAATTTTTGGGGGCCGCGGGATATTGCTGCCTGTGGATACTGGGTTTTGCAGAAATTGCCAAGCCTCTTTACGTGACTAGAAGTGGGAATGGCTCACTGGTTTGGACTAACACGGGAAAGCAAGCTTTCCAAAACCTAAAAGAGGCACTGACTGTGGCCCCTGCTATAGCCCTCTCAAATATCTCAAAACCATTTCACCTGTTTGTTCATGAAAGTCAGGGGGTCGCTAAGGGTGTACTCACTCAAACCCTGGGGCCATGGCACTGCCCAGTGGCCTATTTGTCCAAGAGGCTGGATCCTGTGGCCTCTAGATGGCCAAGCTGTCTGAGAGCCATGGCAGCAATTGCAAGTCTAGTCCAGGAAGCTGACAAATTATGGGTCAGAACTTAACCCTCACGGCTCCTCATGCCAGTGAGACATTGCTGCGCAGTGCCTCTGGAAAGTGGATGTCAAATGCCCGCATATTACAATACCAAAGCCTGCTGTTAGATCAGCCGCATTTAACTTTCTCCCCCCACCAGGTGTTTACATCCAGCCACTCTTCTGCCTGATCCAGACCTGACCACACCAGTCCAAGATTGCCAGGAATTGTTGGAAACTATGGAGACTGGCTGGCCGGATATCCAGGATGCCCCCGTGGAGAAGGCTGATGCTACTGTGTTTACTGACAGCAGCAGTTTCCTCAAACAGGAAGTGCAAAAGGCTGGGGCAGCCGTCACCATGGAAATAGACATTGCGTGGGCCCAGGCTCTGCCGGCCAAAACATGAGTGCAAAAGGCTGAGTTAATTGCTCTCACTCAGGCCCTCCAATGGGGTAAGAATAAACACATCAACGTTTACACTGGCAGAAGGTATGCCTTGCAACTGTGCACGTTCATGGAGCTATTTACCAAAAGCGCGGACTTCTCACCTTGGCTGGAAAAACGACCAAAAACAAAGAAATCCTGGCCTTACTTGAGGCCGTTTAGCTCCCCCTGCAGGTGGCTGTAATCCACTGCAAAGGACATCAAGAGGAAAATAACAGCCGTTGCCTGAGGGAACCAAAGAGCTGACTCCGCTGCCCGAGAGACAGCCCAACTTCCGGTTACCCCTTTAACTCTATTACCCACCGTATCTTTCCCACAGACTGGGTTACCTGATCATCCAGTCTACTCTCTGGAAAAGAAAAACAAGCATCAGATCTTCAGGCCAGTAAAAACCGGGGACGGATGGTGGGTTCTCCCAGATTCAAGAATATTCTTGCCCCAGACCCTTGGAAAGGCCTTGGTCAGTCACCTCCATTCTTCCACTCATCTAGGGGGAATAAAACTGGCCCAGCTTCTAAGAAGCCAGTTTAAAATTCCCCACCTTCAAGACTTGACTAACCTTGTAGCCTCCCAATGCACAGCATGTGTGCAGGTAAACGCCAGACAAGGCCCAAAACCTGGACTGGGCCGCCGTCTTCGAGGATGTAGCCCAGGAGAAAGATGGGAAATAGACTTCACTGAAATAAAGCCACACCTGTCAGGATATAAGTATCTCCTGGTGATGGCAGACATTTTTTCTGGATGAACTGAGGCATCTGCCACCAGAAATGAGACTGCCTTTACAGTGATTAAATTCTTGCTCAATGAGATCATCCCTTGACATGGGCTGCCATTTGCCATAAGGTGTGATAATGGGCCAGCCTTTACCTCATCCATAGCTCAATCAGTCAGCAAGGCATTGAACACTGAATGGAATCTCCATTGCGCCTGTGGGCCCCAGAGCTCTGGACAGGTAGAATGCATGAATTGGACCTTAAAAAGTACTCTTACAAAATTAATCTTGGAAATCAGTGAGGGTTAAACAAAGCTCCTTTCTTTAGCCCTCCTTAGAGTAAGATGCACTCCCTATAAAGCTGGGTTCTTTCCTTTTGAAATCATGTATGGAAGGGCACCTCCTATACTACTCAGGTTAAATGATGTCCATTTGGCAGAAATATCCCTGGCAAATCTCTTACAGTACTTACAGTCTCTCCAACAGGTTCAAGACATCATCCAAACACTTGTTTGGGGGAGCACACCCTAATGCAGTTCCTGATCTGACCGGGCCCTGCCTCCCCTTCCATCCTGTTGATCTGGTGCATGTCGAAAAGTTCCAAAAGGAAGGACTCACCCCTGCATGGAAAGGGCCTCACACCGTCATCCTCACCACCCAGACAGCTCTGAAAGTTGATGGTATTCCTGCTTGGATCCACTACTCATGCATCAAGAAGGCCAGTAAACATCCCGAAGAAACATGGGTCTCACAGCCTGGCTCAGGTCCCTTAATGTTGCAAGTAAGTCAGGTAGAACCCCCCAGATAATTAATATTATCCTCTTCTCCATCTGTTTCCTCCAGTCATGCCTCTCTGCCCCCATCTACTCTTTTCTCCTGATTTTAGAAATGGGCGCATGCTTGCAAATACCTCCTGGGAAGAAGGTACTCCCAACTGGGTCCTTCTTAAGTTTAATATGTGTGCTTTGTTCCCAAATTCTTACTCCCAAAGTCGGGATTTAACACATGAGGAAAAGCTCTGTCTTCCTCTTGGTGGTCTCGACCTTGATGAAGGATTTGGACACAGTTACACCAGATGCAGAGAATCAGGTGAGGCTGAACAAAGGCTTCAGTCAACTGACTTCTACCTGTGTCCAGGAGACCATAAAGACATTGAATGCCAACAAAGATATGAATTCTTCTGCCCTTACTGATGTTGTGTTACCCTGGCAACCTATCCTGGAGGACCAACCCAGTCCTCCACTCTCTCCACTGCCCGTGGGTCTCACCCTTGGTGGTGTTATAATGGGAACTGCAACCCTATTGTCTTAACCATCCATGGCCCCGATTTGGCACATTGGTATTATGGCATGTCCTGGGGATTTAGGTTTTGACCTTGGATCCATGTTCACCATCCAAAAGAAGCTTCTAGTCCCCTGGCGTTCACCTAAGCCAATTGGTCCCCTAACTAATCTGAGTGACCTCATGTTTCGTCTACACCCTAACCAAGTCAGCTTGGTGAGTTCACCAGAATCAGCTAGTTCAACGGCCTCATTGCCAGTCCTAGCTCCCCCATCCCAGCTCCAAAGCGAGCTTCTCCCACCCAGCCTAATGTCCATACTAAATGGAGTGCATCTCCTCCTTAATAACACCCAGCCTCAATTGGCTCAGGATTGCTGGCTGTGCCTGAAGGTAAAACCCCATACTATATTGGAGTAGGAGTTGTGGCCCCTCTCAACTCTGCTCCTCTCACCTGCCCAGATGCTCTCCCATTCCCTTACGCTAGGGGATGTTGCTGGAAATGCTACCTGCCTAATCAGCAATGGGTATAAACTGTCTAATTCTCCTTTTCAGGCTACCTGTAACCAGTCTCTACTTACTACCTTAAATGCTTCAGTCTCCTACCAGGCAACCAACAATACTTGGCTGGCCTGCACCTCAGGCCTTACCTGCTGTATCAATGGGACTGAACCTGGACCTGTCCTGTGCATGTTGGTCCACATGCTCCCCCAGATTTATCTGTATAGTGGACCGGAAGGATGACACCTCCTCACTTCTCCGGGGCTACACTCCAGGTTTCGTTGGGGTGTCCCCCTCATTGTGCCCATCCTAGATGGTCTTAGCATAGCTGGATCAGCGGCCACTGCCACTGCAGCCCTGGTCCCAGGAGACACTGGACTAAGTCCTTAACTCAACAAGTAGATTCTGATTTAAAAAACATCCAGTCTGCCATAAAGATGTTACATGCCCAAGTAGAATCCTTAGCTGAGGTAGTTCTCCAAAATCACCGAGACTTAGATTTAGTATTCCTCTCCCCAAAGAGGTTCATGTGCAGCATTGGGAGAAAGCTGTTTTTATGCTAACAACTCTGGAGTCACAAAAGACATCCTCCAAAAGGCACAGGACAATTTAGATAGATGCCAATGAGAATGAGAGAAGAATGCCACATGGTTCCAAAACATGTTTAACTGAAGCCCATGATTAACTACCTTAGGAACTGGGCTAGTGGGACTTCTTCTTCTTCTCCTATTAGGCTTAATCTTTTGACCCTGCCTATTAAACTGGCTCCTTACTTTTATAAGGCAGCACATAAATTTTGTTAAACTCATGTATCTCAGGAGCCCCTATAACCCCCTCGTTATAACTGAGGAGTCAATGCACTGACTCCCCAAAACACAAGTGGGGGAATGTAATAACTTACCCTGGGCTAACATCACTGACTCCATCTTAGCTGTAAACTCCAACCTGGCTTCCCCCTAATGACCACGGCCCCTTTGGGTGCATAACTGGGTCATGCTGCACTTAAAAGCATTGAAGCATACTGTTCTTAATACTTGTAACCATTGTACTGCATCCTGCTTGGCATACCTCCCCCTTGCTATTATAAGAAAAATATTTCCCTTTGGTCATTGTGTGAGAAGAGCCTGATCACCCTCATTTCCTTTGATCATTGAATGGTATGGAAACTACCTGTGCCCGCAGCCCCTTCCTCTAACCTGCTTTTCTGCTTCTGAAAAATTCTGCTTCAGTTAGGTACCCCCATCCCCTACCTAAAATAAGTTATAAAAGATAATCAAGCCCCTTCCTTGGGGCCGAGAGAACTTTGAACATTAGCCATCTCTCAGTCACCAGCTAATTAAAAGGACTTTTAATTTGGGACTTAGTTTGTGGTACATTCCTTTTAACTGGCTTGGATATAACAAAACTGCTGAGAAAAGACAGAAGGGTGCTGATCTAAGCCACAGCTACTTTTTGCCCCTAATTCCAGATCCCCAAAATTGTGTAGGAGCAGGGGAAACACATCAAAAAATGAAACAGATTTGTTATTTAATTTACTGCCATGGTAGATGCCAAGTAGAGCAACCCCAAGCTCCTGTGGATAGTGAAGGTATGAAAACATAGAAAGCATATTTTTCTTCTAAATATTTCACCTCAGGACACGTAGAGATTTATGATATTTATCATATGCTGGGTAAAATAATGTTTAAATAAAAAGTGATCCTTGTAGATAGGGCACCTCGGTTCAAACAGATTCTCTGAACAACGATAAGGATTCACTCCTAGAAATTCTACTGATATATCTGCTACACACCAATATTAATACATGTTCACAAACAAGGCAGATTTAACAGTGAATGGAAAGATGTGTATATTTATTTTGAAAGCTACAGCATATTTATCTAAAGCATTGATTAAATTGTTGAAAAGCTTTATCATGTATTACCTAGATTCATATACCTAGAGACATTTCCCTTGAGTTAATTTATCATAGTAAATATAGCAAGGCACGTGTATTTTTACACCTTATCCAAGATGTATTTCCTCATCAAAACCATTTCTCGGGTAATTTCTGTCATGTCAACTCATGATTAGCCACACTAATGAAGAGGAGTAATAGCTCAGAACAATCAGTGTGGAGATTTCCAGACCAATCGATTGTCAGTATTGGTGTGATTTACTTCATTTTGCAGCAGATTTACCAAGATCAAAATAGAATGGTTTTTACTTAAGCTTATTTGAAAACATTTTATTTCCTCAAAACTCTTACTGTTTTAGTGGCAAAAAAAATAAACAAACTGGAAAAATTACTGATTAAAAGAAACAAATGAGATGAAAAATACGTCACAGTTAAACCAAAAGGTAGATCGGGTGCATATGAACAATCAGTTGATTTTACCTAGAAGCAAGTTTGCAAGTGCAAATGTGTCTGTCCATGTGTAAATATGTAATCTACATGTTTATGTATGTATGTATTTGTGTGCATATGTATGCGTATTTATAAAAAGGAATTTTGTGCTTAGTAGTTACACCCTTCATATTATAAAATATTAATTAACATTGTCATTAGTGGTACTTTAATTTCAGCATAACTTTACGATGCATTCTATGGAAATGGAAGTAAAAGATAGCCTTAAATGGATATATGAATCCTTTAAAAAGTATAAATACCAGTATAAAAATATAATGACAAGGTAACTTTTTCTTCACTTTTTTAAGGAAACATGCAAACCTCTTGCAAGGAAATAGGACAAAAAAAACTTATATTGATATAATATGGATGTCCATAATTCAGTGAAAAACATGGTAAATTAAAAATTATAAACACTCATGAAAAGCCTTTTAAATGATTTCATGTTCAACACACTGTTCAGCTTTTGAAAATGTTCCTGGAAGAAGGGTCTGTCATCAGAAAAAAACAAGAAACTAGAAATGGACAAGTCTCAAGTCTTTTCTGTCTAGCTGATACACACTTTCTTACTCAGAGCTAGATGGAAATAGGATTATTTTGCTCACTCCTCACTGTGATCTAAAACTGTGTTGGTTAATTTGACCCAAAGCCAAAAACAAATACACACCTCTATCTAATTTTTGTTCTATTTTTATTTTTTTGATACAAAACTTTCTTACATGTTTATCAACTATACGTGTTCAAGAACTCAAAACTCCATATCTGATAGTCTACAAAATATTATTTTAACATATAGAAATAAAGTATGCTTCATTTCTAATGTTTGTTCAAGTAAATGTACATTTTTAAAGCATAAACTTCAAAATATCATCAGTATGCCATTATTTCTTGTTAGTGTTATCATAGGTGTGGTAATATTGCATAGCAACTAGGAAACAGGGTTGGGGGTTCAGACTGACTGAATCTAAATCCCTACACTGCCATATTGTGGGATTATAACCTGAGCAGAAGCTTAACTTCTTTCAATATCTTAGCTTTATCATCTACCTTGCAGGGTTATAATGATTAAATTAATTAATATATATCAACACTTGCAGTAGTGACTCAAAATAGGACATTCTTCATAAATATTAGATATTATCATGCCATAAGCTTATCCCTGCCTGACAAACATAGTATTTTTAAGTTAGTAGGTTAAAAACCTCTCTGAAAATTAAAGCAAATCAATCCTGTATCATTAATTGTTTGGAAGACTCTCATATAGTATTCTCTTTTAAAGAGAGATAAACTGAAATTCAACACATTGTCATGCATACACAAAGGAAAAATGAAATCATCTTTATTATAACTGGATGCACCAAGTATGACAAATTTCATAGATAACACCCATTTTTCCAGGTTTATGATTCCATCATAAAAATTCATTTCCCAAGAAAGCCAGCAAATAACATCTCTGTCTGAATGTCATTATTTGTTTCATTGCCTGTGTTTTAGAGCACTGGCTTGACTTATTAGTGACTAATTCAAAATTAATTCTCTTAGAATTTTGAAATACAGATCCCAGCTGGACATGGTTGCTCACACCTGTAATCCCAGCAGTTTGGGAGGCTGAGGTGGGCAGATCACAAAGTCAGGAGTTCAAGCCTAATCTGGCCAACATAGTGAAACCCTGTCTTTACTAAGAATACAAAAAAATTAGCCAGCCGTGGTGGTATGTGCCTGTAATCCCAGCTACTCCAGAGGCTGAGGCAGGAGAATCACTTATACCCAGAAGGTGGAGGTTGCAGTGAGCTGAGATTGCACCATTGCACTCCAGCCTGGCGACAGAGCAAGGCTCCATCTCAATAAGGAAAGAAAGAAAAAGAAAAAAGAAAGAAAGAAGAAGAAAGAAAGAAAGAAAGAAAGAAAGAAAGAAAGAAAGAAAGAAAGAAAGAAGAGCAAGCAGATACCAAAAACACTCTGGATAGCAATAGTGAAATCATATGAAATATATAGGAAAAAAGGCTAATTCTAAGAAGATACTAGATGTGAATGACTGTTTCAGACTCCATGCTAATACCAATGTTGATGACAGTCTATGCCTAGGTCCACACAGGTTGTTTCTCATTCATACACATTGGTTGTTGTAGCATTCATCCCAAATATGAAGTAAAAATCTGGTAGTATAGTAAAATACTTTAAGCTCCTTTAAATAACATATTATTTCTTCATCAACCAATCACTTACCTAAACACTCTTACAAAGACTTCTATCTTTAAGTCAGCCTACTTCAGAGAATATTATCTTTTGCACAGTTACTATATAGTCTATGTAAGGAAGAATTTTTTTTCTACTTTGCACAGACTATAGAAAGTTACATAAAGAAACTTTACAAGTAAGGTATTTTTAAATGTGAAATTTAGTGAACAAATTTCTTTAGTCGTTTATGTCACTATGACTGCTTGGAGTTTGAGGTGTTCATTCTCATTGCACATGTATAAGTATTTTCATTCTCATCCATATTTCCTGTTTTCCTCTTAAAGGTAAATGAATCAGAACTGCAAGCTGTTTGAAGAGGTGGGGAAGCCCTAATTTTGTGTAACACTTTTCCTTTTTGGTCTTGTTAGGACGCCAGCTGAGTCTAATTACCAATTTACTCATTTTAAAGGAAACCTTTTATTAATTGGAAAAGAGGCAAAAAAGCCATTTGTTTTAAAAGTTTGCACAGTGAATGTACTTGATAACTGGATGAAGTGACTTATATCTACTGATAAAAATAAACATGGTAAAGTTCAGAAGCCCAAAACAGTAATCTAAAACATGTATCTAAAAATAAAAGACATGCTGACATAATCATAACCAATTAGCATATGTCTAAAATATGCTGAAATGGAAGAAATTATTGCATAAATTTTTCCATTCATGTGCATTCTTCCATTTAGTGTTTTCAAGTTTAACTAGACAATAAATATCATTTCTAAAAGTACCAAGATTATGAACATGAAAAGATTTTTATTTTAAAATAATTAGATTCTTACCCTGATCGAAGGGTTTTCCCAGACTCCAAGTACGGAAATAATCATCCTAAAGGGGAAAATAATGTGAATTGAGTGTATACGAGTAATTAAAATGCAAGGGTAAATATAAAATCTAAAATAAAATATGAAACACAGAAGCAGTATACAAACCTCTACTTCCTGCAATGGCAAGCAGCAAATTATAAAATAAATAAATAAATAAAAATAAAAAAAGAAACAAGAGAAAAAGAATAGTTATCAAAAGGGAACACACTGTTTGCAAGTTACAGAAATGTCTTTCAATAAATGTGTTCATCTTCATTGCAAGTCAAGGATACTATAACAATTTAACTACTTTTGTTTGCCACTTGTCCTAAATATTACAATGTAATACTTTCAATTACAATTCAGCGCATAATATAACATGCAAATAATTACCCTAAGCTAATAAGCGTCTTACCACTTTCCAATTATACAACTTCATTTTCCCCCTCATACAACAGTAAATGGAACTATTGATATAGCAGAGAAACTACCAAGTAATTCTGCAATAGCCCATAGAGTATAAATATGGTTTATTCAAATCATTCTCTTATTAATTGAATATCTAAGTTCATCAAAATACAATCTAGAGGTTGAAAAAAAATGCACACCTAATTAAGTCCTGCCTAAAGTTTAATTCATTAATATGGAAAAGAATCAATGCAATATATTTCCAATATACTTAGTAAATATGACATTACAGCACAAATGTAGGGTAATATATACTGAAAAGAATTTTTAAAAGTAAGGATAGGGAGATCCAAGATGACCAAATAGGAACATCTCTAGAGTCCAGTACTCAGTGAGAATAATGCAGAGGGTGAGTGATCACTACATTTCCAAACGAGTTTTTACTGCCCATAGAACAGGAGATTTCCAGGTCAAAAAGCGCCACTAGTTTCCAGCACAGCTGTTTCACCTGGTGCCAAAGGTTCCTGCACAAAAACTCATACAAATCTGGGAGGTAGTTTCAACTGGTGCCTGGAATGGCTGGGAGACAGAACTGCCCATTCAACTGAAAAGAGGGGGCTGAAAATGGGGGGGCAGGTGATCTCGCTTGGGGAGTCCCACCCCCACAATGATGAGCAATCTGAAATGCTCAGGATTGATGGGCAGCAAGAGCATCTGGACCCAGGAAGGTCCAGCTTGGTGAGGGGAAAGCCTTCAGCCATTACCGAAGCTCTCCATCGTTACTGAGGCAGTCTGCCATTACTGAGGCACTCCACCATTACCGAGGCAGTTCTAACTGTACCTCTGTAAAAACCACAAGGAAGTTTACACAGCAGCTGGGAGAGCCTGTGGCAGCTTAGCAATGCCAATGCTGGCAGACTGGGACTAGGCTACTTCCTTGCTGGGCAGGGCATCTCTGAAAAAAGGCAGCAGCACATCAGAAACTTATAAATAAAGCCCTATCTTCCTAGGACAGAGATCTGGGGAAAAGATGCAGTTATGAGTTCCACTGCAGCAGACTTAAACAGACCTTCCCAGCACCTGTGAATGGAAAAATAGAGCTCCCAGCACAGAACTTGAGCTCCTATAAGAGACAAACTGTCTCCTCAAGCAGCTCCTCAACCCCTGGATATCCAAAGAGTCACCTAATAAAGGAGAGCTCTGGCTGATATCTGGCGGGTACACTTCTGGGACAAGAGAAGAAGAAAGTGGCAGCAACCCTTACTGTTCTGCAGCCCCCATGAGTGATCCACAGGCAAGCAGGATCTGGAGTAGACCTCTAGCAGTCCTGCAGCAGAGGGGCCTGACTGTTAGAAGGACAACTAAAAAACAGAAAGACATAGCTTCAACAGCAACAACAAAAAAAACACCCACTCGGAGACCCCATCTAAAAGTCACCAACTACAAAGACCATAGGTAAAAAAAATCCACAAAGATAGAAAGAAACCAGCGCAAAAAGGATGAAAACACCAAAAACCAGAACCCCTCTCCTCCTCCAAGGGATCATAATGCCTCACCACCAAAGGAACAAAGCTGAATGGAGAATGAGTCTGATGAATTGAAAGAAACAGGCTTCAGAAGGTGGGTAATATCAAACTTCTCTGAGTTAAAAGAACATGTTCTAACCCAATGCAAAGTAACTAAGAACCTTGAAAAAAGGTTAGACAAAATGCTAATGATAATAAACAGCTTAGAGAACAATATATAAATGACTTAATGGAACTGAAAAACACAACAAGAGAACTTCGCGAAGCATACACAAGCTTCAATACCTGAATCAACCATGCAGAAGAAAGGGTATCAGAGATTGAAGATGAACTCAATGAAATGAAATGAGAAGGCAAGACTAGAGAAAAAAGAGTGAAAAGAAATAAACAAAGCCTCCAAGAAATATGGGATTATATGAAAAGACCTAATCTATGTTTGATGGGTGCACCTGAATGTGACAGAGAGAATGAATCCAAGCTGGAAAACATTCTTCAGGATATTATCCAGGAGAACTTCCCCAACCTAGCAAGTCAGGCAAACATTCAAGTCCAGGAAGTACAGAGAACACCACAAATATTCTTCAAGAAGAGGAACTCCAAGGCACATAATCGTCAGATTCACCAAGGTTGAAATGAAGGAAAAAATGCTAAGGGCCAGAGCGAAAAGGCTGATGGGCTTACCCACAAACGGAAGCCCATCAGACTCAAAGCATATCTCTCCACAGAAACCCTACAAGCCAGAAGAGAGTGGGGGCCAATATTAAACATCCTTAAAGAAAAGAACTTCCAACCTAGAATTTCATATCCAGCCAAACTAAGCTTCATAAGTGAAGGAGAAATAAAATCCTTTCCGAACAACCAATTGCTGAGAGATTTTGTCTCCACCAGACCTACCTTACAAGAGCTAATGAAAGAACTACTAACCATGAATAGGAACAACCAGTACCAGTCATTCCAAAAGCATAGCAAATGGTAAAGTCCATTGACACAATGAAGAAACTGCATCAACTACTGGGTAAAACAATCAGCTAACATCAAAATGGCAGGATCAAATTCACACAAAACAATATTAACCTTAAATGTAAATGGGCTAAATGTCCCAATCAAAAGACACAGACTTGCAAATTGGATAAAAAGTCAAGACCCATTGGTTTGCTGTATTCAGGAAACCCATCTCATGTGCAAGGATACAAATAGGCTCAAAATAAAGGGATGGGGGAAGATTTACCAAGCAAATGGAGATGAAAAAGAGGAGGAGTTGCAATCGTAGTCTCTGATTAAATAGACTTTAAACCAACAAAGATCAAAAGAGACAATGAAGGGCATCACATAATGGTAAAAGGATAAATGCAACAAGAAAAGTCAAAGATCTTAAATATATACGCATCCAATACAGGAGCACACATAAAGCAAGTTCTTTTTTTTTAAATATATATTTTACTGCATTTTAGGTTTTGGGGTACATGTCAAGAACATATAATATTGTTGCATAGGTACATACATGACAATGTGGTTTGCTGCCTTCCTTCCCAACACCTATATCTGACATTTCTCCCCATGTTCTTAATGACCTACAAAGAGACATAAACTCCCACATAATAATAGTGGGAGAATGTAACACTACACTGTCAATATTAGACAGATCAATAAGACAGAAAATTAACAAGGATATCCAGGACTTCAATGCAGATCTGGACCAAGGGAACCTAATAGACATCTACAGAACTCTCTACCCCACACCCCACAGAATATACAATCTTCTCAGCACCACATCATACCTACTCTAAAATTGACCACATAATTGGAAGTAAATCATTCTTTAGCATATGCAAAAGAACGGAAATCATAACAGTCTCTCAGATCACAGTGCAATCAAATTAGAACTCAGGATTAAGAAGGTAACTCAGAACCGCACAACTTATGGAAACTGAACAACTTGCTCCTGAATGTCTACTGGATAAACAATGAAATGAAGGCAGAAATAAAGATGTTCTTCAAAACTGACAAGAACAAAGACGCAATGTACCAGAATCTATGGGACACATTTAAAGCAGTGTCTAGAGGGGAATTTATAACAATAAATGCCCATATGAGAAGTGAGGAAAGATCTAAAATTGACACTCTATCATCAAAGTTGAAAGAGTTAGAGGAGCAAGATCAACAAAACTCAAAAGCTAGCAGAAGACAAGAAAGAACTAAGATCAGAGCAGAACTGAAGAAGACAGAGACACAAAAAAACCCTTCAAAAAATCAATATATCCAGAAGTTGGTTTTTTGAAAAGATCAACAAAATAGACTGCTAGCCAGACTAATAAAAAAAGAAAGAAGAATCAAATAGATGCAATAAAAAAAAATATAAAGGGGATATCACCACCAATTCCACAGAAATACAAACTACCATCAGACATTACTACAAACACCTCTATGCACATAAACCAGTAAACGTGGAAGGAATGGATAAATTCCTAGACATTTGCACCCTCCCAAGCCTAAACCAGGAAGAAGTTGAAGCCCTGAATAGACCAATAAGAAGGGCTGTAGTTGAGGCAGTAATTAATAGCCTACCAACCAATAAAAGCCCAGGTCCAAATGGGTTCACATCCAAATTCTATCAGTCATACAAAGAGGAGTTGGTACCATTCCTTCTGAAACTATTTCGAACAATACAAAAAGAGGAATTCCTTCCCAAATCATTTAATGAGACCAACATCATCCTGATACCAAAACCCGGCAGAGACTCAACAAAAAAAGAAAACTTTAGGCCAATATCCGTGAGGAACATACATGCAAATATCTTCAATAAAATACTGACAAAGCAATAGCAACAGCATATCAAAAAGCTTATCCATCACGATCAAGTAGGCTTCATTCTGGAGATGCAAGCCTGGTTCAACATATGCAAGTCCATAAACGTAATCCACCACATAAACAGAACCAAAGACAAAAACCACGATTACTTCAATAAATGCAGAGAAGGCCTTCCACAAAATTCCACAGGCCATTATGACTAAAATTCTCAATAAACCAGTTATTGATGGAATATGTTTCAAAATAATAAAAGCTATTTATGACAAACTCACAGCCAATATCATACTGAATGAGTAAAAACAGGAAGCATTCCATTTGAAATATGGCACTAGACAAGATGCCCTCTCTCACCACTCCTATTCTGTATAGTATTGGAGGTTCCAGCCAGAGCAATCAGGCAAGAAAAAGAAATAAAGGGTATTCAATTAGGAAAGGAGGAAGTCAAATTGTCTCTATTTGCAGACGACATGATTGTATATTTAGAAGACCGCATCATCTCAGCCCAGAATCTCCTGAAACTGATAAGCAACTTCAGAAAAGTCTCAGGATACAAAATCAATATGCAGAAATCACAAGCATTCCTATACACCAATAACAGACTAAAAGAGAGCCAAACCAAGAGTGAACTCCCATTCCCAATTGCTACAAAGAGAATAAAATACCTAGGAATACAACTAACAAAGAGGTAAAGGATCTCTTCAAGGAGAACTACAAACCACTGCTCAAGTAAATAAGAGGACACAAACAGATGGAAAACCATTCCATGCGCATGGTTAGGAAGAATCAATATTGTGAAAATAGCCATACTGCCCAAAGTAAGTTATAGATTTGACGCTATACCCATCAAGCAAGCTACCAATGACCTTCTTCACAGAACTGGAAAAAAACCACCTTAAACTTCATATGGAACAAAAAGAGAGCCCACATAGCCAAGATAATCCTAAGCAAAAAGGAACAAAGCTGGAGGCATCATGCTACCTGACTTCACACTATACTACAAGGCTACAGTAATCAAAACAGCATGGTACTGGTACCAAAACAGAGATATAGACCAATGGAAAAGAACAGAGGCCTCAGAGACAACACCACACATCTTCAACATCTGATTTTTGACAACATGACAAAAACAAGCAATGGGGAAAGGATTCCCTGTTTAATAAATGGTGTTGAGAAAACTGGTTAGCCATGTACAGAAAACAGAAACTAAACCCATTCCTGACACCTTACACTAAAATTAACTCCAGAAGGATTAAAGATTAAACATAAGACCTGGCTCCATAAAAACTCTAGAAGAAAACCTAGGCAAAACCATTCAGGACATAGGCATAGGCAAGGACTTCATGACTAAAATACCAAAAGCATTGGCAACAAAAGCCAAAATAGACAAATGGGATCTAATTAAACTCCAGAGCTTCTGTACAGCAAAAGAAATAATCATTAGAGTGAACTGGCAACCAACAGAATGGGAAAAAAGATTTGCAATCTACCCATCTGACAAAGGGCTAATAGCCAGAATCTACAAAGAACTGAAACAGATTTACAAGAAAAAACAAACCCATTGAAAAGTGGGCAAAGGACATGAACAGAAACTTTTTTTTTTTAAATCAAAGAGTAGTTCATTAAAAAAGAATCAAAACAGAAACTCTAAGTACCAACGTGTACATTGTACACATTTAAGTGACTCATGAGAATGAAGTTTTTTTCATATATATTAAGATCACACCACCTTGTTTATCGAAAGTTTCAAGAACTATCTGACTCTCCAAACTGCCTCTCAGATTGCCATTTTAAATAGACCTCATTCCAAACAGAACAGATACTTTTCAAAAGAAGACATATATGAGGCCAACAAATATATGAAAAAATGCTCATCATCACTGGTCATTAGAGAAATGCAAATCAAAACCACACTGAGATACCATCTCACGCCAGTTTGAATGGTGATCATTAAAAAATCTGGAGAAAATAGATGCTGCAGAGGATGTAGAGAAATAGGAACACTTTTACACTGTTGGTGGGAGTGTAAATTAGTTCAACCATTGTGGAAGACAGTATAGCGATTCCTCAAGGACCTAGAAATGGAAATTCCATTTGACCCAGCAATCTCATTACTGGGTATATATCCAAAGGATTATAAATCATTCTATTATAAAGACACATGTATGTGTATGTTCACTGTGGAACTGTCTACAATAGCAAAGACCTGGAACCAACCCAGATGCCCTTCGATGATAGACTGGACAAGGAAAATGTGGCCCATATGCACCATGGAATACTATGCAGCCATAAAAAAGGATGAGTTTGTGTCCTTTCTAGGGACATGGATGAATCTGGAAACCATCATTCTCAGCAAACTGACACAAGAACAGAAAATCAAACACCACATGTTCTCACTCATAGGCAGGTGTTGAAAAATGAGAACACATGGACACAGGGAGGGGGAGCCTCACATATTGGGGTCTGTTGGGGGTCTAGGAGAGGGACAGCAGTATGTGGTGAGGTTGGGGAGGGATAACACGGGGAGAAATGCCAGATATACATGACGGGGGGATGGAGGCACCAAACCACATTGCCATGTATGTACCCATGCAACAATCCTGCATGATCTGCACATGCACCCCAGAACCTAAAGTACGATAAAAAAAAAAAAAAGGCCAAATGGACTACATCTGTTTACCGTTTTTACCACTCTAAAGGCCTTATAGAAGTACCTCACTAATATCATATTTTATTGTAAATAAAAAGATGTCACTCTTGAAATCAAGGCACTGTTTTCAATATAGTAACCTGCCAGAGAAGAGTGGCTCATCACGGTGAAGCTGTCATATTTCCTAGCTCTATACTATTAGACCCACTCAAGTCAGCTGATTGAAAAGCTACAGAACCTACAGAATTCAACAGGGCTAAGCAGAGATTCTTTCTCTTTGTATAAATTTAAGGGGTATAAATGCAGTTTTGTTACATGAATATCACACATGGATGAAGTCTCAGCTTTTAGTGTAAACATCACCTGAATAGTGCACACTGTTCCCATCAAGTAATTTCTCACCAATCATACCCTCCCACACTTCCAAGTATCTCGTGTATTATTTCACACTCTATGTCTATGTGTACACATTATTTAGCTTCTACTTATAAGTAAGAACATGAGGTATTTGACTTTCTCTTTCTGAGCTGTTTCACGCAATGGCCTCCAGTTCCACCTATGTTGAGGCAAAAGACATAATTTCATTCCCTTTTATGGCTGAACAGTATTCCATTTTCTTTATCCAATCTTCTGTTGATGGGCAGTTAGACTGAATCCAAAATATTTACTCTTCTGAATAGTGCTGTGATAAACATACAAGTGTAGTTATCCCTTTATATAATGACTTATCTTCCTTTCTAAAATCTTCTTTCTAACCTCTTTGTTAGTGTCTCCAGTGTATAAGGAAGAAAATGTAACACTGATTTTAATCATAGAAATAAATACAATCCTTTATTTATGAAAATTTTAAGTCTCAAAAGTTTTTTAACAGTTCATCACTACCTTCTGTAATCCCACCCCACCAACTTCAAATTAAAAAAAAAAATGATAAGACATCACTGTAGTTGATATATTTGTACACAGACAGGGTTATATTAAGAGGAGGGCAAATTATAGCAATCTACGCCCACAGATTTTACAATAAATTATCTAGGATTAGATTAAGGAAGGATAATGCCATTGGATAATTAAATAAACACTGATTATGTATTGTCTTAAAAATATTTTAAATACAATTATAGCATGATACCATTCTTGGAAGATTAGACTTTCAAATTAAATTACTCCCCCTCAAGTCCCCAAACTTGAGCTAAGCATCATTACATACTCATCTAATATCTTTTATTTTTAAAAATGTATCTTATTATTTGAGGATGATGACTATTCTTCGTTTCAAGCATGGGGAGGAATTGGGCAGCTACAGGTTTAGGTCTCTCCTGAAGCTGAACAGAAAGCTCGACGTGCATACGTGAGTGATGGATGAGTGATGGATTTGGAGACAGGCAAACCAGAGCTTTAAGTCTGGCTCTACCACTCATTAGCTTCATCACTTTAGAAAAGAAGATGGCCTAGACTCTCCTCAGATCCCTGTGACTAAAGCTGGAACAATAAACTCTATCTATTTGAGAGGCGGTATATTGGGGTTAGTTATCAAATGTGTAAAATGCCAACACAGTATCTGGACTAGAGTAGTTGCTAAATCTTTTTTTATGTTAATTAGTTTGATTTAAACATTCCATATTTTATACATATATTAAAACACCACACTGTACCCCATAAATGTATACAATTATGATTTGATAATTTAAAATATTAATGAATTTTCAAAGAGAAGCTTTCTGTAAAACGAATTTGCCTATTACCTTTTGAGTAGTCTAATAAACAGTATCATTTGTTTCGTGTTTTTTTAAATTATACTTTAGGTTCTGGGGTACATGTGCAGATCTTGTAGGATTGTTGCATAGGTACACACATGCCATGGTGGTTTGCTGCCTCCATCTCCCCCCGTCACCTACATCAGGCATTTCTCCCATGTTATCCCTCCCCAACCTCTCCACCCCCTACTGTCCCTCCCCCTAGCCCCCAACCCCCCCAACAGACCCCAGTGTGTGGTGTTCCCCCTCCCTGTGTCTATGTAATCTTAACAGCTACTCATAAGGGTCAAGTTTATGTCTATCGGTGTCTTTGGGTAATGCCATGGGCAAGCTCACCAAATATTTTCTTTTCTGGCTTCTTACAAACAGCCATAAACTTCTCCTACTATATTCAAATCCAATGTCTAAACTGACCCTCTCCAAAGAAAAAAAAAAACAGTCAAATGAAGCAAATTTGTAAATGCCTACACTTATTGCTATAGTAAATGCAAGAAGGCAAATGTTTTTGCTATCATCTCAGACTGTTCTGACATGGTACAGCTACCAGTGGCAACACCCAAAATGATGTGGCTAAGTTTTTATTATGACAGTGACTCCATTCATATAAACATCACAGAGCCCAAGAAGGTGGAAAAGGTGTAGAACTGTCAGTGTTAGCACTGAAGTCAGATCATGTCAAAGGGGAGTGTTTCACATAACACATTGGTATTTGCATGTACAGATGAGCAGGAATTAGGGGAATGCATATTTAAAACGAATATAATTTTAAAATCTGATCTCAATGATCTTCCTTCAGAATAATATGGTCAAGTTTGGTTCGTTTGGGACCACAGCTATTTAAAAATCCATAATCACAATTGTAAAATATGAACTTTGTTCTCTTGGTTATGTCAAGGGCAAGCTCGAAGTCTGGCCACTGTGAGGATCAAACAAATATATGATGGAAATGCAAAGTCGTTCCACTACTAAGCCAATTTTAGACATATTCTTTGTGTTCTCACATCATTAGACGTGTTTAAAAAAAAAATAAGAAAAAAAAAAACAGTTTCACCTCATTAAATCTTAGGAATTTTGCCAGGGTAAGAAATAAAAGTACTTTCACATAAATGTTCATTCAGGCGCAATTTCTTTTGTTTCAAAAGCTTTGTGTGAATATTGGTTGTTCTCAGGCTTCAATTTTGATGCAAAGTAAGTCAACCAGGGATTTAGAAAGCAACTACAAGAAATGCCCTCAACTGGAGAAATTCTGGGTTTACATGACTGAAACGAATCCTGAGTGTTTCAAGAGGCAAAGTTGGATTTTTGTCACACACATTCAAAAACGCATGCTAGTGAGTTACAGAGACCATTCAAATTTAATACTACACCACTGCCGACATCTTGTACTTATATAAATAATATTGTAAGTTTTCCATAAAATAAAATCTACATAAAAATTGGATTCATGTATTTTATTAAACTTTTTGCTTGTGATTTTAATGCTGTATCTTTTTCTCTAATTTTAAATAAAATATACATGCAATTTATTGAAAACACTTATGTATTGTAGAGCATAGTTTCTCAGTCTTGGCATTATTGTTATTTTGAGCCAGATAATTCATTGTTGTGTCAGGGGTGGGGAGACTTTCCTGTACATTTCTCGGTATTTACAGCGTCCCCTGCTTCTACTCATGAGATATCAGTGTGGATACTCTCTGAAAGTGTGACAAAAGAGAATTGTGACAAGTTATTGCCAAATGTCCTCTGGAAGAAAAATCACTCATTTGAGAACTGCTGAAGTGGAGTTGTTGGTAAATAAAGACAAATGAATCAAAATATCTTACAACAAAATACTGCTACGAGTAACAGAGTTTCTTCATGAATGTTTTATAACATTGACAGCATATTAAACATTCCACTTTAAATGCAGATGTTTGTGTAACATTTTATTAAGAACATTTTACAACTGTATGGGTTTTTTATTCAAAATATTTAATAGCTATAAAATATCCTTTGGTATGAAGTTACCATCATTTATTTAGCTATGCTCTCATATGTCTATGCCTTTATATTGCTTATAATATTTAGCTAGAATAAATAACATACAAATATATCTGACTAAATTCTGCTTTCTTATAAATAAAAAATATAACTCTAAGTTCAGAAAGGTCATCAGCGTAAATAAACTCCACACCCAGCATGAAGAAACTGATTTCCTTTCCCAACAACTGGTTACAACCAGGCTTTGTACAGTTGAAGTGGGTCAGAAGGATGACTTTACATGGAAAAGTCAACTGCTTGGTTCATTGTGTCCACACACTGACATCTATACTGATAAACTCTCCCATGGGTCTGAAGGAATAATTGCGATTTGCGCAGAACTAGGTCAGAGATTACTTAAACATCCTCATAGATTTTGATACAGAATCAATTGGGAATAGGGGAGTCTTGATGCCCAAAAGCTCCATAAATGCCTAAAGATGAACATAAAAAGTAATCCTCAGGCATTATGGTAGCCATTATTAAGCCATTTAAGCCACTCCAGCGGCTATGAAGAGCTGTTTCGGCAATAAAATCTTACTAAAATCTATGTTTGAATAGCAATGCTAACAAAGTATCCCACTTTTAAATATTAGTAAACAGAGACACGACAGAAGTCTGCTGAAGAAAATTTTGTCGTATACTCCCACGACTATTTTGTAATTTATATTAACTGCTCCAAAGTTTTTTTTTTTAACTGTTGAAAAAAAGATCACATCATTATAAACTGAGACACAGAGGATAATACTTTTGAAGGTACACTTCAAATATAAAATGAATGTCAAAATGATGATTATCAATGGTAACTATTTCTGATAAAATATGCTCATATTCTAAGGAAATAAGACAGTCCAGTTTTATGTGGGGGGATAGAATATTCTGGTCAATTTACATCGAAACAGTTTAGCTAATAATGTTTCCATAGTATTTCACTTTCTTACCTGAAGTCTCATTTCAAACTCTCTAGGATTTCATATAAGACTTTTGTATACAGTCATCCATTTGAAATACATACAAACCAACTTTAGATTCAGCTATGGTACTACTAACTATATTTATTGACACTATATTATTACAGTGAACATCTTAGCAGTACTATTGTAAAAGGCTATCTCCTTTTTGGGTATAGTGTAGAACTGATTCTCCTTGGCAGTAGTATTGTAAAAGGCTGTCTCCTTTTTGGGTATAGTGTAGAATTGACCTTTACATGGAAAGGTCAACTGCTTGGTTCATTTGTGACCACACAGCGACACCTGTACTGATAAACTCTCCCATGGTCTGAAGGAATAATTCATCTCGTTACCCATCAGTTATTCTGAATCCAAACCTACTTTCCTGACTAACTTCTCAATCTTGACGCATTGGCTTTGATTAAGTCTTGCTTGAAAGCAACGACCATCACTGTTGAATTCTTTTTTCCCCAATCCAGTAAGTGGAAAAATGGGTCCTAGTCTCACATTCCACCCAAACAGGACATAATTACAAACACAACAAAAATTGCAGAAAGTGTTTGTGCCCCTAGTCTTCCCCAGGAAAGAAAAGATTGGGCCAGAAGTCACACACTGAAAGATCCTACTTTTTCCCAAGAAGAAGGTCAAAAAGCAAAATATTCTTATTTGGGGGAAGTATAAATGACAGAGACAGCCCTGATTTGTAACCTTTCCACAATCTTTTTACTTTTATTCAAATCTCCATAATCAAACAAGGTTTTGTTAGGGTCACAGCAAGGCAAGTCCATAGATACCCTCCCCATTCTCCCCTGCAAAGCCAAGCTCATAACAAAAACAGCCTCAAGCCTTGTAAACAGCACACCTAGGTTCCAGGATGTGGTCATACCCAGCTCTCGAACCCTAGATGCTGACCCAATTAAGCAGAATGTCAGCCCCTGAGAACCAAGATGCAGTTTTTCTTAGAATAGCACCCAGCTACCTGCAAACCCCCTATATAAACCCCATAGTCTGTAAGCCAGGCTGCTGCCTTCACTGCCTGTGGTGAGGCAGCCAGCCTGGCAAGCTGAAATAAACTTGCTAAACCTGACCCTGGGTCTGCCTCTCCATCCTTTCGGTCAACCTCACAAGTTTAATATGCTACTGTTCCACTTATTGACAAACACTTTGTTAATCTTTATATATCTACACAGAAGTATAAATAATATAATGATTTTGTAACTCTATGCAAAGGAGTTGAAAGGCAAATTTTCTATGATTTTTGTATTTTGTGATTATAATCCCCCAAACCCTCTCAAACAAAACCTTAGAATTTTTCTATTATTATTAACTTTTATTGCTTGCTATATTTTACAGCTCAGCTAAATCATAAGGCATTGCTAGTTCTAAAGCTAAATAATAGCAAAGGAAATTTGTTTTATCTGAAATGTGTTATAGATTATGGCATATATATGATCTCATTTACATATCTCATCCTATTATGGGAAGAATGGCTAGCATAATAGTTAAGCCAATAAATTTCACAAAAGAGGAAACTTTCCTGTGTAGAAATACTTAAGGCATGATTTGATCACAAGATAGATTAGGTAAAGCTTTGTCTGGGTATAAAGGAATTATCTATATGAGACAAACTATCTATTTCAAGCCCCCAAGTGTCATATTTATTACCCAAGTAGCACTCATTTTTCTATGTTGTGGCCTAGAATCCTGAAAGAATTCATTTATAACACTTTGGTGAGCCCTTTATTTTTTACAGAGCATTTTATGCTCCCTGACTCACCACAGATTAAAAACATAAATAAAATCAATTGTGTAAAAAGGACAGTGCTATTGGGATAATTCCTCATTTGTCTCTGAAAGTCTCTGAAAATTGAGGTTAGAATCCCTCTGAATATATAGAGAATGTGTACTGGCTAATTTTACATTGATATATAAAACTTCTGATTCATTTATGTCAAAGAAAGGCACAAAGAAACAGAAATAAATTAAGAATTTTTAAATATTGGGAATCTCCATTACAACTGTAAAGAGATTAACACATGTAAAAAAAAAATTTAAGGAAAATAATGGCTTGAAGTTAGTACTCACTTACCTTGTACCAGGAACTGTTCTAAACACTTTATTCTCGATATCTGCAAGAGGTAAGTGATTCTATCACTCCCATTGTACAGATATGAAAGTGAAGCAAAGAGAGATTACACAATCTGCTAATATTTACACAACTATTTAGAAGTACTCTTGGTATCTGAACCCCAGAAGTGTAGCCCAAAGCCTGCATTTGAAACCATTCCAGCATACCACAGGTCAGCAGCCATGATGGCCTACAGCCCAGGCCCACCACTTGTTTTTGTAAATAAAGTTTTATTAGTTACAACCCTTCTTTTACATATTGTTATAACTGTTTTAGTGCTTACTACCGCAGAGAGTTGAATAGTTATGACTGAGGCCATAAAGCCTCCAAAGCTTAAAATATTCACTACCTGGTCTTTTACTGAAAAAGACCCCTGTTCTACACTATCTTATACTATCCTATACCTCACCTATAAAAGAAGGCTCAAAAAAGTGAGAAAACAATATTTAATGGAATACTTCTTTATTTCCATATAGGAAATAAAAAATCTTTTGTGGAGATGGGGAAGATTTTTATTGTTCTTAAAAAACATTAATTTTAAGAACATTAATAGAATTTGCATAATTCTAGTCTCAAATCTTAACATCTCTAAATTTTCTAAGTACTTTTATTTTTCTTTTCTGACCATCAGTATCTCATTTAGCTTTGGATACAATCTACAGATGAATTTATCATATTTTTAGAAAAAGAAAGCATGATGTATAATCTGAAGCCAAGGAAAATATGATTACAAAAAGCTTTATGATGTACTATACGAAAAAATTTTAGGCACAGGTTGCAAATGTCTATTCTGCATTTTCATTATCCTCAATTTAAAATGAAAATCAAAGGTTAAATTAAGGTTAAGCCCCTCTAAGTACTAAAAATGTGCTTCTAATCCTAGAATGCTTTTTAGATTAGTATATCAAAACTTTAGATATTATTTAGTGATTAAGCAAAATAACAATTATCAATATTTCCATATTTATTTTGCATTATTTGTGAAAATTTGTTTCCACATGTACAATAAATATTAATATATGGGGGAGTGGGGAGTTGGGGAGAGATAGCATGGGGAGAAATGCCAGATATAGGTGATGGGGAGGAAGGCAGCAAATCACACTGCCTTGTGTGTACCTATGCAACAATCTTGCATGTTCTTCACATGTACCCCAAAACCTAAAATGCAATAAAAAATATATATTAAAAATATATATACACGTACAATAAATATTAATATATTTGTATCATATTAATATAAAAATATTTATAGTATTTACATATTCATTTTGCAACTGATATTTATAACAGCATATTAGTGTTCAAAATTCATAATTTTTAAATCCTCTATAATGTTAAATACTGCATATAGTTTATAAGAATGTTTAATCATATAATCAAATATAAATAAAAAATAAATTTATATAACATTTACATGTTAAACACATGTCAGTCTGATTAAATATTTTCACATAGAGACAATAAAAATACAGGGCTGTTCAAAATTTTAACCAAATACCGTGTAAAATCGGTAACGGTCATCATAAATGAAAGCAAAGTAATAGTTATCTTTTTAAGAATGGGCTATCCTGAGAAATGCTGCATTCATTGTTTCATTATTGTGTCAAGATTGTATTGCTGTGCTTCTTTTTGCCTCTAGCAGCAAAAATAAGCTCTTTTGTATTTTACACTGGTTAGGTCTTTGGGAGGATGTATGTATAACTGAACTTTAATTATTTCCCTCTGAGTCCTTTATTGTGATTAATACCTGTGAATACCGTTTTTGAACATATCTGTTTTTAGACATCAACTAAAAGTTGTTTTGTTCCCACTGAGTTTTGATTTTTGTTTTATAAGATGCTATTTTTAATTTATTTCATTGTTGTTATTTGGTTTCTACACACATAAATTGAGATTCTGATGCATAATTGCTATTATCGGTAGTAACAGTGTTACATGCATAGTTTACTGGTTTCTAAAATCTTTGAACTAAAATAGGATTCATTCTTATCTAAAAGCTTTGGTTTGTGACTATTATCCTTTCTTATCTCTTTGGTATTATATAAACAGAAGACTTTCAAAAGTAACCCTTTGCACTATTCAAAAATTTATTGTAATGTGTATATGTTGGGGTTTGTCCCAATATTTATATTTTAGATTTCACTTTTTTCAAAACACTAAAGTAACACCGCCAAATAATCAACACACATTTTCTTAAAAATAGCTAGTTTTCCTGAAACTCAAACTGAGAATTATAATAATCAGTCTAGGGTTATATGAAAGACAGTGGCTAACAATGGTTCCCAAGAATCCACTTGAGTTTGCAGTGGCAGTAGGTGACTTACCCCCTTTTTCAGTAAACGCGCATCAGTTGTCTATAGCTACAAAATAAATTATGCCAACGTTTAGCCCCTTAGAATAACAAATATTTATCTTACACTTTCTGAGGCTCAGAAATCTGGGAATGGTTGAGTAGAATTCTGCTACCTGCACCTCTTCACGTGGCTAAAACTAAGGTGTCATCCAGGGCTGCCTGCACTTCTGAGGCCTTGACCAAGGGAGGCTCATCTTCCAATCCTTCACGTATCTGAGGGCAGGATTTTGTTCCTTGCTATGTGTTGAACTGAGGGCTTGAGGTTCTCACTGGCTCAGCTCGAGTTCCTTGCCACATGGGCCTCTCCAAAGGGCAACTCACATGGTGGCCTCCTTTAGAGAGAGAACTCCAGGAGAGTGTGGGAGGATGGCTACTATCGAATGCAGTCTTTTTAAAGCCGATTTCATAATGACATCCTATTGTTATAGCACGGTTTTGTGAGAAGTGAGTCACGAGCCCACATTTGAGCACAAAAGCACGAATATCAGAATGTAAGGGCCATGGCAGCCATCTTAAAGATTCTCCTCCACAGAGGCAGGGCGAGGAGTTACTGGAAAACCTCTGGAAACTCTTTTTCTCATTTAACACATGAGTGCTTCATTTTTCTATTGTCAGGATGTTCAAAGAAAGAAGGTCAAACCTCACTCATTTTCTTTTTTAAATGTTTATGGATACATAATAGTGATACATATTTATAGAGTACATATAAAGTTTTGATACAAGTTTACAATGTGTAATGATCAAATCAGGGAAATTGAAATATCCATCACCTCAAGCATTTATCATTTTTGGTTTAGGAACATTCCAATTCCGCTATTTTAGTTATTTTGAAAAATACGGTAAGTTATTGTTAACTTAAGTTGCCCTACTGTGCACTCATTTTGTTTAATTTCAAATTCAGTAAACTTTGCTGTGTATTCCTGTACTATCTGGCAGAACTTCTAAAGCTATTTGTCATGAAGAACCACTTTGATTTTTTTTCCAATCCATTACTGAAAAATCTATAAAATACAAGAAAATTAAGCAATTAAAAATTGAAATGAAAACAAAGACATGCAAAATACAAAAGCAAATGCATTGCTATTAGAATTAATCAATATACAGTTTTTCTGTCAAGTTGCTGTGAAAGCTTTTCCAGGGCTGACACTCAATTTCTGCACCCATCCCACTCAGGTTACAGAGGAGCACCAATCTGTGAACCATTCTTTGAACCACATTGACCTCTATGAAATAGAGAAGTGAAGCTAGAGATGTGTCTCCTACACATCTGCCTCAAAGTTTGCAATTTCTGATAAAAATATGATTTCAATCAATAATAAAATGTCACATCTCCAAAAGGCTGTGAATACGTTAACTAATTTGATAACTGGGAAAAGTACACTTACATCATTTTTGCTAATGATAAAGGGAGATAAACACAATAACCATATTTTACTTCTTTCTTTTTGTTTTTTAGAGATGAAGTCTTACTGCGTGCCCAGGCTGGAATACAGGAGCATGATCACAGCTTCCAGCAACCTTGAATTCCTGAGATCAAGAGATCATCCCACTTCAGCCTTGCAAGTAGCTAGAACTACAAGTGCACACCACCACACCTGGTCAATATTTTACTTCTAATTTGTATGTGATTTAAGACATATATCTGTTCTTCTCTCTTATCTCACTCTACCAATCAAGCAGCTACCAACAAATGTAGCAGCTGTCAACAGCTACCAAGCAGCTAACAACAACAAATCACATCACTAACAAGAAAAGAGCCATCAAGCCATTAAAAGACATTGAAGAAACTTAAGGCATATTACTAAGTGAAGGAAGTCAATCTATAAAGGCTATAAATTGTATGATTCCAACTGTATGACATTCTGGAAAAGGTAAAATTATTGAGCCATGAAAAAAATCAATGGTTGCCAGGGTTTGGGTGGAGAGAAGAATGAGGCAGAGCCCAGAGGATTTTGGGGACAGGGAAACTATTTCATGCTATACTATAATGGTGGACACATGCCATTATACCTTGGTCCAAACCAGTAGAATGAACAATATCAACAGTGAACCATAGTGTAAACTATAGATTTTGGATGCTAATGATGTGTCCAGAAGGTTTATCAATTGTAACAAAGTGTGACCACTCTGGTAGGGATGTTGATAATGGGACACCTGAGCAGTGGGAGCAGAGAGTGTACGGGAAAACTCTGGACCTTCTGCTTACTCAATATTGCTGGGAAACTAAAATTGTTCTAAAAAAAAAACAAGTCTACTATATCAAAAAATAAATCACAGGAAAACTATATAATATAGGTAATATTATATCATTTGCATTTTTCATCTCCAATTATGATGAACTATACACAATAAAAGATTTTAAATAATGCTTACACTCTGTGCAATAGAAACCAATATAAAAATTCTACCCTGTATGTTCACAAATATCCCCTATAACAATAAACAATCTACAAAGTAAACAAATTTTTAAAACTGTACAAACTACTTATTTTCTTAGATGTTCAATAATTAAGCTTATGCCCCAATGTGAAACTATATTTTGCATCAGCCAATAGAACACAATAATGTGTAATAAGAAAGTCAAAAAGATGTGATTTCAAAAATCAAAAACAAAAAACAAATATTTAAATTTTATATAGTATTGTAATAACTTAGCTTGCTATTTTTACATTCTTTTAGCAACATATCAATAAATACATGTTTACCATAATTAAGTAAAGTCTGCACATGAGATTAAAATGAAAATCTGGCAATCTGAAACTTATGCGTAAGCTATGCATGGAATTGAGTTGCTATTTTAGAAATTGCATTAAAATACATCAATTGAGATGAAAATAACAAGCAAAAAATTGTACAGATGAAATGCACCAGAAAGGTTCTCATTTCATTTTATATTAAGTGACACTAAATAATATATGTATCTAAAATAATGAGATTTCTTCAGTATTTATGATTTGAAAATGTCAGTTTTAAAAGGGTAATAAATTTCATAAAATATAGAGATAAGTTTTCAAAGGATAATCATTCTATACACACACACACACTTCAAAATTCCTTAGAGGCAAATAATCCTGCAGTGCCTACTATTTTGCACTGTTATCTCATCCATAACAGAAAAAAAATGCTATAGCCCAAATGAAAAGTGTAGAAACAAAACTCATAAGGAAATGCATAAGATGTTCTTATCTAATTTCATCTTAGCTCAAACTACCAGAACATTTTTGAGAGAACAAGATTCCCTTTAGAATAATCCTGTGTATAGAAAGACAGTATCTCTATTACATGTGTTTTAAGTTAGAAAAAAGAAAGTTGCTTCAAACATCTAAGACATAAAATACTGCTTCCCTTTTCCTTCTTTTGAATAAAAGAAAAAGAATGACTTTCTAATGTGGCTCAATACTAATATTTACCAAATATTTGGTTTTATCGATGCTCTGTGCTCCTTATTCACACCTTAATATGGCCCAAAGTTAAGTAAGTTTGGAATATTCTAGAAGAAATATTACTATTGGTAACTATTTTACATATTTAGTTTCATTATTTGTTACACTTAGTACTTGCAGGTGAGTCCATTTATAGATGGAAGAGAGGAAAGAAAGACGGAAGAAAAGAAGGAAGAAAAGAAAAAGGGAGGCAACAGGGAGAGAAAACATGGCTTTTGGAAGCCAAGCTTTGGCTTTCCTCTAACCACTGGAAGATGAAAATACATATGCATAGTCTCTGTTCTCATGTAATTTACATTCTATAGAGAGAGTCATGGCAGCAACATAATGTAGCTACATATGAATGCAAAATGTGAAACCTGCCTTAGCTTGACATGATCAGGGTCAGAGTACATGCCATGAGAACTGTGGCTTGAAAAATGGCAAGGTATGATGTTTCATGCAGAAATACTGACAAATAGAACGACACAAAGATGCAAGAAAGTGCAGAGAAGTCTAGAAACCACAGGCACTATCAGGAACCACAGGCACCATCAGATCAGAAACTCTGTGTTATAAGTTTATAATGATTATTATGTAAGTGTATACTTATGTGTGTCAAAATCACACAGATCATAACTCTGTGTGTGTGTGTGTGTGTGTGTGTCTGTGTCTGTGTCTGTGTGTGTGCAGGGGGATCTGGAGTGCTGGGAAGGAATGGGAATGGGTGTAGGTGCTAGAGCAAAAGGTAAGTCAGCTAGGGAGAAACAGGCAAACTCGTAATCAGGGTTGGTTTTGCAAGATATATATTTCTTATTTATTTCCAGATTCAAAGTGAGCCTAAGTGTTCTATGGTTGATGTGTGCATTCTGGAAAAATCAATACATTAATATATTTGTATGAGTCCTTAATACCTAGAGAGAGTTTAGGTATTAAGGTTTTGTTGAATAACAATAACCATAATCTCTAATATAGTGCTTAGCATATACCAGTCACTCTTTCAACACCGTAATCACCCTATGATCCAGGTGTCATCCTTTACCTCAAGTTACAGACAAGAAGAGGTTAATTTTATTATGTTTCAATTTTCCAATGTTTAATTTTATTATTTAATTTCCAAGTGTAAGTAGCAATCTGCTATGGAAAATAATTTAGGAATCCTAACCTAAATTATTATTGCTCATTGATTTACTCAGCAAATATTTACTGTCCTCTTACACTGCAGCTCTAAGCAAATGGTAAAGTACCCCTGTGTGCCTGGAGCTTACAGTCTGACTCTGGGACTTTGTACTCAATACAGTTCTATATAATTTTTATAAATAAGAGAACAGTTCTACAATCACTGGGAAGATCTCAGTTTTTCTAAATTTATTCTATTTTGATGTTTACATTTTATTATTTGTATTTCCAAATGGTATTTTGACAAATGCAAATAAAACAAACAAACAAACAAACAAACAAAAAAGACCTCCCCTAGCATTTATAATTGTGTATATACAGAAATCTTAGATGCAGGCTCAAAGATACTGTCAAGAATAAAAAAAATGAAACACTGAAACAACTGTGAATGTCTGAAGTACATTTTTAAAACACAGAAGTAAATCTTATTTCTTTCCTCTTCAAAATGTGCTAGTGTTCAAAACTTTCAAAACTATTAATGACTTTTCAAAGCTTCCCACAAAATTGTTTTGTCAGTATTCATTCATGAGGAATGACCTACATCCCTTGATAGAATCTAATTTATGCTTCGTGCTGTGTTTTCTTTTAACATTCCTGGATTTAATTATCTGGAATAAACTGTTCCTCTTGACAAGAAATACTGTTTCTTGGTTTAATTCCATGTCTATAGAAATTTACAATCAGTATCTAATAGAAACACAGAAAAATCTTTATACACTAAACACAGAGAAAATAAATGTCCATGGAGCATGGTGAAAAGGGCCATTTCCTTAGTTTTCATCAGTGGTTAGATGCCAAAAACACGTAAGAAAGAAAGAAAAAAATCAAATGTAATAGTCAACTTCTCTGTGTACGTGTGATTAATATTGCTAGTCAATTGAATCTTGTAAGGAGTTCAGAATGTTGTTAATTATAGTTCAGGGGAAAGCAAATTCAATATCAAACACTTTTAAGCTAACGTAAATGGGATTTTATGGTGTTGGCAACTGCAATGTGTTTTGAGCAGTGCCAAGCTACTTCATACATTAGCATAGTTGTTTATGGACTTAGTGAAATGATATTTAAAACATACTCTAAATTAGATCGGAAACTGTGCCTACCAGTTTCAGGGTGGGAGGCCATATGTGCTATAAAGATAAAAGGATTTAGACAGTTGAAAAAGCAGTGAGTAGAGTTAAAAATCCCTATAATGAAGAAGGTGAGAGAATCTGCTATCTGGGGGGAGCAGGTAATCTCTCACCAAGCAGAGTTCTTGCAAAATGCAGACGGCAAATTTGCCTTTTACAGATGTTCTCCACTCCCACCGTTTTCCAAACTTGAGTACTTTTCGTGGATTTTGGCCTCAGAACTATATATGTTCCTAATAGTCAATTGCATACTCTCTAAGACAGCTCACCTTGCAGGTGAAAGTAAGGCAATTTGCCATCAGTATTGTCTAACATGTTTTGTTGCATTAGTGGCTGAAGAAGTGAGACGGCATAAGAAGGTCAGTTGACACTAAGGAATGCCACTTGCAAACAAGTTTCCAATGGTCCCAACAATTAGTTATTTTGATTGATAACTTCCCTTTTGTATTACAAACATTCCCTGAGAACATGCCATCGGTCATTTCTAATAAGCAATTATAGCAATCTTGAGCAGTACTAGACTCTTATTAATGGGAATAAGCCTTTCTCTCATCTCCACCCCAAGTAAATAGAAAGGACAAAGAGTCATTTAAGATTATATGCCGTTTTAGGAAAGCAGAGGTCTAGGAATGACCCCTAAACAGTGTTTAAAAACCTATAAGGCAGCTTGAGGAATTAGGAAGAATGAGATTTAGAAGAGTAAGTGGAATGACAAAAATGATAGCTGCCATGCAATTCTGACTCAGGTTTTGGTAATAAAGTCATATCGTCTACCTCTACCTACCTGAGATGGAAAAACAAATGGGATGATAGATTATCCCAAGCTAGGAGGCTAGGAGGAGGCACACCCCAGCAGAGGTTAAAAGGAGACCTTGAGATGCCATTTTCTATGCCAACTTCTTGTCTTATCTTCATGATCATGACCCTTATTCTTGATGATGATATCCTATATTCTTCAAAGAATGCTTCTTTGAAGCTCACCCGGTAACTCCCTGCTTTTGCTCTTATGCTGGCTTTTGAGGGAGCATGGCATAGCAGAAAATCTAGAAATAACAGAGATGGGTAAAACTTCTGGCTCAACCACTAACTGGTGCAGGTCACTGAAAAAGTTATATCTACTTTTTGCTTCAATTTCTTCAACAGAAAAACTGTGAAACTGGACTTGGAAGATATTACCACGTGAAATACATAAATACACCAAGCACAATTTCCGGCATCTAACAAACTTTCAGTAAATAACTGAAAGTTTATCTGATGTGTTCTTTTTTGACTATGAAGTAATGTTAAATGGAAAAAAAAACTCAGTGGATCTCCTGTTAACTCTGTAGAGCATCAACAATCCGTTCATATTATCCACTCATTCACTCCTGCCTACAATGTTCATGTTCACTCACTCATGCCTATGATGTTCATGTGCAGTTAATATGAAATAAAGAGAACACAAACACACCATTTATATATGTCTGCCACAACCCCACAAAAAAGAAAAAGCAAAACCAAGTATGGAAAAATACTTTTACAACAGGATCCAGTTGTTGTTAAAATCATCCTCTGGAGAATTCAAATGGGAACTATGTGAATGACTAAAGATTCAGTAGCAAGATCAGCAGCTGGAATTCCTTGGAAAAGAGAGAGGCAATGAGGGAGCCAAAAATAGAAGAATGCCAAAGGGCTGGCTGAGCAAAATCTACAGCTAGTATGAAATTATGAAGGAGAAAATACATAGACCCAGAATGGATAGGGAGGTTAAGTAGAGAAAGCGGAATTGAGTCTTATTAAGATATAGGAGCAAACCAAAAGAACTGGCCAGCTTCCGTCTCATCTCCTGAATGGCATTTCCTTCCAGCCTTTGCAATGTCAAGCTAGAGTATAGTTTTGTTCCTCCCATGAATTCTTCATGCATCTCTCTTATCAGCATATGCACCCTCACACTCAATATCCAATACATACTTAGGGTACCCGAGTGAGTCTCTGTCCTACCAAACCCAAATCTCACAGATACATCATCTGAGTGGCAATTTACTTTAAAAACTTTGGTATGAAGAGTTTGAAGCACATATGTGCAGTTTATGTTTAAAAGGTGCTTAGCATTTGATTATTTTGCATTTGAAATCCCCTATATCATCATTTCATGTGACTCATGATTCATGACGTGAATCAACATTCATGTCATGGAAATCTGCACAAGATAGAGAGTTAATCAACTAGTACGGGTTAGTCATATTGTTGGATAGAAAAACTGTGAGCCCCAAATCCCTGGTGTCACCTGTTTAGTTTTATGCCAAATCTTTTACAGAAGAAGTTGCCCAATATGATCAGAAGATCAGCTGGTTTTGCCTTTACATGAGTTTTGTAAACTACTGCTGACAGGCCAAAACTGGCTACTGTCCGTTTGTAAATAAAGTTGTACTGTAATTTGTTTACATATTGTCTGTAGATGCTTTAGGGACTTTGACAACATAGTTTAATAGTTTGAGGAAACTGAATGGCCCAGAAAATCTAATACATATACTATCTGACTCTTTACGGAAATAGTTTTGTGAGCTCTGCTTTACATCACTGCATTCCTTTTAGTGGCAAATTCTGCAAGTAGCTTCTTTGTTTCTGAGGACTGAGAATGGAAAGATATGGAAGCACATAAGAGCAGAGGCTATGTGAGGGTTTATGCCTGCTTACTAAAATAAAGGTGGATAAATTAAGACTAAGACTTTCTTTTTCTCATGTCTTGGTGAGGTTGTGGGGGCAGGGACCTACAGGCTTCCTTGATTTTTGGTCAGTTTTTAGTAGTAACACAAATCCCAAAAGAATGCCATGTTGGAAGGTGTTCAGGAAGGAAGGAAGGAAGGATGGAAGGATGAAAGGGAGGGAGGGAGGGAGGGCAGCTCCCTACCTTGGCTACTGATCAGAACATCTCAAGGTAAGGCAATCTGTGTTCTAACCAGGTGATCCTGATACATGCAGAAGTTTGAAAACCACTGCCATTGATTTTAAAACAAAATCAGACTCAAAAACTAGCCTCGATTTTCTTGCAATTTTCTAAGAGTTACTTTCTTTCATTTATTTTAATTCAGAGGGAAAGAGGGGTGAGGGAGGAGAGAGGAAGGCAGGGAGGGGAGGGAGAAAGAAAGAGAGAGAGTGTGTATATGAGAGAAAGAGAGAGAGACAGAGAGAGAGCGGCCAATCCTGATACTGGAAACTCATCTGACTCTACAGCTCAGGTCCAATGTGATTTTTACACTTGTTGGGTTCACAGATATGCCATAATGTTCTCCTGTTGGATAGTCACAATCTTAAAGGACACTCACTTTAGATAAGGTCATTGTAAAAACTTCAAAATACCAAAGAGCCCCCCACTCACAAAATGAATTAATGATACTTCTTAACTAATTACAATTTTATGGTCAGCCTGGACTATTCTACCTACAGATAAGATGTACTGATAGCCAGTCATATAATTGCAACCAAATTTCTGTCCACTCCCACCCCCAAAGCAAGCCACTACTTCCTCAGACTTTCCCTAAGCTTCCTGTAACCAAGCCCAAAGCCTGAATCAGGTTCCTTGTCACTCCCTCATCCTGAGATGCCCCAGAATTCCCCACCGTATGCATTCGCCCTTGCTGCAGTGGGGAACAAATTCAAATGGCTCAACTCTAAGTGTTCCTGTGGCTGGATGCAACACACTGGCCTGGCCTTTCCTTTCTCAGTACTTCTGTCTACAACATAGCAGAGTTTAAATGTGGTCTCTGCATGCAGACTGTTCAACTTGTGGAGGATGTATTACCATTTTGTTTAGACAATGTTAGAAATAAAGCTTGGAGTTATAAGGAAAAACAAGCACTTAGACAAAGGATTTTTTAGTAAATTTATTTTTGCAGAAGGCTGTGTCTCATGTATGGAGTAATGGGGAGAGCACACAGAACACAGGAAAGCAGGAAGTTTTATTATCTCCAATGCACTTTTCATTTTTGTGTCTTTTCCCTATTGGTTAGTGTTGGACGATACAAAATTTAAATTACACCAGATGACTAAACATTTAAACTTTTTTAGATAAGGTGGATGCATGACTGGAGAGAGGGGAGAGGAGGAAGGGGTCGTCTGTGGCGGGCTAGAAAACCAGTACTTTCCCAAATAAGGAAAGAAATGTGAGTTGGTGGTGTGGCATGCCTAGGCATGTAGTGAAATTAGAAAGCAGAAAAGGAGAAGAAAGAGAAGTTTCGGGGGAGGGTACTTGGAATTAAAGAATAAAAGGCTGAGGAGGCTATTTGAAGAGAAACCTTGCCATATCTCACAACAAAGCATGTCCTTTCATTTCAGGTTCATTTTATACTTACATTTAGGGGCAGGCTTAGTTTAGGACTTTTGCTAGTAAAATTGTCTACCTGAAATGCTGTGGTCAAACTAGGTTATATCATTCAGCAGAGTACTGAGTCTGTATGAATGATGTGAAACCCATTGATAAATTTATATTAACATCAGAAGGATAGGGATAACAAAAGAGGATTACAGAAATTTATACAAGTTATTAATTTTCTTTGTTCATAGTTCCTGAACATCACTTATAACACTGAAGTCTTAGAAGTTAGTTTCTTTAGCTGCAGGACTTTTAAACCTAAATTGTTACGTTACATTTTTCCACGAAGATCACCAAATGTTAAATAATGGTACATTCCCTGGGTAGGCTAACTGAAAACTTTTTATTAATATAAAATGTCAGTAACTTGGGTGACTATTTAACAGAAAGGTCAGATGTTTTTCAAGGTCATGTAAAATATGGAGGAAAATCCTTAGTTTGCATTATTTGAAACATATGAGAATTAGCACACTATAATAATTGGTTTCAGATTTCATGGTTTATGAGATTATGTGTTGCTAATACACATGTACAATAGCACCTAATATTAGGTCTCTCAATTTTTATTATATATTAAAAGTTATTAAAAGATATAGGTTATATCATGAGAGAATGTGAACCAGAAAAAGAAGAAAAACATGATAGCATTTATAATTGCCTGAATATGCTGGAAATCATAATCTTTGTCAACCTCCAAAGAGGAAATGTACATAATAGCATTGGTTCTACAGTAAGACACTACTGCATATATTTTCTTTCTCTTTAAATTCAGTTTCTCTGCAATATTTTCCTCATTTGTGTGTTTCTCTCTTTTACATTTTTTCTTCTCTGGGAATAAGTCCACTCTGGATACTCAATGTCATTGCACAGCCCCCAGGCAAATACATTGATGTCAATTGAAATCTAGATAGAATCTGCATAGTTTAGAAACATTATCTTGACAGCTGCTTCTGCAGCACCCCTTATGTACATGGACTGTAGCCAAAAATGTCTTAGTGATGACTAGTACTGCCTTCAGTCTTGAAATTGTTCTCAATTGCCTTTCATAGGAAACAGGAAGTCTTGGAGGAGCCAGACTAAAGGAGCTTAGGTATCCCAGGTGCCCACCCTCCTAAGAATTCAATTTACATCTTGGTGTCTTTGGTGAAAGTTAGACTGAAAATAAATTTAACTATACACTGATTATTAATAATCAGCAAGAAATAATATTTTTAAGTTTCACATTAAAATGTTAAATTAGATGACAATGTGAGTTATAAATATATCAAAAATGAGAGCAATCATAAATAGAAACCCATTATATAATATAAAGTCTTGCAAGTACAAACAGCCGCTGGAAACTCAGTTTCACAGTGGGAGGCTTATTAATTGAGGAATCTGTTTTTGTTCCCCTCCCTCTGCTTTTGTCCAGAGGGATCAAGGGTGATGGGTTCACTTGGCTGCAAGCTTATATGAGCAAACCATTTGACACAGTTAACAGGGATCTGGATAAAAACTCCAATGTCATCAAATGCAGCCAAGCAAAATGTCAGGATCAAAGGAAGTAATAACGCCAGTTCATTCTTCCCTTGTCTGATAGTTGAATCTAGAAAAAAACAAATGTCCTTTGAGTAATGACTACAGGAATTTGAGATGCTTATCTTGGAAGAGTAAACACTTTAAAGACCAGAGATAAATGAAGAGAGAGAAAAAAAATGTCCAAACAGACTTTTTCCTTTGCTATTAAATTGCTTATCAAATCAAACCAAACTCTGGCAAGTGCCCAGAAAGGTCATATTGGTTGTTAAAAAGCAAAAGTAAATTTATTCCAGGACCTCTGTTTCCAGTTTCAATGTTCTTTACATGACCATTTTTAAAAGGTCATGAGTTTGGTGACTTTGGGATCAAACAACACTAAATTGAAATATCTGCTTCCTTCCTTTCAATGAGAGGTAAATTTTCTTTTAATGAGGGGGAGCCATGTGGTGAAATTCATCTTTTGAAAAAAGGAATCTAGCGTCATAATGGAGGATGTGTCATAGCCGAAGAGAGGAGACTCATTCTAAATATACATTGTAGGAATGACTGGATTTTCATGCTGTGCTATACTGGGTTTCTGTAAAACTTTCCTTCATCATTTTTACTTGGGGAAATACAGTCCAGTTTTATAAAGTCCTGTACAGACGGCAACTTATTTGGCAAGATGATAAGTCCATACCAACTCAAACTAGAAGTAATATATGTTTGCATTAAGTTCCCAGAACAGAAATGACATCTCATTATGATATAGCTATTTATGTTAAACACAGCACATTATATATATTGTGAGTACTTAATAATAAACATCCATTGTGGAGATAAACTACCAGATTACAATGGTGATGCAGGAAGAAGAGAATAAGATATTTGGCCTACTGGGCTGTGAGAAAGTAAATTATTAGTGGAAACTTTTTTACAGTTCTTTACTAATGTATTTATGGGGTTATGTTCTTTATCTTAATCCACTCATTCCTAAAATGTATATTTAGAATGACTCTCCTCTCTTTTGGCTATGACACATCCTCCTTCAAGAGGCTAGATTCCTGTTTTCAAAGGATGAATTTCACCACATGGTTCCCCCTCATTAAAAGAAAAATTACCGGGAAAAAGGGGAGGGATAGTGGGGGGGTGGGGAGTTGGGGAGGGATAGCATGGGGAGAAATGCCAGATATAGGTGATGGGGGAGGAAGGCAGCAAATCACACTGCCATGTGTGTACCTATGCAACAATCTTCCATGTTCTTCACATGTACCCCCAAACCTAAAATGCAATAAAAAAATAAAAATAAAAATAAAAAGAAAAATAAAAGAAAAAGAAAAATTACCACCCATTGAAAGGAAGGAACCATTTTTCAACAAATAAGCTTTTTAAATGTCAAAAAAATAAAATTATTTGATAATAAAATAGTGAAATTATACTTAGCTTATTGATTTAAATGTTTTCTGAAAATCTATTGATTTTTTTCTGACAATCTATTGGAAATGTTTTCTGAAAAATCTATTGGCTTTTTCTGAACATCTATTGGAAATAGTATACTTAACTATATTTAAAATTAATGTCTTCATCAGAAGACATTTTAGTCCTTGTTTTGTTATTGCAAAATGAATCACATTTTAATTACATCATAGCTTCATATAATAAAATCTGTTTACTAAAATGAGACTAACATACTCTCCAATCACTAATGATCAATAGATCAGACACAACAGAAGTTAAAACAAAAGGATGCCAATAGTGGAAATTCAGACAGATCTTATTTCTGTCATCCTTTTACCAAAGAAGCAGACAAAAAAAGGAGCTGGTTTGGAATCAAATCAGTCTGAACATGGTTCTGGGTTCTGCTGACTGACATGCTTTGTGGCTTGAAGAAAGTTACCTTGAAATTTCAGATTTGTTCTGTTTACAACTGTTAAATGGGAATAATGATAATGTTTATTTCACAGCATTTTTGTAAGAATCAACACTTTTATTCTTCCAAGTACAGAGAAAGTGTCATTAAACTGTCACTGTTTTTTATTCCTGTTTCAGATGAAAATAATCACTTTCTACTTCTGCTATATTATATAAATATTGAATTTACTCCACTGAACAAAAAGCTCCCTAAAAACAACCAAGGCTCATTCTTTATAAAGCCTCTACAACCTTTAGCACAATGCACAAAATAGTTGACTGAGAGATATTTGATCATTGAATTAATGAGATCACAAATTTAAACTTTTTCAAGTATAGTTTTTGTTTTAACCAACCTCAGAAATTGATAGGTAAAGCTAGTTTAGGGACTTAACAATGAATATTAATGAGCAAACTGTCCAGGTAGCAGTCATGATGCAGAAACAGCAGTCTGTGGTACTTGGCCTACCTGAATCGATAAGACTATAAACAAGACATATTTCTTTGAACAAAATGACCTAAATAATGTATCTGCATATAATTTTATTTCTTAGATAATGCTTAGTCTATACCAGGCAGTGTTTGTAGTAACAATATTTTTTATTCATTAAATAATCATAACAACTCTATAAAGTACAGGTGCTACTATAACTTCCTTTCTATAGGTGAGAAAATTGTAACATAGATATTAAATAAATAACATGCTCAGGACCATAGTGCTTATAAACTTCAAGCCAGAATTTGAAACCAGGCAGAGGATGTACAGTTTCGGCTTTCCTAACTATCATACCATGATGTGGAATTTCAAAATATGTGGCATCACTAGTTGCTTGAAATATGGAATGTAATTATCCTGACGTTTGTAATAAATATTTTGAGGTTATAGTACAAACCACTGATAGAAAATTTACTTTTACTTACACTAGTGACAACAGAGCATACTTTTCCACAACTCTTACCCCCAGAACATATCTGTTCCTTTTCCCCCCTAGGTGCTTAAACAATTCTTACAACACGTCACCATAAGATAGATGTTAGGAATCATTCAGAATCATTTAGAACTGTTTGATGATGAGTACATGTTATCTGAGATTGCTCCAGCAGTAAATCGCCTAAAGTTATTGAATTTATTTCAAGTTATCATATATAAAGTAAACAACATTACTGACATGGAAGATATTTCATTTCCTCATGTTTCACTTACTTCCCACATACTAGGGAGCGAGAGTAGACTATCATGATAGAATTCTGGCACATATTACTTCAAAACATCATTTATTTATAATCTAAATAAAAGCCTTCTGCTTTTAGCTATCAGAATTGTGCTTAATAAAATCAGTGATGTAGATATAGATATTTTTTAGCTGTTGTTTTTATGGAACCAGAAAAACATGGTAGTAGATAAGCAAAATCTGATAACATATACCAACAATATACTGACACTAAGAGAGTTTATGAGCTGTGTCCATCAGAAATAAAATAAATTATTCCAGAAAATAACATCTTAGGAGCAAAAGTAAAGATGGCTGTTTTCTTAATTTTTCCTAAGGATGATATATAACTAGTATTATTCTAGAGGCACAGGAGAAAAGTTAACATATAATAGATGTCTTAGGAATTTGCAAACTTTAGCTTACAACAAAATTACCAAGAGGACTTGCTATAACATGGACTTGTGGTTACACAGAAATCTGTTATTACATTAACTTCTGGGCTCAACCCTCAGCAATACAGTAAGCTGGTCTTGGGTTAAACCTCAGAATTCGCATTTCATACAAGGTTTCAGGGGATACTGATGATGTTGTGGTCTGGTGCCACACTGAGAATCATTGCATTAAGGTTTTCATTTTTTCTTGGAAAGCTGGTGTGAAAGACCACCAGTCTTGAATCACTTTCTGTTTCCAAACATGGAGGAAGTATAGGTTGTCTTGCAAATAACATCTATGAAAAATGATCACACTCATTTTTAAGGTCAATTGAGGTATTAAAACTGTTTATGCTTAAAAAAATCCCCTTCTACAGTAGCTAGTATCTACATTCAATGATTAATCCTAACTTGTTGTAATTGTAATTGTACTAAACAGGTTGTAAATACTTGATTTATTTTTAGTCATTCACACATGTTCCCATACAACAAATAACTAATCCATCCTTCTTCTTTGTAGATATGGTTATCCTATATGTCAAAAACAAAGCTTATTTGTTATGTTCAATAATTCATCAATTCATTAGGTCAGCATATACATATTGAAACTGCACGTAGTTATGAGGTGCTGATGTTGAATAAATGAAAAACAAACCTGATATGTAAATTACAGTAAAGATTAAAAATAAGTTTAAATATATATATGTGTGTGTGTATATACGTTTATATATATACATATAACACGTATTTACACATGCCATTTGACATAATATAACTGCTAAAGAAAACCAACCAAATAAACAAAAACTGAAAGAAAATGCAAAAGAGCAAGAATGTCTAGGATGTTGCAATTTTGCATGATATGTCCAGGAATAGCTTCCCAGAGGAAGTGGCATGAGTTAAGGCATTCCACCTTACTCTTTAAATTTTCTAATTTTTTCCCTGAATTTTTAAAATATCAATCATTGCTTTGTTTTCTAATTCTTTTAGCCCGTGCACTGACATGACAGTTATATACTCTTTATTCTGTGATTGGCTACTTTTGAACATTCATATGGCTTTTATACAAAATCTAAAGTTGAGACCTTGATAGCTTCAGCCCAAAATAAACACATCAAGTATATCGGGGAATTTTTAATCCCACAAATTAGACCTTAAAAAACATAATATGCTTTATATTTATGCCAATTTTGTGGCAGTCTAGTTTATGTATGACATACTTCCTCCTTTAGATGTACACATCAGTGAAGTGTATCAAATATATAGTCTTGTAAATATCACCACAAAAAAGATACAGAACAGTTCCATCACCTGAGAAAGTTCTTTCATATCCCTTTCTAGTAAATTCTCTATCTTCTTGCCTCAGTGAACACTGATCTGCTTTCTTCCCCTCCAAGTTTTGTCTTTTCCAACGTTATACAAATGGAATAAGGGAGCACATAGTTTTTTCAATCCTTGCTTCTTTCCCATAGCACTCATTAATCCATATTGCTGCAATGTTCAGTAGTGTGTTTTTTGTTTTTTTGTTTTTTTTTTTTTGCTGAGTAATATTCCATTGTCTGTTTGTACAACAATTTGGGTATCCTTTCGGCAGCTGCACATTTGGATAGTTTTCAGTATGGGGTAATTATGAACAAAAGTGCTAAGCATATTTATAACGGGTTTTGTGTGGACATATGTTTTTATGTATCATGTATAAATACTTATGAGTAGGACTGCTGAGTCATACGATATGTGTAGGTTTAACTGTAAGAAACTGCCACATTGCTTTCCAAATTGGCTGTACCATTTTACATTTGGGGGGGTAATATGTAAAGTTACAGTTGCTCTGCATCTCATCAGCACTTGGCATTGCTACTTTTTTTCCTTTTCATCCTTTTTTATTTTGGTCATTCTAATAAGGTATGGTGGTCTTTCATTTAGGTTTTAATTTGCATTTACACAATGACTAATGATGATTAACTTATGGCCTCTTTGGTGAAGTCTCTAAATAATTTTTAGCATGTAATATTTTTAATTTCTGAGGCAACAGAAGTAGACATGGATATTTTGAAGACAATTTTACTAACCTTTTTTTTTTAATTTTCCAAGTACAGTTGAGTAGTTTAAAGAACAAAATTAACCATTATTAACTAACATTACACTTTTCCAACAAATAATGGAGACCTAAGAAATTGAGAGGTTCAAGTAGAAATCAGGACATACTGTCTTTAAAAGTTTACAAGGTAATCAAAATTATCCAATTATAATGAAATAAAAGTATTTTTATTACTATGGCTACATACTATTAGTTCAGACTTGGCCAAATACTTATAATAATTAAGTACAACAAAAACATCATAGTTTAAAGCATTTCACAGTAAAATGCTGCAAATTGTCCCCTAACAACTGGCCCTGGATGCTTCTCTGACCATCTTATGTCTTAGATGCCAAATAAAAAATTATATTCCACTTATTTTAAATGACTTTGAAATATTTAAATACCTACATGGTATAATAAAAATAGCATATTATTAACAATGAACTGATTACAAGTACTAATAACATGCTACATTATTTCATAATGAAATATTAAATATATGTAGGATCAGAGATTTTGAAGATCAGCATGGAATTATGCCAGTATAAAGTATTCATTATGTGACAAGGTTATATTCATTCTCAAAGCTTAATTTCCTCATTTGCAAATGGTGAAAATAACTACTTTACAGTTTTTAAAAAAATATGGAAACACTCTCTAGATTGTATATTGATATTTAAATATTAATATTGTGTCTCTTCATATATAATTTAAAATATGAAAATCACTGCTCCCTCATTAGGATATAATTTATTTAATACAGCAGTGGACACAACTTTTTGCATGCCATATGCAATGTTTCCATCAGAAATAAATGTACATTCTAATGATCCTGGAGAATAACAGAAAAGCTCTAATTTTTATATTACTGTAGCCAAATAGTGAAATCTTAAAGGAGAAAGTGAAAAGCCTCCATGAATCCATTTCTCCCTACTCATTTTCTAAATTCTATGTCCTATAAACAATAGTTTATAATCTATATTTTTGTCAAATAACATTCAAAATGAAATTATGTAAGTTTTTCCCTGCAATGAGAATGGCAAGGCAGTAAGAGGAAAAATGGGTATTAGTAATAAAAATATCTCTGTCTTTCTTGTTGCCTTGTGAAGAAAGTGCCTGTTTCTCCTTCCATGAGGGGGTGGCTGGCAAGATGGCTGAAGGGGAGAAGCTCCGGTTTGCAGCTCCCAGCAAGATCAACACAGAAGGCAGGTAATTTAATTTCTGCATTTCCCACTGAGGTACCTGGCTCATCTCATTGGAACTGGTTAGACAGTGGGTGCAGCCCAGGGAGGGTGAGCTGAAGCAGAGTGGAGCATTGCCTCACCCGGAAAGTGCAAGGGGTCAGGGAACTGGGTCAAGGAACTCCCTCCTTTAGCCAATGGAAGCCGTGAGGGACTGTGCCATGAGGAACAGTGCATTCCAGCCAAGATACTACGCTTTTCCCCAGGGTCTTTGCAACCTGCAGACCAGGAGATTCCTTCAGGTGTCTACACCACCAGGGCCCTAGATTTCAAGCATAAAGCTGGGCAGCTATTTGGGCAGACAACGAGCTAGCTACAGGAGTTTTATGTTTTTTTTTTTTTTTATGCCCCAGTGGTGCCTGGAATGCCAGCAAGACAGAGCCATTCACTCCCCTGGAAAGGGGGCTGAAGCCAGGGAGCCACGTGATCTTGCTCAGTGGATCCCACCCCAACAGAGCCCAGCAAGCTAAGGTCCACTGGCTTTAAATTCTTGCTACCAGCAGAGCAGTCTGAAGTCAACCTGGGACACTTGAGCTTGGTGTCAGGAGGAGCACCCACCATTACTGAGGCCTGAGTAGATGGTTTTCCCCTCACAGTGTAAACAAAGCTGCCTCCCTGAAGTTCAAACTGGGTGGAGCCCACCACAACTAGGCAAAGCCACTGCAGCCAGACTGCCTCTTTAGATTCCTCCTTTCTGGGTATGGCATCTCTAAGAAAGGCAGTGGCCCCAGTCAAGGGCTTATAGATCAAACTCCAATCTCCCTGGGACAGAGCACCTGGGGGAAGGGGCTGCTGTGGGCACAGCTTCAGCAGATTTAAATGTTCCTGCCTGGTGGCTCTGAAGAGAGCAGCGGATTTCCCAGCACAGTGCATCTCCTAGCACAGCACTCAAGCTCTGCTAAGGGACAGACTGCCTCCTCCAGTGGGTCCCTGGCCCCCATGCCTCCTGACAGGGAGACACTTCCCCAGCAGGGGTACACAGACACCTCATACAGGAAAGCTCCCACTGGCATTTGGTGGGTGCCCCTCTGGGACAAAACTTCCAGAGGAAGGAAGATGCAGCAATCTTTGCTGTTTGGCAGCCTCCACTGGTGATGTGCAGATAAACAGGGTCTGGAATGGACCTCCAGCAAACTCCAGCAGACCTGCAGCAGATGCGCCTGTTAGAAGGAAAGCTAACAAACAGAAAGGAACAACATTAACGTTGACAGAAAGAACGTCCACACAAAAAACGCATCTGAAGGTCACCAACATCAAAGACCAAAGGTAGAGGAAAGACCAGCATGAAAAGGTTAAAAATTCCAAAACCAGAGTGACTGTTCTCCTCCAAAGAAGCATAACTCCTTGCCATCAAGGGAACAAAACTGTACAGAGAATGAGTTTGACAAATTAACAGAAGTAAGCTTCAGAAGGTGGGTTAATAACAAAATCCTCTGAGCTAAAGGAGCATGTTCTAACCCAATGTAAGGAAGCAAAGAACCTTGAAAAAAGGTCACAGGAATTGCTAACTAGAATAACCAGTTTAGAGAAGAACATTAATGACCTAACAACAGCATGAGAACTTCATGAAGCAAACGCAAGTATCAATAGCAGAATCGATCAAGCAGAAAAAAGGATATCAGAGATTGAAGATCTATTTAATGAAATAAAGCATGAAACAAGATCAGAGAAAAAAGAATGAAAAGGAACAAACAAAGCCTCCAAGAAATATGGGACTATGTGAAAGACCAAATCTAAGTTTGATTGGAGTACCTGAAAGTGATGGGGGAGAATGAAACCAAGTTGGAAAACACTCTTCAGGATATTATCCAGGAGAACTTCCCCAACATAGCAAAGCAGGCCAACATTCCAATTCAGAAAATTCAGAGAACATCACAAAGATATTCCTCGAGAAGTGTAAACCCTAAGGCACATAATCCTCAGATTCACCAAGGTTAAAATGAAGGAAAAAATGCTAAGGGTGGCCAGAGAGAAGGTCGGGTTACCCACAAAGAGAAGCGCATCAGACACACAGTGGATCTCTTGGCAGAAACCCTACAAGCCAGAATATAGTGGGGGTCCAATATTCAACATTCTTAAAGAAAAGAATTTTCAACCCGGAATTTCATATCCAGCCAAACTAAGCTTCATAAACAAAGGAGAAATAAAACCTTTTACAGACAAGCAAATGCTGAGGGATTTTGCCACCACCAGGCCTGCCTTACAAGAGCTCCTGAAGAAAGCACTAAATGTGAAAAGGAAAAACTGGTACCAGTAACTGCAGAAACATACCAAATTTTAAAGACCATTAACAATTTGAAGAAACTGCATCAACTAACAGGCAAAATAACCAGCTAGCACCATAATGACAAGATAAAATTCAGACAACAATATTAACCATAAATGTAAATGGGCTAAATGACCCAATTAAAAGACACAGCCTGGCAAATGGGGTACAGTCCAGACCCATCAGTGTGCTGTGTTCAGGCAACCCATCTCACATGCAAAGACACAGATAGGTTCAAAGTAAACGGATGGAAAAAAAATCAAATAGACACAATAAAAAGTGATAAAGGCGATATCACCACTGACCCCACGGAAATACAAACTACCATCAGAGAATACTGTAAACACCTCTATGCTAATAAACCAGAAAATCTAGAAGACATGGATAAATTCTTGAACACATACAGCCTCCCAAGACTAAACCAGGAAGAAGTTGAATTCTTGAATAAACCAAAAACAAGTTCTGAAACTGAAGCAGTATTTAATGGCCTACCAACCAAAAAAAGCCCAGGACCAGATGGATTCACAGCCGAATTCTACCAGAGGTATAAAGAGGAGTTGTTACCATTCCTTCTGAAACTATTCCAAACAGTAGAAAAAGAAGGACTCTTCCATACCTCATTTAATGAGGCCAGCATCATCCCAGTACCAAAACCTGGCAGAGACACTAAAATGACAAAAAATTTCAGGCCAATATCCCTTATGAACATCAATGCAAAAATCCTCATTAAAATCAAGCATGGTGGCTCACCCCTGTAATCCCAGCACTTTGGGAGGCCAAGGCGGGCGGATCAAAAGGTCAGGAGATCGAGACCATTCTGGCTAACATGGAGAAACCCTGTCTCTAATAAAAATACAAAAAATTAGCTGGACATGGTGGTGGGTGCCTGTAGTCCCAGCTACTCAGGAGGCTGAGGCAGAAGAATTGCTTGAATCTGGGAGGCGGAGGTTGCAGTGAGCTGAGATCACACCATTGCACTCCAGCCTGGGCAACAGAGCGAGACTCTGTTTCAAAAAAAAAAAAAAAAAAAAAAAAAAAATACTGGCAAACCAAATCCAGCAGCACATCAAAAAGCTATCCACCACAATCAACTCGGCTTCATCTCTGGGATCCAAGGCTGGTTCAACACACACAAATCAATAAACGCAATCCATCACATAAAGAGAACCAAAGACAAAAACCACATGATTACCTCAATAGATGCAGAAAACGTCTTCAATAAAATTCAACACCCTTTCATGCTAAAAATTCTCAACAAACCAGGTATTGATGGAACATATTTCAAAATAACAAGAGATATTTATGACAAACCTACAGCCCATATCATATTGAATGGGCAAAAGCTGGAAGCAATACCTTTGAAAACTGGCACAAGACAAGGATGCCCTCTCTCACCACTCCTATTCAACATAGTATTGGAAATTCTGGCCAGGGCAATCAGGCAAGAGAAAGAAATAAAGGTATTCAAATAGGAAGAGAGGAAGTCAAATTGTCTGTTTCCAGATGACATGATTGTATATTTAGAAAATCCCACTATCTCAGCCCCAAATCTCCTTAAGCTGATAAGCAACTTCACCAAGTCTCAGGATAGAAAATCAATGTGCAAAGATCACAAATATTCCTATATACCAATAAAAGACAGACAGCTAAATTATGAGTTAAATGTCATTCACAATTTCTGCAAAGATAATAAAATACAGAGGAATACAGCTTACAAGGGATGTGAAGGACCTCTTCAAGGAGAACTACAAACCACTGATCAAAAAAAAATAACAGAGGACACAACCAAATGGAAGAACATGCCATGTTCATGAATAGGAAGAATCACTATTGTGAAAATGGCCATAAAGTAATTTATAGAATCAATGCTATCCCCCATCAAGCTGCCATTGACTTTCTTCACAGAATTTAGAAAAAAATTACTTCAAACTTCATATGGAACCAAAAAAGAGCCCACATACGCAAGACAATCCTAAGCAAAAGGAACAAAGCTGGAGGCATCACACTACCTGACTTCAATGTATAATACAAGGCTACAGTAACCAAAACACCATGGTGCAGGTACCAAAACAGAGATATAGACCAATGGAATAGAACAGAGGCCTCAGAAATAATGCCACACATCTACAACCATCTGATCTTTGACAAACCTGACAAAAACAAGCAATGGGGAAAAGATTCCCTATTTCACAAATGGTGCTGGGGAAACTGACTAGCCATATGCAGAAAACTGAAATTGGACCCCTTCTTTACACCTTATACAAAAATTAACTCAAGATGGATCAAAGACTTAAATGTAATACCTAAAACTATAATAACCCTAGAATAAAACCTAGGTAATACCATTCAGGACATGGACATGAGCAAAGACTTCATAACTAAAACTCCAAAAGAAATGGCAACAAAAGCCAAAACTGACAAACGGGACCTAATTAAACTAAACAGCTTCTGCACAGCAAAAACACTATCGTCAGAATGAACAGGCAACCTACAGAATGGGAGGAAATTTTTGCAATCTGTCCATCTGACAAAGGACTAATATCCACAATCTACAAAGAACTTAAACAAGTTCACAAGAAAAAAAAAAAAAACAATCAAAAAGTAGGAGAGACACATGAACAGACACTTCTCAAAAGAAGACATTCATGTGGACAAAAACATATGAATAAAAGCTCTTCATCACTGCTCATTAGAGAAAGGCAAATCAAAATCACATTGAGATACCATTCTCATGCCAGTTAGAATGGTGATCACTAAAAAGTCAGGAAACAGATGCTGGAAAGGATGTGGAGAAATAGGAATGCTTTTACACTTTTGGTGGGAGTGTAAATTAGTTCAACCATGGTGGAAGATAGTGTGGCAATTCCTCAAGGATCTAGAACCAGAAATACCATTTGACCCAGCAACCCCATTTCTAGATATATATCCAAAGGATTATAAATCATTTTACTATAGAGACACATGCACACGTATGTTTATTGCAGCACTGTTCACAATAGCAAGGACTTGGAACCAACTGAAATGCCCATCAGTCATATACTGGATAAAGAAATTGTGGAACATATACACCATGGAATACTATACATCCATAAAAAACGATGAGTTCACGTTCTTGGCAGGCACATGGATGAATCTGGAAACCATCATTCTCAGCAAACTGACAAAAGAACAGAAAACCAAACACCACATGTTCTCACTCATAAGTGGGAGTTGAACAATGAGAATGCATGGACACAGGAAGGGGAACATCACACACTAGGACCTGTCAAGGGGATGAGGGGTTAGGGGAGGGATAGCATTAAGAGAAATACCTAATGTAGATGATGGGGTGATGGGTGCAGCAAACCACCATGGTACCTGTATAGCTATGTAACAAGCCTGCACATTCTGCACATGTATCCCAGAAATTAAAGTATAATAATAATAAAAAAGAATAAAAAATAGAAAGAGCGAGAGAGGGAACAGGAAAGGGAAATATTTTTCTACAAAAGGTTAATGAGATTGTTTAGAAAGCTTACCTTAGCCTATCATGTTACATAATTATTGAATGCCAATTATGTGTCATGAACTTTGATAGGTAACAGGAATTAACACAAGACCTGGACATTTGAATTAAAAGACTAGATAGACCGAGAGGCTTTGATTTCATAAAATATACAGTTGCTGTATAAATTATAAGAAATATACTGTTAAATGTACTATTGAACTTTTAAGATACCTCTAAAGCCAAATAGTAGACACACACACACACACACACACACACACACACACACACACACCGTTAAAATAACGCACTTAAAGAAATACAGAAGCTGAGTTACTTGGAAGAAATGACAAGTATCAGGAACCTAGAATTTCAGGAATTGTCAGCCACATAAGAGGGATGGTAGAGTAAGCCTTGTGGTTGAATTAATCTGAACAGGTGAACCAGCTGTCTCACAAAAAGCCAACAAAACTAAAAATGGGTTTGTACATACAATAAAATATTGAGTTATGAAAAAAATACACAGGCAATTGTAACCAAGGAGAAATCCTATTTATTAAAAAATGTATATTAACATCACCAATAGTAATATTATCTGCTCATATTTGTAACCACTTTCCTTTCATATGAGCCTCATGCACTAAAATACATTACGATGATTTTGTGGGAAGCCCCAAACTGAGAAATTCAATTAAGATGAACTCAGATTGATTGTGAACCTGCAGTTAACTCCAATCTTTTCTTAAGATACAAACATGACCAATGCAGGTTCCTGGGTATTCCCCAAAACTAAGTTCAAGCACTGCATGTTAAAATGACCAAACTTGGTAGGGCACAGTGGCTCATGCCTGTAATCCTAGTACTTTGGGAGGCTAGGCAGGCGGATCACGAGGTCAGGAGTTTGAGACCAGTCTGGCCAACATGGTGAAACCCTGTCCCTACTAAAAATGCAAAAATCAGCGGGGTGTGGTGGCAGGCGCCTGTAGTCACAGCTGCTTGGGAGGATGAGGCAGGAGAATCGCTTGAACCTGGGAGGCTGAGGTTGTGGTGAGCTGAGATCCTGCCATTGTATTCCAGCCTGGGCAACAGAGTGAGACTCTGTCTCACTAAAAAATAATAATAATAAAATGATGAAACTTATGAAGAAACAAGCCAACATGAACAAGAGTGAATAGGGAGAAAATGTAACTACAAACAAATAATGGAATTTAAATCTTCAAGAGCCAAGATTTCATATGCTGGATTATGAGATTCATAATATAAAAATATATATTTGAGGTATGAAGACAAATGCATTATATAAAAAAGCAAATAACAAAGGACTGTGATATCAAAAAAATATAGATTTTAAAAATACAATAGAATTTCTTAAAATAAATTTTAAAATTGTATACATTAAAGTCTAATGAATATGATGAATTACATACATGCTTAAAGGAAGACGGTAAACCTGGAGGTCATTGAGAAAACTTTGATCAATGAATAACTATACCATTCATGGATAGAAAACCAGAATAACTTTGAATGAGATGTCATTTATTTCTAAATTGGTAATTCAAGGCAATTCTAATCAATGTCTCAACTTGTTTATTCATGAAATGTGATAGCCTCATACCAAAATTCTTATGATAGTGGGAAGATAAAGAATATCCAAGAACAAAGTGTGAAACAATATGTCTTACAGGATGTCAAGACTTGTTTTAAAGACTTACAAACATACTGTAATTAAATTGTTTGATATCAGTGCAAATAGACAGTGGGAAGAGAATAGACATCCCAGAAACTGATGCACGCATATAAGAAAAATTTATACAGGACAGGATGTTCATTTAAGGTCACATGCCAGAATCTTATTACATAAATGTTCTGAGAGAACAGGTTATCTATAAAGAAATGAAAATAAATCATGATCTCACACTTAACACAAACATAAGAATATGTTCTAAACCTTAAGTTGCTAACTTATAAATACAATTTTGAAAATTTTGAAGTGCAGTTAGAAGAATATCACCATGTCCTCAAAATCAGCTGGATTTTTAAATAAGAAACACGAAGTTTTTACTAAAAAGAAATATTGATTAATTTAATGCCTTAAAATTCAAAACTATGTAATAAACAGTAACTAATTAATAAAAGTTTTAAAAGAAGCAGCTACCAAAGAAATTATCTGCAATTAATATCAACTAAATCTTTATTTAGAATTGTTTAAAAGTTACAACTGTAAATAACAAAAATAGATTACCCAACGGAAAACAAACACACTTCATAAATAAATATTTCAGAGAACAGAACACACTAATGGCCCCCCCCCCCCCCCCCCCCAAAAAAAAAAAAAAAAACTTTTTAAAGACTGTCAAACATTGTATCAGAAAAATACAAATGCAAACCATAAGAGATACTATTTAAGCCAAATAAACTGGATTATTTTTAACACTGACAATACCAAGTGTTGGTAAATATGTAGAACTCTTATAATATGGGACTATGCTTTCTTTTTTTTTTTTTTTTAAATGGATTCTTGCTCTGTCACCCAGCCTGAAATGCAGTGGCAACATCTCTGCTCACTGCAACCTCTGAGTCCCTGGTTCAAGGGTTTCTCCTGCCTCAGCCTCCCGAGTAGCTGAGACCACAGGTACGTGCCACATGCCCAGCTAATTTTTGTATTTTTAGTAGAGATGGGGCTTCACCATGTTGACCAGGATGGCCTCGATCTTCTGACCTCATGATCCACCCGCCTCAGCCTCCCAAAGTTCTGGGATTACAGGCTTGAGCCACTGCACTGGACTGGGACTATGTATTTCTAAATGTGATGATATACATACTCCACAACACAGTAGTTCTGCTCTTACAGGTAGACCCTAAATACATTGTTCCCAAAAGCACTGTTTTTAGTAACAGAAAAACAGAACCAATCCAAATGTGTTCACCAATGGGAGAATAACATATCTACACTTAGAAGGGCTGCCATTTCCATTGGGCATATATAATTTCAATGAATAAATATATTGCTAGGATGTACATTATTCTATACTATAGTATAATGATGTATAGTATCCATTCACTGAAACACTGTACATCAATGTAAAAAATGCAATTGTATATACACACACATGCATATATATATATATATGCATGCAAATATATACACACATATATCAATATATATATCAAAAACAATGCTGTGTGAAAACACGAAACAATCCATCCATCTCAATGACATTTATAGAAAAATAATATATAAATGGGAATATATTTACGCAGTAAACTGCAATGAAAAGCAAGAGAATAAGAACAAAGTTCAGAACAGATATTACCCTTGTGTAAGACAGAACAATTGAATTGCAAAAAGAGATTTAAAAGTTTTAACCATGTTTTACTTCTTAATCTGATGTTGTTTACACTGGTATTGTTTCATTATCTTAACATCATCTACACATTGTTTTACCTCTCTTATATGAAATATTTTATAAAACATTGGAATCAATCATCCATTAAAGAGTGACTATGTAGCAGTTTCAATTAAAAAATATCCACTTCAATAAATTAAAATTATATCATTTTGTTTGAATTCTACCAAAGCATAGAATTCATTACCAATTACCCAGTAGAGAGAACAAAATCTATGTAATTTATAATTAATATTTTCATACATCAACTTATTAATCTCTACAGTTTGCCTTTGTTTTCATTATTATTTGAAAACTCAAGCAATAATTGCATGAATATTTGCATTTTTTTTTCATTTTATCAAATATCTACCAAGCAACCACTCTATGGCAGGCCCTCTACTTGTCAATGGGTGTCCATCATGGAATAAAACAGACAAAACCATCTTCCCTTGCAGAGCTTGTATTATCTTAGGGATGTGACACACTGTACACATTTTAAGTAGATGTACAGTATTGTATTGCATGAATGTGATGAGTTCCGTGAAAAACACAGAGCAGAGCAAGGGGGGATCAGGAGTTCTGAGAGGACTCCATTTCCCTAGTGGCAACAAAAATCCACACACGCTTCTACGATATAGCATCACTGATATAGAACCTATTTTCAATTTTCAGTCAAATTCCTTACATTCTTAAATTCTGCATTGTTATATGTTAAGAAAAAGTCCTCAGAGACCTAAAATATAAAAAGCATATTTTAGACACAAAGCACAATTATAAATCTAGAATTCAACTTTTTCATTCTGTTCTAACCACTGAAACTTCCACAAAATATGTTTAAAATAGGCAATTAAAATTCAATGCCTGGAATGTATCGGTAGGAGAAAAATCTGAAGATATGTATAATACATTAGTGAAAGAACATAAATGAATATAAAAATTGTTGATTATCTACAGAATTGTAGAATGTTTTAGGAGAGTAGAATCATATGAATTTAGGACCTAAAACAAATTTTCCAACTATAAATTTCCATTTGCGTCTGTGGTCCTTAAAAATCAGAAAGTGTACCGAATTTGGGAACCTGCAAGTAATTAAAAGAAACCTCAAGAGCTTTATTCTCCTCACTTGTAAAAATAACTAAAAATTTAAAAAAAAATTGCAGTTTGTGGGGTGGGGTATTGCATGAAATGATTCTCAAGACTTATCCTTCTTTTACGTATTTTTATTAACGTATTTAAGTCCTAAACTTGCAATTTATAGAATTCTCTGTATGCATCAACCACTATCCTTGGTACAGAGTGAGAATTGGGAACTGATTTCTGGAATTTTTTTTTCCCATGTTTTTGGTCCAATGGGTTCTATGAATTTGCCATGTCTCTTGGAAACAGAGCTAAATGCCCTGGCATGTGCCTCTCTTTCTGAAGGCATCTCTGTTCACTGTGCTCTTCATCTACACTAGCAACAAAGATCCTGCTATCCATGAACAAATCATAATTGTTCCTATTCTAGAAGCTTATACTCTTTTATCAGGCCACACTATAACAGGATGTCCTCACAAGGATGTGGAGCAAAAAGGAAGTCCTTTCACTGCTGATAGGAATGCAAAATAGTAACACTGCTTTGGAAGATAGCTTGGCAGGTTCTTGTAAAGCTAAATGTATTCTTTCCATATAATTCAGCAATTGTTTTCCTTGGTATTTACCCAAATGAGGTGAAAATTGTTCATATGAAAACTCACGCATGAATGCAACTTTATTCATAATTGCAAAAACTTGGAAGCATCCAAGATGTCCTTCAGTTAGTGAATAGATAAGTAAATATACATTTAGACAATAGAATGCTATTCAGTCCTAAAGGGGGAATGAGCTATCATGCCATGGACAAACATAACGCATATTAAAAAGTGAAAGAAGCCCATCTGAAAAGGTGATATGATATATTATGCCAACTAAATGACATTCTGGAAAAGACAAAACTATGGAGCTAGTGAAAGGATCAGTGGTTTGCCAGGGTTCAGTAGGGGAGAAAGGACAAATAAGCAGAGTACAGAGATATCCGGGACAGTAAAATTATTTTGTATTGTACTATAATGGTGGACACAGATTATTATACAACCATCCAAATCCATAGAACATACAACACCAAGACTGAACACTAATAGAAAGTATGGACGTTGGGTGACAATATGTGCCAATGTAGGGTCATCAACTGTAACAAATGTAACACTGGTACAGACATTGATAGTGGCGGAGGTTGTGCATGTGTGTGTGGGAACTGGGAGCTTACAGGAATTCCATGTAATTTCCACTTGAGATTGTGGTGAGCATAAAACAGCTTTTTATTTTCTATTTTTAAAGTTATACTCTAAGTCTTGGGATCCATGTGCAGGACGCGCAGGTTTGTTATATAGGTACCATGGTGGTTTGCTGCACCCATCAACCCTAATCATCTACATTAGGTATTTCTCCTAATACTATCCCTCCCCCTTCCCCCTCACCCACCGACAGGCCACAGTGGATGATGTTCCCTTCCCTGTGTCCATGTGTTCTCACTGTTAAACACCTATTTATGAGTGAGAATATGCGGCATATGGTTTTCTGTTCTTGTGTTAGTTTGCTGAGAATGACGGTTTCCAGCTTCATCCAAGTCCCTGCAAAGGACATGATCTCATTGTTTTTTATGGCTGCCTAGCAGTCCATGGTGTATATGTGCCACATTTTCTTTATCCAGTCTATCACTGATGGGCATTTGGGTTGGTTCTAGTCTTCACTATTGTGAACAGTGCTGCAATAAACATAAGTATGCATGTGTCTTTATACTAGAATGATTTATAATCCTTTGGGTATGTACCCAGTAATGGGATTGCTGGGTCAAATGGTATTTCTGGTTCTAGGTAATTGGAGAATCTCAATATGCATATTTTGATGGTACTTATTTGCCTTTGCCTCACATAACAGCATGTGTGTACAGAGTAAACAGACTAAGAATTCTTGGCATAGAATAAATCTGTAATTTTCTTAAACTGTATCTGTCACAGTGACTTAACTTTCAGTAACAGATTTTTGGTAAATATAAAATAGAGGTAAATTTAAACTCCCTGCAAATATTTTGTATTTAATATTAAGTATAATACATGTAAAATGAAGATCACTTATTAAAATTGAAAATAGAGTAATTCAGAAATTTATAAGAAGACAGAAGAGGACTGTCAGCGGAGGTACTGCATTTACAAAAATGTAACACTATTTTTAAAATAAAAAAATATAAGCACATTATTTTCTTCCTGGTCACTTGTGGGCTCTTTTCATTGTGAGTATAAATAAATTTATATGCATACACACACTCTAATAAATATATGTGTAAAATCACTCAACAAAATATTAGCAAGCAAAAATCAACAACATATAAGATAAGAATATACACTGACAAAATGAAATTTATTCTGTGTATACAAGCTTGTTCAAAATTCAAACATCAATATACCCACATCAAAAAGTGAAGAGAAAAAATCTTCAAATCATATCAATTAATGCTGAATAAACATTTGACAAAACCAGCATGTATTCATAATATAACTATGAGCAAACTAGGAATAGAGGTCAACTTTTTTAACTTTATAAAGAATATCCACAAACACCCTAGAGTTAGTATTATACTTAACAACGTGAAACTCTACACTTTCCTCTTTAAGATATGAAAGAAGGTAAACTGTGTCTTCTCTCATTACTATTATTAGATTCATAGAAATTTTCTATATACAAGACATTGTCATAGAAGAACAAAGATGATGTATTATTCAGGGTTCTTAGAATAATGTACACAGATACAGACACAGAGAGAAAGAGATTATTCTAAGGAATTGGCTCACATTATTATGGACCTTAGAAGTCCAGACCCAGAAGACTGGTATTGATCCAGTTTGAGTCTGAGTAGGACAACGGTATAAATTTCAGTCTGAACCCAACTTTGAAGGCAGAGAAAGACCACTGTTAGCTAGAAGACCGTCAGGCAACAGAAGGAATTCTTTCCTACTCAGCTTTTAATTCTATTTGCATATTCAACAAACTAGATAAGGCCCACCCACATTGAGGAGGGCAATCTGCTTTACTCAGTTTATCATGGAAATGTTAATCTCATTCAGAAACACCCTAACAAACACACCTAGAATAATGATTAACTAAATATCTGGGAACCGTCTGGCCCAGTCAACCTGACAGATAAAATAAATCATCACAGGTGGTTTGAATTCTTTCTTGTGAATCTCTATAACTTTTACTTATTTTTTTATTCTATTATTTTGTCTTACTGTATCAGTAGGATGTTGAATAATAGTAATGTCATCAAAGATAATTCTATGTTTAATAATTTAAGTTTATACCTTAGGAAAACCAGAGAAAGTACTGTATTCTATTCTATGATAATCCTAAAGCAAGCAGTAGAAAAAAAAATAACAAAAATTAGAGCAGAAATGAAATTGAAAATGAAAACAGTAGATAAAATTAACACATTATTTGAAAAATAAAATTGTAGCCATAGTAACAAATAGAGAACAATTTACCAATATAAAAATATAAGAGGAGTCAGTTACTACCCACTCATGGACATTGAAAGGATAATAAACAAATACTACAGTACTCATAGAATTTATAACTTAGTTGAAATGGATCAGTTCTGTGAATGATATAAACCTCCCAAACTCACACGAGGGAAATTAGAATATCTGAATGTATGTGTGAATGTGTGTCTGTGTGTGTGTGCGCACACGCATGTGCATATGTGAAATTATTTTATTAATGACCTTCTAAAAAGAAAGAATTAGCAGTGATTGTTTTATTAGTAAATGCAACAAAATAAATATTCCTGGCACTAATAGGCAAGGATGCAAGAAAACATAGCATACAAGGATAATACACAAATGTTACTGGCTTTCTTACATGCTTTCAAGAAACAATAAGAATTTCATTTTTAAAAAAACGAAAACATTTGCAATATTATCAACCAATGGAATACTTAGGTGTAAATCTAACAAAATAGCTATTTGCTTTGTATGTGCAAAACTACAAAACTCTGAAGAAAGCCATAAAAGACTTGAATAAATGAAGGGATCGCTCATGTGCATAGATAAGAAGCTTCAATATCATTCAAACGTTGATTTTTCTCATTTTTTTCTGTAGATTTAGTACAATGAAAATCAAAAGCCCAGCCAACTATATTTTAATACATTTTATTTTAAAAGCAGTTGTTACTTTTTTCCTACTGCTTACTTTAGTATTGGTCAATTCAAATACAATATTCTATTCTCTGGTTTATAATATTCAAAATTGTCTGGTTTTCCTAAGATGTAAACTTAGATTATTGAATTTAGAATTATCTTTGACGACATAGGTATTTAGCATCATAACTTTATAAGCATTTCTTTTGCTGCATACCACAAATTTGGGTAAGTTTTAACTTCATTTTTTATTTAGATCTATTTTTTAAATACCTTGATACTTCTTTTTTGACCCATGTGTGATTTAGAATTATGTTCTTTAGGATTTTTCCAGCTATCTTTCTGTTATGGATTTCTAATACATTCTGCTATAATCCGAGAATGTATTTTCAATGATTTTTATTCTTCAAATATATGATGTTAAGTTGTCATCCACAGTATAGTCTGTCATCATGAGTATTCCACAGGAGCTTGAGAAGAATGTGGGGTTTTTTTTGCTGCTCCTTGATGTAGTATTCTACAAATGTCAATTACATCAAGTTGATTAATACTACTGTACAGTCATCTGTGTTTTCACTGATTTTCTGCCTGCTTGATATATCAATTACTGAAAGAGGGATGTTGAAATCTCCAACTATAGGAAGGAATGCATCTATTCCTCTTTTCAGTTCCATCAGATTTTGCCTTATATATTTTGACACTATTATATGGTACACACGTTAGTATTGCTATGTCTTCTTAGAGAATTGATATCTTTATCATTGTGTAATGCCCCCTCTATTCCTAATAATTTTCTTTGTTCTCAAGGGGACTTCATCTAAAATTAATATACAGTTACTCCTATCTTATTTTCATTAGAATTAGCATATCATGTATTTTTTATTTCTTTACTTGTAACCAATCTGAATGTTTATATTTAAATTGAGTTTCTAAGAACCACCATATAGCAGGACTATGGGTTAACACATAACATTTTAATAACTGCTTTCTATTTGTTGCATGTCTTTTTTCTTTAAGCCTCTTGTTTTCTGCCTTCTCAGTTTTGAGAACTTATATTCTCAAGTTTTAAGTATTTTATGAGATTCATTTTATTACCTGTCTTGGTTTATTAGTAAATCTTCTCTAGCATCTTTGCTTTTTTCTGTCTACTTTCTTGACATTAGGGTTTCATCAATACTGCTCCTCAGAAAAAAGCTGTGTGTGACCTTGCTTTTTACTGTAATCTACTATTATTATTTTATTCGAGTCTTATGGGTATGGTGGTAAGATGTGTGGAGTAGAAGCAATCTGTCACCTTATAACTAATTTTTTAATTTCAACTTTAATTTTTAATTCAGGAGGCACATATGCAGATTTGTTACATTGATATGCTGCATGATGCTGAGGTTTGGGGTACAATTGTTCCTGTTACCTAGATAGTGAGCATATTGATCCAGAAGTCCCATTATTGGGTATATAACTAAAGGAAAACAAATCAGTCCACCAAAAAGACGTATGCGCTCATGTCATCACAACACCATTCACAATAGGAAAGTGATCATCACTGGTGGACTAGAGAAAGAAAATGTGATACATACACACCATGAATACCATGCAGCCATAAAAAAGAATCAAAGCATGACATTTGCAGCAACATGGATGTTGCTGGTGCCCATCATTCTCAGCAAATTAACACAAAAACAGCAAACTAAATAATACATGATTAATCTTAATCTTTTAGTGTGCTTGTGTCTCTGACCTGTGACCTTCACAAATGTGTCCCAGTGGTATAGTTTCTTTCCCCCAAGCACCTTATCTTAGGTGTGACAAAGAAGCTAGAGTATCTATTAGTGGCAGGAATGCCTTTATCCCAGACCTGTAACAAGGCTCTCAGAAGGTCTTTTCTACTAGAGACTAAGTCTTGTCATGGAGAATATTCTAGGTGTGTTTAGCAATGATTACTCTTACCCTCCACCTGCTAGAACCAAGAAGGACTCTTTTTCAGAGCTTTACTATGAGAACCTGCTGGAATTTCTGGAGGTAAAGCACAGAATAAAGTGGGTTCTTCCTCCTAAGTCTACAGATTTATAGGGATTTCCCTAACTCTGCCTAGTCTTCACGCACCCTCCAACAATTTTTCTTGCTTAACATTTTAGAGTTCCTAGTACGCTGTTACTCAGTATCTTCTGCTCCAGGCAAGAGATCTTAAGCTATCCTTCTCTCCATCTAATCTATTATTTATTTAAAATCATTCTTTTTACTTTTAAAATTTTTGAAAATAATTCCCCACTTACTTAAGTATTACATATTTACAGAACTGATCTTGATATACAGCTCTTATTATTTCACACCCTTGTTTAAATCTTCAAAGCTTCTTGTCACCTACAAAATGAAGTCCAGTGTTTTTCCAACCTTGCTTTTTATTTTCTCTCTTTCACATCTGTGATTCTCCCACTCAGCTTATTTTCCTGTTTCCAGCATTTTAATTTAGCCACTTTATCATCCCTTTGTTGGTGGGTTAACTGTCACTCTTTGCCACTGTCTTCAAGTCCAAAAATTATCTAACCTTTGATAAGCATCTTCATGCCAAATATTCCAAAAATCCTCTCAGGATTCCCCAGAAAAACTCTATGCCTTTTTTTGAAAATGCCCATAACATTTTATCTATCACTTTCTGATGTATGGCTCCCTTTCTAACAAAGCTTATGCTTATTTGTATTATTAATTATTTACTTTACTGCAATGTATGCACCTAGAAGGAAGGGATCGGTGTCTAATTCATCTTCATAAGCTCCAGATCACCAAGTAGAGTAAGTCTGTCACATAGCCTATATAGACTCATTATGTTATTATAAATGAGTAAAAATATAATAGTTTTTTATTCTTTCTAGAGATTTTTCCCATTCATTTTATTATACTTTTCATAGTTAATATATACAATTATATTTGTTAATCTCGGTTCATGTATTAAAAAGCATAAAATTGCAAGATTTTAATATTTTTTTCATTTATTAGTAGTTTTATGATTTTAAGTCATTTTTATTTGTATATTTTTAAATACTGGAATTAAATATAGCAGCTCTAACAGCATACATAATTCCTGATTTCCTACTGAAGTGGCTGTCAAGGCACAAAATATGAATATACAAGGACAAATATAATGGTTATTTTGATATATGAAAATAATATTTTCTTGTTGAATATTAGATGCATATGTGACAAATGACTTAGATCAGAAGTACATGAAACTTACTACCTGCAAAAGTTGGAGTAATTGAAAAACAAGCATATTTGACATACAAAGTTCTGTAAAGGCTCAGAAATTGGTGGCATGTACACAAAGCTATGCTTTATGTTTACCTTTCACATTTACACAATAAATTTAAAGTTTCTCTTAATCATAATTTCTTCATTTCATTACCTTCTGAAACCAACAGGTGTATAAACTGTAGTTACTTAAGATTTGTTATTTTTTTTTTACTTTTTTTAATTTAAAAAGAACACTTGGTTGTCATTTAATGGACTTCGGTTTGAATCACGTCTGTCACTGTAATTTTTCCTTTCCTCTGCTTAAGTGTCCCTTTTCAAATGATTAACCTATTACTTTGCAGAAAAACTGATATTACTATTCAAAAGCATCTTGGTAAAGCATTGAAGAGCTTTTCAAAATTGTAGTATAATTTGACATAGTAATTCCTTTCTTCATGACAATTATGTACAATTTGGTCTGAGCTATCATAATAAGTATAATCTAATATCACTTAGGCTTCACTTTGTATTTATAATACATTCACAAGTTATTTATTCTCACATTTTATATGAATTTATGCCTGTATCACTAAGACATGTCTATCCTTTTTAAAAGTAATGAATGCCAAACTCTATCAACTTATTTCTTACAAAATATTTTACTTCCATCAATAAATAAACAACCAAGATGTAATTTGCCAAGGTCTCTTGTTTCAGTAATTTCAAATGTCATATAACACAGGCAGCTATTGTTAGATGTCCTCTCTTTCTCTGACCTCTTCTAACCAGCTGATTCTATTCAGTAGCTGCCAGCCTTCTCTTTCTGTTACTAAAAGTGATTATCTCACTGCTTGCTTAGCTCAGTGACCAAAAACATCCTGAAGGATACATCTTCCACTTCCCTTTCCGTGTCTGTCTCTGTCTGTCTCTGTCTCAGTCTCTCTCTCTTTCTTTCTCTCTCTCTCTCACATACACAAACAAAACCTCATTCTCTCTCAGAAAATTATTTCTCAGATTTATTAATCAATGAAGAGTCAACTTCACCCTCCCATCTTATCCCTTCTGCATTAAAAATGTACAGACATAATTAGAATATAAAATAGCAACTGAAAAGCAATGGATTTACATCTAATAAAAAGATTAAAATATTCTGAAAAGAGTTATGATGTTTCTATTGTATTGTATGCTAATTATTTACATGTTAGTTAATTTATGAGGCGATGATCTTGGTTAAGCAAAATACCATCAATCAGATCATTATATTCCCAAATCCAATTATTCCCAAACAGGTAATCACTTACATTTACTTCTAGAATATATTTCTGAGAAAGAGAGAATGTTATACAAATCTTTCTAGTTTCTTATGTTTGCATAATGAGTTTCTAGGATTTAAACCCTAAATGTGTTACCATCACCCTCAAATTTCCATTTAGTTATATAACACCACTGTACATGTCCTGGAACACAGGCATGGTAGGTAATTGTTTGAAACTCAGGGTCAGTTTTGGTAAAACTTCCTACAGGTTTAGTCTCAATATTCTCATTAATATTTTCTCAATTGAAACTGACTCTGTACTAAAGATATTGCTTTCCCTAATGATCTCTTCAGCGGTGGCTGTTTTCTTTATTACACTCTTCCTGCAAAGGCCCAGGCATGGGGTAGTTGTTCTTCTGACTTCTAGGAACTGTGACAGGGCCTGCTCGTCATTTCTAAGCTCTCTCTCCCTCCCCCCTTCCCAAACATTTCATGCTTTGGTTCTCCATACTCTTCTTACTGTACTTACTACCTTTCTCCCTAGTTATAACCTTCTTTTGACTCCTTAGTCTCCCCCACTTATTCCCTGAGACTGACTTAATGGCAATTTCTCCACAATCACTCTCATCAAAATCCTTGGTAATTTCATTATCCACACTGATGACTTTCCATACTGGCCTCTCAGCTACTTGCCCTTTTCTTCAATAATACGATTCTCTACATACCTCAGACACTCAGAAGAGCATAGCAAAGCTTGTCAATCACCAATAGTGCTATTTATTTAAGAATTCAATTGAAACATCCTCCTCACCGGTGGCTACTCCTCTTTCTCCAGGTTGTTTCTTTCAGTATGCTAATTCCCCTATGCCTAAGACTCACCAGTCTCTTCAATTCATCATTCTTACTCTTTTTTTCCCTTTTATTTTTTGTAGCCTAAAATCTAAATTAGCAAGAGTGTCATAACTTGGATCCTTGCAGGTTGAAATAACCCCTTTATTTTATTGTCTAAGCTGAAATAAGGACAAGTGGAGACTGGGAAGAGGCGGCTTTCTAAGGAGATCAGATTGAAGCCTCAGGAACAAGATAGATTATAGCTGGCATCTCTTTCTTCAGCTGTGGTTTCAAATGACCTCAAAATAAAGCTCAAAGATCAGCCCTCAGTAGACAACAACTTCAAGTTTAAATATTCTGGGGAACATTCCAGATGGGGCAGACCAATATGGCTAAATAGAAGCCTTCACCAGTTGCCTCCTTTCCCCCTGCAGGTACAGCAGTTTATCAACTATCTACACAAAAAAGCCATCTTCATAAGTACCAAAAATCAGGTGAGCAATCACAGTACCTGGTTTTACTTCATATCACCAAGAAGCCCTGAAGATGGTCAAAAAGACAGCACTGAATTGCTGATACCACCCTCCCCCATCCTCCAACAGTGGCCTCCATGGCGTGGAAAGTACATGTGCATTGCGGAGAGACAGTACAGTGACTGTGGAACCCCGTGCTGCTGAGCTCACTGCATTGAACTCAGTACTGCTCTGTCACAGTGAACATCAAAACTGGGCTAAACTCAGCCAATGCCCACGCACAAAGGGAGCATTTAAACCAGTCCTAGCCAGAGGAGAACTGTCCACCCCAGTGGTTGAAACTTGGGTTATGTCACACCTTGCCACCATGGCCTAAAGTGCTCTGGGATACCAAGTAAACTAGAAAGGCATTCTAGACCACGAGGACTGTCATTGTCAGGCAAACGCTAGTACTGTGCTGGGCTCAGAGACAGTGGATGTGGGGCACCAGCCAGTATGGCCAAGGAAGTGCTTGTACTGCCCCTCCCCAACATCAGGCAATACAGCTCACAGCAACAACAACAGCAAAGTCACTCCTTCTTTCTGCTCGAGGAGAGGAGGGGGAAAAGTAAAGAGGACTTTGTCTTACATCTTGAATACAAGCTCACCCACATTGGGAAAGGGCACAGGTAGGGTCAGGAGGTCCCATTCTAGGTATTAACTCCAAGACCACGTATCGGGAGACACCCTAGGCCAGAAGGGAACCCACTGCCTGAAAGGGAAGGACTCAGTTTTGGAAGAATTAATTACCTGCTGCCTAAAGAGCTCTTGGTCACTGAAGAACCAACAGCAATACCCAGGTAGTACACCATGGACATTGTGAGAGACTCTGAGCATGCTGGCTTCAGGTACCAGCTTGGCCACAGTAGGACAGAGCATCAGGTGGGCTCTTGGGGTCTCGGATTCTAGGCCTTAGCTCTTGGATGGTATTTCTAGATCGGCCCCGGACCAGACGGTAACCCATTGCCCAGAGTAGTGAATCACAGGGCTGGCAGCACTCACCACAAGCTCGCTGATGAGCCCTTTAGCCTATGGAAGCATCAGCAGTAGCCTGGCAGTAGCTCCTGTGTGTCTGCTAATGTGAGAGGCTCCTCTGTCTGTGGAAAAGACAGGGAAGAGTGGGAAGGACTTTGTCTTGCAGTTTCAGCACCAGCTTATCTGTAATAAAATAGAGCACCACATAGATTTCTAAGGTTTCTGACTCCATTTCCTGGCTCCCAGATGTCATCTCTGGATCCACCTGAGGCCTGGGGGAAGTCACTGCCCTGAAGGGAAGGACACAAGCCTCGCTGGCTTCACCACCTGCAGAGAGTAGAGCCCTAGGGCCTTGAGCAAATATAGGCAGTAGACAGAGAATGGTTACCGTGGGCCTTTGGTGAGACCCAATGCTGTGCTAGCTTCAATTCTGACCCAGTGCTATCCCAGTGGTAATGGCCACATGGTTGTTTGTGTCTCCTCATGCTCAGCTCCGGGCAGCTCAGCACAGAGACCCCATTTGGTTGGGAGAAAATAAGAGAACAAGTGTCTCTGCCTGGTATCCAGTACCACAATGAGTATGCAAGAATCACAGCATTACTAGGCTTTTGGTGGACCCTAATGCAGACATGGTTTAGAGCACACAGGCATCCTTTCAGGTACCTAAAAAGTCTTCGGAAGAAGAATAGGTACAAACAAGCCCAATCTGTGAAGACTACAATAAATACCTAATTCTTCAATGCCCAGACACCAACAAACACCAACAGCCATCAGAACTATTCAGGAAAACATAACCTTACAAAACGAACTAAATAATACACCAAAAACCAGTCCTGGAGAAATAGAGATATGTGACATTTCTGACAGAAAAATCAAAATCTTCGTTTTGAGGAAATCCAAGTTAAATACAAGAGAACACAGAAGAAATTCAGAATTCTATCAGGTACATTTAACAGATTCAAGTAATTAAAAAGAATCAGCAGAAATTCTGGAGATGAAAAATGCAATTAGCATACTGAAGAATGCATCAGAGTCTCTCAATAACAGAACTGAGCAAGTAGAAGAAAGAATTAGTGAGCTTGAAGACAGGCTATTTGAAAACAAGTTGTCAGAGAAAACAAAAGAAATAAAAAATAAAAAGAATGAAGCACACCTACAAGATCTAGAAAATCGACTAAAAAGGACAAATCTAAGAGTTATCGCCCTTAAAGAGGAGGTAATGAAAAAGATGGGGAACCAGTTTTTTCAAAGGAATAACAACAGAGAACTTCCCAAACCTAGGGAAAGATATCAAAATTCAAGTAAAAGAAGGTTAGAGACACCAAGCAGATTGAACTCAAAGATTACCTCAAGGCATTTAAAAATTAAAGTCCCAAAGGTTAAGGATAAGTAATGGATCCCAAAAGCAGAAAAAGAAAGAACACAATTGAGCCCCAAAACATCTGGCAGCAGACTTTTCACTAGAAACCTTACAAACCAGGAGGGGGCAGCATGCCTTATTTTAAGTGCTGAAGCAAGAAAAGAAAAACAACAATAACAAGCTTTTACCCTAGAATAGTATATCCAGTGAAAACATCTTTCAAATATGAAAGAAAAATAAAGGATTTCCAAGACAAAAACTGAGGGATATCATCAACAGACCTATCCTACAAGAAATGCAAGAAAGTTTTTAAGTCAGAAAGAAAGAAAAAAACCACAGAATATTATAACACTATAATTAGGGTGTATAAACCAATCTTAAGAAACTAAATGATGAACCAATTGAAAATAATAACTACAACAACTTTTCAAGACAGAGAAGGTACAATAAGATATAAATAGAAACAAGAAAAATTTAAATAATGGAGGAACAAAGTTAAAACATAGAGTTTTATTAGTTTTCTGTTGTTTGTTTTTCTGTTTATGCAATCAGTGTTAAGTTGTCTTCAGTTTAGAATAATCAGTTAGAATATAGTAATTACAAGTCTCAGGATAACCTCAAATGTTTTTTTAATTGTACTTGAGGTTCTGGGGTACATGTGCAGATCATGCAGGATTGTTTCATAGGTACATACACGGAAAGGTGGTTTGCTTCCTCTATCCCCCTATCGCCTATACCTGGCATTTCTCCTCACATTACCCCTCTCCACCCTCCCCCCCCACCACTGTCCCTCCCCTAGCCCTCACCAACAGACCCCAGTGTGTGATGCTACCATTCCTGTGTCCACGTATTCTCATTGTTCAACACCCGCCTATGAGTGAGAATATGCGGTGTTTGATTTTCTGTTCTTGTGTCAGTTTGCTGAGAATGATGATTCCCAGATTCATCCATGTCCCTACAAAGGACATGAACTCATCATTTTATATGGCTGTGTAGTATTCCATGGTGTATATGTGCCACATTTTCTTGTCCACTCTATCATTGATGGATAACCTCAAATTTAAAAAAAAATGCAACAAATACACACACACACACACACACACACACACACACACACATAATTTAATCATACCACCAGAAAATATCACCTTCACTAAAAGGAAGACAAGAAGAAAGAAAACAATATACTGGATATAGCAAAGGAAGAGAGACCACAAAACAACCAGGAAAAAAAAAAATCACAAAATGGCAGGAGCACGTCCTTATTTATCAATAATAACATTGAATGTAAATGAATTAAACTCTCTAATTAAAAGATATAAAATGGATGGATTAAAAAAAAGACTCAAAGATCTGTTTTCTAAAAGAGCACACTTTACCTATAAAGACACATATAGACTGAAGATAAATAAGTAGAAAAAGACATTTCATGACAATGGAAACCAAAAAAGAGCAGGAGTAGCTATATCACACAAAATAGATTGTAAGACAAAAATTGTAAGAAACAAAGAAGTACATCATATCATGATAAGGTGGTCAATTCAGCAAGAGGATATAATAATTGTAAATATACATGCACCCACTACTGGAGCACCCAGATAAATAAAGCAAATATTATTAAAGAGAGAGATCCAATATAATAATAGCTGGAGAGTTTAACATCCCACTTTCAGCACTGGACAAATCTCCCAGACAGAAAATCAACAGAGAAATATCAGACTTAGTCTCCATTATATAATCAATTACCTTTACAGGTTTATACAAAACATTTCATCCAACAGCTTCAGAATACACATTATTCTCTTCAACACATGGATCATTCTCAAGAACAGACCATGTTAGGTAACAAAAAATTTTAAAACCTTCCAAAAAAACTGAAATAATATCAAACATATTCTCTGACCACAATGTAATAAAACTAGAAATCAATTACAAGAGGAATCTTGGTCACTATGCAAACACATGGAAATCAAACAAATATGCTCCTGAATAACCAGTGGGTCAATTAAAAAGGTAAGAAGGAAATTTGAAAACTTTATTGAAAGAAATGATAATGAAAACACAATATACCAAAACCTACTGGATATAGCAAAGGCAGTACTAAGAGGAAAGCTTATAAATATAAGTACCTACATCAAAAAAGAAGAAAACTTCAAATAAATAATGTAATGATTTATTTAGAAAAGTAAGAGCAAACCAAACCCAAAATTAGTAGAAGAAAAGAAATAATACAGATTAAAGCACAAATAAATGAACCGAAATAAGAAAAAAATGCAGAGGATCAATAAAACAAAAAGATTTTTTTTTTGAAAAGATAAAATTGACAAAACTTTAGGCAGACCAACTAATAAAAAAAGAGAGAAGATCTAAATAATTAAAATAAGAGATGGTCAGGGAGACATTACAACTGATACAGCAGAAATTCAAAGGATAATTAGTGGCTACTATGAGCACTTTTATTCCAACAAATCGGAAAATCTAGGAGAAACAGATAAATTATTAGACAATAAAACCTACCAAGATTGAACAAAGAAAAAATAAAAAACCTGAACAGATCAATAACAACTAGTAGCCATAATAAAAAGTTCCCAATAAAAGAGATGCCCAGGACCCATTGGCTTCACTGCTGAATTCTCCCAAAGATTTAAAGAACTGATATAAATCCTACTCAAACTATTCCAAAAAATAGCAGGAGAGGCAATACCTCCAAACTCATTCTGCTAGGCCAGTTTTACCCTGATACCAAAACCAGACAAAGACACATAAATAAAATAAAACTACAAGACAATATCCCTGATGAATATTAATGCAAAAATCCTCAACAAAATACTAGCAAGCTGAATTCAAAAACACATTAAAAAGATCATTAGTCATGACCAAGTGAGATTCATCCCAGTGACGCAAGGATGGTTCAACAAAAATCAATCAATGTATTACATTAACAAAATGAAAGACAAGAACCATATGATCATTTCAGTTGATAATTAAAAAGCATTTGATAAAAATCTGACATTCTTTCATGATAGAAACCTGCAAAAAATGGTGATAGAAGAAAAATTCCTCAACATAATAGAAGCCATTTATGACAGACCCACAGCTAGTATCATACTGAATGAAGAGAAACTGAAAGCCTTTCCTCTAAGATTGGTAACACACTAAGAAGGCCCACTGTCATCAGACAAGAGAAAGATATAAAGGACATCCAGACCATAAAGGAAAAAGTCAAATTATCCTTGTTTGCCAATGACATAATTTTATATTCTGAAAAACCTAAAGACATCACAGAAAAGTACTTAGGACAAATTCAGTAAAAAGTTGCACGATGCAAAATCAACATAAAAAAATCAGTAGCATTTCTATATGCCAACAGTGAGCAATGTGAAAAAGAAATAAAAAAGGTAATCCCATTTAAAATAGCCACACATAAAATTAAATACATAGGAATTAATTTAACAAAATAAGTGAAGGATTCCATCTAACAAGGGATTAATACCAGAATATAAAAGGAACTCAAGCAACTCTATAGATAAAAATCTGATAGTTTAATCAAAATCTGAGAAAAGGTTTGGATAGACATTTGCCAAAAGAAGACATACGAATGACAAACAGGCATATAAAAAGATGTTCAACAGCATTCATCATCACAGAAATGCAAATCAAAACTACAATGAGATATCTCATCCCAGTTAAAATACCTTTTATGCAAAAGACAGCTAATAACAAAGGCTGGTGAGGATGTGGAGAAAAGGAAACCCCCATACACTGTTGGTGTAAATTAATACAACCACCATGGACAACAGTTTGGAGGTTCCTCAAAAAACTAAAAATACAGCTCCCACTTAATCCAGCAATCTTGCTGCTAGGTACATACCCAAAATAAAGGAAATAAGTATACTGAAGAGAGATATTCACGCTCATGTTTATTGTGGCACTATTCACAATAGTCAACATTTAAAAGCCACCTAAGTGTCTGTCCAGATGAATGGATAAAGAAAATGTGGTAAATACACACAATGGCGTACTATTCAGCCATAAAAAGAATAAGATTCTATTATTTGCAACAACATGGATGGAACTAGCGGTCATTATGTTAAGTGCAATTAGCCAGGCACAGAAAGAAAAGACTTGACATGTTCTCATTTGTGGGAAGTAAAAATTAAAACAATTGAACTACGGAGAGAGAGAGTAGGATGGTTCCAAGAGTCTGGGAAGCATAGTGGGGTGGGGGAAGGAGTGGGGATGGTTAACGTGTACAAAAGTAGTTAGAAAGATAGTGAGAAAATAGTACTTGCTAGGATAGCACAGTAACTATAGTCAAAGATAATGTAATTGTACTTTAAAAAATAACAAAAAGTGTAAAATTGGATTGTTTGTTACACAAAGGATAAATGTTTGAGGTGGTGAATATGCCATTTACACTCTTGTGATTTTTTTACTGTGCATTTCTGTATAAAAATGTCTCACGTGAGGATACAAACAAATGGAGAAACATTCCATGCTCATGGTTAGGAAGAATCAGTATCGTTAAAATGGCCATAATGTCCAAAGTAATTTATAGATTCAATGCTATCTCCATTAAGCTACCAATGACCTTCTTCACAGAACTGGAAAAAACTACCTTAAATTTCATATGGATCCAAAAGAGAGCCCACATAGCCAAGACAATCCTAAGCAAAAAGAACAAAGCCGGAGGCATCACGCTACATGATTTCAAACTATACTACAAAGCTACAGTAATCAAAACAGCATGGTACTGGTACCAAAACAGAGATATAGACCAACAGAACAGAACAGAGGCCTCGGAGACAATGCCACACATATACAACCATCTGATCTTTGACAAAGCTGACAAAAACAAGCAATGGGGAAAGGATTCCCTGTTTAATAAATGGTGTTGGGAAAACTGGCTAGCAGTGTGCAAAAAGCAGAAACTGGACCCCTTCCTGACACTTTACAGTAAAATTAACTCCAGATGGATTAAAGGCTTAAACATAAGACCTAACACCATAAAAACCCTAGAATAAAACATAGGCAAAACCATTCAGGACATAGGCATAGACAAGGACTTCATGACTAAAACACCAAAAGCACTGGCAACAAAAGCAAAAATACACAAATGAGACCTAATTAACCTCCAGAGCTTCCGTACAGCAAAAGAAACAATCATTAGAGTGAACCAGCAACCAACAGAATGGGAAAAAAAATTTTTTGCAATCTACCTATTTGACAAAAGGCTAATATCCAGAATTTATGAAGAACTAAAACAGATTTACAAGAAAAAACAAACCCATTGAAAAGTGGGAGAAGGATATGAACAGACAATTTTCAAAAGAAGACATATATGAGGCCAACAAACATATGAAAAAATGCTCATTATCACTGATTATTAGAGAAATGCAAATCAAAACCACATTGAGATGCCACCTCACACCAGTTAGAATGGCAATCATTAAAAAATCTGGAGACAACAGATGCTGGAGTGGATGTGGAGTAATAGGAACACTTTTACCCTGTTGGTGGGAGTGTAAACTAATTCAACCATTGTGGAAGACAGTGTGGCACTCGCTTCCTCAAGGACCTAGAAATAGAAATTCCATTTGACTCAGCAATCCCATTACTGGGTATATTCCCAAAGGATTATAAATCATTCTATTATAAGGACACATGCACACGTATGTTCATAGTGGCACTGTTTACAATAGCAAAGACCTGGAACCAACCCAAATGCCCATCGACAATAGACTGGACAAGGAAAATGTGGCACATATATAACATGGAAAACTATGCAGCCATAAGAAATGATGAGTTTGTGTCCTTTGTAGGGACATAGATGAATCTGGAAAACATCATTCTCAGCAAACTGACACAAGAACAGAAAATCAAACACCACATGTTCTCACTCATAGGGGAGTGTTGAACAATGAGAACACATGGACACAGGGAGGGGAGCATCACACACTGGGGTCTGTTGGGGGGTCCAAGGGAGGGACAGCGGAGGCGGGGTGGGGAGGTCGGGGAGGGATAACATGGGGAGAAATGCCAGATATGGGTGACAGGGGGATGGAGGCAGCAAACCACATTGCCATGTGTGTACCTATGCAAAAATCCTGTGTGATCTACACATGTACCCCAGAACCTAAAGTACAATTAAATAAATAAATAAATAAAATGTCTTACATACCCCATATAGATATCTACTATGTACCTATATAAAGTTTAACTTTTCTAATATCTCTTGGTCTTACGTGTTTGACAAAGAGAAATACTTGAGGCACACAAAAGTATATGCTAAGAACCTCAAATTGTGCTAAAAATAAAATAGAATGAAAAATAGAACCTTAAAGAAGAAAAAAGAAAACAGACAGAGAAAACCAAAGTACTATGTGAAGAAACAATGAAAGCTTCCATTCAGAAAAACAGAAAATAAACAGCATAGTATACTCCATCCTAAAATCCTGTCTTCCTGCTGTACTGTCAATGTTTCTACCACCCCAGCCCCCATGTCCTCCTTTCCAGTCTTATTAGCCTAAACTCCATGGTAAATTATTTTAATTTCTTTTAGACATGTAAACACACAACTCCCTGATGCCTTGCTCTCTCTAGAGTATTTGCTTGGGTAGATCATAAGTCTATATTCAGCCACATCTAATCCTCCTTGGGGTCTGAAATACAAAGCTGCATGGAGTTGGATGGAGGCACTCAGCCACACAAGCTTTGACATCATTTGTGATCTCTCATCTCAAGGGGAAGCTTAATGGTACCAATACCCTTTACCCTAGAATGCATTCACGCTCTCATTCCCCCAAGAGTATTCCACATCTTTCTTTCTTGAAGTGGAAATATCTTCTCTCCCATCTTTCCTCAGGTTATGGCCACTTTTTCTGTATTTCTCAGAGGAAAGAAAGAAAAAGAAATTACCTCACAAACTCTCACCACCATATTTACATTTCTTTTAGGTTATGGAGGGGTCTAAGTACAAAAATGTCTTTTAAAATCTTACTTTGTTTAGGAAATACACACTTGCGGAAAGGATTCTCACCTCTTGTTTATATGATTCTAGTCGCTGAACTTATTACTGTGAATTCCAGTGTCAGGGCTGATAAATTACAGACTGTTAATCAATGAAAGATCAATGAACCAAAGAATAAAAAGGTGAAAGGGAAGAATTCATCAAAGAAAGAATGAATATCACCTTCATTTGTTTTCTATTTAATCATTTATCCATAAGACAATACCCATTGAACCCCTATTAGGTGTAAGGAAGTAATAAATATTTTTTTGGATGAATGAATAGATACACTTATGGGGGAGAAAATTCCAAAAATACATCCCCAAATTCCAGGAAACTTTTAATAATATAAAGATCTCTTTTAAAAAAAATCCCTTTCAACATAAGATTAGTACCCACTAGTGAGTGTTCCTAAAATGAAGATGAGTCTGTCAGTGCTGACAATGTTACCACATAATTTATTATACTGGTTGAGAGATTTTACAGTTTATTTTCTTTCATTTTCTTGAAAATATAATCATCAAGAGTATGCCACATAGTTATTATCACAGTATTTTGGAATGGCATATTAATATATTTTATTTGATAATAAGCTACTGGACACTTACAGGGCCAAAAAGAAAATATAATTTAATATGAAATCATTGATGTGTTATTTATTTTCCATTTTTAAAAATAAATGACATATTTTCAAATGTGGATGTATAGACTATATGCTTTATATACAGTCTATAGACTATATGTATATACTTTATATATAATTATTAAATAAGGAAAAAAATCCAAAACTAAAAACTGGTGAAATTTTTCAACTGAATCAAGCACAAAATGCAAACATGCAAATAAGCATTAAGATAGATAACAAAGCCTGCTGACTCAAGAACATATTCTCCAATTGCAGCAAAATCCTAGGAAGATTTTCATAATTTGAACACTCACAACAATCTTTTTTTTTTTTCATTAAAAGTTGAGATAAACGACTGGTCTTTAGTCTGAATGTGTTTTTAAATTACAGTCATGAGACCCAATCCCAGTCAAACATTATGAGGCCCTCACTGACAGGATAATCACAGTTAGCCCCATCTGACCTATTCATTCTAAATAAACTATTAAAAGACATTATTGTACATAAAACTTGCTTAGTTTTTAAAAGTAACAATTAAAAATGTTTGAGACTAATTTCTCACCAGATAATAAAAGTAAGTATCTCAGCTTATCTCTAGTTAACATTAATTCACCCCAATGTGAGAATATAGAATATCATTATCACAGCTCAGTTATGGGAAGATTGCTGACAAAGGTCAAATGGGGTTGTAAATTTTGAAAAGCATCCTGTTACTAGAGTTGATGACTGGATTCATAACAATGGACCATAAAAGATAGTGCTACCAGTTTAAAGATAAAGCCTGTTTTTTTTTTTTTTTTTTTTTTTTTTGAGACATGGTCTTGCACTGTTGCCCAGGCTGGAATGCAGTGGCACAATCACGGCTCACTGCAGTCTTGGTATCTCAGGCTCTCGTGATTCTCTCACCTCAGCCTCCACGTAGCTGGGACTACATGAGTGAGCCAACATGCCTGCCTAATTTTTTCTATTTTTTTGTAGAGATGGGGTCTCATTATGTTTCTCAGGCTGGTTTCAAACTCCTGGGCTCAAGCAATCCTCCTTCCTTGGCCTCCCAAAATGCTGGGATTACAGGCCTCAGCCACCACCCCCAGCCTAGAAGTAACTTTTAAAAAGCTTTAGTTTGGTGAAACATTCAACAGGAAATATGCTAGCATCTTAAATCTGTATATATGCTTTATCACTCTTACTATTAGCTTGGCTGGGTGCAGTGGCTCATGCCTGTAATCTCAGCACTTGGGGAGGTCGAGGCAAGCAGATCACCTGAGGCTGGGAGTTTGAGAGCAGCCTGACCAACATGGAGAAACCCCATCTCTATTAAAATACAAAATTAGCCAGGCATGGTAGCACATGCCTGTAATCCCAGCTACTGCCAAGGTCGAGCCATTGCACTCCAGCCTGGGTGACAAGAGCAAAACCTCATTTCAAAAAACAAACAAACAAAAAAACTACTAGCTCATAAAACACCTGGGTACAATATAATTTCCTGAAAATATCTAAATCATATGAAGCCCCTAGAGTAGTGTTTTTGGCAGAGGATAGAATAGTAAGTAACCATAAACACTTAAACAATAGAGCAAAGTGTTCTAAAAATGACTTTTCTAAAATGTTACGAGTATGCAACTCCTGTCAGTTTTTAAATATAAATTGCTTAAAGAGTGTATTGAAGCATATTTATAACTAGAAGGTACTGGCTTGCTATTATTTAAGGGATTTTGCCAGGGTGTGCCTACCTGCTTTCTTCCCCACATGAAAGAACAATGGGTTTAGGCTTTTCCTCAAGATCCAGGACCCTTGCAGGAAAACACAGAGAGTGAGGGGGTTGTTGCTAATACTTCAAAAGATTGGCATGTCTCCAACAGGAGGTGGAAAAGATGTGAAAGGGTGGAAAAACATAAAGGCTTCACCTTTCCTTTGTATTACTCCTTGAAAATTGTTCCAGTACAGACCTGGTTTCAAAGAGCTCTGTCAGGTGCAACTCAGCAATAGGAAAGAAATGAGGATTGGAGGAAACCTCAGAAAATTGCTTTAGAATGAAAACAGACAGAAATACCGTGGGGTGTGATCCAAGAGAGACCCCATCACAAATTTCCCTAAAAAATCTATGCTCCCAGAACTCTGTTCAAAAGTGCTCTTTTAAAAATAAAAGTCATATATTAGATGTGTAAGAGTAAACCAAGAACTACCTGAAAGTAGGCCTGTGTTCTTGTCTTCAGACTTGTATAAGCACATTCAAGGACACTGGATAACTGGATTTCCTCCCCTATTATCAGGCTATTTCAGTAACAAGTGATTTGCCTGCTTGATCATATTGATTTCGTATCTTAGCAGCAGGTAGAAAGAATCAATGTGAAAAGGTCAACATGTCAAGAGAAGAAGTGCAAATCTTAGACCAATTGTTGTAGTAATGAAAAATACTCAAAGTCAATGACAGTGACAAACTAAAGCTGGTTGAGCTTTTTAAATCTCACTCTAGTCCAATCCACTGCATTTTAATTACTGACTTATTTCTGAAGTATATTGCTACTTAGATTCGTATTTGACAACTCTGTAAATCTTTTTCTACACAGTAAACTGACTTTCTGTTTTTCAATCCTGTGCTTAATGATTATACGATATATAGTAGTATGCACTTGCATGGTGGAGGGGGTTCTTCTTATGAAGTTTTTTTTTTACCACTAACTATCTTTTAGGCTTTGCTCTCCATCAAACACAAGTCTGCATAAGGAAAAAGGCCATAGTTTTCAGCAAAAAACTATCCTAGCTATGCAGGGTTAAAACACCCTCTAATTATCAGAATAGGAATAAGAATGTGTTTCAATCAGTGTCTGAGCAGATAGATGGCACTTTCAAAGGATTAACTGATAAAAACTTTACCTAAGGGTCTATTAAGGGAGTTGTTGGCAGGATTAAGGGAACAACCAAAGGCAGGATACACACCAAATTTCAAGCAACAGCAAGAAATCTCATTGGCCTAAGGTACAACAAAGAAGCAGGATGTAATGATACCAGCACCAAGTGGAAGATCACCCACTCACAAGCGCTGTGGCCAAAGGTGAAAAAATGACGAGTGGGAATGAGTCTCTCAGCCTCTCTCAGCTGCAGTGCTCTGCTCCTTCATTTGCTGCTTCCCACTCTCTAGCCCAACAGGAAGCCATTCAGCAAGGGAGTGTGGCTAAAGGCATTTCTAGAACCTTCTGAGGCACAGAGCAGAATAGAAAAATACAGAGAACAAAGTGGAAATATCAAACGGAAAATGACCAGTACAAAGTGAGAGACAAGGGCAAAACTTTCCTTTTTAATTGTATTTAAGAGATTAAAAAGTCATAGGCGACTGTTTATGCTCCAGGAATGGCAGACTGCTTATAGCAAACAAAACTCTCCTCTAAAACAAACAAGAGAAGGTAGACGTTAATCCAACAAACAAACAATGAGTAAATACACATCTATTTGAGGCACTGGAGAGCTAGCAAGTGAGTCAGTACTTGAAAAGCCAAAATCCTGAAGAAGAGAAACTCATGGAGGAAAACCTAACAGCTATGCTACTTCTCAGTAAAAGGTAAAAATACCTTTTTCTAAGTTGAGAAAAAGATGCTGATAAGCTAAGTAGAACAGCTGTGAAGAGCCAGAGACTCTGAACAGCTTCTTCCCATTTCTTAGGACCAGTAGATGAAATTCAGGGATTTTAAGACAGCCAGGATTAAATATACAAGCTCCCTCAAGAAAGGGAAGATAAGAAGGCCTGCGCATGTCCCCCTCTAATACTCACACATATTTATAAGCAGTGCAGGTACAGAAAAAAAAATGAGGAATCCAGTATGGAGACGTGAGGCTTTAAATGTAATTTTCAGCAGTCAGAGTAGCAGGGAGATGAAGTGTGACACACAAGGCTTGGCAATAAATAGAGTTCCTAGTAAATTCCAGAGATTTTCACTTGAGATTTCTGAAAATAAGTAACTCTAGGAGTAATGCAGAACAAGAAACAGACCAGTTCTGTAGGTATTAAAACTCAGCCTTGATATGACTCACCTGTGTTGTGGAACGGTGATACGTTCCTACATAAGGCATGTGGTAAAGATAATGTCTCATCCAGAGTCACTACAGTGTTCATACTAAAACTCCAGGATTCATGGAAGGGTAAACAGGCATAGCAAGAGACATGACTAAGAGAAAAAACAAACAATAGAATCAGACCCACACATTAAAATTATGAGATACTATGTTAAAGTGATTTAAACTAATATGCTTGGAAAATAGCAGGAAATATGTTAAATTTCACCAGGGAATGGGAGCCTATAAATAGAGTAACACCATAGCCATGGGAAATATGATAATTAAAATTGTGAACAACTAATTGATTATATTGAACCAGAGAGTGGGAGACTGAAGTTTATGGGCAAAATCTGGCCTATTCCTTGCTTTGAGAACTATTTTTCTTTGAAATACAATTATGTCCATTTGGTTACATATTGTCTATGGCTGATTCTGTGCTAAATGTAGAGTTTCCTAGCTGTGAACCAAGACTGTGTGTCCCACAAAGTAAAAGATATTTGCTATCTGACCTTTTACAGAAAAAAATAATGACACAAGAATTAGGCAAGGAGAAATATCTGATTGAAATACATTTCAGGAGAAAATTTCCAGATTGAAGCACCAAAATAGTATCTTAAATGAAAGTAAAATGTGAAGCATAAGAAAAAATATGGGTCCTGGATAACTTATGTGTAATTATAATTGAAGAAAGAAAGGAGAAAGTAATACTGCTGCAATACTTGAAATAAATGTTGAGATATTTTTAAAAGGAGTGAAATATGCTATAGATTCAAGAAATATGATTTTTGCATTGGTGAATAGAAACAAACATAGAAAAACTACCTAGGCATATTAAAGTTGAAGGTAAAGGGACAACAGCAAAAACTAAAATGCAGCTGTTAGGAAGTAGAGAAAGATGGAGATGCTTGCCTTCAAAGGGGCAACAATTAAAATTAACAGCTAACTATTCTCATCTGTAATGATGAAAGCCAGAAGCCAGGAGAAAGAGGTTAATAACAGAAGTTAATGACTTTGAGCATCTTTAAAGTTCTGAAAGAAAATAGCTTACAGAACAAAAGTCTGTATCCATATACTTGAAATTAAAGAATAAAAATAAATATATCCAAGCAAACTTAAACAGAGAATTCACCAGCAGTGGGATCACATTAGAAACAATTACTGAAAGTAGTCCTTCAGGTAGGTGGATATAACAGAGAAAAGCACTAAAATTCAGTAAGGAATACAGAATAATGAAAAGGAAAATTATGTGGGTAACCTAAATAAATATTAATGATTAAAGCATTAATAACATCTCATGGAGTACAAAATATATGTAAATAAAATGCATGATGTATGCATGCTCTATGACCCAGAAATTTTACTCCTGTAAAAATACCCAAGAGGTATGTGCATGTGTACAAACATATATACACACGTGCACACACGCACACCCCAAAAGGCATGAGGAAGAAATTCCTTGCAATATTAATTTTAATGGCAAAAACTGGAAACATAATAAATGTAGCTCCAATTATAGTTAAGATATAGAAAAATACAAAAAGACTATCACTTCCTCTTTGAAAATGAAAGCAAGTCAAATAAATTACAAAAATATTTTATTATATTTTAAACCCACCACAGAGAAAACTTAGAGGCACTAAATTCCAGATACAGACAATGCCTCTTGGGACAGAAATGACCCATGGTTGCCTTCAACCTTGGGCCATAGTAAATGCAACAGAAAAACTGGAATGCTCCCAACACAAAGAAATGACAAATGTTTGAGATGATGGATATTCCAATTACCCAGATTTGATCATTACGTATTGCATGCTTGTATGAAAAAGTCACATATACCCCATAAATATGTAAAACTATTACATATCCATAAAAATTAAAAATTAGAAAAAAAAGAAGAAAAGTAACATTAGCAGAATATGTAACACAACATAAACTGCCACTTGTGAGCTGGTATGAGGGAGAATTCTGAAGAGCCCTAGCTACGCAATGTGTTCCGACCTACCTACCAATTCTTTTCCACAGGACCTTTCCTGAGCATCTAGGGGCCACGTGAGGAAGTCTGAGTCCCGGGTAAGAGAAAGGAAAGATATGCCCTGCAGTGCACAGAGCAGCAGAAAGCTGCAGCAGGCTGGCTCAGGCAGAGGAACTGAGAGAGGGGCACCCCGTGCCCATGTAGTACATGGCCTCCTAGTACACTAACAGACTAGAGATGCCCAAAGCCAAGCTGGACACAGGATTATGGACAGTGTGCAGAGCAGCAGAAAGCTGTAACAGGTTGGCTCAGATGGAGCAACCCAGAGAGGGGACCTCGCACCCACATAGTACAAGGCCTCCTAGTACCCTGACAGACTAGAGCTCCCCAAAGCCAGGGTGAATGCAGGACTGTGGACAGAACATGCCCAGGGCTTTCAGGAAGTAAAAACAGCAAGCAACTGAAATCTGGGGCAGAGCAGCCGGGCAGGAAGGGCTCTCCCAGGAGGTGAAAATCCAAGGGAGGCTCTGGAGAGCCAAGTACAATCTCCAGTTATTATCCCAAGAACTGATAGTTAGGCTGCAAGGAATAAAGAGATTTCTGGGGTACATGTGCAGAACATGCAGGTTTTTTACATAGGTATACACATGCCATGGTGGTTTGCTGCATCCATCACCCCATCATCTACATTAGGTATTTCTCTTAATGCTGTCCCTCCCCTGTGTCCCCTGCTATCCCTCCTCTAGCCCAAAAACATAAAAATAAAATAAATAGCAAATAAAATACAGATATTTATATTTTGAGCTATTATTTCAAACAGGAAAGAATATTACTAATGAAAATTGGAAGGAAGACATTTATGAAGACTATCTACAAGATTAAATGGCTGATTAAAAGGAAAACCATTAATGTGTTCATCTTTCATACCAAGAAAATAGACAATGTAAATGTACCATAATTATAGTGTATTCACTGGTCTCAATTTTAAAAGTATTTTAGGTTTCTATGCTTTTCAATGAAAAAAAAAAAACAGATTTCTGGAAGTCAATGCAAATATTCTAGGGAAAGACTTAGTCTCACTCTACATCTTTGAAACAGAGGAGAAGTGAGTCTGACTAAAATGCAACAAAGCTTACTAAGACCCAACAGATTGTGTCACGCGACTCAGCACAAATACAAATTACGATGACTCTGATTCTACTTTGGGAGCATAGCAGAGAAACAGCGAGAGGAAATGGCACCTACCTCAGCTTCTACTATTCTTTTACATAAAATGTGTGGTATGCAGCAGATGTGACCCATAATTAGAAGCACTAGACTCTTTGGGTCAAAGCAACATTTGGGCTCTGATCTCCTGCTTGAAAAGTTCTTTCGGTATTCTAACACCCTCTCCTACCTGAAAGCCTGTTTGAATTTGGCTAAGCAATAATGTATTGAATGTGCTGTTTCTTTCTATGTGTGTATTATAATTAATCCAAAAAATAAACTAGCTAGATCCAGAAGCTAAAAGTGGTTTCATAGCTTATAGAACATAATGAGAATCACACATCTTATTTAAGTGCTTTCTTACTAGAAGAGCTCCATAATCACTTATAAATCCAATGTAATTATTTCCTTACATTTCTTTTGGTTACTGCTCCATTAGATTTCAAAGAATGCCTATCTCTAAAGTTCACCCTTAATTAAATAAATTCATCCTAATGATACCGAGAAATACCCATATTACTCTATTTAAAAGGCGGTGACGTTATAGTCTAAATGTCCTTATGAATAGTTCATATCTTTAGAGATGGTCTCATTTATTTTGACTGTGTCTATATTTTATGATTGCTTATGTAGCATTTTCAACTTTAAAATTCATGTCAATGAATCCCTCTGAACACCAGCTGCCATCTCAGTTAAATCTTAAATAGACAAATTGCTCATATTTCATGTACAGTTATTCTTGAAAAAGCTTCATCAAAGTGGCATTATGTCCTGTTTTACAAGCATGTTTTTTTTTACTACAGGAAAAAAAAGGAAAACTTGGCATGTTGCTCAGGAAGCATAAATGCTGGTTTCTTTTAGCTATTTTGTTACTTTCTTCCTAAATACTCAAAGGTCAATAGCAAATCTGTGAGAAAGGATTTATGTAACCCATATCAACTTTCCCATTTTTATCCCCCATCTTCTATTATCTGCTGCTGGTTTAAGCCCTCCTTACTTGTACTTTGAATATTTCAGAATCTCACTGTTCTCTCAGAGAGCAGTCTCAGCCTTTCCAATTCATCTACATGCCTAGGAGTCTGGGCTGAATCAAGAAGTTCATCATGCTCCCAAGTAAACGAGAGGTGCACAAATAGCTATCATATACCAAAGCTAGCTCACTGCAATTTTATGTTCTGAACTAGAAGACAGGGAGGAAAAGCACCATTTCCTTTCAACGATGGCGCACAAGAATAACCTGTAATGGCAATTCTAGAATTAAACAGAAACACAATTTCTACTGATTATGGTGGAATGTAGGCTCTAAGATAGGTGAAGAGCACATTTCGACAATCTCTCACATACAGCATGTGATCAGAGAGTGAAAGGATGAAGATATGAAATAATTCCCAATAAATACATATGAGAGCAGATGTTTTAGGGTTTGACATCCCTGAGCCTTATTTTAAAAAATGTCTTTTGATGATTTTTATTCTAATATCCCTTAAAAATAACTTTTGCTGGTAAATAACAAGTTACTGAAGTTTCCAGAAAAACAAATGTTGATATCATATCTTAACAAAATAGTCATCTCCAAAGTAACATCTCCTGAAGTAATTTAAACCATCATGAGAAATGCTGGCATTATGATATGGCAGAAAAAAACTACAAGTGAAGGCCTGAGGGATGACATCCATCCCAGACTTGTTTGACGCATATCAGAGAAACAATGAATTTGAAGTATTTAAATAGGGAATGTTATGTCTATAACATAGTGGTTACTCTGCTACCCACTATTCCATGTTAACACTTATTTAACAATTTGCATTACCTGGCGGAGCCCAGAAGACATGTGGATGTGATCTTGTATGATCATCACTACTGTCCTGTCAAATAATCGTTTTTCTTCTAATGTCCCAAAGGTTTCAACCAAAAAACGAAAAAAAAAAAAAAGAATAAACTCCTTGCTGATGAAAACAGCTACATTTAAAAATGGTACATCATTTCCAATGAAATATCTTACGTTAAAGCAGTATGCCTCTTAAATTATATAGATGATAGATTTTATGTTTCTGTAAATAAGGGTCATCATGTACACATACATATCTTTGTATATTAAATGCAAGTTTCAAAATTATGCCTAATTTCAAGAGGCACAATAATATTGTGGTTAACAAGTTAGACTCTGCACCCAGAGTTACTTAGTTGAGATATCTGCTCTATCACTTTCTAGCTATGATGCTTTGGACAAGCTACTTAACACTGTGCTTCAATTTTCCGATGTATAAAATAGAAATGACAGTATCTTATCCTAAAGGGTTGATGTGAGGATTAAATGGATTAATATATATATAAATTACTTAGCACAGTACCTGGTACATAGTAAGGTTGTAGAAATTTTAGATTTTATAGTTATGTTCAAAGACCATTTACATAAACAAGAACAACATTGATGCTTTTGGCTATCATGTTAAAGTAGGAACCACTTGACAATCAAGCACTGATTATTAAAATGCTTTTGAAAAATTAATAATTCAATCACTTAGTGTTTGCACTTAGTATTACAGTTAGTCAATTCTGTTAGCATATATTGTCAAGAAATAATGAAGAAGTTTTTTTTTGTTTGTCCTTGAATTTAGGATTTGTGACTGAATTTGCTAACTGCACTTTTTAACAAATGTTACCCTTTGATATGTATACCCTATAGATTAAAGATCTGTTCTTCCCAATGTTGCCATTTCAATCAGTTCCAACTGAGTAACATCATAGTTTCAATGAAGATTAAGTCACATTTATAACTATCACGTCTATTTTTTCCATATATTAAAATGCCTAACTCCACCGGATTATTAGTTCTCCTCATCCTTCAGTGGATTTTGATACTCATTCTGCAGACACAGAAACCATTCGATGGCATTGACAAGTTCAACAATCTAACCTGTGTGTTTAAAAATCTGGTTTAACAATGCATGTTCTCACTCATAAGTGGGTGTTAAACAATGAGAACATACGGACACAGGGAGAGGAACATCACACATCAGGGCCTAAGGGGTGGGGGGCTAGGGGAGGAATAGCAGGGGGTGGGGGGGATTGGGGAGGGATAGCATTAGGAGAAATACCTAACATAGATGACAGGGCGATGGATGCAGTAAACCACCATCATGGCACGTGTATACCTATGTAACAAACCTGCACGATCTGCACATGTACCCCAAAACTTAAAGTATAATTAAAAAAAAGAAAAAAAATCTGGTTTAAAATTAACCATAAACAAAGAATAGCCATGTCTCGATCTAAGACATATTAAACAACATACAATTTATATAAATTCATCTGCAAATGGTCAGAACAGTTCTAGGATATTGACATTTACCACACAGGACTTCTCTAGGTTAAAGAAGCTTATTCTTTCCTTAGCCATGGCTCATATTTCCACAGATCACAGGACCGATAACAATAATAAATTCATCATAAAAATTTATCTCTTGGGTACATGTGCAAATCATGCAGGGTTGGTGCATAGGTACATACATGGCAAGGTGGTTTGCTGCCTCCATTCCCCCATCATTTATATCTGGCATTTCTCCCCACGTTATCTCTCCCCCAATCCCCGCTGTCCCTCCCCTAGCTGCCCCCAACTGACCCCAGTGTGTGACGCTCTCCTCTCTGTGTCCAAGTGTTCTCACTGTTCAACACCCGCCCAGAACCTAAAGTACAATAATAAAAAAAAAAAAACCTCTCTTGGCCAGTTCTCATCTCTCTTCCTGTCAGCAATCCGATTGCATTTTCCCCGGAGTTTTGTGTTATAGTGTTGGATGAGCGATGTCAGAATCCATTAGCACCTCATGTAGAGATTTCTTCTCTGGTTTCAAATAAAAAAAAAAAGTGAATGTGGATGAGATTAATTTTCCTACCTCAGAGCTAAATCAAGTGATAGGAAGCAATAGGAAGAGATAAGAGGAAAATATTGAAAGAGATAAAGGAGGGCAAAATTTTATCTGATAGAATTCCTCATATTATGTGACTGCATAACATAATTTTATACTATTCATTTTTAATCTGGGAAAAATGTTATCAGCAGGATTCATGCTCACCTATTACCTCCCCATTTCCTCACCCTTAGAGAACAACTGCATAGCAGTGATAGCCTGCTGTTCCAAACATTTTCATCAAAATACAGTTGTTTTGAAACTCCTCTCAGTTTGGGAACACTAAGACATCCCCCTATGAAATAATAATTCAGGTAACTTTAATATATTAATTAATACTATACTTAATAAAACTATTATGTGTTATAAATAAAAATCATGAATAAAATATACATTCACATAATGTCAGATAACTGAAAATAATACAAAAGAAATGTGAATTTACCATGGCAAACCATAATTTCTGGTTCTTCATTAATAATCTTCCTTCCTTCCTTCCTTCCATCTTCCTTTCCTTTTCTCTTCTCTTCTTTATCTCTCTCCTTTTCTTTTTCTTTCTTCCCTTTCTTTCTTCTTTTATTTCTTTCTTAGCCAGTTCTCATCTTTCTTCCTGTCAGCAATCCGATTGCATTTTCCCCTGAGTTTGTTTGTTTCTTTCTTTCTTTCTTCTTTCTTTCTTTTGACAGGCTCCCACTCTATCACCACATCTCACTGCAGCCTACAAACTCAACTTCCCTGGGCTCAAGTAATTCTCCCACCTCACCCTCTCAAATAGCTGGGACAGGCATGAGCCACCATGCCTGGCTAATGTTTGTATTTTCTGTAAATACGGGGTTTTGTCATGTTGCCCAAGCTGGTCTAGAACTCCTGAGTTCAAGTAATTACCCCTCTTTGCCTCCCATTAATAATTTTCAATTGTATTATATTGCACTATGTAGTAAAAATCGTAAAGGGCCATGAGTTAACTTTTTAATCCCTATAGATAGGGAGGAAAAGTCATCTTACTTCCTTTAGGGACAAAATACCTCAATGAACATGATACAACTAGAATGTAGTGTGAAAACACTGTCCTACTGTACTGAAGTCATCACCCATTCAGATGAATATAATACAAGACTGACATGTTTATACATATCAGTTATTCTTCTTTCATTTCTTACAGCTGATATTTAAAGAAGGAAATAAATATAGTAAAGAGATATATGAATATTAATAAAATGTGTAATTACTTCAAACTCACAACTTCTGGAGAACACTAAATTATAAAATAAATTTTCAATATATTCACGAGTGATGCTAAAGAACAATAATCACCTCAATAAAATTTACTCACCATTGCAATCTTTACCAAACATCTTTACCTTTTATTCAAAATAGTAGCAGTGCCAGCCTTAGAATAACGGTAACTAGCACTAGACACTATGTTACCAAACAATTTCTTAAAATACAGAGTGTTTTCAGAGCTAAAGAGCTTATTTTCAAAAATTAAAAATCATGTCCTCAATAACACTAGTGTGGTTAAAGGGCAGAAAAGGTAAAATAAGCAGGGAGGGCAGAATAAGGAAAGTAAAAAAAACATCACTCCAGTCTGCAAGAAGTGTAACACTGAGCCAGGCAAACAAAACACAAGAATGTAGAAAAGTTGAATAATGTTTAAAGTGGTAAAGTATATTTCAATATAGTGACACAAAGCAGCCTATTATAAATCAATGACTATGAATGATACGGGAATTAACAAGTTAATGAATAACAACAATTAAGTGATTTCATTAGCAGCTATATATCCTTAGAAGTCCACTATCATTTTGTGAGAAAAAGTATCATAACTTAAGTTCTCTTTCCCAGCTTATCTCCTGAAAACGGTGGTGTAGATTTCTATTTGATGAGCTATCCAGACCAGGTACTGCAAATTTCTTTTAAAAAGTGTCAAATATATTGGTAGTTGTGCTAAGGTTAAGACGTGTAGATCTACAGCAATTCAGATAATCAACACTTCCGGCCTGATTCAATCAGTTTACGGTTGCCAATCACCTTCCTGTACCAAGCTGTTTCCATGGGTCTAGGATTGATTTTATACCATTCCATCTACCTCTGCCACTCTCTACCACACTGACAGTCTAATTAACACATGCATGGCATGTCTGCAGAAGATAGTACCCTTCAGTCATATTCTCTGCTCTTCCCAGAGCCCAGAAAAGATAGCTCCAAAAAGACATCCTTATAGTATGTTTTCTTCACTAAGAATTCCGGATACCAGCCCCATATATATTCCTCCTTCCTATTACCTCTTGTTGCTTCCTATTAATATTCCTGACCTCTGAATGCTGAATGCCCAAGGCTACAGACTAGTCCTTGAATTGGTTTCTTTTTTACCTGTCACCCCCCCAGGGACTTCAGCTGGGCTTATGATTAAAATATAGTCTAAATGCTAAGACTTGTTAAATTATTTCTCCAACTGTGATTCTCCCCCTACACTTCAGAGATGTATATCATCTCTACTCAGTATCTCCTCTCAGATATCTAATCAGAACTTCAAATTCAGAATGTCTAAAACCCTCTTATATTTTGTTCCCCACAGCCAGCATCAGGTTTTCATGTGCTCAGATATTTTCAGCTCAGTTAATAGAAAGTCTATTCCTCTAGTTCCTCATACCAATATGTTTGATGTCCCTTTTTCTCTCATACCCTCCATTCAGTCAGCTCTACCTTCAAAATATATCCTGTCAACACCCTAACTCAATTACCATCATTTCTCAACCCTGCATGATGCAACAGCTTCCTATGAAGTTTGCCTTTTTTTTTTTTGAGATGTTCAGTTGATTTTCTACAAATTAAACTGAATGACTCTTTTAAAACAAATTGAATTATGTCATCAGATAGAAGCCCTCAGTTGTCTTCACAGTTCATCTGTGGAACACCCGCAGTACTTACCATGACTTACAATCTAGAGTCCCTTTATCACACTGAGCTCATCTTTCAACACTCTCTTCTCCCTCACTCACCACCAGCTGTCTCCTTTCCTTGCTATGGCACAGTAAGGCCATGTGGTATTGGCTCTCACTGGGCTTCTGCTTGAATGTCCTTTCTCTGCTCAATATCTGCCTGGATGTTTTCCTTGCTTATTTCAATGTTTCATTCTAAAGTCATTATCTCAGTGAAGTCTTTTCTGGTCATGCTATCTTAAAGTTTACTTACCACTTAAAATTTATTTTCCTCCTTTCCTGACTGTATTTTATCCATAGTACTAAATTAAGAAATTATACCTTTTCACTTACTTATCCTTCTTATGGGGTAACTACTCCATTAGAATGTTCTTTGTATGGGGGCAGAGGTTTTTTTTTTTTGGATCTAGAAAACAGCCAAGCATTTAGCACTCTGTAAATGTTTATTGAGTAAATCGATGAGAGATCTTGACAAGTGTATTAGTAAGGACACAGCCTGCTAGAAAGAAAGAAAGAAAGAAAGAAAAACAGGAAGGAAGGAAGGAAGGAAGGGAGGGAGGGAGGGAGGGACAGAGGGAGGGAGGGAGGGAGGGAGAAAGAAAAGAGAAGAAAGAGAAAGAAAGAGAAGAAAGAGAAAGAAAGAGAAGAAAGAGAAAGAAAGAAAAGAAAGAAAGAAAGAGAAAGAATAAGAAAATGGTGCTAAAAAACAACAACTCCATTTCTTTCTTTCATGTAGAAGATCACTCAGGGAATGCAGAAATAGTAGTTCAGTTTGACAGTGTTGGTGAATGATGCTGTTTCTAACTGATCGCTCTATCACCTTCAATATCTTGGCTTCATTTCATGCTCTAAGATGCTCCCACAATTATTATTTTTGATTTACAGTTGCAGGGAAGAAAGGAAAAGGGAGATGGAGGGCATGACCTCCTTTCTCTTCAAGAGCACAATCCAAGTGACACACTTTATTTTCACTCATAGCCTATTGGCAATAACAGGCAAAAAATACACCAAACCACAACAGAGGCTTGGAAATATATACTTATTTTAGGTTACTGTATATATATATACCCAGCTTAAACAAGAAAAGGGTGAAATTGTTACTGGATTAAAAGAGGTAAAAGTTTGCCCAAACTCTTAGCTCCTAACCCTATATCAAGCACAGTGGTTGACACCTAAGGTAAGGTCGGTCAGTCCACAGCCTGACTGGACAAGTCTGCAAAGAAACCTTATAATAAGTTCACTGCAGGCCAGGCACTGTGACTCATACCTCTAATCCCAGCACTTTGGGAGGTCGAGGGAGTAGATCACCTAGGGTTAGGAGTTCAAGACCAGCCTGGCCAACATGGCGAAACCCTGCCTCTACTAAAAATACACCTGTAATCCTAGCTACTTGGAAGCTGAGATAGGACAATTGCTTGAACCTGGGAGGTGGAGGCTGCAGTCAGCCGAGATTACGCCATTATACTCCAGCCTGGGCAACAGGAATGAAACTCTGTCTCAAAAAAAAAAAAAAAAAAAAAAAAAAAAATTCATTGCCAACACATTGATAAGCTTATATACCTATGAATTTCTAACTCTTGCAATACTGAAAATAGAAAACACAATGCTAAAAATAGGCAATGATCTTCTCAGGCCCACTATACCTGAGCCCACCTAAGTATGCCAGCCTTTCATCCTAACAATCAAGTCCTAATTAGCCTATAACTTAACCTTTTAGAAAACTACATATGCAGTAACAGCAAAATCTGCTTAATTTTATTTTATCTGTTCCAGGCATTTGAATCCTACTCCATCTTCCATTTCTGCCTCTGGTCCCTCTTCCACCCCTCACTTTTCCCTACTCACCAAGTCTCATACTGTTTTTGGTAGAAAAATAAACCAAAGAAACCTGCCTTGTGCCTGGGTCTATATATTCCCCTCTCTCTTCTTCTGGCAACGTTACCATCATACTAGATCTAGTGAAGAGATCTAGTGAAGAACAAGGAGGAAAGCGGTAATTAATTATTGGGGAGAAAGGTGATAATTGATTCTGCAAGTTATTTTGGGAAGTGGGAGGGGTAAAGTGTCCAGAGCACCAAGGGAGCTATGAAATGTCTAATGCTGTGTCAGAGGTCTTCCTTGGACTGCTGTCACAGTGTATGGTAATTTGTTTTGATAATTTCATTATACCTCTTTTGTAATGGGAAACCAAAGTTTGAAGAAGTTTAGGAAAATTTATTTTCTTCTCAACTTTTTCAGGTCTTTGCTATTTATCATCTGTTTTTGTAGAATAATTATAAAATAAATGAATAATTGGTTACCATTTTCCAGGCTGTGAGAAGTGGCTCACCCCTGTAATCCCAGCACTTTGGGAGGCTGAGACATGTGGATCACCTGAGGTCAGGAGTTTGAGACCAGCCTGGCCAACATGGTGAATCCCTGTCTCTACTAAAAATATAAAAATTAGCTGTGTGTGGTGTAGGGTGCCTGTAATCCCAGCTACTTGGGAGGATGAAGCAGGAGAATCACTTGAATCCTGGAGGGAGACGTTGCAGTGAGCCGAGATCAGGCCACTGCACACCAGCCTGGGTGGCAGAGTGAGACTCTGTCTCCAAAAACAAAAACATAACTAGTGGGTAACATATGGAATATAAGAATAAGAGGCAAGGTCAATACAGAGAAAGATGTCAAGCCATTAGATATAATGTGTAAACATTTCTGATGACTCACACTCATTACCCATATTTTAACCTAATGAGTCATTTGTGACCTAAAATAAAAAAATAGTATTTAATTTACATGTTTTTGTACTTGATATAAACATCTTTCCACCAGCAGTTTGCAACTAAACACCACATTCATCTGTGTAAAATCAATATTATCATCAAAAAATGGCAGTTAAAAAACCCCATCCAAGTAAGACAGTTAACATTTACAAGGTATGACTAGCAATTTCTCTACCAGAAATGCTACATAAAATCAGTTTTGTCTTACAGTCAATCAAAACATAAAAATTATAAGCGAAACACTGAATCATAAAATAATGTATTATAAACATGTCACTAGAAAAATCTAGATTACAATATGCTTCAAGACACTAAAATATGATCTTTATTTAAAAGATGGCTTAATTCCAGAGGGGAATATTACTAATAAATAGCTATAGATGTCATTCATATCTATTTTCCTTAAGCAATTATATTAATGTTAGGTGAACCTGACTCTAGATCTAGTGATGAACAAAAAATCGACAAACCTTAATAAAGCTTACATTCTAAATTTATATTAGTTGAGTAAATTTAAGGCTCTGAGATTTTTTTTAATATTACGAAACTAAATTGTACAAGCACACTGAGACATGAACAAGATCCAATGGTGAGTGACATAGCCAGGATTACTTTATTTTCATTGTCCATAGCTAAAGTTTTGTCACTTTCTCCGTCACATTAAGAATTATTAAAAATAAACTTTTAAAAAATGAACTCAACCAAAGATAAAATGTGCTACACTATGACATCAAAAAACTAGGAGTAAAGGTGGGCGCAGTGGCTGATGCCTAGAATTCCAGCATTTTGGGAGGCTGAGGCAGGTGGATCACCTGAGGTCAGGAGTTTGAGACCAGCCTGGCCAACATTTGTGAAACACCATCTCTACTAAAAATACTAAAATTAGCTAGGTGTGGTGGCAAACGCTTGTAGTCCCAGCTGCTCAGGAAGCTGAGGCAGCAGAATTGCTTGAACCCAGGAGGCAGAGGTTGCTGTGAGCCGAGATCACGCCACTGCACACCAGCCTGGGCGATGAGAGCAAAACTCAGTCTCAAGAAAAAAAAAGAAAATCATTCATCTAAAACATTTCATATCAGAGACCAAGCATTTATCTTTCAATTGTTATACTGTTATCACAGAAGACAAATCATAAATGACAAATCATGTCTCCAGAGATGAGATTTCTGTATAGTTGTTTAAAGATGTATCTTAGCATGTTAAGGTCTTGAAGATTATACAGTTACAGTTTATGAAATAGGTAACTATCAAAAGTTATATTTTTTAATCTCCTTTTAAAAAGCCCCTAGTATTTGAAGGAAATTTCTGACCTTTGAAATTTAGAGACTGTATTACTTTCCTTTGGCTACTGTAACGAATTACCAAAGGCTAGATGGCTTGAAACTAGAGTTGTATTCTTATTCAGTCATGGAGGCCAGAAGTCAGAAATCAAACTGTTGGCAGAAGTGAGGGGAACAAATCCATTCTTTGCCTCTCTGCTAGCTTCAGATACCTGCCAGTAAACCCTGGCATTCCTTGGCTTGTGGCCACTTCACTCCAATCTCTGCCTCCATCTTCACAAGTTCTCCTTCTTCTGTGTGTCTCTCCTCTGTGTGTTTCTTATATACGCATATGCCATTGGATTTGGGTCTCATCTGGATAATCAAGGGTGGCCTCCTCTTCTCAAGGTCCTTAATGTCGTCTGCTAAAGTCCTTTCTTCCAATCAAGATAACATTCCCAGGTTCCAGGGATTTGACATGGATGTATCTTTTTGGGGACTACCATTCAATCCAGCAGAGACTAGACATCATAATTATATAAACATTTCCATTATTGTCTATAGCAGACAAAATAATGGCCTCTCAAATATGTCCACATCCTAATTCCTGGAACATGTTACATTATTACAAAGCAAATGGGTTTTTGTCAAACTGGTTAAATTAAGGATCTTGAGATAGACAGAGTATTTGGATTATTCAGATGTGCCCAATATCATCTGGAGCATCATTTTAGGAGGAAGGCTGGAGGGTAAGCATGAAATATGTGAGGATAGCAGCAGAGGTCAGGGTGAGGGAACCTGGATCCAAGGGATGCCAGCATCACCTAGAAACTGGACAAGGCAAGGAAGTGTTTCTCCTGCAGGTCCCCCCAGATGTATCACAGCACTTGACTTTAGCCTCATCAGATCAGCTGTAGACTTCTACTTCCAGAACTGCGACATAATAAATGTATGCTATTTTAAGCCACCAAATTTGAGGTAATATGTTGCAGAGTAATAGGAAACTAATGCCCTGTTGAGCATTCTTTGTAAAGCAGATAACCAGTTGTAGATGTCTTTAAGAACAGAGCCTGATTACTGTGGTCAGGCAGAGAGTTGAGACTGCCTAACTGAGAAAAGTGAAGAAAATCTATTTTATTTTTAATCACATGAGTTATTTTACTTAACTTGGGTTCAATTCTAACATAATTAGTAATTAGAAGCTTATTTTGTGTTTCCTTGGCTTCTAAATGGTGCCTGAGATTCATGCTGTAAGAGGACAGGTAATGAATGGACACAACATTTCATGGGACATGCTCAGAAGTCCTTCCCCTATTAGAAGGCTGTGTCCAAAACTTTCTATGTGTTTAAAACTATAAAATAAATTGGTATAAAAATCACTTGATAGTATTAGACAGTAAGAAATTTCAAACAGAATCTGTTAGGCTTTGCCTTATAACATTTATAACTTGTACACCTTTATTTTATTTTATTTATTATTAATATTTTTTGAGATGGAGTCTTGCTTTGCTGCCCAGTCTGGAGTGCAGTGGCGTGATCTTGGCTCACTGCAACCACCACTTCCCTGGTTCAAGTGATTCTCCTGCCTCAGTCTCCCCAGCAGCTGAGACTACAGGTGAGTACCTGAGAGTACAGGCGTGTAGCTGAGACTACAGGCATGCATTACTACACCTGGCTAATTTTTTTATTTTTTTAATTTTATTTTTCGTATTTTTAGTAGAGATGGGGTTTTCCCATCTTGGTTAGGCTGGTCAACTCTTGACATCAGGTGATCCGCCACCTTGGCCTCCCAAAGTGCTGGGATTACAGGTGTGAGCCACCATGCCTGGCCTTTGATAACTTGTACACATTTTATTTAAATTTTCCTGAAGGAAAAGCTAGATATTTGCAGGTGGGAGCATTGCTGTTGGAGGGCAAATGGCAAGGAGTACTGATATTAATAAATGGGTTTCTCGATATAATTTTTATTTGCTATTATTTTTCCATTTCAGTGTCATTTTAATAGCATGAAAGTTGTCTGGGTAGTTATGGCTTTACCAAATATGATTGTCAAGTTAAGAATTTCTGCTGGTTTTATTTATGCATCACAAACTTTAATTTTCTTTTTAAAGTTATGTTCTGAAGGTTATCAAAAGTATTCAAGGCCTTCAAGAGTCATACTTACCATCACTTAGACTATTCTATGTTGTTGTTGCATATAGTCTTTCAGCTGTTATTATTTTTCCCACATTGCTCCATTATAGGAGATTTCCTGAAAAGTAACGTGAAAAGATAGAACTATGTAGCAAGTTTACCTTCCTAACTTGTGTTATTTCTCAGTTTCATTTTATTGACTTTTTCTTAATGCACTGGTCAGCGTTATTCGATACCGTATTCCCAGTTCTATTTAGAGTTTCCAGATCCATAAAGTGAAAAGGATTAATCCCAACACTGATATTGACTTTATAGTTCAAGTAGAACTTCAGAAAATACTTTTAAGATCCTGTTGGCTCAAACACATATAAATATAAATATATATGTACTTATATATATTTAATCACTAGTGGCTGATTTGAATTTTCCTGATTATGTCTAGATTAAAAGTGGTAAGACTATTTGTCTTATCATTTATCTTCAGAGTCTAAAAATGCATACATAGAAAACGTCCTGTTTTAAGGCTTTGTATCCACTACCATTCAAAATATACAAAAGATTTGGAAATGTTTAAAAGACGACAATATTCCATTTTAAAATGTAATGCAAACGGGAGGAAAAAAAGTGATTTCCCATCTTGCCATTTGTAATAGAAAGTGCATAGATCTAAAAGACTAATTTGGGATTGTCATCATTGGAAGATAATATTAATCAGATTCAGTCACAAGTAGTTGTCATCTTTCTCTGTGTTCAGCATCTCACTGGAGAGGGCTCACCTGTCTCAGCAGCCTGTGAATACTCTGACCATCAGTGTATTATATAGAAGTCATACTGGAAATGTACTGAAATTTCACGGCAGATCAGAAACCTAGCACGTATACAATGTTTTATGATTTTTAATCTAGATATATTAATATATTTATTTTCCTATAGAAAACATGATTTTCCTATAGAAAACGTGTGTGTGTGTGTGTGTGTGTGTGTGTGTGTGTGTGTGTGTGTGTGTGTGTGTGTGGGTAAAACTGTCAGGCAGTTTTAATCCACCAGAAACTAAAACAAAAGTTTTAATGACTGCTGAATAAAATACTTGTCACCGGAATGACTCAATGAAAACACATGCATTCTCCGGTTACATAATGCTGCCAAGGTATCATCCTACTTCCAATCTGATCTGTCAATGAACTAAAAAAGGAAACCATATCCTTTCAATGTCCTACTAAGAATAGACCCTTTTTAAAAAGTAAATATAAAAAGCCTCCTAAAGCAACAAACAGTGAAGGGATAAAAAGAATATCCCACCCTTTAGCTAATGTCCAGATATGCTTGTTTTCGTTTATTCCCCTCTCAGGCAGTAGTTTTCAAAGTGTGAACTCCAAGACAAGCAGTATCAGCACCTCCTGGGATCTTGTTAAAAATGCAAATCTCTAGCCCCACTCCCAACCAGGAACTTCAGAAACTGGTGGTGCAACCCAGGAATCTGTCAGGCTTCAATGTGATTCTCATGTAAGCTAAAGTTGAGAACTGCTGTTCGTTCTATGGCCATCTAGGGACAGAGGGTATTTGAACGTGTGTGAGTGTGTGTGTTTGTATGTGTGTGTGTCTGTGTGTGGTGAAGATATGACACAAAGATTAAAAATAGTTTATTTTTGGCTGGGTCTGGTATCTCATGCCTGTAATCCTAGCACTTTGGGAGGCTGAGGGGACGGATCACGAGATTAGGAGTTCCAGACCAGCCTAGCCAACATAGTGAAATCCCTTCTCTACTAAAAATACAAAAAAAAAAAAAAAAGATAAAAAAAATTAGCCTGGCATTGTGGTGCATGCCTGTAATCCCAGCTACTTGGGAGACTGAGGCAGGAAAATCACTTGAACCCAGCAGGCAGAGGTGGCAGTGAGCCCAGATCGCACTACTGCACTCCAGTCTGAGTGACAGTACAAGACTCTGTTTAAAAAAAAAAAGAAAAAAAGTTCATTTTCTAGTTGTGAGATTATGAATGCTTTGAAATTTTATCTTAATACCTTTTTTGGGCTGTGTACAGCAATAACATATATTTCTATAAAAAGGACAACATAAATGTAACAATAAAAGCACTCAAGTAGGTTTATCAACAGTGAAAGTGAAACTTACTGTCATATCAAAGACGCTATGTATTTCAAACAAGTTTGGAAACATTCATTTTAACCAGCAGTACTCTCTGTCTACAATAATAAATATCTATCAGTCCAAATACTGTCAAATGATTTTGCTGATTATTGTTGCAGTTTATTTTTTAGCAATCTCTGGTATTTCTGGCCCATTCAGAATGCTAGAGAGGATCTAGACAACAAAAAAGCTGAGAAATATTTCCTTCTATAATTTTTTAAAGAATACCAGACATGAGGATTTACTCATATGAACAAAATTTTCTATTGCTGAGGGAGTGTTAAGTAATGGAATGTGTACAGAATAGTATTTAGGAAAATTCGGGGGTTTCCATTAGAATATGAGTTCCAGGACAGTAGAAATTTCCATGTAATATATTAATGTTAGATTTCCAGTGCTGAGAAGCTGGCTCAGTGAGTGGTCAATAGTTGTTTGATGAATGAATGCCCTTGATCAGGTCATTTAATCCTATGGCATCTCAATTCTGTCACCCATAACATTAACGTCTTTGATTATAGAAAAATCCAGCATGATAATTCTGGGGTCACAGGTAGACCACTTTGCCAAATACTAAATATAAGTAATTTTTATGTAAAGTACTGTATTACCCATAAATGTAGCCTCTCATTTCCCTTTCTCTTCCTTATGTGAGTGCTTCTCTAAAGCAAATATGGACTGAGCAGAGAGAAAAATTGCATTTCCTCTGAAATATCTTGAGGCAATAAATAAATTAGTAGATAAATTGCTAATAAAAATGCTCAGTGAAAACAAAAATCATAAATACAGTCATTTTTTCCTGAGTGTGTGTCATCCATGGGATCCAGTGGAAAACAGAGAAATAATACAACTTGAGTTAAGTAAATATCATATAAAATAGGTTTGGTTATGTTTCAAACTTAGTTTGGCATCTTTAAAAAAATTCAATATAAAGGAAGATAGAATAAGTTTTAAAATCCATTATTTTTATTTAAAAATTGAAAATCCTATTACTTTTATTGATTAATTCTTTGGATGAAATCTGATTTTTGCATATATGCTGTTTAAAATCTAAAATAAAATTTTAATTTATCTCAACTATCAACTTTACAACACTTCAGCCTGACCTCATTACTAGATATCACTGATTCTTTCATAAAGGGATACCACTTTTTATTTATTTTCTGACTCTACAACTAAATCCTGGCCATTATAGGAAATAGACAAAATACAGAAAAAGGGAAGGGGGATAAAACTTTTAAAAATACCAATATCACAGAAATAGTTACTAAAATACTTGGGCTTAAGTAGGTTTATTTTTCATACTATTGCATTTTAAAATATGTCTAAGTGTTTATGCAAATAAATCTAATACATGAGTATGTATTCAAATGCATTCAACTATTCTAATGTGACTCTGCTATTGGTTTTAATCTAAGGTTGTCCTTCTATATTGGAAGATGTAAAAATCAAATATTCATATTTTTCTAAGATATTTATGATATCACATTTTAATATTTAACATTTTAAATAATCTTAAATTTATTTTACTGTTGGTTTTGACTCTAATAGTATTTTAAATTTATATTTTCCTAAGTGACCAATTATCCCAGCACCATTTTATTAAAAAGTCAGTTTTATTCAGTGATGTTAGATAACTAGAATGCAAGCACCTTTCAGGTCATTTCTCTATTTTTCATGGTATCTACAGACACAACAGGAGCAGACATGATAAAAGGAAGAAGGTTCTCGAACAGGGTATCATGAAAACATTAGCTGTGAACTTCAGACCATCTCTAGTATCTCTACTATATTCTCCCTTCAATGTTTAGTCCTATTTACTGAATTTCTATCACTGAACAAGATTATTCTTACTTTTTCATGATTGTTTATATACATATATATAAGTATTATTTATTGAAAATTTATATTGTCATTGAGAGAGACATGTACAGAGACTTTTAATGTGAATAAAAAACAGTAATTAGATCCAGGATTTCTTTTCTCTCTCTTCCAGCCTTGGAAGAAGGAAGAGCTGGTTATACATCATAGCCTAGAATTACTCTATTCATTTCCCATCTACTTTAAGAGTCTAAAGAGAAAACCTATATTTGGGTGCTGTAAATAAAAACATAAATAAGTTCATATCAAGAACACATAAGACTGGGAGAAGGGGAGAAGTGAGAGCTTGCTGCTTGCTGCATCCCCCACTGGTAAGAAAGAGTGGTCTTAAGAAAAAGTCAATTTGCTTTGGGAAAAATACCCTTAAAAATGTCATTGTATTTTCTAAAAAGAAAAGAACAAATGCAAAAGTGGATAAAAGGAAATATACCAGGGGGGAAGCTTTTATGTGAGATATTTTTATCTTCTAAACATTTCCAGGAATCATTTGAAGAGGAAAAAATTCATAGGACTAGAATAAATTAATGCAGTTCCATGATCTTCAATTAATATGACTTACAATTGAATTAATTCATTAGAATTTTAACAACAATAAAAAGTTAAACCCTGCAGTGTCAGAAAATTTGTTGGAAGATAAGGGCAGTGAAAAATGTCACTTAATAGGATCAATTTGACAAGACCTTCTCACTAGGTACCTTTTCTCTGTAATATGAAGGGTCTCTGGCAGAAGCCCTTCCATCCTACATCCATGCTTCATCTCTAAGCCCATATAATAGATTCATACAGTCCATGATCCACTTAAAATCATGTAAGAAAGCAGATAAGAAGCTGAACAAGTAAATGTGAGTATACAATTGCATCCAGCAACTTTTCAGAAGACACTTAGAAAATAAGGTATGTGTCCGTCACTCAATGTTATTCACTCAACTGTACATATAAATTAATGAACTACACTAAAAAACCAAGTATACAAAACTATACATGTTAAATGTATTTATAAATATGGCCTAAATTTCTGTGAGAAATAATAATTCTTATAGAAAACTTGGAAAATAATTATAGAAAAACTAGATTTAAAATTATTGTCAATCTGAAGGTTACGCTAGTATGAAATAGAAACATGGACTAGCAGAGCTGACATGTTGGGTAATAATTAACAGTCAATTTCTTGATATATTTTCAATATATAAAAGTGCTTTAATTTCTCTTTAAATGTAAAATTGGAGGATGTGGCTATGAGAATTTTCCAAATAAGATGACTGAAGTTTTCTTAACACAATCAGCAATGGCTCATATTTTCATAACAGTTTTATTCGCCAAAATTTTGGTAATTTCCCTGAATTTCATTTTAAAAAGCCATTTCAATTCAACATAAAAAGCAATTTAAATAACATCTCCATTATAGCTTATATCCTTCATCTCTCAGATTATTACTTTAACTGAGCTGTGGCAATTACATTACCCTAGCCAATTTTTATTTTACAAAAGGCTATGTGACTCAGTTGTCCCCATGTAACCCAGTTCTACACCACAGTCTTATGAGAAAAGTTTTATGCTCTCATCAAGAAGTAGGCAGCCCCCTTACTCTCCTGGACATTACTGTATCTGAATATGATACCTGAACAAGTTTGCCATTACGATGTAATCAAGTCTGCAGTAGAAATTGTAACACAGGATGGAAGAATGTGAATGTGCTCAGTCACATAATTAAGTAGCTGAATGTACCAGATGCAGCCATCTTAACTTTGATTTCCTTCCGTGAGATGATGGATTCATTTACTTTTATATTTGAATTTGGCTTTCAGTTGCTTGCAGCACAAAGCACACTGGATAACAGTGAAGGAGTGTATATGCTCCATCAACTCCATTTAAGACAATAAATCTTCTGGAACATATTGTCAGTGACAGTTGTAAATATTCGGGAAGATTAGCTATACTGGAAAATGTTATACATATTTATCTTAATAGATATAGTATATACCTAATCAGTCTTATGATGTGCATAGCTTCACTGCGCTTAAAATAATCCATAGCAAATAACACCACTACTCATTGAAATAGATCATTTTTCCCAATACTACATAGTTATATTAGGTGACAGAGAACTTATCTGCCTGAAGAAAGTTGCTTCCAAAGAATTGCAATTGTCTTAAGACCCCTCCCTGGGAATCTCATCTACCAACCAGGAAAAATTAAGTACTGGAGAAAAGACTAAAAGTTGTCACCACAATCGGACAGATTTTGTATCTATTCTCCTGATGACAGTTTCAAGAGATTATCTAGGAGATTTTATCAACAAAATAAGAAAACCTCTGTTCACAGTGAAGTTCCACCCCTCATTTCCTGCCACCACCCTGAGAGTTCAGAAAAGTTTTGTCTCAGGCCATGGTCTGTTTTTTGGGCTTACTGATTTTCCCTGAAAATTGTTTACTACCCTCACAACTGCCTCCATCCCCTATTTTTCTCTCTGCTTTAAAGAGGGTGCCATTTCACTGGGGTCTGTTGTTGGGGGGCCAAGGGAGGGACAGTAGGGCAGTGGGGGAGGTCAAGAAGGGATAACATGGGGAGAACTGCCAGATGTAGGTGACGGGGGGATGGAGGCAGCAAACCACATTGCCATGTGTGCACCTATGCAACAATCCTGCATGATCTGCACATGTACCCCAGAACCTAAAGTACAATAATAATAATAATTCACCAAAGAGAGAGAGAAAAAAAAAGAGGGTGCTTTTTAAGTACCAACCACCTGGCCCTTCTTTAAGTTTCATATAGAGGGATTCCCATGTTCATGTGCACATTAATAAGCTTAAATATGTTTTTTTCCTGTTAATCTATTTACTGTCAGTTCATTTCAGCAGATTCTAACCTTCAGAGGCAGAGGAAAAATTCTCTTGGTCCCTGCAATCCTTTCAGGCTGACTTCAGAGGAGTTGGCTTTCCTGAGAAGCTCTATGGAAAGTAGTTTTAGCTTGTTGCTTAAGGTGAGAAGTCCTGTTCAGCTAACAGATTTGGACCTCAGCCCAATTACACCAGGAGAAGGGTGGATATTTTATATTTTCCCATACCAAAATGCCAATGTGGCAAATCTGGAAGCTCGTATGAGATGCTGTACAGACATAAATAAAAGTCTTGGACCTCAGCCTCCCAATTTTTCCAGATGTCCTAGTGCTCATCTCTCACCACTGGGGTTGAGTTGACAGGCTGTAAATAGAGCAAATGTTCAAGACACCACATTTCTAGTTTATTCTAATCTCTGATCACAATAGGGGAGGACCTAGTGGTTTTCCACTCATTACATTTAAAAGTCTCACAGCTCTAAAATCAGGGTCCCTCTCCCAAATCCGGTATCCAATTCAGCCCTAGGTTGCAGTCATAAATGGGAATCTCCAAACTTGCTTTTATTCTGACATGGTGTCTTTCCCAATGGCAGGTGATCCAATAGGTCTGCTGTGTGTGCTCCTGTCCATCTGTGTTTGGTGCATAACGCAGGTGGCAGATAAATGTTATTACAACTCCAGAAAATAGAACAAAAAGATCTAGATGGAAAATAGGAAAGAAAAGATAGGGAAATTAGAAGGGCAAATCCAGAAGTCCAACTTCTGGATAAAAGTACAGGATACATTCCATTGAGATAACAGAAGGCAACAAATTATAAACTAAATAATTATAATTGAAGTGTATTAGTTCCCAAATTTCAAAGGGCTACCTAGAACCCAGCACAACAGATTAAAAACTATAATAAGGCAACATACTATAATTAGAACAAGGAAAACATCTGTCTTTCAGAAAGCAAATAAGCTTATTTGCAAAGGAAAGAAATCTAATGGCTTTGGCTTTCTCAACAGCAACACTGGAAGGAAGATGTCAATGGATCCATGGTTTCTAAAGAAAAATTATTTCCAATTTAGAATGTTTTTGCCCTGCCCAAAACTGCAATATACTTTATTGACACATCAATTAAGTATGTGAGAACAATAAAGCATTTTCAGACATGAAAACTCTCAAAACTTTTGTGTTTCTTCAGGGGGCTGCTGGAAGAGGTACTCAAGCAATATAAACAAGTAAATGGCAGCCACAAAATAGAGAAAACTGAAGATCTAGTCAAGAAAATAGTCAAGGATGTCTCCACAATGGTGGTGAGGTGAGATCCCAGGCTGGCAACCATACTAAGGCACAATAGGTTGGTGCAGTAAGAGTGAGCAGGCACGCCATCACCATGCTTTCATGCTGACGAAACTACTGGACGCTATCCTTTCCTATTAAAAAGCAGTAAATCAAAAAAAGAGGCAGCCACGAGAAAAAAAATCCAACAAGAAATTATACTGAAAAAGAATGTCTTAGAATGACAGTCACATAACAGTCACACAAATAGAAAGAGTATAGTTATTTTTAGGAGGAAAGCTTTAAACAAAACAATGGAAGAAAATAATGTGAATAAAGAAATCACACCTTATGCTGACCTCATTGAAAACTGCACAGAAGTTTTATTTGAAAGTTTGAGGAAGAGTAGCAATAGATGCAAAGGAGATTAAACAAATGAAAACTAATTGTCAAATTATTAATTTTGGGAAATAGGTTAAGAATGGAAAAGTGATCAGAGCACAAAATAATGCTAAAAATGAATAATAGGAACAAAGGTATGCTAATATAAATTCTTTTTTTTATATATTTGATTTAGTAAAAATTGTAACTAAATAAATTGAAGGACGGAGCAAGGCAACAAATGGATACGGCAAAACCACCAGTTCCTCATTTTGATAACAGTAAGTCAATACAGACTATGATGTCACAAGCTGATGAATTAATAGTTAGCAGGTTTCCCGTGTAGTTAGAAATACAGAGATGTGTAAAAGTCAAACAGATCATGGTTGCATAAAAGGAGAGGAAACAGAGAGTTCCATTTTTATTATATCCTCTGAACACTATTCAAGTCTTTAAAACTGTGTGCATATGCTACTCAGATAACTTAACAATCAATGCGTAAGAGCAAACAAATACATCAGCTTGGTCCAAAAGAGCACACATCTCTTTCACACTCCTACAGAATCACAGGCAAACTTAAAGAGCTGCCACAAGATACTTTTGTTCTTCAGCTACCTTCATGTAACTTGTAAAGTGGAAAGATTGTGGGTTATGGATTCAGAGAAACTTGGATTTGGATTTTCACTTCTTGAATTTCTGATTTGCCATCTATCTCCAAGTATGATAATACTTTTTATTAAAAATCAAATAATAGCAAAGTTAAGCTCTTAACAAATACCTAGCAAACAGTAAGTGATCATTATTTTTAGTCCCCTCCTATCCTCAATAACATAATACAGGCAGTAGAAAAGCTAGCTACTGTATTTTATTGACTCAAAGAAACATACCTTTCACTTTGCTGAGCTGTGTGCTAAAATAAGCAACCGTGTGTTAAAATTGCCAGCTGCCATTTTTTTACATTTTATCATCCCTGAAATTGAACTGGTTTATAATAGATAGCATCTTAGGCAAAAAATATGGCTTAAAAATCAAAAACTAAAATAAACTTCAATTTATTTTCCAAATGGAAAGTCAATATAATACAGTCAGGCACTGCTCACCACCCTACTGCCCCAAATGGCAAAACTTCAATGTGAAACAGGCCAAATATTTTAAATAAACATTTAGCTTATATGTAAAATTCTATCAATTAATGAGGTATGTAACCAATAAAATAACAGACCTGAGCAAGGATTGGAAATTGGCATGAAAGTTAATATAGGGTCAGCCAGAGGGATGACAGAGTGGATGGTATCAAAGTCACTGAAGTACATATCCACAATTCATTCACCTAACTAATGCTACACAGCACACGTTATGTTCCAAGCATGGAAGAAGTCACTGGAATACAACAGCATCAGACGAGCACATGCTCTTCAGAACATTATTCGCTCCTACTTGCTTCACAACTTTGTCCTATTTCTCACCTTCCCTTTTCCTGTTTTACTCTTTTCCTCTTCTCCTGGTGACATCTATAACAACCTCAACTTAAAAGCCTATGGAACTATCATAAACAGTCTACTCTCTCTACTTTTTTCTACGAATAAGCTGCTAAAACCACCCTAACAATTATCTTTCCACTTCAGTAGAAACAACTTCCCAACTACACTAAAAATACCCCTTATTTATAATGTACAATTGTCCAAACATAAGAAAATATGCTGTGTAAAATTATGCACTAACTTCTTAAAATAATTTCAATTTAATTATGAAAATGAATTGCTTAATGTCTACTGAAAAAAAATAGCTACTCAATGCTGTTTACATGTCACACATTCATTTGCTCAGTTTGCAAGGTTTTAGTAAACATCTATTATTGGCCAGGCATAGCCCTAGATTTTGGGTTTAACAAGGACTCTACAAGATATAAAAGCAGAGAAAAAAGAATATTAGCGAAGAGCGTCAGATAGTGATAGGTAATAAATGACACGGAGAAGGGAGAAAAGAAGAAAGATAAATCAGAGAAAAGTGGAAGGTTGTGATTTTAAACAGGACAGGTCTCCCTGAAAGAAATGTGAAAGACAGAACCATGCAGATATCTAGTGGTAAAAAAAAAACTTAGGTAAAAGGAAAAGCAAGTGCAATTAATCCTGATGTGGAAGCAACATATAACATGTTTGAGAGCAGGAAGCTGGAGAAGAGAGTAGAAAAGAGGTCAAAGTTAAGCAGAGAGTAGAGAGGAGTTGTTGAGCAAACAGCCTATCATTAAGATCATCTCTATCATTAATATGAGAACCAATGGGGGGTTTGACAACATAGCATTGTCATAGGCATCTCAAAATTAAGAGCAATGATACAAGCTCATTTTATTTTCAGAAGGACAACTCGAAAGCTGTTCAGAAAAAAACTGCATCACAGTACATTGTGAGATATGAAATTAATCCCAGTGATACATGATAATATATCCAGGGTGGTCATGCTGGAGATGGGGGAGAAACTGATTCTGGATTTACTTGAAATACAGTCAACATGATTTACTCATAAACTGAACATGCACCATTAAAGAGAGAAGTCAGTGATTAATTTTGGTTTTGTTTGTTTTGTTGAAAGGTGAAAGAACATGATTGTCATTTACTGAGATGGGAGACTGGGAGAAGTAGCTAGGCAGGTGGGGAAGACCAGTATTTCTGCTTTGGACATATGAATTTGAAGAAACCTATTACATAATCAGATGGAAGTATCATTAAGCTGTTAGATATATTAGTAGTGATATCTGAAGATATAAGCGTGGGAAGCATATAATTTTTTTAAGCCATGGTACTGAACAGCATCACCAAGGAAATTTATGAAAAAAGAGTTGTCATGAGTGAGGCTCTGTGTCACCATAATTTAAAGGCCAAGAAAATGAAAAGGAACCAAAAAGCAAACAAACAAACAAAAAACAGCTGAGATGGAGACGCCAGTGAGGTCTAGAAAAACCAAGAGTGATTTCTCAGAAGCCAAAGGAAGAAGGTATTTCAATGCAGAAAGAAATGCTGAGAAATGCTGCAGACAAAGCAGTAAATTGAGATCTAAAAAATGATCTCTGTAGCCAGCAGTTCACTGGTGATTTTGAAATTAGAAGCTGCAGTGGAATGATGGAGATATGGCCTCATTTCCATATTTCATCACGCTCAACAGTGTACTCAACCAGTGAATTTGTCTTCCAAGGGATCTCTGCCAATATCAGGAGACATTTTTGATTCATTTTTGATGTCGTGACTTAGGTGTTTGGGGAGTTGCTGCTGGCATCTACTGTGTAGAGACCAGAGATGCTGCTAATGTGCTGACACAAAGAGGAAAGCTCTCCCCTCACAACAAAGAATTATTTGGCCAAATATGTCAATGGTGGTGAGACCGAAAATCCTTCTCTGAAGGAATCTTCTAGCATTGCCTGGTCCTTTAGAGAAATGACTCTCAGAGTTCACAAATAAGGCATAGTGGCTTAAGTATGATAAAATACTATAACTAATTGACTTCAACCAATAATGCTAAACTTTTACTCTACTAACCTTACCTGTTTTGTCATCATTAAAATGAGGGCAACATACTAGATAATCATCCTATAAAAGAAAGTCAGACAGGGATGGTGGCTAACGCCTGTAATCCCAACACTTTGGGAGGCCGAGGCGGGTGGATCACAAAGTCAGGAGATGGAGACCATCCTGGCTAACACGGTGAAACCCTGTCTCTACTAAAAATACAAAAAATTAGTTGGGTGTGGTGGCACATGCCTGTACTCCCAGCTACTTGGGAGGCTGGGGCAGGAGAATCGCTTGAACCCAGGAAGCAGAGGTTGCAGTGAGCCAAGATGGCACCACTGCACTCTAGCCTAGTGACAGAGTGAGATTAGGTCCCCCCCTCAAAAAAGTAATTCTCTAAATACAGATTTGTTTTAACTGATATCTCCCTAAGCTTCCTATAAATACAACCGTGAATAGTCTCACATGTATACATTCCCCAGTAGCCATTAAGGAGATATGCAATTTTTTAAATTTAGTTTCAGATTTTGAAATTATTTAACAAATTGGTTTTTCCTTTGAATATAGTTCCTTCCTTGGAACCAAAACTGAATAAATTGATTTCATAAAGCTGTTCATACATATTAAAAATAATTTTCAAGGCAAAGTGAACAAGGTAAATTTATTTGCTCTGAAAAGCTAAAAAAATTATTTGGAACATTATTTTAGAATCAAACAACATCCAAATAAAATTAAGATGTGCTACACAATAGACTGAATATTTTGATTCACTTTGAAGAATGTATTAATTTGAGTAATTATTTTGAATATCAATCATATAAAAAAAGAAAATTTGGATATGTCTCTTGAACTAAATTCACTGAGCAATAATAATGCATATAGACAAATCAAAAAGAACTCTAAGCCATGTGACCACAAGAGCAATAATTGCTTTTGGTCTAAAGATATCTGAAAGCAATTACAACTGTATATCATCCAATTATTTCAGTAGTTCTCAATTCATTCTTCTGCACAGCAGATATATATGGTCTACTATGACAAAAAAATTTTTTTCCAATGTACTGAGAAAACAACAGAAAAAAAAGTAGGCTTACTCTTTGTTCTCATGCTGATTTACTTACTCATGATTTACTTACTCATTTTAATTTTTTTTTTTTCCTAAGCAATCCCTATTTGCTATACAGAAGGGTGCTTCTGGCTAAAAACTGTTCATTTGCACACAATTAAAGATTCCTGTGGAGTCTTCATGAGGGAAATACCTGCCAAAACACGTATGTCAATGGGATGCTGTAAATCTGATATACCCTGGGCTACAATTATGCTTTGAAGAAAATATAGATTCTTCTATTCCTTGATATTGCTCATAACTATATAAATTTACATTGTTCATTTATAAACTAACATTTTGAAATCAAGTCAAAATCTAAATATTTATTAAGCCTATTAGTGTTTGCACATTAACACGTGGCTATTACCATTGCATGACATTGCTTTCTCTCATTTTGGAGTCTTAAGGTACATATATCAGGATGTCTTTAAGCAGCTAACCAAATATGAAATATTATTACTATTAATGCATGAGTTCCTTAATTGTAGAGAACCTTCCACATTTGAGATACATACATGCACATATATATACAGTATATATAGATATACAGTGTTTATCTATATATATGCTTATTAATATAAACACACATACACATATACTAAAAGTATATATGCAGAGATCTGAGTTTGAATTTGAACTCAGCCACTTACTTACTTTGTGACTTTGGGCAGGATACTTCTCTAAGCTTCAGGTATTTCATTTAAATGGCTGTCATGAGGATGAAAAGGGGTGATTTGGGGAAAGCATCTGACTGACAATAACTACTCAATAAATAGCTGAATTGTTCTCTTGATGTGTAACTAATTTTTTCAAAGAGACATGTAGCAGATACTCTGTAACTGTTCCAAGTAATGTATGAATGGAATAAAGGCTTTTAATCTGTTTTCCAAGAGCATTTAGAGTCATGAAATGCTATCCTTAAATTTGGCAATAAAGACCCCATAATTTTTTTTTTTACAAAGATTATTAGAATTATGGTTAGTCTGAAGGTCAGTGTGTAGGCTGCAAAGACTACTGATTTTTCGTTTAATGTAAAAATGAATGCACTTTAAATAGTAGAGGAGTTTGGCAGAAAAGTTACTGAAGAAATAGAAAATATTTAGGTGAAAAAGAACAGATGTAAATTTTTATTTTTTTTGTTTTATTTTTTATTATTATTTTTAATGTATTTATTTTACTTTAGGTACATACTATATCTGTCATGTTAACCCTCCCCACTCTCCCTTCCCCTCCTCACCTCCCACTGTCTCTCCCCTACCACACCCCCAGCCAACTGCCCCCAGTGTGTGATGCTCCTCTCCCTGAGTCCATGTGTTCTTGTTGTTCAACACCCACCTATTAATGAGAACATACGGTGTTTGGCTTTCTGTTCTTAATCTTATGTACAACCAGGAAAGGTAGGGAAAGGCAAGGTGAAATCAGAAATGATCAGAGGAAGAAATATCCTGAAACAGGGTGTAATAAGTGGACGACACAGCCAAATACTAAACTGTCTGGGGACAGTAAACCAGTACTTGGAAAGTACTGAAAAATAAATGGCTAAATATAGTAGGAAAATAGAAAACCGTAGACTTACAGTTGTGAGAAATCAGTATAGTCCTATGCGTGTAATGAGAGATGAATATCTGATACTGTTGAAGAAGTAAGGACATTATGTTGATCCACAAAGTGAGAGGGTGAGGTTCTCAAGGGGTTATCCGACTGTCAGTGGGGACACACTGACTTAGTGCTTGCAGAGGTGGAGTTTTCCTAAATAGTCCTAAGGATGGCAGCTGATACCCACAGTCAATATTTTGAAATTCACTGTGTCAAGACAATCAAGTAATCCAGAGTCACCAATATGGATCCCCAAATTACTGTGAATGATAAGCATGTTCTTCATTTTTAAAATATTTATGATCAGAGTACAAAATTTAAGAGTATTGATTGCCTTATTTTCCTTTTTGGCTGAGACAGCTGAAGATAATATTGCAACTGAGCCCATCATCTGATGAAGCATGACGTGCTAGATGAGGATGTTGATGTTTCTTGTAGTGGTTCTCAAACTGCACTGCAAATTACAATCATCTGTTAACAATTTTTTAAAGAAATGTCAATGTGCAGGCCACACCCAAGATGAGATAAACTGCAGTCTCTGAGTCAGGTCTCAGGCATCAACAACTTTTAGTGCTTTTCGGGTGATTACAATGTGTAGTCAAGTTTGAAACTCATTACTCTAAATTGAGGAAACGAGGCACCAGGTTTTGCATAGCAGCCTCACTCTGCAGAGGATGATGTAGGCTAGCAAGAGCTCAAGACACAGGGCGCGGCAGCAAAGGGTGCAAGCCTGCCAACCCAAAGGCTGTTCAGGCTAGCTTTTTGTTGTTAGCGACTTTTCAATGTCATGGAAGGATAAAGAGGAAAAGAAGGGAGAAAATTAAAGAGTGTGAAATAAGAGCTTAAATATCTTTCCTCTAACTGTGAAAATATTGTCATATTCTGCAGCTTAATGGTTTCATTGCTATGCTCTGCTAAGTAAGCCATCTCGCAGCTAATGACTTAGTGCATGCATTTTTAGTGTCAGACTGGCTTTCAGTGCTAGACAGTAGAGACAGGCCCTCTTAACAAACCTTTTTTGTTCATACAAAACACACTAATGAGTCTCTGAAATTTTTACTTAGAATTTAAAATACGTAATGAAGACCCAAGGCAAATTAATAAAGAAGAAGAATAACAGTTTTACAAAGTGAGATAAGGTCTTTTGAGATACAAATATAAGTAGCTTTTATCTTTGTAAAAAATAACACTGCATGTCCTAAAATGGCCATTAGTTATGAGAACTTCCACAGATAATTTTATGACTTAAGATTACACACTAAAGTATACCAATAATATAAACGTTTCAGAAAACTGTGGAAGAGTTGTTAGGTGACTAAAAGTTTCAGTGTACATAAACCAGATCATCCACCAATAACTAAACAGAGATGAAAAGAGCAGCAAAATGATTAAGGACAGAAACATTTTAGGAGAATGTGACCAATGCTGATATTTTACATATATAACAACGAACCCTGGAGTAGTTTCTGAATTTATTCAATGTAGAGAATGAAACTAATCCAGATAGTCGAGTAGCGTCATGAAACACTCATTTCCCTGACAGTTTGTAACAGATATCTGACACATCTATGTGAAAAAAGCAACACCTGAACACTTGAAATAATCATCTAAGCTTGGACTAAACTGAAATTTTAGCTTTTTAATAATCACAGTGCACTTAAATATAAGTCAAATGTAATTGTAAGTGGTTGTTGATGGCTGAGAGCAGAATTTCCCATTTCAGGAGGATAAATCATCTTTCCAAAAAGTAGGTAAAGTTCAACAAAACAAATAAATGAAGCATCACTTGTTTTCAAAGTAATAATCCACTCTAATATCTATCTTAATATATTGACCAGAGTATTTATCAAAATAAGTTTTTTAAAATGTGTTCTAAATATATTGAGATAAAAATTAAGTTTTTTACTTAAGATGAAATGTTTTATTTGTTTAACTCCTCTATTTGGATATTTTAACAATTACTCAATGTAAAGAAATCCAATAATATCTATCATTTATTGATTAACAATGTTAGATACTGTGCTAAGCTCTTTAAAGGTATTTAATTTTTTTTCTAACAACACCGTGAGAGAGATATTACTTTTGTCATTCTGCAGATGATAAAACTGAGGTCCAGGAAGGTGAGACAACTCACCGAAGGTTACCATCATATGTGGTTGGTGTGTGATCAGGCTTTCACTGAATTGCAGATCGTCTGTCTGTCTTCTAATGCCCTATGCACTCCATGTGCTATCTTCTTGCTGTGCACTTAGCAATCATTCTCAAAAAACAAAAGCAAAACAAAAAACTATGGGAAGAAGTGAGGTATTCATGGGACAGTAAAGCAGAGCTACTTCTGGTATCGGTCCTAGACATTCTTGCTTAGAAAACTGTTAGATTATAGAAATCAAACAGGATTGCTTTATAGGGCTGCTGTCCCATATGTGACTATTTGAACCTAAATCAAAATAATTAAAATTAAATTGAATTTTAAAAATTCAGCTTCTCAGAAACTCCTGCCACATTCCCAGTGCTCCATAACCACACAGCACTAGTGGCTGCGGGTACTGGACAGCGCAAATATAGATCGTTTTTATTATCATAGAAAGTCTTCCTGAACAACACTCTATTATACCATTACCTTAAAAATCTTAGAGACAGAAAGTCATATATTTCACTTTGTGGCTTTAAATGTTAGCAATACTTTTCCTAGTATGTTGGATGTCTATACATCACAGTGAATACATCATTAGCATTCAAATGACTCATAGCATCAAAACACAAGGAACTTTTAAGTCATCAACTAATAAATACAATTATATTACTTAGTGATATTCTGATTACAGGTGACAGTAACTGATTTCAAATTAGTTTAAGTGGGAAAAAATGACAAGACATAGGTAAGTTTGGGGGGGAAAACTAGAACCAGGGCTTTCGTCCCTGTCAGAACCTTGCTTTCCATGTCTCCTCTCTGCTTTCTCTGCATAACTGTTTCATTCTCATTTCCACCTCCAGCCCCCATACTAGTTTTTATTCTCGCTGTAAAAATCACATATAATATTTATCACGGATTTAGTTTTTCTGTTATGTTTTGATACATTTTAATAAAATTGGTTTCCTTTAAAATCACAAGTATGTTTTTATATTCATATAAAAACATTTTTCCAAAAAGGGGTATACAGACTTCACCAAAGTGATCCTTGTCACACGCACAGGCACACAATTTATGAACACTGCATCTAAACAGAGTAAAATTATATTCCCTCTAGCCTAAACTCCAAAATTCCCAGAAACGGGGTTAAGCAGTTCAAATTTGGGGCCTGTTTTGGGACCAGGATTAAGGTTCTAGGGACACTCAGGGGCCCCCAACATAAACCATATGTGTAGAATGAGTGTGGGTCAGCACCAAGAAAAAATGAGGTTTTTTCCCAGTATGAGTGTGTTAAGAGGAAAAAAAAAATAATCGCTGGCTGCCATGCTAAAAGATTATTTTAGTTATCGGTTCCTATGCAGCTGTCATAGCTTTAAAGAACTGAGCTAAAGAATGAACTACCTCAATAGAAGTCAGGGCAAAGAAGTTTCTTCAACATTCCTTTCCAGTACAATCCTGACATAACCTGTTCAAAAATCCCCCCTGCCTATCATTACTTGGGATTCAACAAAAATTGAAAATTTCTATCAAATCTGTGATCTTCCTACAAATCAATCTTCACATTACAGAATGACTACAGATTTCCAGGGCGTCATTACAGAATGTCATTTTTATTGGAATCCATGGTTGAGAAATACAAGCCTTGCTGAATAGCATCTCAAAAATCTGATCACAGGAACCTTACATGAAATTGCCAGCATCCAGCAAAGTGGCGACAATAATGCTGCACTTTGCAACCTCTCCTGCTTTCTTGGTGTTTGGTAATTATGAAAATGAGAGGAAAAACAGTATTCAATTATCCTAATGTCTTGCCTTGAAATTATTTTGACCTAATACCTGTGTTAAATCAGTCATCCAAGTAAGGTTTTATTGCCCTCGTAATAGGAAGTTATATAATATATCTAGTGATTATAATTTATTCCAAAATGTTGTGATGTATCCACTTTTTTTTTTTTTTTTTTTTTTCTGGAGTCTTGCTCTGTTGAAGGCTAGAGTACAGTGGTGCAATCTCGGCTCACTACAACCTCCACTTTCTGGCTTCAAGCGATTCTCCTGCCTCAGCCTCCTGAGTAGCTGGGATAACAGGCATCTGCCACCACGCCCAGCTAATATTTTCTATATGTGGTAGAGATGGGGTTTCACCATCTTGATCAAGCTGGTGTTGAACTCCTGACCTCAAGTGATCCACCGGACTCAGCCTCCCAAAGTGTTGGGATTACAGGCATGAGCCACCACGTCTTTTAAATGCAGATAATGGAACCAAACAATACTCACAAGTGTTTTAACTGAAGTTATAACAAGCTCTTGAAAGAAAACACATGAGATACAGTAAAATTGCTGTGTAAAGCAGCTCAAAATCTAACACTTTTCAACTCATTAAAGATCGAAAGTCCTAGAACACACTTTTAGTTCACTTGAGTTTTAAAACTTTCACAGAATAAATTTGAAATTTCTGGAGAGAGAGTATTAAATGTGGACTTTGTTAACAAGAAAATATAGAAAGGTTTGAAAAGGTCAAGGAAGTTAAATTTAAAAAGCAAGGAGAAAAATATTGACTGCAATATTTGAAGACATAACGCAGCTGTATCTAACAGAAATGCTATCCCAACTACATGTGCAATTTAAATTTTTCTAGTAGTCAAAGGGGAGGAGAGCCTTAGGACAAATACCTTACTCATGCAGAGCTTAAAACCTAGATGACAGGTTGACAGGTACAGCAAACCACCATGACACATGTACACCTAGGTAACAAACCTGCACATTCAGCACTTAAAATAAATTTATTTTAAGTTCTGTATCCCAGAACTTAAAATAAATAAATAATTTAAAAGTTTTAAAAAAAGTTTTTCTAGTAGCCACAAACAAAAGTAAAACAGATAAAATAAATTTTAACAATATATTTAATACAATTCAAAATAGTATTGCAACATTTAGTCAGTATCTGTTGAGATAGTTTACATTATATATATATATATATATTTTTTTTTATTATTGAATTTTAGGTTCTGGGGTACATGTGCAGATCACGCAGGATTGTTGCATAGGTACATACATGGCAATGTGGTTTGCTGCCTCCACCCTGCCGTCACCCATATTTGCATTTCTCCCCATGTTATCCCTCCCCAACCTCCCTATGCCCACTGCCCCTCCCCTAGTACCCCTAACAGACCCCAGTGTGTGATGCTCCCCTCCCTGTGTCCATGTGTTCTCATTGTTCAACACCCACCTATGAGTGAGAACATGCATTGTTTGGTTTTCTGTTCTTGTGTCAGTTTGCTGAAAATGATGGTTTCCAGATTCGTCCACGTCCCTAGAAAGGACACAAACTCATCCTTTTTTATGGCTGCATAGTATTCCATGGTGTATATGTGTCACATTTTCCTTGTCCAGTCTATCATCAATGGGCATTTGGGTTGGTTCCAAGTCTTTGTTATTGTAAACAGTGCCACAATGAACATAGGTGTGCATGTGTCTTTGTAACAGAATGATTTATAATACTTTGGGTACAAACCTAGTAATGGGATTGCTGGGTCAAATGGAATTTCTATTTCTAGGTCCTTGAGGAATTGCCACACTGTCTTCCACAATGGTTGAACTAGTTTACACTCCCACCAACAGTGTAAAAGTGTTCCTGTCTCTCCACATCCTCTCCAGCATCTGTTGTCTCCAGATTTTTTAATGATCGCCATTTAAACCGGAGTAAGACGGTATCTCAATGTGGTTTTGATTTGCATTTCTCTAATGACTAGTGATGATGAGCAGTTTTTCATATGTTTGTTGGCCTCATATATGTCTTCTTTTGAAAAGTGTCTGTTCATATCCTTCACCCACTTTTGAATGGGGTTGTTTTTTCCTTGTAAATCTGTTTTAGTTCTTTGTAGATTCTGGATATTAGCCTTTTGTCAGATGGGTAGATTGCAAAAATTTTTTCTCATTCTGTTGGTTGCCAGTTCACTCTAATGATTGTTTCTTTTGCTGTACAGAAGCTCTGGAGTTTAATTAGATCCCATTTGTCTATTTTGGCTTTTGTTGCCAATGCTTTTGTTGTTTTAGTCATGAAGTCCTTGCCTATGCCTATGTCCTGAATGGTTTTGCCTAGGTTTTCTTCTAGGGTTTTTATGGTGTTAGGACTTATGTTTACATCTTAATCCATCTGGAGTTATTTTTACTGTAAGGTGTCAGGAAGGGGTCCAGTTTACATAATTTTTAACACTAAGTCTTCACAATATATATTCTGTTTTACAGCAACACCTTGACTCGTACCATCTGCCTTCCAAGTGCTTGATAGTTACCCTATGGGCCAGCACAGATACAGAGATATGGTTAATGAGAATGAGGGATGCAATGATGATCATCCTGTTTCATGACTCTTTGAACTTCAACCCATAAAAACACAGGGAAGTTAATAACTTAGAAGTCTATTTTCCTAAATCATCTCCCAATTATGTTGTAACAACGGAAGACATGTCTGCACATGTAAGTACATGTGCACAGCTTAATCTGTCTGCACCATGAACAACGTTTTGAGTATGAGTGTTAAGCACTGAGTGCTTTAGTCTCCTTTTTGTAGTTCAGGCAGGTGAAAAGATAAACAAGAGCAACTCCATGGACAAAAACTATGAGACGTAAAGAATTTTCTCTTAATTATAAAGAATGTAAAATACAGGATTTACTTAAAAGTAAAAACATAAAGAATTAGAAAAATAAATTCTGTAACTTACTGATGCATGCATAATTTCCCTAATTCATGTAAAACAGTCTCTTCAAAATGAGCCCTGAAGCATGATCAGCTATGCCAATATCATTGTAAGCATTTATAGCATCCAGAGTTTCTCATCCGAGACATGTAAAGAGCTGAAAATGGAATTATTAAGACTGTTCCACAATTCAAGAATGGAAATTACAGGGCAAGACTTAAAGACAATTACTTGGACTGGAATTAGGCCAAACAATGGATTTCTAACAAAGGATTTACTGAAAATATTCTGTAATTTTTAACAATATCAGGATACTGAAACTTGATCTGAAACTCGATCTGAAACTCTGACAGTAAATGATGGTTCTCTTGCATTAAATTTTACTTACAAAGTCTGTGACTGCATTATTCCAGGAGGGGCAGTGGAAGTACAGAAAATAATCATATTCAGAACAACTTCTTCAAAACCTATGACTCTACCTAAATTCTGCTTTAACAATTTATGAAACAGATTATTAACTAAAAAGCAGTAGAGGGAGAAACTGGGAGAAAATTCAAAAATATAAAGCTTAGTTTGTTACCTGTTATATTTTTGAGAACAAGTAGTTCTACAAAGATTGTAAGGTTGATTTCCCAAGCTCTGACATGGTCTAAGTATAGTATTATATCATGATTTGGGGGCATAAGTTAAAAGGTGAAGCATATAATAATTTAAAGCAATTTACAATTTTTGGTTTAAACTGTACTCATACAAAGCAATAACACTTGCATAAAGCTATTAGAATTTTTCTTGAACAACTATATATAAAGTTTTTAAATTTGAATAACCTTGTGGATTGTTCAACACACAAAAGAAAGTGGCGGGGGGAGAGCTGGGGTGGAGTTTCCAGCATTAAAAACATCTGGGAAATGAAACATATTATATTTCTTCTCTCCAACATTTACCAAGCATTTTCAGATAGGAAAGGTTTTTTTTTTTTTAATCCCACAATTAATGATTGTTTAAAAACTTTTTTTTTTTACCTTTTTAATGTAACATTAGTCAACACATTACCAATCTAGATTCTAAAAGGCACACTTCTGGAAATGCTACCATAGTGCGACTATTATTATTGTACTAAAATAAACACATACAAACCTAGTTTTTGTTTCTCTGATCTTTCTCCAAATCTATGGAAATCTGCATCCCATTCTGCCTGTATTTCTTTCTTGCCACATCATTTCCACTTCAGTGAAAGTAATGGAAGTAATAGGGTTTGCAACAAGCCATATATGCAAGTCACTGTGGATTTTTGTTCTGATGATAATCCAAAGGTCTTCTTTATATTCTTTTCAAATTTTATTTTTTACATTGCAAATATGTTTGAGTGCTGTATGGATCAAGTATAAAAATAACTATATCTTTACAGCATTTTACTTACTAATATAACATAGACATTTGAAGCTGAAAATGATTGTTTATAGTCCAAAGAGGATAGAAAAAAATATATATACATGTAAAAGAAAACAAATCTAAGCCTACACAGTTGTAGTTTATAGTGATTTTAAGCTCTATCCTTAAATGAGGTGCTTTAAAAAAAAAAAAAACATAGAAATGGGATATATACGATAGTCTTTGGTAATAAGTCAGAAATATAGAGACTCATTATGTCATCACCCCCAAGAATGGTCCCTGTTGTGGTTTTAAACACAATTATTTAAATAATAATTGAAAAGATATTAAAACGTCAAGCCTGGCCATCAAATGTGAATAGATATACACATCCATATGAAATACGTTGGGTGTCATCACCAGCTTGTCAGCAACAATCCATCACATATCTTGTTTTTATTCTGAAGCACAGTGGAGTTTTGTCAGGATTTGTTATTATACACAAGATCATTTTCCCTACCAGAACACTATTCTGTCTAGAACCAAGCAAATAACCTTTGAGAGTTACTAAGAAATGAACCAACCCTCAAGTGTTTTCTTTCAGAACATGATGTGTAATAGTTACTAACAAAAGTCTAAGAATATTACAGTTTTCATATAGTTCAACTCAAATAAACTCTATTTCCTTGAGATAGCATAGGAGAAATAAAATGCGTAGTAAAATCAAATCCACACGTATTATCTCAACTTCTTACCTGAATTTATAATTGAAATCTTTACAGTAGACAACACCTAGGATTTTTAAAGAAATATAATTGAGGTAAATGTTCATCAGAATATTTTTATTTTGTTTATTGTCTGCTTTTTCCATGGAAAGAGTTCAGTAAGAGTAAAATACCTACTCATGCAAACTGGAAGGAAGGAAGAGCTACTTAACCAGAAAAGTGTTCATGTATACATAGTTAGAACAAAAACGTCAAAAGCAAACATCTTACTGAAGTCAAACCTCAAACATACACAATGATATATGTTAGCAAATGCATGGGAACTAGCAAGAACAGAGGTCTAATTATCCATCTGTCCTTGGTGTGAATCCTTTATAATCTAAGGTAAGTTGTTTAACCTGATTATGCTTTTATTTTCTCATCTAAAAAGTAATAGCTATCTGGCATAACTACTGTAAGTATTAAAAGAAAAGAAGTCTTTTTAATTTTTATTACAATATGTGCCATGGTGATTATTATTATAATAATTAACATATGCTTGTGATAGGATTCAGAACCACCACCAAAAATATGGCATCTTGGCATTCGAGAAAATATCAGAAGCAGAAAGTTCTCTCTCATCTTCCATTTGCCCTTCTCTCATAATGCAGGTCATAATATCCTTATCCTGAGATGGCCCCCTGGGACCCAGAGAAAAGAAAAATACTTCTCCAAGAAGACACAGAGAAGACTCTGAATAAACAGGCCTTGCTAAGCCACTGCCCACCTGTTAACGAACATTAGATTATACCCTTGTGTCTAAACATACGTCTCCCTGATTATCTACCTTTTCAACAAACCTAGCATAAAAAAATACACCAGTTTATCTGTTTCTTTGAGGTATTTTGGAAGGCTTTTGTGTTACGCTAAACATAAATAAATTTATATGCATTTCTTTTGTTAATCTGCCTTTTTTAATAGAAGACTTAGCCCCAAACCTAGCAATGGGTGGGGAAAATAAATACTCTTCTCCTTGATCCAGGCATTATTTTAAGCACTATCCATGTATTATCTCATTTAACACTTGAACAACAAACTTTCAAATCTGTGCTGTCCAATACAGTTGTCACTAGCCCTATGTACTTACTAAAGTTTAAATTATCAAAAGTAAGATGTAGTTTTTCACTTCAACTGGCACATGAACCTGATGACTGCTGTGTTCAACAGCACAGAATATAGACAATGTCATCACCACAGATGATGGTCCAGTGGGCCAGGGCTGCTCAAAGTATACATTATTACCAATCACCTCTTAATATTACAGAAGAGGAAAGAGAGTTACAGAAAGGGCTGCAGCTGGGAGAAAATCCTGGCCCTCTGCCTCCATTGCATAATTCTGCCTTTCCTATCATGCCAAATGTTCAGCAAATACCAACTGTATTTACTCTCAACTTTTTCTTACATAATTTTAAATCTGAAGGTAATTTTTTTAAAGGATTTTATTTATTTATTTATTTTGAGATGAAGTTTTACTCTTGTTGCTCAGGCTGAACGGCAATGGCGTGATCTCGGCTCACCACAACCTCCACCTGCCAGGTTCAAATGATTCTCCTGCCTTAGCCTCCCCAGTAGTTGGGATTACAGGCATGCACCACCATGCCTGGCTAATTTTGTATTTTTAGTAGAGATGATGTTTCTCCATGTTGGTCAGGCTGGTCTCAAACTCCTAATCGCCGCAGGTGATCCGCCCACTTAGGACTCCCAAAATGCTGGGATTACAGGCATGAGCCAATGCGTGTGGCCCTGAGGGTAACTTTTAACATCAAATATGAAGATGTGCCGTATTCATACAATAATCATACTAAATTTAGTATGCAAAATTATAGTGGGAAAATTAATTATATAATTATATAATAATAGTGGGAGGGGATCTACAGGTGAACTCGGCAGTGGCAATGACAGCTTATTTTTATTTTCTGGGTGGTTACATAGTTTTTTATTTATAATTATTAAATAAAATATAAATATCAATTTATACATCTTCCATGTTTTATGACACAGTCGATACTATAACCTGTTTGAATTATATTAAAATATTATTTAAATTTTTCTTAGCTTTTTTATTATACTTTTTATTTAAATAAAATTTTTGTACTACTTGAATGCAATAATTAAAATGTAGTCTTTATTTTGGGTGGGGGGGAATTTTTTTTTTTTTTTCTTGCCAAACCTAAATTTTAGGTAATCATCATGTTAAGTATGAGAAAATGTCACTACATGAACATGTGTTCCTTTTTTAAAACATTTATTATTTTTTTCCATGAAAATTTTCTTTAATTTTTTATTTTGATGGATACATAGTAGGTATATATTGTTCATCAAGTACATGCGATATTTTGATTTAGACACACAGCATGTAATAATCACATCAGGGGAAATGGGGTATCCACCACCTCAAATATTTATCATTTTTTTGCATTACAAACATTCCACTTACACTCTTATTTCTAAATGTACAATAAATTATCATTGACTATAGTCAGCCCGATGTGCTATCAAACACTAGATTTTATTCATCTAACTATATTTTTGTGCCCATTAACTCTCCCTGCTTTCTCCACCCCTCCCCACTTCTCAACCTCTGGTAACCATTCCACTGTCTATCTCCATAAGTTCAATTGTTTTAATTTTAAGCTCCTACAAATAAGAAAGGACAAGTGAAGTTTATCTTTCATGCTTGATTGATCCCACTTAAAATAATGTCCTCTAGATTCATTTAGAAAATGTGTTCTTCATACCAGATTTTCTTAACCAGCAAATTAGCTGATAATCACTCAAGTGAACAATGAATATGATTCAATTTAGAATGATCCAGAAAAAAATTCTGACCTTAAGTGTGAAGATAAATTAGGTCTTCGGACAAGACTTATGATGTTTTTATGTGATGTAACTGGTTCTACAGCTTATCAATTATAGTCTATTAGAAGAAAAGTCTTCATTTACTCCATAAAAATTTAGACATGTGAGGAAATTTTAGAAATGTGAATTGAGAATATGGAATAAAAAATAAAATCATAGGATTTAAGGTTAAAATGTTCAGATCTCATTTCCTTTAAAATACTAAACCCAGAAAAGACAAGACTGTTTAGACTTGTCCAGACAAGTAATACCCACGCTTCAGTTGAGAACAGGATGTTGCCATCAATGTATTTTGATAATGAACTAAATAAACTCCCAATTTATTCCTTTTTGTATCACTCAAAATAAGTAACATTCTAGCTAATAAAATATTTCAGCATATTCACATATATGACAAAATCATATGGGTTTTTGTAAGTAATGCTATTATACTGCTCTGAAATTTAAAAGTATTTATTCGTTCTAAGTATACATGAATTTGATAAAAACATGTGAATTAAAAAAATGAGATTTATTAGGATCACAAATTCTTTTTTAATTTTTTTTTTAATTTTACTTTAAGCTCAGGATACATATGTAGAACGTGCAGGTTTTTTGCATAAGTATACATGTGTCATGGTGATTTGCTGCACCTATCAACCCATCATCTAGGTTTTAAGCCCTACATGCATTAGGTATTTGTCCTAATGCTCTCCCAACCCTAGTCCCCAGCCCCCTGACAGGACTCAGTGTGTGATGTTCCCCCTCTCTGTGTCCTGCTCTTATTGTTCAACTCCCACTTATGAGTGAGAATGTAGTTTTCTGTTCCTGTGTTAGTTTGCTGAGAATGATGGCTTCCAGTTTCATCCATGTCCCTGCAAAGAACATAATCTCATTCTTTTTATGGCTGCATAGTATTTCATGGTGCACATGTGCCACATTTTCTTGATCCAGTCTATCATTGATGGGCATTTGGTTTGGTTCCAAGTCTTTGCTATTGTAAACAGTGCTTTAAAAAACACGTGTGCATGTGTCTTTATAACAGAATGATTTATAACCCTTGGGGTATATATAACCAGTAATGGATTGCTAGGTCAAATGGTATTTATGGTTCTAGATCGGTGAGGAATCTCCATGCGGTCTTCCACAATGGTTGAACTAATTTACACTCCTACCAATAATGTAAAAGTGTTCATATTTCTCCATAACCTCACCAGTATCTATTGTTTCCTGACTTTTTCCTAAGCAATACCATTCAGGACATAGGCATGGGCAAAGTCTTCATGACTAAAACATTAAAAGCAATTGCAACAAAAGCCAAAATTGACAAATTGGATCTAATTAAACTAAAGAGCCTCTGCACAGTGAAAGAAACGATCATCAGCATGAACAGGCAACCTACAGAATGAGAGAAAATTTTTTCAATCTACCCATCTGACAAAGGTCTAATATCCAGAATCTACAAGGAACTTGAACAAATTTACAAGAAACAAACAAACAACCCCATCAAAAAGTGGGCAAAGGATATGAACAGAAACTTCTCAAAATAAGACATTTATGCAGCCAACAAACATATGAAAAAAAGCTCATCATCACTGGTCATTAGAGAATGCAAATCAAAACCACAATGAGATACCATCTCATACCAGTCAGAATGGTGATTATTAAAAAGTCAGGATCACAAATTCTAAACAAGAAATAAGGTAAAAGCTCTTCCAGTGTTAAATTTGGTTTAATTCCTAGAAATTAGAAGCAATACCTGAAAGCATACACACACTGAAAAGTACACCTAAACCAAAAATATAATGGTTAAAACTATACATAAATGCCATAAGAAATCACTTTAAATGGAGCATGTGTGTGAGGGAGGCCTGTTGAGCACACCAAAATATTATAGATCACACAATATTGCAATTGCACACAAGAGGGAGTTATCAGAGATTCAAGAAAAATCCAAATGTAAATGGATAGATATTACATCACCCTAAGAGGACATATGTGAACTGAAGAAAAATAATCTCTTTGGGATGGGTCAGGAAAATCTTTATTCACAGAGATTCACAGAACTGAGAAGAACAGAGAAGTACTAAATTTTTTGTTGCTATTTTCAGCCAATAATTGGCATCATTAGGATAACCCATGAAATGAAAAGAGTAAAAATAATCAGTGTCAGATAGTGACTTATGAAATTTTATATGGTTCAAATAACATCTTAATGAAAAGGCAATAAACTCTAAGATAGATGACAAGTTACTACTCAAAATAAACAATTTCAGACAACAAAGAGAAACTCATAATCCACATTCAATGAAATTCTATAGAAAAAAATTGGAAAATTATTACTGTTACAAAACTTGCATTTCATCAAATCCAATATAGCTATTTGCTTTGATATTGTAGAGAACTAGAAATTGGACACTATTTTAATATTCTCTAGACAAAACTAGAACATTTCAGGAAAAAAAAAAGAAGTCTTTTTAAAAATATGACGTAAATACCTATTATTCCAAGAAATTAAAACATTACTGAGTATTCCACAGAATCCAACAGGCACAATACTTTTCAACTGTACCTCAAGGCTATATAACATTTTTTTTCTTACTTCCTCAAGTAGTTGACAGCTTACAACCCTCTCTCTTTATACTGCACTAAAAGGTAAACCGATTTGTCAGTGACCCTGGTACTACAATCCATCTCTCAAGGGCAAGAAAATGTTGAATTTCTTACTATACTGTCAAGAGTTCATGTGTTCTTACTGTCAGAGTTTTCTGCATTTTTATAACTCTGGTTATAAAAGCACCTGTAAGCCTTTTCAGCAATTAGTTTCCTGGGGGACTAGTTAATAGTGCCCTGTCAGACAGCTAATATTTATGACAATGGAAGGTAAATGGTCTGTTGAAATGTGGCCTACCTATCATTAATTTCACTCCTTGGAGGAAGAATAGCAGTTTACATATTTCTTTTGACAACTGTTATAAATGTATGCATAGGATTTTGAAAATGGCAATGGTTTTAAAATACCAAGGATTCTTTTTGTATCGTGATTCTCTGGTGAAATAAAATATTAAATGAACCTATTCTGAGTATTTCTCAAACATTTAAGTCTTAAGAAACAAACTGTGTCTTTTCATAATAAATTATAGAGTCCCATGTCCTAAATATTTTTAAAGAGTCATGAAAATATTAAGCTGCCATATATTTCTGGGAGTTTATAGGACACTTCCAACGCAGATGCTCTCATATGATGTTTCATTGTATGTTATTTTTATTCTTGCTCTTTAAGTAACAGTCCTGTCTTTCCCGATGGGAATTTCACCTGGACATTTTGTACTCTTTTCTATATCTTTCTTAAGAATAATGCATTTAGATTACAAAGAATGAGATCACCAATAATCCCAGACATAAGCATACAGAAATAATATTCACAGTATTGAAACTTTAATTTTTATTTTATTTTATTTTATTTTTTGAGATGGAGTTTCACTCTTGTTGCCCAGGCTAGAGTACAATGGCACGATCTCGGCTCAACACAACCTCCACCTCCTGGGTTCAAGCAATTCTCTTGCCTCAGCTTCCTGAGCAGCTGGGACTACAGGCGCCCACCACCACTCCTGGCTAATTTTTTTGTATTTTAATTAGAGACAAGGTTTTACCATGTTGGCCAGGCTGGTCTTGAACTCCCGACCTCAGATGATACGCCCACCTTGGCCTCCCAAAGTGCTAGGATTACAGGCATGAGCCAACATGCCTGGCCAAAACATTTAAAAATAGTTTCAAATGGAGGAGGATTTAAGGAGTGTAATTCCTTTGCCATTGTGAAAGCTGATTGCATTTTGGTGAGAATGGGGGTGATTTTTAGCAAGATCGCTCTTTGACCAACAGCCTTTGGCAATTCCTAATTATGAGACATGATTTAAAAGCTGGGGCATCTTTCTACATTGCCTTGCAATTCGATGTAATTAACTTGAGTCAAACTCCATCTGCCTATTAAAACACTTTCGGAAAATTGTAAAAAATCATCAGAGTGTATGGCATTTCTCACTATTATGAAGAGAGGAACATGAAAGAAAAATAATTAGTATCTTTTGTGAAATAATTCATCCTAAGAAATACAAAACCTCACTTTCTGTGATAGAGGATCTGTACAATGAGAAAATACACCAAGATTAAATTGAGTCAAATGTAGTCAGGGAATGTTTGCTCCAGTATAAAGCAGTTGAGAAGACTTGATTTAATTTATCAATATATACTTACAATTCTGTATATGTATTAATAAACATGCTACTGCAGGCACTGAAAATTCAGGAGACTGTTCATATCAGTCCCTTTAACATATGTATGAATAGTGTTAAATAGTAGTGCTACGTTTGGTTGTGTCCCCGCCCAAATCTCATCTTGAATTGTAATAATCTCCAAGTTTCAAGGGTGGGGCCAGGTGGAGAAAATTGAATCATGGGGCAGTTTCCCCCATACTGTTCTCTTGGTGGTGAATAAGTCTCATGAGATGTGATGGTTTTATAAATGGGAGTTCCTATGCATAAGCTCTCTTGCCTGCTGCCATGTAAGATGTGTCTTTCCTCCTCATTCATCTTCAGCCATGATTGTGAGGCCTCCCCAGCCATGTGCATCTGTGAGTCCATTAAACCTCTTTCCTTTACAAATTACCCAGTCTTCCATATGCCTTTACTAGCAGCAGGAGAAAGGACTTAATACAGTAAATTGGTCCTGGTAGAATAAAGTGCTGCTGTAAAGATATGTGAAAATGTGGAATTAACTTTGGAACTGTGTAATAGGCAGAGGTTGGAACTGTTTGGAGGGCTCAGAAGAAGACAGGAAAATGTGGAAGGTTTGGAACTTCTAAGAGACTTGGAGGGCTCAGAAGACAGGAAGATGTGGGAAAGTTTGAAACTTCCTGGAGACTTATTGAATGGCTTTGACCAAAATGCTGATAGTGATATAAACAGTAAGGTCCTGGGTGAAGTGGTCTCAGATGGAGATGAGAAACTTTTTGGGAACTGGAGTAAAGATCACTCTAGCTGTGCAAAGGGACTGGCAGCATCTTGCCCCCACCCTAGACGTCTGTGGAACTTTGAACTTGAGAGAGAGGATCTGAAATTGGAAGTTAGGTTTAAAGGAGAAGCACAGCATAAAAGTTTATAAAATTTGTAGCCTGACAATGCAAGTGAAAATAAAAACCCATTTTCTGGAGAGAAATTCCAGCAGCTGCAGAAATTTGCATAAGTAACAAGCAGCCAAATGTTAATTGCCAAGACAATGGGAAAAATGTCTTGACAGGGCATGGCAAAGACCTTCACAACAGCCCCTGCCATCACAGACTCAGAGGCATAAGAAGAAAAAATGGTCTTCTGGGCCAGGCACATAATCCCCCGTGCTGTGTGTAGCCTAGGGACTTGGTGTCCTAAGTCCCAGTTGCCCCAGCCATGGCTAAAAGGATCCAAGGTACAGCTCATGCCATGGCTTCAAAAGGTGCAAACCCCAAGCCTTGGTAGCTTCCATGTGGTATTAAGCCTGCAGATGTACAGAAGTCAAGAATGAGGTTTGGAAACCTCTGCCTAGGTTTCAGAGGATATAAGGAAATGCCAGGATACCGAGGAAGAAGTTTGCTGCAGGGGGTGGGGCCCTCATGGAGAACCTCTACTAGGGCAGTACAGAAGTGAAATGTGGGGTTGAAGCCCCCACACAGAGTCCCCAGTGGGGCACTGCCTAGCGGAGCTGTGAGAAGATGGCTACCATCGTCCAGACCGCAGAATGGTAGAACCACCAACAGCTTGCAATGTGTGCTTGGAAAAGCCATGGACATTCAATGCCAGACTGTTAAAGCAGCTAGGAGGGAAGCTGTCCCCTGCAAAGCCACAGTGTCTGTGGGTGCCCATGCTTACATCAACGTGACCCGGATGTGAGACATGAAGTCAAAGGAGATCATTCTGGACGTCTCAGATTTGACTCCTCTGTTGGATTTTTGACTTGCATGGGGCCTGTAGCCCCTTCGTTTTGATCAATTTCTTCCATTGGGAGTAGGTGTATTTATCTAATGCCTGTATCGACATTGTATCTAGGAAGTAACTAACTTGCTTTTGATATTACAGACTCATATGAGGAAGGGGTTTGCATTGTCTCAGATGAGAATTTGGACTGTGGACTTTTGAGTTAATGCTGAAATGAGTCAAGACTTTGGGGGGACTTTTGGAAATCAGAATTGGTTTCAAAATGTGGGGACATGAGATTTTGGAGGGTCCAAGAGAGGAATAATATGGTTTGGCTGTATCTCCACCCAAATCTCACCTTGAACTGTAATAATCCCCAAGTGTCAAGGGTGGGACCAGGTGGAGATGATGGAATCATGGGGTGGTTTCCCCCATACTGTTCTCGTGGGAGTGAATGAATCGCACAAGGTCTGATGGTTTTATAAATGGGAGTTCCCCTGCACAAGCTCTCTTGCTTGCCGCCATGTAAGACATGACTTTGCTTTTCATTTGCCTTCTGCCATGTGAGACTGTGAGTCCATCAAACCTCATTCGTTTATAAATTACCCAGTCTCAGGTATCTCTTTATTAGCAGCTGAGAATGGACTAATACAAATAGTACATTTAATAATGGTAGAATAGTATTAAAATTGCTGAAATTTGACTAAAAAAACTAGTCATTTCAATGTTTATGCCCATGGTCACCATTTAGGAAAGGTACTGTTTCACTACTGAAAATACAAAGAAGGGATGTCTGTTTGGTTTGTTCTATATAAAATGCTAGAAAGAAAAGTAATCTGAACTTTACCTACTCTAAGACAGTTTTTAAATGTCTGATATCTTTAAGTAACTCAAAGGCCCTAAAAATGCACCAGGTGCTGATGGTACCTAGAGGCAATACATCATTCACTCAATAATATTTGCTATATGGCTGTCATCAACTATATACTATTCTAAGCAAATATAATAATGAGAGCTAACATTTATTGAGAAATTTCAATGGGATGGGCACTAATCTAGATACTTTACTTGTATTAACTCATTAAATCCCCATGACAGTTCTCTAATCATTCCAGTTTTACTAAGAGAAGACTAAAGCACACAGGAGCCATAATATCTTGCAAAAGTCACACAGTTGGAAAGTGACAGAACTTATCTTTGAATCCAGCAATTTAGCTGTGAGCCCAAGATTTAAGCTATTAGTCTCTATCAAGTTTATGTTTATATTTTCATAAGAAAACTTAATAAAGAAAATAAACAATTATCTAAAACCTAAAAGTACTTCAGAAAGAACATGATGTTTCAGAAATTACCAAAAGGAGAGCACCTTTCAAGTATTTTGCCTTACCTATATTAAGAACAGATGACTTGAAAGACTAAAGCATCCAATTCCCCAAGTTTTTCAGTTAAAACACATTTGCTATGAATAAAAATTTGACTTACTAAAGCAATAAATGAGAAAGGAGGAGCTTATTTGACAAATGATTTATTTTGATTATTTAAACTAACCAGCTACACATTAAAGGTGTTGAATGTGCACAGGTTGATAAGAACTAAAGTTATGCAGTTTTAGAGGATTAGATCTTTTAAATAGTATGAGATATTCAGTGCATCGTTAGAAATTTAATGTAAATCTCCAAATACAAAGCAGGTTGGCTTCCAAGAGTGTGTATTTAAAGTACTTGTTTAAAGCAGGTAACCCATTTTCCAAAGGGGAAAAAATATATAAAAGGTGCTTAAGTTCTCATGCTGATCATCAATTGCTTAATCAGGCCTTATTTTCACTGAAATGTTAATATTTACAAAAAAGTAGATAATAATATGATAATGTGCTCATTAACCAAATGACCACATTTTATATTTCCTCCTAAATGTTTGTTTGAGTAGACAACACAGAGTTAAGTAGAAGAAAATTACAAGGCAGGTGAGACAATCCAGGAGCAGACCCTGGGGGATGTAAGAATGTTTTGAAAGTTAATGCTACTATATTTTGATTATATCTAACTTTGCATTAAAATATATGGCATTATTTCCCTTAACATAAAGGCATTTATGTCTTATTAGGCATCACTATCATGATCTCATATATTTCTTTTCTCTTGTATGTGGGACGAGACAGGGATTTTCTCTTTATCCAGTTGTTTAAAAGCTATGAAAATGAGAACAAACAGGTAGTAACAATTGCAAGGAGCTTAGAAATAATTTTTGCCCCAAATGGCTTATTTAAAAAATGTATGCAATACTGTATTCCCAGGCAAGAACATAGACCCTGAGAGTGAGCTCATCAGCAGGCCCTAGTCAACCTGGTTCTAGAAACTTGACATCATGTGCTTTCAGCTGATGGCTGGACTCCAATCTCATGTAAACAAAAGAAAGTAGGCTCACACAGCAAAACTAGAATGTGAGCACCAGGCAGGGCCTGAAAAAAAAAAAGAGTAAATTAAAAAAAAGAAAAGAAAAAGAAGAGGATCTCCCCCCAGATAGTGAAAAAAAAAGCAATAGAAAAGGCTGAACTACAGGAACAGGATAAAGAGGATTCTGCATAAAGGTAAAAAGATATGGAAGGAGATGAACTTAACTAGATTTTAAGATATAAAAGAAGCTAATGGGAAGGACAGCAAAAGTCAGCTACTTCTGGTGAGTCTTAGGCAGAGGAGTCTGTGAAGACCAGCCTGGAATCTCTTAGCCATGGGCACTCCAGACAGGCACCAAGAGATTGACAGGCAGACATAGGAAGGGGCAGGGTACAACGTTCGCTGTGTCTACAAATCCAGTATTGCACACACCAAATAAGAACCAAAATTCATAATCAGAATTTCTTCACCACGTCATCCTTATAAACCTCATTGACTTAGTACCTGTCTTTACACTGGGACTATACCAGTTTTTAGTTTGGCAGTGTGGAAGTAAATGATCAAATATCATTTTCATACCTAACAGAGAGTCACTCGTTTTCTAACATGGCACATCTCTAATGAAGGTAAAAGCTGCTCAATCCACTGTTTCTATATATAAACTGACAACCAACAATTCATATCTATTTCTTGAAATAGGATTCCTAATCATTATTTCTTCTTTTGATAGTTCAAATTAGCATATATAGATATAAATGAAAGAATATTTCCTAAAATACATAAGCAATTTCAAACCAGTTTCCCTTAATTTGGCCAAATGAATTAAATCAGTTAGTTTTTATTATACTCAAGTTATATCTAGGGACGTATTTTTATAAATTGGTTATAATTTGTAATAAACATTTTTCAAAGAGAATATGTATATGTGTAAATGTATGTATACATCCATGTGTGTGTGTGTGTGTGTGTGTGTGTGTGTGTCTATATGCAACTATTTCATTTTGGAAAGACATATCTAGTTGACAGTTTACCAAAAGTTTCAAGGTATTTGGCAAGACTTCAGAGCTTATGCTTTTTCAAGAGCACATTAAATAATTTTTCATGTACCAATTATTTTAAAATCTTAGAAAATTGATCACAGAAATAAATCCTTGTCTTATTTCTCTTTCATATTCTTTATATTAATTAAGCTGGAAATGTATAGAGCCATACGCCAATCCAATGTCTTCGTTTCATCTCTATCATTCATTAGCACGAGGCATTTGCAGTCCAGGACATGTTTGTGTTTCACTTGCCTTGAGTTATATTCTTATGACTTCTCACTTTCATTCTTCAGGATGAAAGGTGGGAAACAGATACCCAGAAGCACTTTGTTTATCTATGCAGAAGTAGCACTTTATTTGATGTTGCAACAACAACTAAAATATCTCTGTATTTTTACTTTTCATTATTTTCTGCTCCTTCTATTACAATGAGTACAATCGCCTTTATTACAGATTCTCAATATATATGTAAATTGCCTGCACAATATTGCCTTACATATTTTAAGTTCCTTTGAATTTTGTAACTTTTCTTTCTTTTACTTTGAGCCTATATTTCCAACTACTTTCCTGAAAGAAGTGTTTGTCTTTTCCCTCACTGCATCTATCTGGCCAGTGCCCTGAATGTGAAGGAGACGTTTATTACATACTGCTAGTAAATGTCTTCATACGGCCTTCTAAAATTATTTCATAGTGACAATGACAAGAAAAATTTGTTATAATACAAGAAATATTCCAATCCCTGTCCCCAATCATTTCTTTACTGGCTTGAGCTTCGTTTTCTTGACCGAACAGGCATGTTTGAGTGCCTACTGAGTAACAGGTATTGTGCTAAATGCTGGGGTTTCAAACAATAACCATCTTTGACTTCACAAATCTGAGTACAGTGAGAAAAGCAGACAAAAAAAGGAGGAGGATGATGACCAAGACAAGGAAGAGAAGAGGAAGAAGAAATTAGTTATTATAACCTTATATGATCATTGCTTAAACAGAGTATCCCTGGATTCATAGGGCCCCATAGGCCTGAGAGGTTCAGGAAATACTTCATTGATGGAGTTTTAACTTGAAGGTTCAGGAAATGCTTCACTGATGGAGTTTTAACTTGAAGAAAGTGAAGATAAACCAGACATTCCAGGTGGAGGAATAGAGCAAAGGTAACATGCAACATAATTCATTCCAAGTTAAGGTTTTTGCTACATTTTCCTCATGATTTTCAATATTTGATTACTATTGTTGTTTTTAATAGCTTCAGAAATGAAACAATAATATTTTATTCAAGACCTCTTTATGCAGGAACACAATGGAACATCCATCCGAATAAAACATACAACTATATAATATTGATGTAAAGAGCAGTCACAGATATTATATTAGTGTATGATTCATCAGTACAAGAACTATTGTAATTCATAAAGCAAATAGCAATTTTATTAAAAATTTTTTAAAATCATACCATCTTTTTAAAAGGATAATAAAAGATATACAATTTAAAATACATGATCTTTCTTATAAAAACAAGTTTTAAGGGTGTATTTTATGTTTCAGAGGAAAAAAAGATAGGAGCAAAGCTACTAGTTATATATGTACTAAAGATTGTACTCTAAAATTTTGAAAAAAATAAAATCACTCCACGAAAGTAAACAGAGGTGACCAAAAATATATAGGGATTTACAGTTCCCCGGATGAAACAAGGAGGAGGCAGCTGATGAAATAAGGAGGAGGCAGCATTCAGAGAAGTTTTAAAGGACCAGTCAAGTCAAACGCTAAGTAGCAGGTACTGCTGTGGAATCAAGAGATGAGCCTGGAGTTTGTAGTATGAGAATGAAGGCTCTGGAAGCCAAAAAAGATGCCGCATCTTGACAAGTGGCTAAAGCAAACAAGAGATCTTGAGGAAAAACTGCTTCAGTTAAAAGGTTCTAGAGTAGGGCCTTGGGGACTCCATCAGTAAGATTTAAAAGTTCCTAATATTGCTTGAAAGTTATGTAAACTTAAGCACACACACACACACATACACACACAGGCTTGCACACAAACTCTTCTAATGAGAAACTAATCTTTTTTTTTTTTCTTTTGTAATACACATTCTCAAAGGAATCCTTGAAGTTTTAAGCCCCACTGATCCAGGACAAATCTAAGAAAAGGCAGATTTTTGTTAATTATGATTTGGTTTGCTTCTTCTGTACTAGGATACAGCTGCCACATGCTATATTCGGCCAGCTATTTTGCCTACTACCTGCAGAATTATCAGGGATGCTCGAAATGATGTAGTAACCACATATTTATGGGGATCTCATGGGAAGACATGAGTGACTTAAAGACCTTCTGATGTCAGTAAAGGAAATTCTCTATAATTATGAAAGGGAGTTGTTTTTAGAACTGCTAAATTGCCATTTCCCATAATTGAGGTTGTATCCCAATGGCAGAATCAATGATACTACTTCTTATTAAACCAATAAGTCATGGTCCCTCTGCAATACAGCACATTCCCAATTATAGTGACCTTTAAAAGAATCACCTTTGTCAAATCAAAGTTATGATTAAAATAATTATTAGATACTTTGTGTTTCTGAGAATACAGTCATTGCTCTACAATTTTAGGATTTGCTTTAAAATAACAAAACAATGATTATGGATTTTTTGTTTCCTTCAAAATGTATACGTTGAAAGCTTAAGCCCACGTACCTCCGAGTGTGACCTTATTTGAAGACAGGATCTTTACAGATGTAATCAGGTTAAACTGAATTCATTAGAGGGGGACCTGTACACAATATGACTGGTGTCCTTAGAATACAGGGAAATTTGAACACAGAAACATGCACGGGGGAGAGATGCTGCGAAGACTTGGGAAAGACGGCTATCCATGAGCTAAACAGAGGCCCGGAGCACATCCTTCCCTGGCAGCCCTTACAAAACACCAGCCCTATTCATGCCTTGGTCTTACACTTCTAGCTTCCAGAGCTATGAGAAAATAGATTTCTGCTATTTACACCACTCTGGTACTGTGTTATTTCAGCCCTACCAAACTAATACAATACTATCAATAATAATAAATCTATTTAGTACCTTGTAGTCATTTCCTATTGCTGCTGTAACAATTTATCACGAACAATGACTTAACCAATGCAAATTAATATCTTATATTTCCATAAGTCAGGAGTCTCACTGAACTAAAATAAAGGTGTAATCAGGGCTACATTCCTTCTGGAGGTGCTATAGAATTCTATCCTTGCTTTTTCTAGTTTCTAGAGGTTGCCTGCATTCCTTGGCTCATGGCCCCGCCATTCCAACCCTTGCTTCTGTGACCAAATCTCTTTATCTGACTGTGATCCTCCTGCCTCCCTTTATCATGACTCTTACAATTACACTGGGCCCATTAGATAATTCAGGATAATCTTCCAACCTCAAATACTTAATTACATCTGCCAAATCTCTTTTGCTATGTAAAGTAACATATGCAGATTACAGGAATCAGGTCATGACCATCTTTGGGGAACCATTTTCTACCTACCACAGATATATTGCATGATTAGCACACAGAAGCAACCAGCTAAGTACTTTACCTTAAATTTCTCACCAACCACTTCATCTTCATCTTCCCAGACACTTTATAAAGTACATACTATTAGCATGCCCATTTTACCTGAGGATTTCAAATTTTATGTTTTTCTAATGAATTACTCTACTCTAAACCTTCTTAAATTACATCAATAAATGCCATTTTTTTGGTCAATATATCTTCACTATCTGTATATTCAACTAATGTTTTTGCATAAAGTTGAGTGCTTCCATCTCTTCCAGTTCTTGGGTATCAATTCACTATATCCCATTCAGTCTCATCTACCAAACATGGAGCAGTAGAACCTAGATAATGAATGTGATATAAAAAACGGACTGGTACTGAATAGGGTAGAAATAAAACTGTCCATAACATGGCAGAGAAATCCTCAGCATTTACAAGCAGGTAGTAAGAACTGCTCCACATGGAGACAAGGCCAAGTGGAACACAGGGGCAGACAGAGCCCTGTCAAACGTTGCAACACAGCTACTTAGCACAAAAGCGCAGTACGGGATCACAGCAGTACCAACTGCAAGGACTATGTTTGCTCCTGCCTATGTCCTCAGCATTGTTGATTGCTGAGCAAATCAGTTGATGAAGATGAGAGACAGGGCTATATTTCCAAAATATCCCCCAATTTTATCATTAACAAGGCAATATTCAACTAACCTCTACCAAATAGGTGAACGTGTTTGTCAAGCTCAAGAAACTGGAAGGGCAATTATTTAGCAAGGCACTAATCATCACAGACTCTTCTTGATCTGAACAGACAACTGAGTTACTGACCTGAGAGTAACCTGAGTAACCTGAGAGCAGGGGATGACAGAGGATGGAAGGTATTCAGGAGAAGAACCCAGAAAAGCACAAGTCAAAAGGCCCAGGAAACAGGCACAGAGGGGCACTGGTAGCACTTTTTTTTTCTAGTTTGACATGTTCTGAGCACTTTCCACATACTAATTAATTTTATCATTGTGAAAACCTTATAAGGAAGATGCTATTACCATCAGTACTGACATGCCTTCCAAACAAGGACCACAAAGGGAATATCTGTAGTTCCATGAGTTGGATTTAATACTTGTGGCAGTGAAGGATGCACATGGAGAATCACAGAGCACCTCAGAGAGTGACAGGAAGGACTTATTATGGGATTTGGGATTAGGCAAGGAGATTTGGGAAGAGGGCTCCAGAAAGCAGATCTCTCTAGTCTGGGTGCTGTGAAGAGATAGGAATAATTCTATGATTAGGTATATTAATACGTGATTTCTACAGGGAGGGCAGTCTATAATAAAGCTAATGAAGCAGCAATCCCTCACATCTACAGACATTTTGTGGTTTTTACAGTGACCTTTTTCTTTTATCTGCACTGAGTCAAAACTGTCAACTTGCCTCTCTTTGTCTATGAACGTCACAGAATCATCTTGTCTGATGTTAATGTTCTGTGAGATTTCTTTATGTCTCATAGGAGAACACCAAGTCTTTGCTGTGATTGCCAGGGCAGATCCTACTCACACTAAGGCCTAGATGTAAGTTTTCAAGTTACTTTTCCAAATATCAGGGCTACTGCCCTCTGTCTCGGTCTCTGTATTATCTATTGAGAAGCAGAGGCTCAGAAAGTTTCAGAAACTCACCAAAGGTCACTGAGCTATGTGCAAAGCAGGAATTGAATCCAGGTAATTAAGTTCCAGATTCTAAGCCTTTGGCCATTGTGCTGTATTATTAGCAGCCAGTAGCAGCTGTAGTAGCAAACGTAATGCCACATTCCCCAGCCCAAAGCTCCCACAAAGATCTCAGAGGTATGATGCTGTGAATGCTTTCACAGGATTCAATTTCTGTGACTGTAAACTTCTATTTTTAAAACTACTCTGCCTGAATGGGTGCCAGTGGTGAGGGTTTCACATCGCAATATTTACAATCAACTTTTTGCCATTGTTTAAATAATTTATATTCTTCCATATGAATAAGTTTTCACTTATGTGGACTCTTACTATACATTCAGCATTACGCCAAGATGAAAAAACTTCCTAAGTAAAAAATCACTAAGGCAATTTAAAATACTGTTGTCCATGAAATTACCTTTAATCAAGTCACCAAACTTCCCCATTTGTTTCCCTGGAAGTCCCAATTTCATCACCTTCCTAACATTTTATGCTAACTACTAAAATAAGTTTGTAATACATGCTCTTTATTTGATCAACATATATTTATAGTAGTTCTTATATAACTTAATCCTAAAGACATTTTTAACATTTAGACACTCATGTGAGAAAAAATTTCAATAACTTTTAACATTTATTCAAAGAGATACGATAATAACATCCTGAGCAAAAGATTTTCAAAATGTTATAGTGTAATTTAGAAAATCCGTACAATTTAAGAAAGGCGATAAAAACCATGATTTCATAAAAATAAAAGATGATGTAAACATAAAATTCATAATTAAAATAAAATACATGGTATTACAAAATGGCATATTCTTATATCCTGTTAGAGGCTTAAAAAGAATTTTTAAAATGCCAATTTTCATAATATGTTTGAAATTATGGCATATCAAATTAAATTTGATGAAAAACTTTCAATATCAATTTAAAAATTTTGCAAGTAGTTATTTCTTTTCCAGAATTATTTTTGGGATTTCCTGAATAAAATTTGTAAACATGACTGACTTGTAACTGCTATTTGCACAAGACAGTTGTAGAGTCTTTGCCAAATGGAACCCAAGGAGGCTAGGATAACATTTACACTGGAGATAGGCCCTCATGAGATACTCTGACGTTTCATTCCGTTGTTACAAAAATGCATTCTCCTTAGTTTTTCCTTACTGATTAAGGTAGAAAATTCCCAGCATAAGAGTCTCCCTTTTACATGTCTATGCTAGCCACAGCCAACGAGCCAGACTCTCCGCTTCGGAGCCTGTGTCCAGCTCACAATCTTTAAAACAAAACAAAAACCACCACAGACAAGCCCTACAAACGTACCAGGGCAGGCACACACACATAAACCTACTTATTAATCTACTTCTCATTCCCTCACCTGAGCAGTTTTGGTTCCACAAAGCTCTTTGAGTTGCTAACATGATTTCCCAGAGGAAATATTTTTTATAATCAAGTAACTTTTATTCATTCATAGATGTTCTATTTTCTTTATCTAATTTATTACATATGGGTTTCTTACAATCTTAATATAAAAATTTAATGAACAGCTATGACAATCTATATTGATTTTACCTGCTATCCTTTAACCTTCAAAAGAAGTGGACATTGAACATTTTGCTATATGCATGTCAGAATGATAGCACATTATATTAATAAGGATATTTTCATTCTCAGCATGTAAGAGGCAGTGGTCTCAGTTACGTCAGAACTGAATTTTAGGCATGTCTCTTAGAAGAACTAAGAAGAAATCTCTCTCCTTGCATTTAAAATGTATTTGTGTTTACTGACTGACTTGGAGGCTTGTGAGTTTTCTAGAATAAAACTCAAAATATAATGATGAGAATTAAGTAACTCACAGAATGGCTAATATACCAGGATTAGTACAGGATGGACAGAGAAGCAAGATTAATGCCCCAAAGAAGGTATACTGCAAGAAGGGAATGTGGCTTTCCAGGGAGGGATTCCATTTCAAGGAAAGGGATATGGTGTACAAGCTGGACTCAATGACAGAGCCACAGGGTCTGAGAGAAGTAGTGCTTCTGAGTAAAACTGTGGCACTGCTGTTTCAAGTAGATCCAGCCTTCCTTGGGAGCACCTTGGTAGAAAAGAGCCAAGTAAAGTTTGGAAAAACAGTAACTACTCAGGGTCTTAAGAAACTCTGCTCTGGAATGCTTCTGACACAGAAATCAGAGAAGGACGTATGCCAAGGAGACTTAGAGGCAGAATCGAGGATGATACAGCTCATACAAAGTTGTACTGAGCAGCTGGAATACCTGAACATTGAAGAGTGCCCCCGAAAGCAGAGGCAGTCATGCTCAGGCCAGAACAGGGGGCATTAGGGGCAAGACCATGTGGGCAGCAGCCTGAGAGTTAGTGTTAAACCACAATCACAGGCTCAAGTTTCATTACCCATGAGGAGAAAGCATAAAATTAACAGAACCTTGAAAGGGAGGTTACGTTTCTGTAAATATGTACACAGGTTCTAATAAGCAAAAATACTGAGGCCTATCGGGGGTCTCATTTTTATGCACACAATGATGAATCACAGTGATATTGCAGCATTTATATTTTAAAATTAATAACCTGGTTGGTGGTTCACTGTGTGCCTGGCCTGTTTATATTTTATAGCCACCTGAAAAATTGCTAAGATTATGACTATGAGTCCAATAATCCAGGTATTTAAGAAAGGTCATATTTAAATCAGAAAGACATGGCCAATATTTTTAGAATAAGAACATCCATATAAGAGACTATATAAATACACATTTTTTTAGTTCATTTTTTTTTTTGAGACAAGGTCTTGCTCTATTGCCCAGGCTGGAGTGCAGTGGCATGATCTCTGCAACCTCGGATTCCTGGGTTCAAGCAATTCTCCTGCCTCAGCTCACTGCGACCTTGGCCTCCTGGGTTCAAGCAATTCTCCTGCTTTAGCCTCCCGAGTAGCTGGGATTACAGGCATAGGTTAATGACTTGCAAATGTATACCTCTGTTTCCATTTTTTCCTAAATCCTCAAGACTGTGAAATTTATATCCCTACTGACCTTAAACTTAGCATTCTCCTGAAAATGCTCCTGAATCTCTCTGTAACTATCCTCCTTGTGTTCTTCCCCATCTTGTTAAAAGGCAACTCTATTCTTAAACTGCACAGGACGAAAAGCCTTGAGTCATCCGTGACTCCTCTCTCCAAGGATTCATCAGCAAATTCTGTGGTTGCCTCCTTCAACCTCACTTGTATCTCTGTTGCTACAGGTCCTCCTCTGTGAGACTGCTGCAAGAATTTCCTAACTTGGCTCCATGTTTCTACCTTTAGTGTATTCTCCAGAGAATTGAATCAAGTTATTGCTTTGTTTAAAACCTTCCAATAGCTTTTTATCTGTCTAAAATTACTATTACTAGTCTTGGCCTAAAGGTTATATTCTGTTCTCCCTCCTTACTACCACTCAGACTTTATCTTCTGTATTGTCCCTCAGCTTCCTTCATTCCAGTCATAAAGGCCTCCTTGGTGTAACTCAAATTCCCATACTCCCATCCCAGGATCTTTTCACTTGCTTTGTCTTCTAACTGGAAAGCTCTTTAATTAAATAAACATATGGTCCTTACCTTTTTTTGTTCCAAGCTATACTCAGTAGTTGTATTTGCAGAGAAGTCTTTTTTGATCACCCAATATTTGCTGCTTCTCACTAATTTTATCTGCTATATTTTTCTTTATTTCAGTAGTCACCCAAGTAATACTCATTTTTGCTCATATTTGTCTTCTACCACTAAAATGTAAGTACCATGAAGTCCCCTGTAGTATTCCCTGCACATGTGATAAGATGCTCAATAAAGATCTGTTGGATAAATTAAATAATAGCAGAAAAATTAGAACTTCATGATTTTTTAAGCTATTATCTTTTAATCTATCCTTTAAGGACTTTCTAAATAATTCATTTTACAGAGTTACAATTTGTAAAATTCTAGCAATGTTTCTGTTTTTGTCAAAATACTAAAGAATGCATAGTACCTAATCTGGAAACTTTTTATCCCCTTGGTTATCAATTTGAAACAACAATTAGTTTCTAGCCCTCAAAGGACAACCACAGACTACAGTTATCTGTCTAGTTTTCCAGCAGAAAAGAAAGTATGCATACTTGGGCAGAACTAACATTATCCCCTGCAATCTGATTCCACCTAACCCTTTCACATTTATATATGAACAAAAGGATTCTAGAAGGAGTTCCTTGAAGACAAAAGAAAAGACAAAAAAAAAAAAAAAATGATGTACTCCTGAGTCTCATGCTGGAAGATATTTGGAAGAAGTCAGAAGTCAATGGAAAAAAAAAAATCAGCAATCATAAAAATCTACCTGACAAGTACTGGCAAAGCAGTTTTTTCTTTCTCTCTTTTTTTTTTATTGGTATTTTTGAGACAGAGTCACTCTGTTGCCCAGTCAATCTTGGCTCACTGCAACTCCGCCTCCTGGGTTCAAGCAATTCTCCTGCCTCTGCCTCCTGAGTAGCTGGGACTACAGGCACACACCACCACACCCAGCTAATTTTTGTATTTTTAGTAGAGATGGGGTTTCACCATATTGGCCAGGCTGGTCTGGAACTCCTGATCTTGTGATCTGCCTACCTCTGCCTCCCAAAGTGCTGGGATTGCAGGTGTGAGCCACTGCTCTGGCCCATTTTCTTTCTTCCTTATCTTTTGGCAGATTGTAACACCGACCTCAACCTTTTACATGTCTTTGTGCTCATATCCTGTCCACAGCTTCATTATTCACAAGGCAGGTGCCCATCCCTTCATTCTGCATCCTGCTCATGTGCCCAGTGTGGCCATTCTGAGCACAGAGTTGAGGAGGCTGGGCAAGTTCCAGGTTGTTCTTGCTTCTTGAGCATTACAATGATTACATCAGGCCTTCCTGGTCCTAGAACAATCAGAGAATATGGAGCAGAGCAACTCCAACTAACCCACAGAACTGCCATAACAAGCAGAGACTCCCAGCCACAAAGTCCTGAAAAAAGCATTCAGCCTGGCCCAGCCCAGACCAGCCCAGCCACAGGCATTTGAAGAATAATAAATGATAATTGTTTTAAGGCACTGAGTTTTTAGGTAGCTTATTATGCAGATCATAAAACCAATGCAATCTTCTTTCCAAAATATCTTTTATACTTACTTAAAAGACTTTTTTTCATAAGTCAGAAAAAAAAGTTCAACCAAGTACAAAAATATAAAATGACTTCTAATCAGAATTTAGGTTGAAATATTCGGCATGATAAAAATGACACTTCTTTAAAACAAAATGCACAGAAGGGATTTCTAATGAATTATCTTCTTAAAGAAATATGAATAAAATGTGATACTGAAGTGCTTTCGTGATTAAAAAAAGTCTGAACAAAACAAAATAGGAATAAAGAGAATAAAATACTTGTGATATTCATTAACATTTTATTCTTTCAAAAAGAATCTTAGTGTACAATAGCCACATAAAATTATAGTTTGCCTAAAAGAAATGGATTCCCAGAATAATAAAAGCTACCCTTTGAAAAATAGAATGAAGAGAAGCCTACAATTTATCAGACTGTAAATAAGAGATTGTCTAAAGGCCTATGAGAACGATGACAGCAAATAGTCTTGAGCCATGAGAGCTTATCAGAATCAACCTAACATAACCCTCAGGGCCCATTAAAGAAGATGCAGATGAAATATCTAGACATGGAAACTTTTATTAGAGATGGTCATAAAACATTGATTGAAAACTTTTTTGAATATTATACCAGGATCATTTATTTGAAGCCCAAATGGTTCACGAGTTACCAAGATGCTAATAAATTAAAATGGTTGTGAAGGTAATTTGTTTAACTTCCCATTTATTCTTGTTAAATGTATATACACTGAAAGAAATTGTTCCCTTTATGTGCAAACTGAACGTATCTCTTAAATGGAGGCTTCAATTTGGAGGGACTTTGAAATTAATCCCCTTTCACTCTTATGCCTATTTTCCCAAAAGAATCATCATACATGTATCCAGGCATTAACTATTCTTTTAGTCTTACAAGAGAATATATCACCAAATTTAATCAAGAAACAGCCAATTCAGTTTTAGGTGGCATATTTCCACTCACAGGAATTCAGAAGGGGAATAGCATGGACCCTTGGTTATGTATGTCTTAAATGCTCCTAATTTACTATATATCATTCTCTCCTATGGTAATTGGTACTCTGCCATATTCAGCAAAAAAAAAAAAACTCATTTTATGCAAGATTTAGTAGCAGATAAGTTTTACTGAGCATTCACATGAGCCAGGTACCAGTGCAGGCAGACACTTTACCAGAATTAATTCCTTTAAGTCTCTTCACTCACCTATAAAATAGACTATATTGTCATCTCCATTTTATAGGTTAGAGAAGTAAGGAATAGATTTACTAACCCTAGATGGAACCAGTATACTATCCCAGGCAGACTGATTCTCTTAGCCATTATATCACAACTCTTAAAAACTGGAAAATAAAACAGTTATCACCAGATTTCCTCTTAGTATGCAAACAGTCTGATTTTAAAATACCTTTAAAATTTCTTAATTTGGAAGCTGAGACTCTCAGAAAATTAGCTATCTGTAGTATTCTAGGGAAGAAAACAAAATCATCATTAACTTCCTTTAAATATGAAATGCAAGGCAACTTGGTGTTGAAGAGTGAACTGGGTTAAGTCTAGACATTTATGAAGTAGAAAAGGAAGTAGAAATTGTTATTAAAAACAGATGTCTGATACCCAATTGTAAGTTGTTTGAATATGTAATATAAAACCCCTACCAATCCCTATTTCAAATTAACAAGTTGGTTACATTTTATCTGCCTTGTATGAATTATATTTTGTTTGCATTATGTGTTGTGGATGGTTGGAAATCAAGAGTCTGGGTTCTACCTCTTGGTTAATATATTAGTTTAACTCAGTGCGAGCAAAATGTAAAATGTGGTAGTAATCATGACAATCTTAGGTTCTTAAAAATTCACAGAAATCTTTAAAAAAAAATTTAAGGTCTTGGACTCTCATCAGGGCATGGAATATGGGGGCATTTGGAATCATTTTTAACTAAATATTAAAACAGTGATCAAACCCAGTTGATAATTTGTTGCACATTTATCTTTTACTGTAATTTCCCCACCATTGATACATTCGTGGCCATCTTCTTCTAGCCTCCAAGGTTACTCATACTTCCAAGAGCAGGTGCCTCACCCTGTGCCTACACACTGAACAGTCAGTGAAGCTTTCTGTCTGTTCTTTAATCTTTCTCTTCTTTCTTGTTCCTCTGACTGCTTCCCTTCCTTCTTTTCTTTTCCACCAGAGAACCGACCCTAAATCATCCAAAGCTCTGCCAAGTGAACCATGAGTCAAGGTTCCCTGTATAAATGCCACCATACTATGTGGATTCTTCTCCCACAAATAATTGAGCTGATTAGGAAAATACAATTGTCAGTGAAGTCAGATCTATGACAAGGAGCATGAAAACCAGAAAGATGGGGAGTTCACCATACTTTAGCATAAACTGATAGTGTGGGAGGGGCATTCCTCACTAGCAACAGCTGCCCTTTCATGAAAATTAGAATGTAGATCCTGACAACACAATCATAGGATTTTTTTTTTGTAACCAATGACTTTCTAAAATAAAAATGAAAATATTAATTCATTTCTTTCTTTCACTCTTATTCCAGATTCTGATAACCTACATTCTTTCACAAACACCACTGTATTAATTAGAGAAAGGGAACAGTAAAATGCTTTGCACTATTTCCAAACTGCGTATGTACCCTCAAATATAACATATGCCCTATATTCCTACCATTTGCTGATATTTATTTTACCACAGAACTGTGAAGATATAAAAGCAGATGATACTGATACTGGAAAGAGAACCAAGATGGAAGAATAATTTAGAAGACTCCCATAGTATGTAGAGTTTCTCTTTAGGATGAATGTTTTTCAGAAAAACAAAATCAAATGAAACAATTAATTGTAAAATATTAATTGCTGAGTGGTAATATTCTTACCACTCAACAAGAGACATAAATGCAAAAGGTAGAATAAGATTCAAAATACAAACAGAAAAATCTAAAAGTTTATGTTTTAAAAATACATATTCCAGCTTTACATTTTTCTCATTTTGTAAACATTTGTTCACATTTAGAACAAATCTGTATTCAAGACAGTAGTCCAGCTGGGTGCGGCGGCTCACACCTGTAATCACAGCACTTTGGGGTGCTGACGGAGGTGGATAATCTGAGGTCAGGACTTCGAGACAAGCCTGGCCAACATGGTGAAACCCTGTCTCTACTAAAAATATAACACTAGCTGGGCATGGTAGTATGCACGTGTAATCTCAAGTACTCAGGCAGCTGACACAGAAGAATTGCTTAACCCGGGAAGCGGAGGTTGCATGAGCCAGGATTGTACCACTGCATTCCAGCCTGGGTGAAGAGTGAGACTCTGTCTCAAAAAAAAAAAAAAAGACAGTAGACAGTAGTTCACTTCCTAGAAATAAATTATCTCACTAAGAACAGAGGTCAGAAATGATACTTTTATATTAACTGTATGCTGGTTAATTTTTAAAAACATACACAGTTAACAGACTTACAGGGATCATATTAAAGCATGCATCGTGTGCCACCTCATTTATCACGGCGACCTTACATTCTTTCAGGATATCATGATGCTGCAACTTCTACCTCATCTTTGACGTTTTCTTTACACAAAACTTTGCCTCTTCTTTCTAGAAGCAATCTTAGCGTTCCAGTTTGATTTCCCCCCTCTCAACGACAATGTGCCAGATGGCCTCTCTCATGAACCCAATATGGTCTCTACTTTCTCCATATTATAACACCCTACACATTACAATTTTTTCTCACTCATCTGAAACCATCCACTTTTGATTACACAAATTCTTAAACAAATGAACTACTGCTGGGATTAGAGGTATTCCCCCACCCCCCAGTCTTTTTTTCCTCTTGTAAAGTACTATGAATAATATTTTCATGCTTTTTAAATTTTTTTCTTGGTCACTAAGATAGTGTAAATGCTATTATATTATTTTTTCACTTAAAATCTTTTGATTAGGAACTTCCATTTTCATATATGTTATCTTCTGATCAATAATTTTAGAAAAATGAACTCCTTTATTATCAAATGATTCATCATTTAAAATGAGTTTGAGTTATGTGCAACGCTACTTGAGTAAACATTATTCTGACACCATTAATTACAGTGACATTTGCTATGCAAGGCCATGAAGGCCACTTTATTATGTCTCAGATAATGGACACATATGAAGTAGATCTGGGCTGTCATGTAAGGGGAAGGGGAAGAAGAAAGACTGGCCACTACACCCTGCACTGAGTGGCAGACAGAGGTTGTTTGTTACCAGAGGAGTGACAGGAATATGAGAAATCTGCAGTTCTGAGTTTCAGAAAAAGGGTCTGCTGCTAAAAGCTGAGGATAGAGAAAGAATATTGAGAAAAATACCACAGTAATCCACACAGCACAAAGTAGTGGAGGCTCACAACTAAAAGAATTTGAAGACTCATGTACAAAAGGTACATATGGCAGCAATCAAACCCAAACTCAACCCGACAACCCACTATTCATTATGGCTCCCACACTAAAGACCTGATGAGAAAGACAGTGGCTCCTTTTGGGGAGTAAATATTACTTAACTCAGTTTCTACTTTTCATTTATGTATTTACTCACAAAACTGGGCATTCTATAAAAAATTACAGGGCATACCAAAGAGGAAAAGAGATCACTATTGATAAATGGAATAGTGAACAGCATATAACTAGAAATAGCACAGATATTGAAACTATAAGAAAAAAGGTCTTTAAAATTTATGATTAATATGTTATGATGTTACAGAAAAAAGTGGACAATATATGAAAGATGGGGTAAGAGCACAGTGACAGCATGAAGATTAAAGATACGAAACTGCCAAAATAAAAAGTCTAAAATCAATAAACATGAAAAGTGGAGATACATTTGAGCCCAAAATAAGCAGAAAAAAATAAACATAAACTCCATCTCTACTAAAAATACAAAAATTAGATGAGTGTGGTAGTGCATGCCTGTAATCCCAGCTACTCAAGAGGCTGAGGCAGGAGGACCGCTTGAACCTGGGAGGCAGAGGTTGCGGTGAGCCAAGATTGCACCACTGCACTCCAGCCTGGGTGACAGGGCTAGACTCTGTCTCAGAAGAAAAATAAATAAATAAATAAATAAATAAATAAAATCAATCAAAACAACCTGGTTCTTTGAACATATCATTGTACTTGCTAAACAACCACCACATTTATTTTTCAAAAGCCACAATTGCTAATATAAGGAAGCCAGAGGGAGCATTACTATAGATCTTATGACATTAAATTGATAATAAGGGAATATTAGAACTATTTGCCAATAAATACAACAGTTTAAATGAAATTGACAAAATCATTAAAAGATACCAATTTCCAAAGTTAAGAAAAGAGGTAACCTTAACAGCCCTAGATATATTAAAGAACTTGAATTTGCAGTTAAAATTCTTCTAGAGAAAACTACAAGCTTCATTGTTGAAGTTTATCAAACATTTCAGAATGAATAGTAACAACTCTACAGAAATTCTTCTCAAATAAAGAAAAGAAGGAAGCACCTTCCAACTCATTTTATGAAGTCAACCTTACCCCAATGTCAAAAATACACATATTACAAGAAAACTACAGAGGAGTATTCCCATGAGTTCAGACAAAAGATAAAACATAAAAAATCTTTACAAATATTAGCAAGTAACACCCAACAATATACAATAAGAAAAGTACACTAGACAAAGTCAAATTTGAGGTTCACTTAAATACGCAAAATGTGCAGACTGCTTCAACATTAAAAGTCAATTAATTTACTTTGCCATATCATATTTAGAAACAGTTTGCCAGCTCATTGCAAATACAATTAATAATACACTTACCATATAAGTCAATAATGCCATTTAACCAAGAAACAAGCTGAGTTGATAAATTTGTAAAGGTACTCATAAGTCCAAAAAATTTTATTTTTTCCAGCTTTATTGAGGTATAATTGGCTAATAAAAATTTCTAGGTGTACAATGTGATGATTACATATACATTATGAAACTTGATCACCAAAATCAAGTTAATTAACACATCTCTCACTCCTCAAATAGCTACCACTGTGTGTGTGGTGATTACACTTAAGATCTATTTTCAAAAAAAACCTCAAGAATATAATACAGTATTAACGAGTCACAATCACACACTGTACATTAAATCCCCAGAACTTTCTCACCTCATAAATGAAAGTTTGTATCCTTGACCAACATCTCATTTTTTCCACCACCCAGTCTCTGCCAAACACTGTTCTACTCTCCGCTTTTGCAAGTACAACTTTTTAAGATTCCATATATGAGTGATATCCTATAGTATTTGTCTGAGTTTGGCTTACTTTTACAAGTACAACTTTTTAAGATTCCATATATGAGTGATATCCTGTAGTATTTGTCTGAGTTTGGCTTACTTTACTTAGTACAGGAGAAATCTGTCCTCCAGTCTCATCCATGTTGTCACCTATGAAAGCATTCCTTCTTTTTGGCCAAATAATATTCCATTGTACATATATATTACTTTTTATTTATTCATGATGGACACTTAGATTGTTTTCATATTCCATCTATTGTGAATAATGCTGCAATAAATACACAGATACAGATATCTCTTCAAGATACTGATTTCATTTCCTTTGGAAATATACCCAGAGCAAGATTGCTAGGTCGTATTGATTGTAACTCTATTTTTAATTTTTTTAGGGAACTCTATACTACTTGCTGCATTAATTTCCAGTTCCACCACCAATGTATAAGGTTTCCCTTTTAGACACCCTCACCAAGATTTATCTCTGATCTTTTTGATAATACCCATTCTAGCCAGGTAAGGTGATATCTCATAGTGGTTTTGATTTGCATTTTCCTGATTATTAGTGATGCTGAGCATCTTTTCACATACCTATTGGACATTCACCTATCATCTTTAGAAAAAAGTCTATTAGTGTCCTTTGACCATTTTTGAATTGTTTTGCTTGTTTTGGTATATTTACTTGCATGCATTCCTTACATATTTTTGGATATTAAGCCATTATCAGATTTGTGGTTCACAAATAGTTTCTCCCATTATACAGGTTGCCTTTTCATTTTGTTGGTTGTTTGCTATGAAGAAGCTTTTTATTTTGATGTAGTTTCACTTGTTTATTTTTGCTTTTGTTCCCTGTGCTTTTGGTGCCATATCCAAAGAATCATTGCCAAGACAAATGTCAAGGAGCTTGTTCCTATGTTTTTTCCCTAGGTGTTTGACCATTCCAGATTTTACTTTTATGGTTTTAATCCATTGTGTAAGTTTTGCATATGATATAAGGGTCTAATTTCATTCTTTTGCACTTGAACATCCAGTTTTACTACTACCATTTATCCAATATCCTTTTCTCATTGTGTATTATTGACATCTTTGACAAAGATTTGTCTATCATTAAGTGTATTAATTTCTGATCTCTTTATTCTGCTCTATTGATCTAAGTGTCTGTTTTTATGCCAGAACATACTGTTTTGATTACTACAGCTTAGTAGTATATTTTGAAATCAGGAAGTGTAATGCTTCCAGCTTTGTTCTTCTTTCTAATCACTATTTTGACTATCTAGGGTCTTTTGGGGTTTCATAAACATTTTAGGCTTGCTTTTTAATCTCCTATTTCTGTGAAAAATGCCACTGAAAGTTTTACAGGGATTGCATTAAATCTGTAGTTAACATTGATTGCATGGAAATTTTAAAAAAATTATATTATGGAACAGAAATTGGACAAAATGCACAAACGAAGCAAGAAAAGAATGAAAAAAGCACAGATTTATTGAAACAAAAGTACACTCAATATAGTGGGAGTGGGCTCAAGCAAGTGGCTCAAGAGTTGATTGTATGGACAGTTTAACAACATTAAATCTTCCAATCTATGAATATATACATAGGATATCTTTTCATTTATTTGTGACTTTTTAAAATTCTTTCCTCAGTATCTTACAGTTTTCAGTGTATGGATTTTTCAATTCCTTGGTTAAATTTATTCCTAAGCATTTTATTCTTTTTAATGCTATTGTAAACTGGATTGTTTAATTTCTTTTTCAGATAGTTGGCAGTAGATTGAAATGCAAATAATTTTGTATATTGACTTGTATGATACAACTCTACTGAATTCATGTCATAGTACTAACAGTTTGTGAAGTCTTTAGATGTTTCTACATATAAGATTATGTCATCTGCAAACAAAGACAATTTAAATTCTTCCATTCATATTTGAATGTTTTACATTTCTTTTTCTTGTCTAATGCCCTAAGACTTCCAGTAACATGTTGATAGAAGTGATAAGGGTGGCAATCCCATCTTGTTCTTTTCTTTTTTTTTTTTTTTTTTTTTTTTTTTTGAGACAGAGTTTCGCTCTTGTTACCTAGGCTGGAGTGCAAGGGCGCAATCTCGGCTCACCACAACCTCCGCCTCCTGGATTCAAGCAATTCTCCTGCCTCAGCCTCCTGAGTAGCTGGGACTACAGGCGTGCGCCACCATGCCCAGCTAATTTTTGCATTTTTAGTAGAGATAGGGTTTCACCATGTTGACCAGGATGGTCTCAATCTCTTGACCTCGTGATCCACCCGCCTCAGCCTCCCAAAGTGCTGGGATTATAGGCGTGAGCCACCGTGCCTGGCTTTGTTCTTGATCTTAGAAAAAAAACCTTCAGTTTTCACCAATTAATATGAGGTTGGCCACAAGCTTCTCATATATAGTCTTCATGATGTTGAAGTATATTCCTTCTTTACTTAATTTTTTGAGAGTTTTTGTCATAAAAGTCTATTGAATTTTGCTAAGTAGTCTTTCTGCACTGATTGGGATGATCATTTGATTTTTACCATTTATTCTGTTAATTCAGTATATCACATTTATTTATTTATGTTGGGACAATTTTTGCATTCTAAAGATAAATCTTATTTGTTTTCAGCATATGATCCTTTTAATTAATTGTTGAATTTGGTTTGATAAGAGTTTTTGAATATTTTGACATTTAAATTATTCAGGGATATCAGTTTATCATTTTCTTTTCTTGTAATTTCCCCTTCTAGCTTTGGTATTAGGCCTAATAATATTCCAACCCCATAATATGAATTTGGAAGTGTTCTCTCCTGTACAATTTTTTAGCAGTTTGAGATGGACTGAACGAAGTCTTTTTTAAATGCTTAGTGTAATTCACCTCAGGAAGTCATCTGTTCCTATGCTTTTATTTGTTGAGAGACTTTTTCGTTGCTGTGTCAATCTCCCCCCTTGTTATTGGCTTGTTTACATTTTCTATTTATTCTTGATTCATTGTTGGTAGGTTGTATGTTTCTGAATATTTATCTATTGTGTTTGTCTTTTAAGAAAAACATTCTTGGCTGGGCACGGTGGCTCAAGCCTGTAATCCCAGCACTTGGGGAAGCCCAGGCGGGCAGATCACCTGAGGGCAGCAGTTTGAGATCATCCTGGCTAACATGGTGAAACACTGTCTCTTCCAAAAAATACAAAATTTGCTGGGCAGGGTGGCACATGCCTGTAATTCCAGTTACTCAGGAGGCTAAGGCAGGAGAATTGCTTGAACCCGGGAGGCAGAAGTTGCAGTGAGCCAGGATCATGCCACTGCCCTCCAGTCTGGGTGACAGAGTGAGACTCCATCTCAAAAAGCAAAAACAAGAACAAACAAACAAAAAACATTCTCTTACTGTTACCAATATTTTGTGTTGTCTCTCTAGTTCTGTCCCATTTTTTTATCTTCTAATTTGTATTATTTCTTTCCTTCTGTTAGCTTTCAGCTTACTATGTTTGTTCTAACATCTCAAGGTGTACACTTATTTACCTGAAATTCTTTTTTTCTTAGCACAGCTATTTATCACTATAAACTTTTCTCTTTGAACTGCTTCTGTTGCCTCCCATATATAACTTTTGATATGCTGTGTTTCAATTTTCATTTGTTTCAAGATACTGTTTTTATTTCTCTCTTGATTTCTTCTTTGACCCATTGGTTGTTCAGGAGTGTCTTGTTTAATTTCTGTATATTTGTGAATTTCCCAATTTTCTGTTATTTTTTTCTAGTTTTAAACTATTGTGGTAGAATAAGACACTTGAAATAATCTCAGTCTTCTTAAATTTGTTAGCATTTATTTTTTGACCCAACATATGATCTATCTTCAAAAATGTTCTGTGTGAGCTTGAGTAGAATATGTATTCTGCTGCCCCTGGGTGAAGTGTTCTTTATGTGCCTGTAGGGTCTATTCATTCACATTTAAAGTTATTATTGATTTACAAGGACTTATTTTGCCATTTTGTTGTGTGCTGATTATTTTAGAGTCCCTTTGTCCCTTTCTTTCTCTCTTGATGTCTCTTATGTAACCTGTTGATTTTCTTTGTAGTAGTATGCTTTTATTCCTTTCTCTTTCTATTTTATATATCTGTTAGAGGTTTGTGCTGTTAGTACCATGAGGTTTACATAAAACACCTTTGTTAAAATATAGCAGTCTATTTTAAAATAACTAACTTCAATTGCATATAAACCCAACATATTTCCTTTTCTCTTCCACATATATTTTACACTATCGGTGTTACTCTTTACATCTTTTTATATTACACATCTATTAATAAATTATTATAGCTATAGTAATTTTATTACTTTTGTCTTTTAACTTTTTGATAAAGTTAAAAGTAATTTTTGCACACCATTTACACATCATTACAGTATTTTAATATTCCAACTTCACTATATGTCTTTACCAGTGAGTTTTCTATGTTCAGTTTTACCATATATAGTATTCTTCATTGGTAAATATTTTTATTTCAACAATTTAAATACACTAATCCATTCCCTACAGGCCTGTAATGTTCCTGCTGAGAAACCCAAAGATAATCTTATAGGAAACAAACCACTTTCCTCATGCTGCTTTTAATTATTTTCTCTGTTTGACTTTTCACAATTTGATTATAACATATCTCATGATCATCTTCTTTGGATTGACTTTGCCTGGAGTTCTCTGAGTTTCACAAATCTAGACGTCCGTATCTTAAGATATGGGATGTTTCAGCCATTGTTTATTTAAATATGCCTTCTACCCATTTCTTCCTCTCTTGCCCTTCTGAAAATTACATAATGTACATATTCATTTGCTTTTTGGCATCCCATAGGTCCAGTATGTTTTGTACAGTTTTTTGTTCTCTATTGTTTGTTCTTCTGCTTTCTTCACTCTTTTTCATTCTCTTTTCAGTTTGTTCCTCTGTCTCACTTTAAATGCTCTACTTTTGAGTTCACTGATTCTTTTCTCTGCATGACTCAGTCAGGTGTTAAACTCTGCTGAATATTTCACTTCTGTCATTGTATTTTCCAGTTCTAGAATTTCTGTTTGGTTCACTTTCTATTTTTGTATTACACTTCTTATTTTGTTCAACTTCTCATTTTTGTGTTCTTGATTTTGTTTAGTTGTCTGCCTGCAACTAATTTTTAAGATTTTTTTTTTTTTAATCAGGTAGGTTTATAGATCTCCATTTGTTTCAGGTCTGTTACCAGAGCTTTATTAGTTTACTTTTGTGGTGTCATGCTTGCTAATTCCTTGTATTCCATGTAGCCTTTCATTGGTGTCTGTGCATCTGAAGGAGTTAATGCCTCTCCCAGTGTACAGACTAGTTTCAGCAGGTAAAGATCTTCTCCTGTTTTAATGCCTTAGCTGATATGACTGCCATTAGGACTGCAGCTTACCAGTGTTGAAACAAGGTCACAATATTGCTGCAGGATCCACTGTCAGGTCCCTGACTGGCAGGCCTGTTTCATGGACTTGGGTAGTTGTGGATCCTGTCTGTTCTCTGAGAAGACTGGATTGCCTCCAGGACCCTGGCCAGTAGGGCTAGTGCTGGGACAAGGATACAATACTTCAGGCTCCACAGTAGGGTCCTAAGACATGGGAACTGTTACCATTGCTTGGATTTACATTGCTCCCACTGGGTCTCTGGGAAGATCCCTGGGCAGTACTACCCCCAAGACCACAGCTGAGGGGATCTGAAACTGAGTCAGGCCTGCTTCAGGGTCCAGAGCTGATACTGAGGTCTGCAGGCCTACCTCCAGTGATGTGGATGGGTGTGCCTGCTGCTGGGTTCCAGGGTGGGCAAGACTGCCCCAGACCACGAGTAAGCAGAGTTGAAGACAGGTCACATGGCTGCTTCAGGATCTGATGTCAGACCAAGGGACGTTGACGGGTACCTCACCCATTGGGTACTTGGGCAGGCAAGATTGTTCTCAGACTGTAGCTAAGAGGAGCTGGAGCCAAAGTACAGGGCTGCTTCAAGATTTGCATTCAATCTGAGGACAGCTGGCCTGAAACTGAGGGCATGGACATGAGTCTCTCTTCAGGTTACTGCTTGTCCCATTTTCAGGCCATGAGTAAGAGGGACTGAAGATGACTTACAAGGCCATTTCAGGATCCAAAGTCAGACTAGAGTAAGCAAGCCTGCCTGCAGGGTCACTATGGATGTGCTTCCAAGCAGGTAATTGGGAGTGCAGAACTGTTGAGAAAGGCTAGAACCACATTACAGGCCATTTCGGGATCTGCTGTGGGACCAGATTAGTGAGCCTGTATCTGAGGGCATAGACAGGCATGTCACTGGGTGAGTTCCTAGCTGGGCAGGACCTCTCCTAGATGAGGACTGAGACAGGCTACAGCCAAGTTTAGAGCTATTTTAGTACTGACTGTGGAACTAAGATCAGCAGGCCTATTACCCCAAGTGTGGGTGGGTGTGACTCTTTTCAGGTCCCTTGGTAGATGGTGCTGGTGGCAGGACCGAGGCTAAACGGCATTGCAGATGTGTCCACAGCAGGAGGGGATTGTTTCTGTGTCTGTCGCAGGGATCATGGTCAAGGAAGGTACGCCACTTGGGTGCAGACTTTCCTTCTCAAAATGACCAGGGTGTCACAACCTACTACCTGGGTCCCAAAACTTTTACAAAGGTGCTTTTATTTGTGAATGGCTAGCAAGTTACTGTTGCTGTGGGGGGATACCCAGTGGGGAGCCTCCCATTCTGTCGTATTGCTCATGTCACTCTCAAAGAAATTATAAATAATCATAAACCTGTTCTCCATATTTAATTTAGTGTACATTCTATCAGTTATTTTGTAATGTATTTATATCTACTAATTTTTAGGAAAAAAATTGTATCATACAGAGCAAACTCACTGTATACTCAGAATGCCTGCTAAGAGTGTATACTCTGCAACCAATTTTTAATTATTTAAAAATACACCAACAGCTACTATATCTTTTTAATGCCTGGGCACCCTGGTATATAAATATACCACAATATTCCTATTATTTTATGTTCTACTTGCTTTGTTTTGGGGTTTTATTTTCATTTTTAAAGTATACAGAACTGCAAAAATTAACATGTTTGTTGTATTAGTTATCTATTGCTATGTAAGACAAATATAAGAGCTTAAAACAATACTCATTAATTAATCTCACACTCTCCCTGTGTCCGTAGTCTGGACACAACTTCATTAGTTCCTCAACTCAAGGTTTCAAATGACTGTATTCAAGGTGTCGACCAGCTGCATTCTTTTCTAGAGTTCAGGGTCCTGTTCTGAGTTTTGAGGGTTGCTGACAAAATTCATTTCTTTGCTATTATAGGAGTGAAGACCTCATTTTTTTCAATAGATATTACCAGGGTCCACTCTTGACTCCCAGAAGCCACTCCCAAGTGTCAGATGTTCCTCAAACACTGGTAGCTTGCTTTCTCAAGACCAGCAGAAGAATCTCTTCCCACAGTCTGCTAAAATGGAATTTTATATACTATGGCATTATCATAGGAGGGCCTGTCCCATTGTTTTTGCCATATAACATAAGCTAATCAAAAAAAAAAAGGAAAAAAAGCCTCATACAGGAGAAATAACCCCAACATTAACAGAAAGGACGTCCACTCAGAGAAGTTGGGAAGAAACTAGCACAAAAAGGATGAAAACATCAAAGTCCAGAACACCTCTCTTCCCCCAGAGGGATCACAACTCACCAGCAAGGCAACAAAACAGGTCGGAAAATGATTTTGATGAGCTGACAGAAGCAGGCTTCAGAAGATGGGTGATAACAAACTTCTCTAAGCTAAAAGAACATGTTCTAACCCAATGCAAAGAAACTAAGAACCTTGAAAAAAGATTAGATGAAATGCTAACTAGAATAACAAACCTAGAGAAGAACATAAACGACCTGATGGAGCTGAAAAACATAGTACGAGAAATTCATGAAGCATACACAAGTTTCAAGAGCTAAATTGATCAAGCATTAGAAAGGATATCAGAGATTGAATATGAACTCAACGAAATGAAAAGAGAAAGCAAGAAAAGAGTAAAAAGAGTGAAAAGAAATGAACAAAGCCTCCAAGAAATATGGGATTATATGAAAAGTTATAATCTACGCTTCATCTGTGTACCTGAAGAGGACAGGGAAAATGAATCCAAGCTGGAAAACACACTTCAGCATATTATCCAGGAGAACTTCCCCAACCAAGCAAAGAAGGTCAACATTCAAATAAAGGAAATACAAAGAACAACACAGAGATACTCCTCAAGAAGAGCAACCCCAAGGCACATAAAAGTCAGATTCACCAGTGTTGAAATGAAGAAAAAAATGCTAAGGCAGCCAGAAAGAAAGGTGGAATCACCCACAAAGGAAAGCCCATCAGACTCACAGCAGATCTCTCAGCAGAAACCTTACAAGCCAGAAGAGAGTGGGGGCCAATATTCAACATCCTTAAAGAAAAGAACTTTCAACCCAGAATCTCATATCCCACCAAACTAAGCTTCATAAGTGATGGAGAAATAAAATCCTTTACAGACAAGCAATTACTGAAAGATTTTGTCACCACCAGACCTGCCCTACAAGAGCTCCTGAAGGAAGCACTAAACCCAGAAAAAAACATCCAGTACCAGCCACTGCAAAAATGAACCAAATGGTAAAGACCAAAGACACAATGAGAAAACTGCAGCGACCAATGGGCAAAACAAACAACCAGTAACAAAATGGCAGGATCAAATGCACACATAACAATATTAACATTAAGTGTAAATGGCCTAAATGCCCCAATCAAAAGACAAAGACTGGCAAACTGGGTAAAAGTGAAGACCCACCAGTGTGCTGCATTCAGGAGACCCATCTCACACACAAAGACACACATAGACTCAAAGGGATGGAAGAAGATTTACCAAGCAAATGGAGAGAGGAAAAAAAGCAGGAGTTGCAATTCTAGTCTCTAGTAAAATGGACTTTAAACCAACAAAGATCAAAAGAGACAAAGAAGGGCATTACATAATGGTAAAAAGGATCAATGAAACAAGAAGAGCTAAGGATCCAAAATATATATGCACCCAATACAGAAAAACCCAGATTCATAAAAGCAAGTTCTTAATGACCTACAAAGAGACTTAGATTCTGCACAATAATAGAAGGAGACTTTAACACTCCACTGTCAACATTATATCAACGAGACAGAAAACCAACAAGGATATCCAGGACTTGAACACAGAACTGGAACAAGCGGACCTGATAGACATCTACAGAACTCTCCACCCTAAAGCCACAGAATATACATACTTCTCAGCACCACATCGCACTTACTCTAAAAGTGACCACATAATTGCAAGTAAACCACTCCTAAGCAAATGCAAAAGAATGGATATTATAACAGTCTCTCAGACCACAGTGTAATCAAATTAGATCTCATGATTAAAAAATAACTCAAACCACACAGCTTCATGGAAACTGAACAACTTGATCCTAAATGTGGAGTGGATAAACAATGAAATGAAGGCAGAAATAAAGATGTTCTTTGAAACCAATGAGAATGACACAACGTACCAGAATCTCTGGAACATATTCAAAGCAGTGAATAGAGGGAAATTTACAGCAATAAATACCCACATAAGAAGCGAGGAAAGATCTAAAATTGACACCCTATCATCAAAATTAAAATAGCTAGAGGAGCAAGATCTAAAAAACTCAAAGCTAGCAGAGACAAGAAATAATTAAGATCAGAGCAGAAATGAAGGAGACAGAGACAAGAAAAACCCTTCAAAAACTCAATAAATCCAGGAGCTGGTTTTTTGAAAATATCAACAAAATAGACAGACTCTTAGCCAGATTAATAAAAAAGAAAAGAGAGAAGAATCAAATAGATGCAATAAAAAACGATAAAGGGGATATCACCACTGACCCCACAGAAATACAAACTATCATCAGAGATTACTATAAACAACTCTATACACATAAACCAGTAAACATGGAAGAAATGGATAAATTCCTGGACACTTGCACCCCCTCCAAGCCTAAACCAGGAAGAATTTGAAACCCTGAACACACCAATAACAAGGGCTGAATTTGAGGTAGCAATTAATAGCCTACCCACCAAAAAAGCCCAGGTCCAGACGGGTTCACAGTCGAATTCTACCAGACATACAAAGAGGAGCTGGTACTATTCCTTCTGAAACTATTCCAAACAATACAAAAAGAGGGAATCTTCCCCAATCATTTTATGAGATCAACATCATTCTGATACCAAAACCTGGCAGAGAATCAACAACAAAAAAAACTTCAGGCCAATATCCATGCTGAACATAGATGCAAAAATCTTCAATAAAATACTGGCAAACCGATTGCAAGAGCACATCAAAAAGCTTATCCATCACAATCAAGTAGGTTTCATCCCAGGAATGCAAGGCTGATTCAATATACGCAAGTCTAAAAACATAATCCACCACATAAATAGAACGAAAGACAAAAACCACGATTGTCTCAATAGATGCAGAGAAGGCCTTTGAGAAAATTCAACAGACCTTTATGCTAAAAACTCTCAATAAACTAGGTATCGATGGAATGTGTCACAAAATAATAAAAGCCATTTTTGACAAACCCACTGCCAATATCATCCTAAATGGGCAAAAACTGGAAGCATTCCCTTTGTAATCTGGCACTAGACAAGGATGCCCTCTCTCACCACTCTTATTCAATATTGTATTGGAAGTTTTAGTCACAGTAATCAGGCAAGAAAAAGAAATAAAGGGTATTTGATTAGGAAAGAGGAAGTCAAATTGTCCCTATTTGCAGACAACATGATTGTCTATTTAGAAGTCCCCATCGTCTCAGCCCAAACTCTCCTTAAGCTGCTAAGCAACTTCAGCAAAGTCTCAGGATAAAAAATCAATGTGAAAAAAATCAATGTGCAAAAATCACAAGCATTCCTATAAACCAATAACAGACAAACAGAGAGCCGAATCAAGAGCAAAATCCCATTCACAATTGTGACAAGAATCAAATACCTAGGAATACAACTAACAAAGGATATAAAGGACCTCTTCAAGAAGAACTATAAACCACTGCTCAACAAAATAAGAGAAGACACAAACAGATGGAAAAACATTCCATGCTCATGGTTAGGAAGAACAAATATCGTGAAAATGGCCATACTGCACAAAGTAATTTACAGATTTAATGCTATCCCCATCAAACTACCAATGACCTTCACAGAGCTGGAAAAAAACACTTTAAATTTCATATAGAACCTAAAAAGAGCCTGCATAGCCAAGACAATCCTAAGCACAAAGGACAAACCTGGCAGCATCATGCTGCCAGACTTCAAGCTATACTACAAGGCAACAGTAATCAAAATAGCATGGTACTGGTATTGAAACAGAGACATAGACCAATGGAACAGAACAGAAGAAACACCACACATTTACAACCATCTGATCTTTGACAAATCCAGCAAAAACAAGCAATGGGGAAAGGACTCCATGTTTAAGAAATGGTGTTGGGAAAACTGGCTAGCAATGTGCAGAGAGCAGAAACTGGACCCCTTCCTGACACCTTACACTAAAATTAACTCCAGATGAATTAAAGATCTAAACATAAGACCTAACACCATAAAAACCCGAAAAGAAAACCTAGGCAAAACCATCCACGACATAGGCATAGGCAAGGACTTTATGACTAAAACACCAAAAGCAATGGCAACAAAAGCCAAAACAGACAAATGGGATCTAATTAAACTTCAGAGCTTCTGTACAGCAAAAGAAACAATCATAAGAGCAAACCACCAACCAATAGAATGGGAAAACAGTTTTTGCCATCTACCCATCTGACAAAGGGCTAATATCCAGAATCTACAAAGAACTAAAGCAGATTTACATGGAAAAAATAAACAAACCCATTCAAAAGTGGGCAAAGGATATGAACAGACACTTTTCAAAAGAAGACATATATGAGGCGAACAAACATATGAAAAAATGCTTCTTATCACTGGTCATTAGAGAAACGCAAATCAAGATCACATTGAGATACCATCTCAAGCCAGTTAGAATGGTGATCATTAAAAAATCTGGAGACAACAGACGCTGGAGAGGATGTGGAGAAATGGGAACACTTTTACACTGTTAGTGGGAGTGTCAATTAGTTCAACCATTGTGGAAGACAGTGTGGCGATTCCTCAAGGACCTAGAAATAGAAATTCCATTTGACCCAGCAATCCCATTACTGGGTATATACCCAAAGGAATATAAATCATTCTATTATAAAGACACATGCACACGCATGTTCATTGTGGCACTGTTTACAATAGCAAAGACCTGGAACGAACCCAAATACCCATCAATGATAAACTGGACAAAGAAAATGTGGCACATATACACCATGGAATGCTATGCAGCCATAAAAAACGATGAGTTTGTGTCCTTTGTAGGGACATGGATGAATCTGGAAACCATCATTCTCAGCAAACTGACACAAGAACAGAAAATCAATCAATGCATGTTCTCACTCATAGGTGGGTGTTGAACAATGAGAACATGTGGACACTGAGAGGGGGAGCATCCATTTTGGGGGGCTAGGGGAGGGATAGTGGGAGGGAGGTTGGGTAGAGGTAATGTGGCGAGAATTGTCAGGTATAGGTGATGGGGGGGATGGTGACAGCAAATCACCTTGCCATGAATGTACCTACGCAACAATCTGGCATGATCTGCACATGTACCCCCGAATCTAAAGTACAATAAAAAAAGCATGAATAATGAAGTAAACCCCCAAATGGCCTTTGCAAAAGGAAGTTTTTTGATCCTTACAATAAACATTATTTTCCTTATTACCATTCATAAAGGGCGGATCCAAACTGTGTAGGACAAATCTACAGAAGATACCTCCTTCTCTCTGATTCCAAAAAGACCAACGTGTGTGGGTTTGCAATATTCTTGACAATGATTCCACTAAGTTGCTAATGTAGCTTTTCTCACTAAAGAGCATGCCTTCTATTCATTTGTTTGGTCCATCTTTATGATATACAAAAAATCTATGTCCATGGCTGGATTTAAAACCCTAAAATAGAATATAGCTGGTATCAGATTATACATATTTTTAGCCAACCACAGAAACATCGGTCTTGAAAAATATATTTTCCTCTTGAAAATAAGAATGTCAAAATGGAGCTATGATGAATGAGATCCATTTGATGTTATTAATGCTATCATAAACTTCTTGTTGTTTAGTATTTAAAAAAAAAAAAAGCCTTTCTGTGGAGGTCCCTATCACAATCCCCAAAGCCAAGCTAGAGTGTCTGGCATGGCTATGGCCCTGCTAGGTGACATCCCTATGTGATAGTTTGGTTATAGATGTCTCACAGGTTTCTGGAGGAAAATAGTGAACTCCACCTTGTTGAACCTGTAGCTTCTCTAAAAAGTAAGAGTTCGTGAATCCTATGTCTATGCAATAAGTCCACACATATTTCTAAAATTACCAAATTTTAGAAATCAATTAGATGTAGAAATGCCAAAATCTGCATTTGGTTGATAAAAGGCCAGTATATACAATCTACTATTAGGATATTGCCCAAAATAACTTTTTAAAAAATTAGGAAAACCGTACTTTTGTGTTAGTTTTTATTTTTCTTTTATTTTGTTACCCTGTTTCAGATCTTAGTGTTCATGCTTTGAATCCTACCTCACCTCTTTGCCCAGCTCAGTTTCTAAGAACCATAGTTCAAATATGACAACAGATTTCAGCTCACTCAAGGAGACTTTTACAGCAACCTACTTAGATTACAACATTAAACTCAATAAATTCATCTCTAAGTAATAGGCTAGAGCAAAAGTCACAAATTTAAATCCTCATTAATCCAACCTATAATATATGATTCTAAAGTTTATTAGTTTAAGAAGGTCCAGAAAACAATAGGTAGTAGCTAAAAACACCATCATTTTTTATGGAAAATATCCAATTATTCAGCTTGTATTGGTCACAAGTATATTTTTACATACATAATAAAGTGATCACTATTTGTATACACTCATCAGAGAAACAAATCAGTAAAGCTCAAATTGCATTCATATTACTTGAAAGCAGCATAGCACTGATTATTGCCTGAAATTTGTAATACATAAAGTCACAGAAATCATTGTTAGTATAAACAATTTCAAGGAATTGTATTAGTCATGATCCTCAATAGGCCAAATATCTGTGTGTGTATTTAGTAGTGTTCCCCAGACACCTCTTCAGGTATCTCATTCCCCAGCTGTGAGGTACATTGGTTGCTCATGGCTTATAGGTGCGATACTCTGTAGGTACTGCCTTCTGCCAGTGGCAGCTGCCTAACCCAAAGGTACACTCTATCCCTGGGGTAACCCATATCCAAATACTAGTCAATGTGCAGAAACCAAGACTGGCCCCTTGCCTCAAGTGATTCAGTTCTTAAGGGTCATTCTTAAGGGTCCACAGTTCCTAATGTGATTGGTTACGGCAGCTGCTGTGACTTCATTTCAGGTCAGCTTCTTCCTCTACCCAGTTCTTTCCCCTTGTCCTCTCATAGATGTTCAAAACGAATAGCCCCCAGGAAACCTCTTGCATTCAAATCTGAAAGCTGGTGTTCTGAGAAACCCATCTTATAATGTGTGAAATAAATAATAATAACTTTAAGTACCAATACAAATAACTATTATCATCTCTGAGTAATGAAATCATAGAAAAATTTTTCTGCACTCTTCTGTACTTATTGTATATACTAAAATCTGAGCATCCTTACAAATTTCCAAAAAAAAAAATCTTTCTTTAGAAAATCCTACAAATAAAAAAAATATGTAATTACTAAAAATGAAAAAAAATCCATGAAAAATATGTAATCTATTTAATAGTGAATGTTTGACTGAGAAAATAGAAGACATAACAGATGCTTTCAAATGTGGATGTAAGTATTATATAGACAAGAAAGTACTTTTTAAATATCTGGATTTCTCCAGAATGGAAACTCAGTAGCAACATATAAAATTTGTTCCATAGATATTAGTAAAAATACAATCAAGTATTTTCCAATAATCTCTGCTTGTCTGAAAATTCAAGATGCAAAAGATAAAATATGAAAGGGATTCATTTACTTGATGGATTGAAATCCTGCTTAAACAGATGATCAGCTTAGATATTTCTATGTATTCAAAGAAACACAATAGCATCTACTGTTAGCTTAAACACATAAAACTATTGTAGAAATTAAAATCTAGTCTGTTTCACTGACGCAGGTACAATACTATTATAAAATATACCCTTTATGTTGTTTAAGGATGCCACATTAGATTTCACTAACAACTAAATTTATAGGTTGAAATTACAATGTACAGCAAGCAGCACTATATTGAAAAGGCAATGGGCTCCATTAGTCACTAGATACACCATAAAGTGCTCTCAGCAAACAAATTTTTCATATATTTCATACCTAAGCATTTTACTCTAATAACATACACGTAATATTACAACTGATAACAGCTATGAATGGGAAAGTCAGCAGATAATGAGCAGATACTAAGGAGCAGAAGAAGGTCAAATGATGTAAACTGCCTCCCTAGAGTTGCTGATTTCACCACCAACACGGCTCCCACAAGAGTAACTATGAAATTTCCAATCTTAGAAGTTGAGAAAACAAGTTGGAAATTCTATTGAGTTATATCACATCACTTTATTATAAATGTAGGAGATTAAAACACTATTTATTGTATTAAAAACAAAAGTACCTGGAAATTTTGGTTGACAAAAAAAGAAAGTGTATCCTCTGGGTATGGCATTCTTTACAGCAATTCATCCAAAACACAGCCCTTCAGCAGAAGCCACCCACTGTGGTGTATGCAGGCACACCAGCTATAATTAAACAACTTAATTTTAACTCTTGCTGCACAGTTTATTAAAGCTTCTTATCACACTTTAAAACAACTGAGTTGAGTACAATTTCTTCCTTAAGATATTGGCAATTTCTCCTTGGTGCCATGATGGATAGAAAAGCAGGGACAGAGATGGAAAGAGGAGAGATATTGCAAGTTCTAAGAAGAAAAAACTCAGGAGAAGATAAATAAAAATGCATCCCTTTAAGAATTAGGTAAGAACACAAAAACTTTGAAAACCATAGCCATACAATATTTATTCTCTTTTCAACTGTAGTAACAAATATGATTACTGTACATTGTCACAAAATTATAATGGGTTAAAAGTTATTTCAAATGATGATGACAATTGATGCTGACATTTTTCTCAGTCATTAAAAAGAATATAGGGCAGGGCATGACACCTATAATCCCAGCACTTTGGGAGGTCAAGGCAGGTGGATCAGGAGGTCAGGAGATCAAGAATAGCCTGGTCAACATGGTGAAACCACATCTCTACTAAAATATAAAAAATTAGCCAGATGTGGTGGCAGGTGCCTGTAGTCCCAGTTAGTTGGGAGGCTGAGGGAGGGGAATCACTTGAACCCAGGCAGCAGAAGTTGCAGTGAGCCAAGATCACACCACTGCACTCCAGTGTGGAGACAGAGCAAGACTCCGTCTTAAAAAAAAAGAAAGAAAAAAAAAATATATGTATATATAGTATACAATCCACATCCCAAAACTCTACAAAATATATGAGAATTGGGAAGACAAAACTATGAAGGCTATGAACACAGAACCTGTCATATTTTCTTTAACATATCTAAGGCACTTCTTAAATTGAAATTGTATTTACTATTATTAAAAATATCTAAAAATGAATGCATGCCTGCTTTTGCAAGAGTAACGTTGTCTAATTAATAGAAATACTTGTATAAATTTATGTAATTATCAAGATGCAAAATTATGTGCCTACATAAATATATGCATATTAAAAACACATTTACTGAATTATAGCAGAAGAAGAAATCACCCTTATTTTTTTTTTTCTTCTTTAATGACTACTAATGTGGAACAATTTCTAAACCAAACATTGCATCTGGTAGTTATGTGACGTACCTACAGTTAGCAGTATTGTAGCAGAACTAAATTTAAACTAGTGTATCTTCTAAGGAACCTAACTAAAGAAATTTAGAGTTGTACCTGCAGACCTTTCCAGAATAAACCAAACTGATAATATGATTTATGTATGACTTTTCTGGAGCAATTTTCCAGTTCCATATATTGTTATCATAAACTCATGAGGATATAATTAATCTTCTTTACCTTTGTTCAACTTCATGAACTTTATTAAATTTATATATCAGAATTTATTGATCTTTTGGTCAAGTCAGTATGTTTTGGCTTCAAAAATTAAATGTAATTTATCAAATAACAGTGTAGAAAATGTTGCTTTATAATTTTACAACCATTATTAGAACTAGCCCCTTCACCTAATCCAAATATATCATTGCATTAAATGTTAAACTTTACTTTTAGATGCCATGTTCCACCTGCACACTTGAAACAATGTAATTTTCATCAAATTTTTTCCAATTATACAGTAATATATTAGCAGTCTCATAACTGTAATCTATTATTTATGCAAATTACATAGTAATTTTTATTAAAGTGGTATATACAGAATCACTTTATAGTTTTTATAAAGGTTTATATAGACATGAGAAAAAGAAAAAATAGATTGTGTACATGAAAATTTATGCAAAGAATATAAAATATATCAGCTGTGTGAAAGTAACCATTTTAACTAGTCAGCAGGTATCATTAAAACACACTTGGTATTCATGGGATTGGGGCATTCAGGAAGACCACATGAATCCTAGCATTTATGCCACAACCACTTTAAATAATCCAATTGTCACTATTTGCAATGAATTTAAATAATCCAATTGTCACTATTTGCAATGAATTTGTTATAATTCTCCTTCTGATTTTTTAATACTTCTCTTATAAACCACATTGCCAATCTCAATTGTGAAGGGTAGAGATATGAATACATCACCTTCCACCTATGAAATAAGGATCTCTTTATACTTTTGATAAATGAACTATTCCCAAAATAAAGTTAAGTGTATTCATGAACAAACCCATGGAGACTGCTTTTTTTCCCTATTCAAGCATTCTTAGCTCAAAAACAGATGTCAGCAATATTAAGATGTAGATAAAGGGGAATACTAAACCATTTGGCCTATATTTAAAAATGTTTAATCGTAACTTTTTTCTCTCCTCTTAAACATTCTTTTGTAATTTTTATGTTTCTTTTGATTTTTTAAAAAGTAAATATTATAAAATAATCATGTTATTTTGATATTTGCATTGATGCATACACAATTAAAATATGATTATTCCTAATGTGAGTAAATTATAAGATATTGAATTAGATGAAATCATGACTTGAAACTCCAAAATTATTTTCAGATATTACTGAATTTCTGTATTTTGTGCTTACTATTATGTGAAAATATTACATACTGATTTTTTTTTCTAAAGTTTATGAACAGCATTAGTACAATAACAAGGTCATGAACATTTTATTTATTAGAAATCCAATGTTAAAGAAGCAAATAACTTCAATTTGTGTAATAACTTCTACATAAACTTTCTAGGGATTTTTTTAAGTAAATAAGCAAACATTTTACCTATATACATATTTTAAGCTACATCATTTAATTGTGGTAGAGGCTCTTGGATGTCATTCCAGCAGACTTTCTCAAATACCTTCTTTTCTGCTAAAGTGCTAAAAATGGTCAATATTAATACTCCCTGAAACTAAGGCAAAGAATGTGTGACCCAGTATTTGTCACTGAAACCTGAGATGAGACTGCTTAGGAGATCACATTAAAGATATTTCTGTTGATTAAAAAAAAAAAAGACAGAAAAGAAAGGTAAAGCAATGAGGAACCACCCTCCCTGCATTTGGATATGACTTTCTCGGAATGTGATACTGATTAAGGCCATGAAGAAAAACTATGAATGACTACTTTGCTGAGGATGTGTAGTAAAACTAAAGAAAAAGAGTGTAGTCCTTGATAAAATCCCTGTGAAATGAAATAACCAATCATGTCACAGCTCTACTCATATGACATAAAAAAAATTCTTATAGTACAAACCACTTTTAGCTATATTGCCTAATACTTGCAGCTGGAAATATTCTAAATGATACACTACTATTTAAGGCAAGGACTATTTCTCTGTAACATTTCTATAATAATATATTCTAACATTTCTGTAGCAGAAAGTGCTTGTTTTCATCTAATATCCATTCTTTCCTTGTGACAGTAATAGAACCTCCAGTTTTAGATGTACACACAGTTAAAGATTTGACTTCCCGATCTCTTTGTAGCTATGTGAACGCATATCACTAAGTCCTAGCAAAACAGATATGAATGAAATTGTTGTATTCAACTTCCTAGGTTGACCCTGTAAAGTAATCCTGCCTTTCCTCCTTTCCTCCCCTTCCCAGTGGCTGGAATATAGATGTCCTGGCTCAAGGAGAGTGCCTATCATAAGCCACTGGATAAAAACTCCCTGGAGACAAGGGTGGAACAAAACAGGAAAGAAAAAACTTGTATCCCCTGTATTAGTCCGTTCTCACACTGCTATGAAGAATCAGCCGAGACTGAGTAATTTATAAGGAAAAAAGGTTTAATTGACTCGTAGTTCCACATGGCTGGGGAGGCCTCAGGAAACTTACAACCATGGCGGAAGGCACCCCTTTACCAGGCAGCAGGAGAGAGAATGAGTGCCAGCAGGAAAAATGCTAGACACTTATAAAACCAACAGATCTCAGGAAAACTCACTCACTATCATAAGAACACCATGGAGGGGGGCCCACCCCCCATGATCTAATCACCTCCCACGAGGTCCCTCACTGAACATGTGGGGATAACAATTCAAATTACTATTCAAGATGAGATTAGATTACTACTAAAGATGGAAACATGGAGCCAGACCACAACACCCCCACACTGTGCCACTATCATAACTCTCTTTGGTTAATTAGTCTTGTTATACGAGAAAAAATATATCATCTTCTAACCTTTTAAAGTCACTGATTTTTTTAGGGCGGAGGGGTCTTTGCTGTAATTACAGCCTTTATTCTAATAAAACTAATATTTGTTTCTTTATTTATTTTTTAGAAATCAGGTCTTGCTCTGTCACCCCAGACTTGAGTGTAGTGGTACTATCACAGTTCACTGTACCTTTGAACTTCTGGGATCAAGCAATCCTCCTCCCTCAGCCTCCCAGGTAGCAAGCTCTATGGGTGCTGGGGGCACTGCACAGTACCATGCCCAGCTAATTTTTGTTTTCCTTTTTTGGCAGAGAAGGGGTCTTGCTATGTTGCCAAGGTGGTCCTGAACTCCTGGCTTCAAGTGATTTTCCCACCTCCGTGCCTCAGTGGGCTGGGATTACAGGCATGAACCCCCATGCCTGGCTGTAAATATATATATATTTACATATAAATAATAATATATATAAATATAAATATATGTATCTATTTACAGATACAAAACAAACCAAAAACAAAAAACAAAAAAATATATATTTGTTTGTTGTTTAGATTTTTGTAAAAAAATATATTTTATATATATTATAAAATATATATATTTCATATATAATACATATTATAAAATATATGTTATATATTTTATAAAAATATATGTATGTATAATACATATACGTATATATTACATATATACGTGTATATATAAATAATATATAGTTTGTTTTGTTTTTTCCTGAGACGGAGTCACTCTGTCACCCAGGCTGGAGTGCAGTTGCACCATCTCAGCTCACTGCAACCTCTGTCCCTTGGGTTTAAGCCATTGTCCTGCCTCAGCCTCTGCAGTAGCTGGGACTACAGGTGCTCACCACCACACCTGGCTAATTTTTGCAGTTTTAGTAGAGACGGTGTTTCACCATGTTGGCCAGGATGGTCTGGAACTCCTGATCTTAAATGATCCACCCACCTTGGCCTCCCAACTAAGTGCTGGGATTACAGGTGTGAGCCACTGAGCCCACCCCAAAAATAGTTTTTAAATAGGAAAACTGATTATGTTTTTATTTTCAGTTTAAATTTGTGGAAATAGTTTAGAAAAATTTTTGATTTTTCAACTTAACTACCTGTATATTCCTATTACATTCCTATAATTTTAGATTTTTTTAAAGGAGTCTGTTTATGCACTTTGGGAGGCCAAGGCGGGAGGATCACCTGAGGTCAGGAGTTCAAGACCAGCCTGGCTAATGTGATGGAACTCCACCTCTACTGAAAATACAATAATTAGCTGGGCATGAAGGTGTGTGCCTGTAATCCCAGCTACCCAGGAGTTTGAGGCAGAATCGCTTGAACCTGGGAGGTGGTAGTTGCAGTGAGCCAAGATCATGCCATTGCACTCCAGCCTGGGCAACAGGAGCGAAATTCTGTTTAAAAAAAAAAAAAAAAAAAAGTATGTTGCATACACAGATAGAACATTTAAATCCTGAAAACAAAACAAAACAAAATATGTATGTATGTGTATATATATATATGCAAACAAAATTTAATGAATTATTTTTTATTAAACAATAGTTGATTAAAAATATATAAGCATTACATAAAAAGATAAAACTATTATATTGTTTAAAAATTTCATCAGCAAGAATGACTTGTGGCACTTTTCTCAACAAACGTATGTTTGCTTTGGTAGCAATGAGTCTTGAGTAGAAATAAATATTTCCAGTGAAATAGAAGATTAAATTCAAAGGAACATTATATGAACCGAACACAATAAAACTCCATCTTAAGACTCCAGTAATTCTGTTAACAAATACCAACTTTTTTTTTCTTTTTTGTCAAAGTATCTTCTTTTTTTTTGTGGTCCTGGACTTCTTGGAGGTTTTTAGTATAATGACCAACTTACGTTGCTGAAAACTATCAAAATTAATTAACTAAGTGGCCACCTGCCAATGTGAAAATACCTCATAGAAAAGATCTGTTATAGGATACAAAGTTACATCTAGATAGGAAAACAAGTTCCAGTGTTCTACAGCACTGTAGGATTACTGCATAGCTAGAAGGATATGGAATGTTCCCAACACAAAAAAAGAAAAAAGATAGATGTTTGAGGTGATGGATATGCTAATTACCCTGATCTGATTACTATATATTGTATGTATTGAAACAATACTATGTACCCTATAAACATGTACAACTATTATGTTTCACCTTTAAAATTTTGATTAAATTTTATAAAAAAGAAACTATGGATTTTGTCTTTAAGAAGTTGTTTTTCCAAATGTTCATCAATGACAGACTGGATAAAGAAAATGTGGCATATATACACCATAGAATACTATGCAGCTGTAAAAAAGTATGAGTTCATGTCCTTTGCAGGGACATGGATAAAGCTGGAAACCATCATTCTCAGCAAACTGACATAGAACAGAAAACCAAATACTGCAAGTTCTCACTCATAAGTGGGTGCTGAACAATGAGAACATATGGACACAGGAAGGGGAACATCATATACCAGGGCCTGTTGTGGGGTGGAGGGGAGTAGGGGAGGGATAGCAGAGGGTGGGGGGGGGATAGGGGAGAGACAGCATTAGAAGAAATACCGAATGTAGATGACGGGGTAATGGATGCAGCAAACCACCATGGCATGTGTATACCTATGTAACAAACCTGCACGTTCTGCACATGTACCCCAGAACTTAAAGTATAATTTTTTAAAAAAAGTTTTTATTTATCTGAAATAAAATTACATGAGAATGCATAGGTAATAAGTATTGACAGATTTGTTGATTTACTGTTTACATAATATGGTGATTTATTTAAACTCTCTGATAACAAACTATTACTTTGACAAAATAAAGATTTGCTCATGGAGATAAACGAACATTCAAGTACTAGCATTCTCAGAGTCCTGGCATTATGATTTTAGAAAGATTGTATTTTAGAAAGATTATATGTTAACAGAATATTATCTTACTTTCTAATATAAAAACTAAAAAATAAATGTAGAAAATAAAATATTTTCAATTACTACATCATATGTCATGTATTTGGTATAAAATCACTAAAGCTGTATATGTTTTAAATATAAACCTTTATTTTAAACAATGAAGAGCATAATGTAAAACCATGTTTGTTATTCATTTGTTACCTACAAACCCACTGTCTGTGGCCCTACTTAAAATACTTCTTTTAATATCTCATTTTAAAACTTCTGAAGCAGCTTAGACAATTTTCAAGTAATCGTTAATATAAATATAAACCTATTTCAATAAATTAATATGCAATTATATGTTTTGGATAACTCATTTTCTGAACTATATACAAAATTCAGTTCCAGATTGTCTCTGGTAACCAAGAATTGAGCCGCAATGCTTTTCATTTCATGAAAACACATTTTATCATGAATCCAAGGAAGCCTGATATGTAAATGGCTTTCTGAGCTTCCCACGGACTAGCTCTTACACAATGCTCCAACTGATTTGAAGGCCAACCCAGTCCCAGATCCCTAAGCATTTGGCAAACACTTTTTCATTCAACAGTTGTGCCAATAAAACATGTTCTCCAAGAAATTTTCCAACTGAAAAGATGAAGGCAGGACCCTTAAAATATTTGTCTTTGAATCACCATTGCCGAAAACTGGGAAACAAACTGGTCAGGGGGCAATTTCTTAGAGATTTACTAAATGACAAGTAAAATTATAACAACAGAGGAAACATTTGTTTCAATTATTTGTATTTTGCTATTTCATTCATAGTTGTTCCTCTGTGAGCAGAGATATAACAGGAAATGTAGTTGGTTTCTTTTATTTTGGAGCAATATTTCTCTCCAAATAGTTATTAAGTCACTTACTTTTAGGAAAATTCTTTGCAATTTGGGAAATCAGTAGAGAATACTGACTAAGATCTTTGGCTTCAGAATCAAACAGGCCACTTCTAAGACTTACTAGCTAAGTTATTTTGGGCAAACATCTTAAATTCTCAATCTAATATTCCAAATTTAACTGGACTTTATTATTTCTTTTTTATCTCATTACTCCTTGTTGAACTAAGCACATTTTTGATAACATATTTACCACTTGATGATAGTAAGCTGAATGACATTTGATTCAGATTTTTGTTTATACACATAGATCTGCTAAAAATATGAGAAAATATTACTGTAAATTTAGCATGATTTTATCTGTTAAAAGGAATAGTGATTATTTTGTTAATAGTTAGAAAGGAAATTGTCCTAGGAAGGTTACAACTAGTAAGAATCTTAAAACAATATCTTCATAAGAGAAGCACTAAAATCTTGTGAACAGCTTATATTTGTTTGCAATCACTCTTTTCAAAAATTACATATGCTAGTTAATAATCATTTATTTGTATTCTGCACATAGATCACTAATAGTGAAATTTCTTCTTTGGCATTTTAATAAACAAATGAAGTGTTTGACTATACTTTGATTATTGTCTTGTTTGCTGTAAAACAATCACAACTATTAGAGTCACCACTAAAGTCAAAAGGGCATCTGAATTTAGTTTCAAGAAGCCAAGAGAAAGGTAGACTAGCTTTTGTTAACACTGTGCTTCTCAGACTGGGGTTCATATATTGGGTGACATGACACAGAATGTTTGATGTTACTGGAAAAATAGTGGTTTCTCCTGAACTCCCAATCCATCAGTTTTCTAAATAATATTTGAAAATATTATTTTTAAGTTGAAGCAAATATGTTTTCTGATTCTTAAACTAGGTTTTGATGGATGAGTAGAATTTTTCACTAGTATGAAAATGGAACAGAATGCAAAAAGCCTATGAATTTTAAATAAAAATGATATTTCGAAGATATTTCATAATACCAACATTGAAGAGTATTTCAATCTGATATGGTATGGAAATTAATCATATTTTCTGTGTTTGGAGGCCAGAAGACAATCTTTCATGTTTTTGTACATTCTATGTTCAAAAACTCCCCCGCTTTCATTAAAGAGTTCTTATTGCTCTATTTAGAAGACAAATTTTCTCAGTTCTCATTTTGTCACTTAAATAGTCAGATTATAAAATATGGATGGATTCACTATCCATTACATAGAAGATCAATAATTTTGTACTGCATTACCTGAGAATGTAGGAGCATGTGCTTAAACACTAGCAAACTGGGGACACTCAATTATAATATAAAGAAAAAACTTTAAAATTTTAATGAATTTTGTATTTTTAATTTTTCTGAAATAAGCAAAGTAGACATCATAGGAGAAAAAGGCACAACTTCGTTGGAATTTCTGATACTAATTTCTCACTCTGCTTTCTATTTTGAATTGCATATAGGGCAGTGAGGGTGCATCACAAGTTGTTCAGGTAGCAGTACCTGCAAAGGTCTTTCTCTGACCTTGTGGATATCCATCAAAATCTGTCAAGGAGGCAGTTGTGGGAACTCTCCTTTGCTTATGAAAATCATCAGATTAGGAGGTTTTAGAAATAACTTCAATTCCTAGTCCTAATAATTTTCGGTCTTTTCTCTCGATAGTGGGGATTCCCTATCATTCACTCTTTATGCACGCTTAATTTCTTATTGTTCTGGAACATGCCATGTGCGTTTATGCCTCTATAATTTTGCATATGTAGATCCCTGTCAGGTATGCTTTCTTCCACTTGTCCAAACAGCAAACTGCTCATTCATCAAAACACAGATTAAGTGTCATGGACTCCGTGAGGCTTCATTGAATCACCTCCCCCTATGGATGTAATTTGCAGGTACTCATCTGACCTCTGTTGTCACAGTGCATTGAATCATTATTCAATATTTCAATTTCTTCAACTCTTACAAGGATTCTTCAGGGAGGAGATGGCGTGTCTTGGGTAGTGGGCTAAAAAGTGGCACATATGATTATTGAAAAACAAAGAAGGCTTTTCCTCTTTTTTGACATATTTTCAGCCTCAATGATTATTATAAATTCTATAAATATTAGAAGATAAATGTGTGTATTTAGTAAAGGACTTTAATTTTATACAGAACAATGTTTGTTTTTGAAATACGTTTTAGCAATTTATTACTTTCCAAAGTGTTTTCTCATACATTTGATTATCTGATATTCATAATAATTCTCTCATTTCCTGAAAAACAAACATCATTCTCATTTTTAAAGGCTGAGTCATACAAATATATGACTAGCTTTAGAGAAAAACAGGTAAGTGTAGAAGGCCCTCTCTCTCTCCCTATGTCTCTCTCTACATATATCTATATAATATTAATATCTGATCACATATTTCAGTTATTGCATAGATACTTCTGATTTACTGGAAAATGACAGACCCTACATATTTTGGAAAACATGCTTAATCTAAATGTGGTTTAGTTGCCAATGCATGATTTTTTAAAGTTCAACTTAATTTATAAATTATGTAATTGATAATCACAGAAATAATGATTAGCATATATTATGTACTTAATATATATAGTTGCATCAGCGTGACCTGAATGTGAGACACAGAATCAAAGGAGACAATTTTGGAGCTTTAAGATTTTACTGCCCCACTGGATTTCGGCCTTTGTTTTTGTCAATTTCTCCCATTTGGAATGGCTGTATTTACCCAATGCTTGTACCCCCATTGTATCTAGGAAGTAACTAACTTGCATTTGATTTTACAGGCTCATAGGACGAAGGGACTTGCTTGTCTTAGATAAAACTTAGACTTTCGAGTTAATGCTGGTATGAGTTAACACTTTCAGGGACTGTTAGGAAGGCACGATTGATTTTAAAATGTGAGGATATGAGATTTGGGAGGGGCCAGGGGCAGAATGACATGGTTTGGCTGTGTCCCCCACCCAAATCTCATCTTGAATTCCCAGGTATTGTGGGAGGGACCCCACAATTACTCACTAGGAGATAATTACCCACTAGGAGGTAATTGAATCATGGGTGGAGGTCTTTCCCATGCTGTTCTTGTAATAGTGAGTAAGTCTCATGAGATATGATGGTTTTAAAAAGAGCAGTTTCCCTGCACAAGCTCTCTTCTCTTGTCTGCCACCATGTAAGACATGCCTTTCACCTTCTGCCATGATACTGAGGCCTCCTCAGTCACGTGTAATTGTTCAAGTCCATTAAACCTCTTTCTTTTGTTAATTGCCCAGTCTAGGGTATGTCTTTATCAGCAGTGTGAAAACCTACTAATACATGTATATATTGGAATATAGGAAATATGGTAGTTTTCATTTTAACAATAGACACTGGCATACTTTTAATCAATTGTTTTAAGGAAACAATTTTCCTGTGCTGAGCTATGCAGATACAAAACAGAAATTTCAAGACCGATTTGCATTACTATTTACCAAATTGTTCAAACTTCCATACAATGTACAGCGTAAATATACTGCCTCTAGCATCATTTGGCAAATCTCTGACCACTATTTTCTGTTTATCTGCTTACTCTGGCCTTCTGGAAAATAACAACAATACCTACCTTACAGGGTTATTAATATTAACAAACACATAATACATGACAAAACCAGTTCTAATACATTATTTTTTCACTCCAAGGCACTACACTCTGGGTAATATTCATTTCAGATTTTTCACTACAGTTTTTCTTTTGTCTATTTGACTTTATAAAAAAGATTTACTCTTATTCCTCTCAATACAAACAGAAATCTGACTCAAAGTTTTGATAATTTTAACATAAATCATTTTTTTTCTATTAATATTGCTTTGCACAAGTTGTATCTGTATCAGTAAACTATTTAATGCAATTTATAGAACCAACAGTCAACGGACACATTTCTTCACCCACTACATCATAATAGAGAACAGAAATCACATTCAATTCAAAATACATTTAGAGTGATTTCAAATTGATAAAGAACATTTTTTTGCAATTTGCTTACACAATGTCACTAGAAATTATACTCTAGGGTACTAGAAATACATGATAAGGTTGAGGTATTTTATAAAATTAGAGTGATTTGTGAACTTTTTTCAAGATACATGACAAAATACAAAACAAATGAAACATAGAGCATTCGTCCACATGCCTTTAAGAACTAGCTTAGAACGTCTGGTTTGGCCACTACTCCTGTCTGTAATGAAGATTTACAGTCTAAATCTAAGCATTTTCCAGATATTTATTTACAGAAATGTTAATACTGTCACTCGGCAGCATGTCACTGAATCATTTAAGTTTAGCATAGATGGCCTGGTGTCAGCCTGTGCTCACTGATGGCAAAGTAAATGGCAAAGTTGCTCTTCTAGGCCTCAGTTCCTTGCTAGGGAAAGAGCCCTGCCCTTCTCATGTAATTAAAAAAAAAATCAACCTAATATTTTATTTTTGTCCATGGAATAAAACTGTTTACATGTGCAATTTCCTCCTATGTTTGTGCAAAAGCAGATACAATTCTGTGTCACATGGAGTCAGAATGCCATATAGATATGTCACAATTTATTCAAAATTGTAACTATTTTTAAATCTTTTCTGCTATTTGGTATTAAATAGTCTGGATTTGTCTCATGTCACAAAACTGCATTAATAATAACAGTAGAAGTTCTAAGTGATATTATAAGATTAACTCTCCCCATAACTTAGAAAACTTAAATATTTAACAAGAAAATTTTTATTTTATTTTGGTCTTTCATTTTGTCTTTTCACCAGTATCGTCTGCTACTTTATGGAGAAAATGGAGCTATAGTTTGAAACATAAACAGTCTGGCCAGATATATTCATTTAAACATAATGGAGGAAATAGAAATCTCTTTTCCCCATGATCAATTTCAACACCAATTATAAGCCAAAACATCATGGCTTCATAAATTCATAACCTTGTATTACCAGTGTTTGATGATGAAATCCTAAAAGATGAGCATCATAAATCTTGAATCTTTAGAAATCTTACAAAAGAGCACTAAATGTATAAAATACACATCACAATATAAATGAACAGTCACCATAAAAAATGGTAAACATCAAGGTGGCATTTCACCACATAGATGAATTTATCTATTGCACTGTCACAAGACCCCATGATTTAAATATTTTTATTTTTTATGATGATGAAAACTGAAACAATATAATCCAGTACTATAAAATGCTATGGCAATATTGAAGCATTTAGAGTACATGATTTGATACAAATTATGTTCTCAAAGGCCTCATTTCTGCTTTCGATTTTATGAGTGTAGATGCCACCTTTACTAAATTGGCTGAGGATGTCTTCCAAGATGTAAAGTTAGAAGAGGTTTTAAGAATATAGCAAAGCATAACATCATGAAACCACCCAATAGGTAGTATTTATGTTTTCAGTATTATATTTATTACTGTTTCTATGTAGTTTAAAGAATAAAATACCTATAAACGATAGTTACCATTATCTTTCTTAAGTAACTTTATAGCGTAGATTATATATCCAGTTGTCTCTCATTAGTATTTTAGATTCTCCAGAGTTGAATGCATAACACTATACCATTATAAGCAAAATAGAAAAAAAATGTTTTCTGAGAAATTGTGATTTCAATTTTGTTTGAGGTACTAAAAAATTGTCATTTTTAAAATTGATAAATAAAACTTCAAGTTACTTAATATATCTCAGATTATTTGCTTCTCAGTAACAATCATCTGGCTTTTCCCAAGTGATTGTTCTTATCATATTTTTATTATAAAATTAGATTTAAAAGTTAGCTTACAATAGATGCTCTTCCAGAAAACAGAAAGTCTATAAATTTCACTTTTCTCTAATTTTACATACAGAGAATGAATCTTAAGAGTGAATCTTAGAATCACTTGAGTCTTAGCAGCAGGTCACCAATGCTTCTTCTTAACTAAGATGTTTATCATTTTTAGAAAGTTTGAGTTCAGACAATAAGAGGCAATGAAAATTCTTTATCTAGGTTTGAAAGCTTGCCTTGGGGCAGCTAATTTCTGTGATGACTTATGGCAGAAATCCAGCAGCCTGCTGTTGACATTTTCATAGTAATTATAGATCAGGAGTTGGCTGCTCTGAAGAGCAAAAACTTGTTGCATATGACATGGCAAACCCTTGCTAATATATATATATGTATATTTACTATCTATATCAATATATTTATTAAATACATATATTTACTATAGTTTAAACATGGTATTAAAAAGTGTTCTTGGAAAGTGAATGAGTTTAAATGCAAAAACCAAAATTTGGGAAAGACTGACTAGAAATTAAAAATGAACATGTGCTCCATAACTGCCAGACTCCATAAAAAATTTCTACAGAAGAAATAAGATAAAATGTTGTGTTCACAACTAATAGTATTAACCTGGGTTGGGGTATTTATTCTAACTACTAACTCCTTTACTTACTCTGCAGAAAATGGGTTACAGTTTGCTTCGCTTACTCATATTTGAATGTTTTATGCGTATTCCTTCTGCACTCCTGGAGTGCAAGGCACAGACCCCTGAGGAAATATGGCTTTTTCCACTGCTGACCCTGCCTCTCAAATAGTGCTCCAGGTAGTCATGGAAAAGACAGGTTGCATTTGACTACAGAAATCATGGAAGAAGTCATGGAAAAAGGGAAACATAAAAATGGATCATGAAAAATGAGAATGAGATAAATAACAAGGCAAAGTCCTTCTTTTCCAGTAAAACTCACTATGAAGAAGACACAAAAAAAGAAAGAGCCGCAAAATGTGGTATGAAGAGTGATTCCTGATTTGTATGAAGAACGCATGAAAGAGGAAATAAGGATAAGAAAGCAAATGTGGTTTGGAGGCAGGTAGTGAGGAGCTTTTGGATTTGGGAATAGGAATAGTGGATGTTGTTTGGTGTTGACATCTGAATAGAAAGCTCCTGGTGAGACCAGTCTATCATCAGGAACATCCTGGCTACCTGTGAAAAAGCTCACACTGCAGTATTACCTTGATGAATTTACCACCATCCAGGATCTGGACTTCAGCCCTAAAGCCTCAGAAACCTGTTCTGTCAGCAGAAAATACGTGTCAGGAAGACTGGTACATTTGTTCCCTGAGGCTGAGCTACATTAAAATCAGAAATTTGCTGGGTGAGCATGCAATTAAAGAAAGGATATTTTTTTGACTGTACATGTTGTAGAACATTAGACTAATGTTAGAAATGACCACTCTCTTTCCTTAGCACTGGCAAAGGTTGCCTGGGTAAATGATTTTTCTGTCTCATTTCAGACTCCTTCTGATGAACAGTCTTTCTCCAAGTATATGTTACAATATTTAAAGAGTCTCCAATAGACTTAGGAATCACATGATCTCCCTCTAACGACTATACATCTACGTGAACTGATCCATTATATGGAGTTTGCAGTTTATCCACCAAAAACAATCCTGTTGACAGATTTTTGGAAGGCAACTGCTATATGCAATCCTATTCTGTAACAAATTAAAGGATGTATGGAAGCTTTTAAACAGAAGAACAAGATCAGAACTATGATTTGGGAAAAATTAATTGATCAAAAAAGCATTAGAGGTGTTTGCAGGCAGAGAGAAGCCTGAAAACATGAAGGTTATCTACACGACTAGCCTAAGGGACAGAAAATGAGGATCTGGCCCAAGGAAGAGTGAACAGTCTTGGATTTGAAAAATACTGCAGAGAAGACCCTGACAAAACATGCAAGTGATTTGATTGGGAACACTGAGGAGGAAGACAGGAGTTGGAGGAATCAGCAATAATAAACATCCTGTAATTACAAGATCATTTAAAATTTTTTTGTATACCTTTAAGGATTCTGTTATGTACAAATGACTTTCATTGCACAGCTCACTGTTACCTATGGTTTAACTAATCACAGCTGAGAACTATGAATTCTCTGAATATTATACACAATTTTTTGCATATCTAAATATTTTCTGAAAAAGTGACCACAGATGGCCTCAAATTCTGAGTTTCTGTACCCCAAAATAATTAAGAATTTTTAACCCAGAAGATTAGCTTTGGAAAAGCATCAGTTTAATAAATATAGAAACACTTCATTAATTATGTTGCAAAAGTAAACACTCATAATTGAATGACATTATAGAAAAATCCTAAAATAAATATAAATAAGATCAGAGAATAAACTACTTTGCCAAACTAAACACATATACAAATTGCCTTAGCCAATGTCTTTATTAAAGACCGAGAAACAATCTGTTAAACACTGTGAAATAAAATATATGTGGCTACTTTATTTGCCTTTTATTAAGGAATATGAACTATAAAAAGAAAACAAAAGTTTGTTAAAGAATAATTTGAGTATCCTTGGACAATTTTATTTACAAGGTTATTTCAGTTAAAAATTATAATACAGTTGACCCTCTGTATCCATGAATTTCACATCCATGCATTCAACCAACCACAGGCTGAAAATATTAAAAAAAAAAAAAAAAAAAAGAATGGATGGATGTCTCTCTACAGAACATGTACAGATGTTATTTTTTTCTTGCTATTTTTTTTCCCTAAAAAATACAGTAAAGCAGCTGGGCATGGTGGCTCGTGCCTGTAATCCCAGTACTTTGAGAGGCTGAGGTGGGCAGATCACCTGAGGTCAGGAGCTCAAGACCAGCCTGGTCAACATGGTGAAACCCCATCTCTACTAAACACACACACACACACACACACACACACACACACACACACACACAAAATTAGCTGGGCATGGTGGCAGGCACCTGTAATCCCAGCTACTTGGGAGGCTGAGGCATGAGAATAGCTTGAACCTGGGAGGCAGAGGTTGCAGTGAGTCAAGATCATGCCATTGCACTCCAGCCTGGGCGACAGGGTGAGACTCTGTCTCAAAAACAAATAAATAAGTACAGTAAAGCAACTATTGGCATAGCATTTATATTGTATCAGGTATTATAAGTAATTTAGAGGTAGAGTATATGGTAGAATGAGTGTAGGTTACATGCAAATACCATACTGTGTTATGCTCAATCCATGTGTTGAGCATCCATGGATTTTGGTATCTCTCATGTTGGGGGTGTCCTGGAACCAATCCCTTGTGGATACTGAGAGAAGACTGTACATGAAAATGTTTCAAAAACCTGAAAAATATGCTACTGCAAATTTGCATAATATACAAAATTCTATTCATATGTCCTTTATACAGCTTGATTTCTAGGGGATTTAGCGAAAATTTATTTAAGAAAGAAACTTGGTGGTGGATATATATAACTTATACCCAATTTAAAAATCAATCTGAGATACATATTTTCATATACTGAATGGCTATACATGATATGAACATGACAACATTGCTATAAAAATTAAATTGCAGATTTTTTATTATGCCATCTAGGAGGAAATATATAGTTTCATTAAAGTAAAGAAAAAAAGTTCAACCCACAAACCACAAGGGTTTTAGCAAACAACAAACACAAATCAGAAACATCACAGTATAGTCCAAAAACAAAAAGGTGAAAATTAAAATTATCAAAGTCTAATAACTAAGAACATTTTTTAATTACAACTTCTAAATCATGCAACTACCTACCACTTAAAAGAACTACTGTTCACAAATATCTTACTTATGTTTCTAAGATGGCACATTTCTGAATAGCACTTAAAAGCTATTCACGAGCACATAGGCTGAACAATCAGAAGTCAGGGAACTGCCCTTAGCTCAAAAATGATCCCACATTATTAGCAAAGTAAGTGTCTGAGATCCCAAGTAAACATTAACTTGGCCTCAGATGATGTGTTGACGTTTTACTTGACTTCTGATCCTAGTTCCAGGAGTAGCAATGGGCACCAGGGGGTGCTTTTGTCATCTTTGAGTGGAATGCCAAGCTTCCTCTAGAATCCACACATCAGAGCAAACAACATATTCAATAAAGAGGTGTTCCTTCCAAGAATAAACATAAGACTTTTTGTAGCAAAGCCAGGTGGCTTTCAGCTACTCAGAACAAACCACACAGCTTTGAAATTAAATGTCCAGATCTCATTCACTGACCTAAAAACTGCCTATGCTTCTCAATCATATTCCAAACTTGCTTCATGGTATACATTTATTTTTTTTAATATATTCCCTAAAAAAATAATGTGGGATATTCTTTTTCCTATCTTGACTACTAATTTGTTATTTGAATCAAACATGTCATTCCCCATAGACAACTTTCCCATTTTTAAAAGTTTTTATCTAGAAAAATATGTAAAGACAAAAAATATTTTAATTCTGAAATAAACAATTTTAAATGACAATAACATTAGCAAAGAAAGTTAATATATGTAATAAGAAATTCCAGGGGTAATATACTAAATGTGTGGTCTATGTACAAATATCACTTTGCCTAGTGTTACTTTCAAATTTCACAGCTTCCAAACTAGCACTTCCTTAGTTATCAGTATGGAGTGTGCCTTTAATTCAGTTTCAGTAAGCACAACAGTTCTTTAAAACTATCAAGTGTATAACATCTCAACTTCAAAAATATATATTTTATGTCAAGGAAAAATGTCTCGGGTAATACTAGGTTAATGCTGTTGATACAATGTTCTAGAAAAGTTCTGCCTCGGGGGAATGTTCATTTTAGATGAATCTGACTGCCTCAGGGACATCTGAGGAGAATATCAGATGTTGCCAAGGGCACCTTAGGCAGCCTTACTGGAAGACTAGCAGGTTGCCTATGATTTCACACTACACTGTATGCCATGAAAGGCTATAAATATTATCCTGATATTCTAAAACTGATTCTCAGCAGATGCTAATACCATGTGCTAAGGCAATTAGCAAGCTCATATTTCACAGTATACCGCCTATAGTACCCTATGTAAATATTTTGAAAGTCACAAAGTAGCCCGGTGATAGAAGAGTAAAAGTGAGCTGTGATTAAGGGACTATCGAATTACTATTTTTAGGAGCTATATCTAATATTTTAGCAGTATTCAGGCGCACGATGGCCTGCAACGTTTTATAACTCAGAAGACAATTAGATTAAGCTGTGGCATTTTTGGTTCCTCTCTCATTCCTGCTAAATGAGATTTTACTTATGCTAAGAATAAAGAACTCACAGAATTATCTGGAACACTCAACATAAAGATTTCCAGTTGACTGATTTATTTTAATTTTCATCAGAGAATATTCCATGTAATCATTTAGTTCACATACTTAGTATGAAATTTAGCATTAAGTTCTCTGTAACTTAAAAATAAATTATAGAAATTACTGAATTTTAATTTATTCTACATTTTCTTCAGTGTAGCAGATTAATTTTGCTTTTTGCTAAAAAAACTCCAAAACAGAATCCATGTTCAGTGTTATTGTTCATAACATCTTAAATGAAATTCTAGATATAAAGGACTTCAAAATATATGTAGACAACAAAATAGTCTTAAAAACTTACATATATTCCAACCTATATTATATATGATAGGATTTTATTTTTTTAAGTCAGTAACATTAAATCTATCTTTGATATTCAACATGGAAAACAGAAAACTACATTTTCTATTAGGACAGAGATTGGTAAGTTTTCTTAGAACTCATTCAACAATGGTTACAATTATATTGTATGTGTTGATTATATATAATATTGTGAGCTCCTAAAATTTAATTTTAAAAAATAATTCATTTTTCATTTCCATTTTACCTAATTTGATAATAGGAAGAAGTTAATGTCTCTTCAGCCAAAAACAAGGCAGGGTGGGGGCACAACTCTAGAAATTAAAAATTAGGCACAGTAACACTTTAAAAAACAGCTTCCAAAGATGTTAAATAAACTTACAAGCCAAACAACAGCTACTGTAAGAAATTTTTTTTTTTTTTTTTTTTTTTTTTTTTGAGACAGGATCTCACTCTGCCATCCAAGCTGTAGTGCAGTGGTATGATCACGGCTTACTGCAGCCTCAGCCTCCTGGGTCAAGCAATCCTTCCACCTCAGCTTCTCAAGTAGCTGGGACCACAGGCATGTACCACTAATACCCATGATTTTTTTTTTTTAATTTTGCAGATAGGAGGTCTGGCTTTCTTGCCCAGGCTGGTCTCAAACTCCTGGCAGCAGGTGATCCTCCCACCTTAGCCTCCTAAAGTTCTGGAATTATAGGCATGATCCATCCCACCCGGCCTAGTATTTCTTTTAACAGCTATTTCTGACCACGTAAGATATTCAGACCTGCACTGTGATATCAAAAAAGGTCAGTAATAAAAATGCCAGTAATATGCTGTGGTCAAATATAGTATCTCTATAGGGATAAACATCACTATTTGAACAGTATGTGATTTGAAGCTACTGGCATTTGTAAGACTAATGAAGGACAGGCAACTAGAAGTTTCCTACTGCAGCTTCAAGATACACTGATCAAATTACAGCAAGATCACAGTGATTTTGTATAAAGGACAATACATTCCAATACAAAGTACAAACCTTAATCACTTCCTTGGTTAAAAAGACTAACCATAAGTCAAAAGATAGAAAACCAAGCCAGACACAATGTGCAACGCCTGTGATCCCATCACTTTGGGAGGCTGAGGGTGGAGGATGGCTTGAGCCTAGGAGTTCAAGACAAGCCTACGCAACAAAGTGAAACCCCAATCTCTACAAAAATTAAAAGAAACAAAAAATTAGCCACACATGGTGGCACATGCCTGTAGTCCAAGCTACTTGAGAAGCTATGGTGGAAGGATCACTTGAGCCCAGGAGTTCCACACTGCAGAGAGCTATGATGGCACCACTGCACTAAAACCTGGGCAACAGAGCAAATAGCTGACTATTTATTATTATTATTATTATTGTACTTTAAGTGCTGGGGTACATGTGCAGAACGTGCAGGTTTGTTACATAGGTATACACATGTTATGGTGGTTTGTTGCATCCATCAACTCATCATCTACATTAGGTATTTCTCCTAATCCCCTAAATCTCTGACTCTTAAAAAATAAATAAATAAAATAATATAAAACAACAAAAAAACCAATTTGAGCTGTCTGTTATAACTGATTTAAAGTGGTCAACTGTTAATTAAACAAACAACCCATGTTCTTTAGAGTTGGAAGTCATTTCAAACTTCACTGATTTTGAGCAGGTTTATTAAGCTTGGTGATACTGAGTTACATTATTTGTGAAAGAAGATTACTAATCTCTACTTTTTTGATTAAAAGATTTTCCAAAAAAGAAAAAAACCACGTGACCCAATTAAAAATGGGCAAAGGACCTGAATAGACATTTCTTCAGAAATGATATACAAGTAGCCAACAGTATACAAAGATACGTTCAATATTACTAATCATTAGGGGAATGCAAATCAAAACCATGAAATCAACTCACATCCATTGAGAAGGATACCAAGAACAACAACAACAAAATGTAAATTAACAAGTGTTAGCAAGGGTGTGAAGAAATTGGAACCTTTATTCATTGTGAGTTGGACTATAAAACAGAATAACCACCATGGGAAACAGTATGGCAGTTCCTAAAAACAAATTAAAAATAGAATATCATATGATCCAGCAATTCCATTTCTGAGTATATATCCAAAGAACTGAAAGCAGGATGTTGAAGAAATATTTGCATACCTATGTTCATAGCAGCATCATTTGCAATAGCAAAAAGGTAGAAGTAACCCAAGGTGTTTATTGACATATAAGTGGATAAATGTGGAATATACATACAATAGAATACTGTTTGATCTTTAAGAAAAAAGGAAACCCTGTCACAGGCTACAATATGAAACTTGAGGACATTAGGCTAACAAAAGCCAGTCACAAACAGACAAATACTGTTGTTCCACTTACAGATCTAAAGTGGGTGACATTCGCAGAAACAAAAAGTAGGATGGTTTTTCCCAGGGGCTGAAGGAAGGATGAAATGGGATGTGGTTAAATTAGTATAAAGTTTCAGTTCCGCAATGAAAACATTCTGGAGGTTGGTCACAAAACAATGCGAATATACTTGCCACTACTGAATTACAGACTTAAAAATGGCTATATGGTAAATTTTATGTGGTGTTTTTTACCACAATTTGAAATTTTATGTCATGTGCTTTTTACCACAATTAAAAATTGTATGTATAATTATATATAATTATATACAATGAATAATATAATTTAATAACATATAAATAAAATTATATATAGAGAGAGATTATACTAAGTGAGATAACATATTTAAAGTGTCTAGCATATAACAGATACCCCAAACAGCATTAACAGATGAAGAAGTGTTACTCTCCTATGTTTAAGGACAAAGTTTCTGGAGTCAAAATTCTACTACTAGAGGGGAGAGCCCTGACCCATATTTACTATCTGTGTGATCTTGGCCCTGAGTTTCCTCAGCTACACAATGGATTAAAAGTTGCACATTCCTTACAGGGATATTACTAATCAATACATTTTTTTAAATTGGTCAGGCACAGTGGATCACGTCTGCAATCCCAGAACTTGGGGAGGCCAAGGGAGGAGAATCACTTGAGCTCTAGGAGTTCAAGACCAGCTTGGACAATATAGCCAGTCCCTATCCCTAAAAAATTACAATAAAAGTGAACTTACAATACTCCTTGCATGTACTATGCCATATAAAAGTGGTTATTATTATATTATTATTTTTATTTATTTATTTATTTTTAATATTTTTTTTATTGCATTTTAGGTTTGGGGGTACAGGTGAAGAACATGCAAGATTGTTGCATAGGTACACACATGGCAGTGTGATTTGCTGCCTTCCTCCCCCATCACCTATATCTGGCATTTCTCCCCATGCTATCTCTCCCCAACTCCCCACCCCCCCGCTGTCCCTCCCCTATTTCCCCCCCAACAGACCCAGTGTGTGATGCTCTCCTCCCTGTGTCCCTGTGTTCTCATTGTTCAACACCCGCCTATGAGTGAGAACATGCGGTGTTTGATCTTCTGTTCTTGTGTCAGTTTGCTGAGAATGATGGTTTCCAGGTTCATCCATGTCCCTACAAAGGACACAAACTCATAGTTCTTGATGGCTGCATAATATTCCATGGTGTATAGGTGCCACATTTTCCCTGTCCAGTCTATCATCGATGGGCATTTGGGTTGGTTCCAGGTCTTTGCTATTGTAAACTGTGCTGCAATGAACATTCGTGTGCATGTGTTCTTATAGTACAACGATTTATTGTCCTTTGGATATATACCCAGTAATGGGATTGCTGGATTATTATTATATTATTATCAATTTCTAGACAAGAAAGACTCTGTCATTATATTTTTATTATTAAATTTTTAGTACTTACCTCATTTAATATTTTGGATGAGTACATTTTACCATCATCATCCTCTATAGCCAAAATAATTCAAACTTTGAGTTCACATCCACATATAAAATACAGATCTTTTATGCATTTAGCTTCTTTTTCAAAGTAATCTGGTTAGAAAAACAGCCATTAATTAAATTAAAATCTTTTAATTATTTTCAGTCAAATATCTAATAAAGTTGTATTTACTTTATAAATTCTGAGGCCATGGTTTTCCAACACGTTTTTCCATTTTTGGCATGCTGCTTACTATATTCATGCTTAGCACACTACTAACGACATTGTATTTAGACATAATTACCATACTTAGTTGGAATTTTCAGAAAATAAAATAAGGCAAAAAGAGGAATCCATGATAAAATAGTATGGAAAAGTTAAAATAGACTTTATTTTTTCTTTGTGTATTCAAAAACATAAAGATGTGGTATGATTTTAATTGACGAAATGCTATAATAATCTGAAAATAGAAATATTAGCATATAGTTCATTCCTAAATCCACAAAAAGAGCTTAAGTGAATGCTGTGGAAAAGAGAAGCAATTTTTGTATATGCCACTTGCTATTTGATTGTGTGTATAAAATAGCTATGTATACCAAATGTAAGTGCCTTTTCTAAATTATGTCAGTAGTTAACCGAGTTACCAAATGTTCAAACCTAACAAAAAAATAATTACAGATTGCTGCAATAAAATGGTACTTAAATTTTATTTTCTATATTGAAATAGCATAATTTAAATAATCAATAACTTTTCTAATCAGTTATGAAAACAGAATATTGAATTTATCTGTTTGACAATAAGAGTGATAATATGGCTTAAAAGTATTCAAAGCATACAAGCCACATACACAAACAAAAACATCTACCTCACACAGATTCTTATTATTATTTATTCAACATGATGCTTTTAAAACCAATAAATGAACTAATGAAATTTAATGATGCTATTTCTGAAGGATCAAATAAAAAATTTTATTAGGCCATTATTCTTAAATTCTAAATCGAAAATCTGCAATATATATTTGGAGGTGGGACACAATGTTTCTGATTCAGACCATTATTTCCCTGATAAAGGAATCAGCTTGTGAGCATAAAATTGAAGGCCAGATGACTTCTGGTTTAAGAATATCAGGGAAAGAATCAATCCTTTGGGGAGAAACGACATGACTGCAAGAGAAAAATAACTGTATGAAGACTTTTTACCTACCTTTCACCTTATATATCTGTAAATTATATTATTTCTATTAATTTATGTATAATAAAATAGTAAGCAAAATTATATAATCATCCCTTGTAATATAATCATGCCATGAAAATGTATGAAAAATAATAAATATATATGAAAGTTTTTATTTATCAAGTAGGAAGAAGGAAAAAAAGTCAAGGATCTCTCCAAAAAACAAAACCTGATAGATAAATAGACAAATAGACCAATTCACCATCTCTGCTTATGATTCAGTTAAGGAGCTCAAGCATTCTAATTGCCAGCAATCTCCTATGTCAAGGAAAAAAAACTTTAAAGATTAAAGGCTGTATAGGAATTCTGGCAAATCTGATTTGCTACAGTTTTTATTTCCTAACTGTCCCAGAGATACTAGAACCAAAAAGACTGTTTGCTTTGCTTTCAAGCCTAAGAGCTGCATGAACCTGGCAAGGGTGTCACTTCTAGTATTATTTCAGCCAAATGTTGTTTGTGTTAATTACTTTCCTTTTTCTGCATCAGAGGAAATACAGCAGTAGCAGCAGGAGAGTATCCTGTTCTTTAAGAGATGTGAGAAATAAATTCTGATTCTTTCCCACCAATCACCATTAATGCCTTAACACAGGAATTCCTGACCTATCACCGAAGACCGACAGCTCAAAAAAAGTTTCACAGAAGACAGGCTAAATGATTTCACCAAAGGAAAACAGCATTGGTCAGTAGATGCAGCCTCTCCTTAACATGATAACTTTTTGGATAGTCTTCTTTGGTTTTTGACCTTCAAAATTTCCTCTTAGAAATTAGCACACTACTACTTGTCACCAAACTCCTACACCTAGAACCTTATGTACTAGGTGTCATAGTTCTGGCCCAAGCAGCACTACTCAAGTGTGTCCATCATGGCTAAGAGGATACTGGGATAATATAGAATTCAGAAGACTGCTTAGGGAAGGAAACAATGGACAGGCAATGACTGAAAAAAAAAATCCCATCAGAGGACACAGGGGTGGAGACCGAGAATATCTTCAAGAGCTATTGAGATGAATGAAAGAGCACAACCAGATATCACAGTTACCAAAATTTTCTCCTAGTGCTGAGTATTGCTTGCTTTAAGGGTTAGTCATTCCCATTAAAGATTAAATTTCCCTGTGTCCCTTGCAGCTGGGTGTTGACCTGTAACTAAGTTCAGGCCTGTGGGATACAAGTAGATGTCATGTATAATCACGTTCAGGTCAATTCTGGGACAAGGTGATTGTCCTAGATTTTCTCTGAAACCCCTCCTGTTAGATTGGAAATGGCCATTAATAGAGAAGCTTGCTTAAGGGAGTCACCATGAAGCCCAGGCTGGACACCCACTTTTTGCTGGTCTCATGTTTGGCCAGCAGAATTCTATCATTTCTCAGGTACTCTGATTCAGGGTCTCCTTCTTCAGGAACCGAATCTCTCTCTAACCAATGCATTGGCAGCTGAGTGAGGTAGAAATGAAATAAATAAATCTGAACTGTTGGTAAAGTATCTGCACTTATCTATACAACCATTAATTGAAGTTTAGTAGTTGAAGAAGAAAGGGAAGATATTAGTGCTTGATATTACCTATTAGGCAGCAAAACTATTTAAAGATGTTGGAGTGACAGAATTATGTTGTCAAAGAGAAACTACGGAAAAGAACTGGACAAATTGGCAGAGGGAGCACCGTGATGCACGCTAATGTCATCTGCTGTTGACCATTCTGAAACTGAACATGACAGTTTGGACATGGCATTTCTATTTTGACACATTTTGGAACTTTTAGGACTTAAGTGGTTTAATACATATAACTTTACATTGTATAAAAATTGAATTTTTATTTAAATTACAAAACTGGGCTTGAGGTGATCAGAAATGGAACTGGCCAATAAAAAAGACAACACAGTTCTAAAAAACCTTTAGGTAAGGATGTTTCAATTGGCAATGTGTTTTGAATATAATGTCCCCTCATTTAGTAAATATTTTCTAGTGTAACTCTGAGACAACTATTGTGGTAATGCCAGGTGAATTATAGGACTGTGGAGAGGAAAGGAGACTACAGTCTGTAACTGTAAGGAGTTCACAGTCTAATGGGGTGTCCAAATCTGTAAACTAGAAAGAGGCAGAAAGAGGAGAAATGATGATTTTCAGAAATGAAAGAAGACATATAAATACTCCAGGAGCTTACGGGACTTGGATAGTGTTTACAGAAGTCAAAGATCAGCCTTTAAAAGTAAGTACATAAAATGAAATAAAATTATGACCCAGATCATGAAAACTAAAGTTGTATAAGAACATAAAATGTCACTCTGAGTCACAATCATAAGATCTAAAAGCATCCAACCCCAAAGTCTTACTGTCAGAGTAGCAAAATAAATGCTTTATAGCAGTACATGATGTTCCTTTTGTATATCTAGCTAAAAAGTTTAAATATATAATCCCAAACAAGCTGACTAGCTATAAGAAACAGAAAAGCACACTGTGTCCACACATGTAACAGTAAATGAAATCAACTTCTCAAGTTATAAGATGCACAAAACCTAACCAGGAAAAGAAAACAAAAAACAAAGAAACTTAACATGTCTTAACATTTTGGAGGTGGGTAGATGGATATTGGCGTTCTACTCAACATGTTATATATAATAACTATACACATATGGTGCATACAAAAAAACCTATAGCACAATATAAAATTGCCTGTTTTTAGATTATTTAATCTGTTATCAACTTGACATACACACATATAATACATATATGTAACATATACATTCATATACAAATCTATACATAAATACTTATAAACATATATAACATACACAGAGTAATTTGTTTCTCTTAATTACACTTTTACACTTAGTTACGCTTTTCTAGTCATTCACTGGAAGTTAGGAGAGCCAGAGAGTTAAAATTATTGTTTTATCCTCTTTAATTTCTGTTAGGATGAACCCATGGAAAATGGACTAAAGTTCTGTGATCAACTCATACCTCCGGACAGAGTCTGATAATGTGATACCAGCTAGAGCTAAGATTCCCTCCAGAAACAAGCAGATGAGTGGACATTCTCTGACCTGCCTTTCTTCATCATGTGATAACTGATGACAAAACCAAACTTAAATCCTGACTGGTAAGCATGATAGTGGTTGCAGTAGCAGGTTTGATAAATAGGGATGTGGAATTGACACTATGATCATGGCTTAAGTGGTATCCTGATGACAGAAACAACAATCAGGCTGCTGCCAAGCCTAGCTTTTTGCTGCTGTAGTTACTCACTGGCCCCAGAATTGTTAAAGGTTGCCTATTGCTTCTCTTAAGAGGTCAAGTGCCTCTTGATTAAATCTCCTCATGATTTAAACGATATGAATAATAGTCCAATAAAAATACTACTGTGTGCTACAGTGTTCACCAGCTCTAGCTGCAAATATATACACTATATTTACAAGCTTTTAAGAACTGAACACAGTGCCCATAATCACCCTAAAAGCAAGAGAGAAAAACACTGATGATAATGCACTCAATTAACTGTGAAGAATTCCCACGAAACACCTGTGTTCTCAACTACAGTGAAGTACAGGTAATTATTACCAGGGTTACAAATATTGCTCCATAGTGAGAAACTCTGAAAAAAATGTACATTTTCATAAGAATTGTATAGCCATTATTGAAAAAGCATTCTTGGACAGAAAGAATAGTAGTTTATTAAATATATCTAAGTTATTAATAAATGTTTAATTTTATTTTTGATACATGCTGTTGAAAACTATAACAGCATAACTTTGTTGCCAGTAAAAAAGGATCCTTCAATGGTAAGGATATGCCTGTGACTCAAGAAATACAACCAGGGCACATCATAAATCTAAAAAATGTACTGAGAGAGCATTCCTTAAAGATTCTTATTGCTTGAATTTTAATGTTCTGTAGAGCCATAGGATACTTTATTTTGCACAGACATAGAAACCAGTTGTATTTACTTTCTAACAACAGTAGAAGTTGACAGATCCAAGAGAACCTTTACTCCTCTGTAGCCCACTAAGCGCCAGGAAATATTCCTCACCATCAGCCATTCTCTCTTAAATAATCCATACACTTAAGAACCTCACCTTATATGAAAAAGGAGAATAAAAAGAAAAAAGAAATTATAATGTTCTACTTACTATTCAACAGCCCCAAATCAGGTATTTTTTAAAAGTCAACTTATATTGAGTGCCTCCGAGACACATCAGCCTGTATTTTATATTTTCTCAATATTCTACATGTCCTTAAGCTTATATTAAGGTTAAATTTGTAAAGTTAAATTGGAGAACCTCATTATTGTATTAAATATATCTGAAGGATATCAAACATCACTGAAGGAATAAATGTAAACTGAAGTTTATTATGGTTTTCACAACACTAACAATTCCTTAAAACAAAAAGTTCAAAATGGGCCCCAGGTATTTTTATTGAAAAACAAATTTAATCTAGAACTATTTGAATTTCCATTAAAGGGCACAATCCTGTGTTTATTATATGATTTACTTAAAAATTAGCATGGCCATCATTCCTCTTTTTTCTGGTTCTAAAATACAGTATTTGAAGCTTCTCATATTCTATCTTTGTCATCCCTAATTACTGCATGTATTTCAGTAAAATCAGTAATAATTTTGATAACGTTATTATACCATGTATTACTAATTAATTAATTGGTTCCAACTTCCATACTCATTTATTACATGAAAAAGGGTATGGTTTAATTAAACTATAAAATATGTTTGAAATATGTAATACATGAGCCACCTGAGCTAATAATTCAGTTTCCTCATAATGATCCTGATTTCCAATTCTCCTAATCTATTCACAAGAATGGGATGAATGAATCCTTTACTCCAGCTCTGGGAGAAGAGAGGAATCTTGCGTACTTAATTTTATCACTACCCAACAGGACCCCTCACCAAAAAAAAAAGTATGTAACCAGTATATCTACTGAATATATCCGATTGTTGAGAGAGTTATATGGGGAGGTCGGGGAGGGGTAACATGGGGAGAAATGCCAGATGTAGGTGACGGGGGCGGGGATGGAGGCAGCAAACCACATTGCCATGTGTGTACCTATGCAACAATCCTGCATGATGTGCACATGTACCCCAGAACCTAAAGTACAATAAAAAAAAAAATCACATAATTATAACCTAAGTAAAGCTTGCTGGTTCTATCTACTGTACTTAGGTTTAAATGTGTTGACTTTTCTATATCTTTAGACTAAGTGAAACTTTCGTTTTCCAAAAAAATAGATATTAAAATCTCTATCAGAATTTTTATACTAATAACCAAATAAATTAATAACTTTCAAAACAGTGAAAGCTCTTTATGTCTATAGCATTGAACACAGTACATTCCAAGGTCCTTCAAAAGGACAACAAAGGTAACGAACTTTATTCAACAGACATTGTAGCATAGAGTAGTCAAAAGTGTTCGAGGTTTCTTCTGCAGTAACACCTTCTCACTGTAAGTTTGTCTTTGCTGTCATTACTTATCCAGCATTTATATTGGGGAAATTGAGAAAATGAGCCTCAATGACAGTGGTTCTCATGCTCATCTACTCTCACGTAACTCCATTCATGCCCTTTGTTCCTAAAGCTTTCTTATAAATAAATTATATTTACACATTTATATTACATATAAAATATATAAAGTAACATTATTTTTAAAATCATTCAATTAAAATATAATGCTAAATTATATTTTTAAATACTATTTAACATAGTTTTCAAACATATTTCAAAAGAAGGAACAGTTCAAACTTTCACTAAAACAATGCTGATTATGTTAAACAGTCACTTGGGAAAAAAAATAATAAGGATTAATCTCAGCAATAATTATGCTGATGCTTCCCAAGGCTTTTTTTTTAATAAATAAAATAATATCTTAAGGGAAAAAAAGCACAAATGTACCTCACAAATAACATGGGAAAAAAAGCACAAACGTACCTCACAAATAATATGGGGAAAAAAGCACAAATATTAAATTGTTTCTCAAATAAGAGATTCAGAATTCCATGTTTCTTTGCCCTCATATAAACTGAGTACATAAATCCGTTATTTAAGATATCAAAGCTCATGCAGAACATTTAAAGGTAGATTCATGCAGTCGAGTATTATTTCAAATAATGCCTTATCACCATGTGCTTCCAGCTGCAAATGAACTGAAAAATAACATCCTGAAAGCTACAGAAAAGATTATGAAGCTAATGATTCCCCAAAAGGGAAAGAATATGCATAAATAGCAGTGGGATGGATGCTCTAGATAAGAATTCTGTAATATGCACTCTGAGTTATTATTTGAGAAACCACACTATCAGCATACATTTCATCATGTTAAGAAGAAGCAACAGGTGGTTCACAGTTAAAACATGATAGCGTTTATCTGCTCCATGCCCTGCAGAAGGCATCTTTACAAAAATGTAACTGTCTTACTAAAATGGTAATACTCAAACCTGATGAAAGTTTTTCCAGTACATCAGTATTATATTTTTAGGTACTGTATATACTTCAAAACAGATATTTGCTTAAAATGCATCAGTAAATCCTTTTGAAAATTTATGTACAATTTTGATGGACTTTTTCCTTGAGATCAAAGAAGAACATCTGAAAATGATATAGCAATAAAATACTGTCTCTGTAGAAATTGACTGCATAAATTTTAGCATATTTAGTTCTGTAGTAGACAACTCAGCTTGTCTCAATAGTTTAAATCAAACACATTCACAAACTGTCCAAGTCACTCAATAATTCAATAAACTAATTTGAATAAAGTAAGAGAATACGAAAATACTCAAAATTTAAAATACAATTTAGAGAAGAAAGCTTTTATCTCTGCTCCTGGTGAAGGTATTAGTACTCCTAAAATTCTCCCACTGAGGAATCTTTTGTAGTTGATTTTACCACTATCCAACAGAGCTAAACAAACAAATGAACAACAACAAAAAAAAACAAATAGAAAACAGCATGCAACCGGTAGCTACTAGACATACCCCATTGTTGAGAGGGGTTTCAAAAATCCATTTCTAAAAGATTTTAAAGCAGCCATTAGATAATGAAATGCCATTATGTGAAACAGTGTTCAAATACTTATAAACTGTTCAGTATATTTTTGCCAAATGAGGGCAAGATAAACCAATTCTCTTTAGGTGTAGGACTATCTCACTTGCTTGCCTTTTTGCTTGTACTCAATATAAGTATAAACTTAAATATGCAAAACGTATGCTTTTATAAGGGCATTTATTTGGCAATAAAATGATGCTTAAGCTTTGTTCATAAAGTATGTAGGCAAAGTTCTCTATTAAATATCCCCAATCAACTGGCTATACCTAATGTTAAAGTAAGAATGAGTGTTTCTTCAGGAATTGCTCTGCTAGGTTTGGCTGTCAGCTGCCTCGTGGAGAGGCTAAGAGAATGGGTTAGGGGAGGCCGGATGGAGCCAGCCTAGGCTTCAGTTCATTATCCCAAGTGGTGCCCAAGTCAGAGGTGACGGCAGAAGTTAACCCATCATCTCCAGGTAGTGCACTGCAGATGGACTCCACGAGAAATTCCCCTCCAGTGTCACGGGAAGGACTGGCCATGTGCCTGTGAACCCGTCCCGCTCCAGGCCAAGTGGGCTGGGGGCGGGGACCCACCATCAGGGCAGCCTCTTCCCGGGACCACGGAGTTCAAGGCTTCCACGTGGGCGGCTCTCACCAGGTTCAGCTCACATTAGGTGAGGAAAACAAGGACTGGCTTCGGGAGTCTGAACCTGGCTCCCCCTTAATCTCGGTGGTGAAAACTCCGCGGGGGGTGGGGGAGCGGTCTATGGTTTAACCAATTCATAGCTGTCACGGACCCCTGCCCACACACACACTCCCCCGCAGACCTCAGGGCACCGATCCATGTTGGAATAAAGCGAAATTAAAGTGCATCGCAAAGTGCTGTGGATTAAAGTCACGCCGAAGCATAAACCTGGCCGACACTTTAGGTCATCGGGAGCAGCTCAACGAGCGCCTGCTGGGGCCGCCACACACCCTACCGCCCACGGGGCTTTTAGAAACCTTCCCTCAAATTCCTTAACGGATCATTAGTGAAGGGATCGATCCCAGGGACTTTCGCAGCGACACCGCGCACTGGCACCGGGGCCGGCGACGCCGCTGGGAAGTGCGGAGGGAGCGCCGCGCTTTCAGCCTCTGCGGAAGGAGGGCGCGGAGAGAGCGGCGAGACCCGAACTCGGGGCGGAGGAGGAGGCGGGACCCGGCGGGACCCGAACTCATGGCGGAGGAGGGGCGGGACCCGGTGGGACCCATTGAGACCGGAGCACCGCGCCTCCAGACGCAGCCCGGGAACCGGCCGGGAGACGCCGCGAGCCGCGAACTACCCTCGCCGCATGCCCCCAAGCCCCATCCCAGGAGCCCGGACCCGCCCCCCGCACCCACGCGGCACTCACGTCTCGGAATTTGTTCCAGCGCCCGGCTTCCTTGTCGTACTGCGAGACCGTGCTGAGCCACTGCTGGTCATCCAGGAAATTGCCGCCGTCCGAGCGCCCCCCGCCCGCGATCCCCGCGGCGGCCAGAGCCTGACTGCACCAGGCGGCGGCGCACACGCACAGCACTGCTGGGACCCGCAGCATCTGGGGGGACACGGGGGCGCGTTAGCATCGGCGAGGGGCAAGGCCAGGGCCAGGGGCGAGCCGCGGTGGGCGCGGAAGAGACCGGCGGAGGCCGAACGTCCCTCCCCCGCCGGCTGCGCCCCACCGCCCGGCGCTCACGCTCAGCCGACCCGGGAGGGCGGCGGGTGAGGTCGAAGACCCGGGAGAAGGGCGCTGGGTGAGAAGGGAGACCCCAGAAGAGGTGGGGTGAGGAGGGCGGTGGGTGAGGACGGAGACCCGGGAGGAGAGCGTAGGGTGAGGAGGAACCCGGGAGGAGGGCGCTGGTTGAGGAGGGAGCCCCGGGAGGAGGGCGGCGGGTGAGGAAGGAGACCCGGGAGGAGGGAGGTGGGGGTGAGGAGGGAGCCCCAGCTCCAGCCCCAGACCCGCCGCCAGGGCGCCCCGTCGCTGCCCGGCACCTCACCTTGTCGGGAGCCCCACGGCGCCCACCGCTCCCGCGGAAGCGCAGCCCGGCTCTGCCAACTCGCCGCGCTCCGGAGCCGCACGCGCCGCCGTCTCGAGCCGTCCACTCCGCTCCCCTCCCCGGCGCCCCCCCCGCCCCACGCGGAGCTCCGCTCACTCCCCCCCCCGCCCCTCCTCCTTCCCCTCCCCCTCCCCCTCCCCCTCCTCCTCCTCCTCCTTCCCCCTCCCCCTCCTCCTCCTCTTCCTCCTCCTCCCTCTCCCGTCCCACCTTCCTCGCGCGGGATCCGCGGCAGGACGCTCGGCTGGAGGCCGAGGACGAGGTGGTTGCGCGCCTGAGAATCCGGACCCGCTTTACACCCTCCCCCCTCCTGAGAGGGGCTCGCGTGGGAGCCGCCCGCCTGCCCACCCCGCGCCCGGGAGGAACACAGCGCGCCACCTCTCGCGGCGGCTCTGCCACAGTCTCGGGCGCGCAGGCCGGCGCGGGAAAAGAGGAAGGAGAGCTGAGGAAAACTTCCTGGGTCCACAGACTCGAATCCCCGCGCTTCCCGCCCTGATGGCCTCTTGCACCCAGCTCCGCCCTCCAGCAACGCCGATACCCAGGAGGTCTGTTTAATTTCAGAAAATTTAAAGTTTGTGTGAAATTCCGGATTACTACCGAAAGCGAAGTTTCACGTTAAAGGTGGCAGTTTCTTGTTTTGTTTTTTTTCTTTCATTTTTTAAAGAGAGAAGCATCACCAGGTAAGGCGTTGAAGAACACCTATATCTCCCACATACTCTACCTGCATTTTTCCCTTTATAAAAACTCCCTGGCAACTGCACTTTACAATGTAGAACCTGGAACAGAAACTTTTAAAGCCTACTGTCTCCCTCCTGCAAAACCAGAAGAGAGTTTCGAAGTCCAAACACGAATTTTGTATTCCATGCTTCCATTTATGACAAAATACTTGGCTTTCCATGTCCTTTCTACATACTCTAAATAAACTGGGAGGAAATCAGTAATTAGCCCCCTGTAGACAGAATCTGATACAGAGAACCTCTCATATTTAGAGGATTTAGGGGAAGTGAATATTTCATATAAATCAACAAATGTCTGCAAGCCAGTAGACTGCAATAATATTTGGTATCACTATTTGAATTATTAAAGATTTCAGCCAAAACTACATCTCCTAAAGTTATGACCTTTGAAAATTTCTAGTAGTCTCTAAAACTCCAGAAGATATTCGAATAGTAGCAGTACACTTAACTGTTTGGAGGCTACTGGAAATTTAGACTAGACTGATACAGTAAATATACTTACATTTACTGTATCTAGTCTAACATTTTGCAATCTATATTAAAATAAAAACCCAACTCGATGATTAATGTTAATTTATTTTTTAATGTGATATTTCCAAATGAATGTGTAATACGTATGGTAGGAAATATGTATGTAACATTTATGTAGGAAATAAATTACTATTTTTAACTCAGAAAAAAAGGTGTTTTTCTCAATTGCCGCCATTTCTACTGTGATGAATGAAATTAGTGGAGAAAAATCACAGAACTTACTACTGCAATTCATGCCCTGACTGACACAAACAAATGTCAGAAAACTTTAAGAATATAGATGTATGCTAATTCTTCAAAGATATTTATTTTAGCCTATCTACAGAGGATCACTGCCATGTAGTTGACATATTTAAATTCTTGTTTAGTACGTTTATTAAGACAGTAGTAGGTGGTCCATCCTCCACTATCACCGTTTTCTGACCCCTGGTCCTTCCACCTCCCGCACTCCCCCTTAGCTCTCTACCTCAAAATTTGAAATACTTTCTTCTTAATATCTCATTATGATTTATAACCTCATTATTTCTAAATTTAAATCTAATAGGGGAAGCACAGAAATTGTTTCTTGTGAGAAACTGATACTCGGCAGAAGTCAGCAATTTTAAAAGTAAAAATGACCTTCTAACCTTTGTAACTTAGCTTTAAAAAAGATAGTCGCTATTAGCTAGAAAATATTTGATGAGGAATGGTGCTCTAATACTCATCCCCTTCAGCATCTGCTATACATTTTAGCTCAGTAATTGCCACCATCTAAGCCCAACATGGTCACCTTTAGATTTTTGGAAGCACATATATTTATGTTTATACCACATCCCTTCCCCCCCCCCAGTGCATCTATTTTGTGGCTGACTCTAATATTCGTAGCATGTTTTCACATCTGACTTTCACTGGCAGCTTCCCATACTGCATCTCCACAGGGACTTCTCCAAGTTGTGAAATCTGTTGAAAAACAAATAATGACAGTTGAATGCATCTTGGGAGAAAAGGCTTTGATACGGTCTTAAACTCCAGATCTGACGATAGAGTAGGATTCACCGGCAAACTGCAAGTTTAAAATTCTAAAGTGGAAAGAGGCAGAGTGCGCCTGTCTACATTGTGTTTGTGTTGGCCTGGTGTGGTTCAGTCACCCTCACCAGCGCCTGCAGCTCCTTAAGCTTCTCTTTTCAAGCCATCGCCATCCTCTATGTTAAGTGACTAGGCACCTTGCTAGTGAGAGTCAAAGTATAGTAGGTGTGATGTTGTGATGTTATTAATCACAGGGAAAGCGTTCTGTCAGTTACTCTATATATCAACACTTGGGTTCTCAAACAGCCTGCTTTCAAGGTTTAAATAATCCTAGGAGAATTCACACTTCAGTTAACACCTTGGTTATCAGTTATCACCTCAGTGGGGATTCATGGAAAGCTTGCTGAGAGCAAAACACAGCAGGGAAAAATAAGGGAAGAGGATTAGGTGGGAGGTAAGATATTGGAAGAGTAGTCAGGAACTTTGCAAGTCAAGGGAGGTGAGTAGACTGGAAATACTTCACTGAGTACTTCCCAGTTTGATGGAGAGCCAGTTTAAGAAACTGGAGAAGCCATAAAAGCAGAAAGCAGGGTGCAGCATTGGAGGTAGGTAGAGTGAGACACTGGGGCCAGGGCTGGGACTTGATTTTATTTTTCTGATCATGGTTTACAAAATTGGAACTCACAGCAGGACATAGGTCTTCAAATTCCCAGCCCCTTTGCTGTCACTAAGCCGCCTCATGCAGAATCAGTTTAGATGAACTATGAAAAGCCAATACTGGGGCCACTGCTAGATTGAACTTTGCCTTCATATTGGTCTAGTTGTTCCTTTCTTTCTCTACTAAACATTCAGTAAATCAGTCCACAAATATCTATTATCAAAGATGTAAAGAATATTTTTGATAGGTATTATTTTAATTCATTTCTTCTGTAGGTTTCCTTACCCTCATTTTCAGACTTGCCACAGCTCTAGAAAGAAAAATGCTAAGCATATATAATGACAGCTGGTCCATTTCTAACTGCCTTTGAGGTTGGATCTATGAAGACCTTAATATAACTCCATTTAAATGCATGCACATACAAGCATGTGCACGCACACACACACACACACACACACACACACACAGAGCTGTCTTTCATAGGATTTTTTTTTTTCAGTGAGTATAAAAGCATGCTACTCTGTTATCTGTAACCAACATGAGAATATGTAGGAAGGGTATAATTTATTGCACATCTTCCATGTGCCAGACATAGAGTCAGTCTTCACTGCCTGCCTAAGATCCCATAGCTAGTCAAGTGCAAAGGAAAGTTCTGGAGAATGATCAGGCTACATTGTTTCTAGATATTTTTTTTCTCCATGTAGAAATATCTCTGAATCATCTTCTGTGTATGTTCTTTAATACTTCCGTCCCCATATCTTTCCTTCTCCACCTGTTGCGTATTTATTTATCTCCATTTCAGTAAAAGCTAGGACTCATCTATAATTAAAGGCAGGAAAAGAGAGAATGGCTACATGAGGGAGCTTACTAAGCTAGGCAGAAGCAGCTGCACTTGTATAATGAACACCTTAGTCCCTGACTGAAATGATGACCCTGTCCACTGTAATCTTTCATCTCAGCAGCATCTGGCCAGTAGCCTGGCAGGCAATCCAACTGGGCTGAGAAGGGAATTAACCAAGAGTATCTGTCGCTCCTTATTGCAAAAGTGTTTGCCAATCAAGCAAATGTTGTTTGTCTTTGCTGTAGGAAGACATTCTTCCCATCACCTTCCCAGCTGGTGGAAAGTATGGAAACATTTGCATTGAAGGACTTCCAAGTGTCTAACTTCACCCAGAGCTGTACTTTAATGATGGATGAGTTAACCTAAAAACAAAAATTTGGCCATTTCTGAAATATTTCATTATAAGGCTAGGGAAACAGTACCTGATCTGTAAAAGTCAACCATCTAGAGTGGTGCCTTATACCAAATCCGTCTGTGAGCTTATATTAAGCATATAAAAGAGAAAAAAAATTAAGCAAAACCCTAGATATTAAAAACTCATGAGTAAATTAAAGACAATATAAAATGATGTCAAGAAGGAACATACAGTGTCTTCAATTTGGAATTGTATTTACTGAAGCCTTGTAAGTCTTAAAAATATTAATTCATTAGAAAGTAGCAGCAACTACTAATGTTTTCATTGAGGAAATCAAAAACAAACAAACAAACTAGCAAAACGGAATGGAGGGCCGGGAGCAGTGGCTCACACCTGTCCTCCCAGCACTTTGTGAGGTCGAGGCAGGCGTATCACCTGAGGTCAGGAGTTCGAAACCAGCCTGGCCAACATGGCAAAACCTCATCTCTACTAAAAATACAAAAATTAGCCAGGCACAGTGGCAGGCACCTGTAATCCCAGTTTCTCAGGAAGCTGAGGCAGGAGGAGAATCACTTGAACCCACGAGGCAGAGGCTGCAGTGAGCTGAGATTGCACTCCAACCTGGGTGACAGAGCAAGACTCCATCTCAAAAAAAAAACAAAAAAAATCCAGAATGAAATTTCTAGAATAGGATGCTTACAGGCTTTTGTTGTTATTTGTTTGTGTTTTTAGAGACAAACCCACTTAAGCAAACTTAGACAATATTAGATACCTAATCTGATAAACAGGCCCTCTTGTGATTTAACTTAATCTAAAACATTCAGTAGGTAAACAGACTTTAACAGCTGGAGTAGATATTGGAAGCACATCAGTCAGTTCAATTACTGTAATTCTTAAAAAGATATTTTTCAGCATTTAAACCATAGGGTGAATCTGATTGAATTAACTGATTACTAAGGAGATGATACTGGAAAGTGGCAAATAAGACAAAATTTGCTTTTGTTTAGATTGAGATACATGTCTTGACTTTGTAAAATAAAGACTTTTTAAAAATTTCAATGAGCATTAATTATAAATATTTAAATTTTCATGAGGGCTATGAAGTACTGAAACCAAAAAGGATAAAATAAAATGTTTAAGAAAAGTTTTAAAATAATTTCACTCTATGCTCATGCACAGAAATACACATATTCTTATATTAAGCCTATTAAATTTTAAAATTTGCATGTGAAAAAGATTTCTAGAAACACTTCAGTTCTTGAGATTTACACCAATGTGGTTTTAAAATTTTGTTAAACCTGCATATTTAATAATCTTAATTTAAGAATATATGTGAAGCCAGTTTATTCTTTGACTCAGAATTCTACTTGTCCTGGTAAGGCATATTGTTCTAAAATGGCTATACAGTTTCTAAGTCAAGATCTACAAAGAACTTTTTATGTTTATCTTTTTAAGTTGTTGTTTGTTTATTGTTAGCTAACTAGTGCAAAAAGGGCATTATGTATCATTCTCTGTTAAATTACCATGGGCTAGCTATTTCAGAAGATAAAAACTATCCCAATTGCCATTGCAAATTCTTGCCGCTTATTTCTGTCCTCTTGGGTAAATGGACAGTTCCCTTAATGTGAGGCAGTCATACTAAAAATGAATATAAGGTTATGATTACTGTTCGTACATACTATGCCAAGCATCCTGTTCTCTGCAAGATAACTGAAAGTAAAGAAAGGAACTAAAAATTAAACTAAAATGTGAAACAATTTTTAAATATGTTTATTCATTGTTCTTTAAATGGTATGCTGTAAGCTTCAAACGGGTTTAAAAAATGTGAGTAAGTTGCTACATGATCTCTCACACTCTTGTGAGAAAAAATACATAAATTAATAATTTAATTAGAGTATGATGAGTGAAGATAGGTAATATGTGAAGCAGATTTCTTCCTGAATTAATATGAGGGCACTGAAATCTGAATGTATTGTCACATATAAATAAAAAGTTGAGAAGTAGACTTGACCTCAGACAAACAGCTCAAAGCTAATGATCTTCTCTATCATCTGCCAGTTCAATCAATGGACTTTATAACATGAAACTCCAACCCTCCAAATTCAGGTACCTTAAACAATGGCACAACTTTTCCACATCTCACATTATGGAATATCACTTATATATCTCACATTATGGAAAACGGAGAGATTCTTTTCCTAAAATTCATTCACAAGGAAAGGAGAGTTCCTCCACCTTGGAAGCTTTAACAGTTCTGACTTTGAATCATATTGGTTTTCATTTGGTTACATGTCCGACCCTGAACTAATCCCTGGTGACAAGGGGGGATGAGAAGTGGATAGTGGTAACCCAACACTCAAGCAGTGATAGAAAGCCGTCGCTACCAAATCTTTGATTTGTAAGTCTGAGAGGGACTAGTTCTCCAAAGAACATACTGGAGCATTGTTTCACTAATGGCAGGATCAAAGATGACAAATGTAATAGATTCTACCAGAGACCTGCAGGGGATACTGTGGGAGCAAAGAAATGAGTCATTTAAGAGACAAGATGTGGACCTTGAAAAATGAGAGTTATTAGGAAAAATGTGGTAAAAATAACATGTAGAGGGAGGAAGATGGGTAAAATCAGAGAGCTGTGAAATAACATGATGTTCATATTAATATTGGTTTTCCTTACCTAAAACATTAATACATAGACACAAGTAGAGTGTATAACACTAAGTGAAGAGTCAAAGCAAAAGAAAACTCTCTTAAAATGCATTTTGAAGTGTTTCTCAATCTAATATGCCTCACTTAGTGGCATGAAAAGCTTTCCAGTGCTCACTGATGCTCAGAGAATTCTCCTGTGAATCAAGCAAATTCTTGTCTTACTTTTTAGAACATAATGACACTTGGGATAACACAGATCAATAATGCAAACTCCTTTTTTTATATAAGTAAAATATTTTTGCTCTTAAAATTTTTTAAACAAGCAACACTAATTTAAAAGATTTGCTCTTCTAATCAAGCTCTGGGTTGCAATCAGCAGTGACACAGCTCAATTTATTTTGGGTTGTACTCTGAATTGAGGTATTTTTCTTAACTTTTTAAAGGAGTTTTTAATAACAAATGTAATCTTTTCCTTGGTATAGGAACTATTCAGATTGTATATTTCATCTTGGCTTGGTAGTGGGTAGATTTAAAGGAACTGATTCATTTCTTCTAAATCTTTGAACTTATGAATATAAAGTTATTTGTACCATTCTCTTCATATCTTTCTTCTGGCTGCAGGATCTGTAGTCATAGCCTCTGTTTTATTACCAAGATTGGTGATTTGTTTCTTCATCCCATTTTTGTTGGTCTTGGTAGAGGTTTATGACTTTTGTTAATTTTTTGATGAATTAACTTTTTGTTTTATTGATTTTTCTCTATTAGTAGATTGGTACAAAAGTGACTGCAGTTTTTGTCATTACCTTTAGTAATGTTTAATGACAAAAACCACAATTGCTTTTGCGCCAAGCTAAAATATTTGTGGTTTCAATTTTATTTATTTATTTATTTTATATCTTTATTATTTTCTTCCTTCTGCCTGTCTGGGGCTATTTTGCTCTTTATTTCTTAATGTCTTAAGGTAGGAAATTAGATTATTAATTTAGGAATTTTCTTCTTTCCTAATTATAAGCATTTTATGTAACAAATTTCCCTCTTTGCACTACTTTAGTTTCACTCCACATATTTTTATGTATTTCATGTTCATTTTATTCAGTTCAATGTATTTTTGGATTCCTTTCAGAATTCTTCTTTAACATATATGTTTAGAAATGTATTGTAAATTTCCAAATGTTTGGAGAGTTTTACATTTTTTATTATTAATTTCTAGTTTTTGTCACAATGGTCAGAGAACATATTCTGTAGGATTCAATATTTTAAATTGGCTGAGATTTATTTTGTGACCAAAGATTTTAGTTATTTTACACAAGAAAACATACATATTTAACTTCTCATATTGAGGTTTTACCTCTTTGAACAAAACTTTAAAAATCTTACCTTCATTCCTTACCTTGAACATTCTCTCTACATACATTAGGCACTACATTTAAATGGCATTATAATTTTTGCTTCAACCATCAAATATGATTTAACAAACTTATGAAAGCAGAGTCATTTATTTACCCTACTTTTTACCCAGTTTAATGTTCTTATTTCCTTTCTGAAGTTCTAAGACTTTTTTTGGTTATTTTCTTTCTCTTTAGAAAACAGGGTAGGTTTTTAGTGATTTTTGTTTTTTGTTTCCTTGATCTGAAAATGTCTTTATTTCTTCTTCATTCCTGAATGATAGTTTCACCAAATACAATATTCATGGTCAACAGTACTTTTTTTTTACCACTTGGAAAATGATGGATCCTTTTCTTTTATCCTCCATGGTTTCTGTTTCATATGAGAAATCCACTATCATGTGAATTATTATTCTCTGCATAACACAGTCTCTCTCTGCAGACAATTTCAAGATTATTTGCTTTATTTTTCATTTTGGTAAGTTTAGAATGTGTGGGGGTTATATTTCTTTGGTGTCTTGAATTAGTAGGTCAGTGTCTCACAATATTTAGGGAGTATTTACCCATTATTTTATCCCAAGTACCTTGTTAGCATTTTTTTCTGAGTCCTCTTCTTTGACTCCAATAAATAAATGTTAGCTCTTCTGTTATTGGTTCACGGCTCACTGAGATTCTCTATTTTTTTTAATACATTTGATTGATGTGTTCTACAGATTCCATGCCTGGTGAACTTTAATTTAGTGAGGTTTTTATTTTACTTATTATACTTTTCAGTTCTGTAATTTCCATCTAGTTCATTTTATATTTTTCTGTTTGTTTGCTAATATTTTTTTCATTTTTAAAGAGAATTTGTAACTGCTTGTTGAAGATCATTTTAATGCTTCAGTAATCTTTGTCAGCTAATTCAAACAACGGATTCACCTTAGTATTGATGTGTGTCAGTTGTCTTTCTCATTTTGGATATTTTATTATGACTTGATTCTATTTAATCATTTTTTTAGTAGGCACCCCTATTGAATTATATAACCAGAGCTATTTAGGTAAGTTCAGTTTTCCCACTGACTGGGTCTTGCCAACCCTACTGCTGGCAAAAGTGGAACATCATATTGCCTTTGGAAGATGCTTGAGGTGGACATTGAGCCACTGCCAACATATTCCCAGCAAAAGTGGGATACCTCCTTGCCTTTGAGTTGAGGAGCAAGGCAGGGAACTTAGCTCGCTACTGAGCCATGACAGCATCTGGGATGTGGGAATTAGAAGAGCAACCCACACCTTTTTATTGCTGAGTGCGAAGGGAAAACCTCGACTACTCTGAAGTCATCTGACATTAAAGGATGGGATGGAGACAGAAATGCCAACTGGCTTCTACTCCCAGTACCTCAGTCACCCTTGTTAATGACTGCTGAGTATGGAACTTTGACTCCCCACTGCACTCCAGTAACACTAATAACTGGGAAAAAGTGGAGTGCTGATTACCTGAGACACCCTACCTTATTCAATCTTTTGATGACTAGTAAGGGTGGAGGCTCAGTTCCACATTGAAATTGCAGTTTATTCACTGATATTTGGCTGGAGTAGAGCGATTATTGCCAACAATGTGTTCTGTTGTAAGGCCACTCTTTTCTGAGTCCTTTGCTAAAGAAAACCAGATTTTTTTTCTGAGGATCCTGTCTGTTCCCCTTGTAACTTCATGATGGGAACCTTCTGCAATACCTTGTCTGGGATATATGGATAAGAATAAGGAACCTGGGAAACTCACCTTCATGTTGTTTCTCAAGTCTTGAGGTCCCAAAGCGGTTCGGTTCCTTCTTTTCCACCTTTCAGAGTCTTCCTATACTGATTTTTTGAATTGTGTTCAGGGTGTTATTTTGTTGTTAAGAAGGAGGGTCTGGGCAAAATGGGCTACTCTATCATTTTCACCAAAACCAGGAATCTCTTGAGTGTTTGTTTTGTTTTGTTTTGTTTTTTGTAGAGTCAGGTCTTGCTCCGTTTGCCAGGCTGGAGTGTAGTGGTACAACCACAGCTCAGTGCAGTCTTGAACACCTGGGCTTAAGTGATCCTCCTACCTCACCATCCCAAGTAGCTGGGACTACAGATGCCCCTCACCACACGTGGTTAAGTTTTTTTGTTGTTGTTGTTATTGCTGCTATTGTAGTCTTTTGTAGAGATGGTGGTCTCCCTCTGTTTTGAACTTTTGACCTCAAGCAATTCTTCTGTCTCACCCATTCATATTACTGGGGTTGCAGACATTAGCCACTGCACCCAGCCATTCTTGAGAGCTTTTAAATAATAATTCATTGGCTCTACCCTGACATCTGCTTTCACTATCCCTCTTTGAAACAGAACCCCAAAGTTTAGCTGGTAATAAAAGATAATAGTTCTCAGTCTTCTGTGTAGCTAAGGGAGCAACATAGTTCTAGCCAAGTTTAAATAAAATTCATTAATACTTCCTTGAAATGTCTTTACAAGGTAAGGGTGCTACCAGTTTTCTTCTTCCCACTTTTGGTATAAAGGTCTACACGGCTAGAATTCTACCAGCCATTTTGTCATCTCCATAATGCAAGTCAGTTATTGAAGATGTCAGAATAGCATGATAGGAACATGAGTCCCTGATAATATTGGGTAGCCATTTCAGTTAGAAAGAAATAAACTCTACTGAGCCTGGTGGCTCACCCCTGTAATCTCAGCAATTTGGGAGGCCAAGGCAGGGTGGATCACCTGAGGTCAGGAGTTGGAGACCAGCCTGGCTAACGCCTCTACTAAAAATACAAAAATTAGCCAGGTGTGGTGGTGGATGCCTGTAATCCTAGCTACTTAGGCTGAGGCAGGAGAATCACTTGAACCCAGTAGGCAGAGGTTGCGATGAGCCAAGAAAATGCCATTGCACTCCAGCCTGGGTGACAAGATTGAAACTCTGTCTCTAAAAAATAAATAAATAAAATAAAAAACTCATAAAAGTGGGATGGTTTTAAAACATGTCTGCAAATACTTTGAATTTAGTGACTCATGTCTTACAAATCAAATATGGAATAATGCTATGTGACTTCCGAGGCTAGGTAATAAAAATAATAGTTTTCACCTGGCTCTCTGTGTGTCTCTCTTTCTTTATCATATTGCTTGCTCTAGAAAAGCTAGCCACCATGTTTTAAGAACACTGAAGACATCTGAGGCTATTCACAAAGAGTTGCTACCAACCAGCCAGGCACTGGAGTGAGCCACTCTGAGAAGCACATCTGCCATGCACAGTTAAGATTTTGAATGACAGTAGTTCTGGACAGAATTTTGACTGCAACCTTATGAGGGCCTCTGAATGGGAACTGACCAGTCAACTGTTCATGAATTCCTGACCCACAGAAACTGTGAGAAGTAATAAATACTTAATGCTTTAAGCCACTAAGTTTTGGAGATAATTTGCTATGCAGCAGTAGATAAATAATGCAAAGTCTATTATGTTAGGTCATTTATTTTGTGTGGTGTGTGTGTGTGTTACATGTTGTAATAGGGCATCTCAACCCAATCTGGACTGATGAACTTACTCAGAGGAGGGGATGGAAACATTGTGAGGAGCACTGGGATATAGTTGGACTTCGAAAGTCATGATCTGAGGACTGAGAGCCACAATGACTATGCCACATCTTTCAATTTCTCTGTACACATTGACATAATTTTCTTTAACTATAGCCAACATCCTCCACATAGTTGAATGATATGGAGCCATCAATACTCCCACATACTATATCCATTCTCAGGAAGGGGCTAAGTCTTTTCTATTAAAAAGAAAATAGATTACATATTCCAGTTGAACAGCTAAAAAAGGAAGGTATCTAAGAAGGGTGGGATTAGACATTTTCTGTAAAAGAGATGGAAAAATGAGTGACACACAGTCCCATTTAAGTCATTTACACATGCTCTTTTACCATTTCCTAAGGCAAGCTTTTTTTATTCATTCTTCTTCATGAACTACCTCCTTGTGCAAGACAGCATATTTTTTTCTAACTTTGGGATAAGGATTAAGAGATTTTTAAGTCATAGAGATGTGTCTATTTAACCTAAATAGCACTTCTTCTGGAAAGCCTTCCTTGATTCCCTTGATATTGACTGGCTACTCTCTGCTCTCTCTGTTTTTCTCTGTGTATTTCTATATTCTGGTATTTATGAAAACAATGCCCTACAGTTTTGTCCCTTTGTTATATTTCAACTATGCTGTATATTCCTGTAGGAAGAGAGCTTGCTTAATGATCTCTGCATGGCTTGGGCCCAAAATAGGTGTTCAACATGATGAGTGAGCAAATCTCTGACTAGAGATAAGAGAGACTGAATTAAATTTTGAAAAGGTTATCTTATTGATTATCTCATATGTAGTTTTCCTTTTTAATGCTTTCTAACTCAGCCCTAGTTCTTCACCTAATATGAGTAGACATGAAAATATCTCAGTCTTTTGGTCACTTTCTTTCAGCAGTATCCAGACAGCTGAGGTTAAACACAACATGCTTAATAAAAAGATTTGGGGAAACTCATCAAGTATCCGGGAGAGCCAGAAAATCATTCTTGAAGACTAAACTTTCAAAAACACTGACCTACCCAGAGCCATTCCTGTGAAGATTCTGTCACTCTAGTCACTTCCACCATCATTGCCAGAAAAATGTGTTCTGAGTTATGCATGCTGCATGACATTGTTGGAATTAGAGTCTGATCCATAGAGCCTAACTTCAGCAAGACTGTACAAACAAGTTTCTGACTTCTGTCTTGGGTAGGCAGGACCTGTAAGAAACTTCCTTAAACAGAAGATGATTCTTCAAAAAATACCACAAAACATAGCAAATATCCACCACAGTTAGAAGGATCCAGAAATATTGCCTTAGAGATTATATTCAGAGCAATGATTTGACAAATTTTCAGTCATTGAATAACAATGGGTAGTAGCCGGAGAAATACTTGGTGTAAGAAATAATCTGTAAGGAAATTTCTGGCTCAGTTGAATGGACAACAACAAATGTAAAGTACCTTTTAACCTAGAACTTCTGAATCTATATGGTTTTTAATCTGCCTAGGCATCTTGTTAGAACATCTCAGCCTCAAAAAGGTAATTCATCCACCAATTGTACTAACTTTTTTGTTAGAATTTCTTTCAGTGATGGTGCCAAACCCCAAAGACAAACCAGTATGTAAGTATCTGTCTGCATGAACACAGGCGCAGACACAGATACACACATAAACTCAAATTAACACTTGATTTTCTTAGCCAACCAAATTTCATGTTGGTATCTCTCTCCAGGGAAAATTTTTAAATGTCAAAGTGTAAAATCACGTCATTTTATTTACAATAGTTACTTGTTCCTAGTTCCTTGGTAAGCTTTGCCTTCTATTTCATGTGGCTTTTCTGAAAAAGAGAAATAATTCCTCATTAAATTATGAGACTTACTGTTAATTATTCAAATTGGAAGATTTATATTTAAAAACTCTAAAAATGGGAGTTGGAAAGGAATAGGCTGTAAAATAAAGGACAAACTTGGATTTTTGAAGTGGAGTTTGTAGAGACAGGACACAAGTCCAGCCTCATTATTTTATGAACAGAGAAGCTGAAGGCCAGAGAATAAATATTATCCCAAACTATAAAGTTAGTAAGCAACACAATATCTCAGGTAGCACGTTTTCCTCATCACAGCATAATAGAAGGTTAGCAGACAAGTTCAACCTGGAGGATCAAACATAGGCATTTATCTCTGGCTCCTTAGGAAACCTCAAAAATGATAAAACAATACAAATGTTATAAATGACATAGACAAATGAGCAGGAGAAGAGGTGACAGAAAACTGAAGGGGTCAGCACTATTTGTAAATCAATTAAATGGTAGCGCTGGAGTATCACCACAGGTCCTTTTGATTTTACAGGCTGTGAACATTCCATTACATTAGATGTTTTACTAATCGCCCTCATGTAAGAGGAGTTTTGTTCCCAGCTGCCTGCTTCTGTGTAAAAGTCAACACCTACTTGGCACTCTTTCCCTCTTTATAACTAGAGAATTAGAGTAACTAAACAATGTATTTTCAAACTAGAAGTACATAAATACATTTTACTTTATGTCACATTAAAACAAAGCACAAAAACTCATAAACACTCAGACACAAGTTTCACAAAAACAACTCACCTTTGCTACATTGATAGCAGTATTCTTTTTGCCTTGATATTTTCTATGTTGTTATTTCCAATTGTACCTATTTGGTTAAAGCAGTGTAGCCAACTAAATGCATTTCATAGGTCACTAATGAGCTTGACATGCAACTTGACATAGCTGGGATTACTGGCACTTACCACCACGCCCAGATAATTTTTGTATTTTTAGTAGAGACAGGGTTTCACCATGTTAATCAGGCTGGTCTCCAATTCCTGATCTCAAGTGATTCACTGACCTCAGCCTCCTAATGTGAGATAAATCATTCTACATAAATAGCATTGCATGAGCAACACTTCCTTTTCTCCCACTTCTTTTTTACAGCTTTTTGTTAATTTTACCTTTCACTTCCGTGTCTCTCCATTATATATTTGTTACTAATTTTTGTTCTTCTGTTTTTAGGTATTCCTTTATTGATTATCCTTGCTTCCTTCTCTGCAACTCTCTTGCTGCCCACACATACCCCCAGCATCCCAGCAGAAGTGTAGTATCACTTTGATAATACAAATATACAGCTTTTGCCTCATCTCATGAAGTAAATGCTTTTCAGAGTTGAACCATGTAATAAGTTGTAATTGCTTTTTCTTTCTTGCAATTTTTTTATTGTAAAAGTTAACGTTCTTTTAGATCTTTTCAGTTTGTGACACATTTTAGCTTTTTACCAATTCTCTAAATCCTCTCTGAAAATGTCCAGAGAAAACAGCTTTGCCATCTTTTATCTTTCTGAATAAATCTAATTCAGAGCCATTGGACCACTCCCATCTGGACGGTTTGTCTTCTTCTCTCGGTTTAGCACACAGCTGTCCTCCTAGGATCGACCTTCACCATCACCTTGCTGAGTTCTGATGCTTTTCTTCTGCCACCGACCTCCCATCCCATATCTGGCGCCATTCTCTTTCTTGGAATTTGCCCTTGTTTGGTGGAATACACCATCCAGTAGATGTCCTTATGAGTGTGCAAGGGAAGTAAAAATCCTCATTAACAATATTCATTAGTTATTTTTAATCCGAACTTGCTTGGTTCTTCTTTTCTAGAATTCCTTTATTTTGTGTTTTTAATCTCTTGAACTGAAAAAAGAAAGTCTTGGTCCCACTTTTATTTGTCTGTTTTCATTTTCTCTACTCTCAGAGAAAATAATTTCCCTTCTGTCTGCCATGTCAATTCCTGAATATTATGTTGAGATATTCTTTATGATATGTGTATATATCAGAAAGGATGTATGAACACATATATATATAAATAAATATGAATATATATATATATATATATATATTCTTTTTTTCCAAGAGCTCTTTGTTTTCTCTGACAGTCCCAACTTTATTGTACTTTGTTCTTCATTGATGGTTGCAGCGTTTTTGCCAGTCTTTCCAAGGATGCTAATTATAGCTTTTGAATTATTTTAAAAATCTGCCCAAACTTTGATTCCTCCTTGTTACTCTCTTCTGTTTATCTTACTTTCTACCTTTTATTTTAGATGCTACCTCATATGTCAGATACCTCTTTCTTTTTACTCATATACTGACTATTTTGGGACTGTATATTGGGGCTTATATATTCTGAGCATCGATCCAGGGGTGATCTGATTTGGGAATATGCTTCTTAAGTGAATTTTCAGCTAATCCTCTTTATTTTAACGTTTTCTTCACTACGTATGAAAAAGTAACTGGGTTCCACTTATTTTGTTGTCTTGTGGGGATGATGCAGTGTTATTATGGTGTAATTTGCTTTCCTGTGTACCTCCTAAGGATTCTGTGTTTTGGGGTCACTTATTACTTTCTCTCAACATCTAATGTTTGTCATCGGCATTTTGTACCTGATGTAAACTGCCTTGTTCTTTCCTTCTTCATTTATGCACCTTTAAAAATCTCTTTATCTTCATTTTAGTGTGGTTTTAAGAGAGGGTGAAAGTCAATAGATGTATTCTATCTTCCATATTTCCTGAAGTCTTCTTTTAATATGGAATCATTTTTAATAAAATAAAACATTTGGAGAGTTTCAGACTGAATCATGTCCCTATTTTTAGATTAGTTCCAACCTATTCATTAGTTTATGAGGAAAAAATGATTTATAACACTCTGGAAATAATTATAAAACTATTGATGTTTCAAGATGGAAACACTGAAGATGAGATTTCAGTTTAGTTTTAAAAATTAAAAAACTCACATAAACCACATAGAAGGTCACTGTAGTCCATCAGAGCCAATAAGTATTATTAGCCCTGAGTTAAGCTTACCTTTCTCACCTTAAAACAAGACACTATATTCACATTAAATATTTCAGTGGTAAAACGATTCTTCCTGAAACATTTAATAGAAAATCCTTTGCCATTGGGAGAATCTTCCCCTATGAAATCCATTGTAAAATGCCTTTATCTTACTATGGGGCAAAAGGAGATAACATTGAGAATTTAAGTATTAATAATCAATTACAACTACATTGTGTTACTGCTATACGGTTAGAAAAATAGGTTCTACCATGTGAGTTCTTCAGGCAAATATTATTCACTGCTGCTACTGTCTGGTAAGCTTTGCAATATTTTTATCAGCCTCATAAATAACTCTCTTGCTTTCATACTGTCCTCATCAAACTTCTTTTACATTTTGACTTAGGTAAAAATCAATTCAAAGTAGTCCTTCGAGTTCACATATTTTGATCAAGAAAAAAATGTTCATTACATTGAAACAAAACAGAAGAAAACTGTATTTGTTTCAAGGAATAAAAGAAATAGAAGAACAATGAGTAGGGAATATAGAAGCTATGTATGCACAATTATTTCCAAAGCCAAAGTGATACATATCTATTACATAAAAATTCATAAGTCAATACAATGCAGAACAGTTTACACTCTCAAATGTTGTAAGTGAGTAGAAATGAATCCACAGGTAAATTTCAACTGGAAAGATTCAAGTATAATAGAGTTTGGGGGTTTGTGCTTCTGAAGAGAGAAAATGGGTCTTTTATAGGCATGGTATTACTCACCACAGTGATGCTAAGTATATTAAATTAATTTCAAGACTTATGAATGGGAGAAGCCTTTGAACATACTTAATGTTGCTTCAAATATTTAATAATAATTATATTTCAGTATGGTGGTTTTAAAAATATATGTCTGCCCCTAAAATTTGTGGGGTCTGAGGCCAGAGTACATATAAATGGAGGTCTATATGTCATATATCTAAACATTTTGAAGTTATTAATTAAGTTATCCTCAGCTCTCTCTACATTGTTATTCATAATCTGCTTCCTGTGAATTTTCCTGATGACTTCAAGACTAAAAGAGATATACTCAACCCTGGGTCCCCAGCCACCACCAACTGAACCCTCTGCTTGCAAATTAAACCATGAAGGCTTATCTGTATTACTTAATATTAAAATAGTAACAACTATAGAACTAAAGAAATCATTCGTTTCAAATTACAAAAATCATGAACAAAGAAAGATTACATAATTACAAAGAGAAACTAAAGAAGCAAGGAAGTTTTGAAAATAAAACAATATATAATACTAAAATTAGAACACAGGCTTAAGATCAACTAAATTGGTTATGAAATACATATAAAGGCTGGGACTGGTGGCTCTTGCTTGTAATCCCAGCACTTTGGGAGGCTGAGGCAGATGGATCATGAAGTCAAGAGTTCGAGACCAGCTTGGCCAACATAGTGAAACCCCATTTCAACAAAAATACAAAAAAAAGTCTCCAGGTGTGGTGGCGGGTGCCTGTAGTCCCAGCTACTTGGGAAGCTGAAGCAGGAGAACCACCTGAACCCAGGAGACAGAGGTTGCATTGAGCCAAGATTGCGCCATTGCACTCCAGCCTGGGCGGCAAGAGAGAAACTACTCCTCCTCAAAGAAAAAAAAGGAAAGAAATACATATAATTGGGATTAACTCATTTTTTAAATAAAAGATTATCAGATTTGATCAATAAATAAGATCCAATATTGACTATATCAATATTGACTATATTTCCTTATATGTGGATATCCTGTTTGGCAATCAATAGACTGTCAAAAAGAAAGAGTGATTCAAAACGTTGAAATTAAAATGTGAATAAAACCAAGTAAATACAAGGAAAAGAAAGCATAGGTTAATATATTAATATCAAATATGATAAAATTTAATAGATAATTGTTTTTTAAATTTATAGAAGCCTGTATAGTTATATATAGTTTGATGGGAATATTTAAGGTTATCGAAATCACTCAGAAATATGCAAATAATTACAACAAATCATATTAAACATGTAAACAAAAGAGTAATGATAGTGTGTAGGAAATTATTAGAACTTTAATAATACTAAAATACTGGTTCATATTTCTTAGCCCATGGCCAATCAGGAAGGCAAAATATAAGGCTATGAAAAGGTGAGTAATACAATTTATAACAGTTGACAAAACATCAATTAGGATGAAGCTTGACTGAATATATTATAGAAAGCCACTTTAACAGTGTCCTTATCTAGCTAGTATAGTAGCACATACATAAGCATGCCTCTTAAGGCAGTGTCACATTAATTGGAAACTAGAAATTCTTCCAGCTCTCTGAACCATCCCAAGGTAGTGGCCCTCATGTTATCCGCAATGACTGTTGGACATGCAGACATCATATTTAAACAATAGAATTGAAGAAGGAGCAAAGAAAGGTATAGTAAGGGTATATTTTTCTATTAGTTGTCATTGGCCAAAACTTAAGCATGGGCTCATACCCATCTGTAAGCAAAGCTGAGTAATGTACTCTTTTAGCTTTAGCAGTGTGCTCAGCAAAAGCCAAGATGGTTTTTATTAAGAAAGGGTAAGTGGATATTGGGTTGTATCTATCTACCTACGATCAACTGTCCCTTGGGTATCTGTATCTCCATGTGTACTTCTATGCTTGCAAAATACTCAGGCCTTCATAAATGAGCCAAGCTTTTGTTCCACCAGCTTAACGTTGGGTTTTCTGGGCAATGTGCTATCCTCTCCATCAAGCTAAGATATAGCTGTTCATATCCTAGCAATCAGCTAATAGATATGATATCTTGTCTCCATACATCCCGTGTACAGTGGCTGATGAGTAACAGAAGAGCCAAATAAAAATTCCCAATTGTAAAAGGAAAACACAGAACCTACTGGTCAATAGCTGCCAGCACTAGAGCTTCTTCCAAAAAGATTAACTATTCAATATAACTATTTCTATGTCCTCTTGGGAAGAATGTCTTGTTATCTTGCAAAGTTCTTTCCTCTGACAGGTTTTTTTATTGTCTTTTGTCTCCCGTAGCCAATTCTAGGGCAAATATTGGTACTGGAAAGGCCAGGGTCCCAAAGGAAGGATTTAGAGGCTGACCACCACAGGCTGCTTTTTGCTACACAGACAAGGAGTACTTAAGTCTTTAATTAATTCTGAGTTGCTTTTTGTTTATAAATAAGGTAGGGTCTCAATTTTACTTTTTTATATATGGATATCCTGTTTTCCAATATCATTTTTTGAACAGATTATTCTTTGGCTATTGCGTATTCTTGGACCTCTTTTCAAAGATCTGTTGACTGTATATATGTGGGTTTATTTCTGGGCTCTCTATTCTGTTCTGTTTGTCAAAATTTTGCCCAACAGAGGAAACAATCAGCAAAATAAAAAGTCAACCTACAATATTCACAAACTATATATACAATAAGGAGTTGATTTCTAAAATGTTTAAAGGATTTCTACACGTCAATAGCAAAAAACTCCAAAAAAATGATTAAAAAATGGCCAATGGACTTGAGCAGACATTTCTGCAAAGAAGACATCAAATAGCCAACATGTGTATGGAAAAGTGCTCAACATCATTCATTTTCAGAGACATGCAAATCAAAACTACAGTGAGATGTCACATCACACCTGTTAGGATGTCTGTGGTAAAAGAACAAAGGTACGTTTGCAGGAGTTTGTGGAAAATTGAAACCCTGTTTATGCACTGTTGATGGGAACATAAAATGGGGCATCATCTAAAAAAATAGTACGTAGTTTCCTCAAAAATTAAAAATATAATAATTCACATAATTCAGCCACATAGTTCAGCAGTCTCACTCCGGGATATACATCAAGAAGAACTGACATCAGGATTTTAAGGAGAATCTACACTCTCCTGTTCATAGCGGCATTATTCACAATAGCCAAGACATGGAAATGGCACAAGTCTATTAATGAATAAATAAAGAAAATGTGGCACATACATAGGATGGAAAAAACATTTAGCCTGAAAAAGGAAGGACATCTTGTCCTTTGTTACTATTTGTTAAACCTAGAGGACAGTATCCAATGAGAAACAAACCAAGCACCTAAAGAAAAATATACAACATGATCCCACTCACATGAGGTATCTAAAATGCTCAAACTAGTAGAAGCAGAGAATACAATAGAGTTTACAGGGGCAGTGGGAGGGGATAATGGGGAGGTCTTCCATGGGTGTAAAGAAAGAGAGAGACAAAGATATGACTAACCTTAAATGTATATGCTTGAAAATTACTCATTTTTATAAGGAATGAATTAACTGATTATCTCATAAATACTTATAAAGAACAAAAAAAGAACAAAAGAAACCCAGGAAAACCCATTGAATCTATAAAGAAAATATAAATATTAATTTGAAAAAAATGGAATTGATAAATAACTTTAGAAATGGTTGGGTAAAAATGAAAAACATTTAGGTAACCTAATCCAGGAAAACAAAAAAGAAGAATGACCCAAATTTGGCTTCTGACTAGATAAATAACTGCATATTCTGAAGAAAACATGTTAGTATTACAAATATATTTAGCCCCTTTGTAGGCAAATACATTTAAAGAATTTGGAAGAAACTAATGATTTTCCATAAAAATATAAATCATCTTTACTGACCACAAAAAGATGAAAAAAATTATATACTGAAAGTGCTAACTGGCACAAATGAAATTGAGAAAAAATGGCCTGGTAAGGATTGTTACATAGATTAATGTTCCTCAAATCTTCTAAAAGCAGGTAAATTATAAATTCTTTAAGTTATTTGAAAGTTAAAGAATGGAATCTTGTGGGGGCCAGCATAACACTGACTCCAAAATCTAACACCTCACTCATCATATCACAATACATCTTGGTGTATCAAACATTTAAACCATAGAAACAGAATCTTTAAAAAATATTTATTAACTTTGTAATCTTAGAATGGGGAACACATTGTTTAGCATAACCAAAACCGAGAAGGCAAAAACATCAAAACAGTTAAATTTAATAACAAAAAAAAAAGAAAATAATTTTTAGGCAAAACAAAATAAGCAGCCGAAACAAAAGTAAAATAATAGCAAAAACTAGAGAAAATGTATGTTTAATACATACAATATAGGATCAATTCATTTATGAAAAAATATAATTCATAAGAAAATGTTTTTTAATTAAATAGAAAAACAGATTAAATTGATAGGTACAGAATAGAAAACATCTAAGTGAGTTTAGAAAATTTACTTAGTGCATCATATGTTAAACAGAAAATAAATATTGTTACACCTTAAGCGTTCAATGGATGTTAGCAAAATCTATGGACAAAAGATGGATATTTTTTAAACAGTTCCTTTAATATTGATAAGACATAAGAGACTGTTCAGTAACTCAAGAAAGAGGGAGGAAAAGTAGTTTATCTACATATCTACTGAAGATATTTGAAGATATTAGTGTGTCTGTCAACTAACTAATCTTTACCAAGTTTCTGTACCATTTTAGAATTTTCTTTTTATGAATTTTGACATTTTCTCATTTTTTGGAAATGTATGGTATTGAAAATAATATATTTTTTCTGCTAATTACAGTCATATGTGTATATCTCTAAGATATATTATATATGATCATGTTTCAACGTTGTCTTACCCAAAATCTCGCATCCTTACTTGTGTTTCACTAAACCATCTATTGTTTTCTGAGGGTTGTAATAAAGTCTCCTACAGTGACTGAGAAATGTAATTTTGTCAATTTCTTATTAAATTTCTATCAAGTTTGTTCCATACTTAAAATCTATGGTAAGTTTTGCATAATATTTATGGTTCGAATTCTAGACCAAAATGTGTCAACTTTTGAACTCAGAACTAAGTCAAGAGTTTACTTCCTCAATGTCCCTTAGCAATAAAATAACAGGAGAAACTAGATAACTTCTAAAGTTCCTGCCAAATCTATCATTCTGTGACTTTAATTTATAATGAATTTTATTTTAAGGCATCTGTGAGAACCATTTTTTTTTTGCAATAATTTCTTTCTCTATTATTGTAAAAATTGGGAAATTCATGAAACATAAAGATAAAAAAATTGGTCTTCATGGTGAGAAAACTTTGCTTTTCCATCTGAATTGAACTTAAATACAAGCATAGAAGGAAAGCTTGTAGAACTGGCATCTTATCTCTGTGAGAGTGAGTTCAGGTCTCCAGAAACTGCATGAGATATATCACTTGTTGAAGTAAGAATTTGTCTTCCCCAAAAGGCACTAGAATTGAATTTTTCACCTCACCAGTATGTTATTAATATCTTTCATACCATTACAGTCTTGAACATATAATTTTAACTGATTTCATAGTATTACTTTATATGACTGTACTATCTTTAAATTAACTAATACCCATTGTTATATCTTTGCATTGTTGCAAATCTTTTCTACATCGACATAACTAAATTCAACTTTCATGGTTATTTATCCCAGGTAAAACTAAAAAAGTTCTGAAATGTTCTACAATTATTAGCAATTACCCTGTAGCAATCTCTTTTTATGTCAACTGTTGCTCTTAATTTAATTGCCCTGACAAGAGCACACTAATAAGTGCTTCACTGATACAAATATGATTATCATAGAATGTTTAGTAATTCTTAAAGTTATCTTATGGGACTGATTTAATTCCTGCTAGTAGAAAAATTCAACTACATCGTGAGCTTCTCAGGTTTGTGTTTGTTGCTAAAAACATGATGAAGTTTTTAGTATTTTATCTTCAAAAGGCATGAAATCAACATAAATAGACTACTGGAATTTTTGGCATGTTGTACCTTTTATGTTCAGTCGTACCTAAAGAGTATGAATATTTCAGAACTTAGATTTATTTTAAAATCTCATACAATACATTTTAAGATTTAAAATGTTTAGCAAAAAAGTGAAGAAAATACCTTCTTAGACTAAAAGAAAGTATTGCAGAAAACAAAAACCTAACTAATAAAAGTTGAGAATACAGGCCCAGCCCTATGAATTACCTTTTAACGACCAAATGCCTATCAGAAAAAAAAAAAAAAAAAAAAAAATTAAAATTTTTGTTGTTCTGTGTATTTCTAAAACATTGTATCTCGTTTATTCAGTAAATCACCTTTGTAATGTTATGATTATTCTATTTTGATAAACACTTTTAGAGAGTAGCATAAATATACTTGACAAAAGCCAATGTGATTGACCAACCTGCCTAAATGCTGAATTATTACATGGTCAACCTGATTATCTTAGGAAATTAACTATTAACCCATTTCCCATTTGTCCTGAGAATACTCTGTCTCTAATCCTATGTCATATACATTTCTGTTACATTGGGATTAGAGACCAGTTTTGTTTATAAAGACTCCACGAATAGTTTTTATGTTTTATTTTCACATTGAAAATCAGTCACATTTGCTTCAACCTCAAAGAGTATGTTTAAGTAAAATTAAATAAGCACTGTCAGTGAGCTTCACTATTTTTTCTAAACAGAAAATGGGTTCATAAGACAAATATTTTGTTGTAATCAATACATCATTTAAAAATAAAAACTATACTTTTCAGACTGACACCTGATATTAAATTTAATAATAAAACATAAATTAGAGGTAAAGATAAAGTCTGTAAAAGTATCTTTAGCTTTCCAGGGGATTCTGTTTGAACATCGCAAGCAGAAACATTCATATATCTCTTAAAAGTTTCAGTCAAGGCTGGGGGCGACGGCTCACACCTGTAATCCCAGCACTTTGGGAGGCCAAGGCAGGTGGATCACGAGATCAGGAATTCAAGACCAGTTGGCCAAGATGGTGAAATCCAGTCTCTACTAAAAATACAAAACAAAAAAACAAACAAATAGCCAGTGTCGTGGCAGGCTATAGTTCAAAATTCACTAGCTATATGCTATGTCAACAATAACAACAACAGCAAAATTTCATCAAAGACCTGAATTTCCCATTTTAACTCCAGTGAAGTAAAGCTGCCTTGAAATTTCAGAAAAAAAAAAAAATCATGATTCAGTGGTGGTTGCCCTTTCTTCTTTCTCTTCATCATGCTTTTTCAATTATGACTCTGCACTTGCAATTTAAATTCTCAAACTCTTTTTAAAAATTCAACTCATTACAGATTGGCTTAAATCTTTACCACTTTACTAAAATTAGTAGCCTAGGTTTCACATTGTTTCCCACTATCTATAAGCTGCTTTATCTTTCTGCAGCACTTGACACAACAAAACCTACTCATTCTTGGCTTACATAAAACCAATCCATTCTGTTTCTTCTCAGCTCTTACTCAATACTTCACTCTCTCTTTTTCTGGCTTGTCAACTTGTTCTTTTTTTTTTTTTTTTTCCCATATAGATTCTTGCTCTGTCACCCAGGCTGGAATGCAGTAGTGTGATCTTGGCTCGCTGCAACAAATCTCTGCCTCCCAGGTTCAAGCGATTCTCATGCCTCAGCCTCCCAAGTAGCTGGGATTACAGACGTGAACCACTATGCCTGGCTAATTTTTGTATTTTTAGTAGAGATGGGGTTTCACCATGTTGGCCAGTGTGGTCTTGAACTCCTGGCCTCAAGTGATCTGCCTGATCTGAGTCTCCCAAAGTGTTGGGATTACAGGCGTGAGCCACCATGCCCAGCCATCAACTTAGTCTTAAATGCTGATGTTTCTTAGATTTCTAAGGTAGACTATTATTTTTCTTCCTCTACATAGATTTAGATTCATTTCTTATTGAATCTTAGATATATTCACTGCTTTTATATTTCTTCGCCTGAGTAAAAAACATGACCTACATAGCCTATATCAGACTGAAATCATTGTTTTATTTTGAATCTTTTCTTTACTATTTTTCCTAAATATATATCTTTAAAGAACTTTAAACTTGTAGAATAACTGAGCAGAAAGTACAGAAAGTTTTCACATATTCCCTCCCCAATACTCCCCAATTCCCCTATTGACATTTTTCATCAGTGTGGTACATTTGTTAAAATGATGGGCTGATATTAATGTATTTCTATTAACTAAAGTTTCTAGTTTACATTAGATTTCAATCTTTGTGTTGTACCTTTTGTGGGTTTTGAGAAATGTAAAATAACATCTATCTGCCATTATAGTGTCATATTAGATAATTTCACACATGCAAAATGTCCTGAGCTACACCTATTCATCCCTCCTTCCCTAAAACCTTGGCAACCACTGATCATTTTTACTGTTGTCATAGTTTTGCCTTTTTAGAATGTCACGTAAGTGGAATCATACAGACAATAGCCTTTTCAGGTTGGCTTCTTTCATAGCACTATGTATTTAAGATTCCTTCATGTTTTTGTAGCTTCCAATTCATTTTCTTTTCTTGCAGAATGATATTCAATTGTCTGCATATACCACAATTTATATATCCATTTACCTATTCAAGGTGGTTGCTTCCAGGTTTTAGCAATCATGAGTAAAGCTGCTATAAATATTTGTGGACAGGTCTTTAATGTGGACATTAATTTTCAACTCCATTGGGTAAATACCAGAGTTTGATTGCTTGATCATATAGTAAAAATATGTTTGGCTTTGTAAGAAACTGCTGAACTATCTTACAAAGGGGTTATAACAGTTTATGTTCCCACAAGCAATAAATGAGAGTTGTTGTTGCTACCCATCCTCACCAGCATTTGCTGTCATTAGTGTTTGGCATTTTAGTCATTCTGATAGATATGTAGTAGTATTCCATTGTTGTTTTAATTTGCAGTTCCCTAATGACCTATGACATAGACAATCACTTTATATGCTTATATACAATCTATGTATAGTCTTTGGTGAGGTGTCTATTCAGATCCTTTGCCCATTTTTTTTAGGTTGTTTCTCTTTTTGCTGAATTTTAAGGATTTTGTATATATTTTAGACAGTTCTCTCTTATCAGATATGTGGTCAATATTTTCTTCCAGTCTCTGGCTTCTTCTTTTATTCTCTTAACAGTGTCCTTGGAAGGGCAGAAGTTTTAAAATTTTAATGAAGTTCAACTTATCAATTTTTTTCATGGGCCACGCTTTTGATATTATACATAAGAAGTCATTTCCAAACCCAAGATTCTTCTCAGTGTTAAATTAAGTTTAGTTGAAAGCTGCCTTCTTACATATTTTAAGTGCAACCTGAAGGTCTTTCTGTACATAGTGAACTATAACCTAACTGAATGTGTAAATAGACTATAACCTTCACTAACTTCAGCTCCTCAATGGCAGTCAACTGTTCAAATGTTCAGATAAGGCAAATGCTGAGCTGTAACTAATCTGGCTATTTGTGTACCTCACTTACATTTTCTGCACCATCCTTTCCTTTTCTGTCTGTAAATGTTCTTTGACCACATGGCAGTGCTAAAATCTATCTCATCCCATTTTGGTTTGGAGACTTTCCAATTTGCCAATCATTTTTGCTCAGTTAAACTCTTAACATAAATTTGTCTAAGGTTTTCCCTTAACATAGTAGTTTTATAGTTTTGTATTTTGCCTTTAGGTCTACAATTCATTTTCAGTTCATTTTTGTTGAAAGTATAAAATCTCTCACTTTTTTACATGTGGATGTCCAGTTGTTCCAACATCATTAGACTGCAAAGACTATCTCTTCTGCATTTAATTGCTCTTTTAAAAGAGCAGTTAACTATATTCGTGTGGCCAGTTTCTTAGTTATCCATTTGTACCATTGATCTATTTGCCGATTCTTTCACCAATACCATGCTGCAATTATTATTGAAGCTTTAGAGTAAGTTTTGAAGTCTGATAATGTCAGCCTTCATTATTTTTGGCTATTACTTTGGCTATTCTTGGTCTTTTGCCCTTCAATCATTTTTTCTAACAATGACATCAAAATACATCCATTCTTAATTTTCTTTTCTTCTCACCCAACAACATTGACATAATGCTATTGTGAACCCAGTATCTCTTCTGGAATTTTACAAAATCTGCTCTCTTCTGTGTTATCACACTGTGTTCACTCAATCCTGTACCTTTTACCTGTAATCTCATCCTCCATGCTGTTCTTGGTATCAGTCTCTTCCCTTTGTAGTTCTCTATGTTACTTTCAAAGTTGTCATTTTTTACAAATTGAGGTAATGTTTGCCTCAGTTAGCAACATTTAATAAAATTCAGAGAATATAAAATATTTAATGAGTTTTAGTAAATATATACTTCATGTAGTCATGATCTTAATGAAGATTTAGAAAATGTTAATCTATCCAAAAAATTCCTCAAAAGGCACTTCCAGTCAGTCTTCATCTCTCATAACAATCCACTATTATGTTATATATTAATAGATTCGTTTGGCTTTTCTTGAACTTCATATAAGTGAATTCATACAGTACATTCTCTTTTGTGGCTAGCTTTTTTTTTTTTTTTGCTCAGCATAATGTTTCTGAAATTTATTCATATTTTCCTATTTTAAAGTAGGTTACTCATTTTGATTGCTAAGTAGTATTCCATTGTATGCATATATCACAATATGTTTGTCTACTTTGCCATTAGGGACATTGGGATTGAATCCAATTTTTGGCAATTATAAATAATACTGCTATAAAATTCTAATTCAATACACACACACACACACACACACACACATATATATGTGTGTGTGTATATATATATATATATATATACACACACACACATTTCTCTTGGATAAATATGTAGGAGTAGAATTCTTGGTCCGCAGGGTAAGTTTATTTGTTCAACATTGTAAAAAGCTACGGAACACTCTCCTAACGTGATGTACATTTTACACTCCCACTCCCACTCCCACTCCCCAAGCGTGAGTGCACCAACTACTCCCATGTTCTTGCCAACTTTTCATGTCATTAGTCCTTTTAGTTTTTGACATCTGGTGGGTGTTTAATGGTATTTCATTGTTGCTGTCAGAATGACAATTTAAAAATCAAATGAGTTCATAACCGTCTCTTCTTTCAACAGCTCTGGTGACTTGGTAGCTTTTCTGCTGCTTTACAAAAGGAAGTCCCTCTCCTCAACATCACAGTCCCTCTCCTCAACATCAAATGAGTTCATAACCGTCTCTTCTTTCAACAGCTCTGGTGACTTGGTAGCTTTCCTGCTGCTTTACAAAAGGAAGTCCCTCTCCTCAACATCACAGTCCCCTCTCCTCAACATCAAATGAGTTCATAACCGTCTCTTCTTTCAACAGCTCTGGTGACTTGGTAGCTTTCCTGCTGCTTTACAAAAGGAAGCCCCTCTCCTCAACATCACAGTAGGGTCTTTCACAATGCTTCAGAACACATCATGTCATGCGATCATACTTCCAGTCCCATCTTTGTCTGTTTTCTTACTCTTACTCTTCTGTTCTCAATACATAGATTAAGTATTTCTTGAATACTCAGTGCCTTTCTCCTATCCCTGTGCTTTTGTGTATTATGATTCCTCTCCATTGGTGGCCACTTGTTTTCAACTCTCTGGGAAAGTAATTTTTATTCGACCAGCTCAGATGCCCCCTTTCTCTGGAAACTTCCTCTATTTCTCTATGCAATGCTAATAAATACTCCTCCATGTTCCCAGGAAATGTATCTTGTTCTCATGTTTCTATTTTAGCATTTATATTTTATTTTAATTTTTTCATGCCAATATCTTTACCAGATGACAGCACTGTCCTTAAAACCAGAGTGTCAGAGGCTTGTGAACCTCAGCAACTCCATCTTGAATTGGGCTGGGTAAAATGAGGCTGAAACCTACTGGGCAGCATTCCCAGATGGTTAGGCATTCTGGGTCACAGGATGATGTAGGGGGTCAGCACAAAATACAGGTCATAAAGACCTTGCTGATAAAACAGTTGCCATAAAGAAGCTGGCTAAGACCCACCAAAGCCAAGATAGCCATGAAAGTGACCTCTGGTCCTCCTAGCTGCTACACTTCCATTTGGGCCATGACACTTTACAATTGTCATGTCAACGTCAGGAAGTTACCCTGTATGGTCTAATAAGGGGTGGGTGGCATGAATAATCCACCCCTTGTTTAGCATAACGTCAAGAAATAACCATAAAAAGGGCAACCAGCAGCCCTCGGGGATGCTCTGTCTATGGAGTAGACATTCTTTTATTCCTCTGCTTTCTTAATGAACTTGCTTTCACTTACTCTATGGACTGACCCTGAATTGTTTCTTGTATGAGATCCAAAAACCCTTTCTTGGGGATCTGTTTCGGGACCCCTTTCCTGTAACAAGAGTATGAGTAACTTAACATTGTGCCATAAGCTTCAGAATAGTAATTATCAGTTAAGACCTATTTATTAAAAGAAAAAATAACATTTTTACCATCTTCTTTGGTCTTCAGTATGGGAAGAATGTCCCTGTGTTTCACAAAGAAGGGAGAACAAAACGTTTCTCTTTTGAAGGAATGAGTTTTGAGTTTTGCTGTATATTTAATGTCCCCCAAAATCTATTCTCCAAAACATCCTAATTTATAATTAGATTCTATGCGTTTGCCACAAATTTAGTTCAAAATAGACACTGGTTAATTTAAACCATAATTTATTAAGATAAACATGACTTTAGATATTTTAATTGAACGACCTGAGTAAAAGTATTAGTAATCATTTAATTATATCTTTAAGATCTTTGGTTTTTTCATTTATTACTTATGTTCAGTAAGTTATTTATGTAAGTGTATTTACAATATTTAACTAATAAACTTCCTAGTGTTTCTTGAAAATTTTAACCAAGCTAATTTTTGTAATAAAGTGTCATAAACTATATATTTTTAACCTTTATAAAGGTTAATGAGCAAAGGGCAAATAAAATGCACTTAAATCAATACGTTGGTGGAGTGTCACGAAACCTGATAATTCAATACTAGCCAGTTCCGTGGGTTGCCTAAATCTACCACCTTTTCCTTACCGACATGGCCTGCCTATCAAACTGGTCTTGACCAATGAGATATGAGAGTCTGAAGAAGAGTGTCTGGAGAAGACATTCCTTCATGAAAAAGAAAGACATGCGAATACAACTCTCATCAAACTATCTCACCAATCTGCCCTGTTTTGGAACACTGAATGGGTGCCCTAGGAATATGTCCTTTGTGAGACATTTTACAATTATGAACTGGAAGATAAAAAGGCAATGCACTGTGTGTGTCTAGCTCACCATCCTCATCTGTGAGAACTTCTCTTCCATACACAGAAATAAGCCTCTAACTGCAGATCTATAATGTTTTGGCTCTGGTTCATAATTGACTATAACCCTGACTCAAGCTGGAACAGTCAGATTCTCTCCCACAGAAATTAGGAAATGGTATTGGAGAATTCCTGCCAGTCTGGGCTGAACACCAAAATCAAGCTATAAATGCAGAGTCTGAGGCTGAGGATGCCAATTTTGTAAAAGTAGGTCATCAGAAAAAAAGAAGGCATCAAATACATATACAAATCCTTACATGGCTCTAATTTTTTCCCAGCACTCATTTACTTCCAATATCATATACTTCATTAAACATTATGTTTATTGCTTACTGATTGTCTCCTACAACTAGACACTTATTTCCATGTTTGTCACAATTTTTTTTCCTATCTATGTGTACCAAGTGCTGAGAACAATGCCTTAGCACTTCTGTTACCAAAAGGTATTCAGAAAAAAACAAAAAGTATTCAGTATGTAATTTTCATACAAATGAATCACTGTTAGTTTCCAGTTGGACTCATTTTAAAATAACAGATTTATGTTATGGAATATGTAATCTTGCTATAGATTTATTGTTCAATTTTTAGGTAGCCCAAAAAAATACAAAAGCATTTTGGTCTAAAGAGTTTCAGTAAAGGAAATAATTCTGATTAGAAATGAAATAGAGCAATCTGAGGAATTTAAAATTTATTTAAAATGCACAGGTCAAGAAGTCATCTAAATTATAAGTTTGGATATTCCAATTTGCTCATAATTGACAAAACAAATAAAAAATGCTAAGTGAAAAAAACAAAATTGCAGTGTCATTTTGATGTTAGATTGCTCTTTGTTTCCATGTGTGGAGTAGGCAGAAAGGAGTGTATACTTACTTATAACATATCAGAAACCAAACCAATACTTATCAATAGCAGCCATATAGATTAGAGTGTTATTCAACTTAAAAGTGAAATATGACAGAAAGTGCATAGAGACCACATTAGTTGAATAATAGCCTTGACTTGTCCCCTAAATGCATCTGTAATTTTGATTAAGTCACATTGAGTCTTTTTGGTAACCACCACTCAAGAAATCATATATATATACATATATATATACCCACACACATATATATATATACACCATATTTCTTGACTTGATTGAGCATAATTTTAATCGTGATTAAGCATAACCCCTTAATCTGTTTCTTTTAAATTATTTGGGCTAGAATTTTAATATTTGATCTCTGAATACTGAAAGGAAGAATAGACATCTAAGCATGATACATCGACTAATGTCAAGTCTGCTACTAAATAACTGTGGGAATTTGGATAGGTCACTAAGCATCAAAACCAATACCATTAAGTCATATTTCACAGAAATATATATACTTTTTGTGGAGTTTCACAAAGAAAACTGTTATAAGTTATATTTCCTTTTAGCCCTTTCAATGTTAGAAGTAACTCTGAGGAAGTAGATGTTCTTGCCAGTGCCAGTTTAACAGAGCAGTTCGTTACAGCACAAGTCAAATGCTTTACAGCTTATTTAAAGCTTTCATAGAGAAGACTCTTTAATCCAAATAAACCTGTGAGGAGTAGGAAAGTTATTTTTACTAAACCATTTCATAGCTTAGAAAACTGAGGCTTATAAGGCTCAAGTAGCTTCTACAAATTTACAAAATATAGTATACTCAGGAAATATGGTAACTGTCAAAAGAATATAACTTTCTCCCAATGCAACAGCTTAAATGAGCATCAAGCTCAACTCTCATTGGTTCTTCTTATTGTGCTGCTCTGTCTTCTAAGTCCACAGAGCAGGCAAAACAATTTTCCTAAAATATATATTATGTTGCTTCCTTCTTTAAGACTTTAACAGATCGCCATTGCAACTAGAATACAGATTGTGATGCCACACTCCTTCCCACGTGGCCCTCTATAATATGTCTGCCAACTTTCCCTACCACCCTGTTGTCTCTTCTCTGTCCTTTCCATTAGCTACACACTAGCTTCCCTCCTTCCAATATGTGATGCTCCTAACAGTCTCAGTGCCTTTCCACTTTTTTCTTTTAGGATCCTCTTCTACCAGATCTTTTAATGACTGTCTTCATTACAACATCAGTTTTGCAGCTGACCTATGACAACATAGCGTCTTCCATGACCTCTTGTCAAGCAGGTCTGCCGTGTGGCTAAGTGCCATACTACCCTGCTGGGCTACTTTAAGGAATCTACCTACCTAAGATTATTTTGTTTAGTTTTCATATATTCATATTATACATACGCTTACTCCAAATGGAAAATCAGTAACAGCAGAGATTGTCTTTTGTTCTCTGCTATATTTTTACAACTTAGAACGCAGAGTAAGTCGTCAATAAATGAGTTACTAATGAAAACAGAAATGAAACCAACCTCCTTTAATCTTATTCTACTACCCAGATATGAGCCTATATCTTTCTTTTTATCATCTCCACTCTCTCATTCCCTATTCACCACTCTATTCAACACAATCTGGCTCTTGCCCATACCACAGTGCTGCAACAGTCTCCTGCAGTCCAAACAACATTGTTCTTCCTCCTGACATCTCTGTGGCAGTTTTCACAGTTTACTACACTTTTATTTACAGTTATATACTCCTTTGGATTTTTATAATACACGTGAAAAGTTTTTGTACCTTAACATAGGCCGTTTTACCTTCCTAGATGGCTTCATGACACCTGTGCACTTTCAAGCCTAAATTCTTCAAAATGCTTCTGAAGGCCCCAGATTTCTCTGGGCAAGTTTTCTTATTTTTCTTTTATGATCCAATTGCTCATTAAACATAAAATACTATTTTTTCTTATTAATGGTTTCCTGTTCCATTAACAAAAAAGCAAACATATGAAAGAGAAATAGCATTTTCCCACTACCATGTATAAAAAATATTCTTGGCAATATTGCAGATAACTGATGTGAAAAAAGTATTAGCCAATTATATTCTATAAAAAGAAAGTAGAGAAGGATAAAGTCAAGGGTAGCTTGTAGGAAAAATTAGTAAAGGAAAAACTGAAAGAAGGAGGAAGGAAGAACAAAGGAAGTAAAAAAGAAAACGATACCTTAGGCTCACATGTTGCTATAGAAAGACTATACAGTCAAACAGATTGTCTTCTCTGAGTGCAATTCCTCATTTCTGATGTTTGTGCATTACTCAGAATTTCAGGTATGAGTCAGCACAGTATATCCTGAAAAACAATAGGTGATCTCTTTTTAATGCCTGTAGCATTTAAACACTTCTCCAGTCATGCCTATTTTCTTTTTTACCATCTCTCCTTAAGGGTTATTATCATATATTTTTTCAAAATCCATAACAGTTTTACCATGATACAGATATATACCATGATGATATTAAGAAAATATGTTGACAGAGAACTTGGGCTTTCTTTTTCAGGGGTACAGTTTTCTTTAAAACATCCATGTAATTAATGTCAATTATATTTTGATACAACGAAATCATGATAAACATAGTTTTTTCAAGTGTCTACTGCTTTAAAATGTAAGGTTATTCTAAAGCTTCAGACTAATGGTCAATTACACAGAAAATATATTTTCTGGAAGTTCTGACATCGTGGGAAGGAAAATCACTAGGATTTGAGTTAAATAACCTGAGTTCCAATTCAAAGCTTGTGACTAAAACCAGCTGTGAGCTTTTGACATATAGTTTGGCTTCTGTGAACCAGAAGCTATTCAAATATTGTTGAAATTGAATGATTAAAACCAATGTAAAAATGAGTGCCCAATGTAATCGTTAACAGTAACATTTTCTTAAATTACACAGAGCATTCTGAAAATCAATATAGTAAAATTTCATGCATAGAACCACAACCAACATATGATTATATCTGGCATAAATATACATTTTAAAATGCAAATCTTGGTTTGACCATTGTGGAAGACAGTGTGGCGATTCCTCAAGGACCTAGAAATAGAAATTCCATTTGACCCAGCAATCCCGTTACTGGGTATATATCCAAAGGATTATAAATCATTCTACTATAAGGACACATGCACACGAATGTTCATTGCAGCACAGTTTACAATAGGAAAGACCTGGAACCAACCCAAATGCCCATCAATGATAGACTGGACAGGGAAATGTGGCACATATACACCATGGAATATTATGCAGCCATCAAAAACTATGAGTTTGTGTCCTTTGTAGGGACATGGATGAACCTGGAAACCATCATTCTCAGCAAACTGACACAAGAACGGAAGATCAAACACTGCATGTTCTCACTCATAGGCAGGTGTTGAACAATGAGAACACATGGACACAGGGAGGGTAGCATCACACACTGGGTCTGTTGGGAGGAAATAGGGGAGGGACAGTGGGGGGGTGGGGAGTTGGGGGAGAGATAGCATGGGGAGAAGTGCCTGATAGAGGTAATAGGGAAGAAGGCAGCAAATCACACTGCCATGTGTGTACATATGCAACAATCTTGAATGTTCTTCACACGTACCCCAAAACCTAAAATGCAATTAAAAAATGCAAATCTTGGTATAATGAGAAAAAATTCTAAGAGCCCCCACCCTGATGGCTTATTATGATAACTGTCATTTCTCTAGTGTTTTTCAACAGTATTTATTTCTAAAAGTCACATAATTTTGCTGGGATGTTAATTTAGATCATGCAAATGTCATTATGTAACTTGACATTTAAGAACTCCATGAATAAGTAGTTTGTCTTCCTTTACTGACTGTTCTGATTCTTAATTACTTGAAGGACCAGCAAATGATTGCTTATTATATGAGACATAACTATTATTAAAGATAATTATTAGAACCATAGATATTAGAAATGGAAGGGACTTAAAAGTTAATACAGTTTTTCTCATTTTGCAATAAAAAACTTGAGAACCTCAGGGATTAATTGATCTATGCACAGTTATACAACTAATGAAATGGCAGAGCCAGAATAGTATCTTTTATTTTTTTTAATTTTACTTTAAGTTCCGGGATACATGTGCAGAATGTGTAGGTTTGTTATATAGATATACATGTGGCATGGTGGTTTGCTGCAGCTGTTAACCCATCCTTAAATTTCCCTCCCCCTGGGCCCCCACCCACCAACATACTCTGATGAGCGTTGTTTGCCTTACTGTGTCCATTGGTTCTCATTGTTTAACTCCCACTTATGAGTGAGGACACGCAGTGCTTAGTTTTCTGTTCCTGTGTGGTTTGCTGAGGATAAGGGTTTCCAGCTTCATCCATGTCCCTGCAAAGGACATGATCTCTTTCCTTTTTATAATTGCATAGTATTCCATGGTGTATATGTACCATATTTCCTTTATCCAGTCTATCATTGGTGGACATTTGGGTTGATTCCATGTTTTTGCTATTGTGAATAGTACTACAGTTAACATACATGTGCATGTGTCTTTATAGTAGAATTATTTATGATCCTTTGGGTATATACCCAGAAATAGGATTTCCAGGACAAATGCTGTTTCTGGTTCTAGATCCTTGAGGAATTGCCATACTGTCTACCACAATGGTTGAATTAATTTACATTCCCACCAACAGCGGAAAAGCATTTCTATTTCGCCACAGCCTCAACAGCATCTACTGTTTCTTGACTTTTTAATAATTGCTGTTCTGACTGGCATGAGGTGGTATCGCATTGTGGTTTCGGTTTGCATTTCTCTAATGACCAGTGATGATGAGCTGTTCTTCACATGTTTGTTGGCGGCATAAATATTTTTTTTGAGAATTATCTGTTCAAATCCTTTGCCCAATTTTGATGGGGTTGTTTAGTTTTTTCTTGTAAATTTGTTCAAGTTCTTTGTAAATTCTGGATATTAGACCTTTGTCAGATCAGTAGATTGTAAAAACTTTCTCCCATTCTGTAGGTTGCCTGTTCACTCTATTGATAATTTCTTCTGCTGTGCAGAAGCTCTTTAGTTTAATTAGATCCCATTTGTCAATTTTTGCTTTTGTTGCAATTGCTTTTGGTGTTTTTGTCATGAAGTCTTTGCCCATGCCTATGTCCTGAATGGTATTGCCTAGATTTTCTTCTTGGGTTTTTATGGTTTTGGGTTTTACATTTAAGACTTTAATAAATCTTGAGTTATTTTTTGTATAAGGTGTAAGGAAGGGGTCCAGTTTCTGTTTTCCACTAGCCTGTTGTCCCAGCGCCATTTATTGAATAGAAGGTCCTTTCCCCATTGCTTGTTTTTGTCACGTTTGTCGAAGGTCAGATGGTTGTAGATGTATGATGTTATTTCTGAGGCCTCTGTTCTGTTCCATTGGTCTGTATGTCTGCTTTGGCACCAGGCAATATGCTCTTTTGGTTACTGTGCCTTGTAGAATAGTTTGAAGTCAGGTAGCGTGATGTCCCCAACTTTGTTCTTTTTGCTTAGGATTGCCTTGTTTTTACAGGGTCTTTTTTGATTCCATATAAAATTTAAAATCGTTTTTTTTTTCTTATTCTAGGAAGAATGTCAATGATAGTTTGATGGGAATAGCATTGAATCTGTAAATTACTTTTGGCAGTATGGCCATTTTCATGATATCAAGTTTTCCTATCCATGAAGATGGAATGTTTTTCCATTTGTTTGTGTCCTCTTTTATTTCTTTGAGCAGTGGTTTGTAGTTCTCTTTGCAGAAGTCCTTCACATCCCTTGTTAGCTGTATTCCTAGGTATTTTATTCTATTTGTAGCAATTGTGAATGAAAGTTCACTCATGATTTGGCTCTCCACTTGTCTATTTTTGGTTTAAAGGAATCCCTGTGATTTTTGCATATTGACTTTGTATGCCAAGATTTTGCTAAAGTTGCTTATCAGCTTAAGGAGTTTTGGGACTAAGAATCATGGGGTTTTCTAAATATAGAATCATATCATCTGCAAATAGAGGCAATTTGAATATCCTCTTTTCCAATTTGAATACCCTTTCTTTCTTTTTTTTTTTCTTAAGCTGATTTTCTTTATTTTATTTTATTTTATTTTATTTTATTTTATTTATTTATTTATTTTTTTATTGCATTTTAGGTTTGGGGTACATGTGAAGAACATGGAAGATTGTTGCATAGGTACACACATGGCAGTGTGATTTGCTGCCTTCCTCCTCATCACCTATATCTGGCATTTCTCCCCATGCTATCCCCTCCCCAACTCCCCATCCCCCCACTATTATTTTACTTTAGGTGCATACTATATCTGGCATTTCTCCCCATGTCATCTTTCCGCACCCTCCCCTCTCTCCCCCACCCCCCCATTTTTTCTCATCTACCCCCACCAACTGTACCTTGTGTGTGATGCTCCTCTCCCCTGAGTCCACGTGTTCTCATTGTTCAACACCCACCTATGAGTGAGAACATACAGTGCTTGACTTTCTGTTCTTGGGTCAGTTTGCTGAGAATGATGGTTTCCAGATTCATCCAAGTCCCTACAAAGGACACGAACTCATCATTTTTTATGGCTGTGTAGTATTCCATGGTGTATATGTACCACATTTTCTTTGTCCAGTCTATCGTTGATGGACATTTGGGTTGGTTCCAGGTCTTTGCTATTGTACACAGGGCTGTAATGAACATACCTGTGCATGTGTCTTTATAGTTGAACGATTCATTGTTCTTTGGGTATATACCCAACAGTGGGATTGCTGGGTGAAATGGAATTTCTATTTCTAGATCCTTGAGAAATCGCCATACTGTCTTCCACAATGGTTGAACTAATTTACACTCCCACCAATTGTGTAAGAGTGTTCCTATTTCTCCACATCCTCTCCAGCATCTGCTGTCTCCCAATTTTTCAATGATTGCCATTCTAACTGGCGTGAGATGATACCTCAGTGTGATTTTGATTTGTATTTCTCTAATGACCAGTGATGATGAGCATTTTTTCATATGTTTGTTGGCCTCATATATGTCGTCTTTTGAAAAGTGTCTGTTCATATCCTTTGCCCATTTTTAAATGGGGTTGTTTGTTTTTTTCTTATAAATCTGTTTTAGTTCTTTGTAGATTCTGGATATTAGCCCTTTGTAGATTCTGGATATTAGCCCTTTGTCAGATGGGTAGATTGCAAAAATTTTTTTGCCAGTCTGTGTCTTTTGATTGGGGCATTTAGGCCATTTGCATTCAATGTTAATATTGTTATGTGTGAATTTGATCCTGCCATTTTGTTACTGGCTGGTTTTCTTTCTCATTAGTTGACTCATTTTCTTCCTTGCATTTTTGGTCTTTGCCAACTGGTTTGCTTTTGCGCTGACTGGTACTTGTTCCTTTCCATGCTTAGTGTTTCTTTCAGGAGCTCTTGTAGGGCAGGTCTGGTGGTGACAAAATCTCTCAGTAATTGCTTGTCTGTAAAGGATTTTATTTCTCCTTCACTTATGAAGCATAGTTTTGCTGGATATGAGATTCTGGGTTGAAAGTTCTTTTCTTTAAGGATGTTGAATATTGGCCCCCACTCTCTTCTGGCTTGTAGAGTTTCTGTTGAGAGATCTGCTGTGGGTCTGATTGGCTTCCCTCTGTGGGTGACCTGACCTTTCTCTCTGGCTGCCCTTAGCATTTTTTCCTTCATTTCAACCCTGGTGAATCTGACAATTATGCACCTTGGGGTTGCTCTTCTTGAGGCATGTCTTTGTGGAGTTCTCTGTATTGCTTGAATTTGAAATTTGGACTGCCTTGCTAGTCTTGGGAAGTTCTCCTGGATAATATCCTTGAATGTGTTTTCCAGCTTGGATTCATTCTCCCCATCATATTCAGGTAGATCGATCAAGCATAGATTAGGTTTTTTCACATAATCCCATATTTCTTGGAGGCTTTGTTCATTTCTTTTCACTCTTTTATCTCTTGTATTGCCTTCTCTTTTTATTTCATTGAGTTGATCTTCAATCTCTGATATCTGTTCTTCTGCTTGATCAATTCAGCTATTAAAACTTGTGTTTGCTTCATGTAGTTCTCATGCTGTGTTCTTCAACTCCATCAAGTTGTATATGTTCTTCTCTAAGCTGGTTATTCTAGTTAGCATTTTGTCTAACCTTTTTTCAAGGTTTTTGTTTTTTTTGCACTGAGTTAGAATGTGTTCCTTTAGCTCAGAGAAGTTTGTTATTATCCACCTTCTGAATCCTGTTTCCATCAATTCTTCACACTCCTTCTCAGTCAAGTTGTGATCCTGTGTTGCTGAGGAGTTGTGATCTCTTGAAGGAGATGAGGTGTTCTGGTCTTTGGTGGTTTCACCTTTTTTGCGCTGTTTTTTTCCCATCTTTGTGGAGTTACCTGGTTGTGGTGTCAGAGAGCTGCTTGATGAGGTTGCTTGTCTGCCTGTGGGGGGCTCTACTGGGTTTCTAGGGACTCCTTCAGGTTACTAGGAAGCTTCCTGTGTCTTTTTTGTTTATACTGGGAGATTAGGCCCGCCTCTTCTGCTGTCCTGTAGGCACTGCTGGGTTGTCGAGAATGCCGTCCTATTGCTACATAGGCTTCCTGTGTTTTTTGTTAAAACATGTAGCCCAGTCTCACCCCCTCTAGTGGTGGGTTGTGCCCTTCCTCCACTGGGCTGGATCATTCAGCGTTCATCTCAGACTGTGGCACTGGGTGCGCAACCCAGTAGAGTCAGAGCTTCAGGCCTCAGGGGTTTATGGGGGAGGTTAGGGACCTGCTCAGCTGCACCTGGCAGTCTCCCCATTTCAGCTTTCTCTCTCTCTGGTCATGGGGTAGGGGCCACCCAGCTGCTCCCACTTACAGCTCTCTCTCTCTCCGGGCAGGGGGGTGGGCAATAGCTCAGTCTGTAGACTCTTATTCAACTCTGCACTTGTAATTCCCGGCATTTGACTGGCAAAGATTCCCTGTTCTGTGTATTGCTGAGGCTTTGGTGGAAGCGCTGTATCTGGACCAGAGCGCCAGAGGTGGAGCCTCCGACTCACTGGTCAGATGCACTTTCTGGGTGAAGCAGCACCCCTCCCCCACCTTGGTCTGCCCTGAGTGAGCTTTTCTCACCCTCAGAGCAGACCCGTTGAAATGCACCTGGTACCTCAGTCGGAGCTAGGAGATCTCCGGGTTTCTGCGTCTCTTCGCTGGGTGTTGTGTGCTGGAGTTGTGTCTAATCCACCATCTTGGATCCTCCCTCGAATACCCTTTATTTCTTACCCATGCTTGATTGTCCTGGTCAGAACTTCCAATACTATGTTGAATAGGAGTAGTGAGAGAGAACATCTTTGTCTTGTACCGGTTTTGAAAGGGAATGCTTCCAGCTTTTGCTCATTTACTATGATATTGGCTGTGGGTTTGTCATAAATGACTCTTACTATTTTGAGATATGTTTCACTAATACCTAGTTTATTGACTATTTTTAACATGAAGTGATGTTGAATTTTATCAAAAGCCTTTTCTGCATCTATTGAGGTAATCATGTGGTTTTCGTCTTTGGTTCTGTTTATGTGATGGATTATGTTTCCTGATTTCCATATGTTAAACCAGCCTTGCAGGCCAGGTATGAAGCCAACCTGATCATGGTGGATAACATTTTTGATGTGCTGCTGGTTTCAATTTGCCAGTACTTTATTGAGGAGTTTTGTATAGAAGTTCATCAGAGATATTGGCCTAAAGTTTTCTTTTTTGTTCTGTCTCTGACAGGTTTTGGAATCAGAATCATGCTGGCTTCATAAAATTAGTTAGGGAGGAGTCCCTCCTTTTCAGTTGTTTGGAATAGTTTCAGAAGGAATGGTACCAGCTCCTTGTTGTATCTCTGGTAGAATTCAGCTGTGTCTGTCTGGTCATCCTAGAACTTGTTATTGGTCTAGTCAGGGATTCAACTTCTTCCTGGTTTAGTCTTGGGAGGGTGTGTGTGTCCAGGAATTTATCCACTTCTTCTAGATTTTCTAGTTTATTTACACAGATATGATTTTAGTATTCTCTGATGGTAGTTTGTATTTCTGTGGGGTCAGTGATGACATCCCCTTTATCATTTCTTATTGTGCCTATTTGATTCTTCTCTCTTTTCTTCTTTATTAGTCTTGCTAGAGGTCTATTTATTTTGTTAGTTTTTCAAAAAACCAGCTCCTGGATTCATTGATTTTTTGAAGAATTTTTCGGGTCTCTAAAGCCTTCAATTTTATTCTGATCTTAGTTAATTTTTGCCTTCTGCTGGCTTTTGGACTAGTTTGCTCTTGCTTCTCTAGCTCTTTTAATTGTGATGTTAGGGTGTCAGTTTGAGATCTTTCTAGCTTTCTTATGTGGTCATTTAGTACTATACATTTCCCTCTTAACACTATTTTAGCTGTGTCCCAGAGATTCTGATACATTGTCTTTTTGTTCTCATTGGTTTCAAAGAACTTCTTGATTTCTGTCTTAATTTTACTATTTTCCCAGGAGTCCTTCAGGAGCAGATGTTCAGTTTCCATGTAATTGTTTGGTTTTGAGTGAATTTCTTAATCTTGAATTCTAATTTCATTGCACCGTGTTCTAAGATACTGTTTGTTATGATTTCCATTCTTTTGCATTTGCTGAGAAGTATTTTACTTCCAATTATGTGATCAATTTTAGAGTAAGTGTACTTAGAAGAATGTATATTCTGTTGATTTGGGGAGAAGAGTTCTGTAGATGTGTGTTAGGTTCACTTGATCCAGAGCTGAGTTCAAGTCCTGAATAACCTTGTTAATTCTCTGTCTCATTGATCTGTCTAATATTGATATTGGGGTATTAAAATCTCCAACAATTATTGTGTGGGAGTCTAAATCTCTTTGTAGGTCTCTAGGAACTTGTGTTATGAATCTGGGTGCTCCTGTGTTGGGTGTGTATATATTCAGGATAGTTAGCTCTTTTTGTTGAATTGAGCCCTTTACCATTATGTAACACTTTTCTTTGTCTTTTTTGTCTTTTTTGATCTTTGTTGGTTTAAAGTCTGTTTTATTAGACACTAGGATTGCAACCTATGCTTTTTTTTTTCTTTTCTTTTTTTTTTTTTTTTTTTGGTAATTATTCCTCCATACCTTTATTTTGAGCCTATTTATATCTTTGCACATGAGATGAGTCTGCTGAATACAGCACTCCAATGGGTCTTGACTCTTTATCCAATATGCCAGTCTGTGTCTTTTAATTGTCATTTAATTCATTTACATTTACGATTAGTACTGTTATATGTGAATCTGATCCTGTTTTCATGATGCCATCTGGTTATTGTGCACACTTGTTGATGAAGTTTCTTCGTAGTGTCATTGGTCTTTATATTTTGGTGTGTTTTGCAGTGGCTGGTACTAGTTTTTCCTTTCCGTATTTAGTGCTTCCTTTAGGACCTCTTGCAAAGCAGGTCTGGTGGTGATGAAATACCTCAGTATTTGCTTGTCTGGAAAGGATTTTATTTCGTCTTCGCTTATGAAGCTTAGTTTGGCTGGATATGAAATTCTGGGTTGAAAATTCTTAAGAATGTTGAATATTGGCCTCCACTCTCTTCTGGCTTATAGGATTTCTGCTGAGAATTCTGCTGTTAGTCAGATGGGCTTCCCTTTATAGGTGACCTGGCCTTTCTTTTCGCTGCCCTTAACATTTTTTTCCTTCACTTCAACCTTGTAGAATCTGATAATAATGTGTCTTGGGGTTGATCTTGTGGAGCATCTGTGATGTTCTCTGTATTTCCTGAATTTGCATGTTAGACTGTGTTGCTAGATCATGGAGGTTCTCCTGGATAACATCCTGAAGTGTGTTTCTCAGCTTGTTTTCATTCTCCTTGTCTCCTTCAGGTATTCCAATCAATTGTAGGTTCAGTATTTTTATATAGTACTGTATTTCTTGAAGGCCTTGTTCATTCTGTTTTATTTAATCTTGTCTTCATGTCTTATTTCAGCAAGGTGGTCTTCAAACTCTTGTATCCTTTCTTCTGCTTGGTTGATTTGGCTATAGATATTTGTGTATGCTTTATGTAGTTCTCATGCTGTGTTTTTCAGCTGCATCAGGTGATTTATGTTCCTCTCTAAACTGGTTATTCTAGTTAGCAGCTCATCAAACCTTTTATCAAGGTTCTTAGCTTCTTTGCATTGCATTAGAACATGCCACTTTAGCTCAGAGAAGTTTTTTATTATGCATCTTCTGAAGTCTACTTCTGTCAATTCGTGCATCTCATCCTCCATCCAATTCTGTGCCCTTGCTGGAGAGGCATTACTGTCGTTTGGAGGAGAAGGGGCACTCTCGCCTGTTGGGTTTTCAGCACTTTTTTTGTTGATTCTTTCTTATCTTCATGAATTTATCTAGTTTTGATCTTTGAGGCTCCTGACCCTTGGATGGGGCTTTTGGGGTTTTTTTGTTGTTGTTGTTGATGTTGGTATTGTTGCTTTCTGTTTGTTTGTTTGTTTATCTTTCAATGGTCAGGTCCGTCTTCTGTAGGGCTTCTGTGGTTTGCCGGGTGTTCACTTCAGGCCCTATTCATCTGGTTTGCTCCCATGCCTGGAGATGTCATTAAAGGAGATGCCTCCCTTGGCTGGGCAGTGGGAGCTCCCCTGCCCTGTGTGACCCTGAGGTGGCCCACTGCACCACATTGCTCTTCCTTCCTTTCCATGGATCACACCAGCTGCCTAGTCAGTTCTGATAAGATAACCTGGATACCTTGGTTGTTTGTGCAGAATTCACTTGCTATCATGGTTCATTCTTTTGGGAGAATTTGATCGCTGCTCCTTCTAGTCAGCCATCTTGGCCCCCATAACTCTTCTAACTATTAAGGGCTCTTTTCACTACTCCTAGAACTTTTTAACTACTCTAAGCTCTTCTCTAGCTCCCCTGTAAATCTAATTATATTAATTATTCAAAATTCTTTTATTGATTGGCTTAATTTTCATTTAAATCATTCATTTGAAACAATTGAAATCTGACCAAACCATCTTAAATTAAAATGGTAATACCAAGTCAATAAATTTGTCATTGCTCATCTTGGAATACCCTTAGCCTCTTCACATAAAAAGTGTTAAAATTTAAATTGTAAGATTTATTATCTACTTTTCATTTGTATTTCTGACAATTAATAAGAGGAATAGATCATATTCTGACTTAGTGTAATGTTGGCTTTATACGCATTTGAAACACTTAGCTTATTATTACTCCTACTACCTCATATTTCTAGTCCTAATGTTGTCATTAAAGAAAAACTCTGTCTGGTTCATCTTCAAATATCATTACCATCTCTGAAACACTCCAAATAACATTAGCACCATATAAGGAGAATAATACAGTTTCATTTTAATGCAGAATCTATTATGTATTCCTGCTAAAGTGTTTAATATAAAATACGTGGAATGTTAAATGTTTACTAGCTGACCAAAGAAACATTGAAAATGGAAAACTTAATATATTTCTAAGTTTAAGCAGAAATAAATGCCATTTAAATACATTCTAAAGCTTTTAATCTCAACGGAAATATTTTTCCATTTTCAAGGGAAATTTTTTTTCTCTTGAGAGAAAAATTTAGTACAATTTTAAAGGGAGTTCAATTATTTAACCTTTTTGCTGCAATTGTTATTGAATTGAATTTTTAATGGACACAGTAACATGTGAAGAATATTCTAAATTTAACATTAAAAATAATATTATATGTGTATCAATAGAACTACTGTTATCATGAAGAAAACTACTTTAAAAAAGTCACAAACTGAAATCTGACCTTTTTTCACCAGTGTATTTAGTAAAAGAGTGCCCCCTTGTGATTTCTGAATACTTATACAACAGTGAGATCTACTAATCTTGGGCAAAATTTGTTAATTAAGAAAAAAAGTTTCCTCTCATCCTTGAAATACAACCAACACTTTATTTTTGCACATGAAACTATTTTAATTTTAAATTTATGTTACTGGAAGTAGAAAGAAAGGGTTTCATGGAGATTTATCAGAAAGTAGTTTTAAGAAAACCACTAAACATTCTAGGATGCCCACTCACAGAATGCATATACTGCTGCTGTTTTCCATTTTTGTGCCCACGTAGGTGGCTCTCTAGAGACAGAACACTGTTTCTAGAGAATAAAGCTGCTGAGCTTACATTGACTGGAATTTTCCTGATGGTTCAGCATAACTCTGACATGTTTTGTGCTTACTCTTCATTATGAACCTAGGACACCATAGATAGGGCCATATGTTCCTCTGAGTCCTCAGTGGAACTCCCAGGTATACGAACAGGGAGTAGTGTAGATACAAAAAGCAGCAGAACTCACATTGAGACTGGGGGTGTCGTGACCTTGGGAACTTTGGCTTATGCATATCTGAAACACTGGAGAACATTCGATATACCATTAAACTGATTGTAGTATCAATGAAAAATTGTGAAATTAGGCCAATGGAAGACTGGGGATTTAATTTAAAATTACTAGGCTAATTTGACCACTGTTTACCCTCAGTCAATAATTTATGAGCATTGTAGCTAATTAAGGTTGCAGAGTATCATACTTCTCTGGAAGGACAAAAATATTTATATGTAATGAAATAGTTTAGTTTGAAATAACTTTGGACTCTCCATTTCTAACCATGAACAAAATGATCTCTCAATTTAGTTAGTCAAAAAATAATACTGAAGGACAAGATAATGGTTTGGTAGAATAAAAGGGTGATTGATAGGTGAGGGAGGCTAAAAAGAATACTAGCCTTTCTAGTTAAAGCCAATTTGTCAGAGGTAGATCAACTTTTTAAGGCTTGTAATAAAATAAGAAAATATAACCGACAATATCAATGGTAGATATTTTTCAGATTATTCATATTTCACAGTCATCAAAAAATAGAACATTTGTAAGTGACAGTACAAGAAAAGAAATCTGTTTCCTGTGAACATTTGCCTAGACCCGAGTCTCTCAACAGGGGTGGAGCAGTTTTACACCAGGGAACATTTGGCACTGTCTGAAGACATTTTTGGTTGTCACAATAAGGTGAAAATATTACTGGTGTCTAGTGAGTAGTGGCCATAAATGTTGCCAACTGTCCTAGAATTCACAGAATAGTTCCCAATAATAAGGAATTTTCTGATCCAAATAGGTAGACTTACCATTTTAGATTTTAATAACCTATAAGGCTTTTCTTGCTAGATTTTGTATGCTTCTTTGCATAATTCTTCATTTGAAATCATGCTGACAGTGGAACTTTATGATAGGAAAAACTTTGCTTACAGATATTAACATTCCTTTTTTACTTAAAAATATTTCTACCAATGTGTAAAATATCCTACCACAGTTATTTTTCTTTAAAAAGTGTGTAAAGGAAAATTATTAATGAATATGTAAGATACCAGGTTTATCACTCTCTTCGTACTCCATCCCTATCTCCCACCCTCACATTCAGATATTCGGGATGGGTCCAGAAATCTACATTTCAATCATATGCCCAGGTGATTATCCCACAGGTGTTTATAGACTACATTTTGAAAAATTGTCACTCAGATTTTCCTAAAGTTTCTCATCTGTAAAATGTTCCTTTATTTTTACACAAAATTATTTTACAAATCCAGTGCTTAATATGGGGTATACTTATTTTCTTGTTTCTCTCCCCTGGTAGACCAAAGTCTATGAACTATGAACCAGCTTTAAATATATGTAAAAAATAAGTATCTGATTACATGTGACAAAACAGAATACTTTGCTTTTGTTATGTATTTTTAATGATCAAAGTTTATGAAAGTTTGGAGCAGTGTACCAGAGAACATTGGAAATCATAAACCAAGGGGTGACTTTGAGTATTTCTAGGTATTAGAGCAAATTTTAAGATATTTGTAAATTAGCCATTAATTATTCATATTTTTGGTTTTCTAGCATAAAACAAGGCAAACCATCTAATCCCTATACTCAATTATTAAAAATGAATTGGAGAATTTACTTGCAAATCTCTAATAAATAAATCACATTTTTGTTATCTCACAGGGTATGCTATCAAAATGACCAGTAACAGATGTCATTCATTCAATCTGAAAGCATACAATTTAGACATTATAAATACACAGAAGATAATTTAAAAACAAACAACACTAACAGAGCTGTGTTCAACTTTGAGGGGAAAGTGACTACCTAAATGATGCAAACAATTTACCTTGAATGTTTTCTCATCTGAATCAAGCTTTACAGTTAACCAATAAGAAGCCATTTAGAGATTTGCAGTAAGCAGCATAATAAATCTTGAAACAATGCCATTATAAAGGAATTTTGCCTTCATAGCTTCCTATATAATTTAAGATTCCATCTGACAAATGTATGAAACTGAACCAAAAGGCAAATCTCTAGAATTCTAATCAACTTGGAGGAAAATAACTATCATGTCTACCCATTTTGTTAATAGAATTATATATATTTTAAAAAGCCTCTATATTATGTATTCTTAGAGAGATCAGTCATCATTAAATAAAAGTGAATTCTTTGTAGGCAGAAATGTGGACAATATAGCTTTAACATTCTAGAACATATAGTTATCAAACCATTATTCATTTATTATACACTGGCTAAGAATAAATTTTTCTATATGTAAGTGAAACTTAAAATTGAAAACATGATCTTAAAAAGTATCATTTTTATATACGCTTCCTCAAATTATACTCCACTTATTTAAAATTGATAGCAGGATCTTAAATCTTATTGTTTTTATATACACTTCCCCAAATTATACTCTACTTACTTAAAATTGATAACATGGTCTTAAATACTATCATTTTTGTATATGCTTCCCCAAATTACACTCTACGTACTTAACACTCTCTGTTAGCCATGCCTAAATACCAAAGTTTAATTGGTCTGTATGAATTTATAATAAGAAATATGGGGAAAATGTGACAGAGGATTGAGATTTTAAAAATGAAAGTTATTAGCTTTTAGTTTTTTGGATTTCACTTTCTGGCTTGCATTTAATCAATATGTATGGTATAGAATAACTTTATTTTGTTTAATATTTGAAAAGTGCTATATAAATATAATTCAGAAAAGAAGTTTAATGATTAACGTTATGTGTCAACTTGACTGGGCCACAGTGCCCAGATATGTGGTCAAACGTTATTCTTGATGTTTCACTGGGCATGTTTTTGCATGAGATTAACAGGAAGTCAGTAGACTTTGAGTAAAGCAGATTGCCCACTGCAATGTGGATAAGTCTCATCCTATCAGTTGAAGGCCTGAAGAGAACAAAACACTGACCTCTCCCACCCCATTCCCCACACCTAGCAAGAGGAAATTCCACCAGCAGATGTCTTTGGGATTCCAGCTGCAACCCAGGTCCTTCCCTGTGTCTCTACCCTACAGGCCCAACCTGTAAATTTTGGTTGTACCATTTACCGTAATTATGTGGGCTGATTTCTTAAAATAATCTCTTTCCCTATATATCCACATCCAACTGGTTTCATTTCTTTGAAGAAGTTTGACTAATACAAGGAGATGGGAATTTATAAAAAATTATCCCATCTAAAAGTGATAGAGTTTCTTCATTTTTGTTCTTTTTGCTTTAAAAATACTGAAATAAAACACAAAAACAAAGAAAGTAGGCAAATATAAATAAATGTGCAACCCACTGAATTATTTCAAAGAGAATACCTGTGTAACCACTATCCAACACAAGAATTTCAATACTTTCAGTGTGTAAGAAGAATTCTTCCTATCTTTACCTATCAACTCTTCCCTTACTCTCCCTCAAAACAATTCTGGTTTCTAACACTAGAATAACACTAGAGTTTAGTTCTGCTTCTAAAACTTTATATAAATGCAAATATACATATATGTACATGTTTATGTCTGCCTTTATTCATCCAACCATATGTTGTTGCAGGATTTTTGCTCCTTAGTTGATCTAAATCCGATTCCTGTCTCACAGGCTGGAAAAATTAGGCATGCACACACATTGAAGGGTGAGAAGGACAGAATTTATTAAGTAAAAGGAAGGCTGTACGGAGAGAGGGGTCCTGCAAACGGTTTACACCTGACAACTGAATACCAGGGCTCCCACAAAGGATCTGAAGAGGCCCAGCTCCTCCCCTAGCATAAGGCACGAATTCCTGGTGGGCCCACCTCATGCTTCCCATGTGCATGCGGGCCCTTAGTTTGAGCTATTCTGATTTATTTCCTTTACTGTGAATGTGTTAAGGGATGAAATTTTTCACTGTGGGCCTGTGAACAATGACCTGGTCTGGTCAGGGGTTCTCTGGGGAACCTTCCCTATCTGTCTAGGCATTTAGCTTTCTCCTACCTCTGTCATTGTGACAGTCATCCATGCTGCTGTGTTTAAGATAACCTTATTTATTTCATCGCTCTAGTATTAAATTGCATCAATAAATAAAAATTTATGTGTTCACCATTGGATTGTTGCTAGGCACTTAGACTTTCCTTATGTTTTGGCTATTGCAAATTATATATCTATGTTTGTGTGTGTGTATGTGTGTATATTCAATATGTGTCTGTCTCTGTGTATGTGTGTATGTGTATGTGTAAATTTACTTTGAGTGTTTTCTCAATTACATCAAGCTTTACAGGTAAAAAATACATACACTTACATACATAGACACAGACACATTTATACTGAGTACAAACATACAAGTAGATTTTCTGGTTAATAAGATACATGCATGTTAAACATTATTAGATAATTCCAGTAAGGTTGTAGCAAATTAAACTATTTATCACCTGTATATAAAAGATCAGTTTTTTCATATCCTCAGCTACATTTGTTATTGTCATTAATTTAGACTCTGGTGAAAGTATATGTTGTATCTTATTTTTTTAATTTGCATTACTTTTAATTTTCATTTCACTGATGTCAGATCAAATAGAGCACCCTTTTACATGTGTATTGACTATTTGTGTATCTCATGATATACCTGCTTGAGTTCTTGCCCATTTGTATACCTGTTTTTGTGGCTTTTTACCCTAGTAGAAATTCTTTTCTGTCTTTATAATTTTTATTGCATTTTCTTATCTAATTCACTGGCTAGAACCAGTACAACATTGAAAAGAAGTAATGATATTAGACATCTTCCTCCCATTCTCAGATCATTCTCTCAATATTTCAATATTTATAATTATTTGCTGCATATATATATTAGCTACTTTTTTTTTTTTTTTTTGAAATGGAGTCTTGCTCTGTCACCCAGGCTGGAGGACAGTGGCATGATCTGGGCTCACAACTGACTCCGCCTCCAGTTTAAATTGTTCTCCTGCCTCAGCCTCCCTAGTAGCTGAGATTGCAGGCACACACTATGCCTGGCTAATTTTTGTATTTTTAGTAGAGACAGGGTTTCACCATGTTGGCCAGGCTGGTCTCAAACTCCTGACCTCAGGTGATTCACCCATCCCAGCTTCCCAAAGTGCTGTGAGATTACAGGTGTGAGACACGACACCTGGCCTATAGATAGTCTTCAACAGATTAAGGTAGTTTGTTTCACCTATTATCTAGATTATGTGAGGTTTTATCATTAATTAATTTTTATTACTACGTCTATAGTAATAATATAATTTTTCTGTTTTATTTAGTGAAAACACATTAATTTATTTTTTAAAGGTTAACTCTGGATTCTCGAATTAAATGCAACTTACTTACAAAATATTATTTATTTTTATCTCACTGGATTTGGTTTGCAAATACTATTTCAGATTTTTGCTTTTACGTTCATAAGAATAACTAGTTTACTCTTCTCTTAATATACTCCTATGTTTAATATTAAGGTTAATAATTTTCAAGAGAAAAAGCTGAGTTTTTTTTCTTTTGCTAGTTCCCAGAAAAGTTATATTTCTTCCTTAGTTATTACATAGAATTTATTGCTGAAACCATTAGGGCATGGAATTTTTCTTTGTATTAAGATATTTAATTTTTGTTTTTAATTACAGATACAATTGCCTTAATAGCTATAAGCTATTCAAATTCTCTATTTTCTCTTATCTCCAAAGTCTAAATTTTTCTCGTATTTTGACTACTTTATCTAAATTATCAAATTCATTATCATAAAGCTACTTATATTTTTTTATCTGTAAGAGGTATATGAATGTCACTTTTTTGTTAGTTACATTATTATTATTATTATCATTTATGCTTCCTTTTTTTTCTTGGTCACAATGTTGGTGAGTCTTTTCAAAGAACGAACATTCATCTTCATTAAACACAGACACAAATTTACACACACAAATACTTCATGGCAATTGGCTATCAGTTTGATTATTTCATTTTCATCTTTGTATAGTTTTCTACTGGACAGTGCTTTTTTAGACAATGCAAGGACCTCCAGCCACTTGAATTCCACTTATGCCATCCTGACTTATATGGGATTTTATCTATGTGTTTTAATTTCTGCATATTTTAAGCCTGAAACAAGTAAAAGTAGATACACTCAGTAATTTGATATAAAGTTCCCTTTAAACATTCATTCTGGCAGCTAATCACCTGTTGCAGTGATTTGCTATACTGCAGAAATTGTAACATTCCATTTGGAGACTCCACAGAATCTGGATGTAAACAATATTTGTGATGCATATATGAAAATAATCTTTAGGGTACAGGTAAAATAATATACTCTGGTTGTGTAATATATAGATATAAAGTATATAAAATGTTAGACGTAATATTGCACATCTATAATCCTAGCTACTCAGGTGTCTGATGTGGGAGAATTGTGTGACTCCAGGAGTTCAAGACCAGCCTGGGCAACATAGTGAGACCCCCATCTCATTAAATAATGATGATTTTAAATGTGCGTGTGTATAAGATATTCCTTTAGATTTTTGTAATAAAGTTTGCATATAAAATGATGCTTTTTAAGGTTTCTTGCTTTCTATATGAAAATCACATAAAATTCAATTCAAACATTATTCAAGCTTTTCAAATTTAAAAGATATCTGACTTAGAGAATAAAATGCTGGAAAACACATTGCTCCTGCACTTATCACAAAAAAAAGCTGTATAATTTATAACAGCAATATTATTTTGATTCAGTGAAAGATCTGGATGACAGGATAACTCACAAGTTTATATGCTAAAGAAAGACAAGTACCTCCAAGGAACATAATATAGGATAGGTGCTGCTGGGTACCATAAATACTATTAAGAAGAACAGCATTTTCATCTAAAAATTCTTAACAAATTGTTAAAAGTCAAATGTAGGTAAGTCTGGGAACACAGAAACCCTAGAAAATACAGACACAAAGGGAACTTATTATACCCACTGGTATACTCTTCCCCATAGAAATCTTTATGTGCTCAAAATAAAGATGGAGGCCACGGCATGAGGCCAGAAAAGAAGTATCCTTGATAGTACAGACATAGACTACAGAAGCAACAGCCATTCTGGAAAAGCATGAAACTTCAACTGAATACTCCTTCCTTATAGAACAAAACCTTAAAGCTTTTGGAATTAGAAGAGTAAAATTTTTGCTCTCAAGGCACAGGTAAAGATCTGCTGCTGGGAGAAGAAAATCAAAAACAGATAAACAGAAACCTTCTACTTCTGGGAAAGGGGAAGGAAACCATTCTTGGCCCAGAACATTAGAAAGAAAGCAAAGGTGAGGGAATATTAGGATTATTGAGAAGGCACATCTCCTGTAATCAGGGAAACACCACATAGCTAAGATTGGGGACCCAGAAAGCAGAGAATACCTTTTCCCCACCATCTCCCTCGCACCACTAGGCTAACAAATAATGGTAGTCTACTGCTGGAGAAGAAGTCAGAGCCTGGACAGGAAGAGATGCTCTGAGGCACAGCATAAAAGGGAAGATCAAAAATTGAAAGTGGGAAAGTTATTGAGAAAAAACTTAACTGCAAATCAGTCTATATAATTAATCACTTAAGTGTTTGGATGGTAAAGGTGGGCAACAAGAATGACTAATAGGAAGTTTTGGCAGATAAGTATGAACTATAAGAACCAATAGAAATGCTAAAAAAAAAAAAAAAAGAAAAGAAAATAACAGAGATAATGAATCCCTTCTATAGGTTCACTAGTGCATAGCTGAGGAAAGAATCAGTGAACTTTGAAGACACATCTATGCAGACCACCCAAACTGAAAGACATACAGAAAAAAGGAAGGAAGAAAGGACAGAAAGAAAAAAAAGGAACAAGGTGTACAAGAATTGTGGGAAAATATTAGGTCGCCTAATATACATATAATTGTGATTAAAGAAGGAGACAACAGAGTGAAAGTGACAAAAGAAATATTTTGACAAGAAAACACCTAATCAGGCTGGGTGTGGTGGTTTACGCCTGTAATACCAGCACTTTGGGAGGCCAAGACAGCTGAATTAGTTTGAGACCAGCCTGGCCAATATGGTCAAATCCCATCTCTATTAAAAATATCAAAAAGTCTGGTGTGGTAGTGTACTCCTGTAATGCCAGCTACTCGGGAGGCTGAGACAGGATTGCTTGAACTCGGTAGGCAGAGGTTGCAGTAAGCAGAGATTGTGCCACTGAACTCCTGGCTGGGAGATGAAGTAACACTCCATCTCAAAACAAGCAAACACACAAACAAAAAAGGACTAATTTTCAAAACTAATTTCAATCATTATACTGATGTTCCAACAAATTCAGAGAAAATAAAGCAGGATAAACTAGAAAAACAAAGTAGAACAAAAAACTAGACATATCATAGTCAAAATGCTGAAAACAAAGATAAAAAAAGAAACTCTTGAAAGCAGCCAGAGGAAGAAAAAATGTGATACATAAAGAACAAGAATTGCAGAATACTTCTTGTCAGAAAATATGTAATCAAAAAAATGGACTGCCATCATCAACCTGACAAAATGGAAGTCATCCCTAAATCATATGGTTAGTGAGAATATTTTTTGAAAATAAAGAAAAAGTAACCTTTTAGATAGATGGGGAGAATTCTTTGCTAGTAGATTTCCACTAGAAGAAACAGTAAAGAAAATTCCTCAAATAGAACAAATATGACACTATGCAAAGACATATATCTGCACACATACAAAAGAGTGGAATTGAATAAACACAGATAAAGTAATTTTTCTTTATGTAAATAATCTAAAAGAGAATTGGCTAACAAAATATTAGCAATGAATTTCATAAATATGACAGCACAGAGACTGGAAGAGAAATATTGGGGCTACATTTTTTGTAAGTTACTAACACTACACATATAACAGTATAATAATATTGAAGGTAATCGGTTATAACTAAACATACATATTGTAAAATCAGATCAGCTGCTTAAAAATAACAAAGCCATAAATAATAATCCAATAGTACAGAGAAAATAAATTTTACTTGAATGCAATATTAATATCCCTTAATATGAATATTAATGGATATTATAAAGAAAATTGTTAGGGGTTGAGATACTATGTAATGTTTAAAACAATGATGTTAAAAGAACATGCTCTTGAATAGAGCTTCAAAATGTGAAGAAAATCAGTTAAGGCTGATAGGACAATGGATACATCATGATTACAGTTGGAGACTTCAACTATCCTTTCCCAATAACTGTTCGAAAAAATAAATGGAAAACTAATAAGTATAAGAAGACCTGAACAACACTATCAACCCACTTGACATAATCGATGTTTACATAACACTCACACACATTTATGGAACACTCAAGAGAATACACTTTCTTGTCAAATACACTTTCTTATCAAATACACATGAAAGTAATTACCAAGATAGATGCTATGTGGGACCACTAAAAAACTTTACAAATTTAAGGAACTGAAATTTTATAATGTCTATTTCTTTATTACAATGCAGTCAAGTGTCAAAAATTAATAACAGAAAAAATATAGAAAAGCCTAACAAAATTAGAAAATAAACAAAACATTACTCAAGTTGCATCCAAGAGAAAATCATAAGAGAAATAAGAAAATATTTTAATGGAAAGGACCCTAAAAAATGGAAGCAGATACATAAAGGAAGACAAGAGAAAATGGACACAATTAGTCACTCAAATTAGGACACAGAAACATACGACCTTGTCTAGCATCTAAATAAAATAAAAACAAAAATGATCAAAATTGTTGAGAGACACATTGCCACAGATTTCTTGGCATTTATGAGGAGTCTAAGCCTTGGGAGAAAGGTTGCTACAGGATCTTTGTTTGTTACACTTGAAAGCTAGAGATAGTGCAGAACTTTGGAAAGAAAAGAGCTCCTGAAAGAAGCACTAAATATAGAAAGGAACAACCAGTACCAGCCACACCAAAACATACCAAATGGTAAAGAGCATCAACACAATGAAGAAACTGCATCATCTAATGGACAAAACAGCCTGCTAGCATCAAAATGGTAGGATCAAATTCACACATAACAATATTAACTCTAAATGTAAATGGGCTAAATGCCCCAATCAAAAGACACAGACTGGCAAATTGGATAAAAAACCAAAATCCATCAGTGTGCTGTATCCAGGAAACTCATCTCACATGCAAGGATACACAAAGGCTCAAAATGAAGGGATGGAGGAAGATTTACCAAAGAAATGGAGAGCAAAAAAAGCAGGAGTTGCAATTCTCATCTCTGATAAAATAGACCTTAAACCAACAAAGATGAAAAGAGACAAAGAAGGATATTATGTAATGGTAAAAGGATCAATGCAACAAGAAGAGCTAACAATCCTAAATATATACACACCCAATACGTGAGCACCCAGATACATGAAGCAAGTTCTTAATGACTTACAAAGAGACTTAGACTCCCACACAATAATAGTGGGAGACTTTAACACCCCACTGTCAATATTAGACAGATCAAGGAGACAGAATATTAACAAGGATACCCAGGACTTGAACTCAGACCTGGACCAAGCAAATCTAATAGATATTTACAGAATTCTCAACCCCAAATCCACAGAATATACATTCTTCTCAGCACCACATCACACCTACTCTAAAATTGACCACATAATTGGAAGTAAATCACTCCTCAGCAAATGCAAAAGAACAGAAATCATAACAAACAGTCTCTCAGACCACAGTGCAATCAAGTTAGAACTCAGAATTTTTTGAGAAACTAACTCAGAACCACACAGCTTCATGGAAACTAAACAACTGGCTCTTGACTGTTGACTGGATAAACAATGAACTGAAGGCTGAAATAAAGAGGTTCTTTGAAACCAATGAGAACAAAGACACAACATAACAGAATCTCTGGGACACATTTAAAGTAGTGTGTAGAGGAAAATATATAGCAATAAATGCCCACATGAGAAGCAAGGAAAGATCTAAAATCAACACCCTATCATCAAAATTAAAAGAGGTAAAGAAGCAAGATCAAAAAAACTCAAAACAAAGCAGAAGACAAGAAAAAACTAAGATTAGAGCAGAACTGAAGGAGATAGAGACACAAAAAACCCTTCAAAAAATTAATAAATCCAGGAGCTGGTTTTTTGAAAAGATCAACAAAATAAACAGACTACTAGCTAGATTAATAAAAAAGAAAAGAGAGAATAATCAAATAGATGCAATAAAAAATGATAAAGGGAATATCACTACAGATTCCACAGAAATAAAAACGATCATCAGAGGTTATTACAAACAACTCTATGCACATAAACTAGTAAACCTGGAAGAAATGGATAAATTCCTGGACACTTGCATCCTCCCAAGCCTAAACCAGGAAGAAGTCGAAACTATGAATAGACCAATAACAAGGTCTGACATTGAGGCAGCAATTAATAGCCTACTACCCAAAAAAGCCCAGGTCCAGTTGGGTTCACAGCCAAATTCTACCAGACATACAAAGAGGAACTGGTACCATTCCTTCTGAAACTATTTCAAACAATCCAAAAAGAAGGAGTCCTTCCGAAACCATTTTATGAACCCAACATCACCCTGATGCCAAAACCCGGCAGAGACTCAACAAGAGAAGAAAATTTCAGGCCAATATCCATGATGAACATAGATGCAAAAATCTTCAATAAAACACTGGAAAACCGATTGCAACAACACATCAAGAAACTTATCCACTTTGATCAAGTAGGCTTCATCCTGAGGATGCAAGGCTGGTTCAACATAGGCAAATCTAAAAACATAATTCACCACATAAACAGAACCAAGCACAAAAACCACATGATTATCTCAATAGATGCAGATGAGGCCTTTGACAAAACTCAACAGCCCTTTATGCTAAAAACCCTCAAAAACCTAGGTATCAATGGAACGTATCTCAAAATAATAAAAGCTATTTATGACAAACCAGCAGCCAATATAACACTGAATGGGCGAAAACTGGAAGCATTCCCTTTGAAATCTGGCACTAGACAAGGATGCCCTCTCTCACCACTCCCATTCAATATAGTATTGGAAGTTCTAGTCAGAGCAACCAGGCAAGAAAAAGAAATAAGGAGTATTCAATTAGGAAAGGAGGAAGTCAAATTGTCTCTATTTGCAGACGACATGATTGTATATTTAGAAGACCCCATCATCTTGCCCAAAATCTCCTGAAACTGATAAGCAACTTCAGCAGAGTCTCAGGATACAAAATCAATGTGCAAAAATCACAAGCATTCCTATACACCAATAGCAGACATAAAGAGAGCCAAATCAAGAATGAAGTGCCATTTGCATTTGCTACAAAGAGAATAAAATACCTAGGAATACAACTAACAAAGAATGTAAAGGACTTCTTCAAGGAGAACTACAAACCACTGGTCAACGAAATCAGAGAGGACACAAACAGATGGAGAAACATTGTATGCTCATGGTTGGGAAGAATCAATATCGTGAAAATGGCCATACTGCCCAAAGGAATTTACAGATTCAATGCGATCCCCCATTAAACTACCAAAGATCTTCTTCACAGAACTGGAAAAAAACACCTTAAACTTCATATGGAGCCAAAAGAGATCCCACAGAACCAAGTCAATTCTAAGCGAAAAGAACAAAGCTGTAGGCATCAGGCTACCTGACTTCAAACTATACTACAAGGCTACAGTAATCAAAATAGCATGATGCTTGTACCAAAACAGAGATATAGACCAAAGGAACAGAACAGAGCCTCAGAGGCAACACCAGACATCTGCAACCATCTGATCTTTGACAAATCTGCCAAAAACTTGCAATGGGGGAAAGATTCCCTGTTTAATAAATGGTGTTGGGAAAAGTGGCTAGCCATGTGCAGAAAGCAGAAGCTGGACCCCTTCCTGACACCTTACACTAAAATTAACTCCAGATGGATTAAAGACTTAAACATAAGACCTAACACCATAAAAACCCCAGAAAAAAATCTTGGCAAAGCCTATTCCTATAGGCATAGGCAAGGACTTCATGACCAAAACACCAAAAGAATAGGTAACAAAAGCCAAAATGGACAAATGGGACCAAATCAAACTCCACAGCTTCTACACAGCAAAAGAAATAGTCATTAGAGTGAATCAGCAACCAACCGAATGGGAAAATGTTTTTGCAATCTACCCATCTAACAAAAGGCTAATATCCAGAATCTACAAAGAACTAAAACAGATTTACAAGAAAAAAACAAACAAGCCTATTCAAAAGTGGGCGAAGGATATGAACAGGCACTTTACAAAAGAAGACATACATGAGGCCAACAAACATGATAAAATGCTCATCAGCTCTGATCATTAGAGAAATGCAAGTCAAAACCACACTGAGATACCATCTCATGCCAGTTAGAATGGTGATCATTAAAAAATCTGTAGACAACAGACGCTGGAGAGGAGGTGGAGAAATAGGAACACTTTTACACTGTTGGTGGGAGTGTAAATTAGTTCAACCATTGTGGAAGACAGTGCGGCGATTCCTCAAGGATCTAGAAATAGAAATTCCATTTGACCCAGCAATCCCATTACTGGGTATGTACCCAAAGGATTATAAATAGTTCTATTATAAAGACACATGCATACGTATGTCCATTGTGGCATTGTTTACAGTAGCAAAGACTTGGAACCAACCCAAATGCCCATCGATGATAGACTGGACAGGAAAAAGGTGGCACATATACACCATGGAATACTATGCAGCCATCAAAAATGATGAGTTCATGTCCTTTGTAGGGACATCGATGAACCTGGAAACCATCATTCTCAGTAAACTGACACAAGAACAGAAAATCAAACACCACATGTTCGCACTCATAGGCAGGTGTTGAACAATGAGAACACATGGACACAGGGAGGGGGAGCATCACACACTGGGGTCTGTCAAGGGGAAAGAGGGGGAGGGACATTGAGGGGTATGGAGTAGGGGAGGGCTAACATGGGGGAGAAATGCTGGATATAGGTGATGGGAATGAAGGAAGCAAATCACACTGCCATGTGTGTACCTATGCAACAATCTTACATGTTCTTTACATGTACCCCAAAACCTAAAATGCAATTAAAAAAAAAGACTTGGAGATATGAAGCTGCCTCACTCTCCACCCTGGGGACCTTGTGTCCTTTGTCCCAAGAAGTATTACCTTGGTGCTCTGCTTTCTCCCTTCCCTTAGGAGCAGGAGTCCCCAAGAGGAGACCTAGACCACTGGGTCCCCTTCATTTCCCATGGGTCACCCTCAGTTCCCCTGGGAGTCCCTCAGTCTCTCTGCATCCCCCACCCTCAGTCCCCCTGGGTCCCCCAGCCCTGTGTTGCATAGGCCAGGTACTGTCTGCAGGGCTCCAGTGATGTGAGTTGCAAGGGCTCAAGTTCCCTGTTCAGGACTCTGTCCCCACAGTGGCTATGCTACCAGTTTGGCACTCATCATCAGCTCCAGGGTCTAGGAGAATTGCCAGATACTCTGCAGTTACACTACTATCTGTTAGATACCTGAGGTCAGCTGCAGGGGTGAGGGGGAACCCAAGCACTCCCACCTGCCCTTTCTGCCAAATAACACATTCCTTGGTGCTCCTGACTGGACTCTAAGCACCTCTTGCTTTTCTGGGCCGCAGGTTCAGCCCATGAGGCTCTGCTGGGCTCCAGCACTTTCCCCATCATGTTCTGCTGGACTTATGAATACACATGTCAAGAACCAACTTGGGTTCTTCTTTCTGAGAACTGACATCTGACTTCTCTAGGCAGCCATTTCTGGGTGGTATTTATTTCAACCTGGCTCAGCAGATGAAGTTCCATCAATATAATTTAACAGACTGAAGAAGAAAAATACTCAAAGAAAAAATATTTGATAAACTTCTATTGTCATGATAAAATATTAGCTGCATACAAAAAGAAGGAAATTTTCTCAATCTGGTAAAAGATCAGCAACAGCAGCAGAAACTGCCACTACTACAACTAAGGTCATATGTAATGATTAAATCAAGAGTAAGTTCTCTCCTAAGATCAGAAATACAGTAACAGCTCTCACTGGCACCACTCTTACTGAATATTGTACTTGAAGTCCTAGCCAGGGCGAAACCACACAAAAGACAAAATTAAAATAAAATAAAAATAAATTAAATAAATAAATAAAAGAAAGGAAGATGACATAAAACTAGGTTAATTTACAGACAAGACTATCTACATAGAAAGTCTAAAAGAACCACTATAAATCTTCTAGAACTGAGTGGGTTTAGAAAGTTCATAGGATGTAACGTTAAAAGACAGAAAAAAGATTGTTGTGTTTTTATTTATTGACAACAATCATTTATATTTCTGTATTTTTATTTATTGACAATGAGCAATTGGAAATTTGAATATTAAAAAACCTGATAATTCATAATAGTATCAAAGCCATAAAATAGGTATAAATCTAATAACTATGTTCAACATCTGTACATTGAAAATTGTACAATTCATTGATGAAGAAAAAAATCTAATAAATCAGAGATAATTTGTAATCATAAATTGGAAAAGTCAAGATTATTAAGATTTTAATTTTCTCCAATCTAATCAAAGATTAATGCAATTCCATCAAAATGTCCAAATCTCCTAAGGAAATTTTGTGGAAATTAACAGGCTAATTATAAAATTCATATAGAAAAGCAAAAAAACTGTCATAGCCAAAAAAAAAAAGATATAAGACAACAAAATTGAAAAACTCACACTATTTAACTTTAGCATTTTTTGAAAAGCTATACTAATCTAGACAGTGTGGTTTAGGCTAAGGGAATGCAACATATATCCCCCCAGGTCAAGTTATGCTCATAGTCTCTATTCATATTAACCGTGAGCTAGTTTTTTACAAATATTTTTAAAGATTGGGGAAGTAAAAATACAAAGAAAAATATGAGACTTGGAAAGTCTAAAATAAATACTGTTTGGCCCTTTACTGAAAAAAAAAAAATCTGGTGACTCATGGTATAGGCAAAAGAATAGATATATAGATCAATGGAAATAAAAAGAGAATACTGAAATAGATATCTACATCATTAATTGTTAGCAAACCGTGGTGCAAAGCCAATTCAATGTATTAAGCATAGTTTTGTTTTTTTTTTTCTGTAAATGTTGCTGGATCAACTGGCTATCCATGTGCAAAAACATGAACCTCAGTCAATACAACATAGTAGATGCAAAGTTTAAATCAAACTTCATTATAGATTGAAATTTAAACTCCCAATTATAAAATTTATAAAATAAAATGTATTAAAAAACTATCATTACTTTAAGGAAATATTACCTTGATAAAATATCAAAAGCACAATTAATAAGGAAAAAATGACAGATATTGAAAGATATTTAGAGATTAGGGAGGGCAAACACAACATGGGAGAAAATACTCACAAATCACGTATCTGATAAAAGACATGTTTATTGAATACCTTAAAAATTATCAAAAGTAAATTATAATAATAGCTAACTAGGAATAAATAGATGAAAGATTGACCAGGTAGTTCATCAAAGAACACGTACACATGACAAATTAGTCCAAGCAAAAAAATGCTCAACATCATTAGTCATTAGGGAAATACAAATTGAAACCCAATGACTTAACTTTATATGCCATTATGATGCTTAAGAAATTAAAATCTGACAATACCAAATGCTGGTGAGAATGTAGTATAACTGGAACATGCTTTGTTGGTGTGAATGCAAAGTTGTAAGCATTTCGGAGAAAATTTCAGTGGAAGTTACTTAGCAGTCACTGATGCCAAATGATCAGCAATCACAGAATTCAGTCTTTTACATCACCACTATTACATCAGGATAGATGGTAAGGTAGGTAAGTAGGTAGGTAGATAGAGAGACAGATAGACAGACTAGATAGATAGATAGATATCCCATGCTCTTTGCAACCCACAGTCTGGAAGAATGCCACTGGGCTGAAAAGTGCCTCAAGTTGCTAGTGCAGATCTGAGCAACAGCTCTGGCCAGCCCGGCACCACAAGCTGTCAACACAGAATTGGGTGGAAGTTTTGACTAGCACTGAGAGCATTTGCAGGACAGATCTACCCACCCCCCAGAAAGAGGGAGAGCTGAAATTGGGAAGACAGGTGATATGGTTTGGGAGGTTCCACCCCCCACAAAGACCAGTGAACTGAAGGCCTCTCACTTGAGAGTTTTGCAGTGAGCACATCAGTTTGTGCTCTATCCAGGACAATTTAGCTTGGTGGGGGGAAGTGCATGCCAAGGCAGGTCAAATCTCATTTTTGTAAACAAAAGCCAAAGGAAGCCTACACAGCAGCCAGGCTGAGTTCAAGGCAGCACAGCAGCACCTCTGCAGGCAGACAAGGGACAGACTGTCTCCTCAAGTGGCTCACTGACCCCTGTATAACCAAAAAAAACCACCTCATATAACAGAGGGGTCTGACTGTTAGCAGGAAAACTAAAAAACAAAAAGAAATAGCTTCGGCATCAACAGAAAGGATGTCCACTCAGAGACCCTATCCAAAATCACCAACTTCAAGGATCAAAGGTAGATAAAATACAGGACAATGGGAAGAAACCAGTGCAAAATAGATAAAATCATCAAAGACCAGAAGGCCCACCCCCTCCAAGGGATCACAACTCCTCACCACAAAGGGAACAAAACTAGATGGAGAATGAGTTTGATGAATTGACAGAAACAGGCTACAGAAGGTGGGTAATAACAAACTTCTCTGAGCTAAAGGAACATGTTCTAACACAATGCAAAGAAACTAAAAACCTTGAAAAAAGGTTAGATGAAAGGCTAAATAGAATAACCAGCACAGAAAGAACATAAACGACTTGATGGAGCTGAAAAACACAGCACGAGAACTTCGCAAAGCATACCCATGTTTCAATGGCCAAATTGATCAAGCAGAAGAAAGCATATCAGAGATTGAAGATCAACTCAATGAAATAAAATGAGAAGGTAAGATTAGAGAAAAGAGGGTCAAAAGAAATGAACAAAGCTTCCAAGAAATACGGGATTATGTGAAAAGACCAAACCTATACTTGATTGGTGCACTTGAATGTGATGGGGAGAATGAATCCAAGCTGGAAAAAACTTTTTAGGATATTATCCAGGAGAACTTCCCCCAACTAGCAAGGCAGGCCAACATTCAAATATGGGAAATACAGAGAACACCACAAAGATACTCCTCAAGAAGAGCAACCCCAAGGCACACAATTGTCAGATTCACCAGGTTGAAATGAAGGAGAAAATGCTAAGGGCAGCCAGAGAGAGAAGATCGGGTTACCCAGAAAGGGAAGCCCATCAGACTCACAGCTGATCTCTCAGCAGAAACTCTACAAGCCAGAAGAGAGTGGGGGCCAATATTCAACATCCTTAAGGAAAGAACATTCAACCCAGAATTTCATATACAACCAAACTAAATTTCAAAAGTGAAGGAGAAATAAAGTCCTTTACAGACAAGCAATTGCTAAGAGATATTGTTGCCACCAGACCTGCCTTACAAGAGCTCCTGAAGGAAGCACTAAACACAGAAAGGAACAACCAGTACCAGCCACTGCAAAAATGTACCAAATGATAAAGACCAATGACGCAACGAAGAAACTGCATCAACTAATGGGCAAAACAACCAACCAGTAACAAAATGGAGGATCAAATTCACACATGACAATATTAATGTTAAATGCAAATGGCCTAAATGCTCCCAAAAAATACACAGACTGGCAAACTGGAAAAAAAGTCAAGACTGTTTGATGTGCTGTATTCAAGAGACCCATTTCATATGCAAAGACACACATAGACTCAAAATAAAGGATGGAAGAAGATTTATCAACCAAATGGAGAGCAAAAAAGTGCAGCAGTTGCAATCCTAGTCTCTGATAAAATGAACTTTAAACTAACAAAGTTCAAAAGAGACAAAGAAGGGCATTACATAATAGTAAAAGGATCAATGCAACAAGAAGAACTAACTATCCTAAATCAGTATGCACCCAATACAGGAACACCCAGATGCATAAAGCAAGTTCTTAACAACCTACAAAGAGACTTAGACTCCTGTACAATAGTTGTGGGAGACTTTAACACTCCACTGACAATATAAGACATAACAACAAGACAGAATATCAACAAGGATATCCAGGACTTGAATGCAGATCTGGACCAAGTGGACCCAATTCTTTCCACCCCAATTCTACAGAATGTATATTCTTCATAGTACTGCATCACATTTACTTTAAAATTGACCACATAATTGGAAGTAAATCACTCCTCAGCAAATGCAAAAGAAAAGAAAGTGTAACAAACAGTCTTTCAGACCACAGTGCAATCAAATTAGACCTCAGTATTAAGAAACTCAGTCAAAACCACACAACTACATAGAAACTGAACAACTGGCTACTGGCTACTAAATGATGACTAGACAAACAATAAAATGAAGGCTTAGGACACATTTAAAGCAGTGTCTAGAGGGAAATTTATAGCAACAAATGCCCACATGCAAAGCGAGGAAAGATCTAAAATTGACATCCTATCATCAAAATTGAAAGAGCTAGAGGAGCAAGATCAAACAAATTCAAAAGCTAGCAGAAGACAGGAAATAACTAAGATCAGAGCAGAAGTGAAGGTGATAGAGACACAAACATCCCTTCAAAAAAAAATAAAAAAAATACAGGAGCTGGTGTTTTGAAAAGATCAACAAAACAGACAGACTGCTAGCCAGACCAATAAAAAAGAACATAGAGTATCAAATAGATACAATTTAAAACAATAAAGGGGATCTCATCGCCAATCCCACAGAAATATAAACTACCATCAGAGATTACTACAAACAACTGTATGCACATAAACCAGTAAATCTAGAAGAAATTGATAAATTCCTGGACACTTGCACCCTCCCAAGACTAAACTAGGAAGAAGTTGAAACCCTGAATAGACCAAAAACAAGGGCTGAAGTTGAGGCAGCAATTAATAGGCTACCAACCAAAAAAAATCCAGGTCAAGACAGGATCACAACCTATTTCTAGCAGACATACAAAGAGGAGCTGGTATCATTCCTTTGGAAAGTATTCCAAACAATACAAAAAGAGGGAATTCTCCCTAACTCATTCTATGAGACCAATATCATCCTGATACCAAAACCCGACAAAGACTCAACTGAAAAAAAAAAAAAAAAAAACTTCAGGCAAATATCCATGATCAACATCGATGCAAAATCCTCAATAAAATACTGGCAAACTGAGTGCAACAGCACAACAAAGAGCTTATCCATCATGATTAAGTAGGCTTCATCCCAGGGATGCAAGGCTGGTTCAACATCTGCACGTTTATAAATGTGATCCATCACATAAACAGAACCAAAGACAAAAACCACATGATTATCTCATTAGATGCAGAGAAGACCTTTGACAAAATTCAACAGCACTTTATGCTAAAAAACAAAAACTCTCAATAAACTAGGTATTAATGGAACATATCTCAAAATAATAAAAGCTATTCACTACAAACCCACAGCCAATATCATAATGAATGGACAAAAACTGGAAGCATTCAATTTGAAATCTGGCACTAGACAAGGATGCCCTCTATCACCACTCCTTTTCAATATAGTATTGGAAGTTCTAGCCAGAGCAATCAGGCAAGAAAAGAAATAATGGTATTCAATTAAGAAAAGAGTAAGTCAAATTGTCTCTATTTGCAGAACTTCAGGAAAGTCTCAGGATTCAAAATCGATGTGCAAAAATCACAAGCATTCCTATACACCAAAAAAAAGACAGAGATCCAAATCATGAGTGAACTCCCCATTCACAATTGTTACAAAGAGAATAAAATACCTCAGAATACAACTAACAAATGATGTAAAGGACCTCTTCAAGGAGAACTACAAGCCACTGATCAAAGAAATAAGAGAGGACACAAACAGATGGAAAAAACATTCCATGCTCATGGATAGGAAGAATCAATATCATGAAAATGGCCAGAGTGCCCAAAGTAATTTATAGATTCAATGCTATCCCCATCAAGGTACCACTGACCTTCTTCACAGAACTGGAAAATAAAAAACACTTTAAACTTCCTATGGAACCAAAAGAGAACCCATATAGCCAAGACAATCCTAAGCAAAAAGAACGAAGCTGGACGCATCATGCTACCTGACTTCAAACTATACTACAAGGCTACAGTAATCAAAACAGCATGGTACTGGTACCAAAACAGAAATATAGACCAATGGAACACAACAGAGGCCTCAGAAACAACATCACACATCTACAACCATCTGATCTTTGACAAAGCTGACAAAAACAAGCAATGAGGAAAGGATTCCCCTATTTAATAAATGGTGTTGGGAAAATTGGCTAGCCATGTGCAGAAAGCTGAAACTGGACCCCTTCCTTACATCTTACACTAAAATTAACTCCAGATGGATTGAAGATTTAAACATAAGACCTAACACCATAAAAAAACAAGAAGAAAACCTAGGCAAAACCATTCAGGACATAGGCATAGGAAAGGACTTCATGACTAAAACACCAAAAGCAATGGCAACAAGAGCCAAAATGAACAAATGAGATCTAATTAAACTCAAGAGCTCCTGCACAGCAAAAAAAATACTATTGTTAGAGTGAACTGGCAACCAACAGAATGAGAAAAAATTTTTGCAATCTACCCATGTGACAAAGGGTTAATACCTCGAATCTACAAAGAACTAAAGCAGATATACAAGAAAAACAAACAAACAAACAAACACATCCTAAAGTGGGAAAAGGATATGAACAGGTGCTTTTCAAAAGAAGACATATATGAAGCCAATAAACATGAAAAAATGCTCATCATCACTGGTCATTAGAGAAATGCAAGTCAAAACCACATTGAGATACCATCTCACGCCAGTTAGATTGGTGATCATTAAAAAATCTGGAGATAACAGATGCTGGAGAGGATGTGGAGAAATAGGAACACTTTTACACTGTTGGTGGGAGTGTAAATTAGTTCAACCATTGTGGAAGATAGTGTAGCGATTCCTCAAAGATCTAGAAATAGAAATTCCATTTGACCCAGCAATCCCATTACTGGATATGTACCCAAAGGACTATAAATTGTTCTATTATAAAGATACATGCATATGTATGTCCATTGTGGCACTGTTTACAAGAGCAAAGACTTGGAACCAACCCACATGCCCATCAATGATAGATGACAAAGAAAATGTGCCACAAATACACCATGGGATACTATGCAGCCATAAAAAACCATGAGTGAGTGTCCTTTATAGGGACATGGATGAATCTGGAAACCATCATCACAGCAAAATGACACAAGAACAGAAAACCAAACACTGCATGCTCTCAATCATAGGTGGGTGTTGAACAAGAAGAACACATAGGCAGAGGGAAGGGAACATCACATACTGGGGTATGTTGCATGTTGGGAGGCTAGGGGAGGAACAGAGTGTGGCAAGTAAGTTGAGAAGGGATAACACTGGGAGAAATGCCTGATGTCGGTGATGTGGGGATGGAGATAGCAAACTACCATGGCATGTGTGTACCTATACACAATCCTGCAAGATCTGCACATGTATCCCAGAACATAAAGTACAAAAAATATTGCCATCAGTTTAATTATTGTTTGAATTAAAGTTAATCATTGTGCCTGCCAGTTAGTGCCAAAATAAGTTTAATAATTTTTGTGTGTGAACAAATATCCATTCTATTCTGGAATTAATACTTTCCAAAAACTGTGAAACAACTTGTGTAGTCCCCTCAGAATTATAAATAATATTGAAATGATACCACTAGTATATGAAGGAAACTGTAGGGTTGATATCATACCAGTGACTTTACCTCTCTGATTTTCTGGTGCTTGACTTAAGAGAAAAGATTTCTGTTTCTTTTTAAACACAGACTTAGCCTTCTCCTTTGGCCTGTGGAACATTTTGTGTTTGAATTTTATTTTGAGTAAAAAACATATGCCTGCATATTGGATTTCATGTTTTCAAGGATATGACATTTTTAAAGTCTTGTTTATAGTGTTCTCCAGAAGTTTTGTGAAATGTAGTGTTTCATTTTTGGGTCACTGGTTGAAAGTGGATCATTAATGAAGTAACTGTTAAGGCCAACCCCAGAAAAATCCTTCCATCAAACATATTTTGTATTGAACTGGAGAAAAAGGAGGACTGACACAGGTCAGTATCACCTGAGTGAATGCTCACTGACAACACTGTCATTCTGCTCATGTGTCCCACTACCGCCAGCAAAGCTTTTGCTGTCTCATTATGTCATATAGATAACCTACCCAGCATTTTTATAGAAAAGGAATACTTTGTTTGAAGTAGATACTGTGTCTCATTTTCTTATGAAATTTAGTTTTATGTTATTCTTTTTGCAGAATGAAAGTATAAACAATATAAATAACAATGTTTGGGAGAAAAGTGTGATGAAGCTATTAAACATAACAGTAAAAAAGAGAAAACCATTTATAATGTCAAATTAATGTTATTTTTAAAGTTCTTTGTATTTATATTCTAGAAGAGTGTTAAGTGAAAATGAAAAAGTAATCACTAAAGTGTGCTCTGAAGAGTAATGTTGGCATGAAAAGACTTATTTGATTTTTTTCCTTATATATTTGGATATTGAGGATGATTTACATGGATCATAGATTACTAATGGCTTAGAGGTTACTATTACATCAAGCCAGTATATATATTTTATATATGTGCATGTATGTGTGTGTGTGTGTTTTCTCTATCTCTCAATATAAAATCAAATGTACTTCATATTCGTATTGTCCAAAGGAATACTTGCTTTTGCTTCACATTTACCTTCTGTTCTCATAAAAAGCAAATGACACAAAGACTCAAAACCTCTGCTTAATAATTGATCATTTCTCTAATAATCTGATTATAGAAAAGGCTATGGGAGGAGAAGAAAATGGTTAAGAGTTAGCAGAATGTTAGCTCAACTTATCCAAAACTTTTTAAGTCACTAGGAAGAGAAGTTTACTATCTACAGAGAAATAGGAAAGCAAAAGTTCCATAAGAATAGATTTTTCATGACATCATTGATTATAAAATGAATATAGGAATGAATGTCCCACATCTTTCACTATGTTAAATAAGCAATGAGATTCTGGAGAATATCTTAAACTGTAAACAGACATGGATTGTATTAAAATACATTTTATTCAGTTAAAAATTATAAACTGTTGAAATAAATTTTTCTATAAGCCCTTCTCTTTTTGCAAAAGAGTTTTCTAAAACATAGATAGATAGATAGATAGATAGATAGATAGATAGATAGATAGACAGACAGTTTGGCTAGGTTGAGTTGTTTTAGAAAAAGGAAAATTGTACTAACTTCAACAATTGAGAACCATAGTTTAGTAAAGTACTTTACATATTACTTTAAGAAAAGACATTCAATGTGGCATTTTTTCTTATCATACATCTCACAATTAGCAGCATTTAGATAATAAAATTTAACATGCAAATAAATTGATGTGAATGCTAATTAAAAATTGTTTGATTTCATGTATATATATTGTATTGAATCTTGTGTTAATGGTTTTCATACCGTGAGCCTTCATTACTAATTGTTCAGTGTCCTTGCTGCTCAAAATAAATATTTACCAAGCAGAATAAAGGGTGCATGTTTACAAGTAAATACTTGATTTATCCTTTTTATTTCCTTCAGAAGCTGCCTATAGTTTTGTAGTGGAAGTGTACTATGTAGAGGCTTTCTGCTGCTTCCCAATTTCTTCTCTTGGACTTTCTGTTCTTCTTTTCATAAGTATTTCTTAAGGTGATGTTCCTGAAAATAAGAAAAAATTAAAAAAAACTGTGATTATGAAGAACTGATTAGGTGAAAGGAATTTTAGAACAATTACTTGAAAAGTATTGGATTTTGCTTTCTGAACCATGATTGAATTATTATCTTCTAGCTTCACATATTTTCAATTGAAATAGGAAAATCATTTCCATTTTATTGAATTTTAGCAGTGTCATTCTGCAATACTTAGAAAATAAAGTTACTCAAAGTGTAGAACGAGCTCAATATGTCATAAAGCAAAAACTTCATGAGCTTATGAAGTAATGCTACAGATAAACAGCAACATGTAGAAAGGGCACAAAGAAATAAATGTCCCCTTAACTATACTTTTCTCCCCTTCATTTCAAAGCAGACATACAAGAAGAAATACTTAAAGCTTACAGTTCAGAATATTTTCTATCTATCTGATATAATATATATGTATATATATAATATCATCCTTTCTTAAAAAACAATTGTGTATTATCTTTCCTACCCTAGTTTCACAATTATATTTAACAAAAATAATGACAAATATATATTTTCATAGATGGGCCTCTCTGAGGACCCCTAAATAGATCTAGGAACATAATCTGCCTTACTCAGCCTCTGGATCGTTTGCAATTAAACAATTGCATAAAAGGGGTGCATGTCTCTATTAACCAGGCACTCTGTTTTCTGAAAGTACATTTTGCCACTTAAAATTTTGTAAAGCCAATGTTCAATAACACTGTCTCCAGAATATTAGAAAAGAGCACTTTTCAGTGAATCCTCAATTACATAGAAAAGGTCCGAGTTTTTTTTATGCCAAGTAAGTATATCCTTTCAAATCTTCACCACTATAATTGACACATCAGGCTCCCACATATTCACTATTATCCAATGACTTATTTTAGGAAGATAATATTTGTACTCAATGTCAACTCACTGTTTATAAACCAGAATGTTAATGCCCATTAAATGAAAATTCCTTGAGGACAAGAAATATTTCCTTTTCTTTCTTTCTTTCTTTTCTTCCTTTTTGTTTCTGTTTGCATAGACTAGGTACTGGATTAATATTGGAAACCAAGAAAAAATAAATCAAAAAATGAATAAGTGAACTCTGTTCCATAGTATTTGACCTTACCTGAGGCCAAACAGTTTGATTGTAACTGTTCCCAGTTTAAATCAATTATTATTATGGTACTGAGAAATTCACACCTTTCTAGCTATACATATATCACTGTATATTCTTCATGAGCACACTGATAAATCAGTTATCCCTTGAACAATTGCTTTCTTTATAGTGAGCCCTCAATGTTGAAAACGAACAAAACAAAAGCTGTGTTTGCCTGTTTGACTGACATTAATGAAATATACTTGCCTTATTCACCAAAATGTTCATAGAGATTTGTGTTCACAATGCTTTGGAGGCAAGGGAGAGGCTGTATTTGAGATTCCTTATTTGATTTTCTCTCTTCTACTCTCCTATGTTGTCTTGCTCTGTGTTCATACTCCTTGTTTTCATGATGGATGATTCAGGGAAAGCTAGGTATCAAACAGATAACACTCATTGCTATGAAACCTTTTGCATTACTCATAGTATTCATAATTTTTTGTTTATATATTATTAAGCTATTTACTTCCTGGCATTAATATTAAAAAGGAATTTGCTAGAATATATAATTACAACTGGTCACTGTTAATCTATGTAAACAGCTGTTACAGCCTGGTGGGGAAAGAAAATACAAAGGTTATCTATCATGACCTTGCCACACACATACAGGTGGTTTACTTCATCAATGTCACTCCTGCAGATGACTACAGTGACAGAAACTGCTTAGCTAAGGAATTTTCTAACAGCATGGCATTTAAAGAATTCTGCACCTCAACTGTATAATGAGAATAGTAGCATCATAACCTTTTGTAATCCTAAAAAGAATATCAAGAAACCAAAGACATCCACAAAGGAAAATGAGCTTCTCAAAATAAGAAATGAAAACTGAAGACAAATCTACAGTAACAACTCACTAAGCACTACATTAATTAAATACGAAATCTAAAACTATAAAATAATTGAATGACAGTGTATTTTTTAATATTTACCATACCAAGGAGTTCTTTAAAAAAAAATCAGGAAAATATCAAGGAATAAAGCGAACAAAACATAACATATAAGACATCTATACAGATTAAAACTTTACAGTTTACTTAAAGAAATTAAATAATATCCTAAGAAATGTAATAATATATTAATAGATAGGAAGTCTCAGTATTGTTAAAATATCAATTTTATAGAGTAAATCCAATTTCAATCAGAATACCAACTGGAATGTGAGTGTGTTTGCTTATGTATGTGCAAATTGACAAGCTGACAAGCTGATGTTAACACTTATATAAAAATACAAATGTCCAGGAGATGTCAAGGCATTCTTGAAGAACAAATTGTAATATTTACACTGCCATCTATCAAAGCAATAATAAACAACATGGTGTTGATACAAAGATAAAAAATAGATGAGTGAAACAAAATAGATTTGAAAAGGAATTCTACGTATGTATAGATACCAGATAAGTGATAAACGTGACACCACAGTACAAAGTAGAATATATAGTCTTTTCACAACTGATTGTGTTTTTGAGATATTCATGTTTTGAAAAACAATATTGGCTTTTTCCACCCACCATTCAGAAAATAAGTCCTGCATGAATTGCTGGTCTAAATGTAAAAGGTAAGTGATAAAATCCATAGAAGACATTATAGGAAGACAATTTCATGACGTGGAGTACATTTTTTTAACAGAATACAAAACAATGTAAACCATCAAGGAAAAAATATTTTAATCAGCTTATGTGATTGTGAAGAATGTCTGTTCAAAAGACACAAGAAAAAATGAAACTAAAACCACAGAGTGAGGGAAGATATTTGCAATACATATATCTGGTAACAGACTCATATTCAGAATATACAGAGAACTAACACAAATCTTAGATAAAAAGAAAAACCTGTAGAGAAAAATAGGCCAATAATTTATATAGATGCTTTACAAAATGGAATATGTGACTGACCAATAAATATATTTAAAATGCTTAAATTTTAAAAAAAGTTTTCTCAGAAATGCCAATACAAAATAAAATATTCACATTAATTTGTCATCGGGGTACATAAAATCACCACCAGAAATAGCTAAAATGTGAGCCTCTGACAATTTCAAGTGTTGGTGAGAATATGGAGCAAACCAGAACTCTTTAATACTGCTGGTGGGAATATAAATGGTACAACCATTTTGGAAAGCTAGCACTATCTGATAAAACCAAACATATGTATCATTTTGACCCAGTAACTCCTACTCTAGTTATAAGATACATACTCAATAGAAATGCACTGTGTACACACACACACACACACACACACACACACACACACACCCCGCTCACTAAATGCCATGTATAAGAATATTAATAGCAACATAATTAGTAACATACATCTAGAACCTTTCCAAATGCCTATCAAATGTCTATCAAGAGTAGATTAGATTAAAAAATCTGGTATATTCAGAAAGTAAACTATTATATGCAATAAGAATAAAGATGCAGACTTCTGCCAAGATGGCTGAATAGGAACAGCTCTGGTCCCAGCTCCCAGTGAGTGATCCAGAAATCGAGTAATGTTCACATTTCCAACTGAGATACCACACACAGGAGAGCTCTGGCTGACACCTGGCAGGTACCCTTCTGGGCCGAGGCTACCAGAGGAAGGAACAGGCAACACTCTTTGCTGTTCTGCAGCCCCTGCAGGTGGTTCCCAGGCAAGCAGGGTCTGCAGTGGACCTCCAACAGATCTGCAGCAGAGGGCCCTGACTTCAGAAGGAAAACTAAAAAACAGAAAGAAATAGCTTCATCATCAACAGAAAGGATGTCCACTCAAAGACCCCATCCAAAAGTCACCAACTTTGAAGACCAAAGGTAGATATATCCATGAAGATGGGAAGAAACCAGCACAAAATGCTGAAATCTCCAAAAACAGACCACCTGTTGTTCTCCAAGGGATGACAACTCCTCACCAAAAAGGGAACAAAACTGGATGGAGAATGCATGTGATAAATTGACAGAAGCAGCCCTCAGATGGTGAAAAATAATGAACTTCACCTAGCTAAAGGAGCATGTTCTAATCCAATGTAAGGAAAATAAGAACCTTAAAAAGGGTTAAAGGAAATGCTAGCCAGAATCACCAGCATAGAGAAGAACATAAACGACTTGATGGAGCTGAAAAACATGAGACCTTTGTGAAGTATACACAAGTTTTAATAGCTTAATCAATCAAGTGGAAGAAAGGATATCAGAGATTGAAGATGAATTCAGTGAAACAAAGCTAGAAGGCAAGATTAGAGAAAAAAAGAGTGAAAAGGAATGAACAAAGCCTCTAAGGAATATGGGATTATGTGAAAAGACCAAATCTTGTTTGATCGATGTACCTGAATATGATGGGGAGAATGAAACCAAGTTGGAAAACACTCTTCAGGATATTACCCAGGAGAACTTCTCCAACCTAGCAAGGCAGGCTAACATTCAAATTCAGGAAATACAGAGAACACCACAAGGATATTCCTCAAGAAGAGCAACCCCAAGGCACACAATTGTCAGATTCACCAGAGTTGAAATGAAGGGAAAAATGCCAAGGGCAGCCAGAGAGAAAGGTCCAGTTACCCACAAAGGGAAACCCATCAGCCTCACAGTAGATCTCTCCACAGAAATCCTACAAGCCAGAAGAGAGTGGGGCCAATTTTCAACATCCTTAAAGAAAAGAACTTTCAACCTAGAATTTCATTTCCAGCCAAATTAAGCTTCATAAGCAAAGGAGAAAGAAAATACTTCATGGACAAGCAATTGCTGAGAGATTTCATCACCACTAGGCCTGCCTTACAAGAGCTCCTGAAGGAAGCACTAAACATAGAAAGGAACAACCAGTACCAGTCACTGCAAAAGCATACCAAATTCTAGAGATCATTGGCACTATGATGAAACCCTACAAGCCAGAAGAGTGAGGGCCAATATTCAACATTCTTAAAGAAAAGAATTTTCAACCTAGAATTTCATATCCAGCAAAACTAAGCTTCATAAGTGAAGGGGAAATAAAATTCTTTATGGACAAGCAATTGCTGAGAGATTTCATCACCACCAGGCCAGCCTTATAAGAGCTCCTGAAGGAAACACTAAACACAGAAAGGAACAACCAGTACCAGTCACTGCAAAAGCAAATTGTAAAGACCATTGGCACTATGATGAAACTGCATGAACTAACTGGCAAAACAACCAGCTAGCATCAAAATGGCAGCATCGAATTCACACAACAATATTAACCTTAAATGTAAATAGGCTAAATGCCCCAAGTAAAAGATAAGGACTGGCAAACTGGATAAAGAGTCAAGACCCATCAGTGTGTTGTATTCAGAAGATCCATCTCCTGTGCAAAGACACACATAGGCTCAAAATAAATGGATGGAGGAAGATTTACCAAGCAAATGGAGAGAGAGAGAGAAAAAAAGCAGGGATTGCAATCCTAGTCTCTGATAAAACCGACTTTAAGCCAACAAAGATCAAAAGAGACAAAGAAGGGCTTTATATAATGGTAAAGGGATCAATGAAACAGGAAGATCTAACATCCTAAATATGTATGCACCCAACGCAGGAGCAACCAGATGCATAAAGCAAGTTCTTCATGACCTACAAAGAGACTTAGACTCCCACAATGATAGTGGGAGGTTTTAACACTCCACTGTCAATATTAGACAGATCAACAAGACAGAAAATTAACTAAGAAATCCAGGACTTGAACTCAGATCTAAAGCAACCAGAACTAGGTCATCTAGAGAATTCTCCACCCCAAATCCACATAATATACTTTCTTCTCAGCACTACATTGCTCTTACTCCAAAATTGACCACGTAATTGGAAGCAAATCACTCCTTAGCAAATGCAAAGAATGGAAATTCTAACGAAGAGTCTCTCAGACCACAGTGAAATCAAATTAGAACTCAGGATTAAGAAATTCACTCAAAACCACACAACTACATGGAAACTGAACAACCTGCTCCTTAATGACTACTGGATAAACAATGAAATGAAGGCAGAAATAAAGACATTCTTTGAAACCAATGGAAACGAAGACACAATGTACCAGAATCTCTGGAACACATTTAAAGCAGTGTCTAGAGGGAAATTTATAGCAGTAAGTGCTCGCATGACAAGGAAGGAAAGATCTAAAATTGACACCCTAACATCATAATTAAAATAGCTAAAGAAGCAAGATCAAACAAACTCAAAAGCTAGCAGAAGACAGGAAATAACTAAGATCAGAGCAGAGCTGAAGGAGACAGAGACACAAAAAAACCCTTAAAGAAATCAACAAATCCAGGAGCTGGTTTTTTAAAAAAGATCAATGCTAGCCAGACTAATAAAAAAGAAGAGAGAGAAAAATCAAATAGATGCAATAAAAAATGATAAAGGGGATATCATCACCAATCCCACAGAAATACAAACTACCATTAGAGATTACTACAGATAACTCTATGCGCACAAACCAGTAAATCTAGAAGAAATGGATAAATTCCTGGACACTTACATCCTCCCAAGACTAAACCAGGAAAAAGCTGAATCCCTGAATAGACCAATAACAAGGTCTGAAGTTGAGGAAGCAATTAATAGCCTATCAACCAAAGAAAGTTCAGGTCCAGATGAGTTCACAGCTGAATTCAATCAGAGGTACAAAGAGGAGCTGGTACCATTCATTCTGATACTCTTCCAAATACAAAAATAGGAAGTCCTTGCTAACTCATTTTATGAGACCAAAGACATTCTGATACCATATCCTGGCAGACACACAACTAAAGATGAAAATTTCAGGCCAATATCCATGATGAACATTGATGTGAAAATCTTCAATAAAACTCTGGCAAACAGAATCCAACAGCACATCAAAAAGCTTATCCATTATGATCAAGTCAGCTTCATCCCTGGGATGCAAGGCTGGTTCAATATATGCAAATCTGTAAACGTAATCCATCACATAAACAGAACCAAAGACAAAAGCTATGTGACTATCTCGAAAGATGCAGTGAAGTCCTTTGACAAAATTCAACAGCCCTTTGTGCTAAAAACTCTCAATAACTAGGCATCGATGGAACATATCTCAAAATAATAAAAGCCATTATCATACTGAATAAACCCACAGCCAATATCATACTGAATAAACAAAAACTGGAAGCATACCCTTTGAAAACTGGCAGAAGACAATGATGCCCTCTCTCACCACTCCTGTTCAACATAGTATTGGAATTTCTGGCCCGGACAATCAGGTAAGAGAAATAAATAAAGAGTGTTCAGTTAGGAAAAGAGGAATTCAATTTGTCTCTATTTGCAGACAACATGATTGTATATTTAGAAGACCCCATCATACAAGCCCAAAATCTCCTTTAACTGATAAGCAACTTGAGCAAAGTCTCAGGATCCAAAATGAACTTGCAGAAATCAAGCATTCCTATACAACAATAACACACAAACAGAGAGCCAAATCATGAGTGAATTCCCCATTCACAATTGCTACGAAGAGAATAAAATACCTAGGAATACAACTAACAGGGGATGTGAAGAACCTCTTCAAGGAGAAATAAGAGAGCACACAAACAGATGGAAAAGCATTTCATGCTCATGGTTAGGAAGGATTAATATCATGAAAATGGTCATACTGCCAAAGTAATTTATAGATTCAACACTATCCCCATCAAACTACCATTGACTTTCTTCACAGAAGTGGAAAAAACCACCTTAAACTTCCTATAAAATCAAGAGAGCCCACATTGCCAAGACAATTGTAAGCAAAAAAAAAAAAAAAAAAAAAAAAAAAAGCTGAAGGCATCATATTACCTGCCTTCAAACTATACTACAAAGCTACAGTAATCAAAACAGCATGGTATTCGTACCAAAACAGAGATATAGACCAATGGAATGGAACAGAAGTCTCAGAAGTAACACCACACATCTACAACCATCTGATCTTTGACAAACCTAACAAAAACAAGCAATGGGGGAAAGGATTCCCCTGTTTAATAAATGGTGTTGGGAAAATTGCCTAGCCATATGCAGAAAGTTGAACCTGGACCCCTTCCTTACATCTTATGCAAAAATTAACTCCAGATGGTTTAAAGATTTAAACATAAGACCTAACACCATAAAAACCCTCAAAGAAACCCTAGGCAATACCATTTAGGACATAGACATAGGCAAGGACTTCATGACTAAAACACCAAAAGCAATGGCAACAAAAGCCGAAATAGACCAATAGGATCTAATTAAACGTAAGAGCTTCTGCACAGCAAAAGAAACTATCTTCAGAGTGAACTAGCAACCAACAGAATGGAAAAAAATTTTTGCAATCTACCCATCTGAAAAATGGCTAATATCCAGAATTTACAGATAACTTAAACAAATTTACAAGAAAAAACAAACAATCCTGTCAAAAATTGAGCAAAAGATATGCACAGACATTTCTCAAAAGAAGACATTTGTTCAGCAAAAAAGCATATAAAAAAGCTCATCATCACTGGTCATTAGAGAAATGCAAATCAAAACTACATTGAGATGCCATCTCATGCCAGTTAGAATGGCAATCATTAAAAAATCTGGAGCCAGCAGATGCTGGAGAGGATGTGGAGAAATAGGAAAGCTTTTATGCTGTTGGTGGGAGTGTAAATTAGTTCAACCATTGTGGAAGACAGTGTGGCGGTTCCTCAAGGATCTGGAACTGGAAATACCATTTGATCCAGCAATTCCATTACTGGGTATATACCCAAAGGATTATAAAACTTTTAACTGTAAAACCATATGCATGTGTATGTGTCTTGTGACACTATTCACAATAGCAAAGACTTGGAACCAACCCAAATACCCATCAAAGATCGACTGGATTAAAAAATAAGTGGCACATATACACTGTGGAATATTATGCAGCCATAAAAAAGGATGAGTTCATGTACTTTGCAGGGACATGGATCAAGCTGGAAACCATCAGTCTAAGCAAACTGACACAAGGACAGAAAACCAAACACAGCATGTTCTCACTCATAAGTGGGTGTTGAACAATGAGAACACATGGACACAGGGAGGGCAACATCACACACCAGGGCCTGTTGGGGAGTGGGGGTTGTAGGGGAGGGATAGCAGTGGATGGGGGGATTGGGGAGGAATAATATTAGGAGAAATACCTAATATAGATGACAGGGGAATGGATGGAGCAAACCATCATGGCGTGTGTATAACTATGTAACAAACCTGCAAGTTTGGCACATGTAACCCAGAACTTAATATATAATAAAAAAAGAAAATAGATGCTTCAATTATATAAAAGATATAAATAAATGTCATAAATCTGACTAGAAAAAGATATTAAAGAGTAAATACTGTATTCGTTCATTTATAGCATGCAACAGCTTTTGCATTTTAGCATGCAAAAGCAGCCTGTTAGAAATTGGAGTAGACCAATTATCACCTCAGGAGAGGAGTTTCTTAAACCAATTCAAGGGAGTCCTCTGTCGTGTTGAAGAGATTTGATTTCTGGATCTTGGTGTTGGTTACATGTATTAGTTTATTTATTATAAATTCATCAAACTATATATGCATGAATTTATACTCCTTTTATGTCTGTATGTTATACATCAAATTTCTTTTTGTTTTTCTCCCCCCAAGATGGCAGATAGAAGGCTTTGTTTGCATGCCTAACCCACTTAGAAAGAGCAAAATAGTGTGTAGCGATTCATACTGTGAACTTTTATCCAAGATGGAACACTAGGAGCTTCAGAGAAGAAAGGGATTGAAATTTCATATACTTTGAAAGGAGCTATGGGTAACAGCCCAGGCTGCAGCCAGTCAAAAATCTGTCAGTCTTCAGAGCATGGAAAGGGAGAGAGACTGTCTGCATGGTATACACTACCACTGAGAAGCTGGACAATCCAGGCCTCAGGGAGGCTCCTGTACCCTACCCAGTTCTGGATCTGATTTGGTGCATGGTGGGGAGTCTGTGAGAAGCAGCAGCACTGAAAGTGTTTTGTGTACACTTTCAGCTCTGAGTCCTGAGAGAAGCCAGCTATTCCTGATTTTAATTCAAAGGGGACCTTATGGAAATCTGCCACCTAAGTTAACTACCTTCTGACCCCCTTGGAGTCTGCTGCTTGTACACACTGTTTGGAAGCCTGAACTTGGGCTTACCTGATCCAGTCTTAATTGGCTTTCAGGAACCCTACCTTGGGGGCAGAACACTGAAGAGAGATCCTTAAGAGTTTCATGGCCTGGCTCATTGCCTGGGACATTCGAGTATCTGTTTAACAAGGGAAATGCTAACTAAATCATTCAAAGTATACACTGTAATGAAGTTTAAAGAGATCCAAGAAAAATCTGAAAGCCAATACAAGGAAAGTAGAAAATAAATTCAAAGTACAAATGCAAAATTTATGAAAGAGATAGATATTTTAAAGAAAAAGCAAACAGAAATTCTGAAAATAAAAAAAAGGAATTACAAAATAAAGTTGAAAACTTCAACAATGGACTAAACTAAGAAGAAAGAATCTCAGAACTATAAGACAGACTTTTGAATTAATCAGACAAAAAGTGAATTTAAAAGTAATTTTAAAAAAAAGTTTATAAAATGAGCAAAGCCTATAAGAAGCAGGGGACTATGCAATATGTCTGAATCTATGAATCATAAGTATTCCCAAGGAGAAGAAAATCCAAAAAGTCTAAAAAATTTTTGAGAAAATAATTGAGAAAAACTTCTCTAGTTTAACAAGAGAACTAAACATCCAGATACAAGAGGCTGAACAAACTTAAGAGAATACTTTGCAAGAAGGAGCCCACTGTGACACATAGTCATCACTCTAAGGACAACATGAAGAAGAAAATCTTAAAATAAGCAGATGGATTTAGGGCCAAATTCTGCTAGATAGATAAAGAAGAACTTGTACCAAATCTATAAAAACTGTTCCAAAAATCTAGGAGGAGAAAACTTTTCATAACTCATTATATGAAACCAGCCTCATGCTGATAACGAAGCCAGGCAAGAATACAACCAAAAAAGAAAACTATAGACCAATATTCAATGAAGTACTAGCAAACCAAATCCAAACAGTACATAACAGAGATAATACACCATAATCAATTGTGCTTTATTACAGGAATGCAATTCCAGGAATGTTCAACATATGCAAAGCAACAAATGCGATTCATCACATTAGCAGAATTAAAATTAAAAGAAAAATATAATCATCTCAATACATGCCAAAAAGGCATTTAATGCCATTTAGCACCCTTTCATGATAAAAATTCTCAATAAGTTAGGCATAGAAAAAGTAGACCTCAAAATAATGAGAGACATAACTAAGAAACCCACAGAAAATGTCACACTGAAGAGGAAAAACTTAAAAGCATTTCCCCTAAGAACTGGAACAAAACAAGGATGCCCTCTCTTATGTAACATAGTATTGGAAGTCTTAGCCAGAGCAATTGGCAAGGCAAAAAAAAAAAAAAAAAAGGAAAAGACAGCCACATTGTAAAGGAGGAAGTCAAATTATTTCTATTTGCTGATAACATGATATTATACTTAGAAAATCTGGAATAATTTTCCAAAAGATTCCTATATTTGATCAATGAATTCAGCAATGTTTCAGAATATAAAAGACATATACAAAATCAGTAGCATTTTTATAGACCAATAACATTCAAGCTGAACCAAATAAAGAAATAACTACTATTTCTCATTACTACAGAAAATAAAATAACCAGAAATACATTTAATTAAGGAGGTGAAAGATTTCTACAAGGAAAACTACAAAACACTGATGAAACAAATTATAGATGAGACAGCAAATGGAAAAACATCTCATGCACATGAACTGAAAGACACAATGCCGTTAAAATGAATACACTGTCCAAAGCAATCTAGACATTTAATGCAAATCCTATCAAAATACCAATGTCTGTTTTCACAGAATTAGCAAAAACAATCCCAAAATTTATATGGAACCAAAAAAGTTCAAATAACCAAAGAAATACTAAGAAGAAGGAACAAAGTTGGAAGCACCACATTATCTGACTTCAAATGATATTACAACACAATAGTAAAAAAAGCAGTATCACAGTGTTATAAGAAAACACATATGAATCAATGGAACAGAATATAGCTTTGAGAAATAAAGTCACATATCTACAGCCAATTGACCTTCGACAGAGGTGACAAAAATAAACACTTTGGAAAGGACAATCTATTGTATAAATGTCACTTGAAGAATTGGATAGCCATATACAGAAGAATGAAACTGGGCCAATATCGTCCACCATATACAAAAGTAACTCAAGATGGATTAAAGACTTAAATATAAGGCCTGAAATTCCAAGATCTTTCATAGAAAAACCTACAAAAATTCTTTATAGTAAAAACTCTTCTTTACATTGGCCTAGACAAAACATTAATAACTAAAACTTCAAATGCAAATGCAACAATAGTAGTTTTGATTTGTATTTGTCTTATCATTAGTGATGTTGAGCACTTTTTAATATGCTTATTGGCTGTGTGTGTATTTCTTCCTGTTTAATGTTTTCACTTGTTACATGCCTTCTTCTTACCCAACAGTTTTTGGATCTTCTCAACTGTGTTATTTTCCTTTACAACAAATGTTTCCAGCTGAATGCCATACTTTGACTTTATGTTGAATTGCATTAAGAACTGCTGGGCCAGGCACAGTGGCTCATATCTGAAATCCTAGCACTTTGGGAGGCCAAGGTGGGTGGATCACCTGAGGTCAGGAGTTTGAGACCAGCCTGGTCAACATGATGAAACCCTGTCTCTACTGAAAATTAGCTGGGCATGGTGGTGCGTGCCTGTAATCCCAGCTACACGGGAGGCAGAGGCAGGAGAATCACTTGAACCTGGGAGATGGAGACTGCAGTGAGCCAAGATCATGCCACTGCACTGCAGCCTGGGCAACAAGATTGAGACTCTGTCTCAAAAAAACAAAAAGCAAAAAACAAAATATTGTGATAAACTTGCATTTTATATCTTGATCTAAGTAAAAGATTAAACTATAGAGTAAGATAGGACCAAATACAGAGCCCTTGATTTTAGTTTTTTCATTAACATTAGGTAATGCCCTTTTAATAAATCTTTGACTATCAACCTTCAAGCACTCATAATAACCATTTATTTTTAGGCAAAAACTTATCAGCAAATTTAACATAGTATAATTTCTATATTTTTTTCATCCAAAAACTCTAAAGAAAAAGTAATTAATTTTTCTTATAGCTTGCATGAATGATATTTAGAATCTAGTTATACTTTCTTCACTAGTTAACCTTACTATCTGTCTAAATAATTTAATACAAATTAAAACAATATAAATATGGGACTGATATAAATCTTAGCAATTATATCTGGCCTTTACAGTTTTTTCTTTTAAAAAGCATGCTATTTGTCTATCTTAAATCTTCTGTCAAGTCTCCCATTCCTATGAATCTTCAAATATAAGTGGTACCTAGACCTGAAGTCAATTTTGCAAATGTTTGTACCTCTATCTATCTCATCTCAGTTAAGAACCTGATTTATTTGAAAGCTTGGAGTGAACTCTTACCAACTCCTCCTTAACTACGAGTTTTACTTCCAAAACCATTGTTCTGTTCTTTCAGGTTGAAGATTATCTTCATAACTAGGAAAATACAGAAGCTAAATAGAAAAGCATATTTTTTTCCTTCTCTGTCATCTGTTAATATGTAGATTATCCACTAGACTTATGCATTTCTTAGTTTTCTTTTACGTTTCAAGCAGAACTCAGAAAAAAATGATGTGCTTAGTTATTAACATTTCATCTTTTGAACTTATTAATTCTGAAAAATTAATTTTATTTTAATGTTTTTATCTTATTTCTAGTATCTCCACCATACTTCATTCTTTCAAAGTGTATACTTTCATCAAGCAACCCAACTGCTTTCTTTACACACACACACCCATATATTTTTGTTATTTTGTTTATTCAAATTTTAGACATATTGTTATTCTACAACTATTTTTATCATCACATTTCTTTTAAAGAAATGAGTAAACATTTAATATTTTTTACATTTTAAAATTCTTTCTTTAACCTTCACTTCAATGAACTAATTTATTGGTACAGAATAAAGAAATATGATCAGAATCAAGTTTACGGCCTTGTGTGACACCCAGGCCTTGGAAGATGTGAATGGCCTGTACACTGAATGTCTGAGGAAGAAATGTATTTAATTCCTTACTGCCACTTTTCCACATAACTGGAATATATCAAAGAACATAACAGACAAGTCCCTGCTCTCATGCAGCTTAGATTCAGATGCCCTAAGGCAACCATATGATGAAAGCTCCATAGTGTTTTAGTATTAACTTGTTTCTTTAGAATTTAACAAACACATCCTTCACAACCAAGCAATTTATTCATATTGACCAATTATCATTTTATGTAGTATATTTCAGTATATGTACTGAACTATTAATCAAATGCTATGTGTATGTTTTAATTAAATAGAAAATTAACTAGATGTCCAAATAATATTGTAATTAAAGGGATTTTTTAGAGCCATTTGCTCATATTTAGATTCAATTGAATAAAATCCCCTTAATGCCACTTAAATAACACATCACCAAAGAAATTTTCATAGAAATATTGCTAACAAGTTTAGTTCTCTGGGATGCCTCAAAGATAATTTAAGTATATATGAATTCAAAATAATAGCAAAGGCAAACATAATTAAGAGAGAAAAAATTCACTGCAGACAGTTTTGGGTTACTATGGGAACATTACTTTGTAACATAAATAAGTATTTGTATAATTGCATGCATTGAAATATTAAATCATTTATTATGTCTATTGATTTATTTTACACAAGTAATAGATATTGGTACATTCATTATTAGTTTTTAATCATTTTGCTGTTCTTGGGAGATTGAGACTTTTGTCAACTGACATACAGAAATTAAGAAAGAACAGACAGAATAAAATAGTCTCAAATGACTAAGTATAGACTTTTATTTTTCAGGTGCTTTTGCAACACATAAAACTTGCCAAATCAGAAAATTATGCAAGTATGCATATGTAATGCACCCTTTAACATAAATGTAATCAGAATGATTTGATTTTTATTGAAATATTATTAAAATTTGATTAAAATTATCTCAGGCAATTTATTGCTCTAACAGTTTTAAGATCCTATTTGTTAAAATATACTACTTCTGAGGAATTAATTTAATTTTCAGCCTGATAGTTGAGTTCATTAACCATTTTGTCTTCAAAACTGAAGTTCTTTTGTAAACATGCTGATGTGATCACTTTCAGAAGTTCAGAATGAATAGTTCGTGGACAATAATTCCTATTATAGTTTATAAACTGGCTTATTACCACATTTATATTTAAAATATTAAAACTCAGTGCTTCATTGCTAATTTTCATAAACCAGAGTAAAACAATTTTGTATGGATCCTTTGTTAATAGTTTTCAATGTTTATGTTTTGTATTTATTAAGCCCTTATAAAGTACTGTAAGCACATTTACAAAAAATCAGAGATCTTTCATATCCTTTAGAGTAGCCTCAGAAGCTTCCACACTCCTACTGAAGAAATATTTGTCATCACAAATTACTAAATTTTAAACATTGCTTTTTGGTAAAAATCACATTTACTATTTTATTTAAGAGTTTTAATTTTGTCTTGTTTTTCCTATTGATTGATTTACTAATGTAGTGATTTCCAGTGGCATTTTGAATACTGTTATGGTAATCTTATTAAAGTATAAATTAAAAAATCTAAATCACAATGTAAACTAGAAATAGCCAATTTGTAAAAGACACAGTTGTCTTAGTATATATAAAATGTTACATTGTTTTTGGAAAGTGAGAGTGATTAATGTGGTTTTGATTTCATTTGTATGGCTTTAAGTCTCATTATAATTTTGTTTAGTAATGATTTAACATTTTGAAATATATATTTGACATGCAAATTTATTTTAATGGTAATTTATAATGTAGGATATTTTAAACAAATATATATTTTTTCAGAAATTTATATGCAATTATGCAAATAAGTACATACAGTTTAAAAAAATTGCTACTGCATTTTAGACAGAACTTTCAATTTATTATAGTTCCTTCAAATTTACAAACGTTTTACACAAAGTATATTACTTTATTCTCCCAAAAGTCACATATATATCTTATTGTTGTAGGTTTCACAAAGGTAGGAGGACCTTGTGACTAATTATCACAAAGCTTTTTGGGTTTCATTTTCCCACTCACTCCAGGGCTGCTTATTCTATTTCACACTGTTCTTCTACTCATGAAATTTAAAAAGGCAAGTGAATGACCACACTTATGTAATATATTGGAGGATGGCATAGAAACCCTAAGTAAAGTTTGGGTACTATATTTGCTTACTTAATTCAGCTCTGACCTCTCTGAAGTGAATCAGTGCAATATAATGTATCACATCATTTTTATTTTCTAAGAAAGGCAGGTGAAAACAAATATTTATTGTAGAGATGGACTCCTTTTATTGCCCAGGCTGGTCTCAAACTCCCGGCCTCAAGTGATCCTCCCTCCATAGCCTCCCAAAGCACTGGGATTACAGATGTAAGCCACTGCACATGGCCCAGAAAAAAAAAAATTCTAAACATCAGGAAATATTCCTAATGCTAATGCATTTCTGATGTTAAACCATACAAATAATTTTTATTTGGAGATTTTTTATATTGAGATAATTAGTAAACAATATTAATATTTTTGATAGCAAGTTTATTAGAAATCTAAAAATGTACACAAAACTAATTTTAGACTATACCATAGTACTTGCATAATAGATACATGAAAAGAGTCTGAGATTTAAGTTATAAATTGACTCAAAATTTCCTTATCAGCAAGGCTAACATGGCTCTTCATGCTGCTGCTTATTCAATCATGAGGAGCAGGGACTGGAGATGACATCTTGCTATGGTGCCATCTTTTTTTTTTTTTATTGTACTTTGGGCTCTGGGGTACATGTGCACATCCTGCATCCTGCAGGATTGTTGCAAAGGTACATACATGACATGGTGGTTTGCTGTCTCCATTCCCCTGCCTGCCACAGTCACCTACATCAGGTATTTTTCCCAGTGTTATCCCTTCCCTTTCTTCCCCGCCCCCCCACTGTCCCTCCACTCCCCAAACCCCCCTCTACCTAGCCCAGTGAGTGTTATTCTCTTCCCTTAGCCCAAGTGTTCTCATTGTTCATCACCCGGCTATGAGTGAAAATATGCAGTTTGGTTTTCTGTTCTTGTGTCAGTTTGCTGAGAAAGACGGTTTCTAGATTCATCCATGTCTCTACAAAGGACACAAACTCATACTTTTTAATGTATGCTTAGTATTCCATGATGTATATGTGACACATTTTCTTTGTCCAGTCTATCATTGATAGGCATTTGGGTTGGTTCCAGGTCTTTGCTATTGTAAACTCTGCTGCAATGAACATTCGTGTGCATGTGTCTTTATAATAGAATGATTTATAATCCTTTGGGTATATACCCAGTAATGGGATTGCTGGGTCAAATGGAATTTCCATTTCCAGATCCTTGAGGAATCGCCACAGCCACACTGTCTTCCACAATGGTTGAACTAATTTACACTCCCACCAATGGTGTAAAACTGTTCATTTTTCTCCACATCCTCTCCAGCAACTGTTTCCTGATTTTTTAATTATCTCCATTCTAACTGGCATGAGATGGTATCTCAATGTGGTTTTGGCTTGCATTTCTGTAATGACAAATGATGATGAGCACTTTTTCTTGTGTTTGTTGGCCTCATATATGTCTTCTTTTGAAAAGTGTCTGTTCATATCCTTCACCTACTTTTGAATGGGTTTGTTTTTTTTTCTTATAAATCTGTTTTAGTTCTTTGTAGATTCTGGGTATTAGTCCTTTGTCAGATGCGTAGATTGCAAAAATCTTTTCCCATTCTGTTGGTTGCTGGTTCACTTTAATATAGTTTCTTTTGCTGTGCAGAAGCTCTTAAGTTTAATTAGATCCCATTTGTCTATTTTGGCTTTTGTTGCCATTGCTTTTGGTGTTTTAGTCATGAAGTCCTTGCCTGTCCCTATGTCCTGAATGGTGTTGCCTAGGTTTTCTTCTAGGGTTTTTATGGCGTTAGTTCTTATGTTTAAATCTTTAATCCACCTTGAGTTAATTTTTGTATAAGGTATAAGGAAGGGGTTTAGATTCAGCTTCCTGCATATGGCTAGCCAGTTTTCCCAACACCATTTATTAAATAGGGAATCTTTTGCCATTGCTTGTTTCTGTCTGGTTTGCCAAAGATCAGATGGTTGTAGATGTTTGACATTGCTTCCAAGGCCTCTGTTCTGTTCCCTTTGTGTATATCCCTGTTTTGGTACCAGTACCATGCTGTTTTGATTACTGTAGCCTTGTAGTGTAGTTTGAAGGCAGGTAGCGTGATGCCTTCAGGTTTGTTCATTTTGCTTAGGATTGTCTTGGCTATGCGGGGTCTTTTGTGATTTCATATGAAGTTTAAAGTGAGAAACATTCCATGCTCATGGTTAGGAAGAATCAATATCGTGAAAATGGCCATACTGCCCAAAGTAATTTACAGATTCAATGCTATTCCCATCAAGCTACCAATGAACTTCTTCACAGAACTGGAAAAAACCACCTTAAACTTCATATGGAACCAAAAGAGAGCCCACATAGCCAAGTCAATTCTAAGCAAAAAGAACAAAGTGGCAGGCATCACACTACCGGACTTCAAACTATACTACAAGTCTACAGCAATCAAAACAGCATGGTACTGGTACCAAAACAGAGATATAGACCAATGGAACAGAACGGAGGCCTCAGAGGCAACACAACACATTTACAACCATCCAATCTTTGACAAACCTGACAAAAGCTTGCAATGGGGAAAGGATTCCCCTGTTTAATAAGTGGTGTTGGGAAAACTGGCTAGCCATGTGCAGAAAGCAGAAACTGGACCCCTTCCTGACACCTTACACTAAAATTAACTCCAGATGGAAAAAAGACTTAAACATAAGACTTAACTCCATAAAAACCCTAGAAGAAAATCTAGGCAAAAGCATTCAGGGCACAGGCATAGGCAAGGACTTCATGACCAAAACACCAAAAGCATTGGCAACAAAAGCCAAAATAGACAAAAGAGACCTAATCAAACTCCACAGCTTCTGCACGGCAAAAGAAGCAGTCATTAGAGTAAATTGGCAACTAACAGAATGGGAAAATGTTTTTGCAGTCTACCCATCTGACAAAGGGCTGATATCCAGAATATACAAAGAACTAAAACAGATTTACAAGAGAAAAACAAGCAAGCCCATTTAAAGGTGGGTGAAGGATATGAACAGACACTTTACAAAGAAGACATACATGAGGCCAACAAACATATGAAGAAATGCTCTTCATCACTGGTCATTAGAGAAATGCAAATCAAAACTACATTGAGATACCATCTCACACCAGTTAGAATGGCGATCATTAAAAACCTGGAGACAACAGATGCTGGAGAGGATGTGGAGAAATAGGAACACTTTTATACTGTTGGTGGGAGTGTAAATTAGTTCAACCATTGTGGAAGACAATGTGGTGATTCCTCAAGGACCTACAAATAGAAATTCCATTTGACCCAGCAATCCCATTACTGGGTATATACTCAAAGGATTATAAATGATTCTTTTATAAAGACACATGCACAGGTATGTTCATTGCAGCACAGTTTACAATAGCAAAGACCTGGAACCAACCTAAATGCCCACCGATGATAGACTGGACAGGGAAAATGTGACACATATACACCATGGAATATTATGCAGCCATCAAAAATGATGAGTTCGTGTCCTTTGTAGGGACATCGATGAACCTGGAAACCATCATTCTCAGCAAACTGACATAATAACAGAAAATCAAACACCACATGTTCTCACTCACAGGTGGATGTTGAACAATGAGAACACATGGACACAGGGAGGGGGAGCATCACACACTGGGGTCTGTCAGGGGGATATAGGGGCGGGGCAGCTGGGGTAGGGAGTTAGGGAGAGATAGCATGGGGAGAAAAGCCAGATATAGGTGATAGGGAGGAAGGCAGCAAATCACACTGCCATGTGTGTACCTATGCAACAATCTTGCATGTTCTTCACATGTACCCCAAAACCTAAAATGCAAGAAAAAAAATGAAAGTACCGAGGTAAATGATAAGCAATAAAAACAAATCACATGCAAAAAAAAAAAAAAAAAATGGCATGAGACAAGGAAGCTGAAACAGCAGTGCTGAGATTCGTGGTGCTTTTTGCCCAGGAATCTCCTTGCCTGGCTCCCTGTTTCAGTCCCCTTTTTAATCAGATGAATGGGTGACTCTGCCTTTCCGGAGTTCTAATAGCCAGCTAAAATGTCACCCGGACCCATGTATTTTGTATGGAGAACCGCTGCGCCGGGGTGCCAGCCAAAACAGCCACACTGGCCAAAACAGCTGCACTGGCGACCCGTGGGGCTCCTCCACCTGGGAATCTCCTGGTCTCTGGGCAGTAAAAATCCATCTGGAAATGCGGCATCCACCCACCCTCTGCACTTTCACTGGGAGCTGCAATCCTGAGCTTCTCCTAATCTGCCGTCTTGGATCCCTCTGAAATTGCTTTCTTAATTTCATTTTCAATTTGCTCATTGATACTTTTTACAAATTCAATTGATTTTTTTTATTTTCATCTTGTATTCTATAACCTGAGTGCTCTTACTTATCATTATAATAGATGTTTTAGTTGATTCCTAAAGATTTTCTGTATACAAAATCATGTTATCCTCAAACAGAGATAAATTTATCTCTTCCTTTCCAATTTGGGTGTCCTTTATTTCATTTCTGCCTAATAGCCTGGGAAAGAATCCACAGTATGATATCGAAATAAGTTGGAGAGGGTGGATATCTTTGTATCATTCTTGATCTTATGAAAATAAAACTTGATCTTTCACCATTAAGAATGACATTAGCTGTGTAATTTTTATATATTCCCTTTTTCAGGTTGAGGCAGTTCCTTTCTGTTTCTAGATTGTTGAAAACTAGAAATCATGTAGGGTTGAAATGGTTTTTCTGTGACTGTTGAGATGATCACATGGTTTCTGTCTTTTATTTTCTTAATATGGAGTATTAAATTGATTTACTTCTGCATGTTGACCTAACCTTGTATTTTTAGGATAAATCCCACTTGGTCAATGTACAGTCCTTTGTATATGCCAATGGATTCATGTTTGCAGTATTTTGTTGAGGATGCTTATATTTATATACATAAGATGTAGTATTATACCACGTATACTGGCCTATAGAATGAGTTGAAAATATTCTTTCCTATTCTATTTTTTTTGAAGAATTTGTAAGAATTGATGTTATTTTTTTTTTTTTCTACTGGGATAATTCAACACTGAAGATATTTCAGCCTAGACACTTTCTTGTCAGTAGCTATTTGATTACTAATTCAATTTCTATGATGTCATAGGTCTACGTATATATTTTTTTTATTTCTTCTTAAGTTAGTTTCAGCAGTTTATTTCTTCCTGGGAACTTGTATATCTTATGTACGTTATATATTTTGTTGGCCTATAATCATTCATACTATCATCTTATAATCCATCTTATGTCTATAAGGTTGATGGTAATTAATTCCCCTTTCATCCTTGAGTTTTAAATTTTTCTTTTGTCATTTTGTTTTCTTTTTGATCAGTGTATAAAGACATTTTATCATCTGGCTGCTTAATTCAGTCTCTCTTCCTCACATTTTTCCCTAGTAGATTAACCTCATTAGCCTCATTTTACTTTAGTTCTTTGAGTAATACTCTCATCCTGATACAGGGATTTGCATCCTTTTTCCTCAGTGACCTAAGAGTTCTACTTTTCCTTTCTCTTTTTTCATGTACATAATTTCTTACGTAGCTTTTATATTTCCATTTATATGTCATTTAATGGAAATCTATTTATGTTCAATGTTTCTGTTTCTTTTTAAGAAGAACAGTTTTTTCAGTTTTTGTTCATAATTGTATAATTATTTGATAAACATTTTTTCCCTCTTCTAGTGTGATAGCTTAGTAAAAATCAGCAGATTTTATTTTTTTTGTTGGCCAATACTCACCATAGGGAAAGCATGACCCCATCATAGATCCTAAATTTAAAGAGGTTGAATATCCCTGATCCAAATTCATATTTTGAAATATTTGCATATGCATAATGGAATAATTTGGTAATGACCCATAATTCTAAATACAAAATTTATTTTTGTTTTATATTTACCTTATCAAATAGCCTAATGGTAATTTTATATAAGACTTTAGATAGTTTTGTGCATAAAACAAAGTTTGTGAACACTGAACCATCAGAAAGCAAATGAGTCACTATCTCAGCTGCTCATGTGGACAATCTGTGGTTGTTTGACATTATCATCATTCCTTACTCTGAATTCATATGCTACCAATAAGCAATCATTTTCTTCTACGTATTCATACATAAGCACTGAACAGAAAAAAACAAATAACATACCATCAATACAGTGAAAAAATAATGTGTTCAGGGGAGCTAAGAGGCACAGTGGCATCAACAGAATACATACAACAGCTGCTAACAGCAACAACAAACAATTCAGCTTTTAGTCTTTACCTATAATTCTGTGTTTTTAATAAAAGGCTACTGGATACAATATTTTAATTTTTTTTTTAGGTGGGAAGAAACATCAGAAGCTGTTGAGGGACCAGAAAGTTGGTGCCTGGGATGAGGAGGCATTCTGTGGGATGGCTGTTTAAATGCTTCCGTCAGAATCAATGACCTCATTAACAATTTTTGTGTTAGAAGTCTCTCTTTGATTTTATGAACTGACATAATTTTTTTCTAGTATGAATACAGACTGCCATGGTGATTTTCATAAGCAATCTCTGGGCATGCTGATAAGACTTATCCTTTCCCAAGTGAAAAGTTTGGTGAAGAATGTTAAGGACTTTCCATTGGCTGGAGGCTGGAGAGTGGAGTGTGCCATCCTCTGACTGTAACCATCCTGAGGGCTGAAATGTACACCTTGAGAAGTGGCCCATTCTACTTCTGTAGGGGAGTATTGAGGTTTAGTTTCTCTTATGGAGCCTTCCCAGACTAGAGGGGTTTGAAGTGTGTTGATGTTTTGAGGCTTCCTTGCCATGACTTAGCTGCCTGATCAGCTCATCTGTTTCCTTCAGCTGCCTCACCTGTTCACTTTCAAGGCCCTTACAGTGCATCACAGCTATTTCTTGTGGAAGGAATACTGAAGATAATAACCTGTTAATTTCCTGGTGATATTTTATAGGAGACTCATTGGTGGTAAGAAAATGTCTTTGCTTCCAAATGGCAGCATGAGTATGGAGAACCAGGAAAGCATACATCGAGTCAGTGTAAATGTTAGATGCCTTTCCTTTGCTTAATTCAATTGCTCTTGTAAGACCTATTAGCTCAGCTAATTGAGTGCTTGTGCCTGGAGGGAAAGATGTGCTTTGAATGATGTCATTTAGAATAGCTACTGTGTATGCTGCCTTACAGATCCCTTGCTCTGCAAAAAAGCTCTCATCTGTGAAAAGGGTCCAATCTGGGTTCTCTAGGGGAGTTTCCCTGAGATCTTCCCTGGCTGCACAGTTCTGTGCTTTGACTTGTTCACACTTATGCTGTTTCCCCCAGTTTCCTTGGGGAGGAAAGTGGCTGGATTTAGGTGGAGAAGTATTTAGTTGGATGTGGGAACACTCTAACAGCAGGGCCTGATGGTTAAGGAGTTGGCTATCTGTTAGCCAAAGACTTCCCCCAGAGTGCAATAGTCCTGCCTCGTTATGTGGAGTGTAAAGAGTTAACTCATTTCCCAGGGTTAATTTGGAGGCTTCTGGGATCAGCAGACCCACTGAGGCAATGGCTTGGGGGCATGCTGCCACCCTTTAGCCACCAAATCCAGTTCCTTACTTAGGTAACCTGCTGGCTGTTGATCTGGTCCTCAGGCCTGTGTTGAGACTCCCACAGCCATTCCCTTCTTTTCTGGTACACACAGCTTTAAGGCCTTCCCTACAGGAAGGCTGAGAGCTCATGCTTAAGCAAGCCTTGTTTTAGCTGGTTCAAGGGATTCCCAGGTTAACAGATGAATTTTAGCTCCCCCGAGTTTCTTTTATGAGGTTGTATAGCAGGTGAGCTATTTCACCATACCCAGGTATCCATAGTCTACAAAATCCTATAATGCCCCTATATTCTCTTAGTTGCTTAAGGGTTTTGGGGAGAGGAATGACAGCCTGAGCCAGGGGTTTGAGCCCCAGGACCTACCAGTCCTGCTGGACATCTAAATCTTTACAACAGCAGCCAGGATAAGCACATATTTTTAACCAGCTGACCGATGCCCCTTGATTGATGTTATGAAAATGTGCTTTGATATGTTAGTGTCTATATGAATAATGTAGCAACGCTTCATCTGTAGTGTAATCCCAGGGAACTTCTTTAATAACCTTTGCTGTTTTAGCACCAGTGCAAACAGTGTCTTCTAACTTACACTTTTAATTTCCATTATCTTAATTTGCATCTATTAAACTGTCTAATTTAAATTCATAGTTTTTCATTAAAAAGACTTAAGCAATGATATGGGAAAGATGCTGTGGGGACTTTTTCCCCCCAAATCTTTGTCACATGTCAATTTCATCCCTTACTAAATCTTGGGTAGAAGTTTTATTCTGGGCAATATATTTCCAAACAGTAAAATATGTTCCATTAAGGAAAATACCAAATGTTTTAATATAATCTCTCTCCTAAATTAAGTGTGAGTACTCTTAAGCCAAAATACAGCAAGACATATATAGAAATATTATAAAGAAGGGGGAAATTGTAGGCTTAAGAACTTTTTAAATATATCATACATTACTACATCTACATTGAACATCAAGAATGATATACACTTTGCATCTACTGATTTTTCATCTGTATCTTTATTCACAAAATATTGTGGGCTACTTATTTTTAATTTTATACTTATATTCTCACATATTGATTTTATATAGTTATCCAAAAATAGTCAAAGTTTTAAAAATAGATGTGTAGAAGCTTATTGGTTTTCCTTTATATGTTAGTAAAGATAATGACATTGTCCTTCTTGACAAGAATATATAAATAATAAAGGTGTGGTTTAAAATTCTAAAATCCATTAATTAAGTAAATTTAGAATACTGGTAGTGTCTTTGCGGTGAAGATCATTGTGCTGTGGCTTGTGTGAAATAAAATACTGAAATTTTGTCTACAAAGAAGTCTCTGTTAAGAAAGTTATACTGTAGTAGAAGAAATTTGTTGTCATTGTTTTATGTACATTTTGAATCACAATAACTCCATGCACTTTTGTAGCTTCTGTTTGGAATATTGGGAGTAACTTCGTACTGTGTAAAAACAGTTGAATAAACTGTTTCCACATGGCTCTGTTGCTCCCTTTCACCTTTAATTCCCTACCTTTTCCAACCTGAGGTAGCTACAATTCTGACATCTATCACTGATTGGTTAGTTCTTTTCTCTTTTCAATCTTCTTGTAAATATAAGCATATAAAGTACACTACTTTGTGCCTGGATTTCTTTGTTCATCATTATACATATGAAATTATCCATGGTATTATGTGCATCAAGTTTTTTATATTTAAAAAAATTACTGCATAACGTTTGGTTGTATGAATAGATCATAGTAGAATATTCATGTTGTTATTTGTGAGCTTAAGTTTTCAACCAATTCCTTCATATAATGAAAAAAAACTACTGTGATTTGGATATTGGATATATATTCACTATACTCAATAGTGAAATTTGCTGATTTAACAGATTGGCACCTGTTTAGCAATAGCAGAGAATGCCAAACAATTTTTCAGCTATGTAATGATATGTCATTGTAATTTTTATATATATCTCCCTGGTAACTAATGAGACTGAACAACATTTTATATGCTTAACTGAACTATGTATTTAAGCCTTTGTTTTATTTTTTATTTGAATTGCATTTTTTCATATTTTCTTGTAGATTTCTTTAAATATTCTAGATATGTGTTCTTTATTATATATATTAATTATAAAACTATTTTCCCAAATTATGACTTGTGATTCTTTTTTATCATGCCTTTTGATGAATAGAAATTCTTAATTTTAATTAAGACCAGTTTACCAATCTTTGATTTAGGATTAATGCATTTTATAGTTTTGTGCATTGTTTATGAAATCTTTGCTTACTCCAGGGTCATGAATACATTCCCTATCCCCTAGAAGCTTTATTGTTTTTCCTTTTACATTTGGCCCCTGATTCTTTTCTGATTTAGTTCATTCATTATGTGATGTAGGAGTCAAGTTTCGCTTTTTTCATATTCTTATCTGATGATTTAAACATCATTCATTTTTGAATGACCATCTTTTCACCCACTGAACCTCGGTGGGCTTTATTTTAAATTAGGTGACAATGTATATACGTGAACCATTTTGTTGTTGTTCAAATGCTTTATTTGTACATCTTTGTGCTAATATAGCTTTGACTTATCTACGCTTCTAAGCTATTCATGATAAGCTATTCTTGAGTTTCTAATTTTTAATGTTTTATAATTTTAAGTATATTACAAAATGTTACTTTATATTGCATTAAAACACCTTTCTTGGTACTTTATATTGCATTAAAACAACTTTCTAAATTTTAGAACTATTTTCTAGTAGTAACAGTGAGGGCTAGTTGATTTTAAGACTAGTTATTTGTGGCATACAATACCAGATGGAAATAAGTCATTATGAAAAACCATTGGTCAGAGGAACTACAGACCAGCTTTTTTCTTACGCTGGGCAGCAGAATCAAGATTATGACAACCCACCCCCTCCATTCTGAACAATATATGGACAGTCTTTTTTACTTAGGATTTAATGAAAAATTTTAAAAACATAATAATTTACTTAAAAATGCCTGAATTGTTGTCTGAAGTAAAATTTTGTATATTTGACTAAACAAATGACAATAAGGAGAAATGTTTGTATAAATTTTGTTTTTCTCTCAAAAAGTATTGCAAAAATCTATAACTAACATCAGTAATGTAATCTAGTCTGAAATAATTTCTAGAGGTCCTGTTGATTAGCTTCTGGGTCATGTGCTAAGTTATTTTATTCTCATTTTATGGAAATTAAGTATAATTGCTGTAAAGCTTTCTTTAGTAATACTGATAATTATATTACTTCTCAATTATAGCAAGTTGTACAAAATTTGCTTAAAGTAAGAGGTCTTTATTTTTAACTTTTAAATAAAGGCTCTGTTTTCTTCCCTCAACCTCTACCATCTAGAGCATGTTTGCTGCTATTCCACTCCTTTTGTTAAATCTGGGTGAACCAACTGCAGGAAGGAAATTTCTAGATCTCATCTCAGCTGTGTTATAGAGTTATTTCCTCTGACACCAAATAAAAATGTCTTTTTCCTCTTGTGTGCCTCACAATCTACTAACGTATTCCGGGATAGTACACCAGGTACTCAGGAGTGCTTTTTTGATCAGGTGTAGCAAGTTACCTGGAGCTAGTGAATTCCAATGTCTATTACTAATCTCTTCAAGAAGGCGGCTACTAGTCATTTCTTTACTTAAAGAAATATAAATTGTATTTTCCATATGTTCATTAACAGTTGTCTCAAGAAAAGCAAATGAACAAAATACTTCATTTGAGATAAAGTGAAAATAGATGCAGAGATAAGATTATGCTTCAATTGACATTTCAAAATATATAATTTAGGCAATCTCAGTTCATTGATGTTCATTTGTACTTTTACAGACTGTTTTCTAAATCATTAATATAAAGGAAAGATTCTGGAATAATCTTTTAAAAATCAAGTATAGGGAACAAGAACAGAAACTGTAACACATAGTCACAGGGTTTGAGTCCCTTGTTTTAACTTCCATTTTGATTTGTAACAACTATAGCTTCTCCATCAGAGTTGATGAAAAGGCCAAGAAAGTGATTTGAAAGAGAAAACTACTGGCCTAAGAACAGAAAATTATCAAAATTATATAGTTTTTTCTTTCATCCTTTAAAATGGTTCTTTCTTTTCTCTTCTGTTCTCTCCTCTGCTCTCTTCATTTTCTCACCTCATTTTCTCTGTTTTCTTTTTCTTTCTGTCTTCTTACTTTCTTTTCTTCTTCTCTTTCTCCTTCTTCTCTGCCTTAATTTTCAGGTTCCTAATGTCTGTGTATTTCCAGTATTGTTTTTGAGGGTGAAGGTGGTACATGTGTGGCAAAATAAAGACTGCTGCCATGACAGTGAGCATCTTTATGCTTCTTATTCTAACAACAAAGAAATGCTTCCTCATGCATTACATGTGTGTCATTTAAGTAAAAGGAGGATGAAAGAGAAGAAACAGAATAGAAATGTTTTATATTAGTTGAATATCTGAGTTATTGAAAACTCAATACATTTTCTGTATGCATGCATTACATCATTTAAATGTATTTCTTTACGTATCTATACATTTTTCCATTAGAATCTCATTGCTGGTTTCCATATCACACCAATCACCTATGTGTAAATGAGACTCATTTTGGTCTCATTTCTTGACCCTCAGCATTTCTTTACATTATCTCTTGTCCATAACAGTCTCTTTCCAAAGCTATCCTACCTTCCATAGTATACACACTTCTGAATTGTTTCTATTTATCTGGTGGTTGCTTCACTTCTACTATATTTAAACCACCTCTTCTTTATCTTTAGATATTTTATTTAGAAAGATCTGAGCCTTAGCCCTGGGCTCTTCTTTTTGGATGTTTCTACTCTCAGTGACCTCATCAGTTTCCTTGGTTCAATTACCAGGGTAATGCTTACAACTCCAATTTGCACCTACAGTCGTCTATTTAAAACTTTCAGACTAATATGTCCAACCTGCTACTAGAAGTTTTGTCTGGTTTCTCATAAGTAATGCATTCGGTGTGGTCACCACTGGCCTCATTACTTTACAGTACCCTCTCCTACCCAACTTGCAAAATTTGCTCCTCATTAAGTATTCAATTTTGGTGAGTGGCACAATCATTTATTTGCCTCAAACAGAAACTTCAGAATCATTCCTGACCTTTATTTCCCTCTAATCTACATACCCAGTTCATATGAATAAACATCAAAGCTTTTTAGTTCACTTTAAAAGCACCTTTGAACCTGTCTATGTATCTCAAATTCCACTAACATAACCTATTCCAAGACATCCAAGATCTTTTCTTTAGACTATTACAGTAGCCTGCTAGTGATCTTCTCTGTGTCTAATCTTCTTCCCTTCTGATATATTCAGCACACTGAAAAAAATATGATCTTTAAAATACAAATTCTGCCAATTTTTGGCTTATTAATCGCTTTTCAGATAAATTTCAACTGTTTTAACATGATTGCCAAAGCTCTCTGTGATCTACCCCTGCTTATTTGTTAAGATTCCATGTGTTATGGTGAGCAAAATCCTACCGAAATTCTCCCATGTATATATATTCTACCTATATATTCTAACTTGGGAATATATGTATATATTGTGCGTGTGTGTGTGTATACATATATACTACATCTTGTCAATAAATATATGGTATATTCTCAAGTTAGAATATATATCTACTATATATTAATATAATATATAAATAAATATATATTAATTTATTTATAAATTATATATATTAATATATAATGTATATTTATGTATAAATGTATATAATAAATATTTATATGCAAATATATATTTATACATAGGTATTTATAAATACATATAAGTATATATAAATACCTATATGTATTTATAGGTATTTATATATGTATATTTATAAATTATTTATAAATTTTATAAATTATATATATAAAAATATCTATATATATTTGTAGGTATTTATATATATATTTATAAATTATTTATAAGTACATTATATATAAATATATATTTATATATAAATATTTATAGGTATATATATAAGTATATATAGGTATTTTTATATATATAGGTAGATATATATTTATACATATAGGTAGATATATATTGTAACTTGGGAATATACCATTTATATTTATATACCATATATATATTTTAATAAAATATATATTATAAATATATATGGTATATTTTATTTATACAAAATATTAAAAAATATATTTATATAAAATATGGTATATATATATAGGTAGGTAGATATAGAAGATTCTCTACATATATATGTAGAGGATTCTCTTCAACTGTCATCTGCACTTCTCAAGTGCTCATTACACATTTTTTATGAGTAAGATTAGCATATTCTCTATTCTATGGCACACATTACAACATAGATTCTGGTTAGCAGCTCTGAATTTTACGTGCTGTTTGTTGCAGGGAACAAATAACATAAAGCCTGACATATCTAATCAACTAAATTTCTCATAAAGAACCCTGACATAGAACTTGTCAAAATCCATTCCTAGTCAATTGATTGTATTGTTGAATTTTCTAAAATATTATCTGTTATTAAAGTAAAGCTAAGATTATATAACTCATTGCAGTATGAAAAAATGTACTTTTGACAGACTTAGTGTTTCAGAAAGAGGAAACTCACGTGTAAAATATTTATTAGACTTTGGAGTCTGAGCTTTAGTGGCTTGAGGTTGTATTTTCACAATGGTGAACTCATAATGTAAAGTGGGCTTCATTTGTGATATAATAATTTAGAAATGGCAAATATAACAAATCAAGGAGCTTAAAGTGAGCTTCTTGCTTATTAAGTAAGCAGTTTGCCTAGATAAGCTCACTATACCTTTGATAAAGTAGTCTGTAGGGATTTCTGAAGAGAAATCTGAAGTAGTCTGAAGAGAACATGATATTTCTTTACTGACTCAATCTCATATTTTCCTTGCAAAGTTTTTCTGAAAGACACAGCTAAATAATATTGACCTACTATTGTTTCAGTCATAGTTAGAGAGAATTTCTCAGGTCAAAGTCTCCTCATTATTTTCATTGCTTGACCATTTCTGGAGGACAGACCATTACAGTCTGAGGACATAATCCTGCTGTGCATCACTATTTGAACAGTCATGCTTAAATACCAGGTTTATACCATATATTTCAAGATTTTCCCTTCTTCAGGGTTGGTGATTGTTGTATCATCTGATGGATTTATAAGTCTGAAGATTATGCCTTTAAACACCGCAATAAAAAAAAAATATTAGCAGAAGGATTCTGGTTTGTTTCTTATATAATTCTAAGTCAGGAACCAAAAATGTTAAGATTAAGCCTAGAGAACATAATCTATCCTCAATATGAAGAACTCTCAGAACCAGATACATGGGTATCAGCCAAATACCTAATTTCACAATTTCTTCATTTATTCCCAAATCTGCTAAGTAATATCAAAAATCAGAAAAGAGTATAGGCATATAAGTACAATCATCCTCTCCTAAAATGACACATATACTAATTCAAAAGGTCACTGTTATATGTACAGCTGCTCTGTCCAGTCTCATTAGCTTCTCGGGTGAGTAGGTCTATAGGCTGACTGGTATTGTATATGTTCCTTGTCAATGTTGTAACATTTAGGATTCTCCCCACTTGCCAGGGATTTTTTTTTTGTACCTGAAACTTATGTATATTATGTTTTACTTGCATTATGTATATTATGTAATATACATAAGCTTTGGGGTAAAAAAAAATCCAGTATTTTAGTTTGGTATGGTTAAGGTTCTAGATGTTGAAAGGAGACTCAACTTTTATCCTCCTAAAATAAGTCTCTTTCACGACTTCCAACACTCTGTCTGCTGATTCATAACTCACGCAGTAGTGCCTCTTGCAACACAGCCCTATGCCAGCTACAGAGCCCTTTCCTGCTTTGTTATCCACTCAACATTGACAGCTTTTCATATTGTTCAGTAATAGAGCCAGAGAACTATTGTTAAGGATGAAATAATGCTGATTTCAGAACCCAAAGAGGCTCACCAGGCAATGAGATTTTTTGGGGGTAGGAGATGCAAAATGTAATAGTCTTTTCTTTAGAGAGCACATCCAGACATGCCCATGACCCCTAGACTCTTAGACTCCTAAAACTTTATGGGTGGATTCAGAACATGAATCTGTAGAATATGTAGACCAGAACCTGTGCTCACCCTTCAGAGTACATCCATGTTACCAGTGCCTCCATGGTGCTAGTTATCTGTTGCTCATCTGTTCCAAACAACATGATATCATCAGTGTAATGTATTGATGCAATGCTCTGCAGGATGGCAAGATGGGCTGTACTTTCTTGGACTATATCATGTTATGTTTCTAATTAGGATAGAAAATAATTTATTCACCAAATCAGTGGCTGCATACTACACATACCACATACCTGGGATCATAAAGACTGCTGTGGTTGACCGGGGCACAGTGGCTCACGTCTGTAATCCCAGAACTTTGGGAGGCTGAGGCAGGTGGATCACAAGGTCAAGATATCGAGACCATCCTGGCCAACATGGTGAAACACCATCTCTACTAAAAAATACAAAAATTAGCCAGGGGTGGTGGTGTGCGCCTGTAGTCCCAGCTACTTGGGAGGCTGAGGCAGGAGAATCGCTTAAATTCAGGAGGCGGCGGTTGCAGTGAGCCAAGATTGTGCCACTGCACTCCAGCCTGGTGACAGAGCAAGACTTAGTCTCAAAAAAAAAAAAAAAAAAAAAGACTGCAGTGGCAAAAGCACCACAGCTGTAATAGCAGCTGCAGTTAAGTCCACTGGGGCTGAGCTTGTAGCAGTCCACAGTCACACTAGCGAGTGTTTTTGAAAGTGTCAATCTGTACTTTATCTGCCTCATTGTTTGGGTCCTCACCAGCAACCAGGAAATCAATAATCCAGCTGTAGTCCCAGGTTATATAGATTGTTGCAGCTGGGTTCTCCAGAAGCAGGTGCTGAGACATATTTTTGTGCATGATGTTAAGGATTAATGCCTGTGTAAAGGAGGTGAACTTAGCAGGTTTAAGTAGAAGACAAAGCTGAATAATGATGTAGACCTGAAAAAGCTTTGTTCTACCTGATAGCTCTAGCATTAAGTATTGTCCAAAAGATTGTCCCATGTTAGGCCAAAATAGTTGGGCTTTTTACCACCACCTTTCTCAGATACAAGATTCAGAACTCTGTGTGATGGGTGTGGAATTGATTAGTTCTCTTTTGTTGAGCTAACCTACCCACTGACTCTACTTTTCATAGCTGGGCAGAAAGTCCTTCCTTAAAAAGGGATGTGGGCGGTGTGTATCTGTGTCCAACACAGATGGTAATTCATGTTTATGGCACCTTCTCAGTATCATGTTCATGCATCTGAAGAATACTTCAGTCAGTTTCCAAAGGGGAGAGAGCGCAACTAAATCGATGTACTCGACTCAAATATTACAAGGCACCTCCGTTTATGGAAATGTCTGTTAAGTGAATTGTATTCATTAGAGTACAAAAAGGCAAATATCTTTACCCAGCTCTGTGGACTAGATCCTTCATCAACTTCCATGTGTTTATTTTGCATTCATGAAAGATATTTATATATAAACATAAATATATAAGTATATCTATAAATATATTCATTTAATATATAAATATATTCCTATATATTTATATGCATTTATAGATTTGTAAATATATAAATAATTATATATTAATATTTATATAAATATATAAATGTACAGAAATATACTTATATATTTATATATTAAATGTATATATGTATACATTTGTTTATTTATAAATATAAAAATTATAACTAAAATTAAATATTCATGTTTATATAAATATATTTTTTTCAGGCATTAAGACATCTAGATCTGTGTAAAATAAAAAATCTTACACTCTTAGCATAGTACATTCTCTCTACTGCAGCTTGGTCTGACTTCGCCCTAGGAGCCAGTAGGTAGAAAAGTACATAATCTATTTCTTCTCTATATCACATGTAGCAGTTTGAAACCATCCCATTTCAATATGCTTTAAGTAAGTTTTCTTCTAGGTGATGTTTATAGCCTCTGCATGGGTCTCTGACTCTAAAATATACGCCAATACTGTTCTGGTGAAATCACCTTGCCTCTAGAAACAAGGCTGTTTTAATGTGGAGTCCTTTACAAAAAGGCTTACAGTTGACCACATTTTGCAGGGTTTATCTCCAGCTCACTGAATCCTTAAGAATAATTTTTTAATCTTCAGTCCCAAAGTAGATACCAAAAAAGACATTTGTGTTGAGACAGATATTATTTCCTGAGCTGTTTAGTCTCCAAAGCACACATGCCAAAGTCTACAAATGGTTATCTTGAACATTTTCTCACAGAGCTTAAGGTGATACAGGTTTATCTTCAAAAGCAAACTGGCAATTCCTACGAAATAAATTCGCCATCTCCAATCTTCACAGCTTTCTAACAAATCTCATTTATGTTCTTCAGTCAGGTCATAAACTAAGGGTCACAAACCAGATTCAAAATATTTTATCTAGTCCTATTTAGGTGATGGTATTTCTGTCCAAACTTTAAAACAACGGGGAAAGTCTCATTTAACATATTTGTGTATATAGATCAATCTCTCTCAGCCATTGAAATATATCATAATCCTCATATTGTTTAGCTGCAGAAGAGGGAAGGTCAATTTATAAAAAAATGACTTAGGATTTCACAAGGTGAAAATGGCAAAAAATAATAATTAAATTGCAAAACAGATTACATATAAATAATTCAATGGTACTACATATCATTCACTTTGAAGGTGTCAAGAGATAATACATGTAACACGCCTACTACGTATCATGTGATTTGCTTCATCTGATACTGCATATCCCTGAAAATGTAGTCTCATAGATACCTCTGTTTTGGAGGTGAGCAAACTACGGCTGCATGATTTGTTAACATTTCACAACCAGTAAATGACATTCTACATTTCAAACCCATTTCTGTCAGACTTCAGAGCCCAAGCATTTCCAAAGACATTTTCCCTCTCAGCATCTAGGTATGATCAGCAAGAAGAAATGGAAGGACATTAAGGGTCCTGCTTAATCTGCTTACATGTATTTACAATCCAGTTTTTGTTTGTTTGTTTAATGTAATTCCTATTGTACCGCTCACATTTTATCACTCCCAGGCACTGGTTTGTCTTTAATCAATGTAGTGTGTTGATACTAAAAAAAATTATCCAAGATTGAAATGGATCAATTTGAAGAAGGCTATTTGGGTAATGATAGAGGAATCTCAATATTAATGACTCCATAGTGCAGGTATCAAATAATAATTTATTTGTATTAGTGGAACCCAAGGAAGAGATTTGTGTTTGTACCCCGCATATATATATACACACACACATCCACATATATGATATATATTAATATACAAAATAGAGAGGATATATATGTATATGTAAAGGAATATATGTGGGTGTACATGTAGAGAGAAGAGAGTAAACACACACATGTATTCAAGTAAGATAAAATGCATTTGCATGAGGATGCATTTATGTATAAGATGCATTTATCTTGAATGCAAAAAACACAAAAAACTTGAATGCAGAATGGAAGACAGATTATTTAGATTGTTAAATTGAGTAAGAGAGGGGTGTTTACTTAGGCTACCCCTAGGTATCTAGGCAGTAACCATAAGAAATATTTTAGAAACTTATCATGTAGAGGGCAAATAAAATAGACACATATTTCTGTCACAATGGGATTTAAAACTCATCAGAATTAATAATTAAACAAGTAAAAAATAAGGGTGTTTGGTTGGTGTATGGTGAATCCTCACTACTACTTAATCCATGTCCATTATTAGACGTAATTAACAACACCTCTGTTTCAAACAAACAAGTATAATTACACTTGCCAAATGCATTCCAAAATATTTAGCCATTTCTCATTCATTGCCTCTTTTATCAAGAGCCAATCTTAGGTTGCAAAGAGAGAATATCCCCTTAATAGGCAAAATTACTTTCTTAAGGTGAATCTACAAAATGGATGTTTAATGACTAAACCTATGAAATTCATCAAATTTTAACTTAAATATCTGTCTGATTTAAATTAAGAGATTCAGACTACCAAATATATTAACCTGTTAAGAACCGTTGGATTACATATCATAATTATGTGACTCGAAATAAAACTCTGTCACTTACATGGGATTAGATTACTAACTTGCATTTGCGGAATATCTTCTTCAGCAGTTACTCTAATTTGTAATTGAACATGAGGAGGGACTGTAATGCGGAAAAGTTATATTATTTTAATCTGAACCTAATAAGGACCTGAACATTTTGTTATTATTTCTGAGCAAGTTCCACATGACCAAGCAACCACATCACTGCTGCCACCATTATTGCTACAGGTAGAGAAACCTCATATTTGTGGCGCTAATTGACAAGGGCAGACCCTGGCATTTAGCATTGGGCAGAGTGGACTCAAAGAATCTGTATTTCTCAGTGACAACTTGGAGAGGTTTTGATACAAAATGCAAAGCTGTAGTATAGTGATGCCCAGTGGAAACCTTGGCCCATAGAGGACAGGTTTTGGCAGGGGACTTTTGGATAAATTCTTCACAGTTCTTTATGTTAACTGAAGAATGATGCGCTTCATCCACTTGGAAAGGAGACCTTCACTTCTTACAAAAGCTTGCAGTCTGCAGGGTGGACATTCTGAGATGCTGGGAGCACACACTCCAGTCAGAAGCCTGAAACGGATGGTTTGAAGAAGGAGAAAGGGGATTACGAATTTATGGTGAGCAGTAGGGCTGACCATGCATGTTAAATAAGCTTTAGGAGGAGTCATACATATTTATAAGGGGAGAACAGTGCACATGCACAATGGAGCTTCATGCTCTTGCATGGGTCCATGTGGACCAGCCAGAACCACTCTGTGATTGGTGGTCTCTTCTCAGGAAAAACGCTTGTCAATTGTGTTCAAACAGCAAAAGAGAGGGAAGTGCCAGTCGTTTGGTGGATGTCAGTGGTGGAGTTTTTTGTAAGGGCTGGTTTCTGTGTAGCCTTTAGGCAAGAGAGCTTCATAATGGCTGTTAGCAAAGCAGAGAGTATAACCAGACAAGGCATGTCTGACTTTCTGTCTGTCCTGGTCAAGAACTCAGTTTTCAAGGTGAACTCTGGGATCCCCTCTGGGTTCCATTCCATCAGTTATGGGGATTTCAATTTCATTCCTATTTCTCACTTACCCAGAAAGGTCCCTTTTGAGACCTACTGCTTCAAGTAACCTCCGTGAAGATACACAAGGAAATTGAGCAGTGGTCTGCTTCTGGCTGGGATAGGATTTTTCATGATGCTGTTTCTTAAAAATCCCTTTGAACTCGAGGAAAACTTTCCCATTTCCTTTGTTAATAAAATATGAACCACCAATTTCCCCCACAGGCAAATCTTCCCTCCATTCATTTCTTATCTTATTTTAAAACGTGTTAAGCATCTACTATGTGCTAGTAACTATGCAGGCTATAGCCACAAAAAGTAATGAAAATAGTTTCTACCTTCCTGGAGCTCACATTCTAATGTTATAGAGTAAAAAGAAACACGTGAATACATATTTATTTATGTAGGCAAAGCAGTCAGCAATCAGTGATGTGCAGAAAAGTGAAACAGCGGAAAGGGAGGGATTTGTTAGTTTGCAAAGACCTCTTCAAGGATCTGATATTTGACCCAAAATAAAGGGGGTTGAATGAATGAATATTAAAAGAAAAAGACATTCAAGAAGAGGAATTAAGGCAAAGGGCTGCAGAGCTGCATCTCTGGGGCTTTGACAGAACTGGAGTCCTGTGTACCTAGGGAAGCCATTGCCCATGATGTTCTTCTTTTAGGAATTCATATTAACTGTTAAGGACACAAATATAGGCATAATAATAGCATAGACTCCATTAATTTTTTTCAGAATGAGCTTTCCAAATCTCAAATAGAGGCAGGGCATCACTAACATGACATGAGCATATGTATTTGTAGCTAACTCATTAACTAAGCCTCATTCTTCGAAAATATTCACTTACATCACATCTTTTTGTGAGTGAGAAAAAAATTTATGATGTCTGAAAAATGTTCTCGTTATTAAAAATTAAATGTATTTAAGTGTATCTTCTCACTCTTGTAACAGACGGAAAATATGGCTCACTCAACAGTACCTGTGAATGAATTTAGGTAAGGAAAGTCCCATGTTTACATCACTATGAATGAAGGCAAATATGGTACCAATGGAAATATGAGCATTTCAGAGGTAACAGGAAGGGAAATGTATAATCCACATATATAGCTATATTTCCTTCTTGACAATGGTGATTAGATGGTTTCCCATTTAAAATATTACTATCTATTCAAACTAGAGTTTGTAATTCCATAAGTATTCATTGTGTGCCTAGTGTGTGTCTTGTGCTATTCCAGACTCTGGGGACATATTAGGAAATATAACACAGGAGGAGCTCTGCCCTCTTGGAGTGATTTTTCTGTTTTGTGCTCTGAAGTTTGTACCAGATTTCCAGTGTGATAGGAATACCTTTTGTAAAGGTATAATAAATTTGCAGGTTTATTAAATGTTGTTTGGAGCATATAGATACAGAATTAAGGCAACCACCAAGGAACACAAGAGTTCCATTTAAAAGATTTATGCTTTCTGTCTTTCTACATGGGCAGCTATATAAAACACCATTGTTAATAAAATGGTATGACATTTTAATAAAAGGAAATATTTTTATTAATAGACCTATTCTAAGTTGTGAAATAGTGTGTTCATTGTGGTGCTTAAAACATGCTAGCAAGCTTTAGTTTGAGCATTTTATTTATATTGCTATGAACAGGTTTATCTACAGTATTTTTAAAAGCAAATACTCCCAATTGGTAAAACAGCAATTCTGCTTTACTTTTTCTGAAATTTACTCAAATTTACATTGACTCATTTGTTCTGTTTTATTCTTTTTTAGGCAGCATTACGAGGAGATTTGTTAAGTGAGCAAAAACAAAACCATAAATTTCTTGCAATTTCCATAAATTCAATGTGGAACTTCAAAAGCAATCTTTAAAAGTGAACCAACAAAACAAAGTATACTTAGAAATAAAAATAATGTATATTTTCTCAGAGAGTTACAAGAGCATGTTTTGTATCTGTAATCCAAGCTGCTTGGAGGCTGAGGTGGGAGGATCACTTGAGTCCAGAAATTCTGGGCTGTCATGGGCAATGCTCATCAGGTTGTCCTTGGCATCAATATACTGACCTCCTACGATCAGGAGACCACCAGGTTGCATAAGGAGTAGTGAATTGGCCCAGATCAGAAACAGACCAGGTCAAAACTCCCATGCTGATCAGTAGTGTGACTGAGCCACTGCACTGCAACCTGAGTGATATCCTAAGACTCCATCTCCAAAAAGAAAAAAATAAAAGAAAAGAACATTGTTTTGCATGTTTACAGAGCTAATCCTATGCTAACTCCCTCATGATCTTATCTATCAATATTTGGATTTTTTTTCTTTTGATACAGAGTCTCACTCTATCGCCAGGCGCCAGGCTGGAGTGCAATGGCGTGATCTCAGCTCACTGCAACCTCTGCCTCCCGGGTTCAAACAATTCTCCTGTCTCAGCCTCCCAAGTAGCTGATACTACAGGTGCCCGCCACCACGCCCAGCTAATTTTTGTATTTTTAGTAGAGACAAGGTTTCACCATGTTGTCCAGGATGGTCTCCATCTCTTGACCTTGTGATCTGCCCGCCTCAGCCTCCTAAAGTGCTGGGATTACAGGCGTGAGCCACCACGCCCGGCCCAGCATTTGGATTTTAAGAAAATGTTGTTAATGGCATTATCTTTCAAATTGGGTAGTCTCCAATATGTTGCCTCTCTACTTGTTTCATTCAACATACGTTTATGTACATACAGTATTCTAGGCACCAGCACTATAAACAAAGAAACAAATGAAGTATGATCCTTATGCATTAACTTTTATTAGTAGAGGCAGACTCATGAGAAAATAATTACACTGAAATATGGCAAGTACTACTGTGGCCATATTTTATTAAGCAAATGCATTTTATATGTGTGGACTATGATACAAGCTTTATGATTGGAAAAGAAAAAACATGGATTCTGTTTCAAGAAATCTATAAAATAATTGAACTATCTCAAGATAAGATGGAAGCATATTCTTAATGTATCATAGCAAGGAATTGATGTAGGGAAGAATTCTCAGGGAATGTCACTTCTTTTTATTTAATTTTTTTTCCTTTGAATTCCTGTATTTTATTTCTTTTTTAAGAACATGCAGGTTCTAAGCAGGCCATCAGGACAGAGTTTGTATCAGGTGAAGAGGAAAAAAAGTGAACCAAGTAGATGGAGTAGCATGTGAAACAGCATAGATGAAAAAGGGATTGTGGAGCTCAGGAAGCTATTGAGTGATAAATGTAGCTACAGAAGGTAAGTGATTTTAAACAAATAAATATTTTTACTCTAGCAGCAGTGGCATGAATAGTTTAGAGGCAGCTACACAGAAAAAAGGGAGATTTGGGAAATGGTTGTAATAATTCAGGGAATAGTGATTTTCTGCTTCATAAAGAGGTAGCAAAGAGAAAAACAATTTAAGCAAGAGCATAGATGAAGAGTTCATCAAACATGGGAACTGATAGGAAATGGTAAGAGAAAAGAGGTATCAAGAAAGATTTCTAATTTTTAGAAGCTGTTCTTGGAAAAAAATGGGAGCATGAAAATATAATTTTGTAAGACATTAAATGTAAAAATGGCACAGATTTTGGATATACTATGTTCAGACTGGGAGATCAGAGATCTCTAAAAAGATTTCTAAACATTCATAGAGCACAGGAAAGAGAAGGAAAGTGTCTAATGTAACAGAAAAGACAGGTGATAAAAAGCTTAACGCGAACACTGCATTTCCCAAGTAGGATAGTTTCAGTGACCAGAAGGAGGAGATTCAATGGGGCAGTGGATAAAAATTTAAGATTGTAATGAATCTAACAAGAGGACATACAGCTGCTAAATATGCATATTTTTTCAAATCAATTGGCCTAATGGGAAGCAGGGAATATAATGTTCAATATTTCTTTTGTTAAAAAAATGATAGCCTTGAAATACATTTATGTTTTTTTAAAAGCCAGTTTACAATTAGAAGATAAAGATAGGATAAGAGTGGATAAGGAGAATCTCCAAAGATATGGGAAATTTATTCAAAATCCAATTGTACAAAAGAGGACACAATTTCCTCTGCCTGTGAGAGTTGATAAGCATCCTATCCTATTTATTACATTTGTGGTAAGCATCCTATCCTATTTATTACATTTTAAAATATTTAACAAGTTGTGACCTGTAAAAGTGTAAGTGCCCTTTTTTCTATTTCTACAGTGACATGAAACGTTACCAGTGCAATTTCTCTCTTTTGTCGTCCTTTGCATAGTGTGTTCAATCCAGCCATATTCGACCTAAATATATTTATTTATGGAATAATAAAAGCATGGAAGACCTATGAGTGATAAAGTTTCTCCGATTATCAGTTTTACCCAATAAATGTCATTTTCTGTTTACAGATCACAGCACTCCTGGTGTGTGTGTGTTCCTGTTGCTCAACCTTGTTAAAGGTTTGCTAACAGCATAAAGATGGATGAGCACCAATGTGAAAGAGAAAGGTAAAGGAAAAGAGGAAGGTTTTCTGTTTATCAGAGTGGTAAGGTGTTTTTAATTTTGATGTGACTAACCTTTTCCTGGGCATGCATTTCAGGCTACTCTAATCTCATCCATTAAGTCACTACTCAAGGAAACTCAAACTAACACTATGGTCTTGCATGAAGTATTCTTTCATCTAGAATAACATCTCATTTTTCTAAAATAATATCTTTATAAGATATTAATTAATATCATCTGAGAAAAAATACTACTGGCAAAATAATCAGATAATGCAAAACAGATTTCCCTGTTTTAAAAATTTCAGAGTGTCTGTGATAACTTCAAAGAGCATCTGCATATGCTTTGGTAATCTTCTTATCAAAAGAAGGAGTCCAGTTCCCTCCCCATTGAATATAGACTGGCTTTAGCAACTCAATTCTAGCTGCTGGTAAGAAGTAGAAGTGCTGCTGCCAAGACTGTGCTAAGTCATAAAAAGGCCAGGCAGCTTCCTCCAGCTATCACTCTGCTAGTGGGGACGCTTTTTCTTGAAATACAGCCATCATACCGTGCAGAGGCCAGCAGCCACATAGAAAGACCATATGTTGGTGTCCTGGCAACACCTCAAGCTGAGGTAGCAGCTGACAAATAGATGAACTGTAAGACATGCAGTCAATTGAAGATGAAGGCGATTCCAGCATCCAGCCTTTGCCCAGACCCACCTGATGCCACTTAAGCTCTATCAAACCTTTCTTTGCAGATTCATAAGTAAAATAAATGTCATTGTTATAAGCTTTGGATTTTGTGGTGGTTTATTATTTAACTGTAGATGCTAGAATGACCATCTACTAGCTAATGATGCAATGCAGTTTGGGAGAGGAACAAACTTCATGTTGTTTTGTGAAATTATCTCATAAGAAAAACGTGTACTGTAGAATCCAATTTGAGGAATACTTAGCTTCAGTCTACTTTTCTCTGAACTTTTCAATCATCCTCTTTTTAAAAAATTTGCTGAGTATTATATAGGGTATATGTCTTAAAATGTCTACTGTTTTCATCTATGATTTTCAAAAATTATAACCTGATAATGCTGCATTTTTCCAAGGGGCCTATTACTTCCACCACACACACACACACACACACACACACACACACACACACACACACACACACACAAACATTTTCCTTTTTTGTTAGGACAGAATAATGTATAAAGTAAAAGTTACTCCAACTTGTTATTTTGGTTTCTTAGAGAAGAATTTATGAACCAAGTAATTCAGGAGTTTCTTGGACACTATAGTTTAAGGAAATGACTATTGAATACAGCTGGGTATTTGAGATACTCCTACAAAATATTATATTCTATCTAAACTATCTTTTTTCACTATATGAATGTACATAGTATGTTTTCTTATTGATATCATTTCAGTCTTACTCTTCTTTGGTTATCAGTAAACTTCCACCTTCACATTTATACATTTCCATGAAGGTACATGCTTCCAAGAACTGTATTTTCTACTCTGCCTTTCCTCTTCAAAAGTATATTTCTTTTGAATATGGAATACCTGTAGCTCATTGCCATTTTCCCAATCTTGGTTTCCATTTCACAAAGTCACAGTGAGAACAATAAGATTATATTTACTGTCCTGTTTTAGAGTCTCAATTTCAGTTTACTTATTATCTATCCTTGTTATGTTGGTTTATAGACACTGAATCTATAAATATACTAAAATGATAGGACCTTAAGCTATGGTCCTGAAGTGCAATTTCAAATCACAGATGGTGTTTTCAAACAGAGATGCTCTTTATAGATTTTATTTTCTCTTCTGTAGTTTCAAAGCTCCAGGATAAACTGTTACACTGCAATACAAGGTTTCATTAGACCTACTGAGTTTCTATATTTAAGACTCAGAGAACTGAAAGACACACTATTGTTTGTATGTTTTCAATTCTTCCCATGTTCAACTCCCAATATGTAGTCAAATGTTGAAATTGTTTCATTTTTAAGTTTTTCTATCTATACTAAATCATCAGTAAATGCATATGCCGTCACTTCTAAAACAAGTATCATGTTTAGGACAAAACAATCTTATATTAATGACAGAAACACTCTTTTATCTGTATGTTATTATTTTTTGTATAGCATCCATGAATAAAATCAGAAAACAACATAGCATGAAGGAACATAGGGCTAATTTTGTGAAAATCTAGACAGTAAATTAAATTTTATGATAAGCCAATAATTAATTAGCTATGGGAGACTGAACAAATATAATTACAATAAAGCATTATATAATTCCAAGATGATAATTCTGCATTACCCTTTTGTCAATTTCTAAAGCATCTAAAATGTTTTTTCAGAAGTTGTTCTGAAATATAAGAAAATTAATTAATTTAAATATATTTATCCAGTATCACTTATAACAGTTTTAGACATAGGAAATACATAACAAATTGGGGGAAAAAAACTTTATTCTCTTTAAAATACATTTCAGTAAGTTATATAAAGAATAATTGTGTAAATGAGGAAACAAATGAGTCTTATGTCTCTTAGTGACAGCGATGTGTTCTGAGAAGTGTGTTGGTGATTTTTTCATCGTGTGAATATCTTAGAATGCACTTACACACACCTAGATGGTCTAGCCTACTACACATCTAGGGTATATGTTATAGCCAATGGCAGGTTACTGCACTGAATACTGTAGGCAATTGTAAGACAGTGTATACATTTGTATATTTAAACATATCTAAACAGAGAAAAAATACATTGAAAACATGGCATTATAATTTTATGGTCTACCATTTGCCAAAATGTTATGCTGCGCATGACTATAATTCAATTTCAGGAAATACTAAGGGCTAAAAGAGAAAGAAAAAAATCAAGGCAAAGCATTGGTGAATTAGTAATGAGGACCTAGGTTAGCAGTAGTGTACAGGTTACCAGAGACACAGAATATTTAGGTGATAAAACCTATGGTAAAAAAATAATATTTGAACATATATTTGAAAACCGTGTAAAACCAAGGCATGCAAAGTCTTGGAGAACAGCATTATAGGCAAGGCAAAAAACTATCCAAAAAGCCCAGATGAGAGTAATCTTGAGTACTGAAGAAATCAAAGAAGAGACAGTCATTGCAGCAAGAGAAGCAAAGAAAACAGCTAGAGTATAGCATGGCATTAGAGCACTGCTGGAGCCAGAAGGCTTCAGGTAAACCCTGGCTCTGCTATTACATAATGCTGGACAATTTATTTAGCCCCTCTGAACTCTGTTGTTTAATCTACCTGTTGGGACTAATAGCATAACTGTCTCATAGCATTAACAGGAGTGTGGAATGACTAGTAAATGCAAAGGCTTCAGAATAGAGTAGGAGCTACATCAGTGTTCTCTGATGCTGCACTTGTGGTAGATGAAGTCACATAGATAGTCAAAGACCAGATTATATAGCACTTTGTAGGCCATGATATGAAGTTTGTATTTTGTTCCAAATGTGATGAGAATATTAGAGAGTTCTGAGAAGGTGACTGATGTGATCTGATTTATATTTGGAAAAGATCACTTTTTGTGTGTTGAATGGAGGACAGAATGTGGAATGTGGTGTCAGAGCAAAGAGACAAGTTATGAGACAATTTCCAAAACCCAGACTGGAGATGAAGTTGGATTGTGCACTGATGAAATTAAAAGACATTTTTGGGGCTTGATCTCTCAACCACAAAATTGACTCTACACCCGAAATATAATTCCTGGACTTGGAGATCAGATATTATGGAACACTGAAAAAATACGAATGTTTAAAGGATAAGGAAGATCCTGATTTTTAGTTCTAATCTGCTATTAGTGTATTGTATTAACTTGGGCTCGTGGCTTGATATTTCTAACATGATTTATACAGAAAATCTGTCACTTAACTAGATGACAAAGGAGAGAACTTCTGGCTCTAAAATTCCAGGTTATTGCTCGTCCTAAAATTTTAACCTAACTTTTATTTGGAGTTTAAAATATATATAATTTAATATGAAAAGATAAATTGTTACATATTGAATCAAAAATAATCTTTTAAATTATTGATCAGTTTAAATTTAGCTTTTATTTCAAATAAGTTTTTGTTATTTTCCAAATTGAACATGTGTCAAATAATTATTCTTAATAATCAAGTAATTTTCTCATGTTTTATAAGGCATGCATAATTTCTTAGTTTTAGAGTTATGGATAAGTAAAAACTTCAAAACATTTCCAAAATTTGCATTCATCAAAGTGAATTGTTGAGTTATTTTCAGAACTACATATGATTATGTCTAAAAATATTTTTAGGATAAAAACTTCTCAAGACTAACACATGAATTTTAATTTAAACTTATTTCTGTAGTACACGGTCCCTCATTAGCATTTATAGCCATCTCTCTCCTGTTTGCTAAGATGCTGCTTTCTTTCCACTTGCTTCTCATCCCTTGCATGTTCTGTCCCAAGCCAACAACCCAGCATTCTTCGTCCATTCCCTCTGGTTTGTTCTTAAGGCACTTTATGTTGTCTGTTGAGCATTAGAGCATCTTATGAAAATAAATGAGCACTGTAACCTCAGTAACAAAAGTATTTTAAGAACTTCAATATCTTAGAGTTGCAAGTTCTTCTAAGGCTTTATATTCCTTGTTTTCTCTGATTTAAACCTCACTCTCAAGAATATTTTGCACGAAAATACAGCATTTTTTAAAATTGCATACTTCATACTTTATTTTTAACTAAATATTTACTTTAAAAATTGCAGCTAAAAAGTTTTTAGTTTTTAAATCAGTGTGCTGCCAAGAAACATTTAAATCAAGAAACCTAGTATCAGGGTAAATTAATGTGTTCAATGAGTTATTTAATAGTAATTTTCCATTGGTTCTACATAAAATATAGAATATATTTTCTTCCAATGGTATCACACATGTTGGGAGGTGTTAGAAAGTATACAATAGCTTTATCTGGATATGATATACATTTTAGTTCTTTTTTCATTTTATTGCTTTTATAAATGATACTGTTAATTGTACAGGTAGTTTTGAATATAAAGTACACTTTTAGAAAAGCATTCATAAATTTTTGACAATGTCTTTAAAGAAAAATGCTCTTGGAGAAAATAATAAATATCGTTAATATGTAAAAGTGATTTTAAAATAAAAGTTATGAGAAATGATATAGTTTTGAAACCATATTCCAAAAATTGTCTAAATATAATTAGAATAAACATGTTTGATAATAATGAAAAGATAGAAATGAAACAATAGTCCATTTTTAGAATACTACTGAACTAAAATAATATCATTATTGCAATATTCCATAGAAGATTTGAATTGATATGTTCTTTGAAATTTCAATATATTCAAGAAAAAAATACTCAAATGGTGTCCATTATCATGCGTCTTGAATATGAGGAGGCAATTTCTGTCCCTACCATGAAAAGAATATTCCTGTGTATATTACCACTACTATCTTGTGATAACTTTCTCATTTTTATATTTTCTCTTTCTTTGCTAAAATAGACTATAAAGTAATTAGCCAAGGGAAAGGAGGCTCAGAGGCAATTTTAAATGCTAAAACAATGACATCCAGCTTTTTCTAGCTTCAGGGATATGAGGATATGGGGAAATAGCAGCAAATTGAGCTTAAGAAAGACTCTTGAGAAACAAAAGTTGAAAAATAATGTGGACATGGGCTTTTCTAGAAGGATTAAAAATGTTCTCCCCTCAATGTTTAGGAAAATTGGCTTGAGAGGTCCAGCTAATTTTAGAAGTAGAGGAAAAATAGTCAAGATTACATATTAGGGATGCCTATTTTCATCTATTTTCTCTATAAAAATCTTAAGGTATTTTCTTTCATAATTTAACTATAAATTATTTTCTTTCATAATTTAACTATAAATTACTTTGTACCTCTGTTTAACAGGGTAGCATGAAATAAGTAATTAATTTTGATTCATAATCTATAAAACAGATTTTGCTTTCAAATGTTAATGTTATTTAAGTTTATTTGAGACTACAGACTAAAATAGTAAATAAAATATTAACCAATAACTTATTCTCCATAGCTGTCAAATTACAGGTATCTATTATTTTCTAGATAGTCTATTAAATCAAAATGATTATTTCCAAAACACAGAATTCATATGAAAGCTAAAACAGTACAATTCCTTAAGACAATACTTAATACTACCTTCATAATTAAATATCCTGGGCAGAGTACAAATGGTGAAAGTTTTTAACACATGTTGCTGCAGGTGTAACACTTGTGTATTTGTTTAGGGAAAATAAAATGAAAAAAAGTAACATTTAAATCAATGTTTCATAAGTTGTCTCTTACTTAAATGAAAATTACTGAGACATTTAGAGCATAAAATCGTACTAAAAGCTAAGTGTCAGACTACAGGCTAACGTGAAATAGGAAACAAAACACTGTTATTCATCAGTTTCTGGTAACTCAGGTTAGTGCAAACTTATCTATATGCAAATAGCTGTGTTGAGTTTCCTGAGGTGCTAAGCCTTATACACTATGAGATTTAGAAAACATGTTTTAAAATCCTTGTTCACCTCTTCCTTGAGAACTACTATCAAAAAAAAAAAAAAAAAAGGAAAAAAAAAAAGGAAAAAAAATAAAAAAAAAAAATAAGAAAATCCTTGTTCACCTCATAGTACTGTGAAAGCTAAAGTTGCACCCAAGTTAAACAGGCAGGGAAGACTTTTTCAAGCTATGGCAATAGTGGAGAGAGGCCGCGGCTGTCTGCACTCAACACCACTGAAACAAAGCTCAAGAATTTTAAAAAGCTGGAGCGTGGAAAGGGAAAATCAAAGGCCATCTCTACTATAACTTGGAGTAAGGTGCAGACAGATGTTAGACTCCCACTCAGCCTCACAGCCTGGGAGATAGGAGCACTATCTTGCTTGATAATTACATTTCAAAGGGATGACTCCCAGGGCCATGAGAGAGACAGCCTTGGGTTGTAAAACTGGCAATTTTTGTTTTTCAAGATTTACATTTCAAAGGGGCAGAGAAAGAATTTACAGTTATAAGTTTTCTAAGGTAAGTGCTCCAAGAAGAAAAAGATCAGGGTATAGAGTCAGGAAGAAGCCTGCCTAAAATCTAGTCACAAGGTAAACATTCAGCCCACCACCCCCATCCGTGAGCATGCATGTACATACATGTTCACATGTACCAGCAAAACAATGGTGAGAATGGTAACATCTAGGGACTATACTTTTATGATCTTATTTATTAATCTGAGTTAACCATCAAATCAATCCTATACTCTTGTTCCTATCATTATTCCCATTTTAAAATGAGGAATCTGAAACTCAAATAATCTAAGTAACTGGCAGAAAAATGAAATATAACTTCTTCAGACCCTAAATTCTTGAAAATCAGGTAATACGCAAAGTGCCTTCAATTAAAGTAAGGTCTTCTTACTTAATTTGAACCTCCCTGGGGTTGGCTGGGCCCCTTTCCTTGGCTGATGAATGTTGCAGAGAAATTAAGCTGCTTCTTACTCAGCCTCAGCACCAAGAATGGCTCTGCTGAAAGAAGCAGGGATGACGCCAAGAGAGGCATTCCTCCCTCTCCTATGGAAACAGAGTGCATCTATTCTTGTTGTTGTTGTTGTTGTTGTTTTGTTTTTTGGGGTTTTTTGTTGAGACAACGTCTCGCCCTGTCTCTCACCTAGGGTAGTGTGCAATGGTGCTATCTCGGCACACTGCAACCTCCACCTCCCGGGTTCAAGCAATTCTCCTGCCTCAGCCTCTGGAGCAGCTGTGATTACAGGCCCACGCCGCCACACCCAGCTAATCTTTGTATTTTTAACAGAGATGGGGTTTCACCATGTTGGCCAGGTTGGTCTCAAACTGCTGACCTCATGATCCACCCTCCTCCGCCTCCCAAAATGCTGAGATTACAGGCATGAGCCACCATGCCCGGCCGAGTACATCTATTCTTACTTGCCAGGTAGGCTGTCTTACCCTTTTGTCTTTCCATCCTCTTGCATGAGGTATGATACAAATATACACACACACACACACACACACACACACGCACATATCTCCTTTCTAAAAATATATATGTGTGTGTATATATAGGAAGTATATATATAAATACATATATGTCTATATATGTGTATATACATACAGGAAGTATATACATAAATGCATTCACATAAATATATTTATATACATATATAATCATACATATATAATTATATATTTATATTAATATCCGTATATAATTTTATATGCATATATATAATTATATATGTATACATATATAATTATAATGTAATATATATTTTTATATGTACATATATTTACATATATAATTATATATGTAATATATAATTATATTACATATATAATTATAACATAATATATACATATATTACATATGTATGTATATATGTATGTAATATACATATATAGTTATATATGTAATATAATTATATATGTAATATATGTGTATATACATATATAATTATATATGTATATATACATATATATGTAATATATGTGTATGTATATTATATGTGTAATATATATACATATTACACATATAATTATATGTGTGATATATATACATGTATATTACACATATAATTATATGTGTTGTATATACATGTATATTACATATATAATTATATGTGTTATAGATGTATATATATGTTATATACATATATATAATTATATATATGTATATAACATATATATACATCTATAACACATATAATTATATATGTAATATACATGTATATATACATATATATTACATTATAATTATATAATATATACTTATATAATTATAAATATATATTATATTAATATACATATATAATTATATATGTATAATTAATAATTATATATAAATACACATATATTACATATATAATTATTAATCACACATATATAATTATACGTGTATATTAATATAAATATATATAGATATAGATATAAAAGGAAGAAGAGCCCTCTTCTTCCTTTTCCTTTAGAGGGGATGAGGCTGGGGGTCTAGTACAGGAGCACAGGCCTTGAGTGAAAAAGGCCTTTCAATGTTAGCCTTGGTGATTTCATAGGATTAATCAGGAGAAAGTCGATGAGCCATGGGTAATTTTTAGCCTCACAGAATGTATGGAACACTCCAATGTGGCATGCATTGAACAAGTCCTCTGTGCTGGTTAGTGACTCACATCACTAAGGCAAATTCTTTGCAGTCTTTACTAAATTTCAAAGATAAAATGGTCATTTCCATTTCTCCTTCCCATTAATTAAGATTCTTATCTTTGTTTAGTCAAGTGTGTCTAATTAAAGCAAAAGGACTATAGCTCTTTGAGTTGTACACAGGATGAAATGGTGAAAGGAGTCGTGAGTTGGAACAGACGTACAGGAAAAAGAATTTGAGTTTTCCACTCAATCCATTCAACAGCCTTTCCTTTGCTTTATTCTGTACAGCAGGAGATGACAACCACAAGCTCAATTCTGAGGGTTTTATTCCAACTAATCTTAGCTGGTTCAGCCACTAAACACTGCCATAAGATCAGAAGATGAAAAGAGAGACAGGCCAGGGGGTCCTTTTACTCCTTTTTTTTCTGTGAGTAAATGGCCGTCAATGGCTGCATCCTCCTCTACTGACTGAAAAACAGCGGTTTGAGGAAGAATGAACCCATTTGTATTCAAAAGGAGGCAGTATCTGTACAAACACAAACACAGAAGCAATGAAGAGAAGACAGAAAAAAGCAACAGCAGAAGGATATTCACCAGAAAATCTTAGCATAGAGCAGAGAAAAATGTTTAACCATATATTTTACTATAATTTTTTAAGTGAAGCAATTACTTGTATAGAAAAGAACACAAAGTTCTGTTATGTGGGTTCACAGAAGGGTTGGAGAGACAGCAGGAGGAAAAATAAACCATGAGAAAATATAGCTCTGAAATAAAAGTTAAAAAAATAAACTGCCATGTTGTAAAGAGTACATGTTTTCAATCTGAAGATTAAAAGGTATACTGTATGTAAAGAAAAAGGTAAACATAATGTAAAGAACAGTATTTCACCAAAATTTCTGGACTTCAAAGATGAATTCTTTGGTTACACAGATGGAAAGAACAGGTTACCTATAAAGAGAAAAGTTGTCTGCTTCATGGCTCATACTTCCTAGCAACATTTTAGAAGCCACAGTGAGAATGTCCATAGATTTTGAAGAAAAGAAAGTGATAATTAAGAATTTTACAGTAAGGAACACTGGAATTAGAGTATAAAGATGTTTATAAAGTATAAACATCTTCAAGCATCAGTGCCAATGAAGCTTTCTTCAAAAGTTATGACAGATGAGTTTTAGCCAATCAAGGCTTGTGTGAGAATAAATATTGCAGATTGATGCTGGGTATTATATCTATTATGATTAAAGAGGAGAAATGTACATGTTATGAATGTGACTCAAGTTTTTATTACATAAATATTAACAGCTAGAACTAGAAAGGAGAGAGAAGCTGTGTGGTAGTAAATGTACACTAACTCTCTCATCTTTAACACACAGGGATTAAAAACTTTTCAAGTAGTACAGTGTTTTGAGCACAGTGGCTCACATTTTGGGCTCACATTTCCCAACATTTTGGGAGGACAAGGTGGGAGGATCACTTGAGTCCAGGAGTTCAAGAGTAGCCTAAGCAACATAGCGAGATTCTCTCCTCTCTACAAAAAATAAAAAATTAGCCAGGTGTGGCGGTATACACCTGTAGTCCCAGCTAATTGGGAGACTGAGGTTGGAGGATTGCTCGAGCCCAAGAGTTGGAGGTTACAGTGAGCTATGATCGTACCGTTGTACTCCAGCCTGTGGTGAAAGAGAAAGAATATGTCTCAATAATAATAATAATATATTGTAAATAGAATACAAAAGCCTAATCAACGCATAGTGAGCCAGCTGCAAAGGCTTGCCCTCACTGTCTGAGGGTTGTGTTCAGGAAGCCAGTTACAGTGGGGGAGGGTGGTGAGGTGCAGAGAGCCTTAGGGGTACCTATAGGTCAGTTGGGAAGTTCTCAGGTGAGGATCCCAGGGTGTTCCTTGGGCTGGGGAGGGTGTGAGGCCTGAGAGAGTCTGCACAGTGGTCAGTAGGACACACGATTTTTATAAGTTTCAAGACCTGACTGTTGGCATCCTCACATCTGTTCCCTGCTCACTGCCTCCCCCAGCCACTCAGCCATGCTGATCCCTTCAGTATTCTTATTGGGGTGAGAAAGGTGGGGGAAGCCGGGGGCTCCCTGACTGCACTGTCGCTTTCACCTTTGGGAGGAATCACTGGCCAAAGGGATGGCTCTTGGCACTGAGCTGTGTGCCCCTTGGGTGCCATGAGTAAAGTGAGACTTTACCTCTTTCGATGTGTCTGTTCTCAGATGATTTCACTCCTACATTACTGGCACTTCGTAGCTGGACTCTTGGGCTCCCACAAGAGGACTTTTATCTGGTGAGTAGGTTTTAAAATCAGTACAATGCGGGGGAGATGATGGTCGAAACTCTATCTCCGCCGTCTTGTTGACTTCATTCTGAGGGAGGCCATATTCTGGGAAAATGGTAGGATAAGCACATATTGTCTGGAGAGTAAACATCATGAACTTTGTCCGCCTTCTAATTATCAATTCACAGTTTCTCTCAAATCTTCATGTAGTTTATTTCTTTGTTCATTCCTGTTCAGTGCCAATAGTAAACCAATATCAAATGAGATCTTGACTTCATATCTTAATTTATACCAACTTCTCCAGACAAACATTAACATAACTAAACAAAATTATATATTAATTCAGTTTGCCCCAGGTTCAGTGGAAGGTTTCCAATTATAAATAGATTTTTTTTAGAAAGAATTTATTATTGGTATGTTCAAACTTTAATTAAAGAGATCAAATGAAGACTGAAGCTTTTATTTTTATGATTCTTTGTAAGCATTTTAATAAAAGTTTCTTCTCACACAAAAATATCTTTTGCTATAAATAACGCTTTATTTTTAATTGGAGTTTTAATGGTGTTAAGTATATGTTATGCATTTTTATTTTATGACACAATATTTACTATGGATTTTTACTATACTTTGCAGTATGTGAAGGAATTTGCACAGGTTAATTTCTATGTTATCAAGCAGAATAGCTTATCTGGCATATTTAATGGAAATGTTATGGAATGCTGTGAATTACGGCTTGATATGCAGAGCCAATTTTCTCAGGTTTATAATAATTTATGTCATAGGTCTCCTACAGTAATTTGAACGGTTAAGAATTGATTATAAGTTTCCAAGTTTCTTTTTCCCCCACATAAATACTGTCACTTTCTACCTCTTCTCTGGTGTTGCAGATTTTTTTTTTTAGCATGTGACTTTGAATTTTAGCTGTAAGAAGGATAAAGTTTTCATTATCCCTTACCATTTGGTATCCCTAGAACTTTCCTAAGAATAATTTTTTTTATGAAAAAACAAAACAACTGTGTTTCATTCACAATTTGAGGTTCTTAGGAAGCCAGATTTTTTGGTGGAAAGAAAATAAACAAAACAGATAAATGTGGATACTTGTATTTAATTGAGCATGGATATATATTTTTAACATTTCCGTGAGGTTCTAGTTCTTACAAATCAGACAGAAAGCTAGTAATAAACTGTAGTGAAGAATAATATTTATCCTTTTTTTTTTTTAACTTCTTTCTACTCTTTATAAAACTTTTCAGCTTCTCAAGTGTAGCCTCCACCTCCCAGGTTCATAGCACTTCTCCCACCTCAGCCTCCCTAGTAGCTAGGATTACAGGTGTGCACCACCATGCCCAAATAATTTTTGTATTTTTAGTAGAGACGGGGTTTCTTAGTGAATGTACACACCAAGAATTAATAAATGAATGCACATACAAAAGAATGAGTCAATGTATGAACTGGTCATGAGGCATAAATTCACAGATTTATAATTCATGTATAAGCCTTGAAATAGTATAGTTTCTTATATTACAACCAGTCTGTTATGTAAGGTTTCTATAATACTGTTTTAAAAAGTGTTATTATGCTTTTTAAAATTATTTATTTATGTATGTATTTTTAGAGATGGGATCTTGCTCTGTTGTCCAGACTGGAGTGCAGCGGTGTGATCAGGGCTCACTCTGCGCTCGAACTCTAGGCTCAAGTGATTTTCCTGTCTCAGCCTCGTGAGTAGCAGGAACTACAGGCACACGCACCATGGCCAGCTAATTTTTAAAAATGTTGTAGAGATGGAAGTCTTGCTATGTTTCCCAGGCTGTTCTCAACTCCTGGCCTCACACAATCCTCTTGCCTCGGCTTCCCGAGGCACAAGGATTACTGCCCAGACAAAAATAATACTTTGTCACTAAGGATAGTGTGATCTTAAATATATTGGAGCCCTTAGGTAAATTAATTAATTAACTAAGCTGGCCAGCATGGCCAATGCCAGTTGAGTCCTGCTTATTCTATGCCTGTGATAAATCTGTAGTTAGATGTTGATGAAGACTTCTAAGTCCACCCATTAGCACTGTATTTTTCTATGTGATTCCATATGCCTATTAAGTTGTTTCTTTTTAGCTACTTTTTCAACTAACCTCATTTCCCAGAATAAAAGCTATAGAAAAAAACACCTCCCAACATAATCCTTTGATCAAAATGTGCAGCTGTTAAAGACACTGAAGTTGATTTCTCCTAAAGGCACATAATCCCACTTTCCCATGACTGTGTACAGCCATAAATGGGCAGAAAATATGCATGCCTGCTTCTCTGATTCTGTGTTTTGAATTTTTAATGATGACAGCTAACTAATAAGAGCTCCAAAAGGTAGTAAGCACATAGTAACTGGCTGGAGGGACTCGTTAGTCCTATGTGGAGACAGCGTGTCTGTTGAAGAGGCTCTTCTTTAATACTGTGGAAGAGATCACGTTTAAGTTGTCTACGAAAGTAAATCTTTAACTACCTGTGAGAAACAGAGGATAATATTTACATTGCAAGTGCTTCTATCAATGTAAGTGAGAAACAGTAGCAAAGTCTGTTGTTACTTCCGCTGGTAGCATAAAGTGAAGAAAGTGATCCTTAACCATCTCAAAATGTTCTTGTTAAAATCTATTCATTGCATAGTTATGTCCCAAAGATTGATCAACTTGTGGTGGGGGGGTGGGGGTGGGTGATTTAAAAGTAGACACCAATGGAAAAGACTTAAAAAGATAAATCTCAAGGAATATTGGAAAATTATTTTTAAAAAAGTGTTAGAATGGCAACATTGAATAGTAAGACTATGACATTTTTAAGACATTAGAAACCAAAAGAAATACATTGTGAGAGTGAAACCTCCTACTGTACTTTAAATTACAATTGAATTTTTAGGGGAAATGTCCCTGACTCCCAAACACTTGGCATTCATATAACCCATAATTTTGTACATTAAATTTTGATGGCTAAATTTGCATATTTATGCAAAATGTTGTTTTTCGTACATCATCAACAATAATTCCAATCCTCACTGCCAGCCTTTACTATTGGAGAAAAGGTCCAGGTGTCAACCAAATCAAAAGAAGGTGTTTGTCAGCTTTTAATATCCCAAGGGGCTGTGTCTAGTATAAGCACCTCTGTAACCCTCACTGCTATGAGAATCATAATTTTAGCTCACAGGTTTAATATGATTTGACTCTTATTTGTATAATCTCCCTCAAAATATATCTATAAATGATTCCCTAGAGCCACAGCTTTTGGTTTTTATAAGTGCATTAAATACAGATCAGAAGCCCCCTCTACATATGTAAATAGACCTCAGTTAATTTGATTCATCATATTATTCATCTTTAGAGTATTTCAGGAAATGTATTTCCCTATAAACATCAATAAATATTTTAAATATTATAGTAATCATAATAATTTCTTATACATTCCTAAACATTGTTTATCCTGACCCGATCAAACTGCCATTCCTCTGAGCAGTTATTACAATATCCATATAGTATCCAGATAACTCGCTTTGACACTAATAAAGGGCAAATGACATTTTCAAAAATCATAATCTTTCTCTTTGCTTGAACTCTATCTGAAACAGTGTTTGGCAACAGTTTTGACATAATATCCTTTGAAACCAGTTCATTTTAATATTACCTCTCCTCCATGTACCTCCAGTATTTCAGAAATACAATGGATTTGGAGAAAATATCTTTATTATTTTATTATATTAATTAAAATTGCTCTGACCCTATACATTTTCATTCTCTTTCTCTAGTGCTTAATTCCTTTTTGTTCCTTTCTATTTTTTCTGTCCATAATTTTTCCAATCCAGGATCGGTGTTTTCCTCCAAGTCGTTCATAAAACATTGATGCAACCACACATCTCCACAGTGTTTCTTAAAAGCACAAGTTCTCAGTTACTCGTTATGTTTAATCTGCAATGTTGGATGCCAGAACAACAAATTATTTAAAAAGAAAAAGAGCCAGTCAGTAAAATGGGACCTGCACTTCTCAGGAGAGGCTTAATATAGTTTTTATTCATGTGAGAGTTAGGGGGGCAAGCTAAACCATTTGATGAGAAAGAAAATTTTATATGTACGTTTTTCTGGAGATCATGTCTAAAGACAAGGTACTTGAACTTCAGAGACATATCACAAAATAGGTTTCATCTAGAGCCAGTAAGTGCCATAGGGGGAGCCAGAACTCTCTACAACCCACCAACATCCCCACCCTCACCAAGTCAATAAAGTCGACTGAGAAGCTGGGTGGTTGTCAGCCTGTAGATGAATTACACAATATTGTGTGAGGTTATTCTCTCCCCTTCCTCATGGGAGAGGGAGGGAAGGTGTGTTCCCCTTCTTCAAAATAAGTGTGAGAGATTTCAAGTAAGACTATAAGACATTTTAAGACATTTTCAACCAAAAGAAATATATTTTGACAGTAAAACCTCTTACTATGCTTTAAATTACAATTGACTTTTTAGGGACTCTCAAACACTTGGCATTCATATAAACCATATTTTCATACATTAAATTTTGATGCTTAAATTTGCATATTTATGTAAAATGTTGTTTTTCATATGTCACTGACAATAATTCCAATCCTCATTGCCAGCCTCTACTGTTGGAACTTATAGACTTACCCAGTTCCCACCTAAGAATGCAGTGTGGCCGTAGAGTTCATGGAGAGCATTGTAGGAGCCAGACAGTGCTGGTTTGTTGCTTTCTGTACCCATTCAACAGGTTAGTAAAGAAGAGTGGGATATTTAACAAGCGATCTTCTGAATTTCAGGGGCACAAATAAGCATGGAGCCCAGTGCCACCTTCGAGTCTGGAGATTCCTAAAGGCAGGGAGCACAATGTCTCTGGTCCCCACTAAGCCCTCCTTCCTTGAAGAGCTCCATGCCATTACAATTTCCAGCTGCCTCGGGACATGTGAAAAGATGGCCTGCCATTTGTTGCAATTCACACGTGATGGCTGGCAAAATATTGAAGATACGAACTATTAGAAAAGATGTAGATTGTAATCTCAAGCCTTTTGGAAGGCCAAAAGATTTTATTGAGGCAGGTCGAAGGCAGCCAACTCATTAACATTAGTATAGGAAAGAGATAGAGGCTGATCAAAGGCCTTACCCCCACACCATTTGTCTCCACTCTAACTGTCGACTCATGTTAATTTTGTGCTGGGTGTTCTCTCCAGGGAAGATCAAAGGGGAATTACCTGTTAATAGCATTTACTCTGGGCCCCAGAACCTAAGCTTTTATAAGTCATAAAACCATTCTCTTAACCATGTTAATTATCCACAAGTATGTCAGCTTAGAACACCTGTTATAACGTCTAGGGAATAAATGTGTGGATGAACAGTGAGTCTTGGTCAATTGGTTGATTTTCACCCTCTGAAAGTGGCCCACGGCCATCCCTAGCCCACTTGTATCTTTGTAATGGTATGAGAGTACATTAATTCATCTGTCATTAAGTCAGGGTCTGCAGGTCAGACTTCCACAGACGGTGACCCACATCTCATCATTCTTGTGGCTTTCTCATCAGGAGTGCAGACGATGGAAGTGGAACAGGAGCAGCACATCTCCACAGGCTACTGCAAGGCGGAGTGACAGCTATGCCTATCCTGAGAAAGGATGAGGCATCCATACCTGAAAAGGACAAAGGAATATACAGAAAACCTCTTGAGAAGTGTTGTTCTCAGGCTAGAAGAAGCAAAGACAAAATTGATTCTTAATTCAGGAAACTCAGGCGCACCAATTCAGAGACTGCAGCATAATCAGAGCCACCAACCTTACACAGACACTGACTGAACCAGAGGAAGACCATGAACCTCTTCCCACTGTGGATTTTCAATTTGTCTCATAAGAAAAAAATCTCCCACTTCTCATCTCTATCCTTAACCTCAAAGGCACCTAAGCCTAGAAAATAAAGAAGGAGCCAACACTTTGGGGTCTGACCATACCTGCTTTCCCCTGCTTTAAGCAGCTGTACACACTTTGGTGGTCTGCCCTGGGGAAAGGAGTGAGATCAGTTTTGAATTAAATGTGAAACCAAACTTAGAAAGGAGTAAGTCTGAGGCCTAAACGTTATTTTCCTTTTCTGATAAACCAAGTGACTAAACAGTTGCAGAGTCAGAAAATAAAGTGTTGTTAAAGACCCAAGCATGCAGTGGGAAAGACAAAAAAAAAAAAACAGTTACTGGGAGAAATAAACACATAAAAGAACTGAGATTATTCACATCTCTAATAGACCTTCAATAAGTGGATTTTATCCTAACTGTTCTGAAGTTCTGTTCCCTGCAAAGGTAGTATGGCCACATAGCTCGAGATGTGGTGTTAATACTCATTTGATTTTTTTTCTTAAATTATATCTTAAAAGTAGACAAGTCACAGTGTGTACATATTTCTGGAACAGATTAATCTAGGCAGAGCTGGAGAGCTACAGATTAGGCTAGGCAGAGCTTCAGATTAGTCCTACAGATTTGGCTAGGCAGAGCTGGAGAGCTGGGGTTACACCATAATCAGCATTCCAGTAACAACCCCCATCCCCCGGTCCACCTTGCCCAGTACTGTCCATATTGATAGGAAAATGGGACAACCCTCTATGCCATTATGTAATAAGGCCAACACTCTAGCCAGTCAAAGAGATAGGTTTATTAAGAAAGGGAAACTCTGGCACTTAAAGCTGTCATCAGCCAATTTATCTCTGAGCTCACTGAGCGTTCCTGAGCCAAATTCCTGCTCAACTCCCACAATATCAGAAAAATGAAACCCCTAGGCCACCAGATCCGTCTTGGTTCTTTCCTTTAGGTATTTGCATTCCACTGATACGCATGTCTATTTTCCCTGATCTGCTATTCCATCAAGCCTGCCTGAAAAATAAACGGGGTTAGTGTGACATGAATTGCGCTTAGTGTGCCCATGGCAGGTCTTAATGATTACCCCTTCCTCTCGTAGGCATTCACAAAACATCCCTTTAATAATTGGATTTAGAATCGTTTGGGGAATTGGTGTCAAGCTCACAGTCATGTACTTTACAAAAGGCACCTGCTTTCCCTTGCAGAGGATCGTAGTAGTCATCTTCCAGCACCTCTCTCTGCAGTGACTCACACAGAGACACTGCCAGGGATCTCCATGGTGAAATGTCTCCATTCCCTGACAAGGCCTCAAACCTGGAGAAATGAACACATTTAAAATTGCTAGGGGTTTTCTTCTAAACTCTTCACCCACCTCAGGTTTAAATTCATTTTCCTCAATGTTCCTTCAAACCATTTTTGTGTCAGAAATTCATTCTATTTAGAGAAGATGGATGCAACATCAATGTATTGATATTGACTTTGTTGAATGAGAGTGATTGTGAATCTTATATAAGTTGTCAATTCATTGAGGCTTGGGGATGTACTCAATTATAATATCTTACATTCTGCTTCCTCATGGGACATTGCTGATAAAGATTCCTTGTAACTTAGCTTTGAGAGAGCTAATTCATCCATTAGGCTCCTGCTGAGGCATATGCAATGTCTAAAGACTTCTTAAGATGAAGAAATGAATATGTATAAATTTCAAGTCAGATTTCTAAAGTTACTTCCAAATATCTGGAAACAATTCTTACAAATGTGGGTGGAAGGATAAATTTTGTCTAATAGTCATTTGTTAAAATCGTTTAAATTTGTCTCATTTTATTTCTAATTCTTTGGCATACGTAACATGTTATCATCCACATGACTACCTTTAATAGACAATCTGATTTAAACTCTATGATGTTAACTAGCATATTTTATCAACAAGTAAAGCAAGGTCCCATCATTTGGGAAAAAATAAATAAAAACTTTAAAATTATAATTTTAGAAAGTTCTTTTTTACTATGTGTAACTCTTTTTTCTTAGATTTTATTTGCTGAGCACCGAATAATTTTTGCTTTTACATATTTTTAAGTTTCGTGCACATGAGTCTTGTTTTCTTTGGTACAATTTTCTATAATATCTCAGAATGTGCAGTACTGTTTGGTAAAGAGACTAAATAGATTGACATCCAATGTGGAACTGTAATCTGGGACTGATTTCCACACATAAAAGCTCCAGATGTTTATGTATTTCCCAATATCAACTCAATAGACCGAGAAACAATGGCAAGGACAATGAAAAGCTCCTTTGGCCCCCACACCCTGCTCCATCTCCCAGAATCAAGCAGTTATTGCAGGGCACTTTAAAAAAATTTTAAGTTAGACACCTTAATGTTTTAAAATGTCATTGATTTTTTTTAAATTGAAAGTTAAAAATTTTATAACATTCATAAAAATATGGCTTTTATTTAAAAAATTTATTTGTAGAAAGAGGAAAAGTCTGGATTTTCATTTTTATATGGTTTGGGAAATTTAACCTAAATTTACTAAGTGAACAAAATGAATAATAGTGTACAGCATAGATATTACACTTCTCAAGTAGTCTGAGATACCCACAATAAATTCATTAAAAGTTAGACAGTAAGGTGGCTATTAACTTGATATAATGATTATAACCTATAGGCTTCTAATTATCTGCAAGGTTGAACATTATCACATGAAAATACATATAGAAAAATGAAAACATAAATATAAGCTGTGGCATTGGAAACTCTGTGAGAAACAAAGGAATTGACTCTGTTCTAATTAATAATTAGCAGTAACATCTGTCCGTCTGTATTTTCTATCTCTTTAAACTAGACCTGCACAATTTTGTTCATGATTTATCTAGTATAATTTCAGATAACAGTCCTAAAGTACCAACCAAATGGAAGATGATTATAACCAAATTATAACACTAGATGTTTACAATATCTCCAGAATGGAAATATTTTAAAATTTTGATGACTACATACTGTATTATTAAATTTCTTGGAATTTGCTAGGTAAAATTTGTCCAGGCTGAATCAGGAAAAATACAAACCTCAAAATTTTACTAGGAAAAGAAACTCTGTATTAAATCATTTATATCTTATTTTATTCCAAAACTTTGAAAAAACCAAGGCACTCTCCTTATTAATAAATGATGACATATTCTTTAGGGCTTAGTTTGCTCTATCTGAAAACAGCGATATTATAAATAGAAAACCATATAATCAAAAATATATATTGTAATGATTTCCTTGGAAGTCTCTGAACTTAATGTATTATCTATAATTCAGAAATATTTACTGAAATAAGGTAACTTTGACTCTCACGAAAAGAACTTTATACAGACATAAATTTAAAAGCTTGTGGGCATCTAATATAAGTCGCAAGAAATTACTTACTGTGCATAACTTGTCATCCTTATAAAGAGTTAGTGTATTGTATCTTAACACCAATTTTAATCAACCAGATACACTTTCTCAGACCATAAGCATGGCAGAAATCGAAGGCTGTTTAAAGCAGGAGAAAATCCTTGATTTTAGAGGTGACCACTGATAGGCTATGAACAGACACAGAAACAATAGAGTTAAAACACAGATGATGTGTTCTGTCATAATTAGTAATACAATAAAATAATTGTGATTCATGAGTATAAATTAACAAGGAGTCATCAAAAAGTTTAGGTTTAATGTCCACATGGAAAAAGGTAGAAGTACATTGTGTTAGTTTCCTAGGGATATTCTAGGTATACCATAACAAAACACCACAAAAGGAGTGCTTAAAATAACAGAAATGTATTCTCACACGGTTCTGGAGGCCAGATGTTCAAAATGCAGGTGTTGTCAGGTTGGTTCTTCCTGGAGGCTCTGAAGGAGAGTCTGGTTCATGCCTCTCTCCTCACCTTTGGTAGCTGGCAGTCATCTTTGGCATCCCATGCCTTATAAAGACAATACTCTAGGCTCTGCCTTTGTCTTCACATGGCATTTTCCCTCATTGCTGTCTGTGTCCAAATCTCTCTTTTACTTTAAGACACCAGTGATTTAATTAGAGGTCACCCTAATCTAATATGACCTCATCTTAACCCAATTACATCTGGAAAGCCCCTATTTCCAATTAAAGTAATATTCACAAGTTATGTATATACAGATTTGAGAGGGCCGGTAGGGTGGGGGTGGGAGGGGGCAGACTATATAACCCAGTTCAAGTCTATACTATAGTTTAGAACAGATTTTCATTAATTTTCTGACAATGTCACCACAATTGCCACACTCAACAATATGCTGTCCTCGAAAACATTTCACTTTGCACGATTGCATACTAGAATCTCTATAAACAGGATATATATGTGTGTGTATGTGTGTTTGTTTATACATAAATATATAAAATATTCATAAATATATATACATGTGTAAATATTATATATCTAGAGAGAGCCCCTTTGATTTTATAGATCTGACCTCAGTTGCATGTGTTTCTATTTTGTCTTTTCTTTAAACTTTGATTTTTTAATTGTGATGGTAAAAACCACATAAGACTGACCATTTTAAGCCCTTGGAAATAGAGCAAGCTTCCTAAATGAAAAGCACTGCTGTAAAACAAATTCCATTAAATAAGGTCAAAATACATTGTCAGTAGAAAGGGGAATTTCTATAAATAGGTAAATTAAATTATTGCAACATAACTGCACAAGAACTTGGTGATTTTTCACAAAATACATCTGTATTTTGTTAAGAGAACAGCAATCACACGTGTTCATGGATGAAAAGAAGGCATTAAAAACTACTAGACCATAGCAAAAATGAACCTGTTTGAAACTTCAACTTGACACCACCTTTTGAGTCAGTCAGTCTATAACCTTCAAAACAGAGCAATATAATTATTTATGAATTATCATGGATGACTTAAGAATTATCATAGTAATTTTTTCTGTCAAGGGAATGACTCATTTTGATTGTACAAATGATTTTTGTCTAATAAGAGTTATCTATTATCCTTAAGTGGAAGAATTATTGCCACAAGTGAAAATATCTAAATGTACAATCTGTAATTTTTAAGAATGAAATAAACTAAATCGTTGGAGCACCTTTAAATAAAGATATCACAGAACTATCCAGAACAGCGGTCAAATACATCATTTTGGCCAATATGGAGTAGCAAGATTTTCTACTTCACAATTGAAAGAGTTGTAGCTTTTATACTTTCTTCTCCACACTGTGAAATATAGGAAACAAGAGGGTACTTCTGAGTCCTAAATGTCTTTTTCTCTTATTATATGTAGTCTTAAATAGTCAACAAGTGTGTTCTGAAATGTTTAAAAAGATAATTTTACATCAGTAAAATCAATAAATCATGATGACAGTAACATAAAAAATAATTAGCTGAAGTATTAAATCAACGTAAATGACTTGATTTTTATGCTAGTTTCAAATATCTATTTTACTGTTCTGCTATGAAAAATCAAGAGTTGACTGTACTCTAAGTCAATAAAACACAGTCTCCTACACTTCATGAAAATTTTTACTACTAGAAAATAATTATTAGGATTGCCTGAGGTTTAGGATTGCATATTCCTTATTCTCCCCAACTACTATGATGAGTACAAGCATGCACACACACGCTTCGAGAATAGATTTAAAATTATACCTGCAGTTGGTTGAATTCCATTTCAGTCTCTGCTAGTAGCTATGAGATCGTGGTTTAGTTTCTTTTTCTGTGTTGTCTTTGCCTCACCTGCTGTGAAATGAGAATTGTACAGAAGCCCTCTTATATGCTTGTATGTAGATTCAAGTGATAAAATGGTCATAAAAGTGCTCAGCTCAGAGCCTGGCAAGCAGCAAGTGATTAAGAACATTACCTGTTCTTACCTCCTCTGATTTCTACTTGTACATCGGAGTAGCTTTGCCCCATATGCAAGAAGACCAAGAGCGGGGTTTCGTGGACAAACAGCGCATGTTGAGGGCTCTATATTTTTGTGGATGTGTTAAAACAATATGAGTAATAATAATGAGTAACGAAAAACAGCATATAGTGTTTGGAAAATGACTGTGCTTTGGTGCAAAGGAACTATTATACTGCTGTTCATGCATGATACGTCTTTGCGGCTTGCACTGTCTTCATAAAGACCTTTGCTAAATATCACCTCCTCAGAAATGCCTCCACTGACTGCCCCATAGACTCTTTTTCCCTTATCTTCCTTTATTTTTCTTCCTATTAGTTATGCTACTTGGCAACTTCATTTTCTTGCTTTAATTTCTTCGCATTATTATATTAGGCATGACAATGATCTGTTTTGTTCAATGCCATCATTTCAATGAACAGAAAATTTTCCTTGACAAGGAGGACACTCAAAAATACTGATTTAATGAATGAATGAATGTATATTATATGAAATAATTGTGTTCTATGTTTTATTCAAAGGCAAAATCTATAAGGTAAGGCTTCTGATTAATGTATATTACTGTAACATAGAGGTCTTTGCCAGTGAGCAGTCAATATTTGTTAAATTATATAATTTATTATTAAATATAGGATGTTTTATACTACATATGGTATATGCATTATGTCATATTCACAATGCCCATATAAGGTAGGTATTGCTTAGATTCCCACTTTGCCAATAAGAAAGTGAGTTATAGACAGATAAATAACTTGTCCAGCTAGTGAGCTGAGCAGCCAAGCCAGAATACTTTGTCTGATTTCATTTCATAGGTATAAAGATATAGACACCAACTGTGTTACAAATCCACCCTACCCCTTGAAAAGCAATTCAAAGCTCGTATCCTTCCATGATGACTCAATAGCACCATTTGCAGGTACAATTATTAAAGCCTTATAAAGTACACTTAAAATCCTGACCCACTTAATGCCAGATCACAGAGTTATGTATATTAGCTAATTAGTAACAAAATAACATTCTTGAAATCCCCTAGGAAATGTGTTTCAAGGAGAAATTAGCAAAACCATTGCCAAATTGCTGGTTTATTTGCCTAATAAGTCAATTTTTGCTATTAATAACCTGTGTTCCAGGTATTGAAAGCCTTTAAAAATCAATGAATATTGTTTCAGTTTAATTGTCAGGTTTCAGACCATAGAGCACTACACCATAGATTTTCAATAAGGTGGTAATTGTGGACAAAATTGCAATAGAAATTTACTCAGTGATAATGTATTTCCATAATGACTATGCTCACTGAGACTCATTACCAGCTGGATTTTTTTAAGGTAGGGCTGCAGAAATGGGAGATTATGAGTTGGAGCCAATGGACTGTTAAAGTTTTATGATAATAATAAGCTTTGTTCTTATTTAAGGGACAGGAATTCCAATATTCAAAATGCCATTTTCCCAGAGAACCCAATTATCTTTTTGGTCATTTCTTATGAATTGGGTAAGAAATAGTTTACTTCCGTAAAATGGGAATTGTGAAATGTAGTTATCAATACCATTACCAAGTGTATATGGTATGTATGTGTTATCAGACACAGAGATCCACGTGTAATTTGTTGATTAAAAGTGTCTCTTGGAGAAAGACAAAGACAAGTCAAGGGTTGAAAGAAGAGTAGCTGTGGTTAGAAAGATGCCACAGATAGTTATAATTATTTTCCTTGCTTTGAAAATATTTGATATACAGAAATACTAACTAGATGCTAAAGATATGGGTAGTATTCATAATGTCTTTGGAAACAAAATGGGGCTTTGCTTACCATTTAGAAACTGTCCTTTCTCTAATTCCCCACTGTACACTAATTCAAAATAGCTAAGCTTCTTGTTTTAAATTGCATCTTATCAGCCACTGAAAATATTGGTTACTTGCTCCTTCTCTAAGTACCTCCTTTCATTATCTCTTCTGACACAGAACCATGTTTGTTTTTCTCTTAGCACTCCACATACTTCTTTATTTCCTTGGAAGTTTTTCCCTTGGTTACCAGGTCATTAAATGCAGAAGTTCCTCAAGCTTTGATGGTAGATATTTTCATTCTATTTACTCTTGATTAGACGCATGGTATCAACATTTACCTATAAACACATTATACATAAACACACAGCCCTAGCCCAGACCTTTTCTATTATTAGCATAAGACACACAATACATCTTCTTACTGGTTGTCTCTTCCAGGATGATTCATAGGCAATCCAAATTCTATTGTTTCAATAGTGAAACTGTGATCTTCTTCCACACTTTATCCATATCCAGTAATAATTATCTCAGCAAATGGTATCAAATACAATCCCATCACTTGCTTTTCTTTTACTCTACTCTCTAATTCTCTGTATTTGATTCATTAGCAAATTCTACCAATATTATATCCTACATCTTGAATCCATCTAATTTTTTCCATTACTATCATAATTATCCTAGCCAAAGTATTTCTGAGATATTAAAATAGTCTCCAAACTGCTAACAATCATATCTATACTGTTTCTTTCTGCAACCTCTTCTCTGTAATGCAACCTATGTAATTACTTGGGACCACACGTCTAATCATGTCAGTGCTGTCAGTACCTTGCTTAATTCCATTCAGTGGCTTCCCAGTCAGGCCCATACAAGGAAACTGAAAATTGCAATGAGTACTTCAAACATAAATTCAATACAGGAAATTGGTTACTGCAGTGTTGAAAGACTAAAAGAGCAAAAATTAGATAATCCAGAGTTTAAAGATGACAGAAAGCAGTTACTCTCTCTAGGACTCAGGGAACAAAGGAAAAGAATTAATATTCCAAGAATCTGCAAGTTCAGAGGAGCCTTCCAAATGGACTCTTGATCAGACCTAAGAAAGGAAGCTTCTTGCAGCCGTTGCAAAGAATGACAGCAGAAGTTGGTGACTGGAGCCCAGTGCTCCTGCTGCTTCCTAGAAAAACAGGAAGAAAGTCACATCTCCCTTCTTCCTCCTTCTGAGGCTCACTCTAGAATGCTTACCTGCCAGCAGAGTCTAACAGAAGGATCTCCAGGACGCTGATAGGAGGCAGTGAGGAGCTGGTCCACTTCCCACAAGAGTAAAGGGTGAAAACTGCCTATTTGTAATGCAGAAAGGAGAATTGTTTTGTGTTTTATTGAAGTCATTACTGCACAAAAAGAAATTAAAGAGAAAGTGATGTTTGTAACCGTGAACAAAACCTAGGGGATTATGGCCATGACCACCCCTGCCTTTGGCGTTCCTGACTCGTCACTTCTTCTCTATGTTAACTAAAGGTCAAGATTGGAAACAGTAAGTCAATAATTGTCTTGATGTATTTTTGAGTATGATTAAATAATCACCTAGTGCCTTCCAATAAAATAAACTCCAACCCAATGCCTGTATCTATGCCTTACTTGATGAGGTCTTGGAACTCCTCTTTCCTCAGCCTGTTTCCTATAGGGAAGAGGTAACATTTCTTTATTGAGGCATGATATAATCACTCTCAAGTTCTTGGAGTTGAATCTGTACTCTTTGTGATATACATGATAGTTTTCATTCCTGGAAGCTGTGCTTAATAGATAGTAAAACTAAATTGTTTCTGTCTAAAATTTTTCTTGATATTATGAAAATTTAATTGGAGAAAATTTTAAGTCAGATAAAAGGCAAAATTATGCTGGAAGGTGATATTGTTAATAACATCTCTCTCATTAGAAAACTAGGGAAAATGTCATGATTATATAGTGGTAAAACCAATTTAAAGATATTCCCTTTAGTTATACTGTCAATGTACAAAAAAAGAGACAGAAATTAACTGTACTCCTAGTAAAAATTGTTAGTGGAAAGATTTGTCTAACAGAGATTTATTTCTTTAGAACTCAATCAAAATTTTAATGAAGAATTACAATTGGGACTTATGAAAAATAAAGAAGTCTATGTAGATTTAGCCTGAGCAAAATCATTTAGTCTAAAACATTGATGATGTAAAGATTTTAGGATTTAAGCTACTCACTTCCCTGTGTGTATTAAGATTGTTTTATAAGGCCTGCACTGAATTTGCTTGAGCCATTAAGGAGTCATTTGCCGAAACAAATTTTCAGTGTGGTGCAGCTATGTAGGAATTTTTCCCTTTGATTTTGCAGATTAAAAATCTCCTCTTCATCTTATTATAACTGGGAATATATCCATCTTTGTTAACAGCACTCTTATTTTTACTATTGAAGCTATTGAACCAATGATTATCTTAATATTTTAGGACACAGTTTCATAACTCCAACAATCAGTTTACTTAATTAAGCACCACCTGTCATAGTTATTAATATTGATAATGTTATATATATATATATATTAGTATTCTGACTTGAAAGTTGATAAGTGCTTAAAAACCTTATCATTTGTTATTGTTACTTATGCTTCAGGAGCCCACTTAAACTTTTTAAAAGGAGATTTTTAGATAAATGATTAAAACTATTTTTATGAATATGTAAGTATACATAAGGTATTAAAGCAATACACTAAATATGATAAAATTTGAATGTTATATTCAATAGTTTGGTGACATAAAACTTTGAGACATCCGCAATGTAAGAACTTGACTCATATAACATGATATAAACTTAGGAGTGAATTGTCCTCTATTCTAATAATTATTTCATATTTTAATATTAAGCTATTGCAGCTTCTTTTGTATAATTGGTTCTTCTCAGCAGATAACATTCAGTATGCATTTAACAATTTGTAGTACTGATTTTCACTAAGTATGAGACATCTGTGGACTGTCTGCTGGGCCTGACTAGTACCTTGAACAATCAGACTAGACACATGATACATCTGCCATCTTTTATAATATAAACTGCTGTAAGAAGCAAAATGAATTTATATTTCATAATGAGAAGAAAGTATCTAAATGCCAGCTAGTACACTCACAGAAAGGATCACTGTCTGCATTGCCAGGCTTGGATTGTCTCACTTTAAATGTTTTAGCAGTTAATTCTTATGAATGATTGATGTTCTCATCATTTAGCAAATGGATCAAACCACTATAGCAGTTAGCACCCTGCCTCTTCTGCTTATCATAATGTGTTATGAAAGAGCTTAGTGTGAGATTTTAAGAAATGCTGAGATTTGTTTACATTCCACTGCTAAACAGGAGAGAATAATCTAGTACTGGAGGATCTTGTTCTACAGGTTTAAAGTCATGATATGGTAAATGAAGCTCATGTTTCTCCTTGGGTATTTTTTTGGAGGCGTAACGATGATCTGTTCACTTGGAAAGATTACAACATGCTCCCAAGTAGCCAAAAATCACATCATTATTATTACTGCAATTAATTTTAAACAGAGAAAAATAATTTTACAACAGTTACCACTTATTAACACTAGCTTTGTATCACATTATACTTTATTATTGAGAGTTATGACTGAAAACATTCCACTTAAAAATACTTTAAACAATATTCATCTAAATAAATGCTAAATACATCAAAATAACAATACAGATTATAGATATATCACCTTAATTCCCTTTTTGATTTTTAGCCTTAATTTATGATGCAGTAATTATGTCATGACTTCAAGCCTTATTGTCACCTGGATCATATATGAGGATTCTCCAGAAGAGAGCAGTATGTATATAGGGATTTAATAATCCTCCAGCAATCTTTGTAAGCAAGGTACATTTTGTTATCATCATAAAATTTCTTATTGTATTTGATATTGGAAATAATTTCGTTTTGGCAAAAGTCTATTATCCAAACTATTCAAGTGATTTTGGCTTCAAATATTCTATATTAAGAAAGTAATTTAATCTGGGAATAAAAAAAGCAGGTCATGTGCCCTTATAGTCTGCCTAATTGAACATCAGAAACAAAGAGCCAGGATTTTCCTGATGAGACCTCCAGTACTTTATCTGTTTCTATTAGCAATAGAATTGCTGCTGGGTGTCAGTCAAGTAATTATACACGTTTCTAGGTTCTAGGGTTCTAGAAATGTGACAAATCAAAAGCTAAGGAGTAAGCTCAGAAAATATCTCTACTAAGGCTTCTTCTACCTCCTGGCTTCTTTCTATAAAATGATGAAAACTGCATTTGCCTTCTTTTTTATTTATTTATTTATTTATTTATTTATTTATTTTTTATTGCATTTTAGGTTTGGGGGTACATGTGAAGAACATGAACATTGTTGCATAGGTACACACATGGCAGTGTGATTTGCTGCCTTCCTCCCCATCACCTATATCTGCGTTCTCCCCATGCTATCCCTCCCCAACTCCCCCACCCCCCACTATCCCTCCCCTTTTTTCCCCCCACAGACCCCAGTGTGTGATACTCCCCCTCCCTGTGTCTATCTGTAGTACCTAGGGACTGCCAGGACAATAAAAATTGCCTGAGCAGCCTGTTGCCTTATTGGCTGATACTAATTATGTTCCTAGCAGCTTGAGATGATGTGTGTACCTGTAGGACAGCATTACATGGAAATTGTCTTTACCTTATAAAGGTGAAAATTTAAGGAAAATTAAGCATTGGCTGATACTGGCAATCAGGAAAGATATATGCAAATCATGAATGCAAATTTTGAGTAAAAAGTTAATCAAGATAAAAAGAGCAAGTGGAATAAATGCTTGTATTTTTTTAAGGATTGGTAATAAGTGCCTTTCTGTAAAATTGAAAGCACTGAATATGACCTCTGTCCCTAAAGTTACAGGTTTTCTTTTTTTTCAAGAGAGTGTTCAGTTATACTGATCATCAACCTTTAATTTCCCTGGAGACTTCCTTAGCATCAACCCTAGAGCACACCTCCGACTTGAAATCACTGGGTCTCTAATTCTCTCTGGGATGAGAGCTTGTGATTGTATGAAAACAATTCTGCATCACAGTTGGGTGTGATAACTTTAGGCTGGATAATCTCTTCTGGAACTTAGAACATGAATAAATTTGCCTAAACTCTATAAACTTACAGAAACCCTCCTACTAACTCATGATATTATTTCAAATCATGATATCACCCCTGTCATAACCAAACTGCCCCCCCCCCCACACACTCATACAAACGCACACACACACACAGCCACAGAAATTATATTTTTAGATAGATGCATTCTTTATTATTGAATAGTTATCCTACATGCAGTCAAATTAATTTACAGTCAAAGCAGTAAAATTAACTGTATGGGCCAATTTAAAAAAAACTATTCTATTTCCTATAGTCTTACCCTATAAGATCGAGCACAGAAAATAACATCAAAATTTCTTCAGTGATCCAAGCTAGAATCTTTAAAGTGTTTGATAAATCAATCAAAATATATTTATTGAAATGTGTATGTCAAACTATGTGTTGTAGATGCAAAAAATACAATAGTGAGTAAGGCACACTGAGTCTCTGCCATCAAATCATGATCTACGTGTTTTTTTGTTTTCCAGAGGACACAAAAAATAAATGCACATAAAGTATGTAAGAAGCAGCATTTTTGGTGTGAATGAGAAGATGATTTTGGATGTGTGAGAGAAGATTGTGGGTGTGGGGGTGCTGCTGTAGCCAGAGCAACAGTGGAGGTCTTTTTGAGAAGATGACTGAGAATAAGACAATCATGTAAAATTTGGGAGAATCATGTTTTAAGCAGTAAAGAGAGTGAGTACAAAGAACTTGATAGGAGGCTGAGTATGCTCTGCAGAGCGAACAAAGCATAGGCAAATATGGCTAGAGCAGAGGGAAGGAAGGGTAGAAAAGAGGATGGTACATGGTGGTAAGCACTCAGAGTCCTGTATCCACAGGCCAACTGCAATGTAAGGAGTTGATAAAAACAAATCTGGATTGACCCACTGTCCTACAATACTTATACATGTATCCCTTTCACTTAAATCTTTTGAGTGGGTGGAGTTTAGCTCCTCCAAATATTGATGCTACTGACGTTTTTTAAAAGGAAAGTCCTAACCAGAAGTATTGTTTGACAGAGTAGAAGGAAATGAAAACTGTCAATAGGAATTTTGTAAAGTTTGGAGCTTACTTCCATTGAGTTTATGTCCCATCTTCTCCTTAACTCCCAAGGATGGATACTGAACCCACATATATATACTTTATTGCATTTTAGGTATTGGGGTACATGTGAAGAACATGCAGGATTGTTGCATAGGTACATACATGGCAATGTGGTTTGCTGCCTTCCTCCCCCATCACCTATATCTGGCATTTCTTCTCAAGTTATCCCTCCCCCAACTCCCCAACCCCTGCTGTTCCTCCCCTAGCTCCACCCTACAGATCCCAGTGTGTGATGCTTCCCTCCCTGTGTCCATGTGTTCTCATTGTTCAACACCTGCCTATGAGTAAGAACATGAAGTGTCTGATTTTCTGTTCTTGTGTCAGTTTGCTAAGAATGATGGTTTCCAGGTTCATTCATGTCCCTGCAAAGGACATGAAGTCATCGTTTTTTATGGCTGCATAGTATTCCATGGTGTATATGTGCCACATTTTCCCTGTCCAGTCTATCATCGTTGGGCATTTGGGTTGGTTCCAAGTCTTTGCTATTGTAAACAATGCTGCAATGAATGTTCCTGTGCATGTGCCCTTATAATAGAACAATTTATAATCCTTTGGATATATACCCAGTAATGGGATTGAACCTGCCTTTTTAACTCTTCCTCAACACAAGTGACCAGACAGAGTAGTTGGCGACCTTAAGGAAACATGTACTCACAGGACAAAATAACAAGACCTCTCCAAATAAAAACAACACACTACACAACATATGCTACCTGGAACAGAGTTACTGAAAGAAAAGAATTTAAAATAAGCCAAAATACACATAAAGCATTAAGGAATGACAGAAGAAAGGATAATTAATGGCTAGGTAAAAACATTAGATATAAAAATTGCCTAATAGCTCATGTATCCGATGGAGAACAGTAAAGTTGAAATAGCTGGGTAATTAATTGGAGAATTAGAGAATTGGAAGAACAGATTAGGATCTCTCAGCATCCAAAATAAAAGTAGAAATAAAGAATATATGTGAAATAAACCTAAGCTACATGGAGGACAGAAGTAGAATTGGTAGCAGCATGAAAACAAGAGTATCATGAAAATGGAACTGAAATCAGAGATAATACATTTTGAAGAAAGAATTTAGATAAATTTCCTAGCTCAAAAGACTTTTTTGAGTTTCCAGATGGAAAGAGCACCAATGTGCCACACAGAAGGGATCGGGAAAAACTCATACCAAGACTTATAATAAATTTAACATGGTTAAACACAAAGGTAGAATGTTAGGAGCTTAACAGGAAAATAAGATTACACAGGAAGGAATAAAAATTAAGCTGGATCCAGAATTAGTTGAAACTTTGGTTGCAGAAGCCATAAGAGTGACCTTTCAGAAAATGAAGGGAAAAATTGGATACTAAAATTTTATATCTGTCTAAATTTAAGTATGAAAGCATAATAATATCTTCAGGTATATCAGGTCTCAGAAACATTGTCACATCAAAGCCCACATTGAAAACTCTTTTGCAAGAAGTATGAAAGTAAGTAAATAAATAAATCTAGAACTTGTTGTAAAGCATGTGGGAAATAAGTGTAATTAAATATGTCGGTAATCGTAATTGTTGTTCTAAAGAAATGTTATTAAATTTAGAAATTTAGAAATGTTCTAAAGAAATGTTAGATTAAGTATGTTATGAACAAAATATTGACTCATATCAAAAATTGTAAATACTACCTTAAATTTTACATAGTATTACTTAAAGAAGAAAAATGGAGAGATAAAAGAAATATGAGAGCACATCGAAATGCTTGCCTTGTTAGGGGAAATATATAGGCAAAAAGTTTATGGAATCATTTAAGATGAACTCATTTTAGTATCGTGTTTAAATTAAGGGCAGCCATCTTGCACAGTAAAGTAGAATGTATAACATGATTCATCAGAAAAAAGTCAGTCTATTCAAGCATAGCCCAGAAAGTGGAAAAACATAACAAAGTACTGTTAACAGACTATGAGAACTGTTATACAAGAATAAGGCTAAATTATAATGGTAATTAAAATAATGCAAATGATTAAATCTGCCAATTAAAAGAATGAATCTCTAAAACTGGATTAGGAAACAATATCTAGTAGAATATTTTTTACATGAGACACATACAAAAATGACAAAGTTTGAAGGAAAAGAAAGGGGATACCTGTACAAGAGTACAACCAACAGGAAGCAGAAAGAGAAATATTAATCCAACAAAGTCAATTTCAAGAGAAAAAGAAGAAAGAAAAATGAAAAGCCTGTTGACAAAGATGATGGTCATATACCAAAAAAATGTTAAAAATGAAACAAGAAGATATAGTGTGATAATTGTATATCACTTAATTTAAGAGACTTAAAATATATCCAGGAATAACTGGCAGAATTGTATAGAAAATAAGGAAAATCAATAATTTCAACTAGAAATTTTAATATATCCCCCTTAAAAATTGATTGAAGAAAGATGTAAAAATAATCAAGGTAATACACTTGAACATTATAGATAACAAATAGAGCTAGTAGATGCAAATAAAAATCTGTATACAAAATAAAGAGAACACGTTATTTTCAAGCATAAGATTATTACTTATAAAAAGTAGATCATCTATTAGATTATAATGCATTTCAGAGGTTTACTATTATGCAGAACTAACAAAATCATAATTCAATGCAAGTAAAAATTAATAAATAAATGTAATTAATGCAATGCATATTTTAAATTCATCAAAAACAAAAAATTAAATAAATATGAACAAATTATAAACAATTCAGCTCAAGAGATTGGAAAATGGTCCACAGATAAATCCTGAAAGAAAAAAGGAAAGAAAGCCTTAAGAGAGAAAAGGATTGAATTGAAAAGTCAAAGACTCTTACACCAATCAGAAAGTGAGTAACATACTTATTCTCAGTTTAGCAAACTGAAGAATTAATAAACTGAAAGGTAGATTAGAAGAACAGGGATATACAGGGTGAATCCCAGAGGGGAAAGAGAAAAACATAAATTACTCCAGATAACGTGAAAGACATAGAAGATAAAAAGAAATTGTAATTTCAAGAGAAAAGGAGGAGAAATATGGGAAGAATAATTTTCCCACATAGATAATATGCAAAAGCCACAGCTTTAAGAACAGGAACAAATACTAAACAGGGTAAATACAATGAAAGGTAGAATATTTTTGCCTAACCTAGAAACATTAGTAAAAATAAAACAAAAAAAGAAAATTTTCAATTGTTAGAAAATAAAAACCAAATTATCTTTAAAAAGGTAATAAAAAAAAAACAATTAACTTCCAAACAGAAACATGAAAAAAGAGAAAATTTAATATCTTCAAAGTGGCAACATTAAGCAAAGAACAAGCTAAGGAAAAAATTCTTCAAAATGAAGATGAAATAAAAACCTTCATGGATAATCAAAAACTAAGCGATTTTATCACCAGCAAGTCTACACTGAAGGCCACACCGAAACAATATTAGAGGCTACTGAAGCATGATTGGGTTTATCTCCCACACTCTGAGAGGCTTACTACTACCTGTTCTACTGGACGATCTCAGAAAGTGAAGGTAATTTTATTATTGGTATCTTAATAAATCTTACCTAAAAGGAAGGAAGACTTGGATGAAGACTAATATTTTAATGGATTTTTTTTAAAAAGTCACTCATATTAGCCAAGAGAGAGGGGATATTTGGCTGGTTCTGTGCTTGGGACAATGTTCATGTTTTGTCTGTGTTCAGGTATGTTTATGGAGTGGGCTTGTTTTTAATCTTGATCCATCGTGGTCACAGAGACGCCTTGCCTAATTTTGATGTTCTGTAAAATTGTTTATGTTCAACATAGAACATAGAACTATGTGATAGTAACTAGGCTTCTTCCAGACAGCGACAACTTTTCTCTTTCTCAATAGTATTCATATATGAAAGCAAGGAATTAAAATATGTTTTTATACAGAAACACTTTCAGCCATGCAGTTGGCAGCTCAAATATTTTACTTTTAATTGCAATACAGTATTTAAGTTGAATAATGACAATCTTGCAGTTAGTGTTTTCCTGAGTCCTACAGCATATTAGTGCTATCTTTGGAAATCCATTCTTTATTATTCACAAAATATATGGTATCGGTTAGCACAATTACATATTGTTGCAGTGGAAGATTTTAAAATAAACCATGGTAATGTTGAGATTTGCATTCCTTTAATTACACAGGAATTTTTTTATTGTATCTCGCTAAAATATGCTTATTTTTTTCCACTAAACTTGTAAGTAAAAACAACAAAAATAAAATAAGTGGAATAAAATAATGATGAAAAAATTTGGGGGTGTGGGGGAAATTGGGGAGGGATAGCATTAGGAGAAATACCTAATGTAGTGACAGGGGGGATGGATGCAGCATATCACCGTGGCATGTGTGTACCTATGTGACAATCCTGCACGATCTGCACATGTATCCCAGAACTTAAAGTATAATACAAAAAAAAAAATAACATTATAGAGTTGAAGGTTTTTTTAAAAATATCAGTAGGGATAAAAGTACTCAAGTAGTTCATAATCTAATTAATGTATTTAAGATACATAAAAAGACCTCTCAATGTGAAGGAAATATGGAAGGCTACAAGATGTACGTGTAAAGGAAGTGTAATAAATAATACAAGATTAAAGGAGAAAGTAAACCAGAGGCCATGGTGAGAGGGAAGACCACCTTGCCTCCTTCTGTTCCCCGGTCTCCAACTCATCCCTCCCTCCCCCTCCCCTCCAGATAGGAAGGAGGGTGAAAAGAGAAAAAAATAAAATACTGAAGAGCTGGGAAGATGACTCCCTTTGCAGTTCCCAGCATCTCTGCTATCTATAAGCCTTGAAAGAGTTGCAAATGAGTGTTATCCCTACTGGCTGGAGCCCAGCACTGGGTCACGCCACCTCGTCTGCACGGCCCAGGGTCCCTCCTGGAAACACCTCTGCCAACTAATAATTTACTGCCTTTGACTTGTCTCTGTCAGCCCCCTCCCCTGCCTGTTCCTGCTGGCACTGCAAATGAACTAGCAAATTAATGAAGCCAAAAGATCATAAGGTCAGACGTCCAGCAAACGGACAATGACATAGTTTCACCTCAGTTTCCCCTTTAGCATCGTAAGCCAATAAAAGGGGAGAGAAGCCGCTTCTCAGGGAGCTTGGTGAATGAGGCTCCTCAGCTCCTGACCCAATAAAAAGCCACTTTCTTCCACAGTTTGGTGTTCCAGAGGTTTGTTTCTCACCACTCCTGCTTCAATGGCTCAGGGAAGTTTACTTGACAGAGATGGAACTTGAGCTACTTTGTGTAGATTTGGAGAAGTGAGGAAGAAGAGCATAGTATCACTAACTCACATGTGCCATGTGCCATGTGCCTGGCACCCAACACGCTTTATATAACTTAGTTACCAAAATTCCATTGACTGAGGCTCAGACAACTTAAGTTAGTAGCCATGGTTCACACTGCTATTTGCAGAGTTCATATCTTTACCCAGGTATTGATGCCAAAACCTATCTACTTTCCATTACACAGTGCTGAAATGTATTTAAACCTGAAAACAGGCAAGCCAAAGTAGTCAAAAGTCAGGGAAGAAAAGGAAAAACATGATTAAAGCATCCAGGGTTTGTCCAGAATAATTTTATTGGTACATATGGTCGGTTTGGGAGGAAAAGGCTGAAAAAAATCAAAAGATAAGTGGAAAGTGGACCTAAAGTAACTGGACTTAGGCATTGAGAACCGCTGAGGAATAAAATAAAAATATCTGTTTAGGAAGTTTAATATAACGTTTAATAAGCAGAAACTATTGAATAGAAAATAAAGGCAAGGGGACCTGTTAATTAATTATGGCACCAATAAAGAAAAACCTGACACAAGTTGAAAAAAGAGGAGAAAATATTAATTACCTGTTTAATTTTAGTCAAGATGATTACCTTGGATATACTTTAAACAGCAATTAAACTTTGTTACTTCAGTTTTGTGATTATAACAAATATAAATATTAATACATATTGTAAACAAAATGCCTTTTATACTTCTGTAACTTTTGGATAGACGAAGTTAATTAAGAATACATGTGTGGAAGTGAAAAGTAGCACATTGTTATCTGAAGAATGAGATGTGGAAAAAATAAAAGTTGAATACAATATTTCCAAACAGCAATGAAGTATCAGCTGAGATTCAGTAATGCGAATTCCAAATATGTATGACAAAGATGATTTCAATGCTTCCCAGAAATCTTTCAGGGACGGAAATAGAAGTATAGATTTTGGCGATGAGCTTCTAAGTGGATCTAACTATTGTAAATTTATCAGTTAGGGCAAGTAGATCAGCACCATCATTTTAGTATTTTGTATTCTTACCAATTTTTTTCTACATATTGTTTCAATTACTGCAAGAGAGCCATTAAAGCACCAACTATAATTGGGATTTATTTATTTATTTTCACTTCTGACAGTTTTTGCTGTATGTATTTTGAAACATTATTAAACAGGTATATTAAAGAGGTAGTTTGCTATGCCTTTTTGATCAACCTCTTCATCATTACAAAACGTCCTTCATCCTGTGATATTCCTTGGGAAGAGTTCTACTTTGATATTAATACAGACATTTTATTTTTTTAACTTTTACTTATCAGTGTATTTGTATTTAAAGTGCCCCATTTGGACAAGCAAAACTGTAATAACTATCTCTTGAATGTAATGGGCAATTAATACTAAATAAAGTGATTTAGATCATAGGACTTATTACATAATTAATTTCTTATTAATCAAGCAATCAAATAAGCCTGAAGTCTTCCAAAGATAATGCAGAGCTAAAAGAAACCCAATATTTTTTTTAATTTTATAGTATTTACAGAGTTAGACATTAACTTCACAATAAAAGCAGAAGGCCCACATAATTTCTTCATAACTTTTCCACATTGAAATACAAATAAACTATGTTTTAAAGTGGAAATGAATGAAGAAACAGTAACGAACCTCAACTATAAATGACAAAGAGTATGTGGCAAGATGTGAAATTTATGACAAGATAAGGAATATAGAATAAAGTTAAGTATTTTCAGATCTCAAAATAATAGAGATTTCCCTAAAAGCAAGTGTCTGGACTCTGAAAGTCCTTTTCAGCGATTCTTGATTACAAGGAAGAGAATCTGATGAAGAGAGAAGTGACTATATCTGCAGAGACCAAGTTTGATAGAACAGGAACAGAGGTGGATATAAAGTAGAAATCTTACTGACACAAAATTATTTGCTTTTCTTCTTACATTTGGATAGCTTACTATCAAAGAAAATGATTATTACTACTGCAAAAGGGTTTTTTAAATTCTGATTTAAGTCTTATAGCTAGTAAACAAATGAAAATATATTTTGATTGCCTTGAATCTCTATTGCTCAGCCATTTTTCCATGTCGTAATTTATCACAGTTATATTTAGAAGAGCCTCTTTATTGTTACTATGACATCATATTGCAGTGAGTTTTCTCTTCTTTTTATTTTTTTATTCATGACACATCCTTCTATGTCATTAACTAGAACCTTCAAAGACATTGCCAGCGTTGGTGATCTTCACTATTTGTGTATGCTTAACTGACCACCAAGCACACCATGCTGGTGTTCATACCTCCAAAATAACAGTAGTGTGGGAATAAATCCAAGCAACAGCCTTCCTTGCTCTGAGTCTCCATGCAGAACACCATGTCATTACTGTTTCTCCTGCAGTTACTAACCTAATTCTTTCTCTAATATTGATGCCATCTTCTGCTACTACAGATTCCTACCTCTGGTCAATACTTCTTATTTCCTGGTAATACTGACCATTTACTGGAAATGATTTAAATATTTCACTATTGATTTGGAGGACGCTTATTCTATTAATTTTCTTCTATTTCTATTTAGAGAATTTTCAATAATTGGATGATACATTTAATTAAACTAATTTTTGGATATTTTAAATATAATGTTTAATGTTTTTTATTTTCATTGTTGATGTTATATTGATGTTAACTCCAACACTAATGTCTGTAATGAGAAACTTGTACTTTCTTTCTTTTTTCTTTTTTTTTTTGAGATTGAGTCTCACTCTGCCATGAGGCAGGAGTGCAGTGGCATGATCTCTATGCTCACTGCAACTTCCGCCTCCCGGGTTCAAGAGATTCTCCTGCCTCAGCCTCCTGAGTAGCTGGGACTACAGGTGCACGACACCACACCCAGCTAATTTTTGCATTTTTAGTAGAGATGGGGTTTCACCCTGTTGGCCAGGGTGGACTCCATCTCTTGACCTCGTGATCCGCCCGCCTCAGCCTCCCAAAGTGCTGGGATTACAGGTGTAAGCCACTGCTCCCAGGGGAAAAACTTGTACTTTCTATCTGGAAATATGTAATTGTTTTTCACAGTATCCTTAGCAATCAGTAATTTCATAAAAATAAATCTAGAGTGATGCATACATTCATTAAATACAGTTCATTGGCACCTATTAATTTGTAGACAATATTGCTAAGCTCAATGCATTTTCTTTATGATGTTTAATAATCGCTTCTCTACATCTTTCTTTTACTCCTCCCAAGTTCCTATTGGACCTTTCTTCAGCCTCTCACCACCTTTTCTTTAGTTTTGAACATTATCCTTTTAGGGGCAGGCAGGAGTTATTTCACTTCTGTTTGCTTTTTGCTTTTCTTTATTATTTTGCTTATCTTTATAAGGGGAGGCAGGGGTTATTTCACTTTCTATGCTTTTTGCTTTTCCTTTATTACTTCTTTATTCTGAGTTGGGAAATATTATTTTCAATTGAATTCCTTGGTTATAAATTTAGAGGTAAGCAATGATGAGTCCCATATTCCATTTGTCTATTAACATGTAAATTTTAGAATCTTGGTAGTCATCTTTGCAGAATCTTTGTAGAAGCAGTTGAGCAGTTATGTGTAGGTGCATATATTTTATATGCACATTCTTAAAAATTCGTATCATGCCTTTATAAAGTCACTTTAGATCTATCGGTAAGGAAACCACCAGGCATAGGTATTCGCCCTTCTCTCTTTCCCTCAATTCATTATTTGAGTAGTAATTTTACTTTTTTAGATTACAGTTGTATTTCACAATAACCACTTATGTTTTCTCTAATTACAACAATTTTTGTCATTCATATATTCAGAAAATTAGAAAAACAGTTTTTCATTTTAAACAACACGAGTTCATAAACTGGTAAACCCTCACTCTGCCTAAAATGCGGGGGGCAAGCGCCTCTGCGGAACCCACCAGGGGAATCGTCCTTCTAACCAGCACCAGGCCAGCAGATTGCTGTTCAATACACAGCTTGCTTCCTGCTCCTGTGTCCCCTAGGGTCCATCGGATTGAGCACTCACAAGAGGGCAGCCACAGCCTTTCTTTTTTTCTTTTTCTTTTCTTTTTTTTTTTTTTTGAGACGGAGTCTCGCTCTGTCACCAGGCTGAAGTGCACTGGCGCAATCTCGCTTCACTGCAACCTCCGCCTCCCGGGTTCAAGTGAGAGTAGCTGGGACTACAGGCATGCACCACCATGCCCAGCTACTTTTTGTATTTTTAGGAGAGACGGGGTTTCACCATGTTGGCCAGGATGGTCTCGATCTATTGACCTCATGATCGGCCCACCTCGACCTCCCAAATTACTGGGATTACTTGTGTGCGTCAAGGCGCAGGACACACAGCCTTTCTTAGAAAAGCTGAAGAATCCTAAGATCTTGTAGAGCCCTCACCTTAGACTCCGTTCTTGAGAGCTTATTCTTTCTATTTTACCAGGCCTGTTCTCAGAGAACGAACTGAGGTAGGGTAAGAAATATGCCTGCAGTCTAGACCATCCATGCTCTTTTTTGTTCCTTGTTTACTGTCTAGTGATGAAGTAGGTACTTTATGTTCAATTTTTCTCTATTAATTTTTCTATTATCAAATGCATTTCAGGATATACTTTTTCTTTTGAGCACCAATCTGTCCATGAATCAACAATTGTTTTAACCTGTGAAACCTCTAGGATAGTAACTTTTGAATTCACAAAGCAAAGACCCTTTCAAAAAATTTGATGATTTTAAATAATATGCAAACATATAAACAGAATATGTATGCACATGCACAGCATATGCATTTATATAAATGTTTGCATATATATTTCCTTTTGGCGTAATACACTGTATTGTTTTCTAAATGCCTCAAAATTGTACAAAAATATGCTAAAATGTTTCAGTTGTGCGTGTATGCATTTATGAACAATAATCCTTTCAACAAAATGTTATTGGAAAGTATGTATCAGATATTCTTTTAGGCACTGGACATACAAAGTAAATAAAACAGACAAAAATTTCTGCTCTCAAGGAGCTTACATGCTAGGAAAGGAGACTGGCTAGAAGCAAGATATATTCTACTGTGTGTTGATTTCATATCCTGCAACTTTACTGAATTTATTATTTCTAACAGGTTTTTGGTGGAGTCTTTAGGGTTTTCTATGTGTAAGACCATGTTGTCAGTGTACAGAGACAATTTCACTTCTTTCTTTTCAACTGGGGTGCTTTTTTTTCTTTGTCTTGTCAATTGCTCTGGCTAAGACTTCCAGTACTGTGTTGAATACAAGTGTCAAGAATAGGCATCTTTGTCTTGTTCCTACTCTTAGTGGAAAAGCTTTCAGAGTTTACTGTTGAGTACGATGTTGGCTGTGGTTTATCATATATGACCTATATTGCATTAATATTGGGGGAAGCAGAAAAGGAGAAAGGACTTACAGAGTGCCTACATAAATTGGTTATGAGTAACATATAAACTGGGAACAACAAACCACAGCAAACTTCTCCATGCCTCATATTCTGGTGCAGGGTGACCTAGGCTCTGTTACAACAAACATTGTGCTCAGGGATGTAAAACCCCTTTGCAGCACTATGATGTAGCCAGACCTGTAGGCTCCTTGCAAGGCCCACATTCTACCAGTTGCACATAGATAACAGGCTAAAGATAACCTCATGTTCTTGTTTTGTGAAACTCCCAAACCACCACTGTTATCAATCCTTAGAATGACACACCAGTTCTGGCTCACTGATTCACTCCACCACCACGTCACACTCTCCCCACCATCACTCCACCCCTACCCTACAGATCAAAGCGATTGTAACCAATAAATAGTGTGGATGATCAGAGTTTAGTCCTTCACTGCCTCCTCCAGTAATAAGTGATGGCCCCCTGGTTCCACTTTCTCTCCTAATCTGTCTTTTTCTCATTCCTTTGTTGCCACCAAACTCGGGGTACCCACGGGTGTGATGTGGGGCTGGTTCCCTATATTCTGGCCCTCAAAGAGTGAGGCTTCCTACACTTTACATTCCATCTATACCCAATTTGTTGAGAGTTTTTTTTTTATCATGAAAGGATGTTGAATTTTGTTAAATGTCTTCTCTGCATCTATTGAAATGATAGCATGATTTTTTCCTTCATTCAGTTAATATGCTCTAACACATTTATTTGCCTATATTGAGTTACCTTTGCATCTCTGAAGTACTATTGGTGCATGGTTATTTTAATGTCCTGTTGAATTTTCTTTGCTATTTTGTTGAAGATGTTTGCAGCTATGTTCATTAAGGATATTGGTCGAAAATTTTCTGTTTTATTGTTTTGTAATGTTCCTGCCTGGCTTTGGTAGCAAGCTAATACTGGTCTCATAAACGGTGTCTGAAAATTTTTTCTCACCTTCAATTTTGTAGAAGAATTTGTGTTAGTTTTTTAAATGTTTGGTAGAATTCAGCAGTGAACTGGGCTTTTCTTTGATAGGATACTTTTTGTTACTGATTCAATCTCCTTATTTATCGATCTGTTCACATTTTCTGTTCAGATTTTCTGTTTCCTCATGATTTAGTCTAGGTAGGTATCTAAAATTTTTTTCCATTTCTCCTAGGTTATCCAATTTATTGGAATATAGTTGTTCATAATAGTCATCTCTTATGAACCTTTGTATTTCTGATATCAGTTGTAATGTCTTCTCTTTCATTTTTTATTTTATTTATTTTTGAGTCTTCTTTTTTTCTTAGTCTAGATAAAGGTTTGTCAATTTCATCTTTTCAAAAAGCAAACCAAATTTCTATATATTTTTTCTACTATTTTTCTATCTTCCATTTATTTCTGCTCTGTTTCTTATCATTTCTTTCCTTGAACTAGCTTTGAACTTTGTTTCTTTTTCTAGATTTTTAGGGTTGATTTTACCTTCTCTTTTCTTTTTATTTACTTCATTTGAGTTTATTTTTTAAGATTTCAAATTTTATTTTTTAAAACAAGGGGTACATGTGAAGGTTGTTACATGAGTATATGGCATCATCAACAGTAGATTGAACTTTAAGTTATTTATTATGGATCTTTCTTCTTTTTTGATATAGGTGTTTACATCTATAAACTTCCCTTTTAAGCTGCTTTTGCTGTCTCTCATAAGTTTTGATAAGTTGTGTTTTCTATTTTCATTTGTCTCATGAAATTATGTTCTTTTTAATTTTTTTAACTTACTGATTTTTAAGAAGAATGTTGTTTAAAGTCCACATAATTGTGAATTTTCTAAATTCCTACTATTATTGATTTCTAATATTTTACCATTTGGGTTGGGAAAGATACTTGACATGACTTCAGTTTGGTTGGGAAGGATACTTGACATGATTTCAATCTTCTAAAAATTTTAAGACTTGTTTTGTGGCCTAACATATTATTTATCCTAGATAATGTGTCCCTTAGAAGAATGTAAATTCTGCTGATGTTGGATAATGTGTTCTGTAAACGTCTGTTAGGTTCATTTGGTTTAAAGTGTAGCTCAAGTCCAATGTGTCTTTATTGATTTTCTGTCTTGATGATCTTGCTGAAAGTGGAGTGTTGATGTCCACTATTATTATTACATTGTAGTCTATTTCTTTCTTCTGATCTACGAATATTTTCTTTGCATATTTAGATGCTCTTATGGATACAAATATAAAGTTATTTATGATACATATAACTTCCTGATGAACTGACATCTTTATGATTATACAATGACTTTGGCTCTTATCATTATTTAAAAGATTTACGGGAAAATATGAACTGAATAGGTGAACAGGTGGATAATCTCAAGAGGAAAATAGGAACTGTAAAAAAAGGAACGTAAAAATTTCAAAACCAAAATATACAATACATAAAACTAAAAATGGGATAATCTAACTCAAAATATATGTTAGAGACATACAGATATCAATATTGATATCAATATAGACACTCAGAAGTATAACATATGATTTAATATTTTTGGAACTGGATTTCTATGAGAAAAGAAATGGAAAAATATAATAAATAAACATTCAAGGAATTAATGATGAAGAGTCTCCAAAATTATTGTGGAAACTTGTATCACAAAAAGGAATATCAATAGAAAAGAAAAAAACTTCATAAACACAAAGAACATTTTTTCTTATCACTATTATAAATGGTTTAATTTTCATCCTATAGAAATCTTATATATTATGAAATTTATAACAAACATAGAAGTTGTATATAGGTATACATATATACACACAGATGTATATATGACACACTAATATATATATATATCAATATATACTTATATATAAACACTGATATGTATAAGCATATATTTATATATGTACATTGTTTATATATATCAATGTGTATATACAATTACACCAATGTCTGGCGGGTGTTAAAATCAGTTATACGTTATTAAGTTTGTTGAATTGTATGTAAAGTTGTATAATATTAACTTAAAACTTGATGAGATAAGTTAATGATGCACATTGCAATCCATTCAGCACACATTAAATTTAAAGCAACAACAGTGTGTAACTAAAAAGCCAATCAAGTATATAAAACAAAACATAAAATATTACTAAGTTAATCCAAAAGAAGGCAAGAAATCTATAGTTAATAGGACAAGTTGTTGGACTAGATTAAAAAGAAAGACTCATTTCTATGCTATTTACAAAAGACATTTTAACTATAAAAACATGAAAAATTTGAAAGTAAAGAGAAGGCTAAAATGTTCTAGGCAAACAATATACACGAGAGATTGTGTGTCCATATTAAAATGAACAAAATAGACTTCAAGACAAGGAGTATTCACATGATAGAGAGGGCATAGATAAAGAGAACTATGTCATACAGTAAAAGGGTTAATACATCAGGAAGACAAAACAATCAGTAATGTGTATGCATATAATAACAGAGCTTTTATATTTATGAACTAACCGTGAAGAAAACTAAAGCAATAGACATATCTACAAGCATTGTTGGAGAATTTAGCCTCTTAATAGATGATAGACTAAGCATTTCAAAAATAATAAATATATGAAAAACTGATCAGTACTTTTGAACAACTTAATCTAAATGCATTTAAGGAATAATACACACAATAACTTCAGATTAATATTATTAGTATTTTATTCAAGATATTTGCATCATTATTTATAAGTTATAATGTTTGGTAGATACTCTCTCCAGATTTTACTAGCTTTTATCCTCAATATACTTGTTCTGTAAAAATAATTAAAAATTTTAAATGTTTTTCAGAGATCTGGAGTAGTACATATAACATTTAAACTCTATATCTTTAAAAATTCGATAGAGGAAAGTAAATTAAAAATCTTCTGGAAAGTATTTGATCATTCTAGATGCCATTAAAACCATTAATAATTGATGGCTTCCATAGTAAAAGGTCAAAATATTGACATGAAATGGTTTGGATGAAACTAATTTCAACCTTCATGAATGACTTTGAGGGATGCAAGCCTTCAGTAGAGGCAGTACCTGCAGACATGGTGGAAATAGCAAGAGAAGTAGAATTAGAAGCGAAGCCAGACTATGTGACTGAATTGCTGCAATCTCAGGATCAAACTTGAATGAATGAGGAGGTGCTGCTTAGGCATGAGCCAAGAAAGTGGTTTCTTGGGATGGGATGAAATCTATTTATGGTGAAGATGCTGTGAACATCACTGCAATGACAACAAAGGATTTAGAATACTGCATAAACTTAGCTGATGAGGAACTGACAAGGTTTGACAGAATTGACTCCAAATTTGAGTTTCCACTGTGAGTAAAATGCTATCAAGCAGCATCACATGCTACAGATAAGCCTTTTTGTGAAAGGAAAAGTAAACTGATGCAGCAAACTTCAGAGATATAGACTAATGGAACAGAACAGAGGCCTCAGAAGTAACAACAAACATCTACAACCATCTGATCTTTGACAAACCTGACCAAAACAAGCAATGAGGAAAGAACTCCCTACTTAATAAATGGTGTTGGGAAAACTGGCTATCCATATGCAGAAAGCTGAAACTGGATCCCTTCCTTACATCTTAACTCCAGATGGATTAAAGATTTAAACATAAGGCTGAACACCATAAAAACCCTAGGAGAAAACCTAGACTATACCATTCAGATCATAGGCATAGACAAGGACTTCATGACTAAAACACCAAAAGCAATGACAACAAAAGCCAAAATGGACAAATGGGATCTAATTAAACTTAGCCCTTACACAGCTAAAGAAACTATAATTAGAGTGAACCAGCAACCAACAGAATGGGAAAAAAAGTTTTGCAATGTACACATCTGACAAGGGCTAATAACCAGAATCTACAAGGAACTTAAAGACATTTACAAGAAAAAACAACCCCAACCAAAAGTGGGCAAAGGATATGAACAGACACTTCTCAAAAGAAGACATTTATGCAGCCAACAAACATGTGAAAAACTACTCATCATCACTGGTCATTAGAGAAATTCAAATCAAAACCACATTGAGATCTCATGCCAGTTAGAACAGCAATCATTAAAAAATCAGGAGACATCAGATGTTGGAGAGGAGGTGGAGAAATAAGAACACTTTTACTGTTACTGGGAGTGTAAATTAGTTCAACAATTGTGGAAGACAGTGTGGCAATTCCTCAAGGATCTAGAAATAGAAATACCATTTGACCTAGCAATTCCATTACTAGGTATATACCCAAAACATTATAACTCATTCTACTATAAAGATACATGCACATGTATGTTTATTGCAGCATTGTTCACAATAGCAAGACATGGAACCGATCCAAATGCCCATCAATGATGGACTGGATAAAGACAATGTGGCACTTATACCCCATGGAATACTATGTAGCCATAAAAAAGGATGAGTTCATGTCCTTTGCAGGGACATGGATGAAGCTGGAAACCATCATTTTCAGCAAACTGACATAAGAACAGAAAACCAAACACCTCATGTTCTCACTTATATGTGAGTGTTGAACAATGAGAACACATGGACACAGGGAGGGGAACATCACACACATAGGCCTATTGGGGGTGTTGGGGGGCTAGTGGGGGGATAGAAGGGTGTGGGGGGGATTGGGAATGGATAACATTAGGAGAAATACCTAATGTAGGTGACTGGGTGATGGATGCAGGAAACCACCATGCCACGTGTATACCTAAGTAACAAACCTGCATGATCTGCACATGTACCTCAGAATTTAAAGTATAATAAAAAAGAAATTAATTAAAATTAACAAAAAAATTAACGATTTTTTAAAAAAGCATCAGATGCTACAGATAAGTCTTTTGTGAAAGGAAGAGTCAACTGATGCAGCAAACTACATTATTGTATTACTATTTTTTAAATAGCCACAGCCATCCCAGCTTTTAGCAACCACCACCCTGATCAGTCAGTAGCCGTCAACATCTAGGCAAGAATCTCCATCAGAAAAATGACTACAACTCACAGAAGGCCCAGATGTTCATTAGCATTTTTAGCAATAAACTATTTTTAAATTTTAAAATTCTGGCCTCTAAGAATTCTCTAAGAATTCATCCAGACCTGGTACTTCCTCACCATTCAATACTCCCTTATATCTCACCTCCAGGGTTAAAATTTTAATAATTTCTATAGTTGTTTATAAAATTAATAACTTTAATCCTCTCTTTCCACTGTAATCAATTTTGGTAAATATTCTTTTTTAGAGATTTATTAATTTCACCTAGGATTTGAATGTATATATCTAGAGTTGTAGAATATACTTTCTTGTGATTTTTTTCCAGTAGTATATTTTCTTTATTACAAAAATAATTCACTTTCATTGTAGAACATTTAGAAAATACAGATAATTTTTTTACAAAACCAACCCACTCATCATTTCCCCTACTCCCCTGCACAGCTAATTTTGGCTACTTCTGGTGTTTATTCTTCTGGGCTTATTTTCCAGGACTAAATAGACTTTAAAATATTTACTTAACAAACATGGGATCTTACCTGATTATTGATTTTCAACATTGTTCTTTACCTGATTGAGTGTTAAATATCTTACAGTATCAATCAATATAAATATTTATAATTTGCAATTTTAATTTTAGTAACTTCTAGCATTCTATTCTAAGACCATTCCATATATTTTTAATTATATATATGTATTTACTTTTATTTATGGTTATTCTTTATTTCAATAGGTTTTTGGGGAACTGGTGGTATTTGGCTACATGAATAAGTTCTTTATTGATGATTTCTGAGATTTTGGTGCACCCATCCCCTGTATCTACCCAGAGGAAAATAAGTCATTACATGGAAAAGATACTTTCTTGTGATGTTTGTAAAGTTCTTCTATTACATCTGCTATTGAAGAACATATTAGATTTAGAAAAGCCACAATGATAAGTGAAATCCGTGTAGAAACAGAAGCTACAGATCATTTCTTACCTTATCTGTACCTTTTCTCTCTCTTTATAATTCGATGAGTTAGTCAATATGATTTTTTAGTTTTAAGATTTTTTTCTTTATTTGAACTTGAGACAAACGTTTTTATGATTATGACAATGACTATTTTATCTATTGAACTCCTAGATTTGTGCTCTAAACATTTTCTCTTTTCTATAATATTTACATCATTTTTCTTTAGGTACTATTATCATGCACCTTGAATTTATTTAATCCTTCAGTTATTAAATCAGATACATAATAGTCTTCTTTTATCCACAGGCCAAATGATCCAAGTCTCCCAGTGGATGCTTGAAAGCACAGATAATACTAAACCCTATAAATATTATGTCTTTTTGATTTGATAATGAGAAGGCTATGAAGTGACTAACTGGCAGGAAGTGGTTACAGGGTGGATACACTGGACAAAGGAATGATCCACCACCTGGAACGGACAGAGTCGGATGGCCTGATTTTATCATGTGACTCAGAACATCATGCAATGTAAAACTTATGAACTGTAATTCTTCACTTAATGGATCTGAATGTCCATTGACCACACATAACTGAAACCACAGAAAGCGAAACTACAGATGACAGAGGCAACTATACTGCTATAGCTTTACTACATTCCATTTAAGACAACTTAACTTTTTAATTTATAGGGGTTTTTTCTTTATATCAAGTCTCATGATTTATGGATATAAGGGCTAGAACATTAATTTTACTTATGTTAAAATCTTTTTGTCTATTTGTTTTTATAAACCCTGTTTCTACAAAGTTACTTCTTCAGTTGAGTGCATTTTGTTATCTCTCAGTCATGGTGCTGTTATTCCAATATTCAAAAATTCTGGTTGCATTTTCATATTTGTAAGTGTTAACTTCTGTTTACCTTTGCATTCTTTCATTCTGCATATTTGTAGCTGCTATTTGTATTTGTTATTTTTTTCTAAGTTATCAATCAGATTTCTGCTTGTTCTTTTCTAAGAATTATTTAAAATGAAAGTGGCACACCCTCTTACTTATTTTTTCATCTTTCAAGTGGTTTTAAAAGATACATGTGTGTTCAATCTAACTTCTTGTTTTGGCCTTCCACATTAAATATTAGCTCTCTCTTTTGCCATTAAATTAAAATTTTTTTCTGAAGCTTGTTGACACTTCTTAGCTTCCATCGATTTTTAAATAAAAAAAATTGGCAAAAAAATTAACTAGAGATTTTATCATTACTCTTTTTATTATACTTCATTATCTCAAGCATATTATAAAAATCAAAGATTATAATAATACGTTCTTTTCAGTGTTTTTGTCCATGGTTAGTTTACCTGTTATACAATTTCTGTAATATTTAATTGTAAATAAAGGTAAAAAATACACAAATGCAATGAAAATCTACATTGTAGAGCTTTAAAAATTAATGAAGTTAACAGATTTAGAAATAGAATAGAAAAAACATAAAAATTATCCTTTAGTTCATTTTATTAAAGGAGCCTGTTTTCATTAAGTTTAATGCATGAGAAAGGTATGTAAGAGGGCATAACATATGAAAATGTTTAAAGGGATATTGTTACAACCAATATTTGCAAAGTACTACCTAAATTCTCTTTTATAGTTGTATTCTTTACAAATAAACTATAATGAATGTTCACTTACATTGTTAGTAATTGTTTTTCCCTTACTCTGTATTTTGAAAAACTGCTATATGAATTAGAAAACAAATAAATATGCAAATTAAATATCTTAAGAAATAAAAAAACATAAAGGCTAATGATAGTAATATAATATTGAAAATGCCTATATAATAATTTCAAAACACTTTCTCATTTCTTATTCATGAGGCACTTGCGCTTTGAGGTTATTATCAATGTTAATAGTAAACTAAAATTGCTAAGTAATTGATATTGCTAAATAACTGCAGTATATCAGAGATTAAGTTTCCTTTCATATTTTTGTTCAAGAATGTCTTCTTCAAAATATAAAAGTTTTTTTTTTTTTATTGCATTTTAGGTCAGGGGGTACATGTGAAGAATATGGAAGATTGTTGCATAGGTACACACATGGCAGTGTGATTTGCTGCCTTCCTCCCCATCACCTATATCTGGCATTTCTCCCCATGCTATCCAATCATGTTCAAGCTAAGAGCCAAATCAAGAATGCAATCCCATTTATACCAGCCAGGAAAAGAAGAAGAAGAAGAAGGAGGAGGAGGAGGAGGAAGAGGAGGAGGAGGAGGAGGAGAAGAAGAAGAAGAAGAAGAAGAAGAAGAAGAAGAAGAAGAAGAAGAAGAAGAGAGAAGAAGAAGAAGAAGAAGAAGAAAGAGAAGAAGAAGAAGAAAAAGAAATCTAGGAATACTTGTACTCAAGAAGGTGAAAAACCTCTACAAGGAAAACTACAAAACACTGCTGCAAAAACATCATAGATGGCACAAACAAATGGAAAAATATCCCAGTCATGGATTCAAAGAATCTATGTTTTCAAAGTGCCCATATTGCCCAAAGCAATCTATAGATTCAGCACGCTTCCTATCAAACTACCACTGTAATTTTTCACAGAACTTTTTTTAAACTATGCTAAAATTCACATGGAACCAAAATAGCAACCCAAATAGCCAAAGCAATCCTAAGCAAAAAGAACAAAGCCAGAGGCATCAAATTACTAGACTTCAAACTGTACTATAAGGCTATAGTAACTGAAACAGCATGCTGCTTGTACGAAGACAGACACACAAACTACTGACACAGAATAGATAACCCAGAAATAAAACTGCATACCTACAGCCATCTGATATTTGACAAAGTCAACTAAAATATGAAATGGAGAAAGGACTCCCTATTCAATAAATGGTGCTGAGATAGTTGGCTGTCTGTATGCAGAATGAAAGTGAACCCTTACCTTTATTTATTTATTTATTTATTTATTTATTTAATTGCATTTTAGGTTTGGGGGTACATGTGAAGAACATGGAAGATTGTTGCATAGGTACACACATGGCAGTGTGATTTGCTGCCTTCCTCCCCATCACCTATATCTGGCATTTCTCCCCATGCTATCCCTCCCCAGCTCCCCCACCCCTCACTATCCCTCCCCTTTTTCCCCCTGACAGACCCCAGTGTACAAAAATTAATTCAAGCTTAATTTAAAAATTAAATGTAAGACCTCAAACTATCAGACTCCCAGAAGAAAATCTAGAAAACACTATTCTGGACATTGGTCTTGGGAAAGAATTTATGATTAAATTCTCAAAAGCAGTTGCAACAAAAATAAAAATTAGCAAGTGTGCCTAATTAAAGAGCTTCTTCACAGCAAAAACAAAACAAAACAAAACAACAACAACAACAAAAAAACTATCAACAGAGTAAACAAACAACCTACAGAATGGGAGAAAATATTCACAAACTATAGATCTGGCAAACAGCTAATATTCAGAGTCTATCAGGAACGTAAACAATTCAACAAGGAAAAAAACCAAATAGCCCCAATGAAAAAGTGGGTGAAAGACATTATAACAGACACATCAAAAGACAACATACAAAAAAATGCTCAACATTACTAATCATCAGAGAAATGCAAATTGAAACCACAATAAGATACCATCTTACACCAGTTAGAATGGCTTTTGTAAAAAAGTAAAAAAATAACAGATGTTGGTGAGGTTGCAGAGAAAAGGGAATGCTGATACACTGTTGGTAGGAAGGTAAATTAGCAGCCACTGTGAAAAGCAGTTTGAAGAGTTCTCAAAGAACCTAAAGCAAAACTACCATTCAACCCAGAAGTCCCATTACTGGTTATATATCCAAAAATAATAAATCATTCTACCAAGAAGACACCTGCACTAGTATGTTCATTGTAGCACTATTCACCATAGATACAGATTCGACCCAGGTGTCAAACAACATTGGATTGAATAAAGAAAATGTGGTACATATACACCATGGAATACTATGCAGTCTTAAAAAATAGCACAGTCATGCCATTTGCATCAAAATGAATGGAGCTAGAGGCCATTATCTTAAGCAAATTAATACAGGAAAGGTAAACAAAATACTCCATGTCCTCACTTACAAGTGAAAGTTTAATATTGGATACTTATGAACATAAAGATGGCAAGAGTAGACACTGGAGACTACTCTGAGAGGTAAAAAGGATGGAGTAAGTGTTAAAAACATAACTCTTGGGTACTGCACTCACTACCTAGATGATGAGATCCTCCTGCATACTATATATTCATTCCACATGCAAAGTTCTAATCTAACAAACCTGCATATGTACACTCTGAATCTAAATGAAAAGCTGAAATTATTCTTTTTTAAAAGCTTGAGTTACCACTTGAAGAATATATTAAATTCAGACAAGTTAAAATGATCAATGGAACCAGTATGGAAGCTGATATGGTTTGGTTCTGTGTCCCCACCCAAATCTCATGTTGAATTTTAATTCCCAATGCTGGGGGAGAGACCTAGAGGAAGGTGATTTGATCATGGGGCATATTTCCCCCTTGCTGTTCTCGTAATAGTGAGGCTCATGACATCTGATGATTTAAAAGTGTATGGCACTTCCCCCTTCACACTCTCTCTTCTGTGCCACGTAGAGATGTGCTTACTTCTCCTTACCCCTTCTGCCATGATTTCAAGTTTTCTGAGGCTTCCCCTTCATAGCTTATATACCGCCTGTATAGCCTGTGGAACTGTGAGTCAATTAAACCTCTGTTCTTTATAAATTACTCAGTCTCCGGTATTTATTATGGCAGTGTGAGAATAGACTAATACAGAAGCAGAAAATACAACTCACATTCAGAAAACCACTGGTACATGATTTAGGTGGAGACAAGAGGGTTCATGCCAGAATCATCAGACATAGAGAGCATCCTTGGTTTTTCCTGTACCACTTCTTATCTCCCTCTTTGCTTATGTCTTGTTTACTGGTGCACTTCTTGTCTTCTCCATCATTTTGAAGGTTGATCCCATGCTCTTGGACAGTTGCTTCGATACTTCCTTATACTCTCAAGGCAAACAAAAAGTTGCCTGCATATTTGGAAAGGAGATAGGTTAATGACTGTGCATGTTACCTGTCCAAAAGACTGATAGTTTGTTGTAGTAGATGCTGAGATTCACATTGGCAAAATGTGTATTCTGCTGTTGTAGCATGTTCTCGAAATGTCAAGTAGATCGGCCAGGCTTGGTGGCTCACGCCAGTAATCCCGGTCCTTTGGGAAGCTGAGGTAGGAGGATCACTTGAGCCAAGGAACTTGAGACCAGCCTGGGAAACATTGATAAATACCACCTCTAATTAAAAAAAAAAATTAAACTAGGTCAAGTATGATGGTGGGTTTTCATAGGTCTCATAATTCTCCAACTATTTAATTGCAGATTTTTCCATTTCTCCTTTGTATTGTGAAGCCCTCATAGTATGTGAAGATGGATTTAGAATCATTAGGTATTCATAAATTAACTCCTTTATTATTTTACAATACCCCTCTTTACAAATCTTTGTGATTTTTCTTGTTCTGAAATGTATTCTCTGATATTAATATAGTGGTATTTTTTCATCCTTTTAACTGAAATCTATGTCATTATATTTAAAGTGTGCATCTTGTAGAAAATACATATTTGGAAATTTCCTTTTATTCAGTATGACAGTCATTTGCCCTGCATCTTTAGTGTTAAAAAATTCACACTCACAGTGACTTTTTTTGTTGTTGAGTTTAAAGATACTGTATTGTTGTTTTCTATGTGTATTTTTTCTTCTTTTCCTTCCTTCTTTTGGGTTGATTCTTGTTTACAATTCTAGTTCTACTAATGACTTATTAGATATTGTTTTTATGATTTTAGATGTTGTATTTCTAAAGTATGCATATTTTGTCATATGCTGTCATCACATAATGTTACAGAATTTCATGCATAGTGAACAGATGATCCTCAATTTACATTCAGATAAACTCATCATAAGTTAAAAATTTATTTAATGCATCTCACCTATTGCACATTATACCTTAGCCTGGCCTACTTAAAACATGCTCAGAACACTTACACTAGCCCACTGTTGGACGGAGTCATACAGCAACACTGCACTGCAAAGCATGGTTGTTTACCCTCATCAGTTGTGCAACTGGCTGGGAGCTCATCTCCCTGCCCTTCCCTAGCATCATAAGAGAGCATCAGACTTCACATTGCTAGCCTGAGAAAAAATTTGAAATGCAATTTCTCCTGAATGCATATCACTTTTGCACCATCATAAAGTGAAAATATTGTCAATCAAACTAGTCAGGACTATTTGTATGGTTCTTTTTTTTTTTTTTTTTTTTTTTTTTTGACAGGGTCTCTCTGTCACCCAGGCTGGAATACAGTGGCCCATTTATAGCTCACTGCAGCCTTGACCTCCTGGGCTCAAGTAATTTTGTCACCTCAGCCTTCCGAATAGCTGGGATTACAGGCACACACCACCGTGACCTGCCTGTCTGTGCAATTCTGTTGCACCCCTCTTAAACTTTTTGCTATTGTTAACCATGTATTCTCCTTCTGTTTTTGTTATAAATCCCACAATACACTGTTACTACTTTAGCTTACAGAGAATCAACTATCATTTAGAGTAATTCAAATAAGAAAGTGTCTTCCATATTTATCTGATGTATACCATTTCTGAGGTAGTTTGTTTCTTTCTGGAGATCCTAATTTTCCTCAGACATCACTTTCCTTTTGCATGACAGACGTTCCCTTAACATTTCATGGAGTGCAGATTTTCTAATAGCACTCTTTATTCACTTTGGTTTTTCTGAAAAAGTCTCTTTTATGCTATTAAAATCTGGGATGGCAGTTATGTTTTCCCTCATAATTTAAAGAGATCACTTTGTTGTCTTCAGGCTTGCACAAGTTCTTGTCAAATTCTTGTGGAATTCTTACATTTGTGGTTATAGAAGGGATGTTTCTTCAATCTTGGACTGATGATCAGTAATTCCTTTTATTTTTGTTCTTCAGGAGTTTGTGATATGTGTAGGTGTGGCTTTCATGTGTGAGGGTGTGAGCATGTATGTGTGTCTCCTGCCGTGGGTCTCTGGGCTTCTTGCATGGGTGGCACATTATCTTACAAAAAATTCAGCAAGTTCTAAGCCATGAAAATTTTGAATAATTCTTCTACCCAAGTCTCTACCTTTTCTTCTCCTGGAACACATGTTACTTTTCTGTAGCATTGCTTGACATTGTCTCACAAATACTGGATGCTCTATGCTGGTTTGTGTTTGTTTTCCTTATTTTTTAATTTGTGCAATCTCTATTGACATACTTCAGTTTTCTCATTCTTTCTTCAGCTGTATCTAGCTGCTTCCAATGTGAGTCTGCTAATCAGCAGATCTTAAAATAAAGTAGTATCTCTAATTAGTCAGATGAGTCTGATATAATCACAATAGTCCCTAACATTCATATAAGGAGGCAGAAAAAGGGTGAAGTAACACAGATAAGGGAATCAATCAGCTATTGGAAGGGGACCGTGTGCCAAGAAAGGCAGCTAGGTTTTGGAAACTGGAGAAAGAAAGGAAATGGATTCTCCTCTAGAGCTCTGGAACCAATCAAACTTCTGACACCTTAATTTTAGTCTGGTGAAATCCATTTTGTACTTCTGAGTTCCAGATCAATAAGGTAATACATGTGTTGTTTTAGACTGCCATGTTTGTGGTAATTTGTCTAGCAGCAACAAGAAATTTTACATTGCTTTTCCTACTAGGGTACAGGGTATTTACTTGTACCTCTCTTCCAGAAGCAAAGTATAAATTGTCTGTATCCTAAAGCTAGAAATGTTTCCTACTCTTTTCTCAGAGGGGAACAGATTTTGTTTCTATGTCTTCCCTGGAAGATATAAATTTTTACCTTAAACCCATAGCCAAGAAGGCTGAATGGCCTCTCTTAGTGACCTAAGGCTTTGGATTCTTATAAAAGAAGGGTTAGTTGCAATAGGCAGATCTTCACTCCTGTCAACAAGCTGAGACCAATCATTTCTTTTTTTTTATTGCATTTTAGGTTTGGGGGTACATGTGAAGAACATGGAAGATTGTTGCATAGGTACCCACATGGCAGTGTGATTTGCTGCCTTCCTCCCCATCACCTATATCTGGCATTTCTCCCCATGCTATCCCTCCCCCAACTCCCCACCCCCCACTATCCCTCCCCTTTTTTCCCCCGACAGACCCCAGTGTGTGATACTCCCCCTCCCTGTGTCCATGTGTTCCCATTGTTCAGCACCCGCCTATGAGTGAGAATATGCGGTGTTTGATTTTCTGTTCCTGTGTCAGTTTGCTGAGAATGATGGTTTCCAGGTTCATCCATGTCCCTACAAAGGACACGAACTCATCGTTTTTGATGGCTGCATAATATTCCATGGTGTATATGTGCCACATTTTCCCTGTCCACTCTATCATCGATGGGCATTTGGGTTGGTTCCAGGTCTTTGCTATTGTAAACTGTGCTGCAATGAACATTCGTGTGCATGTGTCCTTATAGTAGACGATTTATAGTCTTTTGGATATATACCCAGTAATGGGATTGCTGGATCAAATGGAATTTCTATTTCTAGGTCCTTGAGGAATCGCCACACCGTCTTCCACAATGGTTGAACTAATTTACACTCCCACCAACAGTGTAAAAGCGTTCCTATTTCTCCACATCCTCTCCAGCATCTGTTGTCTCCAGATTTTTTAATGATCGCCATTCTAACTGGCGTGAGATGGTATCTCAATGTAGTTTTGATTTGCATTTCTCTAATGACCAGTGATGATGAGCATTTTTTCATATGTTTGTTGGCTTCATGTATGTCTTCTTTTGTAAAGTGTCTGTTCATATCCTTTGCCCACTTTTGAATGGGCTTGTTTGTTTTTTTCTTGTAAATGTGTTTCAGTTCTTTGTAGATTCTGGTTATCAGCCCTTTGTCAGATGGGTAGACTGCAAAAATTTTTTCCCATTCTGTTGGTTGCTGATTCACTCTAATGACTGTTTCTTTTGCTGTGCAGAAGCTATGGAGTTTGATTAGGTCCCATTTGTCTATTTTGGCTTTTGTTGCCACTGCTTTTGGTGTTTTGGTCATGAAGTCCTTGCCTACGCCTATGTCCTGAATGGTTTTGCCTAGATTTTCTTCTAGGGTTTTTATGGTGTTAGGTCTTATGTTTAAGTCTTTAATCCATCTGGAGTTAATTTTAGTGTAAGGTGTCAGGAAGGGGTCCAGCTTCTGCTTTCTGCACATGACTAGCCAGTTTTCCCCAACACCATTTATTAAACAGGGACTCGTTTCCACATTGTTTGTTTTTGTCAGGTTTGTCAAAGATCAGGTGGTTGTAGATGTGTTGTGTTGCGTCGGAGGTCTCTGTCCTGTTCCATTGGTCTATATCTCTGTTTTGGTACCAGTACCATGCTGTTTTGATTACTGTAGCTTTGTAGTATAATTTGAAGTCCGGGAGTGCGATGCCTCCAGCTTTGTTCTTTTTGCTTAGAATTGACTTGGCTATGCGGGCTCTCTTTTGGTTCCATATGAAGTTTAAGGTGGTTTTTTCCAGTTCTTCAAAGAAGGTCATTGGTAGCTTAATAGGGATAGCATTGAATCTGTAAATTACTTTGGGCAGTATGGCCATTTTGACAATATTGATTCTTCCTAGCCGTGAACATGAAATATTTCTCCATCTGTTTGTGTCCTCTCTTATTTCATTGAGCAGTGGTTTGTAGTTCTCCTTGAAGAGGTCCTTTACATTCCTTGTTAGTTGTATTCCTAGGTATTTTATTCTCTTTGTGGCGATTGTGAATGGTAGTTGGTTCTTGATTTGGCTGTCTTTAAGTCTGTTATTGGTGTATAGGAATGCTTGTGATTTTTGCACATTGATTTTATATCCTGAGACTTTGCTGAAGTTGCTTATCAGTTTCAGGAGATTTTGGGCTGAGACGATGGGGTTTTCTAGATATACAATCATATCGTCTGCAAATAGAGACAATTTGACTTCCTCCTTTCCTATTTGAATACCCTTTATTTCTTTTTCTTGCCTGATTGCTCTGGCTAGAACTTCCAGTACTATATTGAATAGGAGTGGTGAGAGAGGGCATCCTTGTCTAGTGCCAGCTTTCAAAGGGAATGCTTCTAGTTTTTGCCCATTCAGTATGATATTGGCTGTTGGTTTGTCGTAAATAGCTTTTATCATTTTGAGATACGTTCCATCAATACCTAGTTTATTGAGAGTTTTTAGCATAAAGGGCTGTTGAATTTTGTCAAAGGCCTTCTCTGCATCAATTGAGATAATCATGTGGTTTTTGTCTTTGGTTCTGTTTATGTGGTGGATTATGTTTATAGATTTGCATATGTTGAACCAGCCTTGCATCCCCCGGGATGAAGCCTACTTGATCATGGTGGATAAGCTTTTTGATGTGCTGTTGCAATCGGTTTGCCAGTATTTTATTGAAGATTTTTGCATCTATTTTCATCATGGATATTGGCCTGAAGTTTTCTTTTCTTGCTGAGTCTCTGCCAGGTTTTGGTATCAGGATGATGTTGGTCTCATAAAATGATTTAGGAAGGATTCCCCTCTCTTTGGATTGTTTGGAATAGTTTCAAAAGGAATGGTACCAGCTCCTCTTTGTATGTCTGGTAGAATTCGGCTGTGAACCCATCTGGACCTGGGCTTTTTTTGGGGTGGTAGGCTCTTAATTGCTGCCTCAACTTCAGACCTTGTTATTGGTCTATTCAGGGTTTCGACTTCTTCCTGGTTTAGGCTTGGGAGGATGCATGTGTCCAGGAATTTATCCATTTCTTCCAGGTTTACTAGTTTATGTGCATAGAGTTGTTTGTAATAATCTCTGATGATGGTTTGAATTTCTGTGGAATCTGTGGTGATATCCCCTTTATCGTTTTTTTATTGCATTTATTTGATTATTTTCTCTTTTCTTTTTTATTAATCTGGCTAGTGGTCTGTCTATTTTGTTGACCTTTTCAAAAAACCAGCTCCTGGATTTGTTGATTTTTTGAAGAGTTTTTCGTGTCTCTATCTCCTTCAGTTCTGCTCTGATCTTAGTTATTTCTTGTCTTCTGCTAGGTTTTGAGTTTTTTTGATCTTGCTCCTCTAGCTCTTTCAATTTTGATGATAGGGTGTCAATTTTAGATCTCTCCTTGCTTCTCATGTGGGCATTTATTGCTATATACTTTCCTCTAGAGACTGCTTTAAATGTGTCCCAGAGATTCTGGTATGTTGTGTCTTCGTTCTCGTTGGTTTCAAAGAACATCTTCATTTCTGCCTTCATTTCGTTGTTTATCCAGTCAATATTCAAGAGCCAGTTGTTCAGTTTCCATGAAGCTGTGTGGTTCTGAGTCAGTTTCTGAGTTCTGAGTTCTAACTTGATTGCACTGTGGTCTGAGAGACTGTTTGTTATGATTTCTGTTCTTTTGCATTTGCTGAGGAGTGATTTACTTCCAATTATGTGGTCAATTTTAGAGTAGGTGTGATGTGGTGCTGAGAAGAATGTATATTCTGTGGATTTGGGGTGGAGAGTTCTGTAAATGTCTATTAGGTTTGCTTGATCCAGGTGTGAGTTCAAGTCCTGGATGTCCTTGTTAATTTTCTGTCTTGTTGATCTGTCTGACATTGACAACGGGGTGTTCAAGTCTCCCACTATTATTGTGTGGGAATCTAAGTCTCTTTGTAAGTCATTGAGAACTTGCCTTATGTATCTGGGTGCTCCTGTATTGGGTGCGTATATATTTAGGATCGTTAGCTCTTCTTGTTGCATTGATCCTTTTACCATTATGTAATGTCCTTCTTTGTCTCTTTTGATCTTTGTTGGTTTAAAGTCTATTTTATCAGAGATGAGAATTGCAACTCCTGCTTTTTTTTGCTCTCCATTTGCTTGGTAAATCTTCCTCCATCCCTTTATTTTGAGCCTTTGTGTATCTCTGCATGTGAGATGGGTTTCCTGGATACAGCACAGCGATGGGTTTTGGCTTTTTATCCAATTTGCCAGTCTATGTCTTTTAATTGGGGCATTTAGTCCATTTACATTTAGGGTTAATATTGTTATGTGTGAATTTGATCCTGCCATTTTGATGCTAGGTGGCTGTTTTGCCTGTTAGTTGATGCAGTTTCTTCATTGTGTTGATGGTCTTTACTGTTTGGTATGTTTTTGGAGTGGCTGGTACTGGTTGTTCCTTTCTATGTTTAGTGCCTCTTTCAGGAGCTCTTGTAAAGCAGGCCTGGTGGTGATGAAATCTCTGAGTACTTGCTTGTTCGCAAAGGATTTTATTTTTCCTTCACTTATGAAGCTCAGTTTGGCTGGATATGAAATTCTGGGTTGAAAGTTCTTTTCTTTAAGGATGTTGAATATTGGCCCCCACTCTCTTCTGGCTTGTAGGGTTTCTGCTGAGAGATCTGCTGTGAGTCTGATGGGCTTCCCTTTGTGGGTAACCCGACCTTTCTCTCTGGCTGCCCTTAGCATTTTCTCCTTCATTTCAACCCTGGTGAATCTGACGATTATGTGCCTTGGGGTTGCTCTTCTTGAGGAATATCTTTGTGGTGTTCTCTGTATTTCCTGGACTTGAATATTGGCCTGCTTTCCTATGTTGGGGAAGTTCTCCTGGATAATATCCTGAAGAGTATTTTCCAGCTTGGATTCATTCTCTCCTTCACATTCAGGTACACCTATCAAACGTAGATTAGGTCTTTTCACATAGTCCCATATTTCTTGGAGACTTTGTTCATTCCTTTTTACCCTTTTTTCTCTACTCTTTCCTTCTCGTTTTATTTCATTGAGTTGATCTTCCACCTCTGATATAATTTCTTCTGCTTGGTCAATTCGGCTGTTGAAACTTGTGTATGCTTCGCAAAGTTCTTGTGTTGTGTTTTTCAGCTCCATCAATTCACTTACATTCCTCTCTAAGTTGGTTATTCTCATTAGCATTTCGTCAAATCTTTTTTCAAGGTTGTTAGTTTGTTTACATTGGGTTAGAACATGTTCTTTTAGCTCACAGAAGTTTCTTACTACCCACCTTCTGAAGCTTGATTCAGTCATTTCATCACACTCATTGTCCATCCAGCCTTGTTCCCTTGCTGGTGAGGAGTTGCGATCCCTTGTAGGAGGAGAGGCATTCTGGTTTCGGGTGTTTACCTCCTTTTTGCGCTGGTTTCTTCCCATCTTTGTGGATTTATCTATGTGTGGTCTTTGTGGTTGGTGATTTTCAGATGGGGTCTCTCAGTGGACGTCCCGTTTGTTGATGATGAAGTTATTTATTTCTGTTTCTTAGTTTTCCTTCTAACAGTCTGGCCCCTCTGCTGTAGGACTGCTGAGGTCCACTCCTGGCCCTGCTTGCCTGGGGGATCACCTGCAGCAGCTGCAGAACAGTAACGGTTGCTGCCAGTCTCTTCTTCTGCTATCTTTGTCCCAGAAGAATACCCGCCAGATGTCCGTCTGAGCAATCCTTTGTGAGGTGACTCATTGGATATGTGGGGATCAGGGAGCTGCTTGAGGAGACAGAGTTTCCTTTATAGGAGCTCAAGTGCTGAGCTGTGAGCTCCGTTGTTCATTCAGAGTTGCTGGGCAGGTACGTTTAAGTCTGCTGCAGCAGAACTCATAAACCCCTTTTTTCCTCAGGTGCTCTGTCCCGGGGAGTTAGGGCTTTATTTATGAGTTTCCCTGGTGCTGCTGCCTTTTTCTCAGGGCTGCCTTGCCCAGTGATGAGGCAGCGTAGTCACTGTTTGCCTACAGAGGCTTTGCTGAGCTGCTGTGGGCTCCGCCCAGCTCCCCTATGAACTTCCCTGCAGTCCTGTTTATACCGGTGTAGTGAGAACTGCCTCAGCAATGGCAAACTACCTCTGTAGCGGCAGACTGCCTCAGTAATGGCGGACGCCCCTCCCCCCACAGAGCTGGGCCGTCCCCGGGCTCAGCTGTGCTTGCTGTGAAACTCTCGATCCAGAGCGTTTCCGATGGCTGTTTTTTGTGGGGGGTGGGACCAGCCGAGCCTGATCACCTGGCTCCCTGCCTCAGAGTCTCCCAGGTGTTCCAGCCGCCTGTTGAAAAGGCGCCGGGATCTGTGTGATTTCCCGTGCGGCGACCCCACTGCGCCGGCTGAAACCGCGGGCGCGGAGATTCGTGGCGTTTTTGCCCGGGAAATCTCCTGGCCTGGCTGCCTGTTTCAGTCCCCTTTTTTAATCAGATGAATGGGCGGCTCTGCCTTCCCGGAGCTCCAATTGCCAGCTAAAACGGCACCCGGACCCACGTATTTTGTATGGGGAACCGCTGCGCCCGGGACGCCGCCCAAAACAGCAGCGCCGGCGAAAACAGTCGCGCCGGCAAAAACTGCTGCGCCGGCCAAACCAGCCGCGCTGGCGACCCGTGGGGCTCCTCCCCCTGGGAATCTCCTGGTCTGTGGGCAATAAAAGTCTGTCTGGCAATGCGGCATCCACTCACCCTCCGCGCTTTCACTGGGAGCTGCAATCCTCAGCTGCTCCTAATCGGCCATCTTCGAGACCAATCATTTCTTAGACACCTGCCCCACAATGGGGCTTCTGGTCTTATGCTCTTCCACCAAACTTTTGCATAAGTATCAGTGTCATCTCTTTTCCATCATATGCTACTAGGAAATTTCCAAACATCATTTTTTGCTTTGCAATAAATAAATAAATTGCAATAAATGTTCACAGGATGGTTCCATAAATTGAAAGGTTTTTGTGAAATATGAGCTATAAAGGAAACACTCTAAAATTTTTATTTTAGGTAAATAAAACATGTTTCATTCAGCACAAACAGGTTTTCAGGGAGATCTTCATATGAACTCAGGTCCTGGCTTCTTATACCATTTTCTTTAAACATGCCCCTTCCATTCTGCTCAGTCTGCATGTTCTTCTGCCATTTTAATACTGAGATATTATTCAAAAGCACATTAGAGTTACAGTTAGTGCTTCATACAATTGCTTCATATCCACCCACTGATACATCACTAACATCAATCTTTTTAAATAGAAATTAGCTCAATTTGGAGAAAACCAGATTAAAGTTGAAATGGGTTAAGATGAGAAAAGATAGAAGGCACCTGGGAGGGAACTTCCACCAAGATGGCGAAATAGGAACAGCTCCGGAGCACAATTCCCAGTGAGAGTGATGCAGAAGGCGAGTGTTCTCCACATTTCCAACTGAGGTACCAGGTTCATCTCAATGGGACTGGATGCAAAGTGGGTGTAGCCCAAGGTGGGCAAATCCAGGCAGGATAGGGTGCTGCCTCACCTGGGAAGTGCAATAGGCTGGAAGACCCCATCTCCTACCCAACAGAGACCATGAGGGCTTTTCCAGCCACTCTGGCACTCCCATTCAGATACTGAGCTTCTCCCATGGTCTTTACAGCCCACAGACCAGGAGATTCCTGCTGCGCTGACAAGTCGCATGGGTTTCCAGCACAAATCAGAGCAACTGTTTTAGCCGGTGCCACAGGTTTCCAGCACAAATCTGGCCAGCTGTTTCAGCTGGAACCTAGAATGTCAGCATGACAAAGCCTCCCATTCCCCTTCAGAAGGAGACACTGAGGGCAGGGAGCCAGGTGATCTGGTTTGGCAGGTCCCACCTTCACAGACACCAGAAAGCTGAAATCTGCTGGCTTGGGATTTTTGCAGCCAGTACAGCAGTTTGGGGCTTGACTTGGAACGGTCAAGCTTGGTGCAGGGAAGTGTGTCCCCCATTACCAAGGCAGTCCCCCATTACTAAGGCAGCCATTACGAAGGCAGTTCCGACCTTGCCTGTGTGGACAAAATTGCAGGGAAGTTTACACAGCAGCTGGGTGAAGTCATGGCAGCTCAGCAAGACCTCTGCAGGCAGATGTTGACTAGAATCCTTCCTTGCTGAGGAGGGCATCTCTGAAAAAAGGCAGCAGCATGTCAGGGACTTATAAATAAAGCCCCACCTTCCTGAAACAGATCACCTGGGAAAAGGGGCAGTTGTGAATTCCACTGCAGCAAATTTACATGTCCCTGCCCAGCAGCCCTAAAGGGAGCAACAGAACTCCCAGCACAGCACTTGAGCTCTGATAAGGGACAGACTGTCTCCTCAAGTGGCTCCCTGAACCCCATGTATCCAAAAAGGCACCTCATACAGAACAGCTCTGGCTGACATCTGGCGGGTACCCTTCTGGGATGAAACTACCAGAGGAAGGAAAATGCAGCAATCCTTGCTGTTCTGCAGCCCCCATGGGTGATTCCCAGGCAAGCAGGGTCTGGAGTGGACCTCCGGCAGTCCTGAAGCAGAGAGGCCTGACTGTTAGAAGGTAAACTAAAGAACAACAAGAAATAGCTTCAACATCAACATAAACGACATCCACTCAGAGACCCCATCTGAAAGTCACCAACTAAAAAGACCAAAGGTAGACAAATCCATGAATATGGGAAGAAACCAGTGCAAAAAGGATGAAATCACCAAAAACCGGAGTGCCTCTCCTTCTCCAAGGGATCACAACTCCTCACAAGCAAGTGAACAAAACTGGGTGGAGAATGAGTTTGATGAATTGACAGAAGCAGGCTTCAGAAGGTGGGTAATAACAAACTTCTCTGAGCTGAAGGAACATGTTCTAACCTAATGCAAATAAACTTAGAACCTTGAAAAAAAATGTTAGATGAAATGCTAACTAGAATAACCAGCCTAGAGAAGAACACAAACAACTTGATGGAGCTGAGAAACACAGCACAAGAACTTCGCAAAGCATACACAAATTTCAATAGATGAATCGATCAAGCAGAAGAAAGGGTATCAGATACTGAAATCAACTCAATGAAATAAAATGAGAAGGCAAGATTAGAGAAAACAGAGTGAAAAGAAGTGAATGAAACCTCTAGAAAGATGGGATTATGTGAAAAGATCTAATCTACGTTTGATTGGTGTACCTGAATGTAATGAGGAGAATGAAACCACATTGGAAAACACTCTTCAGGATATTATCCAGGAGAACTTCTCCAAACTAGGAAGGCAGGCCAACATTCAAATACAGGAAATACAGAGAACACCACAAAGATATTCCTCAAGAAGAGCAACACCAAGAAATATAATCATTAGATTCACCAGGGTTAAAATGAAGAAAAAAATGGTAAGGGCAGCCAGAGAGAAAGGTCGGGTCACCCACAAAGGGAAGCCCATCAGACTCACAGCAGATCTCTTGGCAGAAACCATACAAGCCAGAAGAGAGTGGGAGGGGGAGCCAATATTCAACATCCTTAAAGAAAAGAACTTTCAACCCAGAATTCCATATACAATGAAACTAAGCTTCATAAGTGAAGGAGAAATAAAATCCTTTATGGACAAGCAATTGCTGAGAGATTTTGTCACCACTAGGCCTGCCTTGTAAGAACTCTTGAAGGAAGCACTAAACATGGAAAGGAACGACCAGTACCCACCAGTGCAAAAACATACCAAATGGGAAAGACCATCGACACAATGAAGAAACTGCATCAACTTACAAGCAAAACAACCAGCTAGTATGAAAATGGAAAGATCAAATTCACACATAACAATATTAAACTTAAATGTAAATGGCATAAATGCCCAATCAAAAGACACAGACTGACAAATTGAATAAAAGTCAAGACCTATCAGTATGAGGTATTCAGGAGACACATCTTACATACAAAGACACACATAGACTCAAAAAAAGGGATGGAGGAAGATTTACCAAGCAAATGGAGAGCAAGAAAAGCAGGGGTTGCAATACTAGTCTCTGATAAAATGGACTTTAAGCCAACAAAGATCAAAAGAGACAAAGAAGGGCATCACATAATGGTAAAACGGTCAATGCAACAAGAAGAGCTAACTATCCTAAATATATATGCACCCAATACAGGATCACCCAGATACATAAAGCAAGTTGTTAACAACTTACAAAGAGACTTAGATTCCTGCACAATAATAGTGGGAGACTTTAACACTCCACTGTCAACATTAGATCAATGAGACAGGAAATTAACAAGAATATTCAGGACTTGAATGCAGATCTGAACCAAGTGGACCCAATAAATTCTAGAGAACACTTCATCCCAAATCCACAGAATATACATTCTTCTCAGAACCATGTCACACTTACTCTAAAGTTGATCACATAATTGGAAGTAAATCACTTCTCAGCAAATGCAAAAGAATGGAAATCATAACACCCAGTCTCTCAGACCACACTGCAATCAAGTGAGAACTCAGGACTAAGAAACTCACTCAAAACCACACAACTACATGGAAACTGAACAACCTGCTCCTGAATGTCTACTGGACGAATAATGAAATGAAGGCAGAAATAAAGATGTTCTTTGAAATCAGTGAAAATGAAGACAGAAGATACCACAATCTTTGGGACACGTTTAAAGCAGTGAATAGAGAGAAATTTATAGCAATAAATGCCTACGTGAGAAATGAGGAAATATCTAAAATCAACACCCCATTACAATTTAAAGAACTGGAGGAGCAAGATGAAACAAATTCAAAAGCTAGCAGAAGACAAGAAATAACTAAGTCAGACCAGAACTGAAGGAGATAGAGACACAAAAACTCTTCAAAAAAATCAATGAATCCATGAGGTTGTTTTTTGAAAAGATCAACAAAATAGATAGACCACTAGTCATACTAATAAAAAAGAAAAGAGAATAATCAAATAGATGCAATAAAAAATAATAAAGGTGATATCACCACCAATACCACAGAAATACCAACTACCATCAGAGATTACTGCAAACAACTCTATGCACATAAACCAGTAAATCTAGAAGAAATGGATAAATTCCTGGACACTTACACCCTCCCAACACTAAACCAGGAAGAATTTGAAACTCTGAATAGACCAATAACAAGGTCTGAAATTGAGGCAGAAATTAATTACCTATCAGCCAAAAAAGTCTAGGTTCAGACGGGTTCACAGCCAATTTCTACCAGATGTACAAAGAGGAGCTGTTACCATTTCTTCTGAAACTATTCCAAACAATACAAAAAGAGGGAATTCTCACTAATTAATTGTATGAGACCAATATCATCCTGATACCAAAACTTATCAGGGACACGGTTAAAAGAAAATTTCAGGTCAATATCTGTGATGAATATCAATGCAAAAATCCTCCGTAAAATACTGGCAAGCCAAATGCAACAGCACATCGAAAAGCTTATCTTCATGATCAAGCAGGCTTCATCCTGCAGATGCAAAGCTGGTTCAGTATATGCAAATCTATAAACATAATCCATCACATAGACAGAATCAAAGACAAAAACCACATGATTATCTCAATAGATGCAGAGAAGACTTTTGACAAAATTCAACACTGCTTTATGCTAAAAACTCTCAATAAACTATTGATGGAATGTATCTCAAAATAATAAAAGCTATTTATGACAAACCCACAGGAAATAGCATACCGAATGGGAAACTGGAAGCAATCCCTTTGAAAACTGGCACTTGACATGTTTGCCCTCTCTCACCATTCCTATTCTACATGGTATTGAAAGTCCTAGCCAGAGCAATCAGGCAAGAAAAACAAACAAAGGGTATTCAATTAGGAAAGAGAAAGTCACATTGCCATGGTTATTAAGGTCTTCAAAAAAGAGCCTTCATAACCATGACCATCCTAGACAAAAAGAACAAAGCTGGAGGCATCATGCTACCTGACTTCAAACTATACTTCAAGGCTACAGTAATCAAAACAGCATGGTACTGGTACCAAAACAGATATATATACCAATGGAACAGAACAGAGGCCTCAGAAGTAATGCCACACATCTAAAACCATCTGATCTTTGACAAATTTGACAAAAACAAGCAATGGGAGAAGGATTCCCTATTTAATAAATGGTGTTGGGAAAACTGGTTAGTCATGTGCATAAAGCTGAAGCTGGACCCCTTCCTCACACCTTATAAAAAAATTAACTCCAGATGGATTAAAGATTTAAACATAAGACCCAACACCATAAAAACCCTAGAAGAAAACCTAGGCAAAACCATTTAGGACATAGGCATAGTCAAGGACTTCATAACTAAAACACCAAAAGCAATGGCACCAAAAGCCAAAATAGACAAATGGGATCTAATTAAACTTAAGAGCTCTGCACAGCAAAAGAAATAATCATTACAGTGAAATGGCAACCAACAGAATGGGAAAAACATTTCTTCAAGCTACCCATCTGACAAAGGGCTAATATCCAGAATCTACAAAGAACTAAAACAAATATACAAGGAAAAAAAACTCATTCAAAAGTGGGCAAAAGATATGAACAGGCACTTTTCAACATAAGAAATTTATGTGGCCAACAAACATATGTGAAAATGCTCATCATCACTAGTCATTAGAGAAATGGAAATCAAAATCACATTGAGATACCATCTCATGTCAGTTGGAATAATGGTCATTAAAAAATCTGGAGACAACAGATGCTGGAGAGGATGTGGAGAAATAAGAATGCTTTTACACTATTGGTGGGAGTGTAAGTTAGTTCAACCACTGTTGAAGACAGTGTGGCAATTCCTCAAGGATCTAGAAATAGAAGTACCATTTGACTCAGCAATCTCCTTACTGGGCATATACCCAAAGAATTACAAACTGTCCTATTATAAAGGCACATGCACAGTTATGTTCATTGTGGCACTGTTTACAATAGCAAAGACTTGGAACCAACCCAAATACCTATCAAGGATAGACTGGATAAAGAAAATGTGGCACATATATGCTGTGGAATAATATGCAGGCATAAAGGAACATCACACACAGGGGTCTGTTGGGGGATGGGGACTAAGGGAGGAATAGCAGGGGGTGGAGAGATTGGGGAGGGATAACATTAGGAGAAATACCTAATGTAAGTGACAGGGGGATGGAGGCAGCAAACCACCATGGCATGTGTGTACCTATGCAACAATCTTGCAAGCTCTGCACATGTATCCCAGACCTTAAAGTATAATAAAAAGAAAGAAAGAAAGAGAGAGAGAGAGAAGAAAGGAAGGAAGGAGGCACATGGGAGCAAGGACAGAAGAGTCAGTTGCTTACCTTGGATAAGGCATCCCAGTTGGAAATCTCATATGATTTTTTTATTATTATTATTATTATATTATATTATATATATTTTATTGCATTTTAGGTTTGGGGGTACATGTGAAGAACATATAAGATTGTTGCATAGGTACACACATGGCAGTGTGATTTGCTGCCTTCCTCCCCATCACCTATATCTAGCATTTCTCCCCCATGCTATCCTTCCCCAATCCCCGCCCCCCGCTGTCCCTCCCCTTTTTCCCCCTGACACACCCCAGTGGGTGATGCTCCCCTCCCTGTGTCCATGTCTTTGCATTGTTCAACACCCGCCTATGAGTGAGAATATTCAGTGTTTGATTTTTTGTTCTTGCGTCAGTTTGCTGAGAATGATGGTTTCCAGGTTCATCCATGTCCCTACAAAGGACATGAACTCATCGTTTTTGATGGCTGCATAATATTCCATGGTGTATATGTGCCACATTTTCCCTGTCCAGTCTATCATCGACAGGCATTTGGCTTGGTTCCAGGTCTTTGCTATTGTAAACTGTGCTGCAATGAACATTCGTGTGCATGTGTCCTTATAGTAGAATGATTTATAGTCCTTTGGATATATACCCAGTAATCCAGGAGCTGGTTTTTCAAAAAGGTCAACAAATAGACAGACCACTAGGCAGATTAATAAAAAGAAAAGAGAAAATAATCAAATAGAAGCAATAAAAATGATAAAGGGGATATCACCACAGATTCCACAGAAATTCAAACCATCATCAGAGATTATTACAAACAACTCTATGCACATAAACTAGTAAACTTGGAAGAAATGGATAAATTCCTGGACACTTGCATCCTCCCAAGCCTAAACCAGGAAGAAGTCGAAACCCTGAATAGACCAATAAAAAGCTCTGAAGTTGAGGCAGCAATTAAGAACCTACCACCTAAAAAAAGTCCAGGTCCAGATGGGTTCACAGCCAAATTCTACCAGACATACAAAGAGGAGCTTGTACCATTCCTTCTGAAACTATTTCGAACAATACAAAAAGAGGAATTCCCTCCCAAATCATTTTATGAGACCAACATCATCCTGATACCAAAACCCGGCAGAGACTCAGCAAGAAAAGAAAACTTCAGGCCAATATCCATGATGAACATAGATGCAAAAATCTTCAATAAAATACTGGCAAACCGATTGCAACAGCACATCAAAAAGCTTATCCACCATGATCAAGTAGGCTTCATCCCGGGGGATGCAAGGCTAGTTCAACATATGCAAATCTATAAACATAATCCACCACATAAACAGAACCAAAGACAAAAACCACATGATTATCTCAATTGATGTAGAGAAGGCCTTTGACAAAATCTCATGTGATTTTAACATGTAGCTCAGAAGAGATATTTTTAAGGCTGTCATATCAAATAAGAAAGTTCAAGATAAAAGCCAAGATTATCAAAGGCAACATCAGATAAATTCTTATGAAGAGACAAAAGGAATTGAGAAACACTTGGGATTATTACCATACTCTTAGAAGATTCATAAATCTTCACCATGGTTGGATCATTACCAAAAAAAAAAAAAAGAAAAAGGATTCTTCTAAATATGTAGACTTTCTCATACGTTTTGATTGTTTATTTTTCCATTGTAATGATAGATAAAATTTTTGTTTTACTCTCACATTTTACTGAAAGTGCTGAAGTTACCAATAATCTTTCTTTCAGTTTGCAATTCCCTAAACATCACACCAGTTTTTATTATTTGACTACTGCATGGCTTTCACTACCCTTTAATCCATATTTTTTTGTACAACACAGAAATCAAGCTATAATTTTACTGCCCTGACAGTTTATCATCAATGCCATCATCAATATTTCCTTCTCTAACCTCAGAATGCAGGCTTTGCCTTCATTGTCTTCATGAAATTTTTAAATTATCAGTAATTTTAATTGCTCGTCTTACTGATACCAGCTCTTTTGTCAGTCAGTCAAGATTTACCATGCTCTTATACCAATATACATTTTCCTTTTTCTTTTTAGTAGACAATTACAGTCAAGCAGGAATGGTCTCTTCATATGTTTCACAGCTCTCAATATCTCTTACTTGTAAGCTCTTTGCAGGCAAGGAAAGTACATCTTTTCTTGCTTGCATTATTCATATAAATGCACATTAAATACATAAAGTGAGATTTTTGGAAGGCAAGTGCTTTCCTGCAGAACAATGTGGAGTAAGTTTTGTTTTGCAGAGGGTTTAGAAAATAATATTTGAGTGGTTATTTCTAGTTATAGCACAATAAACAAGAAAAGTACATTATTCCTCAAATCCTGGCTTCTTCTTGTTATAGGCCTGGAAAAGAATCCCCACTTCATGCCATAGGAATTTATAACCTACCAGGTAAGGTTATAGATATAGAGTTATCTAAGACTGAAGGAATAAAGTTTCAAAGCACATAAAGTTGAGAACTGAGATTGGATGTCCCCCTCACTCTGGCTACAGCACCAGCAGTCCTCAAATGGAAAGACTTTTGTGATTGTGAAAGAGAAAAACTATCTGGGCTAGAATCAGCCAGTGTGTGTCAAGGCTAGGAGTGGGCATGGAAGTGGGGAAGCATTGCCAAGTCTTTTAAATGACATTTCAGAAGTACCTCGATGCAAATTTTCTTCTAGGACGTCAGTCCTCTATGTGTACTTAAAAAGAATCATTGTGAGATATTTAAAAATCCATATTCCTGATGCCTGAGTCTCCACACCTCACCTCCTGCTCATTCTTGTTAGCTTTTATCAGAAGATGAAATATCTATATGTAGAGGTTAAAATGTTGATAACTTTAATACAATTAAATTATCTTTTCAAATTAAGAAAAAATTAATGTGTTACCACAAAGTACTGCACACTTTGCTAAGTGCCTAAAATATAAAGAATGATGCATGCCAAATCCTCTCCCACAACACTGGAAGATAATTTTTTAAAAATAATTAGAATCTAATTACTTGTTAATAATTCTTCTAGTTGATAGCTATAAAAATATTGAGAATATATAATAAAGAAGGAAATTAACACTTCACAAAGCAATTCAGGAATACTTGAGAAAGGTAGTACAATTTGGTCTCATTCACAAAATTTAAGTAGAAGCTAATAAAGCAGATAAAAAAGAGAAAGTATAAGAAACATTCTGGGCATGGCATATTTGGAAAATTCAGCAAATCTGAAACCTTGACTAATAGGTGTAAGGTAGAAAATGCTAGGTGAGAAAGGTAGAGAGGAACCAGTTTTGAGAGTTTTGTTGTAAATATCATAATTAGGATTTTTGACTTTATATTATAGACAGTTGAAATGGTGTTGTCAAGTAGTTGCATAATATAAGAAGACACGTGATTTAGAAAGATAATTTTGAATACAATGTAACAATTAAACGGCAGGAAAGAGAAAGAAAGGGAGACCAGTGAGTAGAAGGTACTGAAAGAGAATACACAATGACTGGGTGCAGTGGCTTATGCCTGGAATCCTAGCACTGTGAAAGGCCTAGGTGGGCAGATCAGAAGGTCAGGAGTTCAAGCCCAGCCTGGCCAATATGGTGAAACCCAATCTCTACTAAAAATACAAAAAAAAAAAAAAAAAAATAGCCAGGCATTGTGGTGGGTGCCTGTAATCCCAGCTACTCAGGAGGCTGAGGGAGGAGAATTGCTTGATCCCAGGAGGCAGAGGTTGCAATGAGCCAAGATGATGTCATTGCACTCCAGCCTGAGTGACAGAGTGAGACTCTGTCTCAAAAAAAGAAACAACAACAACAACAACAAAAACAGGTAAGAAGTAATTCGAGCCTGAAGCAGGTCAGTGGAAGTGATGATTGAGAGAAGAGGATTGCTACTCCCAAAATAAGCTAGGCCAGATATCACGTGGGTCCATAGTCAGAGGAAGACAATACAACAGAGTGCAGGGGTAAGAGGAGGCATCAGAATGAAGCAGAATGGATAGGAATTAAGCTGTGAATGGTGGGTAGCAAGTTTGGGTATGAGCCTGGCAGGAGAGGGCTCCTCTCACACACACGGAGTGCCAGGTGACCATCCAGTGCTTCTCAGGCAGTTGTTAACTGTCGCTCTAACGTAATCATTAGTCATAGCCAGTGCCAGGGAAAGGCAGTCTCCCCAGTAGACAGGAAAACCCTGTTTCAAGAGATAATGTAACCGCCCAATAGGTTCATTTTGCCTGCTGCCCAGATACAGCTAATTTATCAAGACAGGGGAATTGCAATAGAGAAAGAGTTCAATTCATGCACTGGGACTGAACTCAGAAACCAGAAATTTATTATTACTCAAGCCAGCGACTCTGAAAATTCTAGGCTAGGGTTTTTCAAGGATAGTTTTGGGGAAAGGAGCTGGCTATAAAATGGGTGTTACTGATTGGCTGGGGGTGCAATCCTAGGAGTGTGGAAAATGGCCCTTGTGAATGTTGAGTCTACTTCTGAGTGGGGACACAGGACAATCTGGCAGGTTCAGGCGAAGCCATCATATTCAGAAATGCAAAAACATGAAGACATCTCAAAAGGCCAATCTTTGGTTCTATAACAATGATGTTGTCTGTAGGAGTAATTGGGGAAATTCCAAATTTTGTGACCTCTTGAATAATAGCTGGTAATCTTTAGGTCTGCATCTTAGCAGAATTCAAACTCCTCTATCTCGTAGTGGTCTCTCATTAGCTTCACAGGGTCATTGCATTCTGGAGAAGGGTTATTATCATTTAAACTATAAACTAACTCTCTCAAAGTTAACTGGGCACAAGCTCAGGAATGACTCAGGAAGGTTTGGAAGTTAAAGCAAGATGGAGGTTGGTTCGATCAGATCTCTTTCACAGTCATAAAATTCTCAATATTATAATTTTTGCAAAAATAGGTTCAATTCTAGGACCTCAAGAGCCAAGTGATTCTGGGACATCTGTCCATATATAGGAAATTCAGATTTTAGAGTGGGATCAAGTAAAAGGTTTTTTTCTCAGAAAAGTGAAATATGTGTGTTATACCGAAGCTAATTGTACTTGTTTAGAAAAAAATAAAGGAAGCTATATTGTTACAGGGCCTGTCTCTGAGGTAAGGAAGAACAGGCCCCAATAACAAGTTATGAGCCTGGAGGTGATGTTCTAATGAGAGGAAAGGATACCAAAAGAGGCTAAAACAATACAATCTTATCTGTCAGTTAAAATAAATACATAAAACAACAGTATACAAAATTGTTCACAAAACCAACAACTACATGACATTTTTAATTTATATCTGCTCTGCTATAATTCCTTTTGGTAAAACTGCATTAAACAACAAAATTTAGTGTTAGTCTTGTATGAGCTGTGACTAGAGAATAATGAATGGGACTCCTGACAGTGTTGGGGAAGAATGGATTAGAGGGCACTTGGAGTTTGGTATAATAAAGACTGTAATACTCTTTCCAAAAGTGATTGGAGTGAGGCTGAAGTCTACTGGTTAAAACAAGAAGGCATGTAAACCACAAGGAGATTATAAAGAGATTATAAATAATCTTGCTTCTTGAGAATCTTCTGAAATAGCTGGGAACTAAATTTCCCATAATGAATTAGCAGTAGTCAATCCTGTAGTCAATGAGGCAGTATGCCTCCAAAACAGAGGTAATCACAGAAGGTTCTAAGATTTAAGAATATGTTGGAAGCTAAAGTACTGCCAGGTTATAGCAACATTGACCATAAGATACCTCCGGTATCTGATTATGTGGTTAGTGAAATCAATCCATAATACCTCCAGAATTTAATTAATTTTGAGTAGTCTTAATCATTCCCTGACCTTCAGAGGGACACACGTACTCCATGAGGAAATAAGATACCATTTTTATAACTACCTAGATAATTATTATTTAGGCATTTCTCTGGAAATAAGCATATATGGACTTATTACCAAAAATATCTAGTTTAGAAAGAGTGCTATAATTGTCCCATAATTGATCATACACTTGAGTTATGAACATTATTTAAAATTATTTATCATGATGAAAAAAATCTGATTTTCTCTCAACTATGAATCTAAAAGGCAACCTAAGCATTATGCAATGTAGCCTACTTTAAACCAGTTATTGATTAAGCTTTTATAATAGTGGCTTGTGACTTTGTTTATGTTTTATTAATTCTAGTTCACTGTTAATTTACTTAAATGTATCATGTCTGTCTTTTGTACTGTCCATTCTGTCATAGAGATTTCTCCATTTGAGCTGAGTTGCTTTCTCAGAAATATGAAATCAGTTTGATTTACCAAACCTAATTGTACTTGACAGAAAAAAATACTGTATTGTCATTACAAAAATTGTCAGGACAAATTACGTCATAGAGAAGGTGATAATTCATTTGGGAAATCATGTTTTACAATTCGTTTCAGTTTGTGTGTCTCAACATAGATCTAAAAGAAATAAATAAAAATGTAGTCTCTTTAGAAAATGTATGAACACCATAAAGAATGACAGCTCTGTGAAAAGATGTCTCTAGCTAAATGATAGATCTACTTCCAGACTTGAAAGCAAACAAATGGTGTATTAAAGATTGATATAAAATGTATCTTTGACTGCTATATAAACATCTTAATAATGTGATTTCTTTAGGAGGTATGGGAGCTATGCTTAATCTGTCTGTCAAGAAAGTTTATGAAAAAATACGGTTAAATATCTGACATCACCTCTCAGTTACAAATTCTACATTCATATTTATTACTATATGGAGAATAAAGATAAAGAAAGATGAAAAAGTGACTGCCCAGTATTAACGATTAAATCAAGTTACAATTTTAGTGCTCCCAATCATACATTAAGAACTAACTGTAATAGCATGGATACCTGACATACAAAAACAAATGCCAGACCAGGTTCAGTGACTCACACATGTAATCGCAGTACTTTGGGAGTCTGAGGTGGGCAGATCACCTGAGGTCAGGAGTTTGCAGCCTGGCCAACATGGTTTAACCCCGTCTGTACTAAAAATACAAAAATTGATGTTCTCTTCCAGTTGTCCATGTGTTCTTATTGTTCAACACCCACTTACGAGTGAGAATATGCGATGTTTGGTTTTCTGTCTTGTGTCAGCTTGCTGAGAATGATGGTTTTCAGATTCATCCTTGTCCCTGCAAAGGACATGAACTCATCCTTTTTATGGCTGCATAGTATTCCATGGTGCATATGTGCCACATTTTCTTATCCAGTCTATCCTTGATGGGCATTTGGGTTGGTTCCAAGTATTTGCTATTGTAAAGGAGAAATAGCAGGGAGTGGAGAGATTGGGGAGGGATAACAGTAGGATAAATACCTGATGTAGGTGACAGGGGGATGGAGGCAGCAAACTACCATGGCATGTGTATACCTATGTAACAATCCTGCCAGATCTGCACATGTAACCCAGAACTGAAAGTCTAATAAAAAAAGAAAGAAAGAAAAAAGAAACATTAACAGATGAGCATGGAAACTGCTTAATTCTTGGGGTCCAACTCAAGGGTGTTTCTTCAAGAAGCATACCTGTCTTTCTTATTCCAGATGTAAGCCACCTTTTGTGTATTTTTGATATTTTGCGATTTCCTGCTCAGGAAGAAAGTGTGCTTCCCAAGGGGTTATATTAAATTGAATTGATTATCAGGCAGAATTGAAGAGTTACAACAAAAAAGAAAGCAGGCCATATTCATCTCTCCAAAAAAATACAAAATACAAAAATTATCTGGCGTAGTGGTGCCCAGGCTACTAGGGAGGCTGAGTCAGGACAATTGCTTGAACTTGGGAGGTAGAGGTTGCAATGAGCGGAGATCACACCATTGCATTCCAGCCTGGGCAACAGAGCAAGACTTCATCTAAGAAAAAAAGAAAGAAAGCATTTAGGGTGAAATAAATTGCATATTAATACAATTCTAAGTTAATATTATTATTAACAGAAAACATAAGGCAAAAACAGCATTAAAAGCTTTCCTTCAAACAGTCTACTTTCATGCTGGTCCTTATTGGTATAAGTGGGAAAAGGAGAGTTTAAGGAGGCAGCATAAAAGAATGGACAGAACATAGATTTGGGGACCACAAAAGTTGGATTTGAATTCTGCCCTTACTACTTACTAAATATACATTAATGCATAGTACTGTACGTTACATATAATCCTACACATTCATGCATAATAGTAACTATCCATTAATACATCTTATTTTTATGCATTTCAACATAAATTACAAGTATCAGTATCCTTCTTTGAGTGCCTCAGCATGCATATTAGTAGGAAGGCATCCATATTTGTTTACAATTTTCTCCTTTTGCTGCAAAACCTAGAGGCAATTAAATGCACAAATCTTAACTGCACACTCATTGAGCTTTTGATGAATTCAGTCAACAGTCAATTTCAAACCCTACAAAACAGACCATTACTATCTCTTCAGAAAGTATAACATCGTTTCTCAATACAAAACACTTCAGTCATCTTATGATTTGAAAAATTAAGCATTGATTAAAAATCACATTAGTAATATATAAAAAATAAATGACCAAGACAACTTTTCTATTCTTATCTTGACAACTGTAGATGTTAGGAAATCAAGACTACTACAAAAAAAGCAAGCAATGTCCAATGATGAGGATAGATTAAAAAAATAATAATTCACTCAAGATCAAAAGAGCCGCACCAATATAGTATCATAAAGGATATCATAAACTCAGGAGTCAGAACTCAAAGAACATGAAATCTTTGTATGTATTTGTGTACCAAATGACAAAATGTACGTACATTCACCTCTATTACTCACTACCTATTTGTTTAATTTTAAAAGTGAGTATTTTGATAAAATGTCAAGCAAAAGTAATACTAATTTCAGAGATAAATTATACAACTTCTATAGTAAATGACACATTATTGAAAAGGAAAATGGAAATGATTATTTGGAGATGTTGAGTTAAAAAAAAAAAAATAAAAAAAAAATAAAAGCAATAGATTTGAGTTTGAGAAACATTTTTTTTTCTCTTTCCTATTCAGAGTCCTCCATATCTAACCAATCTTCAAGAGGCATGTGATTATATCTAAATAGTTTCTCATTCTAAAAATTGCTCATTTTCCAAGTTACTCTGTTGACTTCCTTCTTCCTACTCTTCTAAACCTATGACTGTATGATTCTGAAATAAACTACGATGTTTAATATTAGTAAATTCAGTGGCTTGAAAGTTTGATTCTGGTAGGCTAAAAAATGTGAAAAGTCTAGAAATAAGGTATGCAGAATATTATGAAGAATAGACTAACTAATTGGAGTAGTACTACTCAATGAGCTGCAAATAGGCACTGCTGAAATACTTACCAGAGAAAACTGCCTGCAATTAAGCCATGTGGAATTAGAGTATATATCCATTATGAGATAAATTAGGTCACAACTTGTATAGGTTAGCATGATGGAAGAGTACCACTCTGCATTCACTAGATACAGGATTATCTCTAAATATGGCAAGACCAACATTTTTAATTGCATAAGTTGATGATAAAAAGTAATCATTGCAAAAAGTGAAATAAGATACCAAGTTTTGTTGAAGTAACACACTAAAGTCTTGCCACTCATTAATCAGCTTCAACATAGTCACATGAATTAAGTTCTGAAGAACGATCCCCCTTCATTCATGAAACTTGAACTATGAACACATATTTACACATTTGAATACATATATAAATAATTTTGTCTTTGTTGCTTTGAAATTTTTATTTTAAATTCTTTTATTGGTTTGGCAAAATTTCATTGTTAGCCTACTTAATTTCTACATCTTCACAAAACTTCCACAGTACTTGAGAAATCAATCTCTTTTTATCACACTCCAGTTCCTGAGAGGATAACATTCCTCCACCTGAGCCAAAAAGTTCTTCCTATTGTCTGCAGGGAAACTCATTTTTCCTGCATTCAGAAAATATTGACTTACATTTGCTTCATAAGTGTACTCTATCTATTATTCCCTAAGCCCCTCCAAACTAAGTACAGCAACACTATTTTTCATTTATTCAGCAAGTGAAAAAAAAAGGACCTTCTCTGAATGAACCCCACACCTAAGAGCTCCCCTTTTCCCACACAAATAATTAATACTTCTGGGAGGGCTCAACTGGAGAGCAGTCAGGTCTGGATGCTTCAGCCTCTAAGCCCAGTGCTTGTTGTTGACTCCTTCTGTGCTCATTGCAGTGGCATTCATTCATGGAAACCATGGTAATTGATATCAGGAAATTGCCTGCAAATCTGGAAGCACTATTTTTTAAAATTTGCAGGCTTTTAGGCACCAAAACTTTTGAAATGTCTCTCCACATCATGTTAACACAGGAATATCTTGCTTTGAACAGTTTTCTGGAAATCTTCAATAAGTTTATAAATTAAAATTGCTTTATAATGAATTATTTTGTTCTGTGATATAAATTTATTTTTAACATACCAATTTGCAGTTTACTAGTACATGCATTTATTGCACTTTTACTTTTTTTAACTTTATAATTTAAAATAGTTTTTATACTTATTTCTGTTTATATGAATGAATATGCATGTGTATGTATAAGTCTCAAAAATTTTTCTACTTTTTTTTAAGTTTATAGTTTTCGTATGCTAGCCATTTTTTAGCTTGTTTGTTTTTAGACAGAATATCACTCAGTTGCCCAGGCTAGAGTATAGTGGCACAATCTTGGCTCACTACAACCTCCTCCCAGGTTCAAGTGATTCTCCAACCTCAGCCTCCAGAGTAACTAGGACTACAGGAGTGTGCCACCATGTTCAGCTAATTTTTGTATTTTTTGGTGCAGATGGGGTTTCACCATGTTGGCCAGGCTGGTCTCAACTCTTGAAACTCAAGTGATCTATCCACTTTGGACTCTCAAAGTGCTGGGATTGCAGGGGTGAGCCACCGTGCCCTGCAGATGTTGGCCTTTTAATGCTCACTGTTTAAAAATGCCCTCCCCAAGACCAATATGGATCATGTATTATCCTAAACTTGTCTGTAATAACTGCAAACAAAAAGACAATCCAGGGAACTGACCCAACTCAACTCATTTACTCCCATTAAATTTCTCTATGCCAATATGAATACAAGAAGACTCTGAATGCATTTCCTCAGATAACTTAAGTTGTCTCAAAGATAGTTGGCAATACCATCCATTTCTGCTCTCCACACCTCACCTTCCTTACTTTCTTGTACTTCCAAATTCCTCTCTTTCTAAATATAACAAACTATTATGTCATTCTGTCTATCTGAAATCCTCTTACTTACCTAATCACTTTATATAAAATTCCTACATGTTTATTTTTAAAACTAATAATTTTTACTATGAAGGACATATCAAATCATACCACAAATTGCAGCATGTTAGAAGGAAAATTATCTGTAGGTCCTTAATTCATGTTCTAAATTGTTAATATCTGGTGTGTTTGCTTTGCATATTTTTACATTTCCACATAGGGGGATAAAGAATTCTGTGTTACTACTTTATACATAGTTTTTGATGATTATAAAAGTAACAATTGATCATCAAAAACATTTTGGAAAATTTCAGTGCAATAATTTTTAATGAAAACAACCCAGAATTCCCTTACACACAATTATTGTTAACTTTTTTCTGCATGTCATAATTTTTATATGCATATTTTTGTTTTATTGATATTATACCCTATATGTGCCTTTATAAGCACAATTTGTCAAAAGAAACAGGCATAGGTACAAGATAAATCATGATTTTTAAGAAGAGGTATATTAAAAGCAGCTCCAGGTGAATGTTTCATACTATTTCTAAATTTAAAGGACTTGTTAATGTGAATTTTAATGCTGGAAAAAATAACTTTTACATTTTTTTAATAACAATGCAAACACTTAAATGATGACATCTAACATTTAACGAAGACATACTACAGTCTGAACATTGCCAGTTCCTGTGTGTGTGTTTCAGTTTAATAGTAACTTATTTTATACAATAATATAAATATATAATGCTTTATTTTCTATCTACGGGTGAAGATAATGAGGCATAAAGTAGTTATGTAATCTCCATTTCTTTATGTATTAATTTTTGAGTGCCTATTGTGCTAGGTCATGCATTAGTTTGTAAAGATAGAACATGAGAAATACCACAAGATCTAAGGTCCTTGACAGTAAGTGTTAGGCCAGAATGTGAAGCCAGGATTTGAACTGCTCCTACTCTAGAGCACAGTTACTCACTGTTACTCCATGCTGTCATCTGTCACTTTCTGGTTTTGTCAGAGACACTTTGTTATTTCTCCCAGCAGAGTGTTCTAAATGTATAACTCTTTTAGCAATTTTTGCAAGTAATAAGTAGAACAGAACATGAAACTATTTTGTGACCAGTAAATCTGGCAAAAGTTCCCTATGAAATGTAAAATGAGGTTAATGCAACTGATATCATGATACCATGAAATGAAGAAACAGGGTTACAGAATGGCTTAGGACCTTAGGCGATCCTTTCACCTCAGCCTCCCAAAGCACTTGGATTACATAGGTTTCTTAATTTGAGATTTGAGTAAAAGAAGCTTCACAAAACATTTTGTTCAATAATTCCTTATCTTAAATTTCTTATTCTTCATTCAGTTTTAAGTTGGCTAAAGATTATCTTCAAAAATTTATTTAGTGTAATTCTATAGAAAGCTTATCATCTGAATTTTTTCATATTACATAATATATTTTAGTGGACTTCACATAGTAAAATAAATTTAATAATAATATGACATCAGATATATTTATCTATGAAGAATTTCATGTTACACAGTGGCATGTTATCATCCAGCATATTTTTTAGACCTGAGTAAATAATATCCATTCCTTTAATGCTTCCAACATCTGCATGCATTTAGAATTTTTTTTTATTTTTTTTTATTGCATTTTAGGTTTGGGGGTACATGTGAAGAACACGGAAGATTGTTGCATAGGTACACACATGGCAGTGTGATTTGCTGCCTTCCTCCCCATCACCTATATCTGGCATTTCTCCCCATGCTATCCCTCCCCAACTCCCCCACCCCCCCACTATCCCTCCCCTTTTCCCCCCCACAGACCCCAGTGTGTGATACTCCCCCTCCCTGTGTCCATGTGTTCGCATTGTTCAACACCCGCCTATGAGTGAGAACATGCGGTGTTTGATTTTCTGTTCTTGTGTCAGTTTGCTGAGAATGATGGTTTCCAGGTTCATCCATGTCCCTACAAAGAACACGAACTCATGGTTTTTGATGACTGCATAATATTCCATGGTGTATATGTGCCACATTTTCCCTGTCCAGTCTATCATCGATGGGCATTTGGGTTGGTCCCATGTCTTTGCTATTGTAAACTGTGCTGCAATGAACATTCGTGTGCATGTGTCCTTATAGTAGAACGATTTATAGTCTTTTGGATATATACCCAGTAATGGGATTGCTGGATCAAATGGAATTTCTATTTCTAGGTCCTTGAGGAATCGCCACACCGTCTTCCACAATGGTTGAACTAATTTACACTCCCACCAACAGTGTAAAAGCGTTCCTATTTCTCCACAACCTCTCCAGCATCTGTTGTCTCCAGATTTTTTAATGATCGCCATTCTAACTGGCATGAGATGGTATCTCAATGTAGTTTTGATTTGTATTTCTCTAATGACCAGTGATGATGAGCATTTTTTCATATGTTTGTTGGCTTCATGTATGTCTTCTTTTGTAAAGTGTCTGTTCATATCCTTCGCCCACTTTTGAATGGGCTTCTTTGTTTTTTTCTTGTAAATGTGTTTCAGTTCTTTGTAGATTCTGGTTATCAGCCCTTTGTCAGATGGGTAGACTGCAAAAATTTTTTCCCATTCTGTTGGTTGCCGATTCACTCTAATGACTGTTTCTTTTGCTGTTCAGAAGCTGTGGAGTTTGATTAGGTCCCATTTGTCTATTTTGGCTTTTGTTGCCAATGCTTTTGGTGTTTTGGTCATGAAGTCCTTGCCTACGCCTATGTCCTGAATGGTTTTGCCTAGATTTTCTTCTAGGGTTTTTATGGTGTTAGGTCTTATGTTTAAGTCTTTAATCCATCTGGAGTTAATTTTAGTGTAAGGTGTCAGGAAGGGGTCCAGCTTCTGCTTTCTGCATATTGCTAGCCAGTTTTCCCAACACCATTTATTAAACAGGGGACTCGCTTCCACATTGTTTGTTTTTGTCAGGTTTGTCAAAGATCGGGTGGTTGTAGATGTATTGTGTTGTGTCGGAGGCCTCTGTTCTGCTCCATTGGTCTATATCTCTGTTTTGGTACCAGTACCATGCTGTTTTGATTACTGTAGCTTTGTAGTATAGTTTGAAGTCCGGGAGTGTGATGCCTCCAGCTTTGTTCTTTTTGCTTAGAATTTACTTGGCTATGTGGGCTCTCTTTTGATTCCATATGAAGTTTAAGGTGGTTTTTTCCAGTTCTTCGAAGAAGGTCATTGGTAGCTTGATAGGGATAGCATTGAATCTGTAAATTACTTTGGGCAGTATGGCCATTTTGACAATATTGATTCTTCCTAGCCGTGAACATGGAATATTTCTCCATCTGTTTGTGTCCTCTCTTATTTCATTGAACAGTGGTTTGTAGTTCTCCTTGAAGAGGTCCTTTACGTTCCTTGTTAGTTGTATTCCTAGGTATTTTATTCTCTTTGTAGTGATTGTGAATGGCAGTTGGTTCTTGATTTGGCTGTCTTTAAGTCTGTTATTGGTGTATAGGAATGCTTGTGATTTTTGCACATTGATTTTATATCCTGAGACTTTGCTGAAGTTGCTTATCAGTTTCAGGAGATTTTGGGTTGAGACAATGGGGTCTTCTAGATATACAATCATATCATCTGCAAATAGAGACAATTTTACTTCCTCCTTTCCTATTTGAATACCCTTTATTTCTTTTTCTTGCCTGATTGCTCTGGCTAGAACTTCCAGTACTATATTGAATAGGAGTGGTGAGAGAGGACATCCTTGTCTAGTGCCAGATTTCAAAGGGAATGTTTCTAGTTTTTGCCCATTCAGTATGATATTGGCTGTTGGTTTGTCGTAAACAGCTTTTATCATTTTGAGATATGTTCCATCAATACCTAGTTTATTGAGAGTTTTTAGCATAAAGGGCTGTTGAATTTTGTCAAAGGCCTTCTCTGCATCAATTGAGATTATCGTGTGGTTTTTGTCTTTGGTTCTGTTTATGTGGTGGATTATGTTTATAGATTTGCATATGTTGAACCAGCCTTGCATCCCCGGGATGAAGCCTACTTGATCATGGTGGATAAACTTTTTGATGTGCTGTTGCAATAGGTTTGCCAGTATTTTATTGAAGATTTTTGCATCTGTGTTCATCATGGATATTGGCCTGAAGTTTTCTTTTCTTGCTGAGTCTCTGCCGGGTTTTGGTATCAGGATGATGTTGCTCTCATAAAATGAATTAGGAAGGATTCCCTTTTTTGGATTGTTTGGAATAGTTTCAGAAGGAATGGTACCAGTTCCTCTTTGTATGTCTGGTAGAATTCGGCTGTGAACCCATCTGGATCTGGGCTTTTTTGGGTGGTAGGCTCTTAATTGCTGCCTCAACTTCAGACCTTGTTATTGATCTATTCAGATTTTCGACTTCTTCCTGGTTTAGGCTTTGGAGGATGCAAGTGTCCAGGAATTTATCCATTTCTTCCAGGTTTACTAGTTTATGTGCATAGAGTTGTTTGTAATAATCTCTGATGATGGTTTGAATTTCTGTGGAATCTGTGGTGATATCCCCTTTATCATTTTTTATTGCATTTATTTGATTATTTTCTCTTTTCTTTTTTATTAATCTGGCTAGTGGTCTGTCTATTTTGTTGACCTTTTCAAAAAACCATCTCCTGGATTTATTGATTTTTTGAAGAGTTTTTCGTGTCTCTATCTCCTTCAGTTCTGCTCTGATCTTAGTTATTTCTTGTCTTCTGCTAGCTTTTGACTTTTTTTGATCTTGTTCCTCTAGCTCTTTCAATTTTGATGATAGGGTGTCAATTTTAGATCTCTCCTTGCTTCTCATGTGGGCATTTATTGCTATATACTTTCCTCTAGAGACTTCTTTAAATGTGTCCCAGAGATTCTGGTATGTTGTGTCTTCATTCTCATTGGTTTCAAAGAACATCTTTATTTCTGCCTTCATTTCATTGTTTCTCCAGTCAACATTCAAGAGCCAGTTGTTCAGTTTCCATGAAGCTGTGCAGTTCTGAGTTAGTTTCTGAATTCTGAGTTCTAACTTGATTGCACTGTGGTCTGAGAGACTGTTTGTTATGATTTCCGTTCTTTTGCATTTGCTGAGGAGTGATTTACTTCCAATTATGTGGTCAATTTTAGAGTAGGTGTGATGTGGTGCTGAGAAGAATGTATATTCTGTGGATTTGGGTGGAGAGTTCTGTAAATGTCTATTAGGTTTGCTTGATCCAGGTCTGAGTTCAAGTCCTGGATATCCTTGTTAATTTTCTGTCTTGTTGATCTGTCTAACATTGACAACGGGGTGTTCAAGTCTCCCATTATTATGGGAGACCACTTCCTGTGGGAGTCTAAGTCTCTTTGTAAGTCATTAAGAACCTGCCTTATGTATCTGGGTGCTCCTATATTGGGTGCGTATGTATTTAGGATCGTTAGCTCTTCTTGTTGCATTGATCCTTTTACCATTATGTAATGTCCTTCTTTGTCTCTTTTGATCTTTGTTGGTTTAAAGTCTATTTTATCAGAGATGAGAATTGCAACTCCTGCTTCTTTTTCCTCTCCATTTGCTTGGTAAATCTTCCTCCATCCCTTTATTTTGAGCCTTTGTGTATCTCTGCATGGGAGACGGGTTTCCTGGATACAGCAAACCGACGGGTTTTGGCTTTTTATCCAGTTTGCCAGTCTATGTCTTTTAATTGGGGCATTTAGCCCATTTACATTTAGGGTTAATATTGTTATGTGTGAATTTGATCCTGCCATTTTGATGCTAAGTGGCTGTTTTGCCCGTTAGTTGATGCAGTTTCTTCATTGTGTTGCTGCGCTTTGCGATTTGGTATGTTTTTGGAGTGGCTGGTACTGGTTGTTCCTTTCTATGTTTAGTGCCTCTTTCAGGAGCTCTTGTAAAGCAGGCCTGGTGGTGATGAAATCTCTGAGTTCTTGCTTGTTCGCAAAGGATTTTACTTTTCCTTCACTTATGAAGCTCAGTTTGGCTGGATATGAAATTCTGGGTTGAAAGTTCTTTTCTTTAAGGATGTTGAATATTGGCCCCCACTCTCTTCTGGCTTGTAGGGTTTCTGCTGAGAGATCTGCTGTGAGTCTGATGGGCTTCCCTTTGTGGGTAACCTGACCTCTCTCTCTGGCTGCCCTTAGCATTTTCTCCTTCATTGCAACCCTGGTGAATCTGACGATTATGTGCCTTGGGGTTGATCTTCTTGAGGATTATCTTTGTGGTGTTCTCTGTATTTCCTGGACTTGAATATTGGCCTGCCTTCCTATGTTGGGGAAGTTCTCCTGGATAATATCCTGAAGAGTATTTTCCAGCTTGGATTCATTCTCTCCGTCACATTCAGGTACACCTATCAAACGTAGATTAGGTCTTTTCACATAGTCCCATATTTCTTGGAGACTTTGTTCATTCCTTTTTACCCCTTTTTCTCTACTCTTTCCTTCTCATTTTATTTCATTGAGTTGATCTTCGACCTCTGAAATCCTTTCTTCTGCTTGGTCGATTCGGCTGTTGAAACTTGTGTATGCTTCACAAAGTTCTTGTGTTTTTCAGCTCCATCAATTCACTTACATTCCTCTCTAAGTTGGTTATTCTCAATAGCATTTTGTCAAATCTTTTTTCGAGGTTCTTAGTTTCTTTGCATTGGTTTAGAACATGTTCTTTTAGTTCACAGAAGTTTCTTATTACCCACCTTCTGAAGCCTGATTCAGTCATTTCATCACACTCATTGTCCATCCAGCCTTGTTCCCTTGCTGGTGAGGAGTTGTGATCCCTTGTAGGAGGAGAGGCATTCTGGTTTTGGGTGTTTTCCTGTTTTTGCACTGGTTTCTTCCCATCTTTGTGGATTTATCTATGTGTGGTCTTTGTGGTTGGTGATTTTCAGATGGGGTCTCTCAGTGGACGTCCCATTTGTTGATGATGAAATTATTTCTTTCTGTTTCTTAGTTTTCCTTCTAACAGTCTGGCCCCTCTGCTGTAGGACTGCTGAGGTCCACTCCCAGCCCTGCTTGCCTGGGGGGATCACCTGCAGCAGCTGCAGAACAGTAAGGGTTGCTGCCAGTCTCTTCTTCTGCTCTCTTTGTCCCAGAAGAATATCCGCCAGATGTCCTTCTGAGCACTCCTTTGTGAGGTGACTCGTTGGATATATGGGGGTCAGGGGAGCTACTTGAGAAGACAGAATGTCCTTTATAGGAGCTCAAGTCCTGAGCTGTGAGCTCCGTTGTTCATTCAGAGTTGCTGGGCAGGTACATTTAAGTCTGCTGCAGCAGAACTCATAAACCCCTTTTTTCCCTAGGTGCTCTGTCCTGGGGAGTTAGGGCTTTATGAGTTTCCCTGGTGCTGCTGCCTTTTTCTCAGGGCTGCCTTGCCCAGCGATGAGGCAGGGTAGTCACTGTCTGCCTACAGAGGCTTTGCTGAGCTGCTGTGGGCTCCACCCAGCTGCCATATGAACTTCCCTGTAGTCCTGTTTATACCGGTGTAGTGAGAAATGCCTCAGCAAAGACAAACTACCTCTGTAGCGGCAGACTGCCTCAGTAATGGTGGACGCCCCTCCCCCACAGAGCTGGGCCGTCCCGGGCTCAGCTGTGCTTGCTGTGAAACTCTCCATCCAGAGCGTTTCCGATGGCTGTTTTTTTGTGGGGGTGGGACCAGCTGAGCCTGATCACCTGGCTCCCTGCCTCAGAGTCTCCCAGGTGTTCCAGCCACCTGTTGAAAAGGCGCCAGGATCTGTGTGATTTCCCGTGCTGCAACGCACTGCGCCGGCTGAAACCGCAGGTGCTGAGATTCGTGGCGTTTTTTTGCCCGGGAAATCTCCTGGCCTGGCTGCCTGTTTCAGTCCCCTTTTTTAATCAGATGAATGGGCGGCTCTGCCTATTGCTAGCTAACACGGCACCCAGATCCACATATTTTATATGGGGGAACCGCTGCGCTGGGACGCCACCCAAAACAGCAGTGCTGGTGAAAACAGTCGCACCGGCAAAAACAGCTGCGCCGGCCAAACCAGCCGCGCTGGCGACCCGTGGGGCTCCTCCTCCTGGGTATCTCCTGGTCTGTGGGCAATGAAAATCCATCTGGCAATGCGGCGTCCACTCACCCTCTGCGCTTTCACTGGGAGCTGCAATCCTCAGCTGCTCCTAATCGGCCATCTTGGATCCTCCCCCGCATTTAGAATTTTTAAAAAATTTATGTCATTCCCAATTTTTGCTAGAAAATCTTCATTCCTGTCTGTATACTAGAAAGCAATAGTCATATTGAGATAAAGAATGCTGAAATAAAGACAGGAAGAATAGTAAGATACTTTATTCTGAATGTAAAATCACCAAAGTTATCTTCTTCTATTTCACTCTTCAGGCGGGAAATTGCATGGGCCTTCTTGAGGAATCTGACTAGCTCAGGAAGAAAAATCAATGTCCAGAGAGAATACCTAGCACGAAAGGTAGCAGGTTACCATTTCTATCCTCATGTTCATGGTTTCCAGTCAGATTTAATACCAAAAACAGATAACCAGGCAGTAACTTTGGGCTATAGTGACATGTAGAAATGTATAAAGAGATCAAGAATTCTCTCTCCAAATATCAAGCATGAAATTGAATAAATTGAGGAAAATTCTCAAAAACAACCACTCCTCGGGGTTCTAGAAATTGATGAAAGACAAAGTAGGTTATGGACTTGCATTTATTCATGAAAAATTGCTGAAAATTTCAGGGATAATGAGAAGAAGGCAGCAGGTTTTTTGCTCATGGCTGCTACCATTTTAGTCACTCCAGCTCAGTCAGAGTGGATGTTTGATTAGGGCAGGACTCAGAAGGAAAACTTGCAGCTTCTGAGCTGCAGCGTGTAGACTTGATTCTGGAGACAGGGCAAAATTAATGGCTGATGTAATTTTTAAGCAAGTAGCAAATGCAAAAGGAAATGAATGTGGAAAACACACCACTCTGCTGGTGTGTGGAGGCAAACAGTGGTCCAGTCAAAACTTTAACAGAGATCCTGGAAATAAGAGAGTCATAGAAGGCCTCAGATAAGCTCTCCAATGACTCTTTCTGACTGGAAAAGTTTGTGCATCTAGAGAGAGGAACTGTGAAGGCCTGGATGAAAGTACATGTCAAGGCAGATTTAAAACTGGCTGAACTTTGATTGTACATTCAAATACATCCAAAAGAGTATATGCTTTATAAGATTGAGGTATCTGAGTACAACCTCCTCCCAAATTATTAGCTGATGACTAAGTTATGCAGTTACACAGGAGATTTCTAAACAGCCAGGCTAGAAAATAAAAATAAGATTTAGCAAAACTGTGGAGAGTCATCATGTCTGCTTGCACTGAGAAGGCAGATTCACCTGAGTCATGGGGTAAAACAATCAGAATCAGGTAATGCTGAAATATGTACATCAAAATGTAAAACATCCAGTCTTTAAAAACAAAAAATCCTAGAGACATTAAAAAACATATGACCAATAATCAGGATAAAATGCTATCAGTACAAACTGATGCAGATTGGGCTAAGTTAAATCTAACAGGAAACATTTTATTCAATGATATATATATGTTCATGGAATTGACATATCCATAATAACTTAGAAATAATTTTTTATTATGCTTTAAGTTCTGGGGTACATGTGCAGAACATGCAGGTTTGTTACATAGATATACACGTGCCATGGTGTTTTGCTGCATCCCTCACCCCGTCATCTACAATAGGTATTTCTCTGGATGCTATCCCTCCCCAATCCTCCCATGCCTTGTTATCCCACCCCTACCCCCCCCTGCCACCTGACAGACCCTAGCGTGTCATGTTCCCCTCCCCTGTGTCCATGTGAAATAAATGATCACAATGACTTTACAAACAAGGAATGTAAATAGATTAACAGTACCTATCTAACAAGTCTAAAATGAAATTTTTAAAGTTGCAAATTAAAATAACCAACATGAAAAATTCACAGTATGGATACAACCACATTTGCAAAGGCAAAAAGTAAAGAGTGCCCAATAAATGGTGAGTCAGTATCCCTGAATTTGGGCCAGCATTTAAACAGCTTTGAAGTCATCACTCTTGTTCTTGCTATAAGGAAAACCTTAGCAAAGGAAAAATCAATGGTGTGGATCAATCAGAGAATTGAGGTTGTAGGGCAGACAACCAATCTAAAATCTGGAGAGACAGGCAAATCCAGAGTCATATCTGAGACCTGCTTACCTGGTGCAGATGCTGCCAGAGTAGTAAACAGGGAGAAATGCCCAAATCGCTAGAAGCTGAGTGTGAACTGGTGTGAGCATGAGAAATTACTGGGGTCTGCGCAACAATTTTATAGGTTTTACCTCCAGAAACTGGCAGGTTCTTATAGTGAAAAGCAGGAAAGATCCCCGCGTGGCTCTGACAAAGGGAGGGAAAGGATAACCCCTGTGAGATACTCCAGAACATTCTTTATAACAAGACCAGCTCTACAGAGAAAGATGTTCTACCACAACTTTATCCCACCTGAGGAAAGAACATTGCTCTTGTTCCAAGACCCTGCAGCCTTCCAGTCTCACATAAGGGTGGAGAGGAAATCTGTACCACCAGAGAAACCTGTGAACAACACAGGCAAGAGGATGCATTTGGTGGGCTCTCTGGAGAAACAGCTGTTTCTTCTAGAGCTGAGCAAGAAATGTAGAAGATGATGCATGTGAAACATCTTGGAGTGCCAGAAAGCAAGGAAGTGCTCAAACACACTCACAATGATGGGTGTATGTCAAAGGCATACAGGAGCCAACTGAAAGAACTCCCACTGGCCAAACCAGGAACAACTTGAGCAAATAAAGTAGTATTAGATTATAATGCAAAATCTAAAATAAATATTCAAGAATCCCTTACTATCTACTGATAGAAGTCAATGATTGAATGAAGACAGAAAATGTAAAACATCTAGGCATTCCAAATAACTTATGTACATGATCCTTTCTCAAGAAGGTGGAATATAACTCCTGATTCTTTAAGTGTGCTTGCTTACAGTATATTCCTTCCAAAAAGTACAAGAGGAAAGGGAGTGAAGGAAGAGTGACTTTATCATGAAGGGCAATCGAACAAACACAATCAGTCAAATGATCAAGGTTAACATCAACAGTAAAAAGTTATGTTGATAGTTGATACCCTTGATAGGGTAGGATGGCATTTTACCTCTGTGTCTTCTTCCCAACACTTCTAAACACAGTCTTAATCATGAGAGAAAAACATTATACAAATTCAAAAAACAGGACAAATTTAAAACAACCTGACCAGGACTCCTTAAAACAGTCAAGATCACAGCCAAGAGGAGCCTAAGGAGCCATGCCTACTAAATGTAACGCATTCCCCCTCAATAGGACTCTGGGACAGAAAATGACATAAGCAAAACTTCACACAATATATACTTAGTTAATAATAAAATGTATCAATATTGGCTCGTTAATTGTAACATATTTACGCAAACTTAAGAGGTTAATAATAGGAAAAAAAGGTCTACCTACATAATTTTCCTACAAATCAAAAATTGTATTAAAATGGAAATTTATATTGACAAAGTATGAGTCATGTTAAAAGATGAATGGTGCTAATCTAAAAGATTCCCCAATGCCCACATATGGAACAACTGGGCAATAAGATAAGTAATATTATAATCCATTAAGAGACTCCATATCCATATTAATATAAATTAGTGGGAAAATATATGTGGGAGAGGAGATAGCTGTCTTTAAGAAGAATTCAAACTAATGCAGAAAGAATGCATGAAATCGAAAAATCTTGACAATGCAACAATTATTATTGTTGCATTAGAATAGCACAGTAATAATTGTTGCATTGTCAAGAATCAATAATGAAGGCTAAAATTAATGAATAAGCATTTAAGAGAAAATAAGATATTTGAATAATATTTTAGTATCTCCACAAAGATATTTACTGATTACTAAAGAAAATGGTATTGTGGGAAATTTTGCAAACACCAACTTCTACAAATGATTTAGTTTAACATCAATAATAAGACATAACAACATTATATGTGCTCTAAGATTTGATGAATTTAGAGAATTCTTACTTTTGTGATATTCTTGCCAAAAATAATAATCTGAATCAAATCCTAAGAAGGCATCAAACAAACCCACATTGAAAGACTGTTAGAGTCGCTGGCCAGTCCTTTTCAATCAAAAAGTGGGCAAAGGACATGAACAGACACTCTTCAAAAGAAGATATGTATGCAGCCAATAAACATGAAAAAAAGCTCAACATCACTGATCATTAGAGAAATGCAAATCATAATGACAATGAGACACCATCTCATACCAGTCAGAATAATAATTATTAACAAGTCAAGAGACAACAGATGCTGGTGAGTCTGTGGAGAAATAGGAATGATATTACACTGTTGGTGGGAGTGCAAATTAGTTCAACCATCTTGGAAGACAGTGTGGTGATTCCTTTAGGATCTAGAACCAGAAATATCATTTAAGCCAGCAAGCCCATTACTGGGTATACACCCAAAGGATTATAAAATATTCTATTGTAAAGATACATGCACATATATGTTTATTGCAGCACTGTTCACAATAGCAAAAGACTTGGAATCAACTCAAATGTTCATCAGTGATAGACTGGATAAAGAAAATGTGGTACATATACACCATGGAATACTATGAGATCATGTCTTCTTCAGGGACATGGACGAAGCTGGAAGCCATCATCCTTAGCAAACTAACACAGGAACAGAAGACCAAATACCACATCTTCTCACTCATAAGTGGAAGCTGAATAATGAGAACACATGGAACATCACACACTGGAGCCTGTCAGGGGGTGGAGTGGAGGAAGGGAGAGCATCAGGACAAATAGCTAATGCATGTGAAGGTTCTTACCAAGGTGATGGGTTGATAGTTGCAGCAAGCCACCATGACACATGTTTACCTATGTAACAAACTTGTATGTTCTACACATGTATCTGGAACTTAAAATAAAATAAAATTTTAAAGAAAGTGTCAAGACCATCAGACTGGTGAATGCAACTATGGCCCTTAGTGGAAAAATGACCACTTTCCACCCAGAACACTAATCCAGCAGAGCCACGTTCACAGATCTGCATGCTAACTGTCAGGGGAGCTCAGAATATCTATCATTGGTTGAATGTAAATGCTACATCCTCAAGGATAGTGCACCCTGACAGGGCATCATCCCAACATTAGAATTTTACATAATCTATTTCAGTGTTCTGTTTCATTGCATCAGGGAAATGCATTAACTTGGAAGGTCAGTGGAGTTCACAAATTGCTTCAAATAAATCCTTTGTGAAATATCTTGCAATAACTTGATCATTAGATAAGATCACTTGGGTAGTGATGAAGAAAGTGACATTGCAGTCAGAAAAGACAAATCCACATCCAGCATAGGTATGAATTCCAGTAAAGGCTATCAACACCTCCAGAGTAGAAAGATGTAATGTCATCATACAACCAAGTGGCTGACTTGCCTCCTTAAAAAATGACACTGCAGTCAGGAAAGACAAATGCACTTCCAGCATAGCTATTAATTCCAGTAAACACTATCAACACCTCCAGAGTACAAAGGTGTGATGTCATCATACAACCAAGTGGCTGACTTGTCTCCTTAAAAGATGGCACTGCAGTCAGGAAAGACAAATTCACATCCAGCACAGGTATGAATTCTAGTAAAGGCTAAAACACTTCCAGAGTAGAAAGGAGTGATGTCATTATCCAACAAAGTGACTGACTTGTCTCCTTAAAAGATGGCACTGTTCAATATGATATTGACTGTGGGTTTGTCATAAATAGCTTTTATTATTTTGAGATACATTTCATTGATACCTAGTTTATTGAAAGTTTTTAGCATAAGAGGCTGTTGAATTTTGTCAAAGGCCAGGCAATATCATACCGAACAGGAAAAAAGCTAGAAGCATTCCCTTTAAAAACTGGCAAGAGAGGAGGGATCCCAGATGGCTGATTAGGAGCAGCTAAGGATTGCAGCTCCCAGTGAAAGAGCGAAGGGTGAGTGGATGCCGCATTTCCAGATGGATTTTTATTGCCCACTGACTAGGAGATTCCCAGGTGGAGGAGCCCCACAGGTCGCCAGCACGGCTGGTTTGGCTGGCGCAGCTGTTTTGGCTGGCACAGCTGTTTTGGCCGGTGCCCCAGTGTGGTGGTTCTCCATACAAAATACACGGGTCCGGGCACCGTTTTAGCTAGCAATTAGAGCTCCACAAAGGCAGAGTAGCCCATTCATCTGATTAAAAAGGGGACTGAAATGGGAAGCCAGGCCAGGAGATTCCTGGGCAACAAAGCGCTTTGAAACTCAGTGCCGCTGTTTCAGCCAGTGCAGTGGGTTACCACATGGGAAATCCCACAGATCCCAGTGCCTTTTCAGCAGGTGACTGGAACACCTGGGAGACAGTTGACCATTCAACTAAAAAAAAAAAATGACTCTCAGACAGAGAGCCAGGTGATCAGCCTCGGCTGCTCCCACCCCTACAAAAAAACAACAATTGGAAATGCTCTGGATTGAGAGTTTCACAGCAAGCACAGCTGAACTCGGGATGGTCTAGCTCTGTGGTGGGTGGTGTCTGCCATTACTGAGGCAGTCCACCACTATGGAGGTAGTTTGCCATTGCTGAGGCAGCCCACCAATGCCAAGGCAGCCCACCATTACAGAGAGAGTCGGCCATTATAGAGGTGGGCCGCCATTGCTGAGGCAGTTCTAACTACACCCGTATAAACAGTACTGCAGGGAAGTTCACATGTCAGCTGGGCAGAGCCCACAGCAGCTCATCAAAGCCTCTGCAGGCAGACAGTGACTAGCCTGCCTCCTTGCTGGTCAGGGCAGCCCTGAAAAAAGGCAGCAGCACAATAGAAACTCATAAATAAAGCCCTAACTCCCCGGGACAGAGCACCTGGGAAAAGAAAAGGGAGTTTATGAGTTCTGCTGCAGCAGACTTAAACGTACCTGCCCAGCAACTCTGAATGAACAATGGAGCTCATAGCTCAGCACTTGAGCTTCTATAAAAAGGCAGGCTGTATACTCAAGCAGCTCCCTGACCCCCTTATATCTAGAATCACCTCATAAAGAGAGCTCAGACTGCCATTTTGCAGGTATCCCACTGGGACAAAGATAGCAGAAGAAGAAACTGGCAGCAACCATTACTGTTCTGCAGCCACTGCAGGTAATCCCCCAGGCAAGCAGGGCCTGGAGTGGACCTTAGCAGTCCTGCAGCAGAGGGGTCAGACTGTTAGAAGGAAAACTAAGAAACAGAAAGAAATAACTTCATCATCAACAAACTGAACGTCCACTGAGAGACCCCATCTGAAAATCACCAACCACAAAGACCACACATAGATAAATCCACAAAGATGGGAAGAAACCAGCGCAAAAAGGAGGAAAACACCCGAAACCAGAACCCCTCTCCTCCTACAAGGGATCACAACTCCTCACCAGCAAGGGAACAAGGCTGGATGGAGAAGGAGTGTGATGAATTGACAGAATCAGGCTTCAGAAGGTGGGTAATAAGAAACTTCGTTGAGCTAAAAGAACATGTTCTAACCCAATGCAAAGAAACTAAGAACCTTGAAAAAAGATTTGATGAAATGATAACGAGAATAAACAACTCAGAGAGGAATATAAGTGAAGTGATGGAGCTGAAAAACACAATACGAGAACTTCGCGAATCATACATAAGTTTCAACAGCTGAATTGACCAAGCAGAAAAAAGGATATCAGAGGTCGAAGATCAACTCAAGGAAATAAAACAAGAAGGAAAGAGTCGAGAAAAAAAGGGTAAAAAGGAATGAAGAAAGTCTCCAAGAAATATGGGACTATGTGAAAAAAACTAATCTATGTTTCATAGGTGTACCTGAATGTGACAGAGAGGATGAATCCAAGCTGGAAAATACTCTTCAGGATATTATCCAGGAAAACTTCCCCAAGCTAGCAAGGCAGGCCAATATTCAAGTCTAGGAAACACAGAAAACACCACAAAGATAGTCCTCAAGAAGAGCAACCCCAAGGCACATAATCGTCAGATTCACCAGGGTTGCAATGAAGGAGAAAATGCTAAGGGCAGCCAGAGAGAGAGGTCGGGTTACCCACAAAGGGAAGCCCATCAGACTCACAGCAGATCTCTCAGCAGAAACACTACAAGCCAGAAGAGAGTGGGGGTCAATATTCAACATCCTTAAAGAAAAGAACTTTCAATCCAGAATTTCATATCCAGCCAAACAAAGCTTCAAAAGGGAAGGAAAAATAAAATCCTTTGTGAACAAGCAAGTACTCAGAGATTTCATCACCACCATGCCTGCTTTACAAGAGCTCCTGAAAGAGGCACTAAACATAGAAAGGAACAACCAGTACCAGCCACTCCAAAAACATACCAAATGGTAAAGAGCATCAACACATCAACTAACTGCATCAACTAACTGCATCAACTAACGGGCAAAACAACCAGCTTGCATCAAAATGGCAGGATCAAATTCACACACACCAAGATGGTGGATTAGACACAACTCCAGCACACAACACTCAGCGAGAGAGATGCAGAAAACCTGAGATCTCCTAGCTCCAACCAAGGTACCACGTGCATTTTGATGGGTCTGCTCTGAGGGTGAGCAAAGCCCACTCAGGTCAGACTGAGATGGGGGAGGGGTGCTGCTTCACCCAGAAAGTGCATCTGACCAGCAAGTAGGAGGCTCCACCTCTGGTGCTCCAGTCCAGATATAGCAATTCCCCCAAAGCCTCAGCAATACACAGAATAGGGGATCTTTGCCGGTCAAGCACAGGGATTTACAAGTGCAGAGTTGAATAAGAGTCTGCAGACTAAGCTATTGCTCCCTCCCCCTGCCCGGAGAGAGAGGGAGCTGTAAGCGGGAGCAGCTGGGCAGCCCCTACCCAATAACTGGAGAGAGAGAAAGCTGAAAAGGGGTAGACTGCTGGGTGTGGCTGGGAGGGTTCCTACCCTCCCCCGACAAACCCTAGAGGGCTGAAGCTCTGACTCTAGTGGGTTGCATAGCCAGTGCCACAGTCTGGATGAACCCTGAATGATCCAGCCCAGTGGAGGAAGGGCACAACCCACCACTAGAGGGGTGGTACTGGGCTACATGTTTTAACAAAAAACACAGGAAGCCTACGTAGCAATGGGACAGTGTTATTGACAACCCAGCAGTACCTACAGGTCAGTGGAAGAGGTGGGCCTAATCTCCCAGCATAAACAAAAAAGACACAGGAAACTTCTCTAGTAACCTGAAGGAGTCCCTAGCAACCCAGTAGTGCCCCCACAGGCAGAGAAGCAACCTCATCAAGCAGCTGTCTGACACCACAGCCAGGTAAATCCACAAAAATGGGAAAAAACCAGGACAAAAAAGGTGAAACCATCAAAGACCAGAACACCTCTTCTCCTTCAAGGAATCACAACTCCTCAACAACACAGGATCACAACTTGACTGAGAAGAAGTGTGAAGAATTGACAGAAACAGGATTCAGAAGGTGGATAATAACAAACTTTTCAGAGCTAAAACAACACGTTCTAACTCAATGCAAAGAAACCAAAAACCTTTAAAAAAGGTTAGACGAAATGCTAACTAGAATAACCAGCTTAGAGAAGAACATAAACGACTTGATGGAATTGAAGAACATAGCACGAGAACTATGTGCAGCAAGCACAAGTTTTAATAGCCGAATCGATCAAGCAGAAGAAAAGATATCAGAGATTGAAGATCAACTCAATGAAATAAAAAGAGAAGGCAATACAAGAGAAAAAAGAGTGAAAAGAAATGAACAAAACCTCCAAGAAATATGGGTTTATGTGAAAAAACCTAATCTATGCTTGATCGATGTACCTGAATATGATGGGGAGAATGAATCCAAGCCGGAAAACACACTCCAGGATATTATCCAGGAGAACTTCCCAAGCCTAGCAAGGCAGTCCAAATTTCAAATTCAAGAAATACAGAGAACTCTGCAAAGATATTCCTCAAGAAGGCAACCACAAAGCACATAATTGTCAGATTCACCAGGGTTCAAATGAAGGAAAAAATGCTAAGGGCAGCCAGAGAGAAAGGTCAGGTCACCCACAGAGGGAAGTCAGTCAGACTCACAGCAGATCTCTTGGCAGAAACTCTACAAGCCAGAAGAGAGTGGGGGCCAATATTCAACATCCTCAAAGAAAAGAACTTTCAACCCAGAATCTCATATCGAGCCAAACTAAGCTTCATAAGTGAAGGAGAAATAAAATCCTTTATGGACAAGCAATTACTGAGAGATTTTGTCACCACCAGACCTGCCCTACAAGAGTTCCTGAAAGAAACACTAAGCATGGAAAGGAATAAATACCAGTCACTGCAAAAGCAAACCAGTTGGCAAAGACCAAAAATGCAAGGAAGAAAATGAGTCAACTAATGAGAAAGAAAACCAGCCAGTAACAAAATGGCAGGATCAAATTCACACATAACAATATTAACATTGAATGTAAATGGCCTAAATGCCCCAATCAAAAGACACAGACTGGAAAACAGGATAATAAGTCAGAACCCATCGGTGTGCTGTATTCAAGAAACTCATCTCACATACAAAGACACACATAGACTCAAAATAAAGGGATGGAAGAAGATTTAACAAGTAAATGGAGAACAACAACAACAAAAAAAGCAGAGGTTGCAATCCTAGTCTCTGATAAAATGGACTTCAAACCAACAAAGATGAAAAGAGACAAAGAAGGACATTACATAATGGTAAAAGTATCAATCTAACAGGAAGAGCTAACTATCCTAAATATATATGCCCCCAACACAGAAGCACCAAGATACATAAAGCAAGTTCTTAGCAACCTAAAACGAGATTTAGACTCCCACACAATAATAGTGGGAGACTTCAATACTCCACTGTCAATATTAGACAGATCAACGAGACAGAAAATTAACAAGGATATCCAGGACTTGAATGCAGAGCTGGGCCAAGTGGATCTAATAGACATATACATAACACTCCACCCCAAATCCACAGAATATACATTTTTCTCAACACCACATTGCACTTACTCTAAAATTGACCACATCATTGGAAGCAAATCACTCCTCAGCAAATGCAAAAGAACAGAAATTATAGCAGTCTATCAGATCACAGAGCAATCAGACTAGAGCTCAGGATCAAGAAACACACTCAAACCCACACAACCACTTGGAAACTGAATAACTGGCTTCTGAATGTTGACTGGATAAACAATGAAATGAAGGCAGAAATAAAGATGTTTTTTGAAACTAATTAGAATGAAGACACAACTTACCAGAATCTCTGGGAAACCATTAAAGCAGTAATGAGAGGTATATTTATAGCAATAAATGCCCACCAGAGAAGACAGGAAAGATCTAAAATCGACACCCTATCATCAAAATTGAAAGAACTAGAGGAGCAAGATCAAAAAAATTCAAAAACTAGCAGAAGACAAGAGATAACTAAGATCAGAGCAGAACTGAAGGAGATAGAGAAACAAAAAACTCTTCAAAAAATCAATAAATCCAGGAGCTGGTTTTTTGAAAAGATCAACAAAATAGACCACTAGCCAGATCAATAAAAAAGAAAAGGGAGAAGAATCAAATAGATGCAATAAAAAACGATAAAGGGGATATCACCACTGATCCCACAGAAATTCAAACTACCATCAGAGATTACTACAAACAGCTCTACTCACATAAACCAGTAAACCAGAAAGAAATGGATAAATTCCTAGACACCTGTACTCTACCAAAACTAAACCAGGAGGAAGCTGAAACCCTGAATAGACCAATAACAAGGGCTGAAGTAGAGGCAGCAATCAATAGCCTACCAACCAAAGAAAGTCCATGTCCAGACGGGTTCACAGCTCAATTCTACCAGATGTACAAAGAGGAGCTGGTTCCATTCCTTCTGAAACTGTATCAAACAATAAAAAAGGAGGGAATCTTCCCTAACTCATTTTATGAGACCAACATCATCCTGATACCAAAACCAGGCAGAGACTCAACTAAAAAGAAAACTTCAGGCCAATATCCGTGACGAACATCAATGCAAAAATCTTCAATAAAATACTGGCAAACAGATTGCAACAGCACATCAAGAAGCTTATCCATCACAACCAATTAGGCTTCATCCCGGGTATGCAAGTCTGGTTCAACATACGCAAATCCATAAATGTAATCCATCACATAAACGGAAACAAAGACAAAAACCACATGATTATCTCAATAGATGCAGAGAAGGCCTTCGATAAAATTCAACAGGCCTTCATGCTAAAAACTCTCAATAAACTAGGTATTGATGGAACATGTCATAAAACGATAAAAGCTATATATGACAAACCTACAGTGAATATCATACTGAATGGGAAAAAGCTGGAAGAATTCCCTTTGAAATCAGGCACTAGACAAGGATGCCCTCTCTCACCATTCCTATTCAATATAGTATTGGAAGTTCTAGTCAGAGCAATCAGGCAAGAAAAAGAAATAAAGGGTATTCGATTAGGAAAGGAGGAAGTCAAACTGTCTCTATTTGCAGATGACATGATTGTATATCTAGAAGATCCCATTGTCTCAGCCCAAAATCTCAAACTGATAAGCAACTTCAGCAAAGTCTTAGGATACAGAAACAATGTGCAAAAATCACAAGCATTCTTATATACCAATAACAGACAAACAGAGAGCCACTCACAATTGCTACAAAGAGAATAAAATACCTAAGAATACAAGTAACAAAGAATGTAAAGGACCTCTTCAAGGAGAACTACAAACCACTGCTCAATGAAATAGGAGAGGACACAAACAGATGGAGAAACATTCCATGCTCATGGTTAGGAAGAATCAATATTGTGAAAATGGCCATACTGCCCAAAGTAATCTATAGATTCAATGCTATCCCCATCAAGCTACCAATGACCTTCTTCACATAACTGGAAAATACCACTTTAAACTTCATATGGAATCACAAAAGACCCCACATAGCCAAAACAATCTGAAGCAAAAAGAACAAAGCTGGAGGCATCACACTGCTGGACTTCAAACTATACTACAAGGGAACAGTAATCAAAACAGCATGGTACTGGTACCAAAAGAGAGACATAGACCAATGGAACACAACAGAGACACCAGAAGAAACTCCACACATCTACAACCATCTGATCTTTGACAAACCTGGCAAAAGCAAGCAATGGGGAAAGGACTCCATGTTTAATAAATGGTGTTGGGAAAACTGGCTAGCAATGTGCAGAAAGCAGAAACTGGACCCCTACCTGAAACCTTACACTAAAATTAACTCCAGATGGATTAAAGACTTAAACATAAGACCTAACACCATAAAAACCCTAGAAGAAAATCTAGGCAAAACTATTCAGGACATAGGCATAGGCAAGGACTTCATGACCAAAACACCAAAAGCATTGACGACAAAAGCCAAAATAGACAAATGGGACCTAATTAAATTTCAGATCTTCTGTACAGCAAAAGAAATCATCATTAGAGTGAATTGGCAACGAACAGAATGGGAAAATGTTTTTGCAATCTACCCATCTGACAAAGGGCTAATATCCAGAATCTACAAAGAACTAAAACAGATATGCAAGAAAAAAATAAACAACCCCATTCAAAAGTGGGTGAAGGATATGCACAGATGCTTTTCAAAAGAGAACATATATGAGGCCAACAAACATATGAAAAAATGCTCATCATCACTGGTCATTAGAGAAATGCAAAACAAAACCACACTAAGATATCACCTCATGTCAGTTAGAATGGTGATCATTGAAAAATCTGGAGGCAACAGATGCTGGAGAGGATATGGAGAAATAGGAACACTCTTACACAGTTGGTGGGAGTGTAAATTAGTTCATTCGTTGTGGAAGACAGTGTGGCGATTTCTCAAGGATCTAGAAATAGAAATTCCATTTGACCCAGCAATCCCCCTATTGGGTATGTACCCAAAGAACTATAAATTGTTCTACTATAAAGACACATGCACACATATGTTCATTGCAGCCCTGTGTACAATAGCAAAGACCTGGAACCAACCCAAATGCCCGTCAATGATAGACTGGATAAAGAAAATGTGGTACATATACACCATGGAATACTACGCAGCCATAAAAAACGATGAGTCCCTTTGTAGGGACTTGGATGAATCTGGAAACCATCATTCTCAGCAAACTGACCCAAGAACGGAAAGCCAAGCACCGTATGTTCTCACTCATAGGTGGGTGTTGAACAACGAGAACACATGGACTCAGGGAGAGGAGCATCACACACAGGGGACAGTTGGAGGGGCTAGGGGAGAGACAATGGTGGGTGGGGAGGGAGGGAAGGGTGGGAAAGGATAACATGGGGAGAAATGCCAGATATAGTACGCACCAAAAGTAAAATAAATTTAAAAAAAAAAAGAAAGTTAGTACCATTCACATAGACAGGGAATGCTAGAAATTGGGCATAGTATACAACTTAACATTGTGAATTTTGATGTCTTTGAAACAATTATAGATGTCTTGTGAACAATGGACTATTGGAGATTTAAGCTAAGAAATTGTCATTAGTAATAACAGTTAAAGCTATAGGAATAGATGAGATTTCCTGGGGCAAAATAGTATATTAAGAGGAGAGCCTAGGATCAAAATTTTAAAACTCTAATATTAACTGGCCAAATAGAGAACAATACAACTGAAAGTGACAGGTGAGAATAGAGGTGAGAGCTGGATATATATAACTTTGCAATTCTGAACATTTACATTTACAAAACCATTTTCTTAAAGAATGTCTTCCAATTAGTCTATCAAAAACACATTTTAATTGTTTATGGAATAATTTTGAAAATCATAAATCTTAATAGCTTAAAGCAGAATATTGAGATATTTTTGTCTGATTATATATATATATACACACATATGCATATATATGTACATATATACATACATGCACACACATATATGTGTATTTATTTAAATGCATGGACATTATATATGCATATACATATACATATATGCACACAGACATATATGTGTGTGTGCATACATATATGTGTGTGTATTTATTTATTTAGATGCATGGTCCTTATACATTTGTATAATATATATGTGTCAAAATGTTACTGAATTTATTTAGAAGTAAGGAAACCTCTACAATAGTAAAACTGGTTTCAATGTTTGAAAAACGTAGGCAATTTAATGAAGGAGCATTGGGGAAAAATTGCTGGATTAGATGCAAAGCTGGTTAATATCTTGTGAAACAATAAATGGTAAGCTTTATGGTGACCTTTTCTAATGAACACAAACTTAACACTAACCAAATAACTTCACAGTGTCTGGGCTCCAATAAAACAGCAAATGTCAAAGTTAAGCATGGTGTGTTCATTAAGATACTTATGTAATCTTCATGTGAGCCTGCTAAAGCATGAGATTGAAAAGACACACCATCATCACTCTCTTGCTTTTTTGTCAAATGCTTGATATATTTTATTTTACAACTTTCTGAGGTGAAGACAATGGCTAAACCAGCAAGTTGTTTTACTTGTCCTCTCCTAAAAATTGGTAACATATAGAATGTGATAGAGATGATGTTCCTTTATTTTTGTGATGGTCAAAGACCTGAATACCCTGAATTCAATCAGACTAATCATACTGCTTTCTTTCAAGAATCTCTAGTTAGCTCTATGCATGCAAAAAGTAGATTGGACCCAAGCAACATTTCATTAGTAGATATTAGTACATCCCCCAATACTTCAATACAGAATTCTGATCAAAGCTGGGTTAGGTCATTTAGCTTAGGTTCCTTTGCTACTGATGCTATAGGTAGATCAAATTTTAAATGTTTACAAATGAAAACATTTTAGAGAAAATATAGTAAAAACAAACCCAAGGAAAAAATAGGAAACATGGATAGTCTATTAGCAATTAAATATACTTGAATCAGCAGTTAAAGATGTGATTGAAAATTTTTTAAAAAGTCTGAAATTCCTTTTCACACAAAACCAAAAATTTTCAAGGCACAGTTAATTCCATGTTATATAAACTTTTTGGAAACAGAAAGAAAATGAGGAGGAAGAAGAGGAAGACAAGGATAAGAAGAAAAAGGAGAAGGAAAAATAAGAAAAAAATATTTAAAGTCTTTCCTATAAGTAACCTAAGAAACAAAATGATCTAATAATGTACAAAATCATGTTATCATACTATCAATTTTGGTGTATTCTTGATATAATAATTTGTCAATATAATTCATAATAGTAGCATGTATGAAATCACGCTTCTTATAATGGATCCAGAAAACAAATTACTTAATATAATTAACAAATCAGGGTGGGTGCGGTAGCTTACCCCTGTAATCCATGCACTTTGGGAGGCCAAGGTGGGCAGATCACTTGAGGTCAGGAGTTCAAGATCAGCCTGGCCACCATGATAAACCCCATCTCTACAAAAATTAGCCAGGCATGGTGGCGGGTGCTTGTAATCCTAGCTAGTTGGGAGGCTGAGGCAGGAGAATCGCTTGAACCCAAGAGGCGCAGGTTGCAGTGAACTCAGATTGTGCTATTGAACTCTAGCCTAAGCCACAGATTAATACACTGTCTCAAAAAAAAAAAAAAAAAAAAAGAAAAGAAAGAAAGAAAGAAAGAAAAGAAAAATCATTGTGATGGTTAATTTTACTTGTAAGCTTGCCTGGGCCATGGAGTGAGGTGTCCAGACATTTGCCAAACATTATTCTGTGTGTTTCTGTGGAGGTGTTTTTGGATGAGATTAACACTGAAGTTGGTAGACTGAATAAAGCAACAGCTCTTCATAATTTTGGAGGATCTAATGTAATCAGTTGAAGGTTTGACTAGCTCAAAAGGCTAACCTGCCCAAGATTAAGACAAAATTCTTTTGGCTTATGGCTTTTAAACTGAGACATTGGAATTTTGCATCAGAATGAATCATATCTGGTGTCCCATATCTGATTAGGATTCTATTTAGTTGAGACTTTGGACTTGGAATTGACACTAAAATGCATGAAGAATCTTGAAGATACTGAGATGAGGTAAATGTATTTTGCATGTAAGATGGACATGAATTTTGGGGAAGCCAGAAGGCAGAATACTGTGGCCTGATTGTGTTCACTTAAAATCCTTATGTTGATATCCTAACCCCCAATGTGACTCTATTTGGAGACAATGTCTTTAAAGGGATGATTAAAGTTAAATAAGGTATAAGGATGGGGCCTAAATCCAATGAAATTAGTGTCCCTATAAAAAGAGGACAAAATACCAGAGAGTCCCTCTCCATCTCTGTCTTTGTCTCGCTCTCGATCTCCCCCCTCTCCATGCTCCATATAAACAAAAAATTCATGTGAAGACAAAACAAGAAGATGGCTGATTTTAGCAAGCCAGGAATAGGGGCTTCACAGAAACCAACCCTGCTGGTACCTTAATCTTGGACTTCCAGCTTCCAGAACTGTAAGAAAATAAATTTTTATTGATTAAGCCACCCAGCCTGAGGAATTTTGGTATGGCAGCTCAAGTATACTATAGAATGATTTATGTTAAACATTTTTGGAAAGTTAGATTATAATAGGAGCACTTAACCTAATAAAATGTATTTCCTCTCAAATTTATAACTAACAATATTATAGTGGATCAATATTAGAATAATTTTTAAAAATCAGGTACAGGACATTAATCTAACCAATATACCACTGGAGTCACTAGCCAATATACCACAAAAATTATTTGAATTAATTAGAGATTTAAGAAAGAATTTTGATTTTAATATCAGTATATCAAGAGCATTGCATTTCAGTAAACCAGCATGAACTAATAAAAATATAATGTTAAATATAAACAAAAATATATAGAGACAAATATGACAGAATATGAATAGGATATTATGGAGAAAATCAAGTAACTTTATTTAAAGATATTCTATAATATCTGAATTAATGGGAACCAAGCTCATGTTCTGAGATAGGAATACCAAATATCAAACAGTGTCAATTTGCTAATTGATCACTAGATTGAATGCATTACCAGTTTAATATCTCTCAGCAATAGTTTCCTTTTATAGAATTTATCAAGCTGATTCTAAAATATATATGGAAAAGACAAAGGTCTAAGATGTTCCAAGTTTTGTTACATACATCAGTGGCCCTCAACTCACTTTCATTAACATGATTCTTTGGTAAGCATTGGAATCATCTAGAGTGGGAGAAGATGTTTTTAAGCATATACTTCTGGACTCCAAACTGAGAGTTTCTCAGTCTGGAATGGAGTCTGAGAATTCATATTTCTGAAAAGTTCCTAGGTTATGCTGAAGCTGCTGGTCTAGACTACCCTTTTGAACAAATGATATGTAGGTGTACTGACTGTATGTGTTTGTAGAACTTCCATTACCTGTATTGCAACATAATGATAAAAATCTTAGACTCATGGGAAAGACACAGGGACTCTGAAGTTTAGTGTGCCAGTTACTCACAATGTTAGATTATAATAGGCTGTCGGCTTGCTCATCTGTGAAATAAACAGATTGGCTCAAACGACCTTTCTGTGTGTTCATTCTTGGTATCGTCATGATCAGAACCTTAGTGACACAGTAAAATGTAGTTTGAATATGTATAAGTGCACAAAAATGGATTGGCTATTATTGTCCCTTTTGGTTTGTTTTCATTTCAATCTAGATTGATCTATTTTTACATAGGTAGCATGTACTATTGGAAATCTAGTTATAATTAGAAGTGAAGATGTTTCTAATGGTGTCACGATTTACTGCAAAAAAATATTTTTGTTGCCAATGCTTTTGATGTTTTAGTCATGAAGTCCTTGCCTATGCCTATGCCCAGCAATCCCATTACTGGGTATATATCCAAAGGATTATAAATTGTTCTATTATCCTTACACAAGCACACAAATGTTCATTACAGCACTGTTTACAACAATAACAAAGATTTGGAACCAATCCAAATGCCCATTGATGATAGACTGGACAGGGAAAATGTGGCACATAATCACCACGGAATACTATGCAGCCATAAAAAACAATGAGTTCATTTCCTTTATAGGGACATGGATGAACCTGGAAACCATCATTCTCAGCAAACTGACACAAGAACAGAAAATCAAACACCGCATGTTCTCACCCATAGGCAGGTGTTGAACAATGAGAACATGTGGACACAGGGAGGGGGAGCATCACACACTGGGGTCTGTTGAGGGGGAAACTAGGGGAGGGACATCGGGGGTTGGGGAGTTGGGGAGGGACAACATGGGGAGAAATATCAGATATAGGTGATGGGGAGGAAGGCAGCAAATCACACTGCCATGTGTACACCTATGCAACAATCTTACATGTTCTTCACATGTACCCTCAAACCTAAAATGCAATAAATTATATATTAAAAAATATATTTTTGTTGAAATTTTGGGTAATAAAAATTATTCCCTAAAAATATTTAGAATATCTAATAGACATAAAAGAAAATACCTTAAAAACTCAAGCCTGCTCTTTACTTATTTACTACATTAGAATTCTACAGTGCACCCAAATCAACCCTGAAAGCAGATTTTGCTCCTGCTTTCTCAATAGAATCACTATCTCCTGGGACCATTTCCCTCTCAGTGAGCTACATCTCAATCAGTAGACAATTTGCCGAGGAGATTCAGTTTGAATTCTTGCTTCATATAGTCACACTCAATTGAACATAGAGGACTGTGATTATTAAAGGCCACCACGTTCTCCTGACTGTTTCATGGAAGCCATCCAGAGTGACTCAGCGCCTGAATTTCATATTCCCTTGAAATTGGAGCTGTACAACCTGCAGTCGTGTGACCTTTTCCTGTAGGCTTTTTCCTCTCTGCAGATTTAAAGGTGTATATTCACATCAGAGAAATTTCACTAAGGACAATCACATAATACAATGTGATAGGAAAGGTCATAAGATACACTAGATAGTAATTTAATTCAGATAAGGAACTCTGCTGCATATATTACTAAATATATGGGATTTTATAGGCACTTATTTTTGTGGTGATGATTTAAGTTTCTGTATCATCTAAATGTTCAAACTGCTTCTTACTGAAGTAAAAATATGTTCCAGGATTTGTATTTGTTTTCTTTTCTGAGGAGCAAGAGAATCAGCTTAATTTGCTTGATAATTCTTAATTGATTTCCAACTGTAGCCCAACCTACTTATTTCAAATTACATATTTTTATTGTTTTCATTCTTTTATGTATTATGGCTGTGTTAGTCTATTTTGTGCTGGAATGATATGACTGGGTAATTTATAATGAATAGAAACGTAATTGCCTAATAGTTCTGGGGGCTGGGAATTCCAAAATCGAGGGGCCACCTCCTGTGAGGGTTTCCTTGGTGCATGATGGCATGGCAGAAGGTAGGAAGGCAAGAGGCCATGCGAGAAAGATAGCAAAACAGGCCGAACTCACTTTTATGAAAAATTCACTCTGTGATAGTAAACTCATTGCCTCAATAGTGACATTAATGCATTCATGAAGGCAGAGACCTTATGACCTGGTCACTTCTTCAAGTTCCCACCTCTCAACACTGATACATTGGGAATAAAGTTTCCAACACCTGAACTTTGGGGGACACATCTAAACAGCAGCAATGGGCTTGAAATGTTAAACATTCATCATTCCTAAATTCTTACCAGTGACATAACTAGGTACTCGCCTAAATAATTATTCTGGCACAGAATAATTATAATTAAGAAAAGCAGAGACTTTTCTAAATACAGTCATTGTCCTTCTTGTGTAGTTTTGTATCTTTGAAGACTGTAAAGCAGTATATTTGTAAAAATTGTTTTTCATACCCCTGCGAGGTAAAATGGAAGAAAAGAAGTAGATGATGTGTGTGTCACTGGAAGGATATTTAAGAGAAATTAGAAGGCTAAAGACCTTAACCTTCCCTAATTCAACAAATAATATCCCACTTATGATCATTTCCCTGCATTAATGGGAGAAAGTGGGAACATGCATTTGCATATAAATTTCCTGGGCTGAAAGACAAGGAAACATTTAAAGGAAATAAAAAAGAGATACAGGCCTGCCACTTTTAACACCTGCTCCTTAATACAGGATGCTCACTACAGGCAAAGTCAGTAAAGGAAGTAGTGGGTTAGAACTCTGTGTGGTCTTTATTAAGATAATAATTTTAAGACAAATGTTCCTCTGTAAGATGGGACTGACAATAATGTCTTAGTAATATATATACAGTAACACTGATGAAAGCAAACTCTGCATGCATAGAAAAGAATATGGAACACATAGTCCAGAGCATAGCTGAGGAAGCCATAGCAAAACATAAACTATGTGTTCAAAAAATTTCTTGAGAAGACAATGATTTCCTACAATTCAAATTTTGTAAAATATAACACGAAGAAGACATTTAGTAAATACCTGCTTTATACATTATGGATCTAAATCAAATAAAAAGAAGAGATAAAATTGTAGAAAAAGCAGTTGCAATCTGATGCTGTGAGCCAGGTCCTTAGGGAGACAGAGTATGTAAACAAGTTTCACAAACTGGTATAGGAATTTCATGAATATAACTAGACATTATAACTGACCTAGATCCATACATTGAGTTGCAAATAAATTTTAGTTCTATTTTGATGAATATACAAAGACTACACTCTAACAATGCTATACTAGGATCCTCCTTCCTGGTGTAATCTACTAGCTGAATCAGAATCATCTGGGCCCAGATCAATATTATAGATTCCTATTCCCTACCCAGAACCCACTTCATCTAAATCTCCACGAGTGAAATACAGAATCTGCTAAATATATGTTTAGCAGTTTCCCTGGGGGTGAAAGAAGCTAAAGGTCACTCTGAGAGGAAGGGCCAAGACTGTAGCTAAAGGTAATGACATGCAAAAATCGCTTCTATCCTGCAGGCAAAAAGCAGGCGGAGAGTATGTCTGATCTATCATTGCTCTATGATGACCTTCAAAACATCATATTAGGATGGAGAAGTCCAGCTCTTCAACCACATTCTTTCATTTGTGTGACTTGATTATTTTTTCTGGTGCTTTGAATACATACATGACCCCTGTAGATGCTATGTATACTGGGAGATAAATTGAGGTTTTATTCATTAGCACAAAAAGTAGAAGCCCTGAAAGAAAAGGAAAGAAACCTGACACTAGTCATAATATGATTATAATATTTACTACTCTTGCGATATGCTTCAGCTTACAAATGATTTTTTCAAACAATTCTGAATTAATGCTGACAACAACCTTATGAGATTAAAGAACTAGTTTGCTGTGTGAATTGTTGAACTGGGACTCAAGTTCTATGACTTTTTATATCTGAAATATAATTGGCATCCCTAAGCCATCTATCATAAACATAGAGAATTATTTTGATTGACTATAAATGCAAATTGAGCAAAGAAGCTCTTTTAAAAAAAGAAAAATTATATAATATATATTTACTCAATATACTAACTTAAAAAATATATACTATCACTAGATTTTGCAGCTTTAGCAAATATTAATATATTAGTCCTTCAGGAATAAGCACAGATGAAGAGAAAACATATATCCAGGTATTCTGAGTACTGAAGTACTCAGATTTAGCCCAAATGAAAAACAAAATTATGTATATATGTTGTTAAAGACTGAAAATTAACAAGTCAACAGTAGGAAAAAAAGAATAAAGAAAATGATATAGATTATAAGTTGGTTTAAAGTCAGAAAGTAGGTATACGTGATTGATTTTCATTTTGGTACTGTCATAATGAATATTCTTTTGCAAAAGTCTCTCATCACAAAGCAGTCAGCATGAGAAGAAAAGGAATGTGAATGCTTTTCCACTGCTTTCCTTGGACTGTATGAAAAGTCATCAAGACTACAGTTTTCTGCCAAACTCACAGACCAAGTGGTATAATAGAAAGAATGCTAGGCCAGGAGTCAGACAGATTATATTCTAGATATGCTTCTGCTACTCATAGGCTAGAGCATGTATGCAATCTCATGGAATTCAGCTTTATAACTTGCAAAAGGATGGAGTTGAACAAAATTATCTCTAAATGTTCTTATAAATATTAGCATATTTTGCAACTGTAGAGCCAAGCAGACTGAGGGGTAGAGCAGATCAATAATCATGAATCTACCTGTTCTGTTTACATACAAATTGTGTGAAAACATGCTAATCATTCCAGTTCCCATCCATGGCTGTGGTATGTCCAACAATGGCCCCTCCAAGATATGTACATCCTAACTTCTGGAACCTATTTATTTATTACTTTACATGCTAACAGGAGACTTACAGATGATTTAATTAAGGATTTAGAGATGAGGGGATTGTCCTGGATCAGAGTCAGGAAAGACTTGTTACAATGGATACTAAAATCAGAGTGATGGGACCAGGAGCCAAGGAATGCAATCTGCCTCTAGAAAACAGAAAAAGCAAAAAAGAGAGTCACCCCTGGAGACTCCATAAAGGGCACAAACATTACCATGACTCCATAAGACTCATTTAAGATTTCTGACCTTCAGAACTGTAAGATAATAAATTTATGTTGCTTTAGTGGATTAAATTTGTAGGAATTTGCTACAACAGTAATGTGAAACTAAAACAAGATAACTATGAGGAAGCCCCATTTGAGATGGAAGCTCACCCATTTTAAAACATATCTGTAAAATCTGTGAGATTCTTTCCACTGAGAAGGGTATCTATGTCATTTTCTTTTATATTGGTGCTAAAATCTGTGTTTATTGTTACTAAGAAAACACAAAGGAAGTGATACTACATTCAGTCTAAGTCTAGTTCATAGAAGACAATTAGCTATAACTCTGTTTTGTGCTGTTTTAAGCAAGCTTGGAGTCTTTAGCTATCATGTAAGAATTCCCATTACCCCTTGAAGAAGACGTCACACAGAGATGAGTAGCCACTCTGGTCACCTGCACAGCTCAGCTTCCAGCCAACAGTTATGCGAATAAGCTATTTTTGATGTCACCACAGTCCAGCCTTCACATGACTGGAGCTCCAGCCAACAAATGGCTAAAACTGCAGGCAAGATGCTTAACAAGATCTGTTCACATGAGCCGTCTTCACATTCTGACCCACAAAATCTTGAAGCATATTAAAATGGTGGTTGTTTTCAACCATTAAATTAGGGGTAATAATGGGAAGATTAGCCAATAATCTTCCAGTAACATCTTTATCACTAAATATTAGTTGCATATCAACAGTTATATTTCAGTTTTAAACACTACATTACTAACTTCTGCAGATTTAACTGCCAGGGGTCAAACGTTGGTGACTTCTAAATTAACAGCTCAAGCGTTTATTCTCTGTGTTAGTCCCACATAGCTAACAGGCTTCAGATGAGGCCTCAAAGTAATCGCGTTTAAAATGGAATGCTCCCCTAGATCAGCCCTGCTACAGAGACTCTTCATACAGTATTTTCTATTTTTGTGAGAGACACTATTGGCTAACCAATTGCTGAAACATGAAGTCTGGGCTTCATATCCAATGACTTTCTCTTTTCCTTCACAATTAATCTGTCACTAAATCAAGCTATTCTTCGCCTTCACAATTCTCAATTGAATCTCATTTTCTCAGCTGTTATTACCATGGGTTTCGCTGTGGACTTTAACATTTTCTACTTGGACTAACTAAATGACTTCCTAAGTATTTTCTCTCTCCCTTTTCCAGCATGGTTACTATAATGATCTTTCTAATTTGTCAGCCTGCTTCTTTCTTGATCATCCCTTAAATGTTTTGCATCATCTATTGCTAAAAAAGATATAACAATTTGGAATTCTGTTCTAATCTAATCTAGTTGACTCAAATTTGCCAACTTTCACAGAAATTGAGAGAACAAAATAGCTACACAGCTGGTATAAACCTTGTAGAATACATTGTTCTTTCACTCATGTGTCCCAGCAGGTATTATGGTGTTTGAAATGTCTGTGGTTGATTGAAACACTGAACAGTGATGACGGCAGCCTACAATAGAGGATTAGAGAATGACACGAAAATTTCAAGCCTAACGATTCCCCTCTTCAGGAAACAATTCCCTTGGCAAATCAGCTGTTTGGAATTTTACCAGAATCTGATAGGGGATGAATGTACGACTCTTAGATGCCATTTAACCATGTGACCAGAGCTGTCCATCACAAATCAGGTGGCTAGAGGTAACACTAGCCTGAGAATCAAAAATGCATGAGGGCACTCCATCATGAGGCACGTGAGTATTCATGAATCTGCATACATACAATGTACCTGGAATGCATTATACAAGCCACAAGTAAGTTTCAGGGTAAAACTTTATTGATATTTCCTGTGATTCAGTTACAGATCTGGTACAATGATTGTCTCAATATACCCATATGTCTTTGCAGGAAGTTTTGGCTATCAGTTAAACGAGTTAGAAAAATAACTGGGCCTATTTTACAGAAAGTTCTGCATGATATGCATGCGTGAATTGAAAATGGTCTGCTCCTATATTACAAACCCATTTGAGATAGAGAAGGTGAATCTTCCACATAGAAAGATTTTGAAACACTTTGTTTTCCCCCTTTTCCTGAAAATAGAGATGTAAAGAACCAATGGTTATCCTGGTAACCGAGGACTTGAAAAGACAAATACAAAGACTGATGAAGTGGGAAAATGGAGTGGGTTCACTTTTCTGAACAGGCTAAATCAATTTCTGTGTCACAGTGGGATGCCTACCAAAGGGCCCTTACCTCAGAGAAGTCTCTTTATAATCCAAATAACTTTCCTATGTACTTCAGACAACCTACTTTCTAGGCTCCTCATAGTGTGTTTGATTTAGGAATGGAATGGATAGAGTGTTAGGGGTGACAAACACACAAGTGTTCAATATGAAGGCATTTGCTCCCCAGAGTCGGTCTTGTTCACTACCAAATACCTCACAGCCCCCCCAGTATGGCCATAATTCAGTTGAACTAGCCTAACGTCAGTTAGGTGTTAATTATACTAGATTCCTTATAGCAAGCAAAGGGTAGTAATTTGTCTTCAATTAAATTAACACATTCCGAGTTTGTATTTTACCTCTATGTCAATCATGCCTCTTCCAGACCTACACATTTGACTTTCTCAATGACCTATGCATTATTATAGGAGTCTAGCCAGAAGTGCTTCTGAATGAGACCACATCCCAGTGAAATGTAAGATCATGAGATAATAGCTATGTTGTTCTTCAGCATTACCAATGAACCCTAACATCCAGAAGTATCTGGCTGTATGGAATGGAGGAATGGCTTATTGAAATACAGGTTGCCATCCTCTAGGAGATAATAGTTGGTGAATTTGGGATATTGTCCTAGCACATTCTCTGGAAATGTAGAACCCGAAGTTCTAGAGATCAAATAGCTAGCGAATGGAATATGACCCTCCTAAGTTTAATCTTAGGAAAACGGAAACAAAGTCTAAAAATCTATTTCATATGAGTATAATTTGAATTCCACTGTAAAAAACTCCTTAAATGATATATGGGTTCTATGTCTTCCATTTGTTGACTTTTCTTGTCTTTTCTAAATTTTAAATCCACGCTCAAACAATAGTTTTTAAAACCTGCCATGCCTTAATTTAAAAAGAAATAGAATGATTAATAAGGATGCCATGCAGATAAAGGGTGGACTGTACTGTGTCTCTTTAGTGAAACTTACTACTATCTCTATTCTTGTAAGTTATCCCTGCTAGTACAGTTACATGAAGTCTGAAAAGCATGGTGCCAAGACTTCCTTAATGTCAAGTTTCACTTCGATTCTGTGCTTTGGAGGCAATTGCGCAAAACTTGGGGAGACAGAAAAGAAAAGCAGTGCCACCATGCTGCTGTCAGTAGGTCTGTGGGAATTGGGAGACAGCAGATATGAACATTTATCTGTGGCTTGCAGTCATTCTCCTGAGAACAATGTACTTTGAATCTGCAGGTGGCTAGTTTTAGTCTTATGGTAACCTTGTCATCACTACAATTTAGGAATTCCTGAAAAGCTTCAGACACTTTTTTCTCCCACCTTATCAGTGATTTTAAAAGTCTATTTAATTCCCAGTATATCTTTTCACTCAGAATAGCTAGAGTAGTTTCTATCTTCATAACTTAACCCAACTAATAAAATGATGATAAACAAAATCTGTTAAGTAGTTGGATAGTGAACTGAGTGAACGGAACACTCTCCTATACAAGAATTTCCTGATGAAGTAACTGTATTATTGTTTCACAGATATCAGGATTCTGCTAGACAATAGCAAACTTTCAGCCAAGCTCACTTTCCTTTGGCATAAGGTCATTAACTTCATGACCAAGCACACAGGTGTTTATCATTCTGGTGCATGAGACACTGAAATGACTCTAAGGCTGTGCTACAGGATAAGCAGGTGTTCCTCAGTTTAGGCTCAAGTGTTTTAAAATGAAATGAGGAATGGCATTTTTCCAACTTTCAGGAGAAAACACATAGGCTATTTTGTGCGTAAGTTATCCTCACATAATTAATTTAAATTCTGTGGTACTTTCTAGAAAGGAAACACTGGTAGAATTTTAAAATACCAACAATATAAACATAAAACTTTATAAATGGCAAGAATCCTTAGTTATAGTTTTTGTTTGCAATGACATGAATTGACAAAATTGAGTGGAAACAATTTCAATTGTTTCTCGGTCATTAAAATTTAAAACAAATCAGATAACATCTTTCAAACAATATTAGCTTAAAAGTAGATGAATTCTGAGCATCCAAACAGTGGTACATCCACACAATGGAGTATTACTCATCAATAATAAAGATCTTTAATGAATATTCAGTAAATTTTACCAAAACTGTTGTGAGAAAAATGGAGTTCTGAGATTTTACCCTACTTAGAAGGTAACACGTTCATGTGTCATAGTTTATAGATACTGGTTGAAGACATAAGATTCCTGAGTCCGAGATGAAGGGTAAATATTATGCATAGCAGTAGCAGTAATCAGAGTATGGGCATGTTTGTGTCTGTTTCCTGAGCCCTAATCCCTGTGTTAAGAAGGTTAGATACAATCTGCATGCACAGAGTATTGTGTTACAGAATAGGAACCTTGAGTTTAGAAACCAAAAATTAAAAAATTTTGACTATGTCTGACATTTGTGCTTAGTTATGAGATTAACTTTATTATCTTGGATGTTAAGCTTGTCTGCCCTTTGCTCTACCTCCCAAAGCTATTCACTACACAAAATTGAAAAGACATTCTGGAACAAAGTATGTTAGTCCCTTGCATATAAGCAATGTAAAAATATGAAAGATCCATAAATCACTGTCTCTAATAAATCACTGTCTCTAATCAATCTCAAAATAACAATGTTTATACTAATGAAAATACTAATAGAATACTAAAACTAGTAGTTTTTGAAACCCTAACTTGGCCAGTTTTTTACCACCTTTTATTTACAAAAACTGAATGTATAATTGTAAAATGGATTCTATTTTGCCCAGAAGAAAAAAATTCCATTAATGGGTTGCATTTGCACAATTAGATTTTGTCACTACAGATATAGAATAAATGGAATAAGAAATTCTTACTGTGATGTGGAGGAAAAATTTTGGACTAGAATCTTGTGTAGGCAGCCTCTAAATTACACTTAAATGATTCCCGCTTCTTGATATTCATGCATTGAATATCTTCTTCTCAAACTTAGGTTGTATCATTCATTAGAAATAGACTGTGGTGGTGAGAAGTGGTGAGATGTCACTTCTGAGATTAAATTACAGAAAGACAGAGGCATCTGTCTTGGGGTGCTCTCTTTTCCTCTCCTAGCCATTTGTTCTAAGGGAAGACAGCTGCTGTGTTGTAAGCTGACATGTGGACAGGTCCACATGGCAGAGGGGTTCCTAGATAACTACCTGTGAGATATTGAAGTTCTCAGTTCAACCGCTTACAAGTAACTAAATCCTTCCAATAGCAATGTGAGCATGCGTAGAAACAGATATTCCCCCAGAAAAGCCTTCAGCTGAGAACACAGTCCAATCAGTACTTTCATTGCCAGCCTTGTAAGAAACCTTGAAACAGAGCCAGCTGGTGAAGTGACACCTAGATTCCTCACCCACAGAAATTATGATATAATCATTTTGGGAATTTGTTTCTTGTAAGTTGCTAGGTTATAGGGTAATTTGTTATGCAGCAATCGGTAACTGTGATGGTTAATATAGAGTGTCAACTTGATTAGATTGAAGGATATGAAGTATTGTTCCTGGGTGTGTCTGTGAGGGTGTTGCCAAAGAAGATTAACATTTCAGTCAGAGGATTGTGAGAGGCAGACCCACCCTCAATCTGGGTGGGCACTATCTAATCAGCCACCAGTGCAGCCAGAATAAAGCAGGCAGAAGTTGGAAGGACTTGACTTGCTGAGTCTTCTGGCCTTCATCATTCTCCTGTGCTGGACACTTCCTGTCCTCGAACATCAGACTCCAAGTTCTTCACCTTTTCGACTTGGACCGACACCAGTGACTTGCCAGGGGCTCTTGGTCCTTTGGCCACAGACTGAAGGCTGCAATGTGGGCTTCCCTACTTTTGAGGTTTGGGGACTCGGGACTGGCTTCCTTGCTCCCCAGCTTGCAGATGGCCTGTGTGGGACTTCACAGTGACCACGTGAGTCAATTCTCCTTAATAGACCTCCCTTCATATGTACATCAATCCAATTAGTTCTATCCCTCTAGAGAGTCCTGACTAATACAGTAACTAATAATAATATCAGTACTGAAAGATTGGGTTCTGCCCTAGCAAATACCTAAATGTGGTAGTGGATTTGGAACTGAGCACTGAGTGGGTGGTGTCTGGAAGGGTCTGTGAAGTGTATTAGAAAAAGCCTACATTGCCTTCAGCAGACTGTAGAACTTTGCACATTGAGGACAGTGTCATTGAGGCCACAGAAAGAGATAAAACATGTATTATTCCAAACTGCAGGAAGGCAAATCTGCCTTAGGTAGTGCCAAAAAGATTAGCAATGTGATGCCTACACTACAGTGTGAAGTAGAAAAGGTGCCTAATTACTTGAATGATCTAACTAAGGAGATTTCTAAGGAAAGTATTGAATGTGAGATGTGATTTCTTTGTGTTGCTTGGCGTAAAATGTGAAAATAGGAAGATAAGTTGAGAGAAGAACTGGAAAATGGAAAGGAGTCAAGTCTTGAGGGCTTTGAAACTTCTTAACCTTTCCAAATGACAAATGATGCCAAAATTAATAATTGACTTCTGAGCAAATACTGAATCTGGGGCATTGCCAGAAAAACATGGTCTAAAGATGAAGCTGGGGATATGACTTCAAATGTGTTTGTTAAGATGACAGAAAGACCGAAGGTGGTGCCAAATGAAAGGTTTTCTAAGGAGATTAGGGTGTGCTCCACAGATCTTTCAATTTAAAGAATTGGTCTTCCAGGAAGCTTACAACCGTAAGCTGTTATTCCTCAGCAGTCTCAACAGGAGCCTGGGGTGGAGAAGGGCTTATTGTAGACACTTGTGGCTATGGCTGTTGAAATCCAAATGGATTATTCTTACAAAAAAATCACAGAAGAGCCACCATGATTTTGAGAGAATTACATCTATAGAAACTATGACGTCTTTGACTAAAAGGAACAGAAACAGTATAAAATGTAAAGAGGTCATTGGACTCACAAAATCCTATTGAGAATCTACTAAAATTTTGAAGCAGGCTGACAAAGCTACTCATCTGCAAACCCATGCTAGTTTTCATGGGTAGCTTAGGGTAGGGGAAGCATGATGCAGAGAGCAGAAGCCAGATCCCAAAGGACAGAGCCCAAAACCGTGGAGAACTATTTGCATCCTTGAAACCTAATTAATACATTTTCAGCATTTTCCAGGCTGGAATTCAGAATTACTATAAATCAATGATTCATGTGTGCCTCTCATTGCTCCCTCTACCTTTTGAACAGAGACGAACAAGTATTCTACGCCTATCCAAACTTTATTTTGATACGTTTGAGACAAGTTACTTGCCTCCTTAGTTTCATAGATCTGAAGATAAAGAAGAACTGCATTCTAGAAACTGTATAGAAGAAGCTACGCCCTGGCAGCCTCATCCACACTAAGACTGATTTAGATCATGAGTTCCTAGACTTAGAGCTAATATTGTGATGGGATGAGCCTGCTGGGGACCTTCAAATAAGTTGAGGATATTTTGCCTGTAGAAGGGATACAAGTTTTGGGGATCATAGAATACAAAGTTGTACACAGAAATAAATAATTGACATGGGCCTAAAAGACCTTAGTTAAAATTTAGGTTTTGACTTATATTAAGATATTTAATAACATATATTTACCCTATCCATCACCCTTAGCATCATATTTTTATATATGATGCTTAATAATTACTTCCTAGCAGTGATGCTGTAGCAATAACCCATCGAAGGCCATTTTAATTTGCAACTCTACACTTCTCCTTTCACTTCATCATCTATCCTCAGTTTATTTCTATTAGATGCCCTGGACTCAATTTTATACATCTCATTAGTAATTGATGTATTCTCTTTCTCTCCTTAATACTACTAGGATGACTTCTGAGCACTCAATGGACAAATATCAGAGCAGTTCATACTCTTTTGAAAAACTATAAATGCAGATATACATTTATTAACATGTTTTCTTTTAAAGAAAACCTACTCCTAGTAAGTTATGCTCTAGTGAGCATTAAAATAACAAAGGCATCAAACTCTAATACTTTACAGTTTAATCAAATTTTCAAATACCTCACACTGTTATGTAAATTCTCACTAATATCGTTAAACATGTTGTGCCATTTAATGAGTATGTGTTTCCAAGTGAGAAATCAAATCTGAGTCAGAGACAGATTCAAAGATTTTGTGAGAAGAGTTGGTTCAATGCTATCAAAAAAATTACTGTTTTGTTGAGTTCTCAACTTTTCTTATTGTATCAAACTTCTTAATAGAAGAATCATTATGTATTACTTTATTTCCTTATCATATACATAGAATATACATACATATATTTGACCAAAACCAAAACTACTTCTAGGACAAATTTGAATACATGTAATTTTCTAACATTATCAACCATCTTCTCCCAAAAATGAATATTTGATGTTTTTCCTTGTTCTGACATAATGCTTCCCATAGATCCAGGTTCAGTCAATAATAATCTTTTGCAGAAATTTATTTCTTTTCCCCCAAAAAAATTAATCTCAGAAGATAAACGTAATTCAACAGAAAAGAGGAAAATAATATTATTGTGTTAAGTATTTGTAAAATGTGAACATTTTCAGTGGTTCTCACAAGTTCTTGTAAACTACCACAGGTTACCAGCTTCCATACAATCACATTCTGCTGCTACTGTCCCAGGGTGGTGATATGGTAATTTTTTTTTATTTGTTATTTTCCTCTGTTTTTTCCCTTTTACCTTTTTCATCTTACTGTGATTATAGATTGGTCAGAATATGTGAGTATGTAGACAGGACCAGAGCTCAAAATATTGCTTTGATGGATAAAGCCTTCCATCATACTTAGGTGGACAGCAGGCTTTTCAGAAACTAGACAATGTGCCATGAACTGCTATGGGGTTCAGGCATTTCTTTCATTACTTCTTGAGAAACCTCAACTTTGATAATATAATTCGATGAAAGTTTGATAATCTCCAGTCATCTCACACTGATGTCTTTCACTGCTTCTTGGGAATCTCATTTCAATATTATTTAATATCATTTTTATTAATAACGATCTATCAGTTGTTCAGTAATTCCCTATTGATACCTACTCTGTATCAGCAATGGATTTGATAGCAAGGGATAGAGCAGTGAATAGAAGACGGGCAAGGTGACAATTTCTTTCTAGTCTACCAAGCTTCCTTGAAAAATAATTCAGAAAACACTTAACTTGTGGTTGTGATGAGAATTGTTTTAGTGAAAACTAGATATACAAAAATATATATATATATATATTTTAAAACACATGCACATATATACATTTATACATACATACACATTTTATGTTTACTCTCCGGCTTTCAGTTTGTTTTATGAAAGTGAGTTAAAATTTTGATAATCTCCAGTCATCTCAAGGCTAACTATGAAGGCTGTGGTTGTATTTTTTATTTTCTTGCTCTGTATTACAGGCTGAATAGATGGGGATACTCTTTAGCATTTTATCTTTTTCTATGTGTAAGTGACAGAGAATTTCATTTTGACATTATACAGATGCTTTCACATTAATTGACTTTTTAGGAAAGTGAATTCATCCTTCCTTGTGGGTGCACATTTGGAAGATGACAGTTTTGTTAGATCCAACTATCAAATAGATGAAGTAGGCAAAGTTCATTATTCCTTGTAGCAATTTTTGTGAACATATGCAATCTTTGTGTCTCTTTATCAATGTCTGTCTCTCCTCTTTATTGTACAAAGAATAATGCTTTATCTATGTCGTCTCATTTCTGAGAACTCACCTTGAAATGTTGGTGTGATAAATGCTTTATAGATAACTTTATTAAGCTAAGATAAAAGCTTTCTAAAATTTTGTCCTAAATAGGATCATATTCATTAAAAGTGATAGAATCTGAACACAAACAAGTTTAAATAAAGTGTGGAATTAATTTCCTCGGGAAATCTAAGTAAGTTTCAAAAAAAAAAAAGCCCACAGGACACATAGGAACAATTAGAACCAGGTACGCAGACTCCACTGGGACTTCTCTTTTCTCTGCTTTTCGTTGTCTGTTAGTTTCATTTTTTTCCCCAGAGACATAAAACAGTAGTACTCTTTTTTAAGCATTGAATGACATGTGGTCACTGATATTTCTTAATTTTTATAACTTATAACTTGAGCTCCAAAGTGAGATTGAGTAACTTCCTCAAGTCTAAATGTAAAAACACAAAATCTAACAGGTATACTCAGACAGTTGTGGCCTAGGCCCGACACAACCTGGAACCAATAATTGCTTATGGTGAGTGGGCTGGTGGTATTGTAACAACAGAAAGAGGGCCTGGTCATCATATAATCATGGGAAGATATTTCGCAATAAGGAGGGTAGGCTTGTGTGTGTGGAATGAAGGGGATTTCTGATGAAATTATTCTCAAAGCAATTTAATATATAGCACCACCAACTAATTCCTACTTTGTGCTTCAATATTTAAATAATAGATCATCAGTTTATTCTGAGATATATCCTGTGTCTATTATAATTTTAACACTTGCTACTTTTTCTTGTTTTTGGATGGAATTTTACTCTTGTCACCCAGCCTGGAGTACAATGGCTTGATCTCCGCTCACTTCAACTTCAGCCTCCTGGGTTCAATTGATTCTCCTGCCTCAGCCTCCAGAGTAGCTGGGATTACAGACATGCACCACCACACCTGACTAATTTTTTTTATTTTTAGCAGAGGTGGGGTTTCTCCATGTTGGTCAGGCTGGTGTTGAATTCCTGACCTCAGGTGATCCACCTACCTCTGCCTCCCAAAGAGCTGGGATTACAGGCGTGAGCTACCGCCCTCAGCCCACTTGCTACTTTTAAAATTCTATGCAGTACTTCAAGTCCAACAATTGCAAGCTACAATATTTCCATGGTTAAATACTTCCATTGTCCAATAGAGGCAGAAAATTTGTATAGCAAGCAAGCAGATCAAACTTTCACTCCAGCTCCCTCTCTTATTCATGAGTTTAGGAAAATTACTTAGCTCTTCTATATAATGGGTAAAATAAAGATAACACCTATTTTGGTTATTGTGAAAATTAAATGAGACAAGGCAAGTAAAGCAGGATTATTTTGAACTTTAAATGAGATTAGTTCAACTGCCTTATGCATTTTACCTTTTAAAAATAGGCAAAAAGTAATTAAATTGTTCTCAATGAGCTACCTCCCCCTCTTCTAATATTGAGGTAGTTTTTCACATCATTTAGAAAAGTGTTAAATGGATATTCCATATAACTATAGTTGGGTACTTGGCTATTTGATTTCAAGAAGGAAAATGTGTAATCCCCAGAGAAAAGTTTAAAATTTTTAGTCCTAAATTGCATATTATTCTAACCAAATTTTGAGCAAAAATATCACTTCAATTTATTGAATAATGTTAGTAGTAAAGTATTGCCATTCTTCAGCCTGAACCTGGAAATTAATTTAGCAATAATTGTTAAAGTAATCTTTCTCTATTACTATAATTACCAGTGTATTGACTTGAAGATGTATTCCTAAGAATCTTCAGTTTTCTTATATTTAATTTTGCTGCCAACCACAAGCAGGTTTGCACCCTGTTGATGACAGGTGACATCTCCATAGTCAATGGTTTTCTGGCTTCATGTAGGAGTAATTTTATATCCGTTGTTTTCCTGTTTTCAATACAATTTCTGAATAAAGTTAACTATATAACCAATGGCAGTCACACATTTCTGAAAGAAAACCCCTTTCATTCTAATACCAGGTTATTCTTTTACCCTCCCATTTTGTTTATATTTCAAATAATTACCAGGTATTTTTTATTTTATATTGAAAATAAACTGAGGTCTGCCCTCCAACTCCGATGCAAAGTGACTTAAAAATGACAGAAAGAACTTGTAACTTACAGATCAATGATTTGCTGAGATTGCTAGGCAAGGAAGCAACCAGCAAGCTAAATCACACAATTTCATTCAAAGCCTGTGCCTAAACATAGCGTAATTCAAATCTAATTATGATTTATTGGTCCAAATATGTCACATGGCCAGGCCTAACAGCAGATATGGAAATATAATTAGCCTAGAGAGAGATACTTCACTTTTTATTGCAAAAAGCATAGGTGGATAATTCTTTTATTGGGTAGAGAGTGAATATTTGGGAGCAAAAATGCAATCACCTGCTTTCTCTATCTCTTTTTGCTAATATTCCCTTCAGATTTCTTCATCCAAAGCACATAGGTTTGTGTCACTTTTATGCATAAAATTCTGTTTTGTCTCCAGGTGGCTTACAGGTAATCCAGGCTTCTTAATGGTACACATAAGATCCTTCAGAATCTGCTCTCTAACATGGCAACAGCCTCATACTTGCCACTCTGTTTTTGTTTTTCAAGGGGGGATAGTATCCTGAAAGTCGAGTGAAGAAGAGATTCTGAAGGACCAATGAAATGAACCAAATATTGCTAACAGACAAAGGGTGATGAGACTTGGTCATGTGCCTTTGATTTAAAAATACGGAAGGAATTTGGGACTCTGAAGAAAACAGTTTTGTTGGAATAACAAAGGCGAAAACTTGAGTGGAGTGGATTCAAAAATAATCGACAACTAGCATTGAAAACAGGGATCAGGAAATCCGAGGAACAGTGAGGTGACTTGAAGCATATGTTAGGTCCAGAAGAGTTTTTTGTTTGTTTCTTTTAATATGAGAGAAAATGAATTTCTGACTGTATGTTGATTAGAATAATACAGTGAAGAGGAAGAAATTATTGATGTGTAAAATATACAAGAGACTCGAAGCAATATCCCTGAGTAAGCAAGAGAAATGAGAGCTCAGGGATGATGGAGTCTGGCCTTAGATGGCTGGGAACACCTGTGTGTTACTTGAGGCAGACCTGAAAAAACAGGATGAAGAACATACTGCCTGAAAACCAAAGCAAACACACAAATAGATGTGATTATAGGAAGGTTGAAAATATTCCTTCCATTTGCATGAATATCGTTAGTGGATAAGCAAGAAAGTTTATAACCTGAGAGTGAGGATCCCGGGTCTGAAGGCAGAGGACAACTTAGAAAATGATTCTATAACAGACTAAGAGATGGAATGGATAGAGATACATGAAACAACTTACAGACTGTCACAGGCTTATTCACAGGCACATCACTATTTCGAGCTGTTGACTGACAGGCATATAGATTTGACTCTGTGATATATACATATATGAAGTGTTGGCAGTATTGGAAGTCAATCCATTATTAAGCATGATACAGTTACACTGGCTCAAGGATATTATACCGTAAAATGACAGAAGCTTGTAATTAGTAAAATTTAAAAGTGTAAACTTTTATTTGGTCACTAGTGTCACCCTGACTGCCCTAGGAGGCATGGTTTACATTTGCTTTTCCCATGCCCTGGCTCTCCTTTCACAATGCTATTGTTCCGCATGTAAAACCAGGGTTTCCATGACAGGTAAGCAGAACTAGACCTTGAATGGAAGAAGTAAGGTAACCATGGTGCATCCTATGGCTGATGGGAAGCAAGGATGCAAATCTTCCAAAGGTTTCTGGTATGTTAAATTGGGCAAGGGATACATCTTGTGGATGGCTAAGTAGAAATACGTTAAGAATGAAAAGCAAGCATTGTAGTCCCCTGAAGCAAGATAAACCTTTTAAGCAAACTAAGACCACAGTGATCTAGAAAAGAGGAGATGGCATAATGTGTATTTGACCTTATTGGAAAGTGTAAGTTCTCAACAATTTTAATTAAAGGCAATACTATACATTAGTGAAACAACTGTATGAGAATTCTGTACAAAAACTTGGCCAATAACAAAAGACTATTGGAATTTTTAATTGCCCGAAGAGACTTCAAACCTAAGATTTGTTATTTTTGAAGGTTCAGAAGATATGCAGTATTTCTTTTATACATTTTTGTGTATGTATGTGCGTGTGATGCAGATAATGGGTATAATAAGTGAGGAACAGGATTTAAAATACACCTGCATTCTATGCTTAGCCTATGTTCAAGCCTATATCCCAAATCATGAAATCTGTCATTTTAAATGCCTATGAAGGCAGATTCACTTTGCCCTAGAGGCAGAAATTATGGAATTGCCCTTGATCATCTACCCAAAGAGATAATGGAGAAATATGTCAACATACAGAAGAGATGAGTGGTATATTATTCTAATCATTTCTTTTTTGGCCAAATTAACTTCCCACTTTTGTGTTTAATTTTTACACTGACAAATATTTCAAATAGAAGCAGTCAATTTCAGATTTACCTCGTTGCCTGAAATCCACTGGTAACTGATGTCACAACTATCTCCTTTTTACCAGTAAGCATATGAAATACAAATTTGAACTACCACATAGTTATTAATCATTCTGAGTGATAGTCTTCCAGTTTGAGAGAAACTATTGATCTGAACCAAGAAATGATTGAGTAACTAGCATGGCATGGGAAGATCTGTTTATTCTTCACCATATGTTTAACACCTCTAAACTTGCTTGCTTGGCTATATTCCAAGGCTGTTTGGGTCTCACTGAGACTCACACAGCAATCACACAAAGTTTCTACAGGTCATTGACTGTGCACTTAAGCACCACTAACTGGCACGCCTTTCTGAGGCTGAGGATAATTTTTTGACAATAACTTTGTTTTTCTGTCATTAGTAACAAGTCATGACTTGTTAAATAAGATGCAGTTGAGACTATGTTATTTTTATCGACTCATGAATTCAGAGTTTTAGTATCTATAGGGAATGAGGATGAACTAAAGGATGGCTGAACCATGAGAAAAGACTGTTTCTATTATTTTCCGTTTTTCTTTGTTTTTTTTTTTTTTTTTTTTTTTTCAAGACAAGGTCTCACTCTGCCACCCAGGCTGGAGTGGCACAATCATGGCTCACTGAAACCTCAGTCTCTCTGGGCTTAAATAATCCTCCCACCTTAGACCCATAAGTAGCTGGTATCACAGGTGCACACTACTATGCCCAGCAATTTTTTTATTTTTTTAATTTTTTGGAGAGACAGGGTTTCACTATGTTGCCCAGGCTGGTTTAAAACTCTCACCTCCTGAAGTGTTGAGATTACAGGTGTGAGCCACTGTGCCTGGCCTCTGCTGAAGTTGTTAACAAGACTTATTATCAAGATTTAATGAGTGTCATTTTCCTTAATATTTATTTGCTCCTGTGTCCATTCAAGGGGTTACTAGATCCAAATCCTAACCACAGCATTTCTTTGTTATTATTTCTTTAAACCAGGGTGTCACTTATTCATCAATTTTTGAAAATATTTGAGTTGTATTTCTAGTTGCTCATCTCATATAACTTTAGTTTATGGCATTAAACATAATTTCCATGTCAAAGGACACACATTTAAAAACATTTACTTTTAATATTCACATTTTATATAGGTTGAACATTTGAGGTATTATCAGAGGTTCTTATATGTTAGTTTGTTCATGAAATTGTAAATCTTCAAGGGAAAGCATTTTTTTCTGTAACTATACACAAAATATGTTCACCTTAAGGTTATTTATATATACTTGTATACAAGCCACTGGGAAGTGATTGACGATGCTGCTAAATGCTCTCTGAGCCTACAAGATATAGATGGTACCTTTAAAATTGGCAAAAACCTAATTAATCTTGCATGAGGAAATCTTTCTCCTTAACCTGATAACAGTATGTAACAGTAGGAAACCCACAATTTTCATAAGGGAACCCAAGCGTGAAGGATGTATATAAAAATATTCCAACAATAAAATTACATTTTTCTCTACCATAAAAAAGAATGGAAATCATACCCTGTCATGCTCTGAGGTGTTTTCGAAGTACTCGAGAGCAGGCTTTTTAAGTACTGTAGTTGATCATAAAAATCACAGATTGAGTTAAGAAGATTGTGTGTGTTTGTCTTTTTAAGTTGTTTCCTTTATCAAGTTGGCACCTAAAGCCTATGGTGCTTAAATTGATGTTTACTTGAACTGCCGCTGAGCAATCCTTCTTCTACCCTCTGGGGGAGTCAGCAACATCTTTAAAATCTTCTTGAGAAGCTAATGTGTCTTCTCCAGTCTAAATCATGTCCCTTAGCTTTACTCATGCTATTAATAAAAGATCATTTTTTTCATGGTAAAATCATGGCATTTATAGAGATATTAAATATAAAATGGACATGTGTTAAGGGTTTTATTTAACTCATCAATTAATGAGGGGAACAGTAACATGTTACAACTGGTTCTGAGAAGAATTCATAAAACCACACATATACTAGGCACTCTGGAATGCTGAACAGAATTTATAAATAGAGGCAAAATTGGTCAATATCCACAGGGAATAATCAATTGCTTTCCACTGGACAGAGATTATTTGCATATTTATAGGCAAAATCATTTGCAATATGATCTTTTTTATAGTTTAACAAATTTGAAAAATACCTCAGATAAAATGGAAGGCAGAGATAGCTATTAATAGAAAATAGCCTACTCAGTAATCAGTTTAGCCCACTGCAAAGTTGTTCACAAAGTTTCCTGATTCTATGAAACATACATGGGGAATACTGAGAAACAACTTGTAATGCCATGGCTAACAAAAACGTTAGATGAAATGTATGCTTCCAATAAAAAAACTTAATCTAATTAAGTGCCAAAGGTACTTTTACAGAACTATTACTTCTTGTATTTATAATACAAGAATTAAAGGACTCATTTTACAGATTATTGGGTGTAACTTGTATTTGCTGCAACCTACATAAACAATTTTTGAGAGAGGATGTCTTCAAAAATGTAATGCCATTGTCTGAAGTTGGTCACAGCTGCAATTGGAAATTTCCTCATTAAATAATTTATGGAAAATGATTTGGCAGGAACATGCATGAGAACTTGAATATCTTTGTTGTTTTCTGAAATTATTCAATAAACTTCTAGAGTAACTAGAGAACCTGAGACATATCATGTTAGAAATTTGCATACTTAGGGAAAAATAGTTTAATTCCATTCATATTGTTTTCCTTTATTGGGTGTGCACACACACATGCACTTGCACAGACTTTGAAGTGAATTTCCTAACCATTTCTGCCTCTTTTCTTGTACACACACACACACTCTCTCTCTCTTGTCTCTCTCTGTTAGACTGAATATCATAGATTGGTCTGTTTTTATAATGGCTGATTGGGCACCCCACTTAATGAAAAAGTAAATCATATTTCTCTAGTCATATTTAACGTCTTTTCATCTCTTCTTGATCCACTTTCACTCTTCTTACTCTGTCATCTATCTAAGAGGCTGACCTGGCTTACAATGAAAGTCTTGGTTTCTATGCCCCCTGTCTTCTGTTTCAAATCCCAATGTGATACACAGTGGGAGACTGGAGGGAAGGGGAAAATGAGGTCAGGGATTTATTGCTCTAGCTCTCTCTCTGCTAAGTCAGTCAAGCTTCCAGTGTCTTTGGACCAAAGGTTACTGTTCCTCTCAAGGCAATCTTCTCTATAAGTCTGTCTGTCTCTCTCTGCATTGTGTTCTGGTACCTGCTTCCTCCTTTGATTACCTCTGGCTTTTGCAGTAATAGCTTCTTTGCTATATGCCCATGTATTTCATTATAAATCATCTTGGAATAATCTAAATGTGGGTGACCTATGTTTTCTGTTGGACTCCTGCCTGATATTATTTATAAATATGCTTTTATCTTCTGAATTATGTGGCTAGCCAGAGGAGTAAAAGTTCGCAAGATTTTAATCCAGGTTCATGAGAAAGTAGAGGCTGTTTCAAAACTGCAAGCTTGACTAGGGGTCAGCAAACATCATCTGTAAAGAACCCAAAGAATAAATGTTTTAGGCTCTGTAGGCCATACTACCAGCCACAGATAATAAGGAAACAAGGACATAGATGTGTTCCAATAAAACTTTATTTAAAACACAAGGGAGTGGTGCTGGTGGTGATGGTGGTGCTGATCGTGGTGGTGGTGGTGGTGGTGGTGGTGGCGGTGCTCATTGTGGTGGTGGTGGTGGTGCTCATCGTGGTGGTGGTGGTGTTGGTGGTGTTGGTGGTGGTGGTGCTCATTGTGGTGGTCGGGTGGTGGTGGTGGTCCTTATCGTGGTGGTGGTGGTGGTGGTGGTGCTCATGATGGCAGTGGTGGTGGTGCTCATCATGGTGGTGGTGGTGGTGCTCATCCTGGCGGTGGTGGTGGTGGTGGTGCTCAACATGGCAGTGGTGGTGGTACTCATCATGGTGGTGGTGGTGGTGCTCATCGTGGCGGTGGTGGTGGTGGTGGTGCTCATTGTGGCGGTGGTGGTGGTTGTGGTTGTGACTGTGGTGGTGATGGTGATGGGGATTTTAGCCTTTTGCAAAAGTTTGCTGACCCTGAACTAGACCATAAAATGCAAACTAGGTTTACGAAAGTTCCACCATTGTGGGTGTTTCTTACAAACGCCATTATTAACAAAGCACTATTTTGTTTTAGTTTATGCTTTAGCATTTTTCTTTTTTGGGAATTTTTTTTCTTATAATTTTAGCTATTGGACATTGACTTAATTTGACATTAATCAGACATTTCTAATATTTTTGCATGACACTTTTTCAGTTTTGAGTCTCATAAGGCAGTTCCATTCTGAAGCAAAATCACTGCTGAGAATGCTAATATAAAAAGTAAAATTTGTAAGATTTTTTAAAAATTGGATTAAATTGGTGCTCTGCTAAGGTAGTATCCTGTTCTGCAATGAAATACTTTCCTTCACAGACAATTATATAAGGACCTATGCTACTAACAAATAAATTCACCACCTATTCAGATTCATTACTTCTTTTCAAATTTCTGAGACATTTCTGTATTCCACGACTTCATTTATACATTACGTCTAGAAGAAGACATTGTAGTTTGGATTCTTCCCTTGCCAGTTCTTTTCCCCTGACTTTTCACAAGTGTTGTTCCTTACTGCAGGCAAAGAGGCTCAGAGACTATTTCGCAGGTTACCTGGCAGTCCCATTAATTGGCTCTTTCAGCGTAAGTAAATATAAATGTTTATAACTCGTATAGTAGAATAGTTCATTATATTTGTCTGTTACTTGCTACTAGAGTTAAGATAATGAGTTTTTATTTTACTTTCACTTACTTCTTTTCCAGTGTTCTTCCTGTCTGTATGTAGGTCTGAGTTTCTGACCCGTATTATTTTCCTCTCTTACTTTAACTTTTCTTCTAAGTCAGGTCTACTGCCAACAAACTATTCTTGATTTTTCTTTAAGGAAGTCGAGGCCTGGTATGGTGGCTCACGTCTGTAATCCTAGCACTTTGGGAGGCCGAGGGGGGAATGGATCACAAATCAGGAGACCAAGACCATCCTGCCCAACATGGTGAAAGCCCATCTCTACTAAAAATACAAAAATTAGCTGAGCATGGTGACATATGCCTGTAATTCCACTACTTGGGAGGCTGACACAGGAGAATTGCTTGAACACAGGAAGTGGAGGTTGTAGTGAGCTGAGGACATGCCACTGTACTCCAGCATGGTGACAGAGTGAGACTCTGTCTCAAAAAAAAAAAAGAAAAAAAAAAAAAGTCTATTACTAGTCCACTTTTGAAGGACAGTTTCACAGGGTACAGAATTGTAGGTGAGTAAGTTTCTTTTCTGTCAACATTAAATATTTCACTCTATTCTCTTTTTGCTTGCATGATTTCTGAGGAGAAATTTGATGTAATTCTTGTCATTGGTCTTCTATAGATAGGGAGTCCCCACCATCACCACCTCTAGCTTTTTTCAGTATTTAATCTTTATCATTGATTATTTGAAGTTTGAATGTGTAATATGCTTAGGTGTATTTTTAAAAATATTTATCCTGTTTGGAATTCTCAGAGATTCCTGGGTTTGTGGTTTGGTGTCTGACATTAACTTGTGGAAACTCTCCATCATTATGGCTTTAAATATTTCTTCTATTCCTTTCTTCTTGTTCTTTCATTCCCATTATACGTATATTACACTTTTTCTAGTTGTCCCATAGTTCTTGACTCTATCTCGATAGAAACTTCCAAATTCTGGGTTTCTTATTTTCAGTCTTATTTAATTTTGCTTTTCAAATCTGGAAGTTTTGATTGAGATATCCTCAAGCTCAGTTGTTCCTGCTTCAGTTGGGCTCAGTCTCCTGAGCCCATGAAGGCATCCTTCATTTCTGTTAGAGTGGTTTTGATCTCTAGCATTTTATTTTATTCTTAGATTTTCCATCTCTCTACTTAGCTCATCCATTGCTCTTGCATGCTGTCGACTTTACCTATTAGAGCCCTGGGCATTATTTTAAAATTTTCTAGTCTGATAATTCCAACATCCCTTCCTTGTCTGTTTCTGATGCTTGCTCTTTTGTCTTCAAACTGTGTTATTTGCCTTTTAATGTGACTTGCAATTTTTTTCTTGATAGTTGGGCAAGATGTACAGTAATGTGTTGATAAAGTGTGGAGTTGGAGTGAATTCTATAGTTCTATGATTCTCAGTCTTTCAGTGACCCTGTCCCTCTGTCTTATGAAGTTTAAAATCTGTTCCTCAGAATGGATGGGGCTAGAGCAGGCTGGAGTTGGATACTTCTCTTCACATAGATCGTTTAGGCTCCAGAAACTCCACAGCAGTGTATGCTGGGGTAAATTGACTTTGCTCGAGTTCAGTCTGTTGAGAATAGAATGGTTTGGCACATTTCAAGTGTTACTTTATCCCTCTCCCACCAGAATTATGAGAGTATTTTTTTCTTCAACAGTCAGTGTGAAAACCTGGTTGAATTGTTGGAGGGAAAATTCACAAAAGTATAGGGTCCCTCCCACTTCTGACTGGGTTCTCTTGGAGTGTTTAACTCTCAGAGTTGTCTACTCTAAGCCTCCAGCAATTTATCAACTGCAATTCAGGTTTTTCTATCCCAGAAGTTGTCCTCACGAAGGTTTCCACTGTAGCTTTCGTTTTTATTTTTAGCTTGTAAGTTTTGATTCTGTGTGCATCCTTCTGTCTCTTCAATTTTGCAGACAGCGATTTGCCCTGTGGCCTCATTGTTCTGACAGATCTAAGAAGGGTTTCCGGCTTTTCAGTTTGTTCTGCTTTTTGCTTGTTAGGATGGAGTGTTGACTTTGGAACTCCTTATATGCCAGGCTGGAAACACAAAAACTCATCAGTGCTTTTTACGAGTACGGCTTTTTCTGTATTACTTGCTTAATACGATCAACTTTAGAAAAGAGATAATACTGTATTAATAGCTGTATTCCAATGTCTTCATAGGTTTCCTAAAAATAATTTCTCAGGTTTCCTTTTAACAAGTGTCTTTTGATACATTTCAACAACTTAGAGAGTGAGGTTTTGTATACATTAGGTTCTGAAAGGATAACCTCAAAGCAATGCTGCATTTTGGAAACTTAGACCCAAGGACAAACAATATTTTTTACTCATTAATTCAACCTCTTAAAGGAGCTATGCTTTTTTCCTGTGTTATTGACCTCTTCAAACTCTCTTTGCTCTCCTGGATTTTCAGTTGCAAGTCTGACTCAATTCTTTCATAACAGCAGGTATTTTTCAATTAAGTATGTCCAGACCTCAGATTACCAGAAGCATTATTTCTCATAAACTTAAAATATTTTCAAGTCTTTTTATCTTGTGTTTATTTATACATACTTTTAACTGTAATTGGCTCGTATAGGAAACCAACATACAGACCCACCTAGATCTTCCAATACTATAATGCACATATGTGAAAATGGAAGTGCTATTGCCACAGAAAGTCACCAAGTACAAAGAAGGATGCATCGTTATTTGTCTGCCAGGCAATCAAACACCCTACTTGGTCCCTGTCTTAGGTATAACACTATTGCATGCTCTGTCACCCAGACCTAAACCCTTGTATCACACCTATATTCATTAAAAATATTTTTAGAGTTACAATGTATCAGGTTCTGGGGATAACCTAAAGAACAAATGGAAATCACAACTTTCTTATTATGCTAATAGTCTATTGAGTAAGGGAATGTTAATCAAGGCTGAAATTTGATTAACATTGAATAATAAGTGCTACTTTATGAGTTCTGCATGAACAGTAACAGGGTCACTGAGGAAGAAGTTTTTCTGGAATTGGTGATATGAACATTAATATATCAGAATGAATTGTTTCTACCGAGGTAAAAGTGATGAGTGAATGTCAGGAAGAGGCAAAACCTTGGCAAGTTGGAAAGGGACCATGGTTCATGATAGTTGGAGCCAAGTGTGTGAGTGTAGGAGTGAGGCTGAAAAGGTAAGAGTACCCAGATGGCACACAAGCTTGTACAGAGGTATGGAGGTAGGCCTATTGGAAATGGGGAGCTGTTGAAGGGTTTTAAGTAACATCATATGACATGATTTTCAGTTTAGAATAATCACTCACTTGAACATAGAGAATAGATTGAGACAGGAAAATATTAGAGGCAAACAGAGTATCTGTGAAGATTCTGCCTTAAATCACAGAAGAAAAGAATGAAAAACATATAGTACTTGAACCAGGTCAGTAGCATTAGGGAAGACTGTAAGGCTGGTTGCCTAGCCGGGAGCTCGGACACGCCCATCCCTCCCAGCGCCAGGGAATTACGTCGCCACTCCGCGACCAGCATCTAGCTCCGCTGCGTAGCCTCTCCAACACCCACCCCTAAAGCAAACTCTACACCTGATACCTAGCCCCCTGCTAGAAAACCCCCACCCAAAAAAATTTCAAAAAGGCCCTGCCAAACCCTGCCCGATAACACTTTGCCCCATTTAAGTCATTCTTCTCCAAGGCGGCCCACTCACCAAAGATCCCTCCTACCTACCAGTAGTAACGGGCCCGTACACGTCCTGTGTCCCAATAGCCAGTCAAGTGCCTTATGCTTTGTCTCCCCTGTATCCAATCAAATGCCTTCACTCCCTATAAAACCCCTTGCCCTAAAAAGTTAAGCACAACTTCTCTGGCCCTTACCTGGACCATAAAACCTCACCTGGAAGCCAAATAAATCGGATTTTCATTTTCTTATACTGGCCTCAGTTTCCTCATTTCGACTTGGCAATATACCTTATAAAGAGAATACAAATTCTAAAGATTTATGAAGTCCTTGCCTATGCCTATGTCCCGAATGGTTTTGCCTAGGTTTTCTTCCAGGGTTTTTATGGTGTTAGGTCTTATGTTTAAGTCTTTAATCCTTCTGGAATTCATGACTTAAACACCAAAAGCACTGGCAACAAAAGCCAAAATAGACAAATGGGATCTAATTAAATTCCAGAGCTTCTGTACAGCAAAAGAAACAATCATTAGAGTGAACTAGCAACCAACAGAATGGGAAAAAATTTTGCAATCTACCCATCTGACAAACGCCTAATATCCAGAATCTACAAAGAACTAAAGCAGATTTACAAGAAAAAACAAGCCCATTCAAAAATGGGCAAAGGATATGAACAGACACTTTTCAAAAGAAGACATATATGAGGCCAACAAACATATGAAAAAATGCTCATCATCACTGGTCCTTAGAGAAATGCAAATCAAAACTACATTGAGATACCATCTTACACCAGTTAGAATGGCGATCATTAAAAACCTGGAGACAACAGATGCTGGAGAGGATGTGGAGAAATAGGAACACTTTTATACTGTTGGTGGGAGTGTAAATTAGTTCAACCATTGTGGAAGACAGTGTGGCGATTCCTCAAGGACCTAGAAACAGAAATTCCATTTGACCCAGCAATCCCATTACTGGGTGTATACCCAAAGGATTATAAATTGTTCTATTATAGAGACACATGCACACTTATGTTCATTGTGGCACTGTTTACAATAGCAAAGACCTGGAACCAACCCAAATGCCCATCGATGATAGACTGGAAAAGGAAAATGTGGCACATATACACCATGGAATACTATGCAGCCATAAAAAATGATGAGTTTATGTCCTTTCTAGGGACATGGATGAGTCTGGAAACCATCATTCTTAGCAAACTGACACAAGAACAGAAAATCAGACACCGCATGTTCTCACTCATAGGCAGGTGTTGAACAATGAGAACACATGGACACAGGGGAGGGGGAGCATCATACACTGGGGTCTGCTGGGGGGCTAGGGGAGAGTCAGCGGTGAGTAGGGAGGTTGAGGAGGGATAACATAGGGAGAAATGCCAGATAAAGGTGATGGGGGGTTGGAGGCAGCAAACCACCTTGCCATGTATGTACCTATGCCACAATCCTGTATAATCTGCACATGTACCCCAGAACCTAAAGTACAATTAAAAAAAAAAGATTTATGGAACCCAGTCCTATAGTTCTTGGCTTGGTCAGCCAATGAATGGCGGTGTTCTTTATTTACTTATTTATTTATGTTATAGAAATATATTTTTGAGAATATAGAAAGAGTTGTCAAGATTTCCAGTTCTGAACAAGATAAAACAAGAACATTCTACCATATATATTTATATTTACCATATATATATAAATTACAAATAAAAACTGTGCACAAAATACATAAAACAATCATTAAAAGACATTGAAAGATAAATAAAAAGACCAGAAAATGGGCATTCCTACAAGACCAAACCTTTTTGACTAAATTTACCTTATTCCACAAGAATACTACTCAAAATGCTATACGTTTCTGTCTTCCCACTGATTGTTATGATCATGTAGACTATAGACAAAGCCTTGCCAACCATTTCCACATGCAATAATGAGACAATCCCCCTCCTTATTCCTACAAACACTGCAGAGCCCTTGGAGTGAAGCCCTGTTGGCCTTCCCAGCCTCATACTAACTGAGTGACAACAAAGACACAACTCCCCATCTCTCCCAGTTAAAGACTCCGAGAAGGATTACAGAGAGGTAGGAGCTGGAGAAAATAATTATTTAAATCTATGTATGAAGTGCTGTTAAAAGTTTTGAAGGGCCATGTATAAAACGAATCAGACATAACAGAACAATAACACTAAATCATTTTTTGAAATAACACCAGTCTCTCAGATGCACCTCTAAGTAGCACTCAAGTGAAGCAGATCAGAATTGCAAATATTTTGAAAACTAAATTGATATTCAAACCATAGTCCACAAAACTAAGCAAGAATGTGCATTCTGATCCTAAAAGGCTGACTGCTTGCTAAACTAAAATATTTAAATAGGAACCCAAATCTCACAACTAAATACCCACAGTGTTCAGGACGTAAGTCAAAATTACTTTTGCTAACAAGACCAGAAAAATCTCAGTTTTGAATGAGGAAAGAAAATCAACAAATACCAACACTGAGATAATATAATGTTGGAATTATCTGACAAATATTTTAAATCGGGTATCATAAAAATGTTCCGACAAACAATTATGAACACTTCTGAAACAAGTGGAAAAATATAAAGTCCAAACAAGGAAATAGATAAAATAATAAAGAAACAAATAGAAATTCTAGAATTTCATTGAGCCACGACTGAACTAAAAACTGAAAAAGTGTGTTAGAATGAATATCAAAGATAAAATCATTAGCAAATTTGAAGATAGAACAATAGATAATATCCAATCTTCATAAAAGACATGAAAATGATTTTTAAAACATGTACAGAGGCTCAAGCACCTGTGGAACAATAAATATGATCTAGAATTCTTGTCATTTCAGCCCAACAAGAAGAGGGCATGATAAAAAAATAAAAATAAAAAACTAATGTGAAGAAACAAACTGATGGCTAAAATTCCCACCCCCCCCAAAAAGGATGTAAACCTAAAGATTCAAGGAATTAAGCAATCTCCAAACAAGACAAACACAGAGAAATCTATGTCAAGACATAGCAGAGTCAAATTTTTGAATACTAAAGGCAAAGAAAAAGTTTTGAAAGGAACCAAAGAGGACAGATATATTACCTATAGAGAGATAACTAATCAAAATGTAACAGATTTCTCATTAAAGCTGGCCAGAACAAAAGAGAGAAAATACGTTTTGGAAACAATACCTCTCAATTGGGAATTTATCTCTCAGGATAGAATGTGAAAAAGACATATTTTCAATGAAAATATAAAAAGATAATTGATCACTTGCAGATTTGCTCTAAATGAATGAAAAAAGAGATTTCTTCAAACAGCAGGGAAATGATAAGGGGAGGAGACAGGGAACATCAGGAGCAAGGAAAGAGGAGAAGAAACGGATGATATTCGATAAAGAACTATTCTCTGCTAGTGTTGATAAAATCATTTTTGATGGTGGAAAGCAAATATTATAAACTTTGTCATTTTTGATGGTGGAAAGCAAATATTATAACCTTTGTCTAATATTTCAATATCTGTAGGAGTAATATTTAAGACCACTATATCACACACAGAAAAAGTCAAAGGACCTAACTGTTGAATAGTCTGCATTCCATCTGAAGTAATAAAATGTTGATTCTAGTAGACTTACATTACTTACATACATTGTAATCTCTAGAGTGACTACCAAAAAACACAGAGATATACTCAAAAACACTAACCATAAATCAAAGTGGAATACTAAAAAATGGTGAAGTAACCTACAGGAAAGCAGGAAAGGAGAAATTAGATTAAAAAAACAGAGGGAACCAACAAAGAACAAAGAACAAATAATAAAATGACAATATCATTTATAATCAATTGCATTAAACTAGTCTAAACCCACCAGTTAAAATACAAAAAATTGAGACAATATAAAAATTACGACCCAATTTTATGCAGCCCACCAAAAAATTTTTTCTAATATAATGATAGGTAGGTTACAAAATAATATAAAACTATAGATTATATGAATACTAATTAAAAGAAATTTGAAATGGCAATACTATTATCAAAGTGGACTTCAAAGCAAAGAATATTACCAGTGACAATGTAGGATGTTACATGTTGGCAAATGACTCCATTTATCAAGACAACAAAATATATATAAATCTATATATGCAACAGGGCTTCAAAATAACTGAAGTAAACCTTAATAGATCTCAAAGAACACATAGAAAATCCACAGGTGTAGTGTGTGCCTTCAACACCCCTTATTAGTAAATGTGTGGAAGCACTAGAAGAAAGCAAATCGGTATGAAAATAGGAGAGCTGAACACCACCATTAATCAATGAGATCTAGTTGATATTTAGAGAACATTTACCCAACAATATTAGAAGGCTATTATTTGCAAGAAGAAATGAGAGTATGGAAAGCAAGTGACTAGTATTGGCATAGGAAAATAATAGTTTTATTTGTGACATACCAAATATTTTACTTAAGAATATTCTTATGAATTTCATATGACAATAATATTCTTTGCAGATCTTCAGTTAATAGATAAGTTCTTTCTGGTTTGGGATATTATTTAAATTATCAGCTTAAAGATGATCAAAGCCACTTAAAGACAGATTTTGGTATATTTATATTACAGATAAAAGTAAAATTTAATTCTAAATACATCTAACATTAAGACTGGTGGATTTTTTTCCCATAGTATTTCACTTTTTTATGGATGAAAGTCAATTTCTGCTGGAATGACACAGGATCCAGCACCAGCCCTATTGTTATTTTTCTTACCATATTAATAAAGACTGACAGTTTTTAAATATAGGACAGAGGGAAATTTCTTATACCAATGTCACTAAACAAGTCTGAACTCCTTGCTGAATTCACAAGGTTATCTACCGCAAATTTAATTTTGAAAGTCCATCAGATGATTTTTCATGAGACCTTCATTTTGTTGAAAGCAAAGATTGGAAACTACTTGATTGCAAAAGCTGGTTACTTATAAGTAAGTGACATTTACACATACTGTCAATATCAAGATTTGTAAATGCCCTTCTGTATAGGACCACAGAAGTGTAAGAATTTTTGACACTATGTCACAGGAAGATTCCAGATATGCTTTCCATTTTTAAGTGTGAAATAAAGGCAATCACAAAAAGAGAAATGGGAAAAGATAATTACTTCAAGATCTTCACCTGGGTGATTTCCTATGCAGATTTAAAAAAACATGATGCATATAAAAGGTAAAGATCTAGAAACTGGTTTCCTTAAAACAGTGATATATTGATGTCCTAAACTTTTTAATTTTTTCTGAAAATCCTGTGTAATTGTATGCCTTTATGCTTTATTCTAGCAACTTCTTTAAATTTAAATACAATCTAATGTAAAGCATTTTATATTTATGTACAAATAAGTAATTTCCATACCTTTGTTTAACTTGCATTTGCAGTGCTCGTATTTTGTATTGTATTGTATCATGCACTGTTATGGCTTTCTTCCAGCATCTTACACAGTATCGTATCAAAAATATGCTTATAGAATAAATGAACTTAGATATAGGAAGGTAGTAACCTAGTAAAAAATAACCTTTTGACTTAGTAAGTGTACTTATGTGGAAGAAGGTGAATGCTAAGAGCAAAATCTCTGGAGATATGTGTATGTGAATTAGTCTTCATCTTTCTATGTTAGGTATGCTACATCCACTTCTTTCAGACTTGGTGTTTAGGTGAAATTGGGACAGTCTCATTTATCCACAAGATTACAGTGAGAATTAAATGAGACAATGCAAAGGCCCTGGAATTTAATAAGTCTTCAAAAAATCAATTTATTGTTATCATCACTATTATTACCAAACTTTGCGATGTGACATACTCTATATTACTATTAGCATATATATATTAATTATATATATCATCCTATGCTATAGATGATAATGCATGAAATATACTGATATATACTTTTTTGAAGTTTCTCTAGCAGTGAAATCATTTGTTGCTGGGGAGGAGGAATTACTCAGCGAAGCATTACTAGTTTAGCTTAACTGCATCATGATAAAAGAGAGAACTAAAAATAAGAGAAAGAGGAAGAAAAAGAGAAAAATTAAGAAATGTAAGCAAGAGACTGTAGGAAAGTTTAAGTAAAAATCAAATACGTAAAACAGAATTAGAACTAGTGTATAAAAATAATATAATGATAATGACACTAGCATTTGTAAATGTTGTGACTTTTAACATACATTTTTATCTATTGTCTAATTGAGTTTCTTACTAATTTTGTGAATAGATGGGAAAGAAAAGTGATTTGTTTTCAAACCAGAGAGCTAGGGCTAGGAGACAGAGATTTTGGATTTTTTTAAAAATGATATTTAAGTATCAAGGAGTAAATGTTTGTCTATTCCTTTAGTAGGGATAAATCCTGGACAAATGAGTAGCAAATACTTGTAAATCATGCTGGCCATCTTTCTGCCCCTTCATCTCAATATGCAATTATCATGTCTTAAAGTATCCTTCAATATTCTTTCTGCCTCATTACATCCATTGCCCCTGCCCTTATCATTTTTGACTGGAGTACTGTAAATGCTTTCTAACTAGGTTTTAAGCCCTTCTTCTTGGCTCCTTCAAAATATCTTTCTCGTTGCCACTACACTGATCTTGCTAAAATAGCAATGTAACGGTCCTATTCTTTCAGTGAGTACTCATCACATTCAGTATAAAATACAAACTCCTGGGCATGACATGTAAGGGCCTTCTTCACAAACCATTTTCTCATATATATCCATTGCTCAGGTAATAGAGAAGGAATTAAAAGCCTTGGAATAGCCTATGTTCTGTAAATGATGTGCCTTCACACAAAAGATTTCCTCTCTTTGAAGTGCTTTCTGTCCCTCTTCTGGCCATTTCTGGTGCCTCAAGCTTCAGCTCCGATATGACCTTGCCTAGAAACTCTTTAAAGAACTTTTCTCTTGCGTGACCTCCCTGGTCCAGATTGTGTCCCAGCACCCTCATAATACATCATGATTGTTGATCTTATTCAGTTTATTAGTTCTTTTATTCTTGCAATAAATATAAATGCTTTCTATATTTAAAACACCATTCCGAGTCAAGAATACAACAATAAACAAACCTGGCAACATTTTATCTTACAAAGCTTACAACAAAACAGAGGGGGTTGCAAACAGCTAAACAATTTCAGAGCAATACGACACTTGCATAAATGAGCAGTAGTGTCGATCTAATTTTTCTACCATCTTGTGTATACGTGGCTAAGATCTTACTGCTGGAGCTCATTGGGAAGCAGGAACTACAGCTCTGTCACTATATTTTCACTGCCAATATCTCTATATTCATGTTGATGGAGCCTGATACATGTTCGTGGAACTAATAAATACATATGCATTATTTATGATCTTCTAAGAGATTCTGTAACTACTGTCAATCTATTTTTATGATTAATAATATTTATTCTTAAAATATTGTCTTCACATTAGGTTTAAATTTATACTTGTATGTGAGAGAATTTTCCCTTGAGTTTCTGGAGAAAAATGGCAAGTCCCTTTGTATATATGGAGGCTATCGTAAGGTTTCTGATGGCTTGAATTTGGTAATTTGATCCAGTAGGATCTTACCTGCAGTAACATTCCTTGTGTCATCCTCAGTACTCTGCTTTTTCCTATTCTGATTCAGCTGCACTGGTGTAGTTCCTCCCTTAGCTCTCCAGCATTTACAAATGCATCTGCCAGCAACACTCTCTCTAGATATTAAACACACAGATTTCTTTGCTGCTCAGATAAGCCTTCCTTAAAAATAGTGCGCTCACCACGTTCTCTTCATTCCTATAATTGGACATATTTTTCTCCATGGCACTTAAATATAAGCTCCATAAATACAGAGACTTTCTCTTCTTCGATGTTGAATCACCATGGACCAGCCCATATTCTCAATTATGTTGAATGTAGTGTTGACAACACAACTCTGAGAAAGTAGAACTGGAGAAGAGAGATGTGGCAGACATGGAGGGACTGAGAAACTAGGAGAAAACATCAGAAATGTAGAAGAGTTAGCAATTCTATTCTTGGGACAGGAACATGAGATCTGAAATCACTGGTATGTAATGAGCTTTGATGGAAAGACACAGTTGTCCTCTGGAGACAGAGATGAATTAATACATGGTCCTCTGTAAGGAAGCTGCCTTTTCTCTTTATACTGCCTCCTACCCTGGAGACAGTTAGAGATGAATTAATACATGGTCCTCTGTAAGAAAGCTGCCTTCTCTCTTTATACTGCCTGCTACCCTAGAGACAGTTAGAGATGAATTAATGCATCATCCTCTGTAAGGAAGCTGCCTTCTCTCTTTATACTGCCTCCTACCCTAGAGACAGTTAGAGATGAATTAATGCATCATCCTCTGTAAGGAAGCTGCCTTCTCTCTTTATACTGATTCCTAGGTTTGTGGCATCAGGCCCACAGAAATTGGGTAAATTTAAGTACACACATTTGGACTTCTATTCCCTGGACAAAATCACCTCTAGTCTATCAATTCCCATCATTATTTATATGTTTAAATATTCTTTTCAAATTGTAATAAAATAACTCAGATTTTCCAGATTGATTTTAAGGCATTTGGCCGTATGAATTTTTGCAACTTTTCATCAGGATTTGACAAAAGGAGACTCGTAGAGTAAATGCATACCTATCATGTATATAAGAAATCTAGAACTTTTCAAGCCCTGGAGTTTTGAGTCATTATGAAATTAGTAGAAAATGGATAATGCTAGGTTTATTATGTTTAGGGGTTCAATGGGTCACACTGGCTTATTAAACATAATGCTTTAAATATAGTAAAATAATGATAAAAGAACAAGCTACATTTTTTTTTCTGATAACCTTGAATGTTTTTCATTATGTAAGAAAGCCACTTAATGATATGCCTTGCATGATTTAATGTTTGTATTTAATTCTTTATTTTTTAATGATGTCCATAGTGCCTTGCCTTGCCATGTCTTACCATGGTGTATTTAATTCTTTACAAACAATTTAACCTAGTTCTGGACTTGAAAGGCATGTAATCATTTAGGCTTATAATAATTTGAGCTTAATTTAGAGTTTCCAAATGAATACATGTTATTTGATTTCATTTTTTGCAAATGTGAGACATGAAAGGGAAAATTTGAATTCTGCAAACTCAAAAGAATTTTCCAGCTTAAATTCTGTTTTTGTAGAGTAGTTTCAATTTTCAACAGTCTGATAGATTTGATTGTTGGTATCACTTGTCTTATTCCCTCTCTGTTTATCAGTTCACTAAAACCAATAGATAACATGCTATTAATATCCTTCTTCTTATCTTCTTGCCAACTATCCATGAAGAGCATCGATCAAGTAATTCCTGTATGAAGAATTTATCAACTCTGCAGTGACTTGTAATTGAAGGCATGTGGCTTCCGTGAATGCATATATTTAAGCTGTGCTTGCTAAACGTCACAGAATAAGAAGTTATCATATAAAGGAATTTAATAACCTAACTAATCATTCAAATTAAGTGCATAATGTTAAGAAAAGAGTTTCCTTGCATCATCTGTTTCTAGGAACAAGAAAAATATAACTTCATCATTCAAGTGAATAGAGCCAGCTTTCCTCTTCGTCTTCCAGTGGCTTTATACATAAAGAGTAAGCTAGGTAAGAACAGCAGTCAGAGATTCTGGAGAGTCCAGACATATTAAAGGAAAGAACTGGCACCTAGTGATAAAACAAAACAAAACAAAATTAATTCATCAAATTTTGCTTAAAAACAAAATTAAGTCATCAAAATTGATTAAGTCATCAAATTCTATGTTTTAGAATCTCCACATCAAGATGAAATGAAAATTAGAGGAAGAAATAAGTATTGAATAAAACAGTGTTTGCCCTCATTCTAAATGTATCATTACAGGTTTATGATTTGCAGTGCTTTTTAAAGGAAGAGATGTGAGTTCTTTGGAACACTTCACTTTATGCTGCGCATAATGAGGTAGCACGTCTTTATCTCTTATTTCCCCCTACAGCAGCCTCGTATCCTTTTCCATTATTGATACTAGTTTAAGTGAAAATGTAATGAATTTCCTACTTAAAAATGTTTTAATAAAAATATTTTTGCTTACCTAAAAAAATTTTAAGTAGCTTTTCTTCTGTGGAAATGATGACAGATTCATCATCTAGATTCACCTTGCTTCTGTTTTCTGTCATTATCTATCTATCTATCTATCTTTATCTATGTATCTTTATCTATCAATCTTCTATGTATCTATGTATCTATCTTATCTATCTTCTACGTATCTATGTATCTATGTATCCATCTTCTATCTATGCATCTATGTATCTTCATTCTATGTATCTACGTATCTAATCTATCTTTCTATCTATATACTTATCTTTCTTCTATGTATCTATGTATTCTATCATCTATCTATCTATCATCTTCTATCTATATATCTGTCTTCATTCTATCTATGTATCTATGTATCTATCTTCCTTCTATGTATCTATGTATCTAATCTATGTATATTCTATCTGTGTATCTGTCTTCATTCTATCTATGTATCTGTGTATCTAATCTATCTGTCTTTCTTCTATGTATCTATCTCCCTTCTATTTATCTAATCTACATATCTATCTATATTCTATCTATGTATCTATCTTCCTTCTATCTATGTATCTATGTATCCAATATATCTATTTGCCTTCTATCTATCTATCTATATCTATGTATCTTATCTATCTATCTTCTATGTATCTATGTATCTTATTTATCTTCTATGTATGTATCTATCTATGTATCTTATCTATCTATCTTCTATCTATGTATCTTCATTCTATCTATGTCTCTATGTATTTAACTTATCTTTCTTCTATCTACATACTTATCTATCTTCCTTCTATGTATTTATGTATCCTATCTATCTATCTATCTATCTATATATCTATCTTCATTCTATCTGTGTATCTATGTATGTATCTATCTTCCGTCTACGTATCTAATCTATCCATCTATCTTTTATGTATCTATCTTCATTCTATGTATCTGTGTATCTAATTTATCTTTCTTCTATCTATGTATCTATCTTCCTTCTATGTATCCAATATATCTATCTAATTTCTATCTATCTATCTATCAATAGATCATCTATCTGCCTACCTATCTGTCCTAATTTTTGGATGTGTCAAGGGTTGCCTCATCCTATGCCAGGGAGCCTCAAAGGGAAAGCATCCTCCATACTGAAATACAAGAAATTCAGTGAACAGTGAGCAGCTTAGACATTTCAAGCTTCCACATAGTTTTCAACTTTAAGGAAACTTGTTTTTCTGTGTTCACAGTGGAGCTTTACTAGGTATTTGCTTTTTAGCTGTATTGGCCATGCCTGAATTTCATGTGCACTTATATTAAGGAGAAAATTTTGATGTGGAAAACCTCAATGCACTTCTCAGTTTATCAAAATTAATTGAATACAGTCAATGAATACCAATACATGAAAGTCATTGTACATGTTCCAGTGGATAAGAAAATGTTTTTGAAACTTCAATATCACTTGACAAGAAATCTGTTTAAATAAAAACATTGCAAGTACAGAATGATGGAAAAAATATGTTGTTTTTCTAGATTAAGAACATCTACAGTCTTTCATAGAATACCCACAGGAAGCTCAGAAACATAATGGGAAAAAGTGCAAAATCTATTGAACGCTTTATTGGCTCAGTTATTCTCTGAATCAGAGTAGATATAAATACTCTCCTTGGCCTTAGGGCTGCCTTCAAAAATGCTTGTCTATATCAACTTATTTAAATAAATAAATAAAGTGTCAGGGACTGTATTAAGCTACTGCAGGCAGAGATTGAAAAATGGTGCAATAATATTCTAAGTAGTTGATCGAGATCAGAGCTGTTAAGAGGGAGTGACAGGTGGTGCATGCATCCCCCAGGCCCCTACTCACTATATTCTAAATGGCACTTCCTCTACCTAGACTAATCATCACAGCAGTCACGTTGTACCAAACACTTCTTGTATTTCTCATCTGTGGTTTCTGCTAAGGATAAGACATTTTAAAAACCATATAAAGAAATTAAAATGATTAATTGGTCATGGATTCTAAATTCTGTATTAAAATGTAAAGCTGTTGCACAAAATATAATCTGTCCATGTACCCTGAGCTTATAAACATTAAGATGTTATCTTAGGGTGATATAATCTTTGTCTCTGTGTGTATATGTGTCTCTGCTGAAGTTTCAGCTGTTTGAGAGCCAGGAGCATGTATTTGCATTTCTGTGTCCTTAGCACCTAGCACAACATAAATACAGTATTTGATGAATGAATAAAAAGAACAAATAGGACCATGTTAATGATAGAAAATAAACATTATTTTCCTGGAATATCGTGGCGGAATATATACTGTGGCTCTCTCCTTGCCAAAGGATATTTCAGAACTCAGTGAGGTTTCAAATGTAATTCTGGAGACATAATCTTGTTCTGACATGCTTACCAAGCCAGAGCTGCTGGGATTGCAGTTTCAAAGTGGATGAAATAAGGAAGCCTGACATGAGTAAGCTGAGGCTGGAGATGAGTGTACTCTAATAGAAAAACAGATGTAGACTTCTTTAATTTCAATTGTTTTATCATTTGGAGAGTATTTCTGGAGATTGAACAGAAAAAAAATCCGAGGGTTTAATCTACATATTTATAGCATAACTAGTTAATTATAGAAAACGAGAATAGGAGGATCTGTATAACCTTGAATTATCTCCAAAAAGTTCAATGAATCAAATTACTGGGATATTTTCATAGGAAAAATGTATCCACTTCTTAGGGAAAAACATGCCAGTTTTCCTGGAAGCCTATGAGTCTATTATCAACAGATTCCTTGTGTGTTTCAACATGCACTCATTCTTCAAAGTCTGTAATTCTCAAATCAGTTATGTCAGTGCTAAGTCTTAGGGACAGACAAGCTCTTAATCCAAGCCTTTCCCTGTCCCTACTTATGCTTGTAGATCACTTGGTGGAGGATTTTCCTATTGCAATAACCCCACATGTCCCTACTCAACAGTTTTTCTTCTCCTAATGTAATAATCCTTTTGAATAAAATATCTTTTTCTGTGTCCAGATTTATTATTTGATGACACAAAATATTTTATAGGGAAATAAACTGTGGGAATAAAATATACATATTAAATGTGAGAATTATACACACCAGTACCTAGAATGTCTCTCAGAAAGGTATTTCAGTTACAAGTTTTGGAAAGCAGGGCAGAATATAGCATGTAAAGAGTCAGTAATATTTAATATTACACCATCAATCAGCACATAGTGTGTGGACAGAAAGCAGGTGAAAGAGAACAGGGACATTAGATTTATCTGAAGAACATTTTTAACTATACAAGTTTGTTTCATATCGCCCCATACTACCACTCCAGACTTACAGATGCTCCCTTAAGGTAGGGGAATTTTTGTCTCATTTAAAGTCTTCTCCTGAACAACTGCTCCTCTGAATCATGAAGCTGGCAGAAGGCTGCCAGGAGAGGCCTCATTCAGGGCAGTGGGAGCTGGGCGTCTGGTTTTGTCCTTGGTAAAAAGCTTCATGAGAAAATGAGCTGGTTGCAATAGGAAAGTGAAATAGTGGCTACGGAAAATATGATGCAGGATTTATGTATTCATGGTTATAGGCATATCTGGTAAAATTGTAACAGGACTTCTTTTGTCAGGCATCATTTGTGAAAAACAGAGACCTATAAATCTCTCTCATAGCCATTAAAAGGAAAAGTAAAATTTTCATTCTTACAAAATATCCATGGTAACCATTAAACTATGTTTCCTAAGAAATATATATTTTTATGTCATTAAGACACTTACATTGTTTACATAAGTTTAACATACTCTTTCCACTCAGCGCATAATACATTGTGTTAGCATAATCTGTTGATATAAAATTTTAAGTTCAAAAGCAGAAAATGATCTATGCAAAACAAAGCTTCATATTTTGACTTCTTACTTTTAAATGTAAAATTATTTTAGTTTTTTGGTAAGATAATTATTTGACATTTGTTAATAGTATTTAAGTATTTATGAATTGTTTACAATGAAGCAATGAATGAATTATTCTATTGACCACATATTTTGAATGAAGTATATCGTTAAGTGTAGGCAGTGAAAATAACAACAGAGAAGAAACCATCTGAATTGGAATTTTTGTTTTAAAGAAATACTTTACAACGAGGCAAATTGTACAATATGTGGAAATAATTATAGAAGTGCCCACAAATTGCAGATTAAAGTTAACATTGTGTCCTTACATTTTCTCTGATAAGTACACCACCACAGCTATTTTTGGATTTATTCATAATGTTTAAATATAGACCTCTTTGTTCTCATAGAGGTTGGCTTGTAATCATTTCTGCTTTTCATATTACAATATTATATGACATATTCTTTCTAAAAGGAAGAAAATGAAATCTGTTCATGAGGAAATAATTATATTAGCAGATCTTACTCTCCAAACTTCCAGTTAACTAGTTAAACAAATGGGAAGAAAACATTAAGTTAATATGTCAATGACTTCATATACATTTTTATTTTCTTTATCATTATTAACCCAACCAGCTTCCACATTTTTATCTTGTGTGCTCAGGGATAGATTCAAATTGTTAGAAAATCACATATTTTAATTTGATTATTGAAGTTTATCTCTGCTGCCATGTTCAATTGTCAGCTCAGGTCAATATTAGTTACACCCGAGGAGCTGTACAACAGCCAGTTCCTACAGAGTAAAAATTTCATGCACTATTGAAAATTCTCATCAGCAGAGTAACATTTTCATACACTATTGAAAATTTCCATAGTTTATTTAATAAATTAGCTTAACAAAGGAAGGCAAATGTACAGTCGTCATGACTGAAATATTCAGAGATACTTTAGGTAAGGCTTCAAGTTGGGACTCAAATAATACCAGGTTTTTTTTCACATAATATCCAGGTAGAAGAAACATATCCCTTGTAGTTATGATGAAGCAGAGATTGTCCTCTAATAAATAAATTGGCATTGTGAGGAAAATAAAGATTTGTTTTCCTCCCTCATGGCAAGGTTTATGACTGAGTGCCTATAACAAAAAACAGATTAATAAAAGTATGCAAATTTATTTAATATCAGTTTTGCACAAAATGGGAACCTGCAGAAATGAAAACCCAAAGAAATAGGGAAATCTGATATTTTTATGGACAGTTGTGCAGAAGTCTGATTGGAGAACAAAAGAGTACCATCCAATGGTAATAAACAGGGAGGGTTGGGGGATTAGCAAAGTCTATTTTCTTTGTAGATTTTTCTTGACATCTCTGTATCTTTATTCCTCCAAGTATAGGAAAGATTCTTCTGGAATGAAGGTTCTGTGACCTATTTTAGAGACCATTTAGATAATTCTTTTATGAGTCAGAGAGACCCTGCTTCTGCTGTTTTCCCAAATGCTGGGGTGCCGTATTTTGGAGTAGTATGTCCTAACACCCATCATTCCCATCTGAAAATGCACTGGTGAATTGTCTCATAAGTTAATAAACCAGTCTTTCAGTCCCAGAAATAGCTCGTTCCAAAAAGTTTAAGTTGTATCTCATTTCAGAAGGCAGTGCTGTTGGTGGGCTTCCACTAAAATTATACCTCTCTATGGTGTAATCATTCAGGAATTTAAGAGAATTTTACATGAAAACAACAGAAAAACAAAGGTTAGAACAACCAGTATACTCAATTTTGAGCCTAGAAGACATCTGTTTGAGATGATTTCTACGTACTAGCTGAAAACATCTTCAGATGGATGGTAGGCAGTGGCACTCTTAAAGATTTCCCTTGTTTGTAGTCTGCATAAGATGTCCCAGTAACCTTTTGATGTAGACCACAAAGCAATAGGCATAAAGCTTGTTTGTATTTAAGCAGTTATGATGATTTTTCTGAAGTCTTTATCAAGCTGCCCAGCTATAGTTTGCAGGTATTTAGGAAAGGGAGAGTTTTAATATTTGGTGATACCAAGTCAGAAGGTAGAAGAAAAATTGGAAATATAGGTTTGGAGAAGTATTATTGGAAATATAGGTTTGGAGAAGTATATTGGAAAATTTGGCTAAGTCAGATAATGGATAATACAGTTCAGGTGTTGTAATAAAACCTCAAAAACAATGAATAGGACTAGAATCTAATTGTAAGTGTACTATCTATATTTTTTTTCTGAATCATTTTTTCTCTTTCTACATTTACTCCATTTCTACCAAAGAGGATCAAAATAAGACTAATTTGTTTGCAGGAGTTTTAGTTTTATTAAACATAACCTGATTATTTACACAAGTAAGACAAATATTGTGCTTGAGTATATAGTCCCTTTTTTGTCTCCTTTGCTGAAAATTTTAATGAGGAATCTCAGATTAGACATTTGAAAGCCTCTGAATGCTATGAAACCAAGCTAAGGGCTCGTCATCAGACTTTGCCTGTAGTACCTACCTATTTGGGTAAATCAATCTCTTCTCAATGTCCAGAAAGTATACCAAGATTTTTCAGCCTATTAGGAAGTGACATTCCTTATTCATCACTAAGGCAACCATGTACAAGAACCATACAATCACCAAGGGTTTTCATTGACTCAATGAAGTTAACCTTAGATTTTTAAAGTTGTCTGGTAATATCTGAAAATATGATATTCCAGTCAAAACCATGGTAATATTACCAGTGATTCTAATTGTGTCTTGTTACAAAAGCAGATTCTTATTTAACTTATGCAAATACCTATATTACCATAACAATAAGAGTACTAATAGCGTCCAAATTATAGAGAGAGAAAGCAGTAAAAGAAGTAATTGCTTTATCTTTGTTTATAAAAAAGATACACAGACTGGCAAAAAAATTTTTGCAATCTACCCATCTGACAAAGGGCTAATATCCAAAATCTACAAAGAACTAAAACAGATATACAAGAAAAAAGCAAACAAACCCATTCAAAAGTGGGCAAAGGATATGAACAGATACTTTTCAAAAGAGGACGTATATGAGGCCAACAAACATATGAAAAAATGCTCATCATCACTGGTCATTTGAGAAATGCAAATCAAAACCACACTGAGATATCATCTCATGCCAGTTAGAATGGTGATCATTAAAAAATCGGGAGACAACAGATGCTGGAGAGGATGTGGAGAAATAGGAACACTCTTACACAGTTGGTGGGAGTGTAAATTAGTTCAACCATTGTGGAAGATAGTGTGGCGATTTCTCAAGGATCTAGAAATAGAAATTCCATTTGACCCAGCAATCCCACTATTGGATATATACCCAAAGAACGATAAATTGTTCTACTATAAAGACCCATGTACACGTATGTTCATTGCAGCCCTGTATACAAAGCAAAGACCTGGAACCAACCCAAATGCCCATCAATGATAGACTGGACAAAGAAAATGTGGTACATATGCACCATGGAATACTGCACAGCCATAAAAAACGATGAGTTCATGTCCTTTGTAGGGACCTGGATAAATCTGGAAACCATGATTCTCAGCAAACTGACCCAAGAACGGAAAGCCAAGCACCATATGTTGTCACTCATAGGTGGGTGTTGAACAACGAGAACACATGGACACAGGGAGAGGAGCATCACACACAGGGGACAGTTGGGGAGGTAGGGGAGAGACAATAGGGGGTGGGGAGGGAGGGGACGGTGGGGGAGGGATAATATGGGGAGAAATGCCAGATATAGTATGCACCAAAAGTAAAATAAATAAATTATTAAAAAAATACTAAATTGTGTAAGAATAGGGAAAAAGTTTTCTTAAATTTGGAAAACAAAACATTAAAGAACCAGCAATGCTCCAAATAAAACGTCATAAAAATGACTTTCTTTAGTTAATTTAGTCATTTAATTAATAATTGATCTGTTTAATTTTGATTCGTGATTGTATAAACCCATCAGTTTCTTCACTAGATTTCTAATATTTTTTACTGAGTCTAATGGTGTGAACTTAAACTTATGAGAAACCTGTATTTGAAGTACTTATCATTTTTTTTTTTCATGAATCTCCTTGAAGAAAAACCAATTTTGGACTTTTACTGGTTGCAAATATTTGCAGAGAAGAATCAAAGTAAAACAATAACTGCAGAAGACAAAAGAGCTAAAATAGTCACTGTTATGCAATGAGAATTTCTTACAATAATGGTTCAGTTGACAAGGAAATTTGGTTATTTCTGTGGCATACAACATTTTAACATAATAAATAAAATTACAACTGATAACATTATAAAAGACATCAGAAATTCTAAAAATTTCATAAAAGTTCAGAAACACAAAATGTTGGTCAAAGGATACATAATGATATAGAAATATATTTCAAGAGATCATTGTGTAGCAAGGTGACTATAATTAATGCAAATGTATTCTTGAAAAATGTAATGAGAGTGGACATTATGTGCTCTCACCACAAAAGACAGTAGATGAAATAATGCATTGTTAATTAACTATATTTAACCATTCTACAGTGTATATATACTTTAAATCATTATGTTGTGCACAATAAAAACAAAATGTTATCCATCTGTTTTTAAAATAATTTTTTAAAAAGTCAGTTCGAGGTCAAAAGACTTCATTTAGAATTTGATTTCAGGAAATTGTAAAATGTGTCAAAACTTTCAAAGGCTTTATTTAATAGAATAATACATCACTGTGGAAACAATCCCAAAGTGACAAAAGATTTTAAAAGCAAACACAGAAAAGTTATATAGTTGTTAATAAAACTTAGCTCTTTTAATATTGAAGATTTAGTTTTCATAATTGAAGACCTAATAAAAGACAATACAATGCATAATAAATTATCATAATGCACAAGATCTTATTTTTATAGGAAAATTATTTGGAAGAAAAAAATATAATTTTTAATAAAAAGAGAATAAAATTCAAGAAAACTTTTTCATTTAGAAGAGAAGACCATATTCTAGTTTTGTATTAGTGTGCAATTAATAATAAGAATAATTTAAGGGAAGAAAATGTTATAAACAAATCCATTTAATTTTAGACAGTTTTGACCACCAAAAATAGTTTTTTCCCCCACAGCCTTCTTTTTCACAAACCTTATTCACTCTTAAAAATATATATATATCACTTTTTTTCCTACATTTTCTCTTTCTCATTCAGAAATGATGTCACTTTACTTCAGTACAGAATTATTTTCTTTTACTCTTAACAAAAATGCATCTTTGTACTTCACACCTTTTTTAAACCAAACATATGCTTCTCATACAGATATTTCCCTTATAATTCCTAGCCGATTTACTTCCATATATTAATTATAATTTTTAATTCATAGTAACTTTAATTTCTACTGAAAACTAGGAAATAAACAACTGTAACCTATCATTCACATACCAACATTGTGCACATAAATATCATTTTATAATTGTAGACACATATTCTTACTCATTGTACAATTTTTCATGTTTAGTAACAGACCCAAATATCATTAGTTTTTCTATACTGCATTACAAACAAGATGTTCAATATTTTATTTACTTGGAAATAATCTAGATTTTCAATGCATATCTATTACTTAATTTAACTTAGAATAATATAAGATTTTAAATTACCAAAAACTCTAGCAATTATATTTAAGTAGTATATTTATAAAACATAATTTTATAGAAAAAGTCATTAAAATATGTATCCCATTTATATTTATTCACTTCACTTATTCTTAACAGTTATGGTTGAACTGCTCATGAAAACTTCATGGGACACTAAACAAAGCTAGGCACCTTCCTAAGTTATTCGTCTTTTTCACAAATCAGGTACATATAAAAACTATAACAGACACAAATAAACTAAAATATTAAACATGTAATTCTCCCTTTTCTTCTTTAAAATTTATTTTCCACTTCCATGATAAACACACATCAAGCAATTAATTTACCACCTGATTAGATTTGTAGTTTTAGGATCTTAACTATCTAGCAGAGATGACATAAGGTGTTTAATGAGTAAACCTATGTAAAAAATATTGTACGTCTGCATTATATTTAATTCTAACAATTCTGAGACATTCCTGTTTTTATTTTACCAAAAATTTAAAAACTGGCTAACTTAAAGTAAACAGAATTTTTAAAACACATGAAATTTAAATACACATCAATTTAAATACTGGATATTCGTATAAACTTTTTAAAGAGTTGAGTGACAGAGCTAACCCTTATCTGTCGTTTTGAATTTATATTCTTTCATCCCATGTACAAAACCATGTTTTCCTACGAATAGTTTGGGTTTTGTTGTTGTGGTTTTTTTGTTTTTTGCGTTCTGGGGGTTGTAAAAAGAAAGCAAGATGTTTTATCATGGTTTCTGCTTCAGCAGCTTTAGGACAAATTAAAAGTCAATTCTGGTGCCAAAAAAAAAAAAAAAAGAAACCCTTAAGAGATTTTATAAACTAACTTAGTAATATTATCTGAATATAGAAAAAAATCACGCACACACACACACACACATATAATATGTTATATAGCTATATATATAAACATACGTAAACCTATAGACAGATGCAAAGGTCTCATAGCTTTTATTCTAAAATTTTAGCCATACATGTACACTCATACAGAACTCACTAGGTGATAAAAGAACATCAGCTTTCTGATTGTGTTATAGACAGATAGAATAAGTTAAGATAACCTGCTAAGATAGCCAAAGATGGTGCCTGCTGTGGCTCATGCCTATGATCCCAGTACTCTGGGAGGTAGATGTGGATGGAGTGGATGGGTCACTTGAGTCCAGGAGTTTGAGACCAGTCTAGGAAACATGGCAAAAGGCCCTCTCTACAAATAAAAGTACAAAAATTAGACATGATGGTGAATGTCTGTAGTCCCAGGTACTAGGGAGGCTCAGGTGGGACAATTACTTGAGCCCAGGAGGTCTAGGCTGCATTGAGCTTTGAGCATGCCATTGCATTCCAGCCTTCCAGCTTGAATGACAGAGCAAGACCTTGTCTAAAATAAAAATAAACACATAAAAATAAAAAGACTGCCAAAGGTTTTTTTTTTTTTGCCTGTTTGTTTGTTTTTACTAATACTCGTGGAAAAGGCTTTACATGATTTTCCTCATGTATGCAATTTCAAAATAGTTTCTTTGAAAAAATATCTGATTAAAGTCATTTTTCTGATGTTCATGTTTCAAAATGTAAAATTCTAGAGGAGACAGGGTACAGTATTCATATCTCAAGAGGGCACAAAGAAATAACATTTTTAAGAAAGAGTTTTAGAGATATTTACTTATTATCTGAGGTCAATTGTATGGAGGTTAAGGAATAAATTTTAAGTGAGTGACTGAAGTGATATCTAGCAGCTGTCATCCAGTCTATTTCCAATTAGATTTTTTCTTTTTCAGCCCCAGGTAGTTGCTTTTGGAGGCCCCTGAATCTGTTGGCCCCAAAGTTTAAGTGCATGAGGGGTTTGAGTGAGAAGGAAAAGGTCTGGAAGTAGTGGACAGAGAGATGGAAGAGGTAGGGCTTTAATGAGTAACATAACCAATCATTCAAGGAAACTGGATGAATGACTAAAGATGACAAAAGGAAGAAGGAGGACTAGAAGCAAATTAAAAAAAAAAAAGGAGATCTTAGAGGAGACAGTTTGAGGAGATCTTAATCCCCAAACAGGCCAATGAAGCTCTACATTATTTTTAGCAAAAATCATTCCAACAAGAAAGGAAGCAAACAGAAAGAGCACAATATATGGTTAGCAGGTTTCAAAAAGAATGGTTTCTGGTGATGAGTAAGTACACAGAGGAGAAACATGACCCAGTGGAGAATAGAGGAGTCAGTAGTATCCTTAATATATTCTCAGTACCAGCTTTCCACCAATCTGATTTCTGATATAGAGATCTTTAAAACAGATAATCAAAAAACCCTTCCGAGCAATGTTGAACTCGCTTTTCTTGTTTTAAGAAATCAAAGATATCTATCAAGTGATTCAAAACTGAACACAGCAAGCCTTTTATGACTTAACTATGAATGCAAGCGACATCCTCAAAAAGAATGCAAAAAGATACAACTCTCTCAAGATCCAGAACCACAACAGAAAACAGCTAAAAGAAAGATCTTTGTTGTCAAAAGAATATGTTTGTTGAGAAATAACAAACGCTGAAATGACAAAATCCCCTGGAGTACTGGGAGCTCTTATTATAAACTTCCCTGAGAACCAGCATGACTGATCAAAGAGAGTGCTTGGGCTACCAGCCTCTTGGACTGGCTGTTTAAAGCAAGCTGATTCTTGCACCACCCAGCTGACAGAGACCAGAGAGAATATTCTCAGTGGTTACAAAGACAACTTCTCTCAAGAACACAAAATAAGACAAACAGGAAACAGACAGCTGTCCTTGGGAGGGGAAAGGCTCAATAACAAATGGCTACCACAAGATTATACAAGCATCACAATCCAAAAAAATTTTTTCTGTTAATCTGAATTTGGAAAGGAAGAAACAGAAGAAATGTTTACCTTTGTCTCTGGACCAGGGACTATAGAGATGCAGGTGAACTGACTGGTGAGAATGTTCACTTTCACCAGCTTTATGTCAGCTGTTTTGAAATCTCATCCACAGTCTCCAGTGTGAGTGGGGTGTCTCAGCCACCCAGCACTGAGTGCCAGAAGCAGTAGGGTAGAAAATAATTTTTCCTCACTCATCACAAGATGTACAGCTGAGATTCTTATGACAAAAGGCATATTAACAAGAGAAAAACATATATTTATTTAACATAAATCTTACATGGCATTGAGCCTTCAGAAACAATGACCCAAAGCAATGAAGAAATCTGTGTATTTATATGGACATTTGTACAGATATGAGCATAGGACAAAAAATAAAGCTTGATGCAATGGTAATAAACTTGGGGAAACTTACAAAGACATGTATATATGTATTTGATATCTCTGCGTCTTCATTCATTTCCTCCAGTTATAGGGAGAAGACTTAAGAAGCCATCGTCTCATCTGGGATGAGAGTTTTATTACCTACTTTAGAATTTAAAAAGAATTCTTTTTAAAAATTATACTTTAAGTTCTGGGGTACTTGTACAGAACGTGCAGGTTTGTTACATAGGTATACACATGCCATGATGGTTTCCTGCATCAATCACCCCGTCATCTACATTAGGTATTTCTCCTAATGTTATCCCCTCCCCAAACCCTCAACCTCCTGCTATCCCTCCTCTAGCCCTCCCACCCTCCAACAGGTCCCGAAGTGTGATGTACCCCTCCCTGTGTCCATGTGTTTACACTGTTCAACACCCACTTATGAGTGAAAATATGTGGTGTTTGGTTATTTGTTCTTCTGTCAGTTTACTGAGAATGATGCTTTCCAGCTTCATACATGTCCCTGCAAAGGACATGAACTCATATTTTTTTATGGCTGCATAGTATTCTATTGTGTATATGTACCACATTACTTTTTCTATTTTTTTTAAATTTTAATGGCCAATTGTTTATTTTTGTTTGTTTGTGTTTTGTTTTTATTGCATTTTAGGTTTTGGGGTACATGTGAGGAACAAGCAAGATTGTTGTATAGGTACACACATGGCAGTGTGATTTGCTGTCTTCCTCCCCCATCACCTATATCTGGCATCTCTCCCCATGCTATCTCTCCCCCAACTCCCCCACCCCGCACTGTCCCTCCCCTATTTACTCCCAACAGACCCCAGTGTGTGATGCTCCCCCTCCCTGTGTTCATGTGTTCTCATTGTTCAACACCCGCCTATGAGTGAGAACATGTAGTGTTTGATTTTCTGTTCTTGTGTCAGTTCACTGAGAATGATGGTTTCCAGGTTCATCCATGTCACTACAAAGGACACGAACTCATCGTTTTTGATGGCTGCATAATATTCCATGGTGTATATGTGCCACATTTTCCCTGTCCAGTCTATCATAGATGGGCATTTGGGTTGGTTTCAGGACTTTGCTATTGTAAACTGTGCTGCAATGAACATTTGTGTGCATGTGTCCTTATAGTAGAATGATTTATAATCCTTTGGATATATACCCAGTAATGGGATTGCTGGGTCAAATGGAATTTCTATTTCTAGGTCCTTGAGGAATTGCCACACTGTCTTCCACAAAGGTTGAACTAATTTACACTCCCACTGACAGTGTAAAGTGTTCCTATTTCTCCACATCCTCTCCAGCATCTGTTGTCTCCAGATTTTTTAATGATCGCCATTCTAACTGGCATGAGATGGTATCTCAATGTAGTTTTGATTTGCATTTCTCTAAGGACCAGTGATGATAAGCATTTTTTCATATGTTTCTTGGCCTCATGTATGTCTTCTTTTGTAAAATGTCTGTTCATATCCTTTGCCCACTTTTGAATGGGCTTGTTTGTTTTTCTCTTGTAAATCTGTTTTAGTTCTTTGTAGATTCTGGATATCAGCCCTTTGTCAGATAGGTAGACCACAAAAATTTTTTCCCATTCTGTTGGTTGCCAGTTCACCCTAATGACTGTTTCTTTTGCCATGCAGACACTGTGGAGTTTGATTAGGTCCCATTTGTCTATTTTGGCTTTTGTTGCCAATGCTTTTGGTGTTTCGGTCATGAAGTCCTTGCCTATAACTATGTCCTGAATGGTTTTGCCTAGATTTTCTTCTAGGGTTTTTATGGTGCTAGGTCTTATGTTTAAGTCTTTAATCCACCTGGAATTAATTTTAGTGTAAGGTGTGAGGAAGGGGTCCAGTTTCTGCTTTCTGCACATGACTAGCCAGTTTTCCCAACACCATTTATTAAACAGGGAATCTTTTCCCCATTGCTTTTTTGTCAGGTTCATCAAAGATCAGATGGTTGTAGCTGTGTTGTGTTGCCTCGGAGGCCTCTGTTCCGTTCCATTGGTCTATATCTCTGTTTTGGTTCCAGTACCATGCTGTTTTGATTACTGTAGCCTCATAGTACAGTTTGAAGTCCGGTAGTGTGAAGCCTCCTGCTTTGTTCTTTTTGCTTAGAATTGACTTGGCTATGCGGGCTCTCTTTTGGTTCCACATGAAGTTTAAGGTGTATTTTTCCAGTTCTGTGAAGAAGGTAATTGATACCTTGATGGGGGATAGCATTAAATCTGTAAATTACTTTGGGCAGTATGGCCATTTTCATGATATTGATACTTCCTAGCCATGAACATGGAATGTTTCTCCACATGTTTGTGTCCCCTTTTATTTCGTTGAGCAGTGGTTTGTAGTTCTCCTTGAAGAGGTCCTTTACATTCCTTGTTAGTTGTATTCCTAGATATTTTATTCTCTTTGTAGCAGTTGTGAATGGCAGTTTGTTCTTGATTTGGATCTCTTTAAGTCTGTTATTGGTGTATAGGAATGCTTGTGATTTTTGCACATTGATTTTGTATTCTGAGACTTTGCTGAAATTGCTTATCAGTTTCAGGAGATTTTGGGCTGAGACTATGGGGTCTTCTAGATATACAATCATGTCATCTGCAAATAGAGACAATTTGACTTCCTTTTTTTCTATGTGAATACCCTTTATTTCTTTTTCTTGCCTGATTGCTCTGGCTAGAACTTCCAGTACTATATTGAGTAGGAGTAGTGAGAGAGGGCATCCTTGTCTAGTGCCAGACTTCAAAGGGAATGCCTCCAGTTTTTGCCATTCAGTATGATATTGGTTGTTGGTTTGTCATAAATAGCTTTTATTGTTTTGAGATACATTCCATCAATACCTAGTTTATTGAGGGTTTTTAGCATAAAGGGCTGTTGAATTTTGTCAAAGGCCTTCTCTGCATCAATTGAGACAATCATGTGGTTTTTGTCTTTGGTTCTGTTTATGTGGTGAATTATGTTTATAGATTTGCGTATGTTGAACCAGCCTTGCATCCCCGGGATGAAACCTACTTGATCATGGTGGATAAGCTTTTTGATGTGCTGTTGCAATCGGTTTGCCAGTATTTTATTGAAGATTTTTGCATCTATGTTCATCATGGATATTGGCCTGAAGTTTTCTTTTCTTTTCTTGCTGAGTCTCTGCCGGGTTTTGGCATCAGGGTGTTGTTGGTCTCATAAAATGATTTGGGAAGGATTCCATCATTTTGGATTGTTTGGAATAGTTTCAGAAGGAATGGTACCATCTCCTCTTTGTATGTCTGGTAGAATTTGGCTGTGAACCCATCTGGACCTGGGCTTTTTTTGGGTGGTAGGCTCTTAATTGCTGCCTCAACTTCAGACCTTGTTATTGGTCTATTCAGGGTTTCGACTTCTTACTGGTTTAGGCTTGGGAGGATGCAAGTGTCCAGCAATTTATCCATTTCTTCCAGGTTTACTAGTTTATGTGCATAGAGTTGTTTGTAATAATCTCTGATGATGGTTTGAATTTCTGTGGAATCTGTGGTGATATCCCCTTTATCATTTTTTATTGCACCTATTTGATTATTCTCTCTTTTCTTTTTTATTAATCTGGCTAGTGGTCTGTCTATTTTGTTGACCTTTTCAAAAAAACAGCTCCTGGGTTTAATGATTTTTTGAAGGGTTTTTTGTGTCTTTATCTCCTTGAGTTCTGCTCTGATCTTAGTTATTTCTTGTCTTCTGCTAGCTTTTGACTTTTTTTGATCTTGCTCCTCTAGCTCTTTTAATTTTGATGATAGGGTGTCAATTTTAGATCTTTTCTTGCTTCTCATGTGGGCATTTATTACTACACATTTCCCTCTAGACACTGTTTTAAGTATGTCCCAGAGATTCTGGTATTTGTGTCTTTGTTCTCCTTGGATTTGAAGAACATCTTTATTTCTGCCTTCATTTCATTGTTCATTCAGTCAACATTCAAGAGCCAGTTGTTCAGTTTCCATGAATCAGTGTGGTTCTCAGTTAGTTCTGAATTCTGAGTTCTAACTTAATTGCACTGTGGTCTGAGAGAGTGTTTGTTATGATTTCCATTCTTTTGCATTTGCTGAGGAGTGATTTACTTCCCATTATGTAGTAAATTTTAGAGTAGGTGTGATGTGGTGCTAAGAAGAATGCATATTCTGTGGATTTGGGGTGGAGAGTTCTGTAAATGTCTATTAGGTTTGCTTGGTACAGGTCTGAGTTCAAGTCCTGGATATCCTTGTTAATTTTCTGTCTCGTTGATCTGTGTAATATTGACAATGGGGTGTTAAAGTCTCCCCACTATTATTGTGTGGGGAGTCTAAGTCTCTTTGTAAGGCATTAGGAACTTGCCTTATGTATCTGGGTGCTCCTGTATTGGGTGCGCATATATTTAGGGTCGTTAGCTCTTCTTGTTGAATTGATCCTTTTACCATTTTGTAATGTCCTTCTTTATCTCTTTTGATCTTTGTTGGTTTAAAGTCTATTTTATCAGAGATGAGAATTGCAACTCCTGCTTTTTTTGCTCTCCATTTATTTGGTACATCTTCCTCTATCCCTTTATTTTGAGCCTTTGTGTATCCTTGCATGTGAGATGGGTTTCCTGGATACAGCACACCAAAGAGTTTTGGCTTTTTATCCAATTTGCCAGTCTGTGTCTTTTGATTGGGGCGTTTAGCCCATTTACTTTTAGGATTAACATTGTTATGTGTGAATTTGATCCTGCCATTTTGATGCTAGCTGACTGTTTTACTGGTTAGTTGATGCAGTTTCTTCATTGTGTTGATGCTCTTTACCATTTGGTATGGTTTTGGAGTGGCTGGTACTGGTTGTTCCTTTCTATGTTTAGTGCTTCTTTCAGGAGCTCTTGTAAAGCAGGCCTGATGGTGATGAAATCTCTAAGTGCTTGCTTGTTCGCAAAGGATTTTATTTTTCCTTCACTTTTCCAGCTTAGTTTGGCTGGATATGAAATTCTGGGTTGAAAGTTCTTTTCTTTAAATATGTTGAATATTGGCCCCCACTCTCTTCTGGCTTGTAGGGTTTCTGCTGAGAGATCTGCTGTGAGTCTGATGGGCTTCCCTTTGTGGCTAACCCGACCTTTCTCTCTGGCTTCCCTTAGCATTTTCTCCTTCATTTCAACCCTGGTGAATCTGATGATTATGTGCCTTGAGGTTGCTCTTCTTGAGGAATATCTTTGTGGTGTTCTCTGTATTTCCTGGACTTGAATATTGGTCTGCCTTGTAGGTTGGGGACGTTTTCCTGGATAATATCCTGAAGAGTATTTTCCAGCTTGGATTCATTCTCTCCATCACATTCAGGTACGCCTATCAAACGTAGATCGGGTCTTTTCACATAGTCCCATGTTTCTTGGAGACTTTGTTCATTCCTTTTTACCCTTTTTTCTCTGCTCTTATCTTCTCGTTTTATTTCATTGAGTTGATCTTCGACCACTGATATCCTTTCTTCTGCTTGGTCAATTCGGCTGTTGAAACTTGTGTATGCTTCGCAAAGTTCTCCTGTTGTGTTTCTCAGCTCCATCAATTCACTTCTATTCCTCTCTAGGTTGTTTATTCTCATTAGCATTTCATCAAATCTTTTTTCAAAGTTCTTAGTTTCTTTGCGTTGGGTTAGAACATGTTCTTTTAGCTCACAGTAGTTTCTTATTACCCACCTTCTGAAGCTTGATTCTGTCAATTCATCACACTCATTCTCGGTCCAGCCTTTTTCCATTGCTGGTGAGGAGTTGTGATCCCTTGTAGGAGGAGAGGCTTTCTGGTGTCCGGTGTTTTCATCCTTTTTGCTCTGGTTTCTTCCCATCTTTGTGGATTTATCCACCTGTCATCTTTGTAGTTGTTGACTTTCAGATTGGGTCTCTGATTGGACATCCAGTTTGTTGATGATGAAGTTATTTCTTTCTGTTTCTTAGTTTTCCTTCTAACAGTCTGCCCCCTCTGCTATAGGACTGCTGAGGTCTACTCCAGGCCCTGCTTGCCTGGGGATTACCTGCAGTGGCTGCAGAACAGTAAGGGTTGCTGCCAGTTTCTTCTGCCACTATCTTTGTCCCAGAAGGATACCTGCCAAATAGCAGTCTGAGCTCTCCTTTATGAGGTGACTCTGGATATACGGGGGTCAGGGAGCTGCTTGAGGATACAGTCTGCCCTTTATAGGAGCTAAATTGCTAGCTGTGAGCTCCGTTGTTCATTCAGAGCTGCTGGGCAGGTATGTTTAAGTCTGCTGCAGCAGAACTACTAAACCCCTTTTTTTTTCTCAGGTGCTCTGTCCCGGGTAGTTAGGGCTTTATTTATGAGTTTCTGTTGTGCTGCTGCCTTTTTTTCAGGACTTCTCTGCCCAGTGAGGAAGCAGCCTAGTCACTGTCTGTCTGCAGAGGCTTTGCTGAGCTGCTGTGGGCTCTGCCCAGCTGCCCTGTGAACTTCCCTGCAGTCCTGTTTATACAGGTGTAGTTAGAACTGCCTCGGCAATGGTGGCCCCCCTCTATAATGGCAGAGTCTCTCTGTAATGGCAGGCTGCCTCAACAATGGCAGGCTGCCTTGGCAATGGCAAACTACCTCCGCAGTGGTGAACTGCCTCAGTAATGGCAGACGCCCCTCCCCCACAGAGCTGGACCATCCCAGGTTCAGCTGTGCTTGCTGTGAAATTCTCAATGCAGAGCATTTCCAATTGCTGTTTTTTTGTGGGGGTGGGACCAGCCAAGCCTGATCACCTGGCTCCCTGCCTCAGAACTTTTTTTTTTAGTTGAACAGTTGACTGTCTCCCAGGTGTCCCAGTTGCCTGTTGAAAAGGCACCAGGATCTGTGTGATTTCCTGTGTGGTGACCCACTGCGCTGGCTGAAATAGTGGCGCTGAGATTCATGGTGCTTTTTTTGCCCGGGAATCTGCTGGCCTGGCTCCCTGTTTCAGTCCCCTTTTTAATCAGATGAATGGGTGACTCTGCCTTCCCCGGAGCTCCAATCGCCAGCTAAAAGGCACCGGAATCTGTGTATTTTGTATGGAGAACCACCGCACTGGGGTGCCGGCAAAACATCCACGCTGGCGAAACAGCCACACCGGCCAAACCAGCCTCGCCGGCAACCCATGGGGCTCCTCCACCTGGGAATCTCCTGGTCTGTGGGAAATAAAGATCCATCTGGAAATGCAGCATCCACTCACCCTCTGTGCTTTCACTGGGAGCTGTAATCCTGAGTTGTTCCTAATCAGCCATCTTGGATCCCTCCTTCCTTCCACATTTCTTTATTCAGTCTATCATTGATGATCATTTGGGTTGGTTTTGAGTCTTTGCTATTATAAACTGTGGCATGGTAAACATACATGTGCATGTGTCTTTATAATAGAATGTTTTATAATCCTGTGGGTATATACCCAGTAATGGAATTGCTAGGTCAAAGGGTATTTCTATTTCTAGACCCTTGAGGAATTGCCACACTGTCTTCCACAATGGTTGAACTAATTTACACTCCAAAAACAGTGTTAAAGCGTTCCTATTTCTCCACAACCTCTCCAGCATTTGTTGTCTCCTGATTTTTTAATGATCACCATTCTAACTGGTATGAGATGATATCTCAATGTGATTTTGATTTACATTTCTCTAATGATCAGTGATGAGAAGCATTTTTTCATATGTTTGTTGGCTACATAAATGTCTTCTTTTGAGAAGTATCTGTTCATATCCTTTGCCCACTTTTTGATGGGGTTGTTTTTTCTACTAAATTTGTTTAATTTCTTTGTAGATTCTGGTTATTAGCCCTTTGTCAGATGGGTAGATTCCAAAAATTTGTTCCCATTCTGTTGGTTGCCAGTTCACTCTAATGATGGTTTCTTTTGCTGTTCAGAAGTTCTTAAGTTTAATTAGATCCCATTGGTCTATTTTGGCTTTTGTTGCCATTGCTTTTGGTGTTTTGGTCATGAAGTCCTTGCCTATGCCTATTACCTGAATGCTATTGCCTAGGTTGTCCTCTAGGGTTTTTATGGTGTTAGGTCTTATGTTTAAATTGTTAATCCATCTGGAGTTAATTTTTATATAAGATGCAAGGAAGGGATCCAGTTTCAGCTTTCTGCATATGGCTAGCCATTTTCCCAACACCATTTATTAAATAGGCAATCCTTTCCCCATTGCTCATTTTCGTCAGGTTTGTCAAAGATCAGATGATTGTAGATGTGTGGCATTACTTCCGAGGCCTCTGTTCTGTTCCGTTGGTTTATATCTTAGTTTTGGTACCAGCACCATGCTGTTTTGATTACTGTAGCTTTGTAGTATAGTTTGAAGTCAGGTAGTGTGATGCCTCCAGCTTTGTTTGTTTGTTTTTTGCTTAGGATTGTCTTGGCTATTTGGGCTCTTTTTTAGTTCCATATAAATTTTCAGGTGTTGTTTTTCAATTCTATGAAGAAAGTCAATGGTAGCTTGATGGTTTTAGCATTGAATCTATAAATTACTTAGGGTATTATGGCTGTTTTCATGATATTGATTCTTCCTAACGATGAGCATGGAATTTTTCCCATTTGTTTGTGTCCTCTCTTATTTCCTTGAGCAGTGGTTTGTAGTTCTCCTTGAAGAGGTCCTCTACATCCTTTGTTAGTTTTACTCTTAGGTATTTTATTCTTTTTTTAGCAATTGTGAATGGGGAGTTTACTTTTGATTTGGCTTTCTGTTTGTCTGTTATTGGTGTATTCTTACGGCCTGTTTAGGGGACAATAGTGACAGTAGACGAGAGAGGCCTTTTCCTACCCCTCCTGTTTTCTGAAATCCCATGGTGCCATATTGTGTGGTAGTATGCCCTAAACCCCATTCATATAAAAATTATGTTGAATTGTGACTGTGTTGGCATTCAACTATTTCTTTTCATTTTTCCTTTTTTGTTGTTGTTGTTTTTTTTTTTTTGCCAGATACTCTTTCCGAAGCCTGGCCTGGATTTAAGGTCTTGAACTCGGGATCTACTACAGGGTAATGTCACATGCTTATTCTTTACCTCCTTCTGTCCTCACATCTCTGAGTAGGAGACAAGAATGAAATCATGAAAGATACTATGTAAATAGGATAGAGGATATAATGCAAGGCCTAGCAACTGGGTACATCTAGAGTGTTAAGATTTTCTAAGAGTGAGACATCTCATAGAGGAGACAAAAATGTTAGCATCAGCATATTAGGATTGCAAGGATAAGGCATTTTTGTCACCATTCTGCTGAGTGTCAACCCCACTTGTTAATATGCAATCTCTCTACAGTTGATATAGAGACTATGCAAAATTGATTCAGAGGAAACTCATTATGAACTGAGCACTATTATCAAATGTGTCTCAAGAGTATTTCTCCCGGCAGCATCTGATGCTTCTGAAAGCTTAATAGATTTAATATGGCATCCTCTTCTCCTATCTATTCGTATCATTCACATTTTGAGAAACTAATTTTCTCATGATGCCTCTCACAGATGAGTTATGAAGTAATAATGAGTTACATAGTGATCAATTCAAAGACAGGTATTTGAAAGGATCAAATGCTTGAGAATGAAAAAGATGTATTTATCTCCAGAAATATATCTTACTTCATGTTTTCTATTATTTTTCTCTACAGAATGGCAAGATAAATGTTCATAGCAAACTAAAGAGTAAAGATTATAGCACATAAGAACAATAGAAACACTTTCATTATGATTTTATGTTCCTTTGTTTTCTAATTGTACAAAATGATATAATAATATTGGATAATGACCACTTTAAGAAAATAGAGACCACAAAAGTAATTCTTAGACTTAGTTATTTGAAAAATATAAAAACAAATGATAAAACTGCTTTATTTGAGAGTGTATACAAAACTAATGCTCAGAAATTTCAAGCAAATTGAACAGAAGAGTGCTTTAAGATTATCGGATTTATTTTGATGAAGAGAGGTGGAAGGATAGTTGATGTTGTTATAATGTAAAAGAGAATAATTTTGCAGTTGGGTAATAATCTGTACATTTCACATCAATTTATATAATCTAGCTTTTCTGTTATGCTTAATAAATATCTGACAAACATGTTTGAAACTCATGAATTAGAAAATTAAGAAGTCTCTCTAGGTATACACGCAAAGCTCAAAGAATAATAAATATATGTTACATAGACTGTGTCAAGAAATGTTACTTTACAAAGTTATATTTGTAGCCTATCCTTGCTGCCTAGGAAGAAGTTATAATTTAGGGAAGTTCCATTTATAACTCAGATTTAATATGTATGTAAGAATATATATAGTTACAAAGAATTAAGGGAAAATGAAATCAGTTTAGAAAATGTTAAAAGAAAAATACTGATGATTTTGTACTGGCTCTTTGGAATTTTGAGAAGTCAGAAATATATTAGCTTATGAAAAGAAGTTTTGAGACTAGAGAAAAATGTATTAAGGGATGCTTTACATGAAAAATGGTAGCGTAAGACATTCTAGTTCAAATCCAGAGAAAAATACATCTGTGAGACTGGAGGTTAGCTGTCTGTAAGGTAACTGTGATGCTTGCAGAAGAGGGACATAAACTAAAAATGTATACCATCAAATAGGATCTCTATAGTGATAGAAAATAAAAGAGTCTTATTGCAGCCAGTACTCAAACCCCTCTGTATTCCAGTAGTTCTTTTAACCTTACTGCCTGCAGTGACTTATCCCCTGACTCATGAGGCATCCCATTCCAAGTGACCCTGAAAGGGAGATGTAACTCAATTAAAAAATTAAAAATCAAGTTTGTGAACACAAAGTAGAACCAATCATTGGAAATATTGCTCTTTTTACACTTTAGATTAGAACAATTCTGAATTTGAGAAAAGGTTTGTAAAATATACAAAAGCACTACCAGAGGAGGCAGTACAAGATGGCTCAACAGCATCTCCCAGCAAATGTCCCTTCTGCAGGAACACTAAACTCAACAACTACCCATGCAAGAAACTGTCTTCTTAGGAACAACAAAAAAAATCATATGAGTGACCACAGTATCTGATTGTGATATAACAAGCAAGGCTGCACTGAAGGGTTGAAGAGGACAGGAAAGATAGTCTTGCGTTGCCTACTCCACTCCCTACTCCCGCAACCCCAGGCAGCACACTGTGGAGAGAAAATCTTTGTTGAGATTTCGTGAGTTCTCCCTCCCCAGGGGAGGGAGGGCAAAGTGAGTGCGGGACTCTTCCCCTGGAACTCAGTGTGGCCCTGTCACCCTGGAACACAACATTGGTCAGAATTCTGCTGCTGCCCAGAAAGGAGATTTTAGACCAATCTTGGGCCAGAGGAACATCCTCCATCCCAGAAGGACAAATCTGAGTCCAAGCCAGCTGCACTATCCACTGACAAAAGTGGCAGGGAACCCCCTCAGATAAACTTAAGTGGCAGTCAGGCCATAACCACTGCCATTCTTGGGCAAATCCTGGTGCTGTGCTGATCTCAGAGGCAGTGGGCGAGGGATACAACTCAGTGAGATGCTAGCAGTGGTGGCCACAGGATTGCCTGCATCACCTCTCCTCCAGCTCCAGAAAGCACCATATAGGGAGAAACTCCTTCCACTTGGGAAAGGCAGGAGAAGAGAACAGAGGACCTTGTCTTACAACTTGAGTATGAGCTTAAGCTGTAAAGCTCCAACAGATTTCTGAAAGCCCCAATTGTAGGCCTTTGCACGTGGATGGTATTCCTAGACTCACCTTGCTCCAGAAGGAAATCTGCTGCATTGATAGACAGGTCCAGTCGGGCAGCATAAGTACTTGTTAATTAAAGTGGCCTTGGGCCTTGAATCAACACCAGCAGGAGCCAGGAAGTAGCCATTGGAGACAAGGGGAAAGTCCAGGACTGTGCTGGTCTGGGAGGCCTGGGGCTTTTCAATGCCAGGTCATGAAAGAAGTCAGGAAGGGGGTTGTATCCTGCAAAGTCACGGGGTGAAGCTGTCCAAGGCCATGGGAGTCCATTTCTTGCTCCAGTATGACCTGGATGTGAGACATGGAGTCATAGTAGATCATTTTGGAACTTTAAGTTACAATTACTGTCCTATTGGAGTTTGGACTTGCATGGGCTCTTTAGCCTCTTTGTTTTGGCCAATTTCTGCATTTGAAATGAATATATTAACCAATGGCTATACCCCCATTGTAGCTAGAAAGTAACTAAATTATTTTTGGTTTTACAGGCTCATAGGAGGAAGGGACTTGCCTTTTCTCAGATGAGACTTTTGACTTGGACCTTTGGGCTAATGCTGGAATGAACTAAGACTTTGTGGACTGTTGGAAAGGCATGATTGTGGTTTGAAATGTGAGTACATAAGATTTGAGAGGGGCCAGGGGCAGAATGATATGGTTTGGCTGTGTCCCTGCGCAAATCTCATCTTGAATTGTACTTCCCATAATCCCCATGTCTCCTATGAGGGACCCACTGGAAGTGATTGGATCATGGGACCTGTTTCCACCATGCTGTTCTTGTGATACCAAGTGAGTTCTCACAAGATTAGATGGTTTTATAAGTGTCTGGCTCTTCCCCCGCTGGCACTTCTCTCTCCAGACACCTTGTGAAGAAGGATGGATTTGCTTCCCCCTGCACCTTGATTGTAAGTTTTCTGAGGCCTCCCCAGTCATGCAGAACTGTAGATCAATTAAACCTTTGTTCTTTATAAATTTCCAAGTCTTGGGTTTTTTGTTTGTTTGTTTGTTTTTATTGCATTTTAGGTTTTGGGGTGCATGTGAAGAACATGCAATGTTGTTGCATAGGTACACACATGGCAGTGTGATTTGCTGCCTTCCTTCCCATCACGTGTATCTGGCATTTCTCCCCCATGCTATCTCTCGCCAACTCCCCACCCTTCGCTGTCCCTCCCTATTTCCCCCCAGTGTGTGATGCTCCTCTCCCTGTGTCCATGTGTTCTCATTGTTCAACACCCACCTATGAGTGAGAACATGCGGTGTTTGATTTTCTGTTCTTGTGTCAGTTTGCTGAGAATGATGGTTTCCAGGTTCATCCATGTCCCTACAAAGGACACAAACTCATCGTTTTTGATGGCTGCATAATATTCCATGGTGTATATGTGCCACATTTTCCCTGTCCAGTCTCTCATCAATGGACATTTGGGTTGGTTCCAGGTTTTTGCTATTGTAAACTGTGCTGCAATGAACATTCATGTGCATGTGTCTTTCTCTGCCTTTTGGCTAAGATCAAGTGTAGTATCTGTTCTTATCTGTTTGTTTCTTTGTTTTATAGCATTGTGAAAACAGACTAATCCACTCTTATAATTGAAAAGAGGAGTTTTTGGTTAAGTTGTTCTCTTCTGTATTTTTCACAAGTGTACATTGTGTGAAGTATCACGTAAATAGCTGTGAGGTTAAAAATGTAATTTAAAGAAACAACAATAAGAGAAGTATATTGAGATGCTTTTGCCATATAAGTGCCATGATTAATATTAAGGGGAGGATAAATTTGATTCTGCTCCTTCCCCTTACATAACGTGTCAGAAAATGAAATGACACTTAGAAGGTTTTGCTCAATAATATTATTAGGGATTATTTTTCAAGATTTTTGCCACTGCTTTGTGTTGCTAAGGGTTAGAGTTCTGCAGTAAACAGATATTTGCTCAGTAGAATTATTAATGAATATTTGCATGTATTACAGTATTTCCAGAGCTGAATCTGTTGTAGGGATAAGAAATTCTTGAATCGTTCTGCATAACAAAGTGTGAGAAATTATTCACTTCAAAGAATTAAACAAAGGGGGGAGGAGGCTTCAGATGGGAGGATGAGTCCTTGAAAAAAATGATATCTCTTATTATTATTAAATTGCATGCCTCTCTGTCCTGGAATTCACCATAATACTCTTACATTTTCATAAAATGTCTGTAACATACAACTACTTTTTATAAGGAATATTTTTTCCTCACAGAAACAAATCCTTTTGTAAGGAAAATCAAAATAAAAGAGCCTGTGTTTCTTCTTTTTGTCCTTATGAAGGGGAAAGGCAAGACCAGCCTCCAATGATGAGCCAAGAATCATGTCACATATTCGTTAGAAGCAGATGATCACAACAAGAGAATGACCCTGGAATAATCCCAGTGATATTGAAGTGGGAAGGAAAGTCACATTTTCCTTTTTTGAAATTCTAATATTAAAATCAAAGGCGGCTACTGTCTTGGTTATGCATGCAAACATCATTTTTCAGTATATATAATTACTCCCAGAAAAAGAAGAAAGATGAAGGGTACATATAACTAGTATTTGATAGTTCATTACATGGAGAATGAACTTTCCAGAACAATCGGCACCTGTACCAGGTATCAAGTTAATAAATCCAGACTTAGTAAGGGAAGAATTTTATTAGAGAGAATTATTGCAATGTGGCAGTTGGAGGGGACTCATGCAATAGGGAAAAATATAAAAATCTGTGAATGTCTAAAGATTTAGTCAAGAAGTGGTCTTAGGTATAGAGATGGAAGAACTGATGTAAAGAAGTAGGAAGAAAAGATGGTATGGATTTGATAGTAAATAAAAAAAATGTTTTACTTTGTGGACAGCCTATTTTTTGGGGGAGGGGCCCTTGAGGTGATTAAAGAAAGGGTGTACACTGCCTCAGGTTGAGGGTGGCCCCAGTTTAGGGGCTTGAGGGAAAGAAAGAAGCTTAAGCAAAGTTTGGTTTCCATTGATCCATGGGGACTGAAAAACATACCTCTCTTGACTAATCTCTCCTCAGGCTTCTAAACTCTCTCCTCAAGTAGGCCTCAACTTTTTCACTTCCCTGTTCATGTCTCCACAGTCTAATTTTAACAAGAATTCTGCTAGAACAGTTTAACCGCAATTCCCTGTTCTCAGTATCTGATCCCCCTTGATAACTGATGGAGTTTCTCATCCTCCACCAACCCCCAATTGCTGTCTGATCCCCCCAAGTCCCCTGCCCCAACTTCAGCAAGAATCTTGCTTGGTCAGTTTGGCCAGATTCTCCCTTATCCCTGATGTTTCCTTTTAGTAATGTTCCTGACAGTGATCCCAGCCTTGCTTCTTGTCTGTAAATTACCACTTGCCAATGCTTTATTTGGAGTTGAACTCAATTTCTCTCCCACTGTAAAGCCTCACTGCAGTGGTGATCCCTACACTTATTGCAATAGTCCTCTTTGAATGAGGTCTTCTTTACCATATTTAATAAGTATCATGAATATTTTTTTTCTTTAACAGTACGATACAATTTAGCTAATAATTTATAAGTCAAGAATGAGACTTTGCCAGGATATAAAATCAATGTGCAAAAATCACAAGCATTCCTATACACCAATAACAGACTTAAAGACAGCCAAATCAAGAACCAACTGCCATTCACAATCACTACAAAGAGAATAAAATACCTAGGAATACAACTAACAAGGAACGTAAAGGACCTCTTCAAGGAGAACTACAAACCACTGCTCAATGAAATAAGAGAGGACACAAACAGATGGAGAAATATTCCATGTTCATGGCTAGAAAGAATCAATATTGTCAAAATGGCCATACTGCCCAAAGTAATTTACAGATTCAATGCTATCCCTATCAAGCTACCAATGACCCTCTTCGAAGAACTGGAAAAAACCACCTTAAACTTCATATGGAACCAAAAGAGAGCCCACATAACCAAGTCAATTCTAAGCAAAAAGAACAAAGCTGGAGGCATCACACTCCCGGACTTCAAATTATACTACAAAGCTACAGTAATCAAAAGAGCATGGTACTGGTACCAAAACAGAGATATAGACCAATGGAACAGGACAGAGACCTCCGACGCAACACAACACATCTACAACAACCTGATCTTTGATAAACCTGACAAAAACAAACAATGTGGAAGCGAGTCCCCTGTTTAATAAATGGTGTTGGGAAAACTAGCTAGTCATGTGCAGAAAGCAGAAGCTGGACCCCTTCCTGACTCCTTACACTAAAATTAACTCCAGATGGATTAAAGACTTAAACATAAGACCTAACACCATAAAAAACCTAGAAGAAAATCTAGGCAAAACCATTCAGGACATAGGTGTAGGCAAGGACTTCATGACCAAAACACCAAAAGCAGTGGCAACAAAAGCCAAAATAGACAAATGGGACCTAATCAAACTCCATAGCTTCTGCACAGCAAAAGAAACAGTCATTAGAGTGAATCGGCAACCAACAGAATGGGAAAAAATTTTTGCAGTCTACCCATCTGACAAAGGGCTGATAACCAGAATCTACAAAGAACTGAAACACATTTACAAGAAAAAAACAAACAAGCCCATTCAAAAGTGGGCGAAGGATATGAACAGACACTTTACAAAAGAAGACATACATGAAGCCAACAAACATATGAAAAAATGCTCATCATCACTGGTCATTAGAGAAATGCAAATCAAAACTACATTGAGATACCATCTCACGCCAGTTAGAATGGCGATCATTAAAAAATCTGGAGACAACAGATGCTGGAGAGGATGTGGAGAAATAGGAACGCTTTTACACTGTTGGTGGGAGTGTAAATTAGTTCAACCATTGTGGAAGATGGTGTGGCGATTCCTCAAGGACCTAGAAATAGAAATTCCATTTGATCCAGCAATCCCATTACTGGGTATATATCCAAAAGACTATAAATCGTTCTACTATAAGGACACATGCACACGAATGTTCATTGCAGCACAGTTTACAATAGCAAAGACCTGGAACCAACCCAAATGCCCATCGATGATAGACTGGACAGGGAAAATGTGGCACATATACACCATGGAATATTATGCAGCCATCAAAAACGATGAGTTCGTGTCCTTTGTAGGGACATGGATGAACCTGGAAACCATCATTCTCAGCAAACTGACACAGGAACAGAAAATCAAACACCGCATGTTCTCACTCATAGGTGGGTGTCGAACCATGGGAACACATGGACACAGGGAGGGGGAGTATCACACACTGGGGTCTGTCGGGGGGAAAAAGGGGAGGGATAGTGGGGGGGTGGGGGAGTTGGGGAGGGATAGCATGGGGAGAAATGCCAGATATAGGTGATGGGGAGGAAGGCAGCAAATCACACTGCCATGTGTGTACCTATGCAACAATCTTCCATGTTCTTCACATGTACCCCCAAACCTAAAATGCAATAAAAAAAAATAAATAAATAAATAAATAAATAAATAAAGAATGAGACTTTCCAAGTTCTGTGTCTGGCCTTGTCATAGGTAAACAAAGGGAACACAGGTATTGTCTACATCATATAAAAAAGAGAAAATTCCATAATTATTGTATAAATAATTAATTTTCATGAACAGAATGTAAATTCATAGATTTACATGATGCATATAATACAAACATTAATACTGTTGGTAATACAAGCTAAATTACATCTAGTGATTACCATGAACAAGACACTGTGTTAACTATATTGAATGGACTATCTGATTATTCCTCACAAACTTACGAGGAATTTAGTATTTATGCATTCATTTTACAGAACAAAACATAGAAACAAAAGCGAGAACTTAAGACAATTGCCTAAGGCAACAGTGTAGTGAAAAGCAGACCAATTTTTTATTGTTGAAGTATTTCCCCCTTTTTTTGCTTTGAAATATGGGGAAACAAAGGTAGTTTTTCTACGGTGACTTGCTACTTAGCATCACTAACACCAGATGTTCATGGGAGGTATTTTCCCACACACTAAGCAACATCCCAGCAGACACCAGTTCAGCTTCCTACCGTCAACTTAATTCAGACACTGTCTACTGAAGATAGCATCAGATCCCACAGCTCAGTCCTGTAAGACTGCTCCCACTCCCAAACTTCAGATACAGATTAGAAATAACAGGATGTCACCTATACTTCTGACTGACCGACCAGCTACAAACTGGGAATCTCACTACCCCTTACTTGGGTTAGATGAATTTGCTAGAGTAGCTCACAGAACTCAGAAAAACACTTAACGTACTGGTTTATTAACTAAAGAGATAATAAATGATACAGAGGAACAGCCAGATGAAAAGATGCACAGGTGAGGCCTGGAAAGGTCCTGAGTGCAAGATCTTCTGCACCCAGGAAGTTGAGGGGCACCACCTTCCTAGCACGCTTCTGTATTTGCAGACCAGGAAGCTCCCTGAACCTCAGACTTTAGAGTTTTTAATGCAAACTTCCTCCTGCAGGCAAGGTTAATTATTCACTCTAGTTCCCGTTCCTCTCCCATGTCTAGAGAATGGGGAATGGGGCTGAAAGCTCCGAGCTTCTAATTATGGCTTGGTCTTTCTGGTGACCAGTCTCTATGCAGGAGCCCACAAAGTGTGGCCTCATTAGAATAAAAGTCACCCCTATCACCCAGGAAATTCCAAAGAATTTAAGAGCTAAGTGCCAGAAACTGGGGTTAAAGATCAAATATTAGAACAGAAGCTTCTCTTGTCACCCTATTGACAAGGATATTGTTAGCAGGGGTGAATCCATAGTGGCCTGCAGCAACTTCACTTCTTACCTCCTCAGAAAAAATAATTTGACCAAGTAGGTCATCCGACTGAGGTAAGTTTTAGAACAGGCTTAAAAATATATTAAAAAGTTTAGAGCAGAAATGAAAGAAAGTAAAACACTCTTGGAAGAGGGCAAAGTGGGCGACTTCAGAGATCAAGGGTTCTGTTTGACCTTTGATTTGGGATTTTAACTGTTGGCATGCTTCCAGGGGGTTCTGTCTCTTCTCCCCTGATTCTTTCCTTGGGGTGGGAAAGTAAAACACACTTGGAAGAGGGGCAAAATGCGTGAATTGCGAGCTCAAGTGCGCTCTTTGACCTTTGACTTGGAGTTTGAAATGTTGGTATGCTTCCAGGGGTTTCTGTCTCTTTCCCCAGATTCTTCCCTGGAGGTGGAATATCCACATGTGCATGGCCTGCCAGCACTTTGGAGGGGCCGCATGTGCAGGTGTTTACCAAAATTACACATATGTTCACTTGAGGGGTTCTTTCCTTACCAGTCAAGTGTTTCTAGAAGAAAGTCATATACCAGCTAAACGCTGCCGTTTTGCTTCTCATTGTGCATGTATGAGCCCACTTGCTCAACTCCTGAGATCGTATCAGGAAGCTGCTGATCACCAACTTTAAGTGTTTTCTCTCTGTTGGGAGACCTGCCTTTCCCTGGTGCCAAGCGACAATTATTATTTTAGAGAGACAGCTTAACAACTGCCTGACCACCTAATGGTCGCCTGACATTCCTGGTAGCATGTAGGGGTACTCTCCCACCCTGCTCATGTCTGCCTGACTACCTGTGGTAACAATATTACAAGCTGTCTCAGGAACTGGGACAGAGACCAAATATTAGAAAAAAAATATTTTTCTAGCACCCCAAAAGCTCAGGAATTATAGCTGTTTTTAAAAGTTCTGTGACAGGGACAAGGGAAGAGACCAATACGTATATTTCTTATTATTTTCACATTGGTAGTCAAGCTGTTTCAGTCATTACATTGAGCTCTCATCAATTCCTTCATAAAGTTTGAGGTATGTGACACATTCATATGCTTAGAGGGTGAAGAAGAACTAAGCAGAGAGAATTATGACTCTGGCTCTACCTTATGTGGGAAGATTAAAAATATATAATGTTTTTCTTTCTATGTTCCTGGGCTGGGGCCCATATGTCTAGCTGGTAGATGACACATTAACAAGAGAAAAACCACTTTATTTATATTTATTTATTTATTTTTGAGAGAAAGTCTCACTCTGTCACCCAGGCTGGAGTGCAGTGGTGCGATCTCAGCTCGCTGCAACCTCCACCTTCCAGGTTCAAGTGATTCTCCTGCCTCAGCCTCCTGAGAAGCTGGGTTTACAGATGCCTGCCATCACACTCAGCTAATTTTTGTATTTTTAGTAGAGATAGGGTTTCAACATCTTGGCCAGGCTGGTCTTGAACTCCTGACCTTGTGATCCACCAGCCTTGGCCTCCCAAAGTGCTGGGATTACAGGCATGAGCCACTGCACCCAGCCAAAAACCCCTTTTATTAAGTTTGTATGCATGGGAATTCTCAAAGAATGTGGTTGTCAAGCGGGTGGCTAGATGATATCTGTGGATATACCATCATAGGCTAAACAAAGGAAAACGGGTCTTAGACTTCCCTATGGGGGAAGTGAGTCATGGGAAGGCAAAGGAAGAAATGTGGGGTAAATCAGTGTTGTCTAGTTATGCAGATAAGAATCTCTCAGCTGAGAAGACTCCTCTCAGACACTAGCACTCTTCTTGGTATGGAGATAACTGTACAAATGAAAATTTTATTTGTAAATGAAAAGTTCCTTAACAAAAGGGGAAATTTGCATTCTATTTTTGAGCAGTTAGGAGGAGGTAAAGAGTTTTTCTTGCATCCACTCGTCTTCATGTCCTTTAGCTCAAAATAATATGTATGCTAAAGAGACATATTTTGGAATGGAATAGTCTGATACCCTTCACTAATGTTCTAGAATTCAAATTGAAATAAAATCAAGTTGGACCAAATTCTTTTTTTTAAATAGATGTGGCCACTTATAAAGGTATAAATAATAAAGATAACGGTGTTAGGCATGACTTTTACTTTTTTAAAAAGAAGTCAGCGTCTCTTAAAAATTAATTAATCTTAAAAAGTTTGTGGTAATCGATACTGATGACTTCCTAGGTAAGTTTAGAATATCATATGATTACAAATGACATTTGATTGGCATATTAAAATTATTGTCTCAACAGTTTAATATATGCCACTATAAATTTATCTTTACATAATTCTTTTAAGTAATCCACCTACAGAATGAGAAAAACAGTATTGCTACAAATAAATAATTCAATAACAAAAAAGAAAATTTACATACAGTAGTCAATAACATAACTAAATAATAAAATAAGTAATAAAATCAAGTAAACTTTTTCTTCTAGATGTTTGTCTATAATTCTGCTTTACAAGCCATGTGTCAAATTCAGAATCCCAAGTAATTTTTTACATTAGTATGTTAGTTGAAGACAATAATTAGCTTACGCATGGAGGATAAATTCAGGGATATTTCATATTTAAAAAGTTATTTTAGGGTTTATTTTCTCTTCTGTATAACAAGCTCATTGTTCTTAAATTCAACTTTGTATTCCTCATATATAAAATAAAGAAGAAAAACAAGGTCATTTTCCTAGAATGAAATCAAATACGTAATCAGGAAAATTAATTAGAAAACATTTTACACTAAAATCACTGGTTACCTTGGAATATTTAAAATTATCACACTTTCACTATCTGTTAATAAAATATTAGAAATTATAACAAGATCTTAGTATAGTTTTATAGATGTCTGTGTGCTGTATTATGTATAGTGAATTATCAAATTCCAAGTGAAATTTAGATATGGGCAGATGCCATGCTAATTTGCATATCAAATTAAGGTATGACGAGAAAGGAACAGATGATGACTGTTTTTCTGTTTTGATTTTAAGTGTTTGTAAATGTGTGATTCTATGTTGCTCCTTATTTGTGCATATTTGCAATGGATTTAACTCAGAACTAAATCAACTAATCAAGGAAAAAGAACGCCTAATTTTTAAATATACCAACCTGTTTATGCAATATAAATATTCAACATGGATAATTTAGGCCAAAATACTCGTATTTGAGGAAATATAACCTTGAAATTCCTTTTACCTTGAGCTTAGAATGTATTCATTTTATTTAGTTCTGTGGCTCTAACTCAACACATTAATTCATTTGCTTTAGTCAGTATTTGTTGAGCTCTACTCTGCACCGCACACTGCATTGTAGGCCAGAGAATCTGATGAAAAACCTTTATGAAATCTTATGAAAATCTTATGAAAAATCACAGAGAACAATATCTTACTGTTTATTGTGTATTCCATATATTTTTATGAGTGTGTCAATTGTGGATGATTGGATAGATGAAGGGGTAAATGGATGAGCTGAAGTCTCAAACAAATACTTTCTATATGACTTCCAATATAAGTACTATATACAGTTTTTGCTTGTAGTGACAGCATCTTCTGCCATCAGCAGTGGACCCCTGCATTCTTTTCATAGGTCTTATCCTTTAACACAATGCTTGAATCTCCTATAAATTATAATCCCCCAGTGATAATTAGATAACAGTTTGCTTACTCACATCTTGATTTACTCTTTAAGTCTGTATCAACTACCTACTCTGCTCCAGGAATATGGCTGAGCATTGGAATCCATGTCATTCTGGACCGCATTGATGAAAATAACACAGTCTTTGAGCAAATAATTTGAAGTATAAAGAACATCGAAAATAAGTTTAGCAAACTACAAAAGCTCAAATAACCTTGAGGGGCATAAAATGAGACCTGAAAAAATGTTGAAGTTAGCTAGAGGACACTGGGGTTATGAGTAGATGTTGGGTTGGTGATGACTGTTGGAAGAGCTTTCCTTTCCAAGAACACCAAATGTGAAAGGTCAAAGGGCAGGACCTACAAGCAGGTTAGCGTATGTATAGTATTGAGAACAGTAGAGAAGTGGTAGAGGAAAAGATTAGTAAAGTAGGCCAAGATCAGATCACAAGATGCCCCAACTCTGCCACCTCTTCTAACATGGAAGCTGGATGAATGTTCCGTGAACAAAACAATGATACCTGTTTTGTTTAAAAATTTACTATTATCTTCTACTGGAGTAGGAATCCATTAGGAATTGATTGATTTTAAGTAGGTATATTGCAAGTATTCCATAAATATCTGTCAATTCAGAAATAAAAACAATTTGATATTATTCAATCTGTACAATAAAATTTAGATTGGAATAATTAATTGGTATGGATGTTTTTGGAGGAATAAACATATATACCTGCAAAGACTGTTATTGACATTTGTTTTCTGTCTTAGGTTCAATAATCTCTTTTCACCTGTAAATTTGTTGTGTTGGTAAAATAACACTTAAAGAAAATTAAAAGATTTGTCTTATTATCTGATATGCTTCATAGGCTACTTAAAATAACCCTACATATTTTCTTTATTATATTTATAAATTGTTTAGCAAACTCATTGCTCCTATTCACTTCCAATTTCAAATGAAAAATTATTCTCCTGAAAGTCTCCCCTCCATATTTTAAACCTTTCAGTACAATATGTTCCCTATCACCAAACCAATATATGTTCCACCTTTTAAATGCTAAATATATTCTGTGTCTAAATGTTTTATATAAATTATTAACAATATGCAGCATTGTACTTGTTTTCACAATTATTTTTATTTAAGATTGTAGAAACAGTTGTACCGCTGTAGAGGTATTAACAGGCTGCAATAGTTCCCAGGGTTCAAATGCTTTTAAAAATTATGTTTTTAACCTGTGATTTCTTGTAGGACTTCAGTGCCTGCATGACCCCCAAGATGTATTGTTTGTGAAACACTTAAGGTCCATATGTGCACTCCTTTTATAGACTGCAGAGAAAGTTACCATATATTTTATCACATTCTCTAATGGGTCTGTCATCTTTTACAAAAAGGTTAAGAACCACTGTAGTAAATAAATATGTTTTTCTCTAAAGTTTCATAAATGCACAAAACTTTGCTTTAGAAAATTGCCTTTTTTCCCTTATGGGTTCTTGCAGCTAATTTCTCACTACTACTGAAGCAAAGCAAGATGAGGTTGAACCAGTGAAGCAACCTGCACATTTGGAAAGACTGGCTATTGTATTGCTTTGGTAATATACAGAGCCATTCACCCCTTTGGTTTTTAATTAATATTATGTTCCAACTTGGTCAGAGAACAATGATCTTTAACCAGATGTTTTTAGTCAAATGACTTGGATCAGCTTATCCATATTTCCCATGGGGCCATAACCACAAGAATGTCATTAGTAATTACCTGCCAAGTCCACTTAGCACCGTCTTAAATAATTAACACATTATCACTTTTGCAGAACTGTCTCTGTTGTGACTGGATAACCACCTCTTTGTGCTTTCAGTGTATTCCTCATGTTCCTCTTCCTTCTCTGGATTCTTTAGACCACTTGTTTCTTTCTTTCTTTGTTTTTGTTTTCTCTTTTTGACAGAAAGATAGGCACTTCTGCTACCTTTTTGAAAACACTCTTAGAACCTTTTAAAACAACATAGAGGTCCCATGAACCAGATGTTTTCTGCCATCTATCTGTAGACAGTGAGTTTGAATAACAAATATAAGAAGAGAACAAAGAGCACTTTTGCTTCTTTCATACTTCTGGGGTGCACAACCTTGACCCCTGTGGAGACAAAGTGGAGGAAATTAGGTAGATTATATACAACATAGCATACATACATGCAATTTTATTTACAAATTGTTGTATAGTTGTAGGCTTCCAGCTGTTTTCAGTATTTTTATAAACAAAAATTACCTGTTAGCATTTAGGATCTGAAAATCTGTAGTCTTGATTGCCTGGTTCAAGGTGGCTTGTTATTAACTCTATTTTTGGTAAATATTCTGCAAAGCAGTGAAGTTGTGGCATGCCTCTATTTGCCAAGGTATTACAGCTGCTACTTATAAAGCTAAATGTTAAATAGATTTGTTTGAATTCCTTCTCACAATTAAAATACATGGCTATGAGAAGGAAAACAAATATAACATAAAATCAAGTCACAGAAAATCAGATGTGTTTAGGATTAGGATGACTATTATTAAAAAGACAAAAAATAACAAATTTTAGTGAAAAAGGAAACTCTTACACACTGTTGGTGGAAAATACTGTGGAGTTTCCTCAAAAAATTACAAATAGAACAACCATGTGATCCAGCAATCCTATTACTGGGTATTTATCCAAAGGAAAGGAAATTGGTATATCCAAGAGACAGCTGCAGCTCCATGTTTATCACAGCATTATTCAAAACAGGAAGATATGGAATCAACATAGATGTCCAACAATGGGTGAATGGATTAAGAAAATGTGGTATATATACACAATGGAACACTATTCAGCCACAAAATAGAATAAACTCTTGCCATTCAAGGCAACATGGATGAAATTGGAGGACATTATGTTAAGTGAAATAAGCTGGGGAACAGAAAGAAAGCAGTGCATGTTCTCACTTATTTGTGGACACTAAAAAAGTTGATCTTACAGAAGCAAAAGGTAGAATGGAGTAGGCTAGAGGCTGGGAAGAGGGGGAATAGGGAGAGATTTGCTAAAAGGCACGAAATTGCAGCTAGATAGGAAGAATAAGTTCTATTGTTCCATAGGACTGTAGGATGACTGTAGTTAACAACAATATATTATGTATTTTCAAATAGCCAGAAGGAGGATATTGAATATCCCCAACACAAATAAATGATAAATGTTAAGATGATGGCTATTCTTTTTTTTAACTTTTATTTTAGGTTTCAGGGTTTGTTACACAGGTAAACATGTGTCACAGGGGTTTGTTGTACTTCCCGTTCTATCACCCTGGTATTAAGCCCAGTACCAAATAGTTATCTCTTCAGTTCCCCCTCTCTCTTCCCACCGTCCCCTTCAAGTAGATTCCAGTGTCTGTTTTTTCCTTCTCTGTGTTCATAAGTTCTTATCCTTTAGTTCCCACTTATAAGTGAGAGCATGGGGTATTTGGTTTTCTGTTCCTGTGTTTGTTTGCTAAGGATAATAGCCTCCAGCTCCATCCATGTTCCTTCCACAGACAGCTTGCTCTTTTTATGTCTGCATAGTATTTCATGGTGTATATGTGCCACATTTTCTTTATCCAATCTGTCATTGGTGGATATTTAGGTTAATTCCATGTCTTTGCTATTGTGAATAGTGCTGCAATGAACATTCCCATTCTAATTACCCTGATCTGATCACTACACATCATATGTATTGAAACATTACCATGTACCCCATGAATATATACAATTATTTGTCAATTTTTAAAAATAAGTAATTATGTGATGGTCCACATCAAGGATAATCCAACTTCATGTGCTCACAACAGAACTTCCTATTTCTTCAGATATAAACCTTTTTTTTTAAGTTTGAAGGATTAGAAATGAAACATACCAAAATAATATAACATAAAATGTATAATGTGATATAATACATAATAATACATCCTCAAATTTTAAAATGTTTGCCTTTTATTACTTTCTTTAAAAAAAATAGAATCATCCTATTTCTTCTTTTCCTTTTTAATTAACTTTATTTTTAAAACAAATTTTAGATTTACGGAAAAATTAATATAATAGTACCAACAATACATCGAGTTTTCCCTTGATGTAGCTATGTCTACTAGCACACTACTACAGAGTGCTAGTAGATACAGAGGTGCCTGGCTCCCTGCAGGTGTTCACCACAGTGGCTCAGGCCAGGTAGCTGTGGGGAAAGCCAGGGTGGGTGGCCCTGCTGGAGACTGCACACTGTTGCCCTGGAGGTGGTGTTGGATTGGGGTGGGATGCTGGCCAGCACATGTCTCAGTGTGTTCTCAGTGCCCATGAACAGAAGTGATCACTCAGGGTATGGGAGGATCCCCCTGTTCTCTGCTCAGTTTTAGTGCAACGGTGGGGCACAGGCAGGGGTGAGGTTTGTTGGGTCTGTGTCCACCGAAGTTCCATCTACAATGGTGTCAGCAAGAGTTGGGTGGGGGGACGTACTGCACTCCCACATGCTGGCAAGGCAAGTAAAGAAAACCTGCCTGTGTAGACATGTGTCAGCAAAGTGATGTGGGGAGTGGGAGTGGGCTGGGGAAGCTGCAGTATGGAGAGGGAAAGTGCAGGTTGGTGTGCGGCCATAGAGGCTGCCTCATTGGAGCTCTGCACTGGTAAGCCATGGTTTGCTGGTGCAGAAGCTATGGTGTGAAACCCCAGGGTACCAGAGACATCTCTGTAAGCAGGCATGGCCAGGGTGATTCCCTGGGAGAAGACCAAAGAGTGCTCGGGTCACATCACCCTGTCTGATGTGCAAGAAGTCCCTGCAGCAGTCAGGTCTGACTGTTATCCTGGGGCTAAGGTCTTCTTTTGGAGCAAGTCGAGCCTAGAGGGATAGCTTGGGTGTGCTCCACTACAAACACACCTGCAACAAACACTCTGGGTTCCACTACAAATGCTCCTGCACCAAACCCTCTAGATGTGTTCCACTAAAACGCTTCTGCACCAAACCCTCTGGATGAGCTCCACTACAAATGCTCTTGCACCAAACCCTCTGGGCTTCACTACAAACGCAACTGCACTAAACTCCACTACAAACGCTCCTGCACCAAACCCTCTAGATGCGCTCCACTATGAATACTCCTGCACCAAACCCTGTGGATGCACCCCACTATGAATATTCCTGCTCCAAACTCTCTGGATTCGTTCCACTACAAATGCTCCTGCACCAAACCCTTTGGATGCATTCTACTACCAACGCTCCTGCATCAAACCCTCTGGGCTCCACTACAAATGCGCCTGCATCAGGCCCTCTGGAGGCGCTCCACTACAAACACTCCTGCACCAAACCCTCTGGATGTGCTCCACTACAATTCTCCTGCACCAAACCCTCTGGGTTCCACTGCAAATGCTCCTGCACCAAACCCTCTGGATGTGCTACACTACAAACGGTCCTGCAACAAACCCTCTGGATGTGCTCCACTACAGATGCTCCTGCACCCAACCCTCTGGGCTCCAGTACAAATGCTCCTGCACAAAGCCTCCTGGATGCACTCCACATCAGCTGGCTTGCTGCCCCTCCACTTCTCTAAGCAGCTCTCCCTGACACCTCAAGTGACCGTGCGTGGTTGAGGGTTCCCGTCATGCATGATTCCAGAGGCTTGCGGCAGAACCAGGTTGATCCTTGCCAGTGCAACTCACTAATTCTCCTGGAGCAGTTGTGGTTCAAAAATGAGTCCCAGTGTACAGTAGCCCATGTGGGGTTCCTGGCTTTCTCCCTTTTCAGCCCAGCTTGTGTCTTCCCCTCCATCCACTCTCAATGTCGTCCCTCTGAAGATCTGTTAATAGCATGCCAATCATCTCCCTCCCTCCATGGGAGCTGTTCTACTGTGTTTGTGTCTAGTCTCCATCTTGCCTTCCCTAACCACTTATGAAATTTGAGTGGAAATATCGTTCTTATAATATTGTTTTGTGCTAGTTTGCTTTTGCTTCATAACAAAGTACCACTAACTTGGTAGCTTCAAACAACATTCATTTATTAACCCACAATTCATAGGTCAGAAACTTAACATGGCATATTGTATGGCATCAGGGCATTACAGGCTGAAATTAAAGTGTTGTCTGGACTGATTTCTGATCTAAATTCTCTGGTGAAAAGTCTACTTCCAAGACTTCCAATGCTTCGTGTTGGAAGAATTAAGTGCCTAGATGTTGTTGTACTGAGGCACCCATTTTCTTGCTGGCTGCCAGCTGGAAACTGCCCTGAGCTCCTGGTAGCTGGTTGCAATTCCTTGCCATATATTTCCCATTATCTTCAAGCCAGTAATGGCACATCAAGTCTTTTCCATGCTTCAGATTTCTGACTTCTTGTTTTGACCTCATGTGGCCTCACATGATTAGCCCATTTAGATAATAACCCTATTTAAGGTTACTAAGGTTAGAAACCTCATGAGATTAGTACATTTCTTGAGGCTAATGAAATGGGACCTTAATTTCATCTGCAAAATTTCTTTCCGTTATGAAATCTAATCTCACTGGAATTCCTGTAATTCAAGTACATGTTTTCATACTGTGTTCCCCAGGATATTTCAAGTCAACTGTCACAGAACTTCAGGAGTCTAGGGTGATCTAATGATTTGTTTGAGCTGGAGACACAACTGTGGAAGCAAAAGCAGTGCATACATGCACACACATGCATGCACGCGCATGCATGCTCACACACACATGCACGCACATGCACGCTCACACACACATACACACACACACATACACACACATACAGAGCACTGAAATCTTAGAGCAGGAGTCCTCAACCCCTACTGGTTCCTGGCCTGTTAGGAACCGGGCCGCACAGCAGGAGGTGAGTGTTGGGCCAGGAGGCATTACCACCTGAGCTCTGCCTCCTGTCAGATTAGCAGTGGCATTGGATTATTTTAAAGTGTGAGCCCTATTGTGAACTGTGCATGTGACGGATCTAGGTTGCGTGCTCCTTGTGAGATGAAACAGCTTCATCCTGAAACCATCTCCCTCACACATACAGCATCTGTGGAAAAATTGTCATCCATGAAACAGGTCCCGGGTGCCAAGAAGTTTGGAGACCACTTCCTTAGAGGGATGACTCTGTTTTCTATTGGAATAAGTAGATGTCATCCAAACAGCTTATGACTAGTTTGTTTACACCACTTAAAAAATACAAGGGCAATAAAACTCTGGAGAAATTACCTCAAAAACCATTCGGGCTGACCCTGCATTTGCCACTCACTGATGGGACTGGCTGATCCACTGTAACACCTTAACCACACGTGTCCTGAATAAAGTCATCCTTTGCCAGAATTCCTCTCTCTCCAATCCCTTGGGGACCTAGAAGTAGAGAAATGGCAGAAGTTGGAGTGGTAGAAACATATGACAGATCTCACTTTTCCTATTTCCTTCCAATTTTATTGTCTCAGACATCTGGAAATACTGGATTCTATTGTTTGTCAAAAGGTCAATGACATCAACTTGAGGGTGCTGCTCTCTCTTCTGGCTTCAGGCCGAAGCAATACTTGATATGTCTACCCTGTCTCAACTCAGATATTCTGACTCATAGGTATGTTCACTGTCATTACGTCTGTGTGGGTACAAAATAAATAAACTTCAATGACCACAGGACCATGTAGATGAGGAATGTGACTACTAGCTCTGAGTAATTGCTAAGGTGATCACCCAGGTATGGGACATAAGCTATGATGCATCTAGAAATAAATGTTTCCCAGAGACCATGGAGGCAGGGAATGAGAGTTGCATTGCATGTATTAACAGTCTTGCATTTGGATCCTTCCAGAAAGACAGTCACCCAGGTTGCTCTGGATTTGTTGTGTATCCTCACAGAGGCTGATTTTTTTCTATTAATACCTCATGATGCTATATTTCCACTAGGTATCGAATAAGGCAAGGAAGAATTATATCAATTTCAATATCTTTAAAATGCAAGCATACTTTAAGACCCTAAAAACCTCCTGGCATGCTCCATCAGGCCATACCACCCTTTCCTGTGAAATAAACCAGTGACAAAAAAGGACTTCAGATCTCCAAAGTTACCATGCCATGTTGAACACATCTCCCATCAAACAGAATGAAAAGAACTTTCTAGATTTAGAGAAGATTTGAGAGATATTCTTGGACCTTCACCATGCAACCACTCCAAGTTATCTGGGCCCCCCTTCCAAGTGCTCATGACTGTCCTCTGGCCATGATGTTAAAAAAAAAAAAAAAAAAAAAAAAAACTTCTTGTGGAATTGTAGTGATAGTACTACATGGTATCAGACATGGTATTACTCCATATTATTGAGAGAGCTTCAGGTGTCAATCATAACAATTTTTTCCTAGGGACCAATCAATACATCCTGCTGTGTCTTCTTGGGGAAGTCAGCAACTAGGCTGGCATATCCAATGGGCTGAGATGACAGGTAATACTGACAAAGTGAGCTGTGATGTACAGAGTTCACCAATTCAAAGGGTGACAGAGTATAAGGTAATGGTTAATTTATCCCCAAACTACTCACTTGCAAACTAGCCTTGGTAGAAGGGGTTTGGTCTCTTGCAGAAGAGAATAATTTGTGAACTCAGACTTTTTCTATAAAAATATGCAAAAACCAAGTAAACTAGCCTTGGTAAAAGGGGTTTGGTCTCTTGCAGAAAAGAATAATTTGTGAACTCAAACTTTTTTATAAAAATATGCAAAAACCAAGTATGGAAGGCAATCCACCCTGGTAGAATGCTGTTGTGGCTCATCAGGACGGGAAGCTATTTGTCTGTGTTGTTATCCAGCTGCAACTGTAAGACATGGGCTCTAATCCCAGGAAACTTCAGGAAATGAGCTAATGTTATCCTAACCATCACTGCTGAAGTGGGGGAACAGGGATGGAACTGAAGGCTTCTCCACATTCTACAATTGTGAGTGAAAAGCTTCCAGCCAGTACAAAGCTTGGTCAGGCTAGAATTTACCTTGTGCTATTCATAATCATGCAGTTTATAAAAGCTCACAGCCCAAGAAACAGCCAATGTCTCTCTCTTAAATTCTGACACACAGCCCTGATAAATCCTGACAGATTCTAATTTTATTGTATTGCCCTCATAAAACAGGATCTTATAAACTATATCTTTGGGATTTTTTTTTTTTTTTGAGTGAAGTAAGGAAAACCATCCCCTAGCTGCTGCTTCTATTTTGAAAGTTTCCTCATGCTATTAGGTCATTCAGTCTTATCTGCTTAAGAAATGTGCTGATTTTTCATTATGATTTTTCATCTATTTTCACACAACAATGTTTCTTTCTGGTTTTCTTATAATGTCTTTGTCAAATGTTAATTTTAATGTAAAAATAGGTTATTAAAAATAGGAATTACTTTTACATTAAAAATAAAGTGAAGATAATTTTAAGTAGTAACACCACACAAAACAAATGGTTAGAGGGTTAAATAAAACAGTATATAAGAATAATCTACCAAAGAACTCAGAACAAATATTGAATAAATAAATTAATTTTAGTATATTAATTCGAAGATTAGTAAATGATTAATATATGCACAGCTTTTACTTTGAAAGTAACTACTGGATACTAAAACTTAGAACTTACAGACACCTTTATAATTTTTACTTCTTTACCATCATATATCTTATATTCCAAGGATAAAGCAGGATGAAGAGAATAAGATGAAAACAAGAACAATATATTTTCCTGCTGCCTTATTTCTACAATGTTTCAGATGCAAGGATTCTCAAGAGAGGTGAAACTCAAGGAAATGTCATTTACTGCTCTAGTTAACTACACAATTCACAAGATACCCAATTTTTCCAACATCTAGAATAATCCACAGAAGGAAAAAAGCTACTCATCTTGATATTTTTGCTCAAACCCTCTAAAAACGTTAGCTAGGACTCATGACATTATCTTAAATTAGAATTTTAATTTATGAATTAATTATTAATCTATTAAGGTTTGGTAATTAATTGCTAATAAAGCATCCATTCATCTCTTTTCAAAATTAGTTTATATTTCTTCAAAATGTGTTGATATGCTCTTTAAAAATCTCTTCTAAATGCAAATTTTGTCAGTTTTCCAATTTCAATCATTGTTTACTTATGAGTTTTTGATGAGTCTATTTAATGTGTCTACTTTATTTGTATTTTTAAATAATTAGCATTTAATTGTATTGATCACTTTTTTCTTCCTTTGTTTACTATTTCATTAATATTTACTTGTACCCTTACTTCTGCTTTCTGCTATATTTTTTAGTTTACTCAGTAACTGAAAATTTTTCTGGCTTCTTGTATTGAAGAGTTCATTTCCTTTCAATATAACTGAATTAATGATTAATGCTTTCAAGGTTATAAATTTTCACATAAATATTATTTGAATTGCATCCTACATGTTTTTGGTAGGTAACACTTCTGTTGACTTTCAAGTCTACATACTTGGAAATTTCAATCATGTTTTCTTTTTTAATTCAAAAGTTGGTCAGAAGTGATTAATTTTTACTTTTGCTGTCTTCTGGCTTTAATTTCTAATTTTATTGTATTAAGATCATAGAACGGAATCTTATCACCTGTATCCTTGGCAATGTTTTTGTTTTTATTTGTAGTTTTATATTGAGTAAATTCAAATTTAATGACTAATAGGGGCTAAAAAGTAACCTTTATTCAATGGGAGAAGTGTTCAGATTTTATACATATATTCAAAGTTTGTGAATTACTTCGTTTATATATTTGCCAATCCAGCTAATTTTTTCTTTTGTCTATCAATTTTAGAGTAAGACGTGTTAAAAATATTTCACCATGATAAATAATTCGTTAATTTAGCATCAAAATGTTTTTATGTATGTTACATATTTAGGATCATGTTGTTAAGAATTATTCAATGTACCTGGGGAAATTTTCTGAAAAATACATATTTCTGGACCTCAAAACCTAGACTAATTGAAGAAGAGATTCAGAAGGTTGAGGTTACATGTCTATATTTTCATAAGTTTTTAAATTAAGGAATTTAGGACCTAATTATTGCAGTTTTTAAAAAAATTTTCTAGATGATCTCATTTATACCTATGATGTTAAAAATGATAATATTCACAGATACATATTTTCAATTTAAATATTTACTTTGTATTCCAGATATGCTACAATCTTGACATTTCATCTTGGATGTTTCACAAGAATTACAGATTTAAAATGACCAAAATTGAACTCCTGGTATTTATTATCCCTGATATTTACAATCTTTCACATTTCAGCAAAGACAAATTATAGATACCCAGTTGTGGAAAAGAGAATCCTTAGATTCCTGCTTCATTTGACAGTTTCTTTGACCTACCTTTGCTCACCTCAAGAACAAGTACCACTATTAATTTCTCCAAAATTTGGGTCATATTTGTCCACTTGTCTTCATTCACAATTCCATCACACTAGCCCAAATCACAACCATTCTTTCTTTCAACTATTGTGATCATTTCAGATGGGTCTCCAAAATTCTGAAAAAAAATATTTTATAAGGTAAGTTTTTACATTTTTAGTTTTTTATATATAAATCTTCAATAAATTTCCATTGCAATTTAAATAAAGCCTAAACCTTTTATGGCCTAGTTCCTACATGTTCTGGCCCCTAATTATCTGTGTGTTTTCACAACGCTCTACTGTTGCCCTGCTTTCTCCTCCTTCCTAAGATTCAACCACACAGGGCTCTTGATCTTTCTGTTTCTACTCTTGAAGCCAAAGGCTGCTCCCTCTGCTGGAATGTCTTTTTGCTTATCATAACCTTTATCTTTTGCAACGTGGTCCAAGCCCCACCTGTCTACTTCATATTCAGTTTAATGCTGCTGCTTCATGCAAACCTTCCCTCTCCATCACCACCTCAGCTCTGTCTACTTAATGATACCATAGCACCCTGAAAATCTCCTTCATGAAAGTTTACACTTATAATTACTTATTAATACCTACAATGCAGAAGGCCAAGGAAGTTCCTTGTCTAACTCAATACTCTATTACCAATGCCCAGCAGAGTGCCTGGCATAGAGTAGAAATACAAATAAACAAATAAGTAAAAATAAAAATAAGTAGGGTTTTCAAGTGTTTGATGGATTCTTTGAAATTTATAAGGAGAAAATACAGAGGTTTGAGGATAGTAGATAAGTCTAGTGTCACAGTAGGCAAAATGATTGCATTTATTGGTAACGTAAAATTTACTTACCTACGCTGTGTGTATGTGTGTGTGTATGATACAGTATTATATGCATGTATGCATATACATATACATGTTTCAAATATACAAAAATACTCATCTTGTATAATATATAAATGTACATACATACATATGGTGACCTATTGTGTGTATGTCTGTGTATAAAGACAGGACAGAACAGGAAGAAGGAGATGACATACCTACATATGTGTTTTACATACCTATATACATGTATGTAGGTATGGAGGTGAGAGAGAGGGAGGAGAAATTGACAAAAGACAAAATTATTTCCCTATATGGAAAAATTTACAAATACCAAGGGATAAAATCACTATGTATATTTTTTATTTTCCACTGAAACAAAAATTTACAAGTCTTGTCATTAGACTAAAAGATGGCAACACACTGATATGTATTGACAAATTGTCTATCTGAAAATTTTAACATTACACACCATCCACTAACAATATATGATTGGACCACCAATGAATACTATGCATTTGAATTTTCATTTTGAAAGATTGTCACTAAATGAGTAAGTTAAAACATCTACTCTACTCTTGCTTTAAGTTTTAATTGATGAATTGAAGATTGAATATAGTTTAACATTCATTAGAGATCCCTACTTCTTTTGAGATTTTCTTTCACCCTCTCTACTCTTTTCTACTTTTGTGTGTTTGTTTCTTAATAATAATTAACAATTCTTTATCTACTAAGGTTATTTCTAGACTTTGTTTTTCATGTGTAGATATTTTCTTTTATGTATAAAATCTATTTTTTTTTTTTTACAATTTACTTCTTTATGTTTAGGGTTAGGATGAGCACCCCTAGTTCAAGATTAAATATTTGTATTTTTTCTAATACTTTTAGTATTCATTTGTTTTGCAATAATTTTCCTTTTACATCTAATTTATTAGTACTGAAAAATGAAGACAAATTCTATTAAAACTAAGAATTTGAATTTTACTATGGGTCAGCCTAAAACTCTTTATTTTCATTCAAAATGTTTTAAGAAAATAATGATTTCTCAGAGATATCTGAGCTCTTGAACTATACCAAAGAAAAATAAGGTGGCATTGAGGATATAGTCAGCTTAAAAATTCAACTTAAAGTAGTTGCTCACCCTAAGCAGAGGAATCCTAGATGGGAAGGTGGATTTGTTACACCCATATCTCTGAGCAACTGCCTACATTCTTCTTGAGCTTATCTCTTTCATTATTAAAATACATTTCTCAGCTTATCACTTGTTTGTAGACAGTAGGCAGTTGAAGAAAAACCAAAGAAGCACTGAGTTATTTGTAAGTGTAAAGGAAATGCACAGCTATTTTGAAATGTGATAAAAGTCACTTTAATATTCAAAGACTAAAATGGATAATTCAGAAATCCTCCAGATGTCTTTGGATTAAGCTTTAACTTTGTTCCTAGAGAATATGCAGTTTAAACATACAATGTACAATTTCGAAAAATTTATATGATGCAGATAATTGTTATTTTATATGAACATCTAATAAAATTTTATAGTCAACTTTCCTCTCTCTCTCATGACCCCTTTATTTGCCAAATCTTCACAAGGCTATGAATTATTGTGACTGCCTTATCTAAAATAATAAATTCAGTTTATCTGGTAAAAGCAGATGCTAAAGCTAGATTCAGTAATTATCACATAAAATGGGGCTATACATATGTATGACTTTATCAAGTAATACCAGGTACTGAATATTTATCCCTCAAGCCACAATGGCATCATATTATAAATTTATGATTTCTTGGTATCCATTATACAGAATGCTTCTAGCATTCAAATGGGCAAATCCTACCTCTCTCTTTCTTTGAGGGTTATAGTGAATATTTAAATATATACGTGTTTGTATGTATATGTTTATCTCTACGTTTATGTTATTTTTGGTATGTAAACTACAATTACTCAGAGGTTGGTGATTGTGCATGAGAAAAAGAAAGAAAGCAAAGGCTCTCCAAAACTGCATAAAATTTAGGATGTTCCTGCCAAAGAATCATTTGTGTCTGGAGGTTAACAAACAGGCAAAATAAAAATCCCGAATAGAGGCACATAGCACCACTACATAAAATAAGAATGCTTGGCAGTGACCTTGAGGCACAGCATTTTAAATATTTCATGCATTTTTCTTTAAGGGGATCAATGTAGATAAAATTTGTAGAATCCCCTATAAAATCTGCTAGGATTTCTTTGTATTGACAAAGGACAAAATAGATTTTCTCCTTTAAAAAGAAGGTTTTTGTTTTGTTTTTAATGACACAAGTACAGGCACTTCTGCCTCAGTTTGGAAAGTACTCTATAATGAATGGGTATTCCTATGGTACAGAGGGAACTTAGAAATACTCAAGACAAGAGATTTTCAGTGTCAGAACATTCTTTGTACTGGCTGGGTGAATTTCCAGGTAGCATTAGCTAAGGGGAAGATGGTTATTACTCAATTTTTTCTTTTTTGTCTTAAGGTGACACCCTTATTCCTGGCTTTCAGATGATGACCTAATTTCCTATTTCATTGAGAAAGCTGAAGAAAACAAAAATCAGCTGAACAAGCTGTCACACTGCTCATCCAAACCCCACCTGCTCTGTGCCACTACGCTCCCCCCGCCACCGGGGAACCTCAGCCTCACTCCCTTCTGCTCACTCCAGCAACTCTGTTCTCCGTCCCCGCATCAAGATTTTCCTTTCCCATAAGTGCTACCAAATTATTGTTATTTCTTCCATCTTAAAATATCCCTTTGACCCTGTTTCTATCACCTGTTTTTCTCCTCCCTTTACAAAGAATTCTGAATTATTTATTTCTAGTATTTCCCAATTCCCTCATTGCATTCACTCCTGAAGTTGCTGTGGTGGGTTTTAAGCCTCACCTGCTTTTTTCTGCATGTGAGCCAGTGGATAAGAAAGCCTTCATGCTACGTTCTTAGGCACCAATGGGAATTTCACACCTTCGGAAGTCAACCTAGCCTCACCTCCTAGCCACAATATAGCCTCCCACCGAGTCTCTTCTCTCTGCTCTCTCAAGCCACGTTGGATCATTTTGAAAGCCATGTTATAGGAATAATAACGCTTTTCATACTCTCTTGGCATATGTGTGGTGTATTAGTGTTGCCGAAAACAACGGTTGCCAGGCCCAACGGTGGCCCTGAGAAGGACCTTTCTCCATGCCCAGCTTGGGCTCCAGGCTCAGGTTCTTGGCTTCCCTTGCTCTAAGAATCCAGCAGAGAGCCTTAACGTCACGATGAGTGTTCCAGCTCCAAACAAGCATTTGCGGACCAAGAGTGAGCAGCAATGCAGTTTATTGAGCAAGCGAAAGCAAAAGCTTCCACAGCCTGGAAGGGAACCCAAAAGGGTTGCTGTTGTTGGTCACGGTTGCTTGGGCTTATATTCCCAAATAATTCTGAGTTTCTGAGTGTTTGCCCCTAGTTCTGTGTGGGGAGGGGGCCTGTGACCATGAGTCACCTTATTTTCTCTTTCTGGTGGTTGTCTCCTAGTTTCTACTGAACTTTGCAAGTGGTATTGCAATGTGGTTGAACAGCTAACTGATACTTTGAACACAGCCTCTTGATATAGTATTTCCCATGCTAGGATTTCTAAAAAGTTCCCCATTGACCCAAAAGGTTTTATTCCCCTCATTAGGACATCAAGCTCCCTGTATAACTCTGGCCCCTCTAACTGCTCCTCTTCACTCTCCTGTGTTGATTCCTCCTCATTGACTTCATCTTTAAAAAGTGAATGGCCCAGGCAGGCAGTGTTCCATTCTGGAATCACTTATCTTTTCTATTTATCTTCACTTTATCATGGTCTTATTCAGACATATAAAGTTTCTGTGCTGATGACTCCTAAACTTTTTTTCATTATTGCAAATCTCTTCCCTAATAGTTAGATTTATAGATTCAACTCTGTGTTCCATATCCGATACATACAGTCACATGCCAGGTGACAATGGGGATAGATTCTGAGAAATGAGTTCTCAGGCAATTTTATCATTGTGTGAACATCACAGAGCATACGTGCACAAACCTAGATTGTATGGCCTACTACATATGAGGGCTGCAGACCTGTAACCCACAGTACTGTTCTGAACGCTGTTGGCAATTATAACACATGGTTATTATTTGTGCAGCTAAACACAAAAAGGGTATGATGAAACATGGTATAAAGGAAAAAAATGGTACATCTGGATAGGACACATACCATGAATGAAGCTTGCAAGACTGGGAGTTGCTCTGGGTGAGTCTGTGAGTGAGTGTGGTGAGTGATTGAGAAGGCCTGGGACATGACTGTACATGACTATAGCCTTTATAAACACCGTACACTGAGGCTGCACTGAATTTATTTAATAAATTGGTCTTTCATTATTAATAAATTAAACTTAGCTTACTATAAGTTTTTTACTGTATGAACTTTTTATAAAAAAATATTGACTTTTATAACCTTTAGCTCAAAACACATTGTACAGCTATACAGAAATATTGTCTTTCTATATATCCTTATTCTATAAGCTTTTTCTATTGTTAAAATTTTATTTTGTGGTTTTTTACCTTTTAAATTTTCTGTTACAAACTAAGACAGTAACACACACATTAGCCTAGGCCTACATAAGATCAGGATCGTGAATGTCACTGCCTTCCACGTCCACATCTTGTCCCACTGGAAGGTCTTTAGGGACAATAACAGGCATAGAGCTGTCATCTCCTAAGATAACAATACCTTCCTTTGGAATACCTCCTGAAGGACCTGCCTAAGGCTGTTGACAGTGAACTGTTTTTTTAATGAGTAGAAGAAGAACACATTAACGATAAATAGTAAAGTGTAATAAATACATAAACCAGTAACATAGTCATTTATCATCATTATTAAGTATTACAAACTGACTGTAATTGAATATGGCAGTGATAATTATTTACACCCACCTCACCGCAAACCTGTGAGTAACGCTTGTGCCATAATGTTAAGAAGACTGAATCCTGTAAGGCAGTAGGAATTTGGCAGCTCCACTGTAATCCTGTGGGACCACCATGGCACACGTGGTTTGTTGTTGACTGAATCATCATTAGGCCTTGTTAGGTGTCATTGGGTGTTACATGACCGTATCTCATCAAGTCTCATGGCTTCAAATGCTATTGATAAGCTGATACTTAAGGTGAACCTCTGTCCTGGACTCTAAACTCTCTGATATTCCCACCTAACAGGCCTCTTAAAGATAATATGTTAAAAATTGAATTTTCTCAAACACGCTCTTCTTATAGTCTTTTTGATATACGCAGATGACAATTCCAGCTTTCCAGTTGTTCAGACCAAAACGTCGGGAAATGTTTCTAAGTTCCTGCTTTTTTTCATGCCCAACTTCCATCATTCAATAAACCTTATCAGCTGTACCTTCAAATTATAGGGGTTGCATAAAACCTGAAGTCTTTACAATTTAAATGGGTCACTTCAAGAAATATAATCAAAAACTTTGAAAATAGAATTAGGCATAAATATGAATATGTATTTATCACAGAAATCACAATATATAAAATTTGGATAGCTGATAAATGCAAAAAAATTATAAAATAAAAAATAAAATAATGTTTTGTTATGTAATTACATGACAGATCTTTATACTATTTCTCCCTACAAATTCTAACTTCATGCTCTTTGAATAATTTATCCTATGATGATTCTTAAAATATTCTTAAAGAGAAGAAATAGACATTTAATTTCCTCATAAGAGTTGATTGAAAATTTAAAGTTATTTTTAGTTTGGAAATCAAATTTTTAAAATTTCAGCTTTACAACTTACTTTTGGTGATGCAATACAAGTATTAAGTTTATTGGATTGCTTATTCTCTGGAAAAGTCTTTGGAATTTGGAATAATCTTCACATATTTTCCTTCATATCTGACAAAATTTCAAGGCATCTCAATTTTCATGTAGGGATACTTTAGGTACCTTTTGAATGGATAATACTTATTACATTACCCAGTTTGTCATTGATTCCTATATTTCAGTGATTAGTTATGAATTTTCCATTACTTTCATTGATGCATTTCATGTAGAATGTATAAAATATGAGACTTCAAACACAGTTGTACTTACTATTTATAATAATGCTATAAGTTGCTGACCTATAACCACAGGAATTATGGTAAAGTATGTTTCATGCTCTTCTCATGAAAACATTTAAAAAATTAAGCTGTTTATAATTTGTATGCAGAATTATCCAATGCTTCTGACAGGCGAGAACTTCTGTCTTGACTAGATATCAATTAGAACAGAAATCTGCACTTAAAAATATACGTATCTCATATTTGGAAGAATTTCCCACAAGCTAATTTCTGGCTCAGAACTTGATTCTTCTTTGCACTCTGCCCTCCATCTCTTCAGTGTTTTTATCCTCTGCCCCCACTGCATACACACCAGGAGCCATAAGACATTCATTTCAAGATACAGGCCTTCCTTGGAAGGAGCCTGCGGAGGGGAGAGTCCCAAAGCTAAGTTCCATTAGCGTCACAGTTCCTTTGGGTCTGTGTGTTTTATAAACCCAAACTCTCTCCAAGTCACCCCACCGCTGCCATTGTAAGGCACACCACAGTCATCTTGCTAAATAGCTTACTCTGGTTTTCTTGATTTTTTTTCTTTGCCATTCTACATTGTATCACTGTGCAGCAGAGAAAATGAGCCTATTAGAACCAACTTGGTTCGTGGTTCCCAAGCATGGCTCCCATGCTCAGTATCATATTATGGCTTATTGTCTCATTCATTGTAAAAGGTAGTCTCCAGCCATAGGGCCCTGGCGTAGCTGCCTGCTGGTCACCTCTGTGCTCCTATCACTACCCTTACTCTACTCCTATTACACTAGCCTCCTTGCTCATTCTCCAGCACAGCCAGGCACACTCCTGCCTCCATGTCTGTACCCCTGAGGCCCTGCCTGGGTGTCTATCTCACTTCACTGTCTCACTTCTTTCATGGCTACATTCTGTCACCTTCTCCTGGGGTACTTCCTATGGACTTTTATAACCTAATCACTAACCTTCTTCCCTTTCCCTGTTTTATCTTTGTCTTTAACAATGATCACTATTCAACATGCACATATTGTACTTAATTAGCTTATTGTTTTAGGTATAGTTAACTTACAATTAACCTATTAGCTTATTCACTTATTATTCTATTTTCTGTTTTCTGCACAAAAAATTAAGCTCCGTAAGGAACATGAGTTTTGTTTCGTTTTTATCCTGAAACAGCAAAATATCAGAAGATGCAATTTAAATTCTAGCTCTTGTGTCTAAATCAAAAACACTTGCCTTATTTTGCTGCTATGACCCAAAAGTAATGTGTTAACCCAAAGGCAGTAAACAGAATTGAGTTTGTCTGAGGAATTATAAATAAATACTCCCATTTTCTATTAAAGCTGATAAAGAAAACACCTTTGCCAAAATATGCATTTTCAAAATAGCTCTATGTTGATTAGTCAAGGTCAAAATAAACTCTACGTAGGGATTTATACCGTAATCTTTATAGTATAAACACTGCTTCTATTTCTCAACCTCTCTTCACTTAATACTTTCTATAACATGTTTATTTCTTGGTTTAGTCATTCAAAATCCTACTTATATATTAAGCCTCAGTTTCTAGCCCATTTTCACAAAAGGCTTTCCCTAACACAAGAAGATGATTTTTTTTTTTTCCTGTGGAGGAACCAGTTATTATACTTAGGCAATTTTACTTGTTTGGTATTTGTTTAATCATCTTTAATGAATTTTTTATGTATTTTATGTTGTTTTTGTGATCTACATCTTAATGATGTAAAAGCATTGGAAGTTAATGATAAAAATGTCTCCAGGATAAGAAACCATGTTACTTGGGAATAAGTGCTATATATTAAATCATTTCAATGTCTGGGAAATGTTTCATCCTACGTATCTTAGTTTTACAGCACACAATGGATTAATCATGCTACCTCTGCTAGGATTCTCACTCACTGTAGTCACAGCTTACCTCTTGTGCTATAAGAAAAGTGGTATGTTCAACTTACCCAAATAAAGGGCAATCTTATTAAAACCATTGGCATATTTTTGTGCAGCCATTTGATATTTCAAGAGAGGCTAAAATCGTTAAATTTTTCTTAGATATTACATTTTCAATATTATAATATTATACTTATTATAAATATAGCGGTGAGAACTGTGTCACCCATACAATTGATGTTCAGTAAACGTCTGCTGATTATGAATTACATGAAGAAAAAAATCACTCAGAGAATGAATGAGTTGCCAGTATCTTCAAAATATTATTCTTTATGTTCGCCCAGCCATCATAACAATCATCACATCGTCATCAATAGTTATGGCTGTTACTAAGGTGAGTGGGAAGCCTTTGTAGGGCTTCAATAACATTTTTATTGTCTTTTGATATTTTTCTCTTCTCATTCTCTTTCATTTTAAAAAATAGTTGAACCATACCATTATTGCTATAGTATATAGCCAGTACATACTCTGGTACATTTTTCTTTCACTCTTATTCTCCATTTAGTCTTAAAGTGTGCAATTAGCTATATCTTTAAGGCTCATCACCAACGCTTATGTTAGTATTTCTGGTAACATTTTAGGAAAGAGTCATAGGAACAAAAATTCATGACTTCTTTCATGTTCATAAAATTTGGATGTTAATGATAAAAATGTTTCCAGGACAAGAAACCATGTTACTGGAGCATCAGTTTTAGATATTAAACCATTTCAATGTCTGGAAATGTTTTATCCAAGGTATCTGAGTTTTACAATAAATGATTATGACGGAAAAATGCACCTGTGCTTTTACACATAAAAGTCATTTTTTCCCTAGATATAAAACTCCTTGAATTAAATTTCATTTCACCAAGTTTCTTAAGTATGTTACTTTTTCTGCTGACATAAGCAGTTCTGTAGAAAATTGTTATGATAATCTAATTTTAATTTTTCTTAAAAGTCACTGTATTTTCTTCCTAGATAACAAAGCATTATTTTCTTTTCTTTAAAGTTAAATGACATTGCTTAAATATGTTTTGCTGTTGGTCATTCTGGATCAATATTATCAGTATGCGAATGCTTTTTTAATATGCACTTATAAATTATTTCTATAATTTATGTAGGAAAACTTATTTTAATTATAATATTTAGTATTTATATCTGTTTTCTTGCCTTGGTTTTCTTTTCAATGATTTATAATATACCAGATATATTTTGTTTAGCATTAACATTTAACATATTTTTCTTAATTATTAATTGCCTATTTTATTTGTTTAATCCATTTCAACTTCTGTTTCTCTTAAGGAATTAACTGTTGCACTTATTTCTTCTTGTGTTGCTTCTACTTTAGTCTTCATTTCTGTAATAACTTTTTCCTTTATTTCTTATTCTTTCTGAGTCCTTTTTAAAATCTATCTACTTTTTAAACAATTTTTGTGGGTAATAGTAGATGTGTATATAATATTTTCAATATTATAATATTATACTTATTATAAATACAGCAACGAGAACTGTGTCAGCCATACAATTGATGTTCAGTAAATGTCTGTTGATTATGAATTACATAATGCACATCATTAAAAGCACTTGATGAGAAATGGGGTATCCATCCCCCTCAATTACAAATAATACAATTGTATTTCTAAGTTATTTTAAAATATGCAATTGAGTTATTATTGATTGTAAACACCTTTGAATTAAAATAATACAATTATATTTTTAAGTTATTTTAAAATTTGCAATTGAGTTATTATTGATTGTAATCACCTTATCACCCTATTGTGATATCAGATATTAGGTTTTATTCATTCTTTCTATTTTTGTACCCATTTTTTGTAACCATTCCCATCTCCATGCCAGCCCCCCACTATCCTTTCCAGCCTCTGGTAATCATTTTCTACTCTCTATGTCCATTCAATTGTTTCTGTTTTTAGATCCAGAAATTAGTGAGAACATGTGATATTTGTCTTTCTTGTCTGACTTCTTTCACTTCACATAACAATCTCCAGTTCCATCCATGTTGTTGCAAATGACTGGAGTTCATTCTATCTTTTATCAATGAATAGTATGCCCTTGGGTATATCTACCACATTTTCTTTATCTGTTCATCTATTGATGGACCATTCGTTGCTTCCAAATACTATCTATTGTATACAGTGCTGCAACAAACATAGGAGTGCAGATATCTCTTTGATATTAATTTCTTTTCTTTTGGTTATATATACTCAGCAGTGGGATTGCCGAATCATATGGTAGCTCAATTTTTAGTTTTCTGAGGAACTTCCAAACTGTTCTCAATAGTGGTTCTACTAATTTACATTCCTATCATTAATGCACAAGGGTTCCCTTTTCTCTACATCTTCACCAGCATTTGTTCTTGCCTGTCTTTTGGAAATAAGTCATTTTAATTGGGGTGAGATGGTATTTCACTGTACTTTTGATCTGCATTTCCCTGGTGATCAGTGATGTTGATTAACTTTTCATATTCTTGTTTACCATTTGTATGTCTTCTTTTGAGAAATGTCTACTCAAATCTTTAACCCATTTTCTAATTGCATTATTAGACTTTTTTCCTATACAGTTGTTTGAACTCCTGATATATTCTGGTTATTAATCCCTTGTCAGATAAATAGTTTGCAAATATTTTCTCTCATTCTATGGGTTGTCTTTTCACTTTGTTGATTGTATCCTTCACTGTGCAGGAGCTTTTTAACTTGCTGTGATCCCATTTGTCCATTTTTGCTTCAGCTGCCTGTGCTTGTGGATATTGCTCAAGAAATCTTTGCTTGGGACGATGACCTGAAGATTCTCCCCGATGTTTTCCTGTAGTAGTTTCATAGTTTGAGGTCTTAGATTTAAGTTTTTAATCCATTTTGATTTGGTTTTTCTATGTGATGATAGATAAGGGTTTAGGTTTGACCCTTCTGCATGTTTGTATCTGGTTTTCCCAGCACCATTTATTGAAGAGACTACCTCTTCCCCAGTGTAAGTTCTTGAAACTATGCCAAAAGTGAATTCACTGTTGGTGCATGGATTTATTTCTGGGTTTTCTATTTGTTCCATTGTTCTATGTTTTTATGTCAGTACTACGCTATTTTGGTTACTGTTGCTCTGTAGTATGATTCAAAGTCAGGCTTTTGATTCCTCCAGTTTTTGTTTAGGATAGCTTTGGCTATTCTGTATCTTTCATTGTTCTCTGTAAATGGTAGAATTGTTTTTCTATTTATGTAAAGAATATCATTGGTATTTTGAAAGGGATTGAATTGAATCTGTAGATTTTGGGGTAGTATGAACATTTTGAAAATATCGATTATTTTAATCCATGAACATATAATGGTTTTCCATTTTTTGGTGTCCTCTTCAATATTTCTCCTCAGTGTTTTATTGTTTTCATTATGTAGGCCTTTCACTTCTTTGGTTAAGTTAATTCACATTGTACACTATTGGCATATAGAAATGCTACTGATTTTTGTATGTCAACTTTGTATTCTGCAACTTGACTGAAATTGTTTATCAGTTCTAATAGTTTTCTTGTGGAGTCTTTAGGTTTTTCCAAATATAAGATCATATCATCTACAAGCAAGGATAATTTTACTTCTCCTTTTCCAGTTTGGATGCTCTTACTTCTCTTTTTCCAATTTGGATGCTTTTTATATCTTTCTTTTGTCTGCTTGCTCTAGCTAGAAATTCTAGTATTATGTTGAGTAACAGTGGTGATAGTGGGCATCCTTGTCATGTTCCTGATTTTAGAGGAAAAGACCCATTCAGTACAATACTAGCTGTTGATCATTGCACATTGCTCTTATCATATTAAGGTATGTTCCTTCTGTACTGAATGTTTTGAGAGTTTTTGTCATGAAGGAATGTTGAATTATATCAAATGCTTTTTCAGCATCAATTGAAATGATTGTCTGAGTTTAAACCTTCATTTTGTTGATATGATTTATCACATTTATTGATTTGCATGTATTAAACCATCCTTGCATCCAAGGGATAAATCCCACTTTGTCATGATTAATGATCATTCCAATGTATTGTTGAACTTAGTTGATGGTATTTTGTGAATAATTTTGAGTAATATTTATTAGAAATATTGGTCTATAGTTTTCTTTTCTTGATGTGTCTTTGTCTTGTTTAGATATAAGGGTAATACTGGCCTTGTAGAATGAATTTAGAAGTATTACCTCCTCTTCTATTTTTTCTGAATAATTTGAAAGAGATTAATATTACTTATTCTTTAACTGGTTAGTAGAATTCAACAATAAAGCCTTCAGGTATCTGGCTTTTCTGTAACAGGAGACTTTTTACTATAGCTTCAATAATGTTATTGTTATTGGTCTATTTAGCTTTTGGATTTCTTCCTGATTCAATCTTGATAGGTTATATGTATCTAAGAATATGGCAATTTCTTCTAGATTTTTCAATATATTGGCATGTAGTTGCTCATTGTAGCCACTAATGATCCTTCAAATTTATGTCATATCAGCTGCAATGTCTCCTTTTTCATTTCTAATTTTATTTATTTAGATTTTCTCCTTTTTTTCTTAGTCTAGATAAAGGATAGCCAATTTTGTTTAACTTTTCAAAAAACCAATTTTTGTTTTACTGATCTTTGGTAATTTTTAAAAATTTAATTTCATTCTTCTCTGACCTTCATTATTTATTTTCTTCTACTAATTTTGGGATTTCTAGTTATTTGAAATGCATCATTAGACTGTTTATTTGAAGTTTTTCTTCATTTTTGATATAGGCACTTATTTAATATTTTGATATAGGCACTTGTTTATCCATGCATTTTATAGTTTATAAAATTCCTCTTGTTATTAATTTTGTTTTATTCCATTGTGGTCAGAGAAGATGCTTGGTATTGTTTCAGTTTTTTTTTAAATGTTTTAAGACTTGTTTTGTCACCTAATATATAGTCTATCCTTGAGAACTATCCACGTGTTGAGGAAAAGAATATGTATTCTGCAGTTCTTGGATGAAATGTTCTGTAAATATCTATTACATTCATTTGGTCTATGTGCAGATTAAGTCTGATGTTTCTTTATTGATTTTGTGTGTGGAAAATCTGTTCAATGCTGAAGGTGGGGTGTTTAAGTCTCCACCTATTATTGTATTGGGGCCTATTTCTCTCTTTAGGTATAATAATATTTGCTTTATATATCTTGGTGCACCAGTGTTGGGTACATATATGTTTATAATTGTTATAGCCTCTCGCTGAATTGATTCCTTTATCATTATATAGTGACCTCTTTGTCTCTTCCTATAGTTTTGGTTTTGAAATTTATTTTGTCTGATATAAGTATGACAAGTCCTGCTCTTTTTTGGTTTCCATTGGTATGAAATAGCATTTTCCATTCCTTTCTTTTTAGTCTATGTGTGTCTTTCTAGGTGAAGTATGTTTCTTGTAGGCAACAAATTAATTGCGTTTGTTGAGTGCTGAGTTTCCTCAACACAGCTATTTGGAATTCTCTGTTTCAAAGGTCACATATGTCTCTATTTCCAGGACTGGTTTCCTGGTGCCTTATATAATTCCCTTGGGGAGTTCATATTTTCCTAATTGTTGTTGATGCCAGTAAATGTTCTTTGGTGTCTGGGCATGGAAGAGTTAGGTATTTATTGTAGTCTTTACTGTCTGGGCTTATTTGTATCAGTACTTCTTGAGAAGGCTTTTCAGATAATTGAAAGGACTTGGGTGTTGTAATCCAAGCTGTATCTGTTTTCAGGGGCCTCCCAAGGCAAATAATGCTGTGGTCCTTGTAGACTTATAGAGGTACCATCTTGATGGTCTTGGACCTGATCTGGGACAATTCTCTGGGTTACCAGGAAGGGACTCTTGTTCTCTTCCCTTACCTTTTCCCAAACACACAGAATCTCTTTGTTCTGAGTCACCTAAAGCTGGGGGTGAAGTGACACAAGAACCACTGTGGCCACTATTATAACTGTGCTGGGTCAGACCTGATGCCAGAATGGCACTGAGTCTTGCCCAAGGCCTGCTGTAACCACTCCTTGGTTACTGCTTAGTTTCACTTAAGGTCCTGAGGCTCTACCGTCAGCAGGTGCCTAAGCCAGCCAGGTCTGTGAGTCAGAGACTAAAGTGAAAAACCTTAGAAGTCTACCTGGATTCTATAGTATTGTGGCTTAGTGGTACTCAAACCAAAAGATGCAGTCTTTCCAACTATTCTCTCTCATTTCCAAAGCCAGAGGAGCCTCACCTCATAAGCACTGCCTGGGATGAGTACTGACTATGGGGAGTATTGCCTACGATGAGTACTGACTATGGGGAGTACTGCCTATGAGGAGTACTGACTAAGAGGAGTATTGCCTATGGGGGAGTACTGCCTATGAGGAGTACTGCCAGACTACCACTGGTATTCCCTTAATGCCTAAGGTCTCTTAAGTTGACTTGTGGTAAATGCTGCCTAGCCTGGGACTCACTCTTGAAAGCAGTGGACTCTGCTCTGGCCCAAGGCAGGTCCGGATATGCCATCCAAGAGTTATGTCCTGGAATTGGGGGACTCCAAGAAGCTGCTTGGTGCTCTACCCCTCTGTGGCTATTCTAGTACTTGAGGTACAAGATAAAGTCCCTTTAATTTTCCCTCTGCTCTTCTCAAGTAGAAATTTTGCCCCATACTCACCGCAGTTGGTAATTTGCTGAGTCTTACCAGAGGCCAACAACTCTCAGAGACTCACCCAAGACCCTCAGTGTGGTACCTGGGCATTGCTCCTGGTGATTTAGGGCCTGCAGACTCTTCAGTTAGCAGGTGATGAATGCTGCCAGGACTGGGTACTTTCCTTCAAGGCAGCAGGTTCCCTTCTGTCCCATGGTATGGCTAGAAATTGTCTGCAAGAAAGATCCTGGGATGAGGTCCTCACATCTCTAACCAGTTCCCCTATCTTGCTGTGGCTGAGTTGCTATCCTAGATGCAAGACAAGTCCTCCCACTCTCCCTCTTTCCTCCTCAAGCAGAAGGAAGGAGTCTCTTGGACAGCATCAAGCTGCTGGGGTTGAGCAGGGAGTGGTAATGCTAGCACTCAGTCCAATATCTCTGGACTTAGTTTAGCATTAAGAATCACCTAAGAGTTGCAGTCCTTATGTCCTAGACTGCCTTTTGCATTTACTTGGAGTCACAGAGTGCTCCAGTCTTTGGTAGTAAGGTTTGCAGGCACTTGAGTTTGGACAGCTGGGATTGGCAATTCCCTTAAGGTTAGGGCTGATTTAAGAGCTCCCTCCCTTGGCAGGCATCTGTTGAGTTTGGTCTGATTTTCCTTTCTGCTCTAACAAGACAGTACTGAGTTCAATGCCTCACAAATGTTCTGTTCTCCCTCACCCAGTGCCACAGATGTTCTCTGCACCATGATGCTGTTGCCAGGGTTTGGAGGAGTGGCATTGATGAGTCAGGACTGTTATTTTCCATCTCTTCGGTGCCTTTCTCAGTGATATATTAAGTTAAAACCAGATACTGTGAGTGTGCACTTGATTTTAGGTTCTTATGAAGGAATATTTTTCTGTGTAGATAGCTGTTAACTCGGTTTCCTTGTGGGAGCTTTCTATTCTGCCATCTTGCTCTGCCTCCTTTGCTTTCTATTTTAACTCTGAGTTTTTTATTCTGTATAATTTTTTCAGCTTACATATTATTACCTTCATGTTTCTTGGCTAATTTCAAAAGAGTAAACCATGTTTTCATATATTTTGTTGGTGTGGTTTATGGCATAATTTCATGATGCAAAAGAATTTTATTCTGCTCCTTATTATACTTTTTCTTGAACTTTTGCATAACATTTGAACTTTTCCAGTTCTTTATTTCAATATGGAAGTTGTATTTCCAAACTTTTAGTAGTTATGAATTAGGCAGAAAATGTTGTACAAAATTCAAATAATCTAATTCCATAGAAGTTTTACTTCTGTCATCTCTGTTTAAGGGTTCAAAATAAGTGGCTTGCATTTTTGAGAAGTGCCAATTGTGTTTTCTTCTTTCACTTACATCACTATCTGCAATCTTCCTTTAACTCTATTGTTCTTGATCTAAAATTTGATTCAGTTTCCAGTAGTTTCTGCTTATTGTGCTAACTTATGAAAAACATAAGCCTGATTGGTCAATTTCACAGTTTCACGAGTTTTTATGTGACAACTCCAGTCCTTTTAGAACTTACTTTGGGATATATGTACTATTAGTTTCAGCTTCTGATTGCAAATTGATGACATGCTTTCCAGTGAATACTTGGCAATTTGGGGAATTTTCTGTCGTTAGATCCACTGGGAAGGAACCCTACTGAATCTCTATGCTGTCCTCTTGCACTGACTCAGACTGTATGCAGATCTTCTCTCTCTTTTAGTTGTTTGTTCCCACTTGCATATCTAGTAGTATAGAAGTTGTTGGAGAGGCAGCAAAGGAGAAAGGACTTACAGAGTGCTTACATAAACTGGTTATGATTAATGTATAAACAAGGAACAACAAACTGTGGAAGGCCACAGGAGGCCTCTGAGGAGGAAGGCCTCTTCATGCCTCATGTTCCGGTGGAGGGTGACCTCGGCTCTGTTACCATAAACATTGTGCTCAAGGATGTAAAACCCCTTCGTAGCACTATGACGTAGCCAGACTTGTAGGCTCCTCATAAGTTCCATGTTCCATCAGCTGTACATAGATAATAAGCTAAAGATAACCACATGTTCTTGTTTTGTGAAACTCCCAAACTGCCACTGTTATCAATCCTTAGAATGACACACCAGTTCCAGCTCACTGATTCACTTCCAGCTCACTGATTCACTCCACAATCACGTCACCCACTCCCCCACCATTACTCCACCCTTACCCTATAGATCAAAGTGATTGTAACCAATGGCCCCCTGGTCCCACTGTCTCTCTTAATCTGTCTTTTTCTCATTCCTTTGTTTTCACCGAACTTGGGGTACCCACAGGTGATGTAGGGATGGCTCCCTACATTCTGGTGCCCAATGTGGGGCTCATGGATCCCTATGTTCTGGCACCCAAGGTGTGCGGCTCATGGATTACCTACAGAAGTAACTTGTTATCTACTTTGGTTGTCAATATTATCCGTGGAGTTTTGTCTTTTCTATTCTATTGCTATCTATCTTTTGTGAGAGGTTCCAAAAAAGCTAAAAAAGCCATCATCACAATTTTGAAAAATCAAAATAGGCAAAACTTTTTAAAATTATATATATAAATAATTTTACACACCTTGTCTTACAATAATATTGTAAGGAAAAGTCCTCTGGATGGAGGCAAACATCATATTTATACATTCTGTATATTTCAATTCAAATAAATAGAATTGTCAATGATCTCCACTCATCAGAGTTCATTCTCAGCTTACCAGTTATCTCAGCACATGAGAATATTTATCTCATTTAAAAAAACCATTACAAAGAGAAGCTTTAGTTAAAATGATTAGCAATTTTAAACTCATTAAGCATAAAATTCAAATTTGAAGAAAATTAGAAGTAACATTATTTAAAGATAAATAAAGTCTACTGGAAAAAAATACCCTAATTTTATAGTGGATGTTACTTGTCCATTGCTCTAAGTATGGCTAGGAAATTGGATAAAATATATGTGAATCTTTAATAGGAGTAATATTTCTGCATATACTATTTTTAATTTTCAGAGAATCAATATTACATTTAAAATTTTTGCCTTGATATAAATCAAAAATTCTACATTTACGTGTAAAATAACTTTTTAAAAGTTTATCAATATAATGAAACCTATTTGTTGATTAATAAGCAAGTGTTTCAACCAATCATATATATATATATGTATATATATTTTGAGATAGAGTCTTTCTCTGTCACCTAGGCTGGAGTGCAGTGGTGCAATCTCAGCTCGCTGCAACCTCTGTCTCCCAGATTCAAGCAATTCTCCTGCCTCAGCCTCCCGAATAGCTGGGATTACAGGCACTGGCCACTACGCCCAGCTAATTTTTTGGATTTTTAGTAGAGAGGAGGTTTCACCATATTGGACAGGCTGCTCTCAAACTCCTGACCTCATGATTTGCCTACTTTGGCCTCCCAAAGTGCTGGGAATACAGGCGTGAACCACCGCAAGTGGCCCTAATCAGATAATTTTGAATAGTTTGAGTATTCCCTTTCTTTTTAAAAGTGCCTTCATTTGGAAGAAAACTTATATGATTCCAGTGGTAATAAACAACAAAAAACTTCTAGGGTTAACAGATTAAAGACCACAGTAAAATAAAATATACTGAAATGGGATTATTAGGACAAGAGAATTAAAAATAAGGAAGTATGGTCAGAGAAGAATTTGCCTGGAGTTGAGATTTTTATACTGTGAGATTTTGATTATTGTGTAGTTATTCGTAACAGCCATGACTTTGTTATAATCATGTAAATAAGTGAGATTGCATATGATGGAGAAGAGATTTTAAAAGAAGTCAACAAACTCATAACCTAGTATGTTGTATTGATGCTCATAGGAAGAGCCCTAGACATAAGACATGTCTAATATTTTTAATGAATGGTAAGTAACAGAAATTGTGTACAAAACTTGTAGATTATAGTCTGATGACATATACTTCATTGGAGATTATTTATTCTCTTGAAATGCATGCATTTATCAAACATAAAAGTTAGATAAATTTTCCATATCAACTATTAATTGAACTACATGTGATTTGGAGGCTGTGACAGGCAAAAGGTAAAAGCGAATGATGTTGCCACAAGACACACCTAGCCTGAGATGAGGAAATGCAACCGAAAAACTTCTAGCCATGAGAATAAGTACAAAGAAGCAGATAAAACTAGATTTAGAAAACTCAAATTCAGTCTGCAGTGCATGTACCCAATTTTATTTGGGTGCTTGGTTTTTAAGCTTTCCTCATAAAAAGTATTGCTTTATTTGCATGTATTAAGCAGTTACTATTTGCAAAAACTTTACATTTATTCATTAACTGATAATAATTTAGTAAAATAAATAATTGGATTATCACTTTGTAGGAGAACTGAAGTTTAGAGTAATTGTGATTTTTTTCCAATGTCATGTAGCTAGTAGAAGTTAGAACCTGGATTAAAATTTATCACTGTTATATATTAGACAGCAATTTTTAAAAATTATGTCATTCTGCCTATTCTTATTCACCTTGCTTTTAAAATTTACTTTAATCATTTTAATAAAAGTATTTTAAGAATATTACAAAATCTCTTACATTCTCCTTCCTGGGATGTATGTACCAATAATATGAACTCAATGTATAAAATATTAATGATGTCATCAGAGATAACACTTGCCCCCCAAAAACCTCCTCAGTTATTCATTATTTATAAGAGAATATTGATTGATATGCATTTTGAATCATAAAAATTAAATGATATTTTATAAATACAGACCACATAAGATAAAATAGTCTAGGTATTGTATGAGTAAAAATGTAGAATTAGAAATTTGTGCAGACAAAATTATTATAAGCTGAATGGTGGAGACAAGAAAGGGGTACTAGAAAAGAAAACACAAAAATATAGCAATGTATTAGTTTTATAGAATTTATGTAAGCAAAATATATGTAACATTAAAATACAAATAAAATATAAATATAAATGTATTGAGTATTCTATGTTAATTCCATATGTGAAATAGAAAAGTGTATAGTGTATGAAAATATACATAAATGCATTCAAAATGAGTTCCATCATGTATCCCAAAGGGTTATGATTAATTGAAAACTAATAAATACAATTCTACAAAATTGGAATGGGCTCTTTTGGAAATTCGTTAGCTATGTACTTATTAGTGAGGTTGACTTCCAAGTAGATTATTTAATGGATAGTCACAGATAAATGTGAAATATGTGACTCTATACATGTGATTTTTGAATGTCCAATTGCATTTTTCCAATTGATATGTTTTTAATCTTTTGAAGATGTGTTACTCATTCTCATTTAACTGACTACTAATGCTACAAGTGATGTTCACCATGAAGGTACTTTAAAATGCCAGCTCTTAGGATCAGTCTTAACTCTTACAACAGTTGCACAATATGGCACTGATATATGGCAGGCGAGAACTCTGAACATGGGGCTGCCTGACAAGCAAGTGATTAAAAGCATGGAGAAGTCAACTGAGCAAAAGGTAAAAGAAAAAAAAAAAAAAAGAAAGTGTTGATTTTAAGGCCTGAGAAGCTTTTTCACACAATTTCTTGAAGTTCTCCTGAGATGGGAGAAGTACTCAGCCCACTCTAATTGAAGAAGGGTACTTCCAAATATGACCTTTTCATGTAGCCCAGGGAGTTAGACTATATTAACTCTTTTGTGGGTCATAAATGCATAAGGAAAGACTTTGAATACACCCTCTCCCCTTGTTGATCTGGTCTTCTGCTACCACTTTTCTATTAATCATTTTGAAGGTCAAATTCCCCTGAAAAAAGTCTAGAGTCTGCTATTGAGCCCTTTCTATATAATTTTTTATATCAGTTATTATACTATTCAATTTCTTAATTCTTATGTAAACTTTTAATCATTTTAGTCTCATTATTAATATTCTGTACTTTTAAAGATACTGTTCCAATATTTCTTCCTCTTCAGACATTATTTCCCTAGTTCACTGAACATGTTTAAAATAGCGAGTTAAAGTTTTTGTCTGGAAAATCTAATTTTTGGGCTTCCTCCTGGACAGTTCTATTTATTACTTTTGTTTTCCTAAATATGTGCCATAACTTCTTGTTTCTTTGTATGCTGTCTTTTTAGTTTGGGACTGGTTATTTTTAATATTATAATTTAGCAACTCTGGAAATTACATCATCTAAATAGCTTTGTCTTAAACAAGGCTGCATACTCTAAAAACACATATAGGCAAATACTTTAATTGCTTCTGTGTGTGCTGGTAGAAAACATTTGGGGCACAGGACAGACTAACTTAAAACCTAGGAGGAAAGTCTGGGAAATGAGATCTCTATAGGTACTTTGAAAAACCCTTTAGAAGATGTAATTTCTAAAGTTTTTAAATTATAATATTCAAAATATCCCATCCCCCAACCAAAAAGACTGAGCATGCAATGGGGAAAGGATTCTCTATTTAATAAATGGTGTTGGGAAAACTGGCTAGCCATATGTAGAAAGCTGAAACTGGATCCCTTCCTTAAAACTTACACAAAAATTAACTCCAGATGGATTAAAGATTTAAACATTAGACCTAACCATAGAAACCCTAGAAGAAAACCTAGGCAACACCATTCAGGACATAGACATGGGCAAGGACTTCATGACTAAAGCACAGAAAGCAATGGCAACAAAAGTAAAAATAGATAAATGGGATCTAATTAAACTAAAGAGCTTCTGCACAGCAAAAGAAATAATCATTAGAATGAACCAGCAACCAACAGAATGGGAAAAAAATTTTTGCAATCTACTCATCTGACAAAGGGCTGATGTCCAGAATCGATAAAGAACTTAAACAAATTTACAATAAAAAAACAAATAACCCCTTCAAAAAGTGGGCAAAGTGTATAAACAGACACTTCTCAAAAGAAGACATTTCTGCAGCCAACAAACATGAAAAAACTAATCATCACTGATAATTAGAGAAATGCAAATCAAAACCACACTGAGATACCATCTCACACCGATTAGAATGGTGATCATTAAAAAATCTGGAGACAAAAGATCCAAGATGGCTGATTTGACACAACTCCAGTGCATAACACCCAGGGAGAGAGACACAGAAACCCAGATATCTCCTAGTTCCAACCGAGGTACCAGGTGCATTTCAATGGGTCTGGTCCGATGGTGAGCAAAGCCCAATCAGGGCAGACCAAGGCAGGGAGGGGTGCTGCTTCACTGAGAAAGTGCATCTGACTGCTGAGTCCTAGGCTTCCCCCTCTGGAGCTCTGGTCCAGATACAGTGCTTCCCCCAAAGCCTCAGCAATGCACAGAACAGGATATCTTTGCCTGTCAAGTGCTGGGAATTACAAGCACAGAGTTGAATAGGAGCCTGAGGACTGAGCTATCGTCCCCTTCCCCTGCCTAGAGAGAGAGGAAGCTGTAAGCAGGAGCAGCTGGGCGGGCCCCTTCCCCCATGACCAGAGACAGAGGAAGCTGAAAGTGGAGATGTTCAGGTGTGAATGGGCAGGTCTCTACCCTCCCCCACAAACCCCAGAGGGCTGAAACTCTGACCCTACTGGGTTGCACACCCAGTGCCACAGTTTGAGATGAACCCTGAATGATCAAGCCCAGTGAAGGAAGGGCACAACCCACCACTAGAGGGGTGGGACTAGACTACATGTTTTAACAAAAAACTACGTAGCAATGGGATGGCTTTCTTGACAACCCAGCAGTGCCTACAGGTCAGTGGAAGATGTGGGCCTAATCTCCCAGTATAAACAAAAAGACACAGGAAGCTTCCCCAGTAACCTGAAGGAGTCCCTAGAAACCCAGTAGTACCTCATCAGGCAGACAAATGACCTCATCAAGCAAGTCCCTGACACCATAGCCAGGTAAGTCCACAAAGATGGGAAAGAAACAGTGCAAAAAAGATGAAATCATCAAAGACCAGAACACCTCTCCTCCTTCAAGGAATCACAACTCCTCAACAACACAGGATCACAACTTGACCGAGGAGTGCCACGAATTGACAGAAAGAGGCTTCAGAAGGTGGATAATAACAAACTTTTCTGAGCTAAAGGAACATGTTCCAACTCAATGCAAAGAAACCAAAAATCTTGAAAAAAGGTTAGATGAAATGCCAACTAAAATAACCAGCTTAGAGAAGAACATAAAAGACTTGATAGAGTTGAAAAATACAGCATGAGAACTATGTGAAGCAAACACAAGTTTTACTAGCCAAATCGATCAAGCAGAAGAAAGGATATCAGAGATTGAAGATCAACTCAATGAAATAAAAAGAGAAGGCAAGACAAGAGATAAAAGAGTGAAAAGAAATGAACAAAGCCTCCAAGAAATATGAGATTATGTGAAAAGACTTAATCTACGCTTGATCGATGTACCTGAATATGATGGGGAGAATGAATCCAAGCTGGAAAACACACTCCAGGATATTATCCAGGAGAACTTTACAAGCCTAGCAAGGCAGTCCAAATTTCAAATTCAAGAAATAGAGAGAACTCCACAAAGATATGCCTCAAGAAGAGCAACCCCAAGGCACATAATCTTCAGATTCACCAGGGTTGAAATGAAGGAAAAAATGCTAAGGGCAGCCAGAGATAAAGATCAGGTCACCCACAGAGGGAAGCCAACTAGACTCACAGCAGATCTCTCAGCAGAAACTTTGCAAGCCAGAGGAGAGTGGGGGCCAATATTCAACATACTTAAAGAAAAGAACTTTCAACTCAGAATCTCATAGCCAGCCAAACTAAGCTTCATAAGTGAAGGAGAAATAAAATCCTTTATGGACAAGCAATTGTTGAGAGATTTTGTCACCACCAGACCTGCCTTACAAGAGCTCCTGAAAGAAACACTAAGCATGGAAAGGAAAAAGTACCAGTCACTGCAAAAGCAGACCAGTTGGCAAAGATCAAAAATGCAATGAAGAAAATAAGTCAACTAACGGGAAAAAAAACCATCCAGTAACAAAATGGCAGAATCAAATCCACACATAACTATATTAACATTGAATGTAAATGGCCTAAATGCTTCAATCAAAAGACACAGACTGGCAACCTGGATAAAATGTCACAACCCATCAGTGTACTGTATTCAGGAAACCCATATCACATACAAAGACACACATAAACTCAAAATAAAGGGATGGAAGAAAATTTACCAAGCAAATGGAGAACAAAAAAGCAGGGGTTGAAATCTTAGTCTCTGAAAAAATGGATTTCAAACCAACAAAGATCAAAAGAGACAAAGAAGGATACTACATAAGGTAAAAGAATCAACCCAACAGGAAGAGCTAACTATCCTAAATATATATGCCCCCAACACAGGAGCACCCAGATACATAAAGCAAGTTCTTAATGACCTAAAATAAGATTTAGACTCCCAAACAATAATAGTGGGAGACTTCAACACTCCACTGTCAATATTAGACAGATCAATGTGACAGAAAATTAACAAGGATATCCAGGACTTGAATGCAGAGCTGGACCAAGAAGACCTAACAGACATATACAGAACGCTCCACCCCAAAACCACAGAATATACATTTTTCTCAGCACCACATCGCACTTACTCTAAAATAGACCACATCATTGGAAGCAAATTACTCCTCAGCAAATGCAAAAGAACAGAAATTACAACAAACAGTCTATCAGACCACAGCACAATCAGACTAGAACTCAGGATCAAGAAACACACTCAAACCACTTGGAAATTGAACAACTTGCTTCTGACTGACAACTGGATGAACAATGAAATGAAGGCAGAAATAAAGATGTTCTTCAAAACCAACCAGAATGAAGACACAACTTACCAGAATCTCTGGGAGACCTTTAAAGCAGTAACGAGAGGGAAATTTATAGCAATAAATGCCCACCAGAGAAGAGAGGAAAGATCTAAAATCAACACCCTATCATCAAAATTGAAAGAGCTAGAGGAGCACAATCAAAAAAACTCAAAAGCTAGCAGAAGACAAGAAATAACTAAGATTAGAGCAGAACTGAAGGAGATAGAGACACAAAAAACCCTTCAAAAACTCAATAAATCCAGGAGCTGGTTTTTTGAAAACATCAACAAAATAGACAGACTCTTAGCCAGATTAATAAAAAAAGAAAAGGGAGAAGAATCAAATAGATGCAATAAAAAATGATAAAGGGGATATCACCACTGACCCCACAGAAATACAAACTACCATCAGAGATTACTACAAACAGCTCTATACACATAAACCAGTAAACCAAGAAGAAATGGATAAATTCCTAGACACTTGTACTCTACCAAGACTAAACCAGGAGGAAGTTGAAACTCTGAATAGACCAATAACAATGGCTGAAGTTGAGGCAGCAATCAATAGCCTACCAGCCAAAAAAAGTCGAGGTCCAAACAGGTTCACAGGCAAATTCTACCAGACATACAAAGAGGAGCTGCTTCCATTCCTTCTGAAACTGTATCAAACAATACAAAAGTTGGGCATCCTCCTTAACTCATTTTATGAGACCAACATCATCCTGAAACCAAAATCAGGCAGAGACTCAACTAAAAAAGAAAACTTCAGGCCAATATCCATGATGAACATCGATGCAAAAATCTTCAATAAAATACTGGCAAACAGATTGCAGCAGCACATCAAGAAGCTTATTCATCATGATCAAGTAGGCTTCATCCTGGGGATGCAAGGCTGGTTCAACATATGCAAATCCATAAATGTAATCCATCACATAAATGAAACCAAAGACAAAAACCACATGATTATCTCAATAGATGAAGAGAAGGCCTTCGATAAAATTCAACAGCGCTTCATGCTAAAAACTCTCAATAAACTAGGTATTGATGTAATGTATCATAAAACGATAAAAGCTATATATGGCAAACCTACAGTCAGTATCATACTGAATGGGAAAAAGCTGGAAGAATTCCTTTGAAATCAGGCACCAGACAAGGATGCCCTCTCTCACCACTCCTATTCAATATAGTATTGGAAGTTCTAGCCAGAGCAATCAGGCAAGAAAAAGATATAAAGTGTATTGAATTAGGAAAGGAGGAAGTCAAACTGTCTCTTATTTGCAGATGACATGATTGTATATCTAGAAGACCCCATCGTCTTAGCCCAAAATCTTCTCAAACTGGTAAGCAACTTCAGCAAAGTCTCAGGACACAAAATCAATGTGCAGAAATTACAAGCATTCCTATACACCAATAACAGACAAACAGAGAGCCAAATCAAGAGCAAACTCCCATTCACAATTGCTACAAAGAGAATAAAATACCTAGGAATACAACTAACAAAGGATGTAAAGGACCTCTTCAAGGAGAACTACAAACCACTGCTCAAGGAAATAAGAGAGGACACAAACAGATGGAGAAACATTCCATGCTCATGGTTAGGAAGAATCAATATCATGAAAATGGCTATACTGCCCAAAGTAATCTATAGATTCAACACTATTCCCATCAAGCTACCAAGGACCTTCTTTACAGAACTGGAAAAAAACACTTTAAAGTTCATATGGAATCACAAAAGACCCCGCATAGCCAAGACAATCCGAAGCAAAAAGAACAAAGCCAGAGGCATCAGACTGCCGGACTTCAAACTATACTACAAGGCTACAGTAATCAAAAAAGAATGGTACTGGTACCAAAACACAGACATAGACCAATGGAACAGAACAGAGACCTCAGAAGAAACACTGCACATCTACAACCATCTGATCTTTGACAAACCCAGCAAAAACAAGCAATGGGGAAAGGACTCCATGTTTAATAAATGGTGTTGGGAAAACTGGCTAGCAATGTGTAGAAAGCAGAAACTGGACCCCTTCCTGACACTTTACACTAAAATTAACTCCAGATGGATTACAGATTTAAACATAAAACCTAACACCATAAAAACATTAGAAGAAAATGTAGGCAAAACCATTCAGAACATAGGTATAGGCAAGGACTTCATGACTAAAACACCAAAAGCAATGGCAATAAAAGCCAAGATAGACAAATGGGATCTAATTAAACTCCAGAGCTTCTGTACAGCAAAAGAAACCATTATTAGAGCAAATCGACAACCAACAGAATGAGAAAAAATTTTTGCAATCTACCCATCTGACAAAGGGCTAATATCCAGAATCTACAAAGAACTAAAACAGATATACAAGAAAAACCAAACAACCTCATTCAAAAGTGGGCAAAGGATATGAACAGACACTTTTCAAAAGAAGACATATATGAGGCTAACAAACATATGAAAAAAATGCTCATCATCACTGGTCATTAGAGAAAAGCAAATCAAAACCACACTGAGATACCATCTCAGGCCAGTTAGAATGGTGGTCATTAAAAAATCTGGAGACCACAGATGCTGGAGAGGATGTGGAGAAATAGGAACACTCTTACACAGTTGGTGGGAGTGTAAATGAGTTCAACCATTGTGGAAGACAGTGTAGCGATTTCTCAAGGATCTAGAAATAGAAATTCCATTTGACCCAGCAATCTCATTACTGGGTATATACCCAAAGAACTATAAATTGTTCTACTATAAAGACACATGCACAGGTATCTTCATTGCAGCCCTGTATATAACAGCAAAGACCTGGAACCAACCCAAATGCCCATCAATGATAGACTGGACAAAGAAAATGTGGTACATACACACCATGGAATACTACACAGCCATAAAAAATGATAAGTTTGTGTCCTTTGTAGGGACATGGATGAATCTGGAAACCATCATTCTCAGCAAACTGACACAGGAACAGAAAGCCAAACACTGTATGTTCTCACTCATAGGTGGATGTTGAACAATGAGAACACATGGACTCAGGGAGAGGAGCGTCACACACTGCAGGCAGTTGTCGGGGTAAGGGAGAGACAGTGGGGGGTGGGGAGGGAGGAGAGGGTGGGGAGGGATAACATGGGGAGAAATGCCAGATATAGTATGCACCTAAAGCAAAATAAATAAATTTTTTTAAAAATCTGGAGACAACAGATGCTGGAGAGGATGTGGAAAAATAGGAACACTTTTACACTGTTGGTTGCAGTGTAAATTATTAGTTCAACCATTGTGGAAGACAGCGTGGTGATTCCTCAAGGATCTAGAAATAGAAATTCCATTTGACCCAGCAATCCCATTACTGAATATATACCCAAAGGATTATAAATCATTCTATTATAAAGACACACATATGTTTATTGTGGCACTGTTCACAATAGCAAAGACTTGGAACCACTGAAATGCCCATCAAAGATAGACTGGATAAGAAAATCTGGCACACATGCACCATGAAATACTATGCAGCCATATAAAAGGATGAGTTCATGTCCTTTGCAGGGACATGAATAAAGCTGGAAACCATCATTCTCAGCCAACTGACACAAGAAGAGAAAAGTAAACACCACATGTTCTTAATCATAAGTGGGAGTTGAACAATGAGAACACATGGACACAGGGAGCAGAACATCACATAGGGGGCTTGTCAGGCAGTGAGTGGCTAGGGGAAGGATAGCAGGTGGTGGCGTCTAGAGGAGGGATAGCATTAGGAGAAATACCTAATGTAGATGACGGGGTGATGGATGCAGCAAACCACCATGACACATGTATACCTATGTAACAAACCTGCACGTTCTGCACATGTATCCCAGAAGTTAAGTATAATAAAAGTAATTAATTTTTAAAAATGCCAGAAAAAAAATAATATGCAGCATTTCACTTCCTTCTGGGTGGCAGCTTTAGTAGTGGGCAATTTCTGAGTCAGGTGAAATAAAGAGAAGCCCTTTGAGCCAGTCTTTCAAGGAACCAGCATACATATGAAAAGAATAATTACACTTATTTGTGAATGATATCCAGTCTTCTCACATACTGGGAATGTGAGCTGCTACTTCCAATATGACCAGAATTGAAAAGTGGGAGATGAAAATGGGGGGTAAGTTAAAATGCCACAAATTTCACTGTTCTGACCAAGATTCAGTTGTTTTTCTTGAGCAAGCACTGCTTGTTGCAAGCCTTTGGTTCACCTTCAGTGTTCCCCACAATGTATACTGACAGCTGTTCCCAGTTTTTTTAATTGCCTATTTTAAAAATTCAATTTTAGAGTTTCTTATCCCGTGCTTTCTTGAAGACTATGCTTTTCTTTTTCAATTCCTAACTTTTAAAATATAATTTAAATTAGTTTAGAAGTGATTAGACCTTTCTTAGTTAATGGCTTCTGAGAGGTCCATAGAAAATTTTTTAAAAAGCATATTAAGGCTGGGCATGGTGGCTCATGCCTGTAATCACAGCACTTTGAAAGGCTGAAGCAGGAGGATCATGAGTTCAGGAGATCAAGATCATCCTGGCAACTACGGTGAAACCCCATCTCTACTAAAAATACAAAAATTAGCTGGGTGTGGTGGCTCATGCCTGTAGTCCCAACTACTCAGAAGGCTGAGGCAAGAGAATCTCTTGAAACCAGTAGGCAGAGGTGGCAGTGAGTCAAGATGGCACCACTGCACGCCAGCCTGGGCGACAGAGCAAGACTCCATCTCAAAATACAAACAAACAAACAAAAAGCATATTAAATATTAATGTACTATATTTAAACTAAGCTGATCTAAAGCTTCCTCTCTTTTTTAACTTCTTAAAATGAAATTTAATTTTCACCCTTGAAACATTTGTGTGTAGTATCTTTAAAGATCCAAGACTTCTATTCCTGTTAATTTATACCAAAAATTTTTAGAAAAAGAACATTGTAGTATTCGTCTTTGCTAGTCCTTTTTTTGCTCAATGTAACAATAAGACAGACGCAAGTATCAGCATATTAAAATAATTAAAAAGAACACTAGCATTATCTTCTTCCATCACTGAAGCATAATACATGTAGTAATGTGTATAATACACCCATGCATAAGAAACAACAACCAGAAAATAATAACAGAGAGAAGCCAGGCATGAAGAATGAAGAGTAATAGGCTAATGATACACTCAAATTCCTGATTTAAGAGAGAGGGAACATTCAGCTGGCAGATATTGTAAGATGGATGATTTCTAATTTGACACTACTATGAAGAAAAATATTATTTTTTAAGTGTGGTTGATGTAAGCATGGTTACTTATGAGTGGGAAGATAAATAACTCTTGCAATAAAGAGGTAACCAGATAGAACTATGATACTTGCAAGCACCCAGGCAATAGTATTTTAAACAGAAAAAAAAATAACAAATTTATTGCATTAAAAAATCACTATAAAAAGTTAATACCTTTATTCCTGCTGTCAGGAGCAGAAAGAATGAATATGTATGACTAGGTACTATTGAATACGCTGTTTAAATGAATGTAGCAAATCATTTAAATGCTCCAGGGTTTTCTTTTTATTACCAAAATGTCATCTAGGTACACAGGCAATTTAATTATGTCAGCTCAAGTGTGCATAATTATGTCAACTCAACGTGCATTTTTATATTATAAAAAGAATAATTTAGAGTGTATATTTTTATAAAATCACCTTTTTATTGTTAGGGAAAAACAGCATGACAGTATAATTTTAGACTATTCTGTTCAAACTTGCTGTAAGTTGGTTAGATAGTAAAATATTACCTACATGATTAACACAAAACCTATAGGATTGTATTAATCACATGTATCAGAAAATAAAAGAAATGTAAAATTATTTATGGCAACAGAATTATATAATACTCAACACATACAACAATAAGATCTTATTATGGTCCCAAAGGGAGTAGAATTGAAGTAGAGCATTTAACAGAAATGTATTACTTCCTACAAAATGTATTTTTAAAATGTTTTCCTAAGAGAGTATCCTTGGGAAAGAGCATTAAATAAGTAGTTGTACTTAAAAAATGCTTATATATAAGGATATAAACACTGTATCCTGGGAGAAATTCCCAAAGTATAAAAATTATTGTGATGTCTTACTGTGGGAGAAAAGCCTCACAAGTTTACAAGCTAAGAAAGCAAGAAGACAAAAGTGAATTGTCTAGGAAGCTGGGCTTCAAACACTTGAAACATTTTTAAGGAGGAAACATGTTTGCTCTTTTTGAATTTCCAATTTTCCCAGTTGGTAAGCTACATGAGCACAAGGTACCTATCTTCTTATGATTTCATCAAAAACTTCCAGAAGAGTGCTTTGTCTATAATCAACGTGCAAATAATATTGTTAAGCAAATTCTAGGAAATGGAATAGTAGAGGACGCTTTAACAGTCAGTTTGAATCTAAATGCAAACAGAAAGGGGTAGAGCATGATGTTCAATGTTTTCCTGCCAAACTCACCAGTCAGGTGTGTCACTCCTTCCTGGAGTCACAGAGAGGCAGTGAGGTAGTACAGAAGGTAGACTGTTTGTCACCTATATATATTTTTTGGCTGGTAATTAAAAAAATGTTATCTTGTATAGAAATAGTATGAGTGTGGTTTTGAGTGAGTTTCTTAAACACCGCATGTTCTCACTCATAAGTGGGAATTGAACAATGAGAATACATGGACACAGGGAGGGGAACATCACACCCTTGGGCCTATCAGGTGGTAGAGGGAGAGGGGGAGGGATAGCATTAGGAGAAATAACTAATGTAGATGATGGGTTGATGGGTGCAGCAAAACACCATGGCACGTGTATACCTATGTATCAAACCTGCAGGTTCTGCACATATATCCCAGAACTTAAGGGTACATATATATATATATATATATATATATATATATATATATATATATATTTAAGAATGAAGAGTATATATATATATAATGAATTATTATTACATGGTATATGTATATATATGAAATAGTATGAGTGAAGGATAAAACCTATCACACCTATATATTCACTCTGTCAATATCAGAATCCTATTAGAATGTTTCATCGTTTCTCATTCATTGGTTGCCATTATACAGGTACAGCTGCTACAGTCCCACATTCATTTGAAAAAAGAATTATCATAATTTTTATACTCACCTATTAGAAAATGTGAACTTTTGCTTGAAATCCAGATCAAAGTGGTTGCATAGCAGGGTATATAACAAATCATAGTTTGTATCGCAGTGAGACAGAAAGCATTTTATGAATGTCTGGGTGCCAAATTTTGATACTGTTTTACAGTTAATGTTTAACATAGAAGATTTCATATTTTTCATTTCTATTGTGAGAACTACAGTTTAAATCAAAGAGTGTAAACATGACATTTATCTATTTTTAAACAAACATTACTGATAATTGTTTCTTTTGTGCAAAGGAACACAAATCTTGTCATTGAATTGTACAAACCATCTTCCAGTCTGGTGAGAGTCTATTATTAGCACATCCAATGCAGAAAGCATCTTTATTCAAAGAATTATAGAAACTTGGAACTGGAAGAATATTAAGGATCATTTCATCTAAATCCTGCATTTTACTAATGAGGTCCAGAAGTCCAGACAAGTCATTTGATTTTCACAAGGTTAGATCTAAATTCATAATAGGCTAAGACAAGAATTCCATTTTCCTTGCTCATTTGTTTACTGTGAAGGCTATGGTTCAGACTCTTTTTCTTCTCCACATGGTTCCAAGATGCACAAATTTGTTACTACAGTTGAGGCACATGACACCAACTGCCAACAACATGGCTCAGTTTTCAGTTTCCATGGTCTATGAAGTGTGAGTATTTGCATAAAGCACAAACTTCACTGTCCACCCTTTCATCCATTGATCAGTAAATCAATAGCAAATGAGCGTCATAGTCAGGAACAGACTTTCAAAGTCTGGCAGTGATTGTCCCTGTTCATCTCTTATCTAATGCTTTCACAGACAGCAAAGTACATAGTTGTGTTGCCTCTTTTATTCCAAATGATAAATCCGTGTGACATTTTACAAAAAAAAAAAAAGTATAATCAAGGGAGGGAATGGTCCAACAAAGACAAAAGTGCAGCGAAGGAAAAAAAAAAAAAAAAACATGAGAATGCTGGAAGTGAAATTGATTATGCTTAGGAGATTTGAAAATGCAATAGCAAAGCAACGCTAAGAGGAAATCTAGGTCTGTGTAAAATTATGGTGCAGACCACATTGAAAATGTGCAATGAAGAAAACAAAGGGATATCTCTTTAACATCTTTTATTTTATTAGTTCTAGGAACAAAAAGTTGTGCATGGACAAAATGGAGTGTTTACTTCCTGTGGTAGGTGGAATAGTGTCTTCCCAAAATGTCAGTGTGCTAAGCTTTGGAACCTGTGAACATATTACCTTACATGGCAGAAGGGACTTTGCAGATGTAATTTAATTCCAAACCTTGAGTTGAAGAGCACATCCTGGATTATCCAGCTGGGTCTAATGTAATCACAAGGTCTTTATCAGAGGAAGACAGAAGGGTGGCAGTCAAAGAAAGCGTAAAGAGGTTAGCCCATCTTATCATATGGGCTCTTACAAATGGATAACCTTGCATAGCAACCTCAGAGAAAATGTGACTATGGAGGAATGCTCAGAAAGATGCAATGTTATTGGCTTTGAAGATAAAGGAGTAGGATATGAGACAAGGCATATCAGCAGCCTCTAGGAGTTGAAAAAGGCCAAGAAACAGATTCTTCTCTCCTAGAGCATCCATAAAGGAACCTAGCCCTACACACACCTTGATTTTAACCCACGGAGACCTGTGCCAGACTTCTAACTCACAAAACTGTAAGATGATAAATTGGTATTGTTCTAAGCCACCACATTTTTGGTAATATGTTACTGCAGCAACATAAAACGAATACATTTGCTCTTTAAATTGCACATATTATCACTGACACTATTATTATATGGTGAAAATAACTTTGCAGAATCTAAATAGAATGTCAGTGAAGCTATAGAATGAATAGCTTACTAGGGAATGTTGACACTGCTGCTGTTCCAGTCGCAGTAACTTAGTGAAGACAGACTTATTTACAGAAATGAGGTGAGTGTGTGTGAGAGGATGGAGATGCCCCAGAGGAAGTGACAGCAGAAAATCACACTAGAGGAACTCTCAGACATATTTTGTGACATTAAATACTCCAGGAATGAGAAATATCAGCTGCATATCTACTCTTAGGAAGAAGAAGTATGAGAATTCACCAAGACATGAAAACATTATGAATAAGTTATGTGACAAGAAGGTAACACTATTCAAACTACCCGTGATAAGTCTTTTACAAAGAAATATAATATTTAATTATCCATATCTAATACTTTAAATCACAGTATTCCAAATAAATACTAGTTTAACTGCTTGTTTTATTTCCCTATACATTTGTAATTGACAGTAAGAGAGTTTTAAAAATTGTGACATATTTGCAAAAGTAATGGAGCAATCATATGTTCCATGACAATCATACTATTATCATTGATAATTATGACCATTTGGCACAGTCCTAGCTTGCATGATCCTTTTGATGGTGCTGCATTACCCTTCGCAAATAGGGCTGCCTGTGTTTGATCATGTAAATACAACACAATCATTTTTCCCATTTTCTTCTTGATGGACACGTGGGTTGTTAACAGTGTTGCTGTGATCTTGCTTCTAATGTATATTTTATTGAACAAATGTGTACATTTTCTTCATATATACTAGAAGGTGAATTGTCAGGATAGAAGATATATGAATTTTCAGATTTAGTACCAATTGTCAGGTAAAATCTTCCAAAGGGATTGTATTAACATTTACAAGTTTAATAATTGCATTAGTCCATATTCACATTGCTGATAAAGACATACCTGAGACTTGCCAATTTACAAAAGAAAGAGGTTTATTGGACTTACAATTCCACGTGGCTGGGGAGGCTTCACAATTATGGCGAAGGTGAAAGGCACATCTCACACAGTGGCAGACAAGAGAAGAGAGACTGTGCCTGGAACCTCCCCTTTTTAAAATCATCAGATCTCATGAGACTTACCTCATTATCATGAGAACAGTGAGGTTCCTGAACAGCACAGGAAAGATCTGCCCCTAATTAATCAATTACCTCGCACTGGGTCTCTCCACAAAACATGGAAATTTGAGATGAGATTTGAGCAGGGACACAGCCTAAACATATAAATATTATAAAAATATACTAACATATGATATTATAACTGTATATTAACATATAAACTTGTATTTATATAAGATGACATTAATTCATCTTAATTCCTAAATTTGGCATTGTTAGTCATTTTATTTTTTTACCATTTAGTTGAATATATAGGAATATTTATCATTGCAGTTTAAATTTGCATTCACCTGAAGATTCAATACCATTTTCTTTGCCCTTTGATCATTTTTTTTCTGTTTAGTTATCTTGTTATTTATTTATTTGTGGGACTTTTAAAATGTATTATGGTTATTTATATTGTCTAGCTCTTTTTATAATCTTTGAATTATTTTTTCTACCTCATTTCTTGCTTTCTCCTTTATCAAATGATATCCTTTGATGAATAGTTTTAAGTTTTTATGCACTCAACATTTTAATCTATTTTTGCCAAGTGATTTTTTGAGTTAATAAACTTTTTTTCACCCAAAGTAATAATGGTATTCTCTTGCTTTTCAGTAGAAGTGTCAGAGTGGATTTTTTTTTTTAGATTTAAATCTACAATTCTTGACATAATGTTCTTATATGTGGTAATGTGATGGTAAAATGTATTTTTGTTTTGTTTCCATGTGTACATCCAATTGTTCCAGTAACATTTGTTCAAAAGATCATCTTTTCACAACTGATGTACCAGTTTATCTCTAGATTTATTCCATCCTATGGCCCCTCCTCTCTTCACACTATGACTACCCACACACTCTTTCGATATATCTTCTTTTTCATTGTCCTGTAAGGTTTTAGGCTTGCCTATTTTACTTAATCTGCAATAGAAGCCTCATGGTTAGGCAAAATAAGCTTAGTAAACATGCATTACTAAGTAAATGCTATATACATAGCAGAGCTTACTATTGTTTTTAGAAGAAGATCCTGAGATCTCAAACATTTAAGGAAATATGGAGATGGGAGATGATTATTCTTACCTGGGGAAATAGGGGACATTTGTTAAGAGATAGGGAAGAATTTTTTTAACAGGCAGGTAAGAAACCAGCAATTTCAGAAGAGGGAGTAACTTGAGTACAGGCAGAAGATGATAAAGCTGTTTATCGAAGAGAAAAGAAATGGATGTGACAAAATTGTAAGCGGATGTGCATTTTAGGTTGTGTGTGAGTGTATGTGTGAGAGAGAATGTGTGTGTGCATATGAGTGCATTCGAGAGAGTATGTGTGCATGTGTGTGTGTATCTGTGTGATGTGTATGTTTGGGTTGAGTGCTAGGTGATAAATCTAAAAGGACAACATATTACCCAGTTCTAAAACACAGTAAACATGCTTTGGAGTGAATGCAAAAGTACATTGTGGTATGGGAAGAATATATTAGGTGTCTTGATCTAAAGAGGGCATTGAATGTTACTAGTGTTTAATATTTGTTTTAGCCAGAGGTATCCTCCATCTTTCATAAGTCAATGAGAGGACTCAAGGTTTCCTGAGGGAAGGATAAGAGTCACATGAGGAAGAGGAATTGTCAGTGGCCCTCGGATTTCTGGTTTTGTTTCTGGTTAATGTCATAATTTAATAAAGATGTTCATGGTTAAAGTGAATTTATAGATTTTGTTATCTAATTTTAACTGAATTAATGTTTGCAAAACAAGGCACATGCTGAAAATTATCACCGTAAAGAAATGAAAGATGGAAAATATTGCCAATCATGAAAATTAAGGTGAACAGAAAGACAAGGGTATACAGTTACCCTTTCACACCTAGGAGCAGTTTTTTTCAGATATTTATGACATATGTCAATTATCGGCTACTCACCTTTGTAACTAAATGAGTAATATATAAAATATATCATCTAGATTATTAACAGTGAGTTACTTTCTCTGTTTTTAACAGTTAAACTTGCCCTGCTTTTTGTTCTGTGAGAGATTAGCTAAAAATACTATGTCATCATGACCAGCTTATTTTAAAATTAAGTTTCTGAAGTCTGAAGACAAACATTTTTGGGTTTTGGTGCATTTAATCATGGGATACTTAATCCAAAACTCTTTAATATTTACTAAACTAAATAACCAATGTTTAGGAGCCTCAATTTACTACTTTTAAAAACACACAATTGAGGAAAAGGAATTCTTTCTGTGAGAAAAGTGGCTGAAATGTGAAATGATAATCAGCAAACAAAATTACAACAAATTAAATGAAATTGTTGTGAGTATATTTTTACTAGGAGACATTGAGAATATAGTTGAATATTTGAAAAATCAAAGATCAGAATGGGAAGACTTTAGTTAAACTGAATGAAAACACATGTATAAATGTGTGTGCATGTATGTGTATACATATAGGTATGTATGCTTTCATTCAATATATTGTTATTCAGTGTGCACATATATATATAGACACACATGCACACACATACACACACACACAAATTGTAGCTGCCTCATTCCTTTAAATGACTGAAAATCATGTTCATGATTCACATAACAAATTTGGTTTTGCTGAATATTTACAGTATTTTTAACTTTTTACTACCTGTGTTAGGAATAGGCCTTATAGTTACTCTATATTGAAATATCTGTGACTAGCAAATTTGTCTAATGAAGCAAAGTGTTAGCAAGTCTTTGATTGTCAGATATTTGCTATGTACTCTGCTGTGACCTTTATGAATAAGAAAGTGATACTTCACTCCCTACTGGCTGGATCTCTCTGCTATTCAGTTATTTTGTATTCAGGCAGGAAACTAAGGTTACTTATTAGCTACTTAAATTTCAGCATGTGGCACATTGAGCATATACATTGAGAAAGAGAAGGGAAGTGAAATTTGATGCTGAAAATGACATTTGGAAAATGCAGCCCTGGTGGGGGACTTGATTAGGTGGCTTGAGTCAAGAGTAAAATGCGCCATTTAAGGTTTGACTTTGAAAAGTTAGTTGGGTTTATGGTGGCTTTATCACAGATGAGATGGTGTTTTTGGAAAACTTAGGTAGATATGTTTCTAACAGCTGAGTCTTAATGAATACAGAGAAGTCAATGGAAAGTTTACCAAACAAATACATGGCGTGCTGCCTTTGTAAGTAGCCTTGTGTGGCTTGTGTTCATGACACAATACAGGTAGGCCTGGAGGTGCAGGTGTGGCAAAGACCACTAAAAGGGCATTATAAGTGATACTAAAAGCACACTAGAAGAGGGATTTCTAGTTTAATCAAAGTCTCATGTCAAAAATGATACAAAATTTTAGTAATATTTTTTGAACTGTTATGTTTTCCAGCAAGATCTTCAAAATAACTAAGTTCCACATGGGTTAAAGATGAAGTTGTATCCTTGAATTGTTCATGCTGTGTTTTATTTATTTATTTATTTTTATTTTACTACTTACATTTCTTTCTCTCTCTTTTTTTTAACCATTTTTCTAAATTTAATTTTGACTTTTTTATTTTATTTTGTTTTATGGAAACAGAGTCTGGCTCTGTCACCCAGGCTGGAATGCAGTGGCACAATCTTGGCTAATGCAACCTCCGCCTTCAAAGTTCAAGCAATTCTCTTGCCTCAGCCTCCCTGGTAGCTGGGATTGCTGGCCTGTACCACCATGTCCAGCTAATTTTTTGTTTGTGTTTTTAGCAGAGATGGGGTTTCTCCATGTTGGCCAGGCTTGTCTTGAACTCCTGACCTCTTATCCGCCCACCTCGGCATCCCAAACCGTTGGGATTACAGGAATGAGCCACTGTGCCGGGCCAATTTTTACTTATTTAAAAATTTTGTTAGTGCCATGTTTAGAAAGGCTGTGATGATGTGACTACCCAAAATCCTCTTATATTGCACTCAGATGGAAAGGAAGAAAGCAGAGGTCTTGTATTTGGGTTCACTTATGAGGTTTTACTATCTGTACTTTTTCTGTTCCATTATAATTTGTTTTATTTCATGACTATTACTGAACATGTGTTTGCAATAGTGAGGTGGGATTTTGCCAAATATGTCCAAACACTCTTAAGTACACCACTGATATACACATATATTTATATATTCATATCCTATATAATATGAATCATCATAGAAAGCATATTGTACACTAACCTATTCCTTTTTGTTATATCTTAAAATTTTTAACAAAGCTGCTTTCTAAGTACACTGGATGGTTGTCAGAGAATTCCTTGGTTGATTATTTGATAGCTCTGAGTTAAATGCTAAGCTGTGAATGCAGTAAGTGGTAAATTGACTTGATATTCCTAGATGGAGTTTTGCAGTTGAGGTTGTTTAGTTCCATTCTTCTCTGTGAAATAATATAATTGAATTGATTCCTACAGAGCTTATATAGAGAGCTTCAAGTGTCATTCCTTCCACTGTAAGACTGAATAAGCAGCTGTCATCCACTACCTGTATAAGCAAGTCTGTAGAACAAATTTGAATGAGTTAGCATCCTTTTGCATTGTTCAAGTCAATAGGGATCTTGTCATGACAATCAGATCAATCTTTTTTCTACTATTTAGCTCATGATAGCCTTTGTAATTAGTGCATATAGCATATAATATTTTGGCTACCAGAGTTAGAGCATCAGTTTGAATTTGGTTTAGATTTACTAAAACTCCACTGAAGCACATGGAAATAAATTTAACATTGGTTAGATTCAATTTAAAGAAGGATGTAAATGCATTGTCGGATTAAAAACTTTATTTTGTTGTGAGGACTCTTTCCTCTCTCCTTGCCATGCCAAATGGGGCTTAATGAAGAACAGGATGACAACTCACAGGCCTCAGGAAGGTTTGTTTTTACATAATAAATTCCTAATCAGACAGAGAGAATATCTCAATGGGTAAAATTAAATAAAATTAGTACAGCTGCCTGGTTGCTTCATGTTTATTTTTGAAAACATCAGTGACTACATCATATATTTTATTTATATTACATGACCCTTCTTTACAGTTATTTTATTTATTATTATTTTTTTTTATTTTACATTAGGTTCTGGGGTACATGTGCAGGTCATGCAGGGTTGTTGCATAGGTGCTTACTATATCTGGCATTTCTCACCATGTTATCCCTCTCCACCCTCCCGACCACCTGTTGTCCCTCCCCTAACCCCCCCCCCAACTACCCCCCAGTGTGTGATGCTCCTCTCTCTGAGTCCACGTGTTCTCATTGTTCAACACCTGCCTACGAGTGAGAACATGTAGTGTTTGGTTTTCTGTTCTTGTGTCAATTTGCTGAGAAAGATGGTTTCTAGATTCATCCATGTCCCTACAAAGGACACAAACTCATCGCTTTTTATGGCTGCATAGTATTCCATGGTGTATATGTGCCACATTTTCTTGTCCAGTCTATCACTGATGGGCATTTGGGTTGGTTCCAGGTCTTTGCTATTGTAAACAGTGCTGCAATGAACATATTTGTACATGTGTCTTTATAGTAGAATGATTTATAGTTCTTTGGGTATATACCCAGTAATGGGATTGCTGGGTCAAATGGAATTTCTATTTCTAGATCCTTGAGGAATCACCACACTGTCTTCCACAATGGTTGAACTAATTTACACTCCCACCAACTGTGTAAAAGTGTTCCTATTTCTCCATATCCTCTCCAGTAACTGCTATCTCCAGATTTTTTAATGATCGCCATTCTAACTGGCCTGAGATGATATCTCAATGTAGTTTTGATTTGCATTTCTCTAATGACCAGTGATGATAAGCATTTTTTCTTGTTTGTTGGCCTCATATATATCTTCTTTTGAAAAGTGTCTTTTCATATCCTTCACCTACTTTTGAATGGGGTTATTTGTTTTTTTATTGTATATGTGTTTTAGTTCTTTGTAGATTTGGGATATTTGCCCTTTGTCAGATGGGTAGACTGCAAAGACTTTTTCCCATTCTGTTTGTTGCAGGTTTGCTCTAATGATGGCTTCTTTTGCTATACAGAAGCTCTGGAGTTTAATTAGATCCCATTTGTCTATCTTGGCTTTTATTGCCATTGCTTTTGGTGTTTTAGTCATGAAGTCCTTGCCTATGTCTATGTCCTGAATGGTTTTACCTACATTTTCTTCTAGTGTTTTTATGGTGTTAGGTTTTATGTTTAAATCTTTAATCCATCTGGAGTTAATTTTAGTGTAATATATCAGGAAATGTTCCAGTTTCTGCTTTCTGCACATTGCTAGCCAGTTCTCCCAACACCCTTTATTAAACATGGAGTCCTTTCCCCATTGCTTGTTTTTGTCAGGTTTGTCAAAGATCAGATGGTTATGGATATGTGGTGTTGCTTCTGAGGCCTCTGTTCTGTTCCTTTAGTCTATGTCTTTGTTTTAGTACCAGTACCATGCTGTTTTGATTGCTGTAGCCTTGTAGTATAGCTTGAACTCTGGCAGTGTGATGTCTCGGCTTTGTTCTTTTTGCTTAGGACTGTCTTAGCTATGTGGGATCTCTTGTGATTCCATATGAAGTTTAAAGTGCTTTTTTCCATTTCTGTGAAGAAGGTCATTGGTAGCTTGATGGGGATAGCATTGAATCTGTAAATTACTTTGGGCAGTATGGCCATTTTCACGATATTTATTCTTCCTAACCATGAGCATGGAATGTTTTTCCATATGTTTGTGTCCTCTTTTATTTCATTAAGCAGTGGTTTGTAGTTCTCCTTGAAGAGGCCCTTTACATCCTTTGTTAGTTGTATTCCTAGGTATTTTATTCTCCTTGTAGCAATTGTGAATGGGAGGTTGATGTGGCTCTCTGTTTGTCTGTTATTGGTATATAGGAATGCTTGTGATTTCTGCACATTGATTTTGTATCCTGAGACTTTGCTGAAGTTGCTTGTCAGTTTCAGGAGATTTTGGGCTGAGACGATGGGGTCTTCTAGATATACAATCATGTCATCTGCAAATAGAGACAATATGACTTCCTCCTTTCCTAACCAAATGCACTTTATTTCTTTTACTTGCCAGATTGATCTGGCTAGAACTTCCAATACCATATTGAATAGGAGAGGTGAGAGAAGGCATCCTTGCCTAGTGCCTGATTTCAAAAGGAATTCTTCCAGCTTTTGCCTGTTCAGTATGATATTGGCTGTATGTTTGTCATAAATAGCTTTTACCATTTTATGATACATTCCATCAATACCTAGTTTATTGAGAGTTTTTAGCATGAAGTGCTGTTGAGTTTTGCCAAAGGCTTTCTCTGCATCTATTGAGATAATCATGTGGTTTTTGTCTTTGATTCCATTTATGTAATGGATTACGTTTATGGACTTCCATATGTTGAACTAGCCTTGCATCCCCGGTATGAAGCCTACTTGATCGTGATGAATAAGTTTTTTGATGTGCTGTTGCATTCAGTTTGCCGGTATTTCATTGAAGATTTTTGCATCAATGTTCATCATGGATATTGGCCTGAAGTTTTCTTTTTTATTTGGGTCTCTGCCTGGTTTTGGTATCAGGATGATGTTGGTCTCATAGAATGAGTTAGGGAGGATTCCTTCTTTTTGTATTGTCTGATATAGTTTCAGAAGGAATGGAACCAGCTCCTCTTTGTATGTCAGGTAGAATTCTGCTGTGAATCTGTCTGGACCTGGACTTTTTTTGATTGGTAGGCTATTGATTGCTGCCTCCACTTCAGCACTTGTTAGTGGTCTATTCAGGGTTTGAAATTCCTCTCTGTTTAGTCTTGGTAAAGTACAAGTGTCCAGAAATTTATCCATTTCTTCCTGGTTTACTGGTTTATGTGCATAGAGCTGTTTGTAGTAATCTCTGATGGTAGTTTGTATTTCTGTGGGATTAGTGGTGATATCCCCTTTATCTTTTTTCATTGCATCTATTTGATTCTTCTCTGTTTTCTTTTTTATTAGTCTGGCTAGTGGTCTATTTGTTGATCTTTTCAAAAAACCAGCTCCTGGATTTATTGATTTTTTGAAGGTTTTTTGGTGTCTCTATCTCCTTCAGTTCAGCTCTGATCTTAGTTATTTCTTGTCTTCTGCTAGCTTTTGAGATTTTTTATCTTCCTCCTCTAGCTGTTTCAATTTTGATGATAGGGTGTCAATTTTAGACCTTTCCTTGCTTCTCATGTGGGCATTTATTGCTATAAATTTCCCTCTCGACACTGCTTTAAAGGTGTTCAAGAGATTCTGGTCAGTTGTGTCTTCATTCTGATTGGTTTTGAAGAACATTTTTATCTCTGCCTTCATTTCATTGTTTATCCAGTCAACACGCAGAAGTAAGCTGTTCAGTTTCCAAATGGTTGTGTGGATTTGAGTGTGTTTCTTAATCCTGAGTTCTAATCTGATTGCGTTGTGGGCTGATAGACTGTTATGATTTCTGTTCTTTTGCATTTGCTGAGGTGTGATTTGCTTCCAATGATGTGGTCAATTTTAGAGTAAATTCGATGTGGTGCCGAGAAAAATGTATATTCTGTGGATTTAGGGTGGAGCGTTCTGTATATATCTATTAGGTCTCCTTGGTCCAGCTCTGCATTCAAGTCCTGGATGTCCTTGTTAATTTTATCTCTCATTGATCTGTCTAATATTGACAGTGGAGTGTTGAATATTAGAATAGACTGCCCACTATTATTGTGTGGGAGTCTAAATCTCAGTTAAGGTCACTAAGACTTGCTTTATGTATCTGGGTGCTCCTGTGTTGGGTGCATATATAATTAGGATAGTTAGCTCTTCTTGTTGGATTTATCCTTTTACCATTATGTAATGTCTTTCTTTGTCTCTTTTGATATTTATTAAAGTCCATTTTATCAGAGACTAGGATTGCAACCCCTGCTTTTTTTTGTTCTCCATTTGCTTGGTAAATCTTCTTCCATCCCTTTATTTTGAACGTAGGTGTGTCTTTGTATGTGAGATGGGTTTCCTGAATACAGCACACCAATGGGTCTTGACTTTGTATCCAGTTTGCCTGCTGTGTCTTTTGATTGGGGCATTTAGGCCATTTACATTCAATGTTAATATTGTTATGTGTGAATTTGATCCTGCCATTTTGTTAATGGCTAGTTTTCTTTCCTGTTAGTTGATTCAATTTCTTCATTCGATTTTTGGTCTTTGTACTTTTGCAGTGGCTGGTACTTTTTTGTTTCCGTGCTTAGTGTTTTTTTCAGGAGCTCTTGTAGGGCAGATCTGGTGGTGACAAAATCTCTCAGTAATTGCTTGTCCGTAAAGAATTTCATTTCTCCTTCACTTATGAAGCTTAGTTTGGCTGGATATGAGACTCTGAGTTGAAATTTCTCTTCTTTAAGGATGTTGAATATTGGCCCCCACTCTCTTCTGGCTTGTAAAGTTTTTGCCAAGAGATCCACTGTGAGTCTGATTGGCTTCCCTCTGTGGGTGACCTGACCTTTCTCTCTGGCTGCCCTTAGCATTTTTTCCTTCATTTCAACCCTGGTGAATCTGACAATTACGTACCTTGTGGTTGCCTTCTTGAGGAATATCTTTGCGGAGTTCTCCATATTTCTTGAATTTGAAATTTGGACTGCCTTGCTAGGCTTGGGAAGTTCTCCTGGATAATATCCTTGAGCATGTTTTCCAGCTTGGATTCATTCTCCCCATCATATTCAGGTATACCAATCAAGGTCTTTTAACATAATACCATATTTCTTGGAGGCTTTGTTCATTTCTTTTCTCTCTTTTTTCTCTTGTCTTGCCTTCTGGTTTTATTTCATTGAGGTGATCTTCAATCTCTGATATCCTTTCTTCTGCTTGATCAATTCGGCTACTAAAACTTGTGTTTGCTTCACAGAGTTCTCGTGTTTTTCAACTCTATCAAGTCATTTATTTTCTTCTCTAAGCTGGTTATTATAGTTAGCATTTCTTCTAAACTTTTTTCAAAGTTTTTTTTTTTTCTTTGCATTGAGTTAGAATGTGTTCCTTTAGCTCAGAGAAGTTTCTTATTATCCACCTTCTGAAGCCTGTTTATGTCAATTTGTCACACTCTTTCTCAGTCATGTTGTCTTCCTGTGTTGTTGAGGAGTTTTGATCCCTTGAAGGAGAAGAGGTGTTCTGGTCTTAGATGGTTTCATCTTTTTTGCACTGTTTCTTTCCCATCTTTATGGATTTACCTGGCTGTGATCTCAGGGAGCTGCTTGATGAGGTCGCTTGTCTGCCTTACGAGGCACTGCTGGGTTGCTAGGGTTTCCTTCAGGTTACTAGGTAAGCTTCCTATGTCTTTTTTGTTTACACTGGGGGTTAGGCCCGCCTCTTCTGCTGACCTGGAGGCCCTGCTGGGTGGTCAAGAACACCAAACTGTTGCTACGCATGCTTCCTGTGTTTTTTGTTAAAACATGAAGCCTAGTCCCACCCCTTTAATGGTGGGTTCTGTTTTCTCCTCCACAGGGATGGATAATTTGGGGTTCAGCTCAGACTGAGGTATTGGCTGCATAACCTGCTAGGGTTAGTGCTTCAGCCCTCTGGGGTTTGTGGGGGAGGGTAGGGACCCACCCAGCTGCACTGTCTGTCTCCCTGCTTTCAGCTCCCTCTTTCACTGGGCAGGGGGGAAGGGCGATAGCTCGGTCCACAGGCTCTCCCGGCTGGCTTATGTGATTATGTGTTTGCTTAGATCTGTATGCCAATCTGGGACATCATCCTGGATTATTATTCAACTCTGCACTTGTAATTCCCTGTGCTTGACTGGCAAAGATCCCCTGTTCTGTGTATCGCTGAGGCTTTGGGGGAAGTGCTATAATTGGACCTGAGTGCCAAAGGGGGAGCCTCTGACTCACCAGTCATATGCACTTTCTGGGTGAAGTGGCACCTCTCTCCGCCTTAGTTTGCCCTGCCTGGGCTTTGCTTACTGTCCGACCAGACCCATTGAAATGTTAGGAGATCTCTGTTGGAGCTAGGAGATCTCTTGATTTCTGTGTCTCTCACTGGGTGTTGTGCACTGGAGTTGTGTTTATTCGGCCATCTTGACTCTCCCCTCAGTTATTTTTGAAAGGCATATGCATATTGCATTTTGTTAGCTCATTTCTAAAAACACAGTTCTCCTGAAGGCAATGTTACTGTTTCAATTTAGTACTGACATTATTCTCTATGTCCAAATTTGGTCCAGGTGAGCAAGCAGATTTTTTGTTTATATGCCAATGCATGTTCAAAATCCAAATTATGTATTTGAACATAAAGGTATTATATACATATATATATTGTATATAATATACACACATATATAATATTGTGTTATGTTTATTTGTATATGAAGGGTAGTTATTATGGGTTGCAATCATGTTTCCTATATAAGTTTACCTTTTGATTTTTTTGAAGCAGGGTCTCACTCAGTCACCTAGGCTGGGGTACACTGGCACAATCATAGCTCACCAAAGCCTTGACTTCTTGGGCTCAGGTGATCCTCCCACCTTGCCCTCCTTAGTAGGTAGGACTAAGGGGGCTGCCACCATACCTGGCTGTTTTTGTACAGATGGAGTGTCAGCTGTTTGCAAGGCTCGTCTCAAACTCCTGTGCTCAAGCAATCCATCCACCTCAGCTTCCCAAAGTCCTGAGATTACAGGCATGAGCCACTGTGCCCAGCTGGTGTCAGTTTATCTTTCCAGATACCTAGATAATACCTTGCATCTAATGTATAAGCAGTATATGTTTTTTGAAAGACTAGTTGCCTGAAATATGGATGCATTTTTTCCTTTTTATAATATTTGAATTGCTTCAATTTTTATGTCCTCAATTCCTTTTTTTTTAATTTTTATTTTTTATTCTATTTTTTCTATATGTTAATGGGGTATGGGTGGTATTTGGTTACATGAGTAAGTTCTTTAGTGGTGATCTGTGAGATTTTGGTGCACCCATCACCTGAACAGTATACACTGCAACATATTTATATTATTTTATCCCCTCGAGCCCCTCCCATTCATCCCCCCCAACTCCCCAAAGTTCACTGTGTCATTCTTATACCTTTTCATCCTGAGAGCTTAGCTCCCACATATCAAGGAAAACATAAGATGTTTGGTTTTCCATTCCTGAGTTACTTCACTTAGGATAATAGTCTCCAGTCTCATTCAGGTCACAAAAGCTGTTAATACATTTCTTTTTATGGCTCAGTAGTATTCCATCATATATATATATATATACACCAATTTCTTTATCCACTTCTTGATTGATGGACATTTGGGTTGGTTCTATGATTTTGCAATTGTGAATTGTGCTACTATAAACATGCATGTGCAAGTATCTTTTCTGAATAATATCTTTTCCTCTGGGTAGATATCCAGTAGTGGGATTGCTGGATCAAATGGTAGTTCTACTTTTAGTTCTTTAAGGAATCTCCACATTGTTTTCCATAGTGCCTGTACTAGTTTACATTTCTACCAGCAGTGTAGAAGTGTTTCCTGTTCACCACATCCACATCAACATCTACCATTTTTTGATTTTCTGATTATGGACATTCTTGCAGGAGTAAGGTTTTGATTTGTATTTCCCTCATCATTAGTGATGTTGAGCATTTTGTTCATATGTTTGTTGGCCATTTGTATATCTTCTTTTGAGAATTGTTTATTCATGTCATTAGCCCACTCTTTGATGGGATTGTTTGTTTTTTTCTTAATGATTTGTTTGAGTTCATTGTAGATTCTGCATATTAGTCATTTGTCAGATGTATAGATTGTGAAGATTTTCTCCCACTCTGTGGGTTGTCTGTTTACTCTGCTGACTGTTCCTTTCGCCATGCAAAAGCTCTTTAGTTTAATTACATCTCCAATATTTATTTGTTTTTATTGCATTTGCTTTTGGGTTCTTGGTCATGAAATCCTTCTATAAGCCAGTGTCTAGAAGAATGTTTTCAATGTTGTCTTCCAGAATTTTTATAGTTTCAGGTCTTATGTTTAAATCTTTCTTGAGTTGATTTTTGTGTATGTTGAGAGATAAGAATCCAGTTTCATTCTCCTACATGTGCCTAGCCAATTATCCCAGCACCATTTGTTGAAAAAGATGTCCTTTCCCCCACTTTATAATTTTGTTTGCTTTGTTGAAGATCAGTTGGCTCTAAGTATGTGGATTTATTTCTGGGTTCTCTATTCTGTTCCATTGGTCTATGTCCCTATTTTTATACCAGTGCCATGCTGTTTTGGTGACTATGGCCTTATAGTAAATTCAAAAATCAGGTAGTGTGATGCCTCCAGATTTGTTCTTTTTGCTTAGTCTTGCTTTGGCTATGCAGGCTCTTTCGTGGTTCTATATGAATTTTAGAATTGTTATTTCTAACTGCAAATAATATTTTGATGGGGATTGAATTGAATTTGTGGATTGCTCTTGGCAGTATGATTATTTTCACAATATTTATCCTATCCATCCATGAGCATGGGATGTGTTTCCATTTGTTTGTGTTGTCTTTGATTTCTCTCAGCAGTGTTTTGTAGTTTTCCTTGTAGAGGTCTTCTGACTCCTTTGTTAGGTGTATTCCTAAGTTTTTTTGTTTGTTTTTGTTTTTTGTTTTTGCTAATATTGTAAAAGGGTTTGAGTTCTCCACTTGGTCGCTGTTGGTGTATAGAGAGCTACTGATTTGTGTACATTAATTTTGTATCTGGAAACTGCTGAATTATTTGATCAGTTCCAAGATGTGGATCAATTCCCAGAAAAATACAAACCTCCTAGCTTAAATCAGGAATAATTAGATACCCTGAACAGACCAATAACAATCAGTGAGATTGAAATGGTAATTTACAAATTACCAACAAAAAAATTCCAGGACCAGATGGGTTCACAGCAGAATTCTAACAGCCATTCTAAAAAGAATTGGCACCAATCCTTTTTACACTATTCCACAATATAGAGAAAGGAGAAATCCTCCCTAATTCATTCTATGAAACCAGCACCACCCTAACACCAAAACCAGGAAAGACACAGTCAAAAAAGGAAACTATAGACCAATATTCTTGATGAACATAGATGATAAAATCTTTAACAACATACTAGATAACAAAATCCAGCAACATATGAATAAGTTAATCCACCATGATCAAGTGGGTTTCATATCAGGGATTCAAGGATGATTTAACATATACAAGTCAATAAATGTGATACACCACATACACAGAATTAAAAGCAAAAATCACATTATCATCTCAATGGATGCCAAGAAAGCATTCAGCAAAATCCAGCATCCCTTTGTGATTAAAACCCTCAGCAAAATTGGCATACAAGGGTCATATCTCAATGTAATAAGAGCTGTCTATGACAAACCCACAGCTGACATAATACTGAATGGGGAAAAGTTGAAAGCATTCCCTCTGAGAACTGGAACAAAATAAGGATGACCACTGTCACTGCTCCTCTTTGACACAGTACTGGAAGTTCTATCCAGAGGTATCAGACAAGAGAAAGAAATAAAGGGCATCTAAATAGGTAAAGAGGAAATCAAACTGTCCCTGTTTGCTGACGATATGATCATTTACCTTGAAAACCCTAAGGACTCCATCAGAAAGCTTCAATCAATTTTAAACCAAAACAAGTGTAGCTTTTATGAGAGTGTTTCAGTGTGTGAGAGTGTGTGTGTGTGTGTGTGTGTGTGTGTGTGTAAGCACTTTGATCAGTAATTAAGGATGACTTCTTTCCAGAATCTACCTCTTTGTCACTCACACAGTATACCATATTCCTTGTCTTTGCTTTTATTTTTTCAAATATGTTTTATTTACTTACTACTGAAATTGGCTGAGTCTATTATCCTATTGATGAACTTCCATTTCTTTTTGAATATTTTTACTATCTCTGTTGCTGCATTTTATCAGTTTTACACCACTGTTAACTTTGCATATAAAGTATAAAGTGAGGGGCTGGGCATGGTGGCTCATGCCTGTAATTCCAGCACTTTGGGAGGGTGAGGTGGGCGGATCACAAGGTCAGGAGATTGAGACCATCCTGGCTAACATGGTGAAACATCGTCTGTACAAAAATACAAAAAAAAAAAAAAAGAAAGAAAAAAAAAAGAAAAAAAATAGCTGGGTGTGACAACTCATGTCTGTAGTCCCAGCAACTTGGGAGGCTGAGGCAGGAGAATCACTTGAACCTGGGAGGTGGAGGTTGCAGTGAGCTGAGATTGCTCCACTGCACTTCAGCCTGGGCAACAGAGTGACACTTTGTCTCAAAAAAATAAATAAATAAATAAAAGAGAACAAAGTGAGGAAGACAGGAGATGACAGGGAGTTTTCAGTGTTCTTCTGAGTGTGTTCCTCTACATAAGCACAATGAATGATTTAAGGCAGTAATTAACAGGCATAGATACTTATTGTTTGGTGATGAGGTTCCAGAAGTTAAAATACTCATGGTCTTTCATTCTTTAAAAATCAATGAGGAATAATAACAGTACAAATAATTTCTTTGGTCTTATATCATGGTATAGAAGTGTAGATTATATATATATTTGGCACTTTTTGAAGTTTAGAAAAAAACATTGAATTTTGATGATTTTTTTCAATAAAAATTGTAGATGTCTGATAAAGTCAGAAATGGAGATAGATTTTTTCATTTTTTTGTTAAATTTTTAAAAAACATTTATTTTAAGTTCAGAGGTACATGTGCAGGTTTGTTACAAAGATAAACTTGTGTCATGGATGTTTGTTGTACAGCTTATTTCATCACTCAAGTGTCAAGCCCTAGTGGATACTAGATATTTTTTTCTTAATCTTTCCCTCCTCCCACTTTCCACCCTCTGATAGGCCCTGGTATGTATTGACCACCTCTTTGTTTCCATATGCTCTCATCATTAGGCACCTATTTATAAGTGAGAAGATGCAATATTTGGTTTTCTGTTTCTGTGTTAGTTTGCTAAGATAATGGCCTACAGCTCTATCCATGTTCCTGAAAAAAACATAATCTTGTTCATTTTTACAGCTGCATAGTATTCCATGGTATATATGTACCACATTTTCTTATCCAGTCTATCATTGATGGGCATGCATGTGTCTTTATGATAGAATGATTTATATTACTTTGCATATGTAACCAGCAAAAAGATTGCTGTGTGGAATAGTATTTCTGTCTTTAGAACTTTCAGGAATTGCCACACTGTCTTCCACAATGGTTAGACAATAATTTACACTCCCCACCAACAGTGTATAAGTGCTCCTTTTTCTCCACAACCTCACCAGGATCTGTTATTTTCTGACTCTTCAGTAATAGCCATTCTGACTGGTATGAGATGGTATCTCATTATGGTTTTGATTTCCATATCTCTAATAATCAGTGATGTTCAGCTTTTTTTATATGATGGTTGACTATGCAGGACTTCTTTGAAAAGTGTATGTTCATACTTTTTCCCACTTGTATATTCAGTTTTTTTTCTTGTAAATTTGCTTAAGTTCCTTATAGATACTGGATGTTAGTCTTTTGTCAGATGTATAGCCTGTGAAATTTCTCTCATTCAGTAGGTTTTTTGTTTGCTGTATCAATAGCTTCTTTTGCTGTGCTGAAGCTCTTTTGTTTAATTAGTTCCCATTTGTCAATTTTTGCTTTTGCTGCAATTGCTTTTGACATCTTTGTCATGAAATGTTTACCCATACCCATGTCATGAATGGTATTGCCTAGGTTGTGTTCCAAGGTTTTTATAGTTTTTGGTTTTACACTTAAGTCTTTAATCCATCTTGAGTTGATTTTTGTATGTTGTGTAAGGAAAAGGTCCAGTTTCAGTCTTCTGCATATGATTAGCCAATTATCTCAGCACCATTTATTGAATAGGGAATCCTTTCACCATTGCTTGTTTTTGTCAAGTTTGTCAAAGATCAGATAGTTGTAGGTATATGGTCTTATTTTGGTCTACTGGTCTATGTGTCTGTTCTTGTACTTGTACCATGCTGTTTTGGTTACTATAGCTTTGTACTATAGTTTGAAGTTGGGTAGCATGATGCCTCCAGCTTTGTTCTTTCTGCTTAGGATTGCCTTGGATTTTCAGGCTTCTTTTTTGTTCCATATGAATTTTAAAATAGTTTTTTTCTAGTTCTGCGAAGAATGTCAATGATAGTTTAATAGGCATAGCATTAATCTATAAATTGCTTTGGCAATATGACTACTTTAATAATGTTGATTCTTTCTATATATGAGCATGGAATGTTTTTTTCATTTCTTTGTGCCATCTGTGAATTATTTGAATGTATTTTGTAGTTCTCCTTTGAAAGATCTTTCACCTGCCAAGTTAGCTGTATTTCTGGGTTTTGTGCTTTTGATGTGTGGCGGTTGTGAATGGGAATTTGTTTCTGATTTGGCTGTCAGCTAGACTTTGGTTAGTGTATAGGAATGCTAGTGAATTTTGAACATTGATTCTGTATCCTGAGTCTTTGCTGACATTGTTTATCAGCCTACAAAGATTTTGGGCTGAAATCATGGAGTTTTCTCTACATAGGATCATAACATCTGCAAACACGAATACTTTGACTTCCCTTCTTCCTATTTAGATTCCCTTTATTTCTTTCACTTGCCTAATTTCCTTGTCCAGTAGTTACAATACTATTGTGAATAGAATTGGCAAGAGAAGACATTGTTGTCTTGGGCCTGTTCTCAAGAGGAATGTTTCCAGCTTTTGAGCATTTTGTATGATATGAACTGTAGGTTTGTCATAGGTAGCTCTTATTAGTTTGAACTATGTTCCTTCAGTCTTAGTTCATTGAGAGTTGTTAACACGAATTAGTATTGAATTTTATCAAAAGGCTTTTCTGCATCTGTTGAGATAGTCACGTGGTCTTGTCTTTAGTTCTGTTCATGTGATGAATCACCTTTAATAATTCGTGTATGTTAAACCACCCTTGCACTCCAGAGATAATGCCTACTTGATTATTGTGGATAAGCTTTTTGATGTGCTACTGGATTCAGTTTGCCAGTGTTTTGTTGAGGATCTTTGTATTCATTTTCATCAAGGATATTGGCCTGAAGTTTTCTTCATTGTGTTTGTCTGCCAAGTTTTGGTATCAGAATGATGCTGTCATCATAGAATAAGCTGGGAAGGAGTCCTTTCTCCTCAATTTTTTGGAATAGTTTCAGTAGGTACCAGATCTTTTTGTACATCTGGTAAGATTCAGCTGTGAATTTGTTTGGTCCTAGGCTTTTTATTTTTTATGGTAGGCTATTTATTACTGCCTCAATTAGAGAGCTTGCTATTGGTCTGTTCAGGGATTCAATTTTTCCCTGGTTCACTATTGGGAGACTGTGTGTGTCCAGGAATTTATCCCTTTCTTCTGTATTTTCTAATTTATGTGCATACAGTTGCTTCTAATATTCTCTGATGATTGCTTATGTTTCTGTGTGGTTAATAGTAATATCTCCTGTGTCATTTCTGATTGTGTTTATTTGAATATTTTCTCTTCCTTTTTATTGGTCTAGCTACCTATCCTTTTTTTTTTTTTTTTTTCAAAACTTCAGCTCCTGGATTCTTTGATCTTTTGAATAATTTTTGACATCTCAACCTCCTTCAGTTAGGCTCCAATTTTGGTTATTTCTTGTCATCTGCTAGCTTTGGATTTGTTTACCTTTGGTTATCTAGCACTATTAGTTGTGATATTAAGTTGTCAATTTGAGATCTTTCTAAGTTTTTCATGTAGGCATTTATGCTATGAATTACCCTTTTAACTGTGCCTTTGCTGTGTCCCAGAGATTCTGGTATGTTGTTTGTTTTTTCTCATTAGTTTCAAAGAACTTCTTGATTTCTGCCTCTATTTCATTATTAACCCAAAAGTTGTTAAGGAGAAAGTTATTCAATTTCCATGTAAGTGTGTAATTTTGAGTGAATTTTCTCATTTTGATTTCTAATTTGATTGCACTGTGTTTTGGCATTTTCTGAGGAGTGTTTTACTTTCAAATATTTGATTGACTTTAGAGTATGTGCCATGATTTAAAGAAAAGAATATATATTCTGTTTCCTGGTGGAGAATTCTGTAGATATTTATCAGGTTTATTTGATCAGGTGCTGAGTTCATGTCCTGAATATCTTTGTTAACTTTCTGTCTTAATAAACTAACTAATATAATCAATGAGTTTATAAAAGTCTCCCACTATTATTGTGTGGGAGTCAAACTCTCCTTGAAGTTTTCTAACTTTCTTTATGAATCTGGGTGCTCCTGTGTTGGATGCACATATATTTATAACAGTTAGATCTTCATATTGAATTGAGTCCTTTACCATTATTTAATGCCCTTCTTTGTCTTTTATAATCTGTGTTCGTTTATGTCATGTGGGGGGTCACCACCTGCTGAGGTCTGACCCTCAGACCCAGGCTTGCATGATGGATGAATAACATACACCGACATAGATCTTTTGCCTGTCAGTCCAACTAAGGGACTCTGCTTCCTCAGTCTGCAGCATTGCCTCTATCAGCCAGTGAGTTAACATTTATTTAGTACAGATTAAATCACAAAGGTCACCAGTAAACACCACTAGAAGGTAATTAACAATGCCAACCCCCAGGTAGAAAGCAATCATGCACCTGCAGATAGTCAAAAGTTTTTCTTAGGACCACATGAATAAACAAGCAATTTAGATAAACTCCCTTATATTCCTGTATTATTTATCCTTGCTCTTAGCTCAAAGAGGATTAGGCTGCCTTCAGCCATAAGTCTATCCTGAGGCTTTTTGAAAACATTCCAGGCTTCTAAGAAGGTTTGTGTCTATGTTACAATTTATCCCACCATCCTGACTGAACCTCTACAGTTTTAAAGTCTGATTTATCAGAAACTAGGATTGCAACCCCTGCTTTATTCAATTTTCCATTTGCTTGTTAGATTTTTCTTGATCTCTTTATTTTCAGTCTATGTTTATCACTGCAAGTGAGATGGGTCTCTTGAAGACAGCATGTCAATGGGTCCTGGTTCTTTATTCATCTTGCCACTCTGTGTCTTTTTAATTGGGCATTTCGTCCATTTTAATTTAATGTGAGTGTTGATATGTGTGGATTTAATCCTGCTAGCATGATGTTAGCTGGTTATTTTGCAGACTTGTTCATATGCTTAGTTTATAGTGTCACTGGTCTGTGTACTGCAATGTGTTTTTGTAGTAGCAGGTCTTTCCTTTCCATATTTAGTGCTTCCTTCAGGAGCTCTTTGAGACATATTTATTGGTAACACATTTCCTCAGCATTTGCTTGTCTGAAAAGGATCTTATTTCTCCTTTGCTTATGAAGCTTAACTTGGCTGTATATAAAATTCTGGGTTGGAAATTATTTTCTGTAAGAATGTTGAATATTGGTTCCCAATCTTTTCTCGCTTGTAGGATGTTGGCTGAGAGGTTTACCATTAGTCTGTGGGGCTTCCCTTTGTAGGTGTAGGTTATATTTTCTTTATAGAATTCCAAATATTAGTGGCATTTTTCTTCAGTTTAATATACAAAATACAGAATTTTAATGAAAACTTGAGAAATAGTGAATATTCATAAAAAGATTTAATATTGTTTTCTCTGTGCCATATGTATAATTTGTTTTACCTTTATTTCCAGCAGCACATACCTACCCACACATACCCTACTAAAAACTGTCTGGAAGAATAGTGTCTATGCTACTAGTTTATAAGCCAGTCTTTCTTTCCCAATGTTTTTTTACTACCCCAAAGGTTATTAATGATAATGCTCATTTCCAAGATAATAAAACTATAAAGTTGGCTTTATTTAATTGTAACTTAAGATTTGATCTGTTCATTGAGTTGCTGGGAAACACATATACCTTATAAGGGAAAAATGGTGAAGCAGTAATTCATATTTTTGCATCCAGACTCAATTACATACTAGAATAATAACATTAGACCAATCATCTAACTTTCCAAAACACAATATTCTCATTTGTAATATAATTTAAAATGACATCGACCACAAAATATTTTATGAAATTTATATGTCATAGTATCTACAACATTCCCTTCTATTGATCCAATATCAATTGAGTATTTATTTTAATCACTGAAAAGGTAATTGTACAAAGGTAGACATTTGAAAAATTAGAGAAAAGATGTAACAAAATGTTTGCTAGGGTTTCAATGCCTGGTTAAGTAATAATGGACATTTTAGTCCTCACTATACTTATCTGTAAATAGGGATATAATAAAACTCAATTAATAAAGCTATATTTAGCATTAAATGAGATAATACGTATAAAACTTATCACAGAGATTGACATATTGTAAGCATTTGGTAAGTTAAACTATTATTATTTTGTTTTAGAAACTGTGGTTGTTAAACCTGTACTCTCTGTCAGCCAACAGATAAAAGCAATATTGAATATTTAGGAATATTGTTGTGGTGACTATAAACCTGATAGTTACTATATTTATATATGTAATTATGTTCCTTAAGACCAATTTTCTGTTCAGTATAATATATCAGCATATAGAGGCAGCTGTAATGTCATGATAATTTGAGTAATCAAATAATATTTGAAAATGCATATTAATCTCACAAACATATATAAATCTCATCATTGCTCTTTAATGATAAAAAAAAAAGGGGTATATACTAAGTCATTGTCCTGAGAAGAATTTGGTTATATTATCTTGAGTCATTCTGCAATCACTGTACCTAGGTTAACATCATTTCCCAACAGCTTGCCAAGACGGCTTATGATTCCACAATAACTTAGTACTTAGGGACTTAAAAGAAGTCCAAGTATGTTTTAAATTAGCATATCAAAGTGATGTGCTTGCCAAGTGCTTTGAAATAATTATTAATTTAAGTATTTTAAGTATTTTCTCTAAAATATAATTTATAATTTTGATTTGAAGAAATTATTAACGAAGGAGAAATACTAATATGCTCCTTTACACTTGCCCCGACATATCAATGATATAATTATAATTACTAAATTGAATTGCTTTTAAAGGGAATAAAGATTTTAGTTGCTTTAACTGGAATTTTTCTAGGTTATTCTAAAATTCTTAATATGGTGAAATAATTTTAAAAAAACAAGAATTTAGTATTCTTATTTGGATTTGTGAAATTGTATTTTTATTCAGAATATAGAGATACTTAAAGGATTAAGATTTGGTTCCTTTTGGCAGTGAAATGAAAATTGGGATAAAATTATTTAGGTTCTTTATTGTTTTTTAAAAATATTGTTTTCTATTTTTGTAAAAGTTTAAGGATAAACTGTATGAATATGTTGAAAAGCTGATTTTAAGAAATGCCAATTAGAAAATGATATCAATTGTCTGAAGAGCTAAATTATCACATTAATCATTTATTGTGAGAATAAATTTAATCAGCTTTTATCCTTATGTTTTGTATATGGGGATTAATTAGGGCACCTTTTAAAATCTTTTACCTAATTTCAAGACTTTTATAAAAGAGCCTTACAACTTTTTGATTAATTTCTAATTTTTTGAATAATTTGAAATTATGAAACTATTACTTGATAAATCAATAATTTTAGCATACAATATTTTAAATTTGGGGACAGATATCCTCAATTAAACCAATCATGCATGAATAAGTAGGTATTACTTCTGAAGCACTTTATATTTATTTTATGCTGTTAGATGTAGGCCATACTATTTTAGTTAGTTTAATTTGCACATAACAATTAAGTGAAATATTGTTAGAGAAATATTATCCCAACAGTAATATTTTTCCTAACTTTAGAGATGAAAGATATTTGTCAGTTATATTTCCTGCAAAGAAATCATAAAAGATATAAGAATATATCAGATTTAAGGTAAGTGAGAGTCCAATTGCTGTTGCTATGTAAAGTATATTACAACCCAAGCTTGCTGAATCTACTTATGGAAAAGTTTATTTTATATCCTATATTTCATGTGTAAACTGTAATTGTTGAGAAGCATTTGACCCCAGTATGGGGCTTTTCATATACCACTTAGGGGCCTAGCAAATTATAAACACCTAAAGGACTCTGGGCCTGGTAACACTTTGGGTCTGATTCCTGTAGACCTCTGCTATTTGCAGTTGACTGAAATGTAAACAATTATAAAGATGCAGTATTAAATCATGACTGCATGAAATTAACTCTGGTACATAATATGCTACTTTTATAATTTTGTAGCCTCCTATTGCTAGTGAGCTCAAGTTTCTTGAGAATTTTCTTACAATACTGTGTGACACTTACCATCTCCACATGAGCAGTTTGTCTCTCCAGTAAATATCGCATAGCAGCAAAAAGTGATCTTTCATGGTCTTCACATTTTTAAATCATATTTAATGCAATACTGTCAACCTTGAATAACATCATCAGACTCATACAAAGTGTCACTTCTAATGCTGAAAGTGCATGCAAGAAGCAGAGAAAAGTCATATTACAAGAAAAAGCTGAATTGCTTGATATATACTATGAATTCATGTCTGTAGCTGTAGTTAACTGCCATTTCAAGAAAAAATGAATCCAGCATGAGAATCATTGTAAAAAATAAGAAAAGAAAATTCATAAAGCCATCACTGCAGTTACACCAGTATGTGCAAAAAACTTGTAGTTTTTGCAAAATCCTGCTTTATTGCATATTAAAATTCAACTTTAATGTGAGTGCAGGTTTTCTATAAGAAAGGCATATCTATATATCTAACATAATTCAAATAAAAGTAAAGTTCTTACGTGACAACTTAAAGTAAAGGAAAGTGAAGTATCTAAAACTGATGAATTTGATGCCAGCAAATGATAGCTTGATACTTTTAGAAAGGGGCTTGGCTTAGAAAATGTCAAGCTAATGGAGAAGTAGTTTCTACTGACCAAGAAGTAGCAGATGACTGTCCAGACACCATTAAAAATCATTAAGGAGAACGTATATCTGCTTGAACAGGTGTTTAATGTAGACAAAATCATCTTATTCTAAAAAAAAAATGTCATAAAGGAGACATTAGTAAAAAAGAAAAGCAAGCACCAGGATTTAAGGCAGGGAGGAGGAATAAGTTAACTCCACTGTTTGGTAAAAATGCAGTCAGGTTTACAATCATGACTGCTCTTATCTACAAAGCTGCTAACGCCTGAGTCTTGAAGGGAAAAGATAAATACCAGCTGTCAGTCTTTTGGTTGTACCACAAGAAGGCATGGAAAATGAGAATCCTTTTTCTGGTTTGGTTTCATGGATGTTTTGTCACTGAAGTCAGGAAGTACTTGCCAGCAAAAGACTGTCTTTTGAATTGTTTTGATATTGGACAATGTCCCTGCCCACCCAGAACCTCACGAGTTCAGCACCGAAGGTGTTGATGTGGTCTGCTTGCTTCCAAACACCATGAAGTAATCAACCAAATTAAACCATTATTCATGTTAATTTACAGAAATATTTTGTCATATATTTTTTTTTGTCCAAAAATGAGTGTATGAAATTGTATCTGTTTTAAATTTCATTCCCCCTGGTTACAGTTATGTTTGTGCATCATTAGTATGTAAATCGGCTATGTGTGTGCCTTTTAAGAGTTTTGACTGTTTTTGTAGGGAATTCTCCTTTTTCTCATAGATTTCTAGAAGCTCATTATATACTCCAGATTTGAATCTTTTGTCAGTGATGCATTTTTTTAAATATCTAATTCCTCTAGCTATGGATTGTCTTTTTCATTGTTTCATGTTTGTCTTATGGTAAAGAGGCTTTTTAACATGCCTTATTTAGAAGAACAAGTTCTCCTCTCTTTATAATGACGTATTTAGAAAACCTCATCTACTTATTATTATTGAAACAAGATGTCACTCTGTCACCAAGGCTAAAGTGCAGTGGCATGATTACAGCTCACTGCAACCTTCACCTCTCAAACAATCCTCCTGCTTTAGTCCCATGTATTTGTAACTACAGGTGCATACCACCACACCTGGCTAACTTTTTATATATTTTTTTTGTAAAGATGAGATCTAACTATATTGCCCAGGCTGGGATTTAACTTCTGGATTCAAGTAATAGGCCTCTCAAATTGCTGGGATTACAGGCGTGAGCCACCATGCCTGGCCTCATCCCGTTTTTGTATAATGAATTATTTCCCCCCATGTTTTCTTCTGAGTATTTATCATTTTGTTTTTTATATTTAGTTAATGTACATTATTTCCAATTTTTTGGTTCATGTTAGAGGTAAAGTTCAAATTTTTATTGTTAATCCATCTTGCCATTATTTATCTGTAAAGTCCTTTGTAATATACTAATCTTCCCAACATGTTTGACAAATCATAGGGTTACTATTTTGTTTCCATCATCAATAACCTACTGTTTAAGATACTATCACCTTATAGTCATCTTAATGTCTTATAGATACTCACTATTTCCTCTTCTCCAAAGCCACTATTTTTATAAGTTGGTCTTTCATTTTCACATGAATATTAAAGTGGGCTTATCAGATCTGTAAAAAGCTAGTTTGGATTCTAAATAAAGTGGCATTTAATTATAAATTAAATTGAAAAGAACTGATATCCTAAAGACATTTAACTTTTTTCCAACAATAGCATATGTCTACGTTTACTCAAGTCTGTGTTACTGACTTTCAATAGTGTCACAATTTCTCTGTGTATGTCTTACCATGCCTTGTCAAGGTGTGTTCTACAGTTTCCTGTGGAATCCATTTGTAAAGTCTTTCCCTAAGTGTTATGGATTAAATATTTTTGTTTCCCCCCCCCCCCCCCAAATTTCCATGTTGAATGCTACCCCCCAATCTAATGACATCTGGGTTTTTGGAGGTTTATTGGGTCTTGAATGTGTAAAGCCGATGAACGAGATTAGTACCTTATAAAAGAGGCCCCAGAGAGATATTTGCCTCTTTCACCAAATGAGTAAGAAGATGATCATCTGTGAGCCAGGAAGTGAGCCCTCACCTGATGTTGAATATAAAGGTATCTTCTTAAACTTTCTAACCTCCAGAACCAGGAAAAATAAATTTCTGGGTTTTTTTTTCTCATGTTAGTCTATGTCTATGGTAGTTTGTTACAGTCGCCCAGACAAACACACCAAATATCCAACAGCTTTTGATATTATTGGTAAATGCTATTTTTAAAATTTCATCTTTAAGAAGGTGTTCCTGGTGTATCAAACATAAATTAATGTTTTCCTATGCATTTTAACTCTAATCCTGCTAAGCACACATATTACACTTTATAATTTAATATTTTCTCTTGGATTTTCTATATATATAGTCACATTGTCTAAGAACATACAATTTACATTTATTTTGATTATCATATTTTCCCATCTTTTCCTTAACTTATTTCAGTGGCGAGAATTTTTGGTAAAATGTTGAGTAAAATGGTTGATATTGGGTAGCTTTTTCTCAGCCTGATGTCAGAGAAAAATATTTAATATGATAAATTATGATGATTCATTTTCAAATATTAGAGTAATCTTGAGCTCTCAAATTATATTCAAAATGTCATGGCATAATGCCATTTTGTAAATATTGTCAATATTTTTTATTCTATGAATAAGATAGGTGTACACATTTTTTCATGTTATGGGATAGGATTTTATTGTTGTATGGATAGAATTGCCTAATTTTCTATTTCTTGTAAGACATAATATTTGTACTATCTTATATTATAATATTTAGAAGAAATCATTGAAAGAGCCATCTGAATCAGAAGTTATCTTTGTGGGATAAGATCTGCACATGTACCCCAGAACTTAAAGTGTAATTAAAAAAAAATCAGTGTCTTAATTCCTTTTAAGTTATTTATGTTTTTTTCCTTTTTGTTTCAGTATTTGCTACTATCTCCCCCCTGCCACCACTAAGGCATTTGGTCATTTTATTACATTTGAAAATGTATTGGCATTAATTTGTTACTAACAACCTTTTACTAGTAAGTCAGCACACTCTGTATGATTTCAATTCAGACACAACTCATTTGATTGATCACCACTTTATTATACTTTGTAAATATTGCATTGTTTACAAATTGAAAGTTTATAGCAACTCTGCATCCAGCAGATCTGTCAGTGTTATTTTGTAACGGTATATGTTCACTTTGTGTCTCTGGATCACATCGTTGTAATTCTACCACTATTTAAAAGTGCTTCTTAGTATTATCTGTTATGGTGATCTGTGATGAGTGATGTTTGATGTCACTCATCAAAATTGCAATTGTGTTGAGTTGCTATGAATTGTGTCCATATAAGATGATGAACTTAATTGGTAAATACCATGTGTGTTCTGACTGCTCCACTGACCAGCCATTCTCATCTCTCTTCCTCTCCTTAGGCCTCCCTAGTCTCTGAGACACAACAATATATTTAGGTCAACTAATATTCTTACAATGACCTCAAAGAATTCAAGTGAGATGAAGAGTTACAAGTCTGTTATTTTGTATCAAAAACTAAAAATGATTAATCTTAGTGAAAAAGGCCTGTCAAAAGCCAAAATAAACCAAAAGCTAGGCCTCTTGTGCCAGTTATCCAATTTGTGAATTTAAAAGAAAAGTTCTTGAATGAAATTAAAAGTGCCACCTTTAGGTCAAACACCTTGTCTCTAATTCAACCTCTAGATCTCAGGGCGTATAATAGTTCCTATAAGAAAGGCATATCTATATCTTTAACATAATTCAAATAAAAGTAAAGACTACTTCATTGATTTAATTTTTCTACTTTTTTGGGGATGAGGGAGACAAGATCTCACTTGGTCAACCAGACTGGAGTGCAGTAGTGGAATCATAGCTCACTGCAGCCCCAACCTGCTGGCCTAAAGCAGTCCTCCCACCTTAGCCTCATGAATAGCTGAGACAACAGGCATGGACCACCACACCTGGCTAATTCTTTTTAATTTTTTTTTATAGAGATGGGTTTCATTCTGTGGCCCAGGATGTCTCAAACTTCTGCCTTCAAGTGATCCTCCTGCCTTGGCCTCCCAAAGTGTTGTGAGGCCAAAGTGTGGTAACATGTTGGGACTTACATTGGACCTTTTCTAAAACTCTCAGCTACATCACTATCTGTATTTCTCCATCCTCATAAAGCCAGTATGCATTGCATGTATGATGCCTACCCCCCATCTAAACCTGCTCCACTTTTAGGCTCCCTCATTACCTTAAAAGTTATTATTCACCCAAATATCAAAGCCTCACATCCAGTGTCATCACTAACTCCTCTCTTCCACATTGGCCAAATTTGTTGAAACTACATTTAAAACTATCCAAATTCAAACATTTCTCACCATTTCCAGTTCTGCCCACTTATTCTTCATGGCTACTATCTCTTTTCTAAACTGACAGAAAGATCTGCTAATTGCTGCCATTCCTGTCCCACTCTTAGAAAAGTAAAGTAGTTCTTTCCACTCACTTGTTGAAAACCCTTCAGTAGACTATGATGGATGACAGGTCTCTAAAAAATTAGGCCTAGTTCTTTCTCATCAATCTCAATTTTGATTCTCTGTCCCCCACACACTGTGCTCCATCATCTCATCCTTGTTACTTCTTGGCCAAGCCATGCTGACTCCTCAGCACAACTTTGTACTTGCTGCACAGCTATGCTCTCCTTCCTCTCAGCAGGCTGTTGCTACACATTTGCTTAGGTCTCTGCACAAATGTCAGTTCCTCATAGAGTTTTTCTCTAACCCATCACTCTTAACTGTTAATCGGTTTCGATTTGTTTTTCATAGTTCATCATTCCAACTGAAATCATCCTTTTTTTTCCTAATAGTTTGTGTGTTGTCTCTTTTCCCAGATAAAATTTAAGCTTCTCAGGAGCAAAGACTTTGTCTTACTTATGGTTGTGTCTTCGGTGAGTAGAAGATTGTCTAATGCCTGCTAAACATTAGTTATATGTTTTTATATAATAAATAAATAAATGTTGCTCAGTTTAGACAGTAATAATGAAGTGGCAGACAATTGACTCATGGAATTAAGGAAAATATTAGCAAATTTAAGCCACATTCTGTAGATTTTTTGCCAGGAATATAAAAAGATTCTTAAAATAATCCTATCTCTGAAAGAAGCTTTTTAACTTCAGTTTGCAAATTTCAAGCTGAGTTAAATCTATATTGGTATTGCTGCTATATTTGATGGGACTTTCAACTAATTTTGAGCACCACTGATTTGTAGGATAATTTAAATAAATCAGAAGAAGCGAAATACAGTTGCATTGTGCATAACCAATTTATTCCTTGGCCGTAATTCATCTGCACTAGGCAAAGCCACCTACGACTTCAAGAGCACAACCATTTCTTTCTATTACTGTAATCACATTATTCCAGAGCTTGGCAGTGATGGATGAGCATATCAAAAGATGGAGGATTTTGTGCAATGGTAATATTGTGGACCATTCAAATAGCCTTTCAAATAGCCACTTGTCTTTTTCCAGTGGGAACTTGTAATTTTGTACTGGTTAGAGAAAGATAAGGAATAAGGACTTTCAACCTAGAATTTCATATCCAGCCAAACTGGATCATCAAATAGATGCAATAAAAAAAGATAAAGGGGATATCACCACCAATCCCACAGAAACAAAAACTACCATCAGAGATTACTACAAAGAGTTTTATGCACATAAACCAGTAAACGTAGAAGAAATGGATAAATTCCTGGACACTTGCACCCTCCCAAGACTAAACCAGGAAGAAGTTGAAACCCTGAATAGACCAATAACAAGGGCTGAAGTTGAAGCAGCAATTAATAGCCTGCAACCAAAAAAGTCCAGGTCCAGATGGGCTCACAGCCGAATTCTACCAGTCATACAAAGAGGAGCTGGTATCATTCCTTCTGAAACTATTCCAAACAATACAAAAAGAAGGAATCCTCCCTAACTCATTTTACAGGATCAACATCACCCTGATACTAAAACCTGGCAGAGACTCAACAAAAAGAGAACACTTCAGGTCAATATCCATGATGAACATATATGTAAAATTCTTCAATAAAATACTAGCAAACTGATTGCAACAGCACATCAAAAAGCTTATTCATCACAATTAAGTAGGCTTCATTCTGGGGATGCAAGGCTGGTTCAACATACACAAGTCTATAAATGGAATCCATCACATAAAGAGAACCAAGACAAAAAAAAATGATTATCTCAATAGACACAGAGAAGACTTTCCACAAAATTCAACAGCCCTTTATGCTACAATCTCTCAATAAACTTAGTATCAATGGAACTTATCACAAAATAATAAAAGCTACTTACGAGAAACCCAGTGCCAATATCATCCTGAATGGGCAAAAATGGGAAGCATTCCCTTTGAAATCTGGCACTAGACAAGGATGCCCTCTTCACCACTCCTATTCAATATAGTATTGGAAGTTTTAGCCAGAGCAATTGGGCAAGAAAAATAAATAAAGGGTATTCAATCAGAAAAGGAGGAAGTCAAATTGTCTCTATTGGCAGATGACATGATTTTATATTTGGAAGACCCCATTGTCTCAGCCCAAAATCTCCTTAAGTTGATAAGCAACTTCAGCAAAGTCTCAGGACACAAAATCAATGTGCAGAAATTACAAGCATTCCTATACACCAATAACAGACAAAGAGAGAGTCAAATCAAGAGTGAACTCCCATTCACAATCACTACAAGGAAAATAAAATACCTAGGAATATAACTAACAAAGGAGGTGAAGGACCACTTCAAGGAGAACTACAAACCACTGCTCAAGGAAATAAGAGAAGACACAAACAGGCAGAAAAACATTCCATGCTCATGATTAGGAAGAATCAACCTCACGAAATTGGCCATACTGCCCAAAGTAATTTATAGATTCAATGCTATCCCCCATCAAACTACCAATGACCTTCTTCACAGAACTGGAAAAAAACAGTTTAAACTTCATATGGAACTAAAAGAGATCCCACATAGCCAAGACAATCCTAAGCAAGAAGAACAAAGCTGGAGGCATCGTGCTGCCAGACTTCAAATTATCCTACAAGGGAACAGTAATCAAAACAGCATGGTACTGGTACCAAAACAGTGACATAGACCAATGGAACAGAACAGAGGCCTCAGAAGCAACACCACACATGTACAACCATCTAATCTTTGACAAAACTGACAAAAACAAGAAATGGGGAAATGATCCCCCTGTTTAATAAATGGTGTTGGGAAAATTGGCTAGCAATTTGCAGAAAGCAGAAGCTGGACCCCTTCCTAACACCTTACACTAAAATTAACTCCAGATGGATTAAGGACTTAAACATAAGACCTAACACCATAAAAACTCTAGAATAAAACCTAGGCAAAACCATCAGGGACAGAGGCATAGGCAAGGACTTCATGACTAAAACACCAAAAGCAATGGCAACAAAAGCCAAAATAGACAAATGGGATCTAATTAAACTTCAGAGCTTCTGTACAGCAAAAGAACAATCATTAGAGTAAACTGGAAACCAACAGAATGGGAAAAAATTTTTGCAATCTACCCATCTGACAAAGAGCTGATATCCAGAATCTACAAAGAACTAAAACAGATTTACAAGAAAACAAACAAACAAACCCATCCAAAGGTGCACAAAGTATATGAAAAGACACTTTTCAGAAGAAGACATATATGAAGCCAACAAACATATGAAAAAATGCTCATCATCACTGGTCCTTAGAGAAATGCAAATCCAAACCACATTGAGATACCATATCACGCCAGTTAGAATGGTGATCATTAAAAAATCTGGAGGCAACAGATGCTGGAGAGGATGTGGAGAAATAGGAACACTTTTGCACTGTTGGTGGGAGGGTAATTAGTTCAATCACTGTGGAAGACAGTGTGGCAATTCCTCAAGATCTAGAAATAGAAATTCCATTTGACCCAGCAATCCCATTACTGGGTATATACCCAAAGGATTAAAAATCGTTCTGTCATAAAGACACATGCACATGTATGTTCATTATGGCACTGTTTACAATAGCAAAGACCTGGAACCAACCCAAATGCCCATCAATGATAGACTGGACAAAGAAAATGTGGCACATATACACCATGAAATACTATGCAGCCATAAAAAGGGATGAATTTGTGTCCTTTGTAGGGACATGGATGAAACTGGAAACCTTCAATCTCAGCAAACTGACCCAAGAACAGAAAATTAAACGCTGCACATTGTCACTCATAGGTGGTTGTTGAACAATGAGAACACATGAACACAGAGAGGAGAGCATCACAAACTGGGGTCCGTTGAGGAGGGCTAAGGGAGGGACAGTGGAAGGGAGGGTGAACAGGTATAATGAGGGGATAAATGTCAGGTATAGTTGATGGGGGGATGGAGGCAGCAAATCACCTTGCCATGAATGTACCTATGCAACAATCTTGCATGATCTGCACATGTACCTCAGAATCTAAATTACAATTAAAAAAAAATCATTACTGAAGACTGAAGAGAGGAAAGCACTCAAGAGACAGCATTTCTTCATTTATTTATTTCTCTAAACAACTCAAATTTGATTAGCTCTGTGAAGTTATGAACTATTCTGATGTCTTGAGTTAGAGTTTGAACTGCTGAGCAAGGTTCTTGCCCTGAGGTGTCTTTTATTGTGTATACATGCAAGTTATGTCATACTGTCATAAGAGTTGAATAATAAATAGAGTGATATAAAAAAGAGTAATTAGCATATGTGTTTTTGGAGGTTTCTACTTTATAAAAAACTGTGAGACTCTGAAGTGATTGTCTTATCTCATTTTATTGTATGAGCTCTATCATCAAGTAAATATATTTATATATGTATATGTTTATTTTATTCTTCAAGTAACATTCAAATTTTTATTTACTGAGGACCTACTTTGTGTGAAATACTCTCCCATGTGCTGAGGTTGCAGTTTGTGTTAATTAGAGTTCTCTAGAGACACTGAACCAATAAGATGGGTGTGGGGGAGAGAGAGAGAGAGAGAGACCAGAGGGAATTTATTAGGGGAATTGGCTCCTGCAGTCATGGAGGCTGAGAAGTCCTAGGGCTGGCTGTCTGCAAACTGGAGACCTCAGGATGCTGGTAGCATAGCTCAGTCCAAGTTGAAAGGCTTCAGAACCAAGGAAGCTGATGATGCAACTCTTTCTGAGGCTAAAGGCCTGAGAACCCAGGGCGGTCACTAGCATAAGTCCTGGAGTGCAAATGCCAGGAATTCTGAAATACTGTTGTCCAAGGTCAGGAGAGAAAGTGTCCTATTCTAGCTTCAGCAGATGGATCTACATAGTTGCCTTTTCTCTGCCTTTGTTCTGTCTGTGCTTTTAGCCAACTGGATGGTGCCCACCCTGCCATGCTGAGGGCAGTACTTCCCCCACCTAGTCCACTCAGCCTCCTGCCTTGACATCTTCTGAGAACACCCTCACGGACACACCAACAATGATGCTTTTCCAGGCATCACTGCATTAATCCAGTCAAGTTGACACCTACAATTAATCATCACACAGTTAAAATTAAAAAGGCAAAAATATTTGTCTCATATTGCTCACATTTCAGTGGAGGGAAAAGTATAAGCTAAATAAGAAAAACATATTATTTAAAATTGATGATAAATACTAGGAAGAAAATGATAGCAGAGCAAGGGGGATAGCAACTAGAAGGTGGAGGGGTTATAATTTAAGTCAGAGCAGACTTACTAAGAAGGTGAGCCTGTGTAGTGACCTGAACAAAGTGAGATAACCAGCCACGGAGATAATTTTAAAGACCAGCCTGAGGGAACAGGAGCTGCAAAGGCCCAAAGTGGGAATATTCTGGCTGTGTTCAGAGACTATTTATTGGATAAAAATGAAGATCAGTAAAAGACAAAGTCAGCGAGGTAATCATGACGTAGTCACATTGTGACAATGATAAGGACTTTCATTTCTCCTTTGAGTAAAAAGGGAAGCCATTAGAAGGAGTGACATAATCTAGTTTATGTTTTAACATTTATATTTTGTCTCCTATGTAATAAATATTTTGAAGTGGATATGGGCAGAAGATTATGTAACCTGGAGTGTCTTTCAATCACCTAGGAATGAGATAATTGTTTTTTAGACCAATACAGTGATTGTGGACATGGAGAGAAATACAGATAACCCCGACTCATATGAATTCACTTACATTTTCCAACTTTACAATGATGTGAAAGTGATGCATTCAGTAGAAATGATACTCTGAATATCTATTCTGTTTATCATTTTCAGTACAGCATTCAATACATTAAATGGGATAATCAGTACTTTACTATAAAAATGGACTTGGTGTTGGATGATTTTGCCCAACTGTAAGATAATGTAAGTGTTCCAAACACATGTAAGGTTGGCAGAGCATAGGAAGCTATAATGCTCAGTAGCTTCAGTGAATAAAATGCAGGTTTTGGCTTATATTATTTTCAGCTTATGATGGGTTGATTAGGAATTAACCCATCATAAGTTGAGGTGTATCTGTAGTTAAAACTGAATAAATTTTTAAGGAAGAATAAACAGGATTTTGGTGGGACTAGTTGATAACATTTTTTATTATAAGATTATTTTTTCAAGTATAGAATTATGAATATTAATATTTATTGTACACATTTTTAAAAGTTTATGTTGTATGTATTTCAACCTTGAAGATTCACATTTTATTGCACAATCAATTTATGAGATAGGCAGTCCAGACTGTGGCCTATAATTTTATTTCTAAGAAAACTGGGGGACCACAGAGTAGTTTCATATATATATATATACACACGTATATATATACACACATACACATATATATATACACATATATATATATACATATACACGTATATATATATACACGTATATATATGCACATATATATACGTATATATATACACACACACATATATACATATATACGTATATATACACACACACATATATGTATATGTGTGTATATATATATGTTGCAATAATCAGCCATCAAAACGAGCCACTAGTTTTCTCTCCAAAAATCTTCATTGTTAGATAGGTGAACTAATCTGTACTTAGAAGATGTTCATTAATTGAATATGGATATTATTATAATAGTTTAAACCCTTGTTTGTGCTTTTTAAACTTATAACATTTCTTTGAATCAGGAATGTATACATTTAAGCACATTGTCCAGACCTCAACTCCTTATAAATCCAAAATTCTTAAAAGCATCATCACTTGAAAAAATTAAATAATTTAGCACTGAATAATTGCAATAAAAGCAAAACAGTATTATGAAATCTACCTTTCCCTTGAAATAAGGACAGCCTTATAAACTTTAATTCTTCCATTGTTTCTCATCTCAGACTCACTCTACACCTTGCTTTCTAGCTCAGTCCTTGTGAGAACTTATGATTATTAGTTTTTACAGGCTGACTATTGTCTGGATCTTTCATCTGATTTTATCAAACACATGTTAATAACTTCCAGAAACAGATTTTCTTTTCTTACCTGGAAAATTATGTGCCATGTTATAAAGTCTGTTTTCTTCCCATTACAATGCACAGGTGGCATTTACACTGCCTGTACCTCTGTGAGCCTCACAGTCATAGAGGTCACACTTCAGTGAATTCTCAGAGAGGATGGTGTCCACACAGAGGTCATTTGCCCAGTACGTCAGGCAAATTTTGATGGTATTAGATTTCTTTAAAATTTTTCTTGCCTCAGTAGCTTCAGATTATTTGAAATGGAAAGATTAATTGGGAAATACAAAAAGATAAAAGTGGCCCAAGGAAAAAGAAAGGAGAGGAGTATACCATAAATAATATTGGCGAAGTGAACACAGAAGTGCACCCCTCTATCCAGCTCTATGAGGTTCATTTTCTAAAGTGAGCACAGAACTGCACTTCTCTACCCAGCTCTGTAGGGTTGATTTTCAAACTTCCATTTTGAACACGTAATGAATAAGTTAATTTGACCTTGCTTTCATAGGTTATTTTCTAATGTATTTTCATTGTTATGTTAATAATATCATGGCAAAATATCACTATGCATTTTCTTCCTTTAGATTGTGTTCAACAGGAGTTTGGTAGCCAGCACAATTAACTCCCACAGATGTTCATGGCTAATCCGTGGAGACTGTAGAAATTGTCAGTTTTATGATAAACCAAATTCTGCCCACAGTCTAAATGCACAGGGAAGAGAGCCTCCCCCTGAGACACCCAGAAAAAAACACAGCCATGCTGACATCTAGGTTTTAGCCCAGTGAGAACCATACTGGACTTCAGTTCTACAGAGGTGGAAGGTAATAAATTTCAGGTGTTTTAGACCACCATTTCTGTGGCAATGTGTCATTGTAGAAACAGAAAACTAATTCAAAGAGTGACTGCTTTCTTTGTTGCCCATTTTATCCATGCCACTAGTGAAATAATAGTGTAAGAAATATTCTGGAGGTGAGAACTGACTTGACAGAAATTTTGAGTCACATAGCTGCCATCATGGGGCACTCAGTGACTGGGTTTTTGAGGTAGAAATGATTTATGAAGTTTAGAGGCTTGTATACTTGGAGAAATTATCAGAGATCAGATGGAAATATTTTTTTGTGCTTCTGCTTGAGAATTTCTGCTGTTTACCTCATCAACTGAAAATGCAGAAATAGTTACTCAAAGTACCTGTGGGTTCAGTAAAAGTTTCTTCACTTCCTCCAATGTAGATCATAAATAATAAAGGACATCTCAAATGAAAATGTAAAGAATGCACCATATTTCCCCAGAAATGCAGCTTTACCTCCAACTTGTTTTTAAATAAACAGTTAAACATTAAAAATGAGTGGTGATGAGAGTCTCCTATCAACAGCTTTCTGAGGCATTGGTGTGTTTGTATGAAATCTGGTCACTATTTCTACCGATCCCCCAGCTTAGATAATCTTACATTTCATTGGTATACTTGATTTATTTTACCCTTCAGCAACAAGGCTGAACCAAACTTAGTTCTTAATTCTTGGGCATTCAGCTAGGCATAGAATCTGTCTTCCAAATCTCTCAGGAACTGGTAGTTGAAGGTTGAAATGTCCTACCCTTCTACTTCTTGATCATTACATGAGACCCCACCCTTCACAATTCTCTTTTCTGTCTTGATTACTTAGAATCAAGCTATTAATGAGCCACCATCTAACCATATTCCCAGATGGAGATGGAAATTGAAATGCTAGTCATCCCTTTTAGTGAAATATTATTCATTATTATGTTGAAAGGCAAAAGATGTCCTGCTTCTCATCCCAGTGAAGTAAGTAGGAAGAAAATAACTACTATTCACAAACCCCCCAAATACTTGGGAAGGCCATCCTTTCATTGATCAGACTTTGGAGTTATCAGAATTGTACTTAAATTGACATAGGTAGATACTTGATTCTAATTGCTGCCCTGTTACATGACTCTAAGACAAGCATACCATGGGAGTGTAAACCTGACGTGATTTCAGAAGTTTCCTCTGGAAATGAGGGAAATGATAGACTTAAAAGCCTCAAAGACAAATAAGAGAGTAGGAAATTCAGAGAAAGAAGAACTTGAATGAAGCAGTGAATGTGGGAGAGTGCAGGGTGTTTGCAGGAACAATGAGAACAAAGGGTGTGTTTGTTTCTAGGTTTAGGGCATGTAGCCATGGTAAAGAGGTGAAGACTGAAAAAGAAAGTGAATTGCACAGCATTTGATTTCTGTCTTGGGCAAATCAACATTCAATGGCCCTAAATGTGTGACATTTTAAATCAAACGTTTTCTATAAAATGATGGTTGCTAGTAGATTACTGTTAACAGAAAAGTTAAAACAAGTGAAGACTCATTTAATATATAAACCATAGAAAACTATTAACCGCTATGACTAACTCCTTTTTAATGCTCAAAGTACATTGATCCTACTGCTTTGCTCAATTGATTGTTCTTGTTTAGAAAGTTCATGAAGCATGGGCACCAATTCACTTAAATGTGTGTGTTGAGTCTTGTCACTTGGGATTTTAATTCTTCAGATTCACGCTTAGAGTATATAATAAGAAAAACTTATCATTGCCTTCTAGAATGCAGCTTTGTTTTTCAAAATAATAAATTAGCATTGATTTTGAGTTTTGACAAACTTAATCTGCTTTAAAAGCCAGGTCATAGATTTGTTTTAAATGATTATTTACCTCATTCCTTTATTGCTGTGGTTGACATTTGTTTTCATTCAGAATATTTGAGTCAGTTTCTCCCTCATTGATTATTGTAAGTGATATTGCTTTAAACCTACATTACTATGATTTTAATACTGTGTGGTTTATTCTATCATGAATTTTAAGTGTCAACCTAAATGAAACTAAGCACTCTCAAATATGTCTGATTAGTTTAAAGAAACATGTTTTCTTAAGAAAATAAACAAATTCTAAAGCTAGTCTCTAGAAGAATCATTTCAAAGCCTCTGTAACACATTTTACTTTAATATTAAATGAAAATACAAGATAATTATGGTCTTGTGTGAGATATCACAAATGCTATTTATTTTGAATTTTATGCCTTATATAATCCAGCCAAGTTTAAAAGTTGAGAGTAAAATTATTGTACTGTGGGGATTTATTTCAAAAATTATTTGTGTCATCTTTGTGCATCTCAGATTGATAGAGACTTGAGCAGAGTTACTGAAAGATCCTGTACTATTGTAGAGTGAGTTTTGTGGACAAATTTCAATAATCCATAGCCTTTTTCAAATTCTCTAATCAACTTTCATGGATCAAGTAGATTATGAATTCTTTAACACCAGGCATTCAAAATGCAAAAGAAAAATCTTTATGTTGGGTTCCTGGATTAAAAGAATATTGAAATAAAAACATTTGTCCAGATTTCTTTACTCCTTATTGCTGACCTCTAAAAACAATAACTTCTTCTCAGAAGAAATGTGCCTTAGGGCACATCAACGGCTTTGGCTCCAAAATAGGCCTGAGTTCTGAGAGTGCCTGGCAAGCAGGAGAAGGACTTCTCTGGACTTGATTCTCTGGGATGGATGCAGTACCACCCATAATAACCCTGCTTTATCACTATATAGCAGAAATCTGAGTTATGTGCTGTAGTTATTAGTAATTGGTGATAAAAGAAGGATTTGTTATGGGTGATTCAGTATTGGCCACAGGTTAATAACTTTTTGGATTGGGGGAGAGTCTGCCAAGATGGCTGAATAGGAAGAGCTCTGGAGCACATTTCCCAGCAGAGCGATGCAGAAAGCAAGCGATCTTTGCATTTCCAACCAAGATACCAGGTTTATCTCAATGGGACTGGTTGGACAAGTGGGTGTAGGCCAAGGAGGGCAAACCAAGGCAGGTTGGGGCATTGCTTCACCCTGGAAGTGCAACCAGCTGGAAGACCCCTCTCCAACCCAACAGAGGACATTGGGAACTTTTACAGCCATTCCTGCATGCCGGTTCAGATCCTGTGCTTCTCCTATGGTCTTTACAGCCCACAGACCAGATTTCTGCCAGGCAGATAAGAGCCATGGGTTTCCAGCACAGATCTGAGCTGCTGTTTCAGACAGCCCCACAGGTTGGCAGCACAAATCTGGGTGGCTGCTTTTGCTAGCACCTGGAATGTCTGTGACATAGAGCCTCCCACTCCCTTGAAATAAGGGGAGTTGAAGGTAGGGAGCCAAGTGATCTGGCTCAGCAGCTCCCATCCCACAAAAACCAGCAAACTGAAACCTCTGGCTTCATAATTTCGCAGCCAGCACAACATCTTGAGCTTGACCCAGGACTATCGAGCTCGGTTGGGGGAAGGGCATCCACCATTGCCAAGGCACTTCTAACCTTACCTGTGTAAACAGAAGTGCAAGGAAGTTTACACAGAGCCTGTGGCAGCTGAGCAGCACCTCTACAGGCAGACTGTGACTAGACTTCCTCCTTGCTGGGCAGGGAATCTCCGAAAAAAGGCAGTAGCATGTCAGGGACTTATAAATATTACTCCACCTTCCCAGGACAGAGCACCTGGGAAAGGGGGCAATTGTGAGTTCCACTGCAGCAGACTTAAATGTCCCTGCCAAGCAGCCACAAAGGGAGCAATGGAGCTCCCAGCACAGCACTTGAGCTCTGATAAGGGACAGACTGCCTCCTCAAGTGGTTCACTGATCCCCATATATCCAAAAACACACTTCATACAGGAGAGCTCTTGCTGACATCTGGTGGGTACCTTTCTGGGACAAAGCTACCAGAGGAAGGAATATGCAGCAATCCTTGCTGTTCTGCAACCCCCCTGGGTGATTCCCAGGCAAGCACAACAGTGGACCTCCAGCAGTCTTGCAGCAGAGAGGCTTGACTGTTAAAGTGAAAACTGAAAAACAGAAAGAAATAGCTTCAGCATCAACAGAAAAGTTATCCACTCAGTGACCCCATCCAAAAGTCACCAACTTCAAAGACCAAAGGTAGACAAATCCATGAAGATGGGAAGAAACCAGTGCAAAAAGGATGAAATCACCAAAAACCAGAATGCCTCTCCTCCACCAAGGGATCACAAATCCTCATCAGCAAGGGAACAAAACTAGATGGAGAATGAGTCTGACAAATTGACAGAAGGAGGCTTCAGAAGGTGGGTAATAACAAATTTCCCTGAGCTAAAGAACATGTTCTAACCCCATTCAAAGAAACTAAGAACCTTGAAAAAGGGTTACACAAAATGCTAACTAGAATAACCAGATTACAGAAAAACATAAACAACTTGATGGAGCTGAAAAGCACAGCATAAGAACTTTGCAAAGCATACACAAGTTTCAATAGCTGAATTGATCAAGCAGAAGAAAGGATATCAGAGATTGAAGATGAACTCAATGAAATAAAATGAGAAGGCAAGATGAAAGAAAAAAGAGTGAAAAGAAATGAATAAAGCTTCCAAGAAATATGGGATTATGTGAAAAGACCTAATCTATGTTTGATTGGTATACCTGAATGTGACTGGGAGACTGAATCCAAACTGGAAAACACTCTTTAGGATATTATCCAGGAGAACTTCCCCCAATCTAGCAAGGCAGGCCAACATTCAAATACAGGAAATACAGGGAACACCACAAAGATATTCCTAAAGAACAGCAACCCCAAGGCACATATTCATTAGATTCACCAGGATTGAAATGAATTAAAAAATGCTAAGGGCAGCCAGAAAGAAAGGTTGGGTTACCCACAAGGGGGAAGCCCAGCAGACTCACAGTGGATCTCTCAGCAGAAATCCTACAAGCCAGAATAGAATGGGAGGGGTGCCAATATTCAACATCCTTAAAGAAAAGAACTTTCAACCTAGAATTTCATAACCAGCCAAACTGAGCTTCATAAGTGAAGGAGAAATAAAATCCTTTATGGACAAACAATTGCTGAGAGATTTTGTCATCACCAGGCCTGCCTTATAAGAGCTCCTGAAGGAAGCACTAAACATGGAAAGGAACAAACAGTACCAGCCACTGCAAAAACATACCAAACTGTAAAGACTGACACAATGAAGATACTGCATCAACTAGCAGGTGAAACAACCAACTAGTATCAAAATGGCAGGATAACGTCCACATATAACAATATTAACTTTAGATGTAAATTGTCTAAATGCCCCAATCAAAAGACACAGACTGGAAAATTGGATAAAAAGTCAAACCCATTGGTGTGCTGTATTCAGGAGACCCATCTCACATATAAAGACACACATAGACTCAAAATGAAGAGATGGAAGAAGACTTACCAAGCAAATGGAGAGTAAAAAAAAAGCAGGGGTTGCAATCCTAGTCTCTGACAAAATGGACTTTAAATTAACAAAGATCAAAAGAGACAAAGAAGGGCATTATATAAGAGTAAAAGGATCAATGCAACAAGAAAAGCTAACGATCCTAAATATCTATGCACCCAATATAGGAGCACCAGATACATAAAGCAAGTTCTTAATGACTTACAAAGAGACTTAGACTCTCACACAATCATAGTGGGAGATTTTAACACTCCACTGTCAATATTAGACAGATCAACGAGACACATAATAAACAAGGATAACCAGGACTTGAACCCAGCTCTGGACCAAGCAGACCTAATAGACATCTACAGAACTCTCCATCCCAAATCCACAGAATATACACTCTTCTCAGCACCACATCACACTTACTCTAAAATTGACGACATAAATGGAAGTAAATCACTCCTCAGCAAGTGCAAAAGAACAGAAATCATAACAAACAGTCTCTCAGACCACACTGCAATCAAATTAAAACTCAAGATTAAGAAACATACTCAAAACCACACAAGTACATGGAAACTGAACAACCTGCTCCTGAATGACTACTGGATAAATAATGAAATGAAGACAGAAATAAAGATGTTCTTAAAAACCAAAGGGAACAAAGACACAATGTACCAGAACCTCTGGGACACATTTAAAGCAGTGTCTAGAGGGAAATTTATACCACTAAATGCCCACATGAGAAGTGAGGAAAGATCTAAAATTGACACGCTATCATCACAATTTTAAAAACTAGAGGAGCAAGATCAAACAAATTCAAAAGCTAGGAGACGGTAAGAAATAACTAAGATCAGAGCAGAACTGAAGGAGACAGAGACACAAAAATATCCTTCAAAAAATCAATAAATCTAGAAGCTGGAATTTGAAAAGATCAACAAAATAGATCATTAGCCAGATGCGTGAAAAAGAAAGAGAGAAGAACTGAATAGATGCAATAAAAAGTGATAAAGGGGGATATCACCACCGATTCCACAGAAATACAAACTACCATCAGAGATTACTACAAACAAGTCTAAGGCACATTAACTACTAAATCTAGAAGAAATTGATAAATTTCTGGACACTTACACCCTCCCAAGACTAAACCAGGAAGAAGCTGAATCCCTGAATAGAGCAATAACAAGGTCTGAAGTTGAAGCAGCAATTAATAGCCTATCAACCAAAAAAAGTCCATGTCCAGATGGGTTCACAGCCAAATTCTCCCAGACATACAAAATGAGCTGGTACCAATCCTTCTGACACTATTCCAAACAATACAAAAGAGGGAATCCTACTTAACTCATTTTATGAGACCAAAATCATCCTGATAGCAAAACCTGGCAGAGACAAAACTAAAAAAGAAAATTTCAGGCCAATATTCATGATGAACATCCACGGGAAAATCTTCCATATAATTCTGGCAAAAGGAATGCAACGGCACATCTAAAGGCTTATCCATTATGATCAAGTAGGCTTCATCCCGAGGATGCGAGGCTGGTTCAACATACACAAATCTATAAATGTAATCCATCACATAAACAGAACCAAAGATAAAAGCACATAATTATCTAATAGATGCAGAGAAATCCTTCAACAAAATTCAACAGCCCTTTGTGCTAAAAACTCTTAATAAACTAGATATCACTGGAACATATCTCAAAATAATAAAAGGTATTTATGACAAATCCACAGCCAATATCATACTGAATGGGCAAAAACTGGAAGCATTCCCTTTGAAAACAGGCATAAGATAAGGGCACCCTCTCTCACCATTCCTATTCAACATAGTATTGGAAGTTTTAGCCAGAGCAATTTGGCAAGATATAGAAATAAAGGGTATTCAGTTAGGAAAAGAAGTCAAACTGCTTCTATTTGCAGACACATGATCATATATTTAGAAGATACCATCATCTCAGCCCAAAATCTTTTTAAGATGATGAGCAACTTCAGCAAAATCTCATGATACAAAATCAAAGTGCAAATATCATGAGCATTCCTATACACCAATAACAGACAAACAGAGGACCAAATCATGAGTGAACTCCCATTCACAATTACTACAAAGAGAATAAAATAACTAGGAATACAACTAACAACGGATGTGAAGGACCTCTTCAAGGAGAACTACAAAACACTGCTGAAGGAAATAAGAGAGGACAAAAACAGAAGGAAAAGCATTCCATGCTCATGGTTAGGAAGAATAAATATCATGACAATGGCCATACTGCCCAAAGTAATTTATAGATTCAATGCTTTCCCCATCAAACTACCATTGACTTTCTTGACAGAACTGGAAAAAAATACCTTAAACTTTATGTGGAACACAATGGAGGCCTCAGAAGTACTGTCACATATCCACAACCACCTGATTTTAGTCGAACCTGACAAAAACAAGCAATGGGGAAAGGATTCCCTATTTAATAAACGCTGTTGGGAAAACTGGCTTAGCCATGTGCAGAAAGCTGAAACCAGACCCCTTCCTTACACTTATACAAAAATTAACTCCAGATGGATTAAAGATTTTAACATAAGACCTAACACTGTAAAAACCCTAGAAGAAAACCTAGGCAATACCATTCAGGACATAGGCATAGGCAAGGACTTCATAACTAAAACACCAAAAGTAATGGCAACAAAAGCCAAAATAGATAAATGGGATATATTAAACTTAAGAGCTTCTGCACAGCAGAAGAAACCATCATTAGAGTGAACTGGCAACCAAAGGAATGGGAAAAAAATTTTTCAACCTACCCATCTGACAAAGGGCTAATATCCAGGATCTACCAGGAACTAAAACAAATTTACAAGAGAAAAACAAACAACCCCATCAAAAAGTGGGTGAAGGAAATGAACAGACACTTTTAAAAATAAGACATTTATGTGGCCAACAAACATATGAAAAAATGCTCATCATCACTGGTCATTAGAGAAATGCAAATCAAAACCACATTGAGATAACATCTCACGCCATTTAGAATGGTGATCATTAAAAAATCTGGAGACAACAGATACTGGAAAGGATGTGGAGAAAGAGTAATGTTTTTACACTTTTGGTGGGAGTATAAATTAGTTCAACCATTGTGGAAGACGGTGTGATGATTCCACAAGGATCTAGAACTAGAAATACCACTTGACCCAGCAATCCCATTACTGGTATATACCCAAAGGTTTATGAATTATTCTATTATAAAGACACATGCATGAGTATGTTCATTGTGGCACTGTTTACAATAGCAAAGACCTGGAACCAACTCAAATGCCTATCAATGATAGACTGGATAAAGGAAATGTGACATATATACATCATGGAATACTATGCAACCATAAGAAAAGATGAGTTTATGTCCTTTGCAGGGGACATGGATGAATCTGGAACCCATCATTCTTAGCAAACTGACACAAGAACAGAAAACCAAACACTGCATGTTCTCACTCATTAGTTGGTGTTGAACAATGAGAACACATGGACACAGGGAGGAGAACATCACACACTGGGGTCTGTTGGGGGTGGTGGGCTAGTAGAGGGAGAGTAGGGGGTGAGGAGATTGGGGAGGGATAACATTGGGAGAAACACCTAATGTAGGTGATGGGGGGGATGGAGGCAGAAAACCACCATGGCATGTGTATACCTATGTAAAAATCCTGCAAGATCTGCACAATTACCCCAGAACTTAAACTATAATAATAAAAAATAATAATAATCTTTTGGATTAAATAACAGGTGCATGAGGGTCCTTTCTACTTTAATGTGTCTAAATTGTCTCTATATTGTCTATCAAAATTTTCCATAATAAAATGTTCAGAAGTATAAAAATTTAAAAATTTAGTTCATATACTGTGTTGATGTACCATAATTTATTCAATATGTCTCCTATTGATTCTGTGTTGTAGTCTCATGAGGGGGAGTAAATAACTGTATACTATCTGTTTTCTCAGTATGATAAAAGCTAAGTCACTTGTTCTAAATGAATGCTTGGATATAATGGAAATGTAATAAGTCTGAATCATAATTATAATCCTTAATTTCAATACAATCTACCCAAGAGCCAGATAGCCTCATGTATTTCAGCTTTCACTATGTATAGATATGTTAATGTTCTTATTGACCTGTGAATACCAGGAATAATAATGATAATGTCCTACCTCCATAGCACCCTAGGATTTACCCAAAGGACATAATCCAGGTGGCAATTATTTGGCACTTTTCAGAAAGCTGGGGAAGTTTTATTACATTTTTGAATCAAAGCAATAAAATAAACAAATGTCTACTCATCTTATTCTAATGGTATGTGATGAGAAAACTATTTCCTAGGGAGTGAAAGTCTCTATCTTTACATGAAAGACAATTTCTACATCTCAAGAAGCCTAGGGATTCTTGCAAGAACATTAAGAAATTCAAAAGTTTTATTCTCCCTCTCTCTCTCTTGAATCCATTTTAATATTCATAGATTAATTTTATTGTGCATCTTTTGTCTGGAATGTAAGCTCAATGAAAGCAGGGACTTTGTCTTTTTTATTTGTGAAAGGTGAATATATTTGCAATGGGTTCTTCAAACTCTCTACAACACTTATTTTTAGGTGATTAGTTTAAATATGTATATTTTCTACTCATTTGTGGATCAAATACTCAAAACTGGGAAACTCCTGGTTCAACAGAATATGTGATAGCAGAAATGTGGTCTTAATATTCCAGTAAAATTTTGCATATGTTAATTTCGCCTTGATTTTCTAATTTACTTCTGATATAACAAATTCAGAACTGTGAAGTAAAGTAAAATAATGACAGTATCTTTGGCACATTAAAACAGTCAATATTCAGTAAAATCTTTAATGCTTTTCCTATTATAAAATTTATACATCTGATTTTATTAAGGCCTGGGGTTTCCTTTTTTTTAGATTCAATTCTTATTTTCTAATCCTTTATTCTCATATTCTTTTGGAAATGGATTATTGATTATAAAATTATCAGGTTTTCTCAGGCTTTTGTGGTTGACATATATGTGAACACTGAAAATCTGAGACAGGTGTCAGTTAATTTTAAAAGTTTATTTTGACAATGTTGAGGATTGCATCCAGTCAAAGCCTTGGTAAAATAACCAGTTTTTCCAATTGTGTACTGTTACAAACGGAAACAGATTCTTACTGCACTTAGGCAAATAACTATATTTCCATAACTAAGAATATTCACAAATAGTTTCCAAATTATGGAGAAATCAGATAGAGAGAAATAAATATGCTCCAAATTGTGTTCATGGGAGTATATTTAATGGTTAAAAGCTGTCAATAACTGAAAAGAAAAGATTTATTCATCCTGAAAAACAAAACAAAGAATCAGAAACATTTTAAGCAAAAAGTCAAAAAGATTACTTCACTCTTCTATTAGCTCAGTCCATGCAGTTAATTCCTATTCTGCTTGATATTCATGACTCTTTCAGCTCTCCATGGGTTCTGAACAGTTTTTCTTTATTCTGATGTCAGTATCTACAAAGTTATCAGAAACTTGTATAAAGAGCACCTGTTAGAGTTTTATAGCTGATTATAAAACCACCTTCTAAGGAGGACCAAAACAAGACAACAATTGTACATGAATGGCAAGTTTCAGGGCAGCCATAGTCGAAGACACAATTGACAAGGAAATTTGTTACCTCAATGGCACACAATGATTTAACATAACAATTATAATTATTACTGATAATGGAGATTAAGCCATATCAGAATTTTAGTAGTTTCCCATAGTAGTTTAATTTAGTAGTTTACCATTTTGTATTTATACAAATATAGCCCAAAGAAAACCAAATGACATTTCATATTTAACAATGCTTCATGTATAATTTTTATACCAAATAAGCCAAATATGTCATTTTTGGACTTTAGAGAACCTAATATCTTAAAGGACTAATTAGGTCAGAAAAAGATGTAATCTATAATTTTATTTTGGAAAGTTTGTCTAATATCAAAGATTTAAAACACTTGATATCACAAAAATAGGATCACATGTTATTGTAAAATAAGTTACTTTAACAAAAGTGATAACTCTAAGATTTCAAAAAAAGGTGAAAACCTTCATTATTTGAGAAAGGATACTTAATTTTCCAATAAAAACAGCATAAAGTCAATTAAATTTATTTTCCAAAATTTCCAAAATTTTATAAACAATCTATAGAATTGTAATCTTGACTATAAGATATAACTTCCACAAGCCTTTTATAACCTTTATAGCCTTTATTAAGGAGACAGTTAATGCTTCAAGAAAACCTTGTTAATCTGACAAAGGGGCCCATTTGCTGATCTTGCATCAGTGTGCCCTTCACATTAATGATTAATTTATAGAGAAACTGAACTTATTTTATCTCTCAAAATTAGCCTTCACAATCTCTCATGCCCACAACCCTTTCACAATTGTCCCTGGATCTTAAGGAGTTGAATAGATTTAATTTCTGGCCCTGTGTGTCAGGAATGCAGTTTATTTTTATTGGTCTGAAGATGAGGCTTTAATTGCTGTCAGTGTTTAAGATTTAGCAGGACTTGGTGTCCTTTTTAGGCCCAGGAATCCCCGCCCTATAACTTAATGTCACAAGGGCTTTAAAAGCACATACAGAAAGATACACAGATGTAATAACTTTAATTTAAAAATGTTTAATCTTTTTTTTTCTAAGCAAAACTAAACGTAATAATAATGGGATAGGAATCATTTTGATAAAACTTAAAATCTGACAGGCTAGTTACCAAAAGGCAAAAGAAAAGACCTCTGCTGTGCACAGAATGTTATGTTGGAAAAACATTTTCTTTATACCTTTAAGGAAACATTGATAGAATCAGGCCATAACAAACAGAACTTGGGGGGGGGAAAAAAACATATGAGCTGAAAATGAGTTGAAGGAGAGCGTTACTTTTAAAAGGGAAGAGGAAACTGAAAACTGTAAGATGCAAATAAAAGGTGAACATATGGTTAAAAAAAATTAAAATCTCTTATAATTTATTAAGAGTAAATCAATACCTTAAGAAAATTCTATTGTTCTAATCAATTCTTTAATGTAAAAGTTTTTTTTCTTTACATGAAATGTATTCTCTAGAAAGATCATGATAATTTCCCTTTAATTGTAGATAACTCTATCAAATAAAAGCTTTTTTGTCTTGTTTTGCTTTTAATATTCTCTTATCATGAACACAGAACATTCATGACAGGCTTGGACTTTTTGGGTTGTCCCAAACATCCCTCTTAAACAGTCATTTTATTCTGGGACTAAATTTACCATACAAATTTTTTTCATATATAAAATTATATCTCTTTAAGCTTTCTTAGAAAAAAAAAAACCCTCTTTATTTCTATGGCTTTATTTACACCTCTCTTATTTCCTGGTTCCTTTTCCTTTGTTTTATACATAACCTTTAAATAAGCATTGGATTAGGCAAAAATTGTTCACCTTTTTTAAAAGGATAATTTTTTTAGAAAGAATGTTTTCCTACAATATATTTTTATTGGAAAATACCCAAATAATGAAATTTCTATAATTTAATACAAATTTAGATTCTAAATTATGACAAGTTTGTCTATAAGTATCCCATTACATTTACCTAATTATTTTATTTTAATCACTTACTTAGATTATTTGTGAAAACTGGGATAGTCATCAGTTCAGATTCTGAAACTCACCATTGCAAAATCCTGAGACAATGAAAAAGATACGATCTAACCAATTCCATTTTGTTTCTAACCTCCATTCTGTCCTTGTTCATTCCTAGGCATAGGCTGAACTAACTTTGGGAGAAACATGGTTTATAGTTTAGCTTTGAAAAAAAGATGGTAACAGTCCCTTCCCAAAACAAACCTTACTGCCTGTGGACTAGGCTGCCAAAAGCCACAGGATTGGAAGTTATGGTGATCTTACTGAAGTCAAGATGTAGCTATTTTTATTAAATCAATATCAATATCTTATTTATTAAAGATTACAGAAGCAAAGATTATTCTATCCTGGGATGGGTTTATAGTTTTGTAACCACTATGCCAAATTTTGACACCTCATAGTATTTGGCAGGGATAAGTATGAATTTTTTTAGTTAATATGTGCAAACAAAAATGTATGCTGGCAATTCTGAAGACATTTCTAATATTATTGTACCTTACCAATAATTTTAAAGCTAGCTTATTTATTAAAGATTTTATTTAAGTTGCATAAACTTGAAAAATAATTTCGCTAGTCCTTTTTTTTCTGATAATGTATTAGACTCAAGTGCTTATTTTCTTCAGCCAATTATATATTTTGGTAGTGAAACATTGTGTACAAAACACATAAATACACAGCTATATTAGACATGCCAATAGAAGTACAATTTATAGTTCATAAAGACCTTTTTTTGTTTCTATCTTCAATTTTCAGATTCTTGATAATCTATTTCACAACCCTAGGCAGCTGTCAGCTAAATATCCTTCAATTTGCATATTAAAGACAACAACTCAGGTGAAATTTAAATAGTAAAATTTGCATTATAAGGTATAGAGAAACTATGTTGGTGCTGGAGGGAGATTAAAGATGGATGCCAAATCACGTAATATTATAGAAATCGATCATAGGATTGTATAAAGAGATCAATTTTATTTACATAGGGACTACCTATCTTTTAACTGGACCTCTGAACTCTGGGCAGAGCCCACACTGAATGCCAAGTCTTCAAAAAGGAAGTTTTATGAGGTTAGACCATGTGATGCTTTTATAGTGCACTTAAAACCATTATTTTTTTGAACAAAGAGATTTTTAAGTGTCTAATCTTCCCCTCTTCCTTAAAATCTCAAGAGTAACCTCTGTCGCATTAGCCGTTTTAGTGAAGAAATCAGGTGACACAATGCAAAAGCAAACAGTTTAAGAGCTGAGACAAATTTGCCTGTTTACACTTTTGGGATTCCATAAGGAAAAACAGAGGTTTCTCCCCCCAAAGGCAGCTGGTGTTGTCTCCATTTTCTTTAAGAAATTCCACACAATTCCAAACTATTTTAGGTTCTTCATGCAGCAGAGGGTGCAAGAGAAAGGAAAGACAGCAGAGGAAAACAAAGGAAATTAAGTGAAAAAAATAAGTGAAAAGAAAAGTCTTTTCTCAAAAAAAAAAGACAAGGTTCTAGGAGAGAAAAAATACAAAAACATGAGGGCCTTTTAAATACAAACACATACCACATGATAGCTTTTAATAAAGCTGACTTTTAACCATTTGAGCTCCTTTTAAAAAAATTATTTTTAAATCTCATTACCAAATTTCAGCCAGGACAAATTGTTGCTATTTCAGAAGGAGCAAGTATCAAATCAGAATGGGCTTGATTTAGGAACCAAACCTGGACTGTTGTGTAGAAAAAAAGAAGGCAGAACCTTAGCTAGCAAACTGCAGCATGGATGACAACCATTGCTCTTTCAGCTTGACTTGGTGAGCAAAAAGGAGCCCTTGCTATGTGAATAAAGTCTCTTTAGGAATAAAACTAAAAAATCTTCCTATTTTTTTTTCCTTTTGCTGGTCATTTTTCTCCCCAACCGCAGCACCTTTTGTGTATGTGTTTGTGAGAATTTAGTCACTTTAGAGGCCTTGTTTCTCATAATTTGGAACTTTCCTTCTGATCTAAGTCAGATAGAGTTGTTCAAATCCAGTGGGAGAAGGACTGAGGCAAAAAGAAAAAACAGAAACAAACAACAACAAGAAGAAACAGTTAAGAAAAGCAATCACACAACTTCTATGATTACTGAGTGCTCTAAGGTTAAGGAGAAATTGAGACCAGCTGGTTGTAAAACTTTATCCAAGACAAAATTCCAGTTCATCTCCTTAACTAAGGATGGGTCTTAGGCTGAAGACTGCACTATACTATCCTAAAAGCAAAAACAAAACAAAACAAAACAAAAAAACAACTCATCTTCCCTTCTGGATAAGATGATGGAATGGTAACTCCATAACAGGGTTATCTGGCTTCCATCATTATGGAAGCAAGAGATCTTGCCTTTGTTGTTGGAAGTAAGTAAAACTCCAAAAAAATGTGGAGTTGTACAGCAAAATAAACTGAAGATTGCAACCAAGTTTTGGGAGATCAGGGATTCTCTGGAGGGGATGCTCCCAAACCTCAGCAAATTTTCCTATTGGTTTGAGCCATAAAGTTAGCTTATGCTGGCACCAAGCACTGAAAAGAGATTTGTCAAAAGTCAGGGGCATCTCCACTCAGAATTGCATTGTGATTATCAAAAGGTGAACCCCAAATATCTGAGACAGGTCTCAGCTATTTTAGAAAATGTATTTTACCAGTGTTGAGAGTGTGCATTTGTGACACAGCTTCAGGAGGTCCTGACAACATGTGCCCCAAGTGGTCAGGGTACAACTTGTTTCATACATCTTATGGGGACATGAGATATCAATCAATATGTGTAAGATGTACATTGGTTCTGTTCAGAAAGGCAGGAAAGGTTAAGCAGGAAGTGGGCTTCCAGGTCACAGGTGGGTGAGAGACAAATACTGCATTCTTTTGAGTTTCTAATTAGCCTTTTCAAAGGAGGCAATCAGATATGCATTTATCTCAGTGAGCAGAGGAATGACTTAAGATACAATGGGAGGCAAGTTTGCCCTAAGCAGTTCCCAGCTTGACTTTTCCCTTAAGACTAGTGAATTTGGGCCCCCAAGATTTCCAGGATTTATTTTCCTTTTGTTGAAAACAAATGCTTGTTCCTCGGTGTCAAAAAGAAGAATCAGCACTCAGACAAAGAACTTTTCTGAGCAAGGCAATTGTACTTTCTTCAGAAAGGGTGCTTCTCGGAAGTCTGATTGCCATGAGAGCACATCGAAGAAAGAAAAGAAAAATTTTTTTATCCCTGATACATTGGGTCCTTACTGCTGTGTCCTATTCTCCATTAGCTGGAGCTGGTCTGCACAGTCTAATTGATCCCAATTGGCTGAAAGCTTAAAACTTTTGTAAATAGGTAAACACATGATGGTGAACAAAGAAAGGAAGGGGATTGTTTACAGGAAACTAGGAGAATAATAACATTCCCAAATAAAGAAGAGGCATAGGCTGTAAGCCCGGAAATGCCTGGGCATGTTCTAACGTGTCTGAGCAGGCTACAGGCCAGAACAAATAACTTGTTTAAAGTACAAGGACATATAATGTTCTTATTCTATTATGATATTTAACAGCTACATAGGGCTTAGCAAAGAGATATTAGCAAAAAGCGAAGAAGCTTGAAGGAAACTAGTTTTAAAAAAACTAGCATGGGGAGAAATGCCAGATATAGGTGATGGGGAGGAAGGCAGCAAATCACAGTGCCATGTGTGTACCTATGCAACAATCTTCCATGTTCTTCACATGTACCCCCAAACCTAAAATGCAATAAAAAAACAAAACAAACAAACAAAAAAAACTATTATTTCTAACACTTATTATTTATTCTTCAACAAAAAGGGAAACTTTGAAGAGGAACTTTTTACTTTTCACACCTTCACATATATTACCCCGTGAATTATAATTTTCTATTTAATAGAAATAGAAAATAGAAATTTTCTATTTAATATAATTTTCTATTTAAAATAAAATTTTCTATTTTATTTAGAGCCCTGAATTTCCACTAAGCTATATCAATAATTAAACTTTTAATATTAATTAAATATTAATAAATATTTAATATATTCAATATGGTATTAATTTCAGAATACTAATAAATGTATAATTTGATATCATTCCATGTTAATACCAATATACATATTAATGGGGCAATTATTAAAATAGAATTACTAGACTCAGCACTAACAATATAATATTTAGTATTTGGAAAGTAATCTCCATATTTTCACCCTGATTGATTATATTTACCTCAATGTTTTTTAATCTTATCTTCAGAGTGATAGCTTTCAAACAGATGCTTTAGATAACACCATTTCTCTGTGCTTCAGGCTAATCCAGTTACTGAAATGACTTCTCCATTTTAGTACTAAATTACATATACTTTTAAAGGTATCATTAGTAAAATTGACATCTTCCTCTTGCCAAAACTGCTCCACTGCCATAAATGGTACCCTTCTCACTAAATTGTACCAGTTAGGACCATCCTTGATTCCTCATTTCCCTAAGTCCCTGATGTCTGATTTTATCAGCAAATCTACCTTGAGACCCTATTTCAAACTCATCTCCTTTCCAAGCCACCTCCACCACCCTCATCTAAGCCAGCATCTCCTCACACCTGGACTTCTGTGTCAAACTGCTAACTCATCTCCCTGTTACCACTTTTGCCTAGAAACAAGGCAGGGTATAAAAGTATTTTATTATTTTATTTTTCCCAAAAAGTCTGGTTTGGGCCAAGTTCTTTTCCAATAATCCAGTGACATGCAACAATGTGTTGTTGTGTAGTATAGACGTTGTCAAGTTATAAGAGGAATGACAAATTGAACTAGCATCTAACAGAGCTAAATAATTTCAAAAACAGAATTTGCTAGGAACACAATGACCTTGGTGAACCATGCCCAATACCAGGTTTCCTATTTATAAAACCAAAGTGTTGTATTAGGCCACTTGAAAATCTGCAACATCATTTTAAAAATTATATATTTCAATCTTTTCAATATTCCTCTTGTTTTTTTTCCTCCTGTTACTTCTGTATTAATGGCAGAATCAACATGATCATCCCATTATGAATTGAATTATCATAACTCTCTATGTAATTTTTTCCTCAGATTTTGATGATTTTTAAAATTCAGTGTCATGTCTTATATCCAATATATACACAATAAAGTCAGAACAGAAAAAATATAACCTCTGTAAATGTCCGTACTTTCTCAAAATATAAAATGCAATTCAAAAAATGTTATAATTAAATAAAAACATCTTGACTTTTAATGAGGCAATTTAACTAAATCATTTTACATTAATCAGCACAAGTCAAAACGCGTTTTTATGCTGCTATTATAAATTGATATAAGTTCATAAAATGTTGTGATGAAAGCTGTTTAAATCATAAAATGTCACAGACACTTGTCAGATTATGGGAGAATTGTTCATCAACATATAATATGTGAAAACTGTGAGAAGTACAATAACCTGATATAAGGAAATAGCCTATAATTTTTCTGATAATAAAACAATTATGGTACACTGTCAGTTTAATGAATTACTTTACCATTGTCATGGATACTGAGTTATTTATCTCGAATATACTTAGTTATACATAAGTGAAAATAAAAAAAAAATCCCAAAAGGTTGCTGTCTAAATTTTCATTGAAAATTTGTTTTCATTGAAGCTACATTTTCAGAGATGCCTACATGATAAACTTAAGAAAAAAATTGTATTATTTGCCATGAAACATAACAGTATTTGTTGAAGTCTCTCTAGGTTTCCAAGTTAGAATTAAATAAAAACACTATTTTTAGGTATAATTAAAAATTCTCTCTCTCTGTCTCCTATCTAAATATCTGTATATAAACATACATATATGCCTATTTTGGGAGTATTTTTAAAAAGTGTACAGCAAAATTATAATAATTATTATTGTTGCTAATTCTTCTGTTCTAAGCCCCAAATTGCCACTAATGGCCTCTTCTCCTAAAAGATTCTGGACATACAACTAGAGATTTGCAAGATAGGCACTGTTAAAATGCAGGATCTCTGAATAAAGAGACCCCCCCTCACCACACTAAACAGGCTTTGTGTGAGCAACATGGCTGTTTATTCACTCGGGTGTGGCAGGCTGAGTCTTAAAAGAGGCAGTGGAGGGCAGAGGGATAGGAGTTGGTTTTATAGGTTTGGAGTAAACAATAAAAAGTTACAGAAGTTACCATGTAAGGTGGTTTTTTTGTAAGCTGGGAGGGGATTGTAGGGTGTGGAGTCATGAGGTTGACTAAGGTCAGTTATAAAGCCCAATGGCCTTGTCCATTGAGGCCTGAATAAGAAACAATAGAAAAATGTCTCAGGTTAGTTAGGCGCAGCAGGGGTCGATCGTTTTTCTGCTTTTACTTCAGGTTTTCTAATTCCAGAAGGCCCTTCAGAGGTGTATGTATGTGCGGGTCACAGGGTGGCCATGCAGTCCACGGGCACTATCAGACCCTGATGTCAGTTACTCATGTAAAATAACATTTTTATCCCCTCATGTTTAGGTAAGGGAGAAAAAATACCTTTCAAAACATTCATAGCATAATTTTGGTCTGTGTCAATTGTGATGTCAAGTTGAATAGAAAATAATCATGAAAATGCAGGAAATAAAAATTAAAAAGTAAATTATCTTTGTCAGTGTTATGTAAACATTTTAATCACTTTTGAGGATCACATTAACGAGAGTGAAAATGAGTTTCAATTTTGACAATGTTTTCGAGGTTTCTTTTGTGCTGACATATTAAATGTGTTTAATGAGCTTTATTTGTGTTGATTTCTCATACCTTTTGTGTTTTATTCCAATATAAAAGAATCATATGTGTCTGGGTGTGGTGGCTCTTGCCTGTAATCTTAGCACCTGGTAGGCCGAGGGAGGGAAGAGGATTGTTGGAGACCAAGAGTTCAAGATCAGCCTGGGCAATAGTAAGACCCTATGTCTCCAAAATAAATATAAAATAAAAATAAACAAATAAAAATGAGCTGGGGACAGTGGCATGCACTTGTAGTCCCAGCTACTCAGAAAGCTGAGGTTGGAGGATCGATTGAGCCTGGGAGATGAAGGCTGCAATGAGCCCTGATCATGTCACTGCACTTCAGCCTAGGTGACAGAGCAAAACCCTGTCTCAAAACCAAATGTAACAAACTAAAAGATCATATTTTATAGTATGATACAGTAATGATTAGAATCCACACATATATATACATTTTTCTTTACTGATTTATAATTTTTTTTAAAAGGATTTAAGATTGTACCAGAAATACATTCAAGAAAATGTGTTGTAGTGCTGAAGAAGAGGCAGCATTGTTGTCTGACTCTACTTTATCTGACTCCATTTCATAATAACCATTTGGCTTTTTACCATGTTTTATATTCTCTGTGCCCCAGCTTTCTAATTTGTACATGGGAGATAATAGTACCATAAAAAGCATGTAGAAGAACTCCGAGCCCTTAAGAAGAACCCAATAAATGTACCTATTTTTTTATAGAATGTTAAAAACAAATAGTCATAGTAATCCATTTACATTTTTACAATTATATTTGTATTTTTTGTTTTAGGACACACTATGGAATTAAAAAAGAAAAAAAACAAAAAATAATAGATTCCACTATATGCTACTCTCTGATCATCTGTCTTCATTTGATGGGAACACAGTTTTAAATATTTGAATAAAGATATTTACCTGAGGTAGGTAATGTAAAATCTATCTGATATATTTGAATGATAATATCATTACTCATTAATGTTTAATAGCTAGTTCTGTGCTGAGTGTTTTTTAGATACCAATCACTTGCCTAAGGATTCCACATATTACCTATGTAAATGGGATTATAATTTACTGGGAATGTTTTTATCCTAATTTTTCAGATGAGAAAACTGAGGTGTGGAAAGTTTGAGGAATCTGCTCAAGGTCACTCACATAGTGTGGGGGACGAATGTTAGTATCAAAGCTTAGTCACTATGACTCAAGAACTCACAACCTTCACCTCTTAATGTGCTACCTCCCAGCAACTAGTGGTTAAGACAGTTGTGAGGCTATCACCTTCTGTTTAATAATAAAGATTTAGAATAAGTTATCCCATAACAAAATACTTGTGTCTTAAGGCAATAAAGGTATTTGAGAAGGTCATCACAAAGCTGCGTATTCGTAAGGGTGAGACTCTTAAGACAATGAGGAGATAAATTGCTTTTTAGAGAATTTAAAGTCATGAGATTAATGATATTTTTACAACATAAACATGTAAATGAATGTTACATTTTTTTAAAAACTAAATTAAGAAATAATTATATTTTTCAAATAAATCTGTCACATTTGAAAACACTTTGGGAAACTGGTATTTGAGATTGCATCAGAGATACTTTCTGAGCAAATTATGAACATGGATCACAGTATTTTCAAATACTATACTGGCTCATGTTTTATAGAATAGAATCACCCACTTTGCTCTCTGTGATTACACATAAGACTTAAATCTGAGTACATCTTTTATCTTTTCACAAACACACATGCATATGCAACAAAACTGCCTGCAAATGACCTGGATTTGACATCAAGGATATTTAAATGTGGAATGACAATGGTTCCAGACAAAAAGAATTAGAAACACTTTTCCTTATTCATCTAGTAGGTACAGCTAACAATCCTGGAAATCACATATAATACACATTCAAAAAGACGCTGACAGTTAGACAGAAGTCAGTCTTCTAGGGACCCTTGGAACCAAGGAATGGCACTACAATAACTTGCCTGAATTTTCTTTTCAGATTTATTTATCTCAGACTTTTTGGAGAAGCCAACAACCTAGAAATGCCAAAGGACATCAGTCAAAACAGCTCATGAAAAGCCTGCTCTCTATAGCTTAATGACCAAGAAAGGGGCAGCCAAGAAAGACATAGTGTTTTAGACAACAATTGCCCTATTCCAGGGAATACCACTGTTGTGGTCCCATTCCCAACTCTAAAAGCAAAAGCTGAGTGGGGAGCCTAGACTTTCACCTTCCACCTTCACCTGGCTGTAACGAGACACTGTTAAAGACAAAATAATATTGAATAATACTCGTTATTATTAGCATGGTTAAGAAGACTGAATTCAGGACAATTGCATGATCCCATTGCATGGGAAAATCACAATTTAAAGCCAGGGAGAAGAGTGGAGAAATCCTCATCAAGACTTATCATAACTAAACTTCAGAAAACTAACGACAAAGAAAAAAAATTTTGAAAGCAGTGAGAGAGAAACTTCACCTTACCTGTGAAAGGGGGATGGGCAATTCAAATGATAGTGAATTTTTAATCAGAAATCATGAAAATCTGAAGGAAGTGATGCAAAATTTTTCAAATGCTAAAAGAAAAAAGGGCAATCCAGAATTCTATATCTAGATAAGGTACCCTATAGGATAAAAAGAAATATACATTCTCAAATTAAAAACAGGGAATTTGTGACTGGAGGATGTACCCTAAACGAATAGCTAAAGGAGGTTTTGAAACAAATAGTGATTTTTAAAAATTTGGAAAATCAGAAAAGAAGAAAGAAAAACATAAGAAAGAACAAAACTGTGGGTAAATATGATCAACTGCCAGATGAAACCACAAAAGACCCAAAATAGCAAAAGTTATCCTGAGCTAAAAGGACAGAGCTGGAGGCATCAACTACCAGATTTCAAAATATATTACAAAGCTATAGTAAATTACAATAGCATAGTATTGGCATGAATACAGATGTACAGACCAACAAACAGAACAGAGAGCCCAGAAATAAATCTACAAAATTACGATCAACTGATCTTTGACAAAGATGTCAAGAACACACAATGCAGAAAGAATAGTCTCTCCAGTGAATAGTGTTGAGACAATTAGACATCCATGTGCAAAAAGGATACTGGACACCTCACACTATACGTAAATATTCAACTCAAAGTGAATTAAAGACTTAGATTTAAACCTGAAAATGTAAAGCTACAAGAAGAAAACAGAAGGGAAAATCTTCCTGTCATTGTTCTAGGCAAAGATTTTTTTTGCCAACAGCCCAGAAGGAAAGGCAACAAAAGAATACACCAACAAATGGGATTGCATTAAACTAAAAAGCTTATGCATGGCAAAGAAATAATCAACAGAGTGAAGAGACAATCTACAGAACAAAAGAAAGTATTTGCAAATGATACATTTAGTGAGAAAATAACATCCAAAATATATAAGGAACTTAAGCAATTTAATAATGAAAAAAAACCCAAATAATCCAACATTAAAAATGGTCAAAGAATTCAAATAGACATTTCTCAAAGGAAGACATCTACGTGGCCAACAAATATTTGAAAAAATGTTCAACATCAGTAATCATCTGGGAAATGCAAATTAAAACCACAGTGAGATATGCTAAAATGATTATTATCAAAAAGAAAACAAGTGTTAGCAGGGACGTGGAGATAAAGGAAATACTTACACACTATTGGTGGGAATGTAAATTAGTAGAGCCATTACCAAAAACATTATGCTTGTTTTTCAAAACATTAAAAATAGAACTACCACGTGATCCAGCAATTCTTCTCTTGGTGTATATCCAAAGAAAATGCAATTGCTATTGTGAAGAGTTACCTGCACTTCTGTCTTTACTGAAACACTGTCCACAATAGCAAAGCTACAGAAATAACCTAAGTTTCCATCAATGGATGAATGTATTAATAAATATGGCATATATACATGCCATTTACTTATATAAAATAGAAGCTTATTCAGCCATAAAAAAAATTCTTATTTGCAACAACATGGCTGGAACTGGAGGCCATTATACTAAATAAAATAAGCCAGGCACAGATAGACAAATACTGCATGATCTCACTTATATGTGGAATCTAAAAACGTTGAGCTCATAGAAGTACAGAGCAGCATAGTGATTGCTAAGGGCTGAGGGGAGACAGGAAAGGAGATTAAATAATTGAACGTTAAAAAAGAAGAGAAAAAAAATAGTGAGTAGACCCAGTAGTATGCTGTGGTGGTAAGTATTTAACAGTAGGCTCTCCAGAGGTGGGAAACACTGATTTTTAGTGTTTGCCAATTTCTATGATATGCCAATTGTAAGCTCTCTATGTGGAGTATTAGCAAACACAGAGTTGGGAAAAGATGTGCATGACTGCCTCTTGAGATGGTGCCATTAGCTTCAGCCCATCACTGGGTAGACAATAAAGACAATACTAAAATAATGCTTTAGCAATATAGCATCGTTACTAGAACTGCAACATAATTGTTTTTCATGTGTAACATTTATTTTTGATGACATTTTTATTAAAATCATTTCTATTATTACATAGTCACTTCAAACAGAAATCCATTTGAGAAAGTAGATAAATGCATTCGGCAAATGTGCATGTAACACATCTAAACTCTGTCTGCTATTTGGGTTCCTGAGGTACTTTACAGAAGGAATATAACTTTGGCGAGTCAGCTGACAAGCATGCCCCCGATGGAACTTCAGGACTTGGTTTTCCTGCCAGATAATATACTCAACCAAAGAGCTCAGAGTGAGTGACAGTTGGCGAATCTTTGTCACTGAATAACCAGAATAAAGCTTGGTGCTAGTATCTTTTCCAATCTGGAAGAGAAAAATTATGTTGACTGAAGTATCTCCCATTAGCACCAAGATTATCATATAAACTGATATGTAATGACTGTGCATGGATCATAAGTTATAATAATCAGAGTGTAAGTGTTATTACTGACTATGGAATTTAACTGGGTCAATTCTCAGCTTGTAAGAGCAGCTGGGCATCATCTCGAGTTGAGAAAATAAAAGTACCATTATAGAAATCTACAGAACAACTACTAGACTTAGAATCCCAGTGCAGAAATTGCAGCTTATCAAGAAAAAAGATATAACCCTCATTCTCTCTCCTCCTCCCTCTTTTTCAACACACACAAACATACACAAACACACACACAGAAATACAAAATCACTAAAGAGATGTAGGCGGAGATCTTACAGTATAAAAATTGTTTAAAATTTTGCAGAGAGGGATATCATTTCTGAATGCATTAGTTGCATTCAGAAGTAACTAGTTAGGCTTTTTGAACTCAAGTACAGAATTCAGGATAAGTATTCAGTCTTCTACACCTCTTCCAAAATAAAATTCAGACTCATTTCCTGTATGAAAATTAATAATCTGGAATTATGTCCTATTTACATGATTTATAATGTAACCTTTTTTCTAAAATATTATTAATTTTCAGAACATGTGTCAGAAATGTCTCTTTCCAAATTCACATATCTGTAATAAATCTGAAAATATTCACCCCAACATATTAAAAACGTTTTTAATTTCTTAAATTTTTATATTAAAACTTTCTAGGTTCAAATTTATTTACATTTCACTACAAGATTAACACACAGCAGTTTTTCCTTTCATTGTTAGCTTATGTATATATGTTATAACTTTGCTTTATGCAAAAATATACTCAACATTGGATTTATAATAATAATTTTAATTTTAGTATGATCAATTTAATTTACGTGTACTACTTGGGCTTAGAAATATTTTTTTAATTGTTGATATATTTACTATTTAAATTGAATTTATTTCCAAGAAGCAATGCCACAACCTTTCAATATATCTTTCTAATTCTGTTATTCTACATTATTCATTATTAAAGAATCTTTTGTCCTGTTACGTAGACGACCTTGATCTTATTCCTCAGGCACTGATCGACTTCCCAGCTCCTTGGTCTCTGCACCTCCCAGGGAGAGTTCTTAGCTCATTGTACTTCTCTGCTCCCTGAGCATAATTCTGTGTCAATGTTCTCCATGGCTCATGGCTAAGACTTCTGTGCCCTTTTATCTGAAAAGCAAATTGTCATGATAACCTGTGCAAAATGACATATTTCCTATCTGAAAACCAAGGTGTTGGAGTAGGACAGGGATCAGGAGACTGTGACAGACCCCTGTCACAACAGAAAACACGTAGCTCACAAAGTCTAAAATATTTACATCTGGGCTCTTTACAGAAAAAAATTTACTAACATGTGCAAAGACACTCAATTTTGTGTTTTAGTCCCATAGAAAAAGTTATCTAACATAAAGAAACATGGATAAATTATTTTACTGGAAGTGGGAAAAATTATTCTAGTTATGATTAAACGTCAGTGAATGTAAAGGGAGTGGTAATTTTGATGAAATAAAAATGAAAATGTTTTGCATGAAAAAGACAATAAATAAGAAAAATGTATTTTCTATTTTATTTTATTTTATTTTTTGAGATGGAGTCCTGATCTGTCACCCAGGCTGGGGTGCAATGGCACAATCTGGGCTCACCGCAACCTCCACCTCCCCAATTTTTAAGCAATTCCCTTGCCTCAGCCTCCTGAGTAGCTGGGATTTCAGGCAGCCGCTACCTTGTCGGGCTAATTTTTTTTTTTTTTTTTTTTCAGTAGAGATGGAGTTTCTCCATGTTGGCCAGGCTGGTCTCAAATTCCTGACCTCAGGCGATCTGCCCACCTCGGCCTCCCAAAGTGCTGGGATTACAGACATGAGCCACCGCACCTAGCCAGAAAAATGTATTTTCAAACGATGTCACTGATAAAGAGTTAATATGCCCAAAATGTAGATTCCAAAAATAATGAACGAAAAGACCAAATTCTAAGCAAGAAAAACAGCAAAACATGTAAATAAAGAAAAATTTATTGTTGCACATAAAAATGATTATCAACCTTGCATATAATTAAATACATGCAAATTAAAACTGCACTGAAATATGATTTCTTACCTATCAGATTACCCATTTGTCCCTATATTCTTCTAGGGTTTGGCTAAAACTTTGGTCGTTTCTCAGCCAATAAATAACTGTCAACCCCCAGCCTCAAGATCACTCCAGTCCTCAACATCTTGTATTCTAGCTAAGGGCCTGGGTATTATGAAAACGGACAAGCTACCCTACTGTCACCTCTCAAACTTTCCGTCCATACAATCCAAGAGTATAATACCATAGGTCAAGTATCCCTTATCTGAAACACTTTGGACCAAAAGTGTTTCTGATTTTGAATTTTTCTCAGATTTTGAAATAATTGCATCTACATAGTGAGATAGGTTGGGGATATTATAAAACATAAATTTTATGACATAAATTATATGTTTATAAGTCTAAACATGTAATTTATTTTTATAGACATCACATATGCATAGACTTAAAGTAATTTTTTTTTTTTTTTTTGAGATGGAGTTTTGCTTTTGTTACCCAGGCTGGAGTGCAATGGCACAATCTCGGCTCACTGCAACCTCCGCCTCCTGGGTTCAAGCAATTCTCCTGCCTCAGCCTCCCGAGTAGCTGGGACTACAGGCAAGCGCCACCATGCCCAGCTAATTTTTGTTTTTTCAGTAGAGATGGGGTTTCACCATGTTGACCAGGATGGTCTTGATCTCTTAACCTCGTGATCTACCCGCCTTGGCCTCCCAAAGTGCTGGGATTATAGGCGTGAGCCACCGTGCCTGGCCAACTTAAAGTAATTGTATATGATACAGTTAATAATTTTGTGCATGAAACAAAGTTTGTGTCCACTGAACCGTCAGAAAGCAAAGGCATTGCTCACCCATGTGGACAATTGGTAGCTGTTTGACATCAACATCACGCCTGACTCGTAGTTTATAAACTACTGATAAGCAATCATTTTCCTGCACTCATTCACACACAAGTACTGTAAGTAAAAATTAGGACACACTATTAGCAAAGTGAAAAATTCATCAGCACAGCAGCAGCACCAGAAACCCTGTACCAGCTGGGAGACAACAGCTACAACCATCAACAGCAGCTTTTCGGTTCCCACCTCCACTCCTGTGTTTTCATTAAAACGTTATTGTACACTGCATGTTAATTTTTTTAGGTGATAAATATTGGAAGCAGTTGAAGGAAAAGAAAGTGTGTCCCCTAGGGATAAGAAGGCATTCTATCTGATGGCTTTTTAAAATGTGTATTTTAGGGTAGTGTGACTCATTAACAATGGTATTTGTCTTAGAAACCTCGCTTTGATTTCATCCACTGACATAGTTTCTTGTCCTGTCATGCATGCAGCCTGCTTTACTGCTTCCCCAGCCCATCACACATTTTTACCATGTTATCTATAGGCACTTTTCCTGCTGTGTCAATGACATCATCTTCATCATTGTGTGCCTCTGTTTTGACTGTGACCCATTGAATGAAGTCAGGTGTGGACTTTTCCACTTGTGGAGTTATGTCAGTGCTCAAAAAATTCTGGTTTTTGAGCATTTTGAATTATGGATTTTTGGATGAGGGATGCTCAAACTGTATTTGTTTTACACCAATAAATTTTGAGTAATTTGTTATAAAGTCATAGTAATTGGATATTATATTTCCAAAAATATATCAAGAAAAATCTTGAGGTAAAAACTTTAAAAAAATAAATTAATAAAATTAATATAGGCATCTAAGATGTAAGTACCATATTCTGAATTAGGCTAAAATACTGCTTCCATATATCAATACTTTTCTAGTGGAATGTAAAGTATACACCACTGTAAATGGTACATCACTAGAATCTGATGCTATAAAGGCAATATCTTAAAATATGGAAAAATAAAGATGAAAGTAATCCTAAGGATTATCTTCCTTTAGATTCCTTATTTTACTTAAAGAACAATAAAATAAGAAATAACAAATGTGAAAAAAATTTTATTTCTAAAACATCCTCCTGCTTTTTCATAGAAGTAGTTTTTAAATGAAAGCAATATTATCCTGTATAACTGATATTAAATTTTTTTATAGAAACAGTCACCTAGGTAACAGAGCTCCATAAAAGAATATAACAATGTGGGATATGGTTTTCATCTTTCTTCTTAAGAATAAGCCAAGAAAAATAGTTTTGAATTTTAAGATGTTAGGTGATTCTTAAAATAATTTGATTTAGAAAATAATAATGCAAATATTTAACAGAAATAAGCTTCTGAAAGAATGGAAGATGCATTTAAAAACATTCCATCTTTGTAGATGGAAGTCTTGGATAGCCAGGATGTAAAAAAACCAAGACTAGAAATTTAATTTTTTAGCATGGAGGAAGATCAGAAGGATACAAATGTGAGCAAGGTATCTTATTTTGCATGGTGATAAACACAATTTTCAATAATGCATAAAATCTCATAATGGGGTTATAGAGTTAATCAAAATAGGAGCATGGAATTCATGTTATTTATTTTTGAAAAGAAAATGATAAATAAATTATAATATATACAGAAAAGTTTACTTTTCTTACTCAGCCTGAGCTAAATCAGCAGATCAGCAACTTGATGACATTACTCATGTGACCCTCAAATGTCTGGCTGCCCACTAGGTTGATGGGGTCACTGGGCCACATGTTTGAGTCTAATTCAGGTTAGCCTGTCGTTTTTTCACATGGTGGTGGTCTAAGACTTTCTAACATCATCAAGTTGACAAGTCCTAATACGCACATACTGTACAAACCTCTGCTCATGACCCCATGTAATGCAGCACTGGCCAAAGCAAGTCATATGGCCAACTCAGAGCCATCATTACTTCTTTCTGGAAGGGCAAAATTTGTAGCCAATTTTACAATCTACAACAACTCAGTTTTTGGCTACATATGTTTATACTTCTCCTGTGAGCAAAGTAATTCAAACAAAATAAATTCCTTGCTCCTGTAAGCAACGTTCTCCAACACAGGACTCTCTGATTTAGTCAAATATGGCATCAGAATTGCGATGTGGAAGCATATGAGGACACTCTTGAGGTGGAGACCTATAAGTAAGTAACCTTTTATAACATACTCAACAGGCTAGACAGGCATAGGAACACCTGATATGCATTCTTATTCAGATAAAAGAACAGAGGGAGTCACAAAGTCACTGGCCATAGCAATTCTAAAGTCTTGATGAGAAAATATTGCCAGGGCTCTCTATGCTGGGGACAGGAACTATTCTGTGAGTATGGCCTAGATATAATCCCTGGAAATGGGACCCTGTCCACTGACCTCTTTATATCCCTCAGATTATTTTCCAGCGTCATATTTTTCTGTTCCATGGGAGTGCCTCTCTATTTAAATGTTTGCCATTGCCCATGATTTAGCTTTTTGTATTCTGTTCTCTCCCCTCTGAGATATACTTCATATTTCATAAGGCATAGACCATCTTGGTAACTGTGGTTAATTAAAGAAGGCAGTAAATTCTTTGCAACCTTTCCCACTTATTTGCTTTCTTCTGGAATTAGTGCTGGCTCTTGGGACTAGATTTGATGAATAGAGTGTGACAGAAGAGATGTTTAATCACTGGGCTTGGGCTGTAAGACATACACAGTGTCTGCTTTTCCTACATGATCCAATCCTTCTCAGAAATCAGATGTCCATGCCTGTAACCCCAGCAGTTTGGGAGACCGAGGCAGGTGGATCATGAGGTCAAGAGATCGAGACCATCCTGGCCAACGTGGTGAAACCCCACCTCTACTAAAAATACCAAAAAAAAAAAAAAAAAAAAAAAAATTAGCCAGGCATGGTGGCACGTGCCTGTGGTCTCAGCTACTTGGGAGGCTGAGGCAGAAGAATCGCTTGAACCCGGGAAGTGGAGGTTGCAGTGAGCCGAGATTGCGCCACTGCACTCCAACCTGGCGACAGAGAAAGACTCCATCTTAAAAAAAAAAAAAGAAATCAGATGCCATGAAAGAAGTTCAACCATACTAAGATAACCTGTGAGGAAGGCCAAGTTAACCATCTGGAGATAGAGGCCACTGTAGGAGCAGCGAGGTGCCAGGCATGTAGGGGAAGATTTCTTGGGTCTTTAAGGCCAGTACAGCTTCCTACTGAATGCAGTCAAGTGAATGACCCCAGTTAACAGAACACAGAGCAGAAGAAACATCCAGCTAACTCAGACCTAATTCTTGATCCACAAAATCAAGAGTTAATTAAATTTGAGCAATTCATTGCGTATAAATAGATAACAAGAACAACAAAAATAGGGTAGCATTCTCAATCTGCTTTCTGCTTATGAAAAGTTAGAGGCCCAGAAACTTCTTTTTAAAGAATTCTGTTCTTTTGTATGTCACGATTGTGATACTTTCATTGGTACGATTCCCTTGAAAGCTTTATCTGCTTTCTATGAATATGATCCAGGTGCATGTTTGTTGCTTCAAGGCTTTCAAGGCTAAATCTATGATTCTTTTGAAGACAGGTCGTGCTCTAAGACTTTCTCTGCAAGGGATGTATCAATCTTCAGTAGATGATTCCTGTGTTACATCATTTAATAAAACTAAGTCAGACTACATCAATTTTTTGTTGGTGGCTTTTAACGACATATTAACATAGGAAAGCACAGACCACGTTGAAACGAAATAAGCTTATATACTGCCACTAAGAAATACACATTTTCATTTTTTTTTTTTTTTTTTTTTTTGAGACAGTCCCACTCTGCAGCCCAGGCTGGAGGGCAGTGGCATGATCTCGACTCACTGCAACCTCTACCTCCTGGGTCCTGGTTCAAGCAATTCTCCTGCCTCAGTTTCCCGAGTAGCTGGGATTACAGGCACGTGCCACCATGCCCAGCTAATTTTTGTCTTTTTAGCAGAGACAGAGTTTCACCATGCTGTCCAGTCTGGGCTTGAACTCCTGACCTCATGATCCACCCACCTCAGCTTCCCAAAGTGCTGGGATTACAGGCGTGAGCCCAGCCATATTTTCTTAAACTCTAAGTATTTCTCCCCCTCTGAAACCACTGAACTAGTTAATGCCTTTAGTGTAAGACTAAACAAGCATGTCTACTCAGAGATGACCTACTAGAATTTTATTTCTGCTGAATGTGAGTGCATCTGATTCTGGGAGTAAAAATGTTTCAAAAAGTAATAAAGAATATGGAAAATAAAGAAAATGTGGCACCTATACACCATGGAATACTTTGCAGCCATAAAAAAGGATGAATTCATGTCTTTGCAGGGACAGGGATGAATCTGGAAACCATCATTCTCAGCAAACTGACACAAGAACAGAAAACCAAACACTGCATGTTCTCACTCATAAGTGGGTGTTGAACAATGAGAACACATGGACACAGGGAGAGGAACACCACACACTGGGATCTGTTGAGGGTCGGGGGCTAGGAGAGGGACAGTGGGGGGGTGGGGGAGGTTGGGGGAGGGACAACATTGGGGAAATGTCTGATGTAGGTGACAGGAGGATGGAGGCAGCAAACCACCATGGCACATGTGTACCTATGCAACAATGCTGCACGGTCTACACATGTACCCCAAAACTTAAAGTATAATAATAATAATAATAATAAAAAGAATATTTTTTAAACCCAACACAAACTCCAAGGTTTTCCTAACTCTTCTTCAGTATCTATTATTGATCCACTTTCCTGGACATGTGGATCTTATTTGATCTAGCGATTAAAGCACATACATGTGACTACCATCTTGGTTTTTCCTTGTGATATTACTTCCCAATAGTGCAGAATCTTCCCAACATGAATTTGAACCATCTTCACATCAGAGTTGTCTTCAGAACTTTGGACATGACTGTCATGTCCCCAAATCAGATTTCCTGGAAACACTGTAAACATCATAATTAAGCTCAACATTGGCAAGACCCCCGTTTTCCATCTAACAGTTTAAAATATATTATCTGCCCTCACTTTCAAAACTGTTTAAAGTACATAAAACATTCCTGAATCTTCTCCATAATATTTATGTTTCCCATTTCAAAACAACTATTTCCCAGGTTTTCTGAAATTGTTCCACTTCTTAACTCCTCCTCTGCCTTTATTTAATCCATAGACTCTTAAATTTTTGTTTAAATCAATAAGATTCAATCTTAAACGAAAACAGCCTTATGTTTATTTTCCAACCTAATATTTTTAATACGTCTCTGAGATATATGTACTTGAGAAAAGGTTAAAGCAAGTTTTCCAAGTTTCTAATATCCTATTTTGAGTAACCCTAGGATTATGAAAAACTGTAGGAAGCTTGTTTTCTTAATGGCCTCCATTGCCTTCTTCCTTTCTTCAGTCTTCCATGTAATCTAAGTTGTTTTTGATAGAACTGCAATAATTTATGTGATGAAAATGATTTCATGAATTTTGGACACCCTGAAGAATTTGGACATGACCAAAGTACATCAGAAAAGTTTAGACATAAATTCAATATTAGCTTCCCAAATAAGAGAATATTAAACTGAACACTGATTCCATGTCATGAATATTTCTCTCTCTGTGAAATATGCTGACTCATTCAGTCAGATTCAATCCAGCAAAGTCCAGGAGGATGCTGCCTACGTGTATAAGCATGTTGGCAATGTAGAGCTACTGTGTAAGCAGAATTATTTTGAAAGGTAGTTATATTCATTGACAGACTAAACAGGACACAGAGTCATGCCAGATAGAAAATATTGCATTATTAAACACCTGCACATAAACTACATGAAGACATCAGTTGTACTTGACTCATAGTATCCTCAGGAGACTGGGTTGGTATCTTTGGTTTGATTTTGATCTCATATAAGGAATGACTGTTACTTGTAACTTGGGCCATTTTTAGAATCCTTGATCAAGGCAGTCCAACAAAATACGCAGCAGCAATTATGTTAACATTTAACGTTTTGATTATAACAGATTGTAAAACACCAAAATGTCCTCAAGTATATTTATAGAGACATATGACTCTAGGTTCAACTGTGTGTGTGTGTGTGTGTGTGCGCGCATGTGCGTGTGTGTGTGTGTGTGTGTGTTTCTTAGCAAGTTGAAACTTCAAATAAGTAAATAGGGAGGCAATTATTTATTGGAATTCTAGAATGGGCCAAAGAGCTAATATTATTGCATTTAGATAATATGCATTTTTGAAAAGAATAACCTTAGATGAATAGCCTGAAAATTTTACGGCAAATGTTAAATCTAAACTAAATACCCTGCACATGCACAATCAGGTCTCTGAAAAGATAAGGATAACATAATTAAACCATAGGTCTCAAAACTGGCATATCCTTTGTTTAAATTGATGATGCTTTAATTCTAATGTGGCAAATGTTAAGTTAACCATTTTTGTGTGTGTGTGAACAACACACTTTATCAAAGTAATAGTCCTTTTATTAGTTTGCTTGACTATTGCAAGGTTGCATACATTAAAACCACAATTTTAGCTCTAGAGTGAGTCTAGGATACTTTCAAAAAGGTTGTTCATTTCACAATGCCATTTAAATTTCCACAGCTAGATTTGAGCATTTGATATTTTTAGAGAGCAACGGTCATGTAAATTCTAAAGGCCTAAAAGAGAACATAGCAATCACAATTCTAAAGTTATTTCTAACATGTCTCCTACTTCGTTATTTTTTCCCTCAGCAAACATGAAATAATGATGTACAAGGAATGTCTGAGAAAATTAATATATAGCCTTCTTAAATAATTTTCAGTGCACTTGGCATTTTATTTTATATTAAATTTATTCTAAACTCATCTACTGTTTATTTTATCCCATCTTGTACTCATACTATTTTTATACAATGGTTGTCATATTAATAGCATAATAATATGAATATCATCATTCTACTGTCATTAATTGAGAGGAGGTGTCTGTGAGCATGTGGGGGACTGGGATTGAAGCAGGTTTGTAGGAGAAAACGAAGATCTTGTCCTTAGACATGTTAGTTTGTGATGCTTAGTTAAACATGGCAAACCAACTTCCTTTTCGAAAAACAAATCAACAAGGTAATCTCCAGTTCTTTCATCATTCATCTCTGCTGAAATGATTCCTTCTCAGTGATGTGACTTCATTACTTTCTCTTATCTTTGTTTTTATCATAGCAATTAACCGTATCTGAAATTACATCATTTATTTATCTACTTGTTTTTTGGTTGCCTCTCACTAGAATATAGGCTCCATGAAGATAAGCTGTTTTGTCTTCTGCTATACTCTCAGAATATAGAATAGTATTTGAAACATAGTGACTATGCAATAAATATTTGTTGAATAGGTAAATGATTACAATATTTTCAGATATTACTTCGATTAACTCCAGTAATTTGTTTGCATGACACCAAATCTAGAATTTGCTGGTAAGTCCAATCAACTCTTTAAGCAGAACATAGCTGTTATACTAATAGTTTGTTGTTTGGATACACACACACACACACACACACACACACACACACACACACACACACAGTGTATGTTTTCTCAAGTGTCCACTCTCTTTCTCTCTCTCTCTATATATATATATGTAGAGAGAGAGAGAAATATATGTATGTGTACATATATATGAATATGGAGAAAAAATGGGAAAATGGGCCACAGATAATACACAATTTTTATTCTCTTAGCACTTTGTGGTAGGTTCAATGATTGGTTCCCTGTCATCTAACAGTAACATTCAACAGTAAACAAGCACACTCACTGGAAAGATATTTCTCACAGGTATTTGGTAAGCCTAATATATCCTATTTTTGCAATGTGTATACATTGTCTCACAGAAAAGATGCCTGGAAATTTTAGTTTTGCTTACTCAATAAAATAGACAATTATTAAAAAGTTGCCATTTCATTTATCTCTGAATGAGAAGGAATAAACTATATGTGGTATGATGAGTTATTAGAAAGTGTCAGGCTTGTAAATGGGAATTTAACTCACTTTGCCATACCTTCCATAATCATACCTATATGTATACAAAATCTCAGACTGTTGTCCAGCTGAAAAATTACAAAAGTACTTGATTTACAGAGAAAAAAATTAAATGTATTACTATTTTAGTAATAGTTTAGTAGTCATGCTGTATTGTTTAAGGAATAATGACAAGAAAAAAAAAGATCTGCACATGTTCAATACTGGCAAAACCATTCATTTTCCTCTTAAGGTCATAAATAGTTAAAATTAAAACAGGATATAATAAACCATAAGAAATACAAATTATTAAAAAATGTCTGAATATTCCCCATTTACTCCAGGGAGTTGATAGTTATCTTAAAGACTGAACAGCTTAAGCCAATTATTTGCACTATAGGCATTGCTCTTGTCTATTCCAATACTTCCTAGATTTTCAGCACTCAGAATAATGTAGTTTCTCAATATCTATAGGATGCTGGTTCCAAAACCCCCATGATTACCAAAATCTACAGATGCTCAAGTTTCTTACACAAAATGATGTGGTATTTGCAAATGACCTACCCATATGTTTCCACAAACTTTAAATCATCTTTAGATTAATTTTAATATCGAATACAATATAAATTCTATAAAAATTGTTGTTATGCTATATTGTTTAAGGAATAATGACAAGAAAATAAGACTATACATGTTCAGCACTGAGGCAACCATCCTTTTCCTTTTTTTTTCCTTTTATAGTCCCCCAAGAATATAGTTAATTTTTACTTATTAAGAGGTAAATGGAATGGGCAAATATTTTCAATCCACAGCTGACTGAATCCATGGATGTGGAACCCATGGATAGGGAGAGTTGACTGTGTATATTGTACAAAGATGTTTAACTCAAGTATAACACACCCACATACACACCACAATATACACATGTACATATATTCTACTATAAATGTTCATGCACACACATGTTCAGTACATAGAGCCATGTATTTTCACGTAGGTATAGCCCTCTGTACCACCAAAGGAAGGAAGATACAGGGCAATTTTTTAGCATCTCAGAATGCACCTTTATGTTCTTACCCAACAAATACCATCCCCCACATACTGTGATTACTACTAGTCTTATTTCTCACATGGTAAAATTTGCATCTGTTTTTAGAACTTCATATTAATGTACATGCAATAATAAAGTACATACATTAAAAAGAACAGGTCTATATTGGTATAATTTACATATAGTAAATTACCCTTTAATGGTGTACAGTTATATGAATTTCACACACAGTGGTGTAATCACCAGCACAGATAGATAAGATGTAAAGCATTTCACTGATCACCTCAGTTCCTTCATTCAACTTTATAGGCAAAACCCCTCCCTAAAACTCAAGTTGTGAAAAACACTGGCCTGTTTTTGCTCCTATGAGTTTGACTTTCAAAATATATAAATGAAATCGTATTATGTATGGCCTCTGAATTGCATAAATCATTTATGATTCATCCCAGTTGGTTGTATTGGTATTCTGTTTGTTTTTGTTAATGAATAGCATTTAATTCTATGGATGCACTAGAGTTTACTATTTCACCATAATTGATGTACATTTGGATTATTTCTAATTTGGGGTGATTATGAATAAACCATCTGCAGGTATTCACATACAGAATTGCATGCTAATGTATACTTTCATTTCTCTTGAATAATAACCTAGTAGAGAGCTTGTTAGGTCATATGGTAAATACATGTGTAATATATGTGTGTAAATAAAAGACTATTCTCTGAAGCAATAGACTTTTTTGCATTTTGCATCAACGATGGTTGACAATTAAAGTTGCCCTTCATTTTCACCAGTATGTAATGGTATACAATTGTAGTTTCAATTTTACTTTTCCCAATGACTAGCAATATTAAGGAACATTTTACATCCTTATATTCTATCTTTATATATTACTTAATAAAGCATCTGTTCAAATTTTTTATATATTTTTATTGAACTGTTTGTCTTAGTGAGGTATATGTTATCAATTAAGGGTGCTATAACAAATATAACAGAAACTGCTTGGCTTAAACAACAAATCATTTATTTCTCACAGTTGTCAAGGCCTGAGAGTTTCAAGATCAAGGTGCTAGCAGATACAATCAATGCATGGTGAGGACTCACTTCCTGGTTTGCAGGTGGCTGTCTGCACTTTGCATCCTCATATGGTGGCAAGGAGGGAGGGAGAGAGAGTGCATGTAAGAGAGAGAGAAACAGAGTCCCTCTTATGAGAGCATTAATCTTATTCATGAAGCTCAATGCTTATGACCTATTTACCTTTCAAAGGCCCCACCTTCTAGTGCCATCACATTGGTTAGGGTTTTAACAAATAAATTTTGGGGGATACACAAACATTCAGCCCATAATTTGTGATAGTTCTTTGTATATTCTTGATACAAATCCTTTCTCAGATATGCATTTTATTTTCATCTTCTTAACTTTGTCTTTCAAAAATGAAATTTGATCAAGTGTAATATATTATTTTTAAAATTTGGATTGTGTTTTGGTGTGCTAAGAAAGCTTTAGTTTTCCCAAGGTCTTGGTAAGTTTTGCAATTGTTTTGTGGAAGTTTTCTGACTTTAGTTCTAGTTTAAAATCAATGATACATTTTATGTTAATATGGAAATTGGCACAAAATTTGATTTGAGCTTTATTTATCTTACATCTAGATGTGCACATTTTTTAGCACCAATTTCTTTTAAAAATTCTTTTCCCAGGACTCTCCAAGATGGCCGAATAGACACAACTCTGGCGTACAACACTCAGTGAGAGAGATGCAGATATCCAGAGATCTCCTATCTCCAACCGAGATACCAAGTGCATTTCAATGGGTCTGATCTGGTGGTGAGCAAAGCCCAGACAGGGCAGACTGAGGTATGGAGGGGTGCTGCTTCACCCAGAAAGTGCATCTGACCAGCAAGGGATCACAACTCCTCAACAACACGGGAACACAACACGACCCAGAAAGAGTGTGACAAATTGACAGAAACAGGCTTCAGAAGGTGGATAATAACAAACTTCTCTGAGCTAAAGGAACACATTCTAACTCAATGCAAAGAAACCAAAAACTTTGAAAAAAGTTTAGAAGAAATGCTAACTAAAATAAACAACTTAGAGAAGAACATAAACGACTTGATGGAGTTGAAAAACACAGCATGAGAACTACATAAAGCAAAAACAAGTTTTAATAGCTGAATTGGTCAAGCAGAAGAAAGGATATCAGAGATGGAAGATCAACTCAATGAAATAAAAAGAGAAGGCAAGACAAGAGAAAAAGAGAGAAAAGAAATGAATACAGCCTCCAAGAAATATGGGATTATGTGAAAAGACCTAATCTATGCTTGATCAGTGTACCTGAATATGATGGGAGAATGAATCCAAGCTGGAAAACACACTCCAGGATATTATCCAGGAGAACTTCCCAAGCCTAGCAAGGCAGTCCAACATTGAAATTCAAGAAATACAGAGAACTCCACAAAGATATTCCTCAAGAGAGCAACCCCAAGGCACATAATCTTCAGATTCACCAGGGTTGAAATGAAGGAAAAATGCTAAGGGCAGCCAGAGAGAGAAAGGTCAGGTCACCCACAGAGGAAAGCCAATCAGACTCACAGCAGATCTCTCAGCAGAAACCCTACAAACCAGAATAGAGTGGGAGCCAATATTCAACATGCTTAAAGAAAGAACTTTCAACCCAGAACCTCATATCCAGTCAAACTAAGCTTCATAAGTGAAGGAGAAATAAAATCCTTTACAGACAAGCAATTACTAGAGATTTTGTCACCAGTAGACCTGCCCTACAAGAGCTCCTGAAAGAAACACTAAGCATGGAAAGGAACAAGCACCAGTCACTGCAAAAGCAAACCAGTTGGCAAAGACCAAAAATGCAATGAAGAAAATGAGTCAACTAATGGGCAAGAAAACCAGCCAGTAACAAAATGGCAGGATCAAATTCACACATAACAATATTAACATTGAATGTAAATGGCCTAAATGCCCCAATCAAAAGACACAGACTGGCAACCTGGATAAAAAGTCAAGACCCGTTGGTGTGCTGTACTCAGGAAACCCATCTCACATACAAAGACACACACAGACTCAAAATAAAGGGATGGAAGAAGATTTGCCAAGCAAATGGAGAACAAAAAAAGCAGGGGTTGCAATCCTAATCTCTGACAAAATGGACTTTAAAGCAACAAAGATCAAAAGAGACAAAGAAGGGCACTACATAATGGTAAAAGGATCAATCCAACAAGACGAGCCTACTATCCTAAATATATATGCATCCAACACAGGAGCACCCAGATATATAAGGCAAGTTCTTAACCACCTAAACCAAGATTTAGACTCCCACACAATAATAGTGGGAGACTTCAACACTCCACTGTCAATATTAGACAGATCAACGAGAGAGAAAATTAAAAAGGACATCGAGGACTTGAATGCAGAGCTGGACCAAGCAGACCTAATAGATATATACAGAATGCTCCACCCCAAATCCACAGAATATACATTTTTCTCAGCACCACATTGCACTTACTCTAAAATTGACCACATCATTAGAAGCAAATCACTCCTCAGCAAATGCAAAAGAACAGAAATCATAACAAAAAATCTATCAGACCACAGCACAATCAGACTAGAACTCAGGATTAAGAAACACACTTAACTCCAAAAAACCACTTGGAAACTGAACAACTTGCTTCTGAGTGTCGACTGGATAAACAATGAAATGAAGGCAGAAATGAAAATGTTCTTCAAAACCAATCAGAATAGAGACACAACTGACCAGAATCTCTGGGAGACCTTTAAAGCAGTGTCGAGAGGGGAAATTTATAGCAATAAATGCCCACACGAGAAACAAGGAAAGATTTAAATTGATATCCTATCATCAATATTGAAAAAGCTAGAGGAGGAAGATCAAAAAAACTCAAAAGTTAGAGAAGACAAGAAATAACTAAGATCAGAGCAGAACTGAAAGAGACAGAGACACAAAAAAATAACCTTCAAAAAATCAATAAATCCAGGAGCTGGGTTTTTGAAAACATCAACAAAATAGACTGCTAGTCAGACTAATAAAACAGAAAAGGGAGAAGAATCAAATAGATGCAACAATAAAAGGTACAAGGGACATCACCACTGATCCCACAGAAATACAAACTACCATGAGAGATTACTACAAACAGCTCTATGCACATATACCAGCAAACCAGGAAGAAATGGATAAATTCCTGGACACTTGTACTCTACCAAGACTAAACCAGCAGGAGGTTCAAACCTTGAATAGACCAGTAATAAGGGCTGAAGTAGAGGCAGCAATCAATAGCCTACCAACCAAAAAAAGTCCAGGTCCAGACGGGTTCACAGCCGAATTTTACCAGACATACAAAGAGGAGCTGGTTCCATTCCTTCTGAAAGTGTATCAAACAATACAAAAGGAGGAAATCCTCCTTAATTCATTTAGGAGACCAACATCATCCTGATACCAAAACCAGGCAGAGACTCAACTAAAAAAGAAAACTTCAGGCCAATATTCATGATGAACACCTATGGAAAAATCTTCAATAAAATACTGGCAAACCAAATTGCAACAGCATATCAAAAAACATATCCATCATGATCAAGTAGGCTTTATCCCAGGGATGCAAGGCTGGTTCAACATATGCAAATACACAAACGTAATCCATCACATAAACATAACCAAAGACAAAAACCACATGATTATCTCAACTGATGCAGAGAAGGATTCGACAAAATTCAACAGCCCTTCATGCTAAAAACTCTCAATAAACTAGGTATTGATGGAATGTATCATAAAATGTTAAAAGCAATATATGACAAACCCACAGCCAATATCATACTGAATGGGCAAAAGCTGGAAGAATTCCCTTTGAAATCAGGCACTAGACAAGGATGCCCTCTCTCAACACTCCTATTCAATATAGTATTGTAAGTTCTAGCCAGAAGAATCAGGCAAGAAAAAGAAATAAAGGGTATTCAATTAGGAAAGGAGGAAGTCAAACTGTCTCTATTTGCAGATGACATGATTGTATATTTACAAGAACCCATTGTCTCAGCCCAAAATCTTCTCAAACTGATAAGCAACTTCAGCAAAGTCTCAGGATACAAAATCAATGTGCAAAAATCACAAGCATTCCTATATACCAATAACAGACAAACAGAGAGCCATAACAAGAGCAAACTCCCATTCATAATTGCTACAAAGAGAATAAAATACCTAGAAATACAACTAACAAAGGATGTAAAGGACCTCTTCAAAGAGAACTACAAATCACTGCTCAATGAAATAAGAGAGGACACAAACAGATGGGAAAACATTTCATGCTCATGGTTAGGAAGGATCAATATTGTGAAAATGGCCATACTGCCCAAAGTAATCTATAGATTCAATGCTATCCCCATCAAGCTACCAATGATCATCTTCACAGAATGGAAAAAACCACCTTAAACTTTATATGGAATCACAAAAGAGCCCACATAGCGAAGACAATTCTAAGCAAAAGGAGCAAAGCCAGAGGCATCAAGCTGCCAGACTTCAAACTATACTACAAGGCTACAGTAATCAAAACAGCATGGTACTGGTACCAAAACAGAGACATAGACCAATGGAACAGAACAGAGTCCCCAGAAGCAACACCACACATCTACAACCATCTGATCTTTGATAAACCTGACAAAAACAAGCAATGGGGGAAAGGACTCCATGTTTAATAAATGGTGTTGAGAAAACTGGCTAGCAATGTGCAGAAAGCAGAAACTGGATTCCTACCTGTCACCTTACACTAAAATTAACTCCAGATGGATTAAAGATTTAAGCATAAAAACACTAGAAGAAAAGGTAGGCAAAACCATCCAGGACATAGGCATAGGCAAGGACTTCATGACTAAAACACCAAAAGCAATGGTAATAAAAGCCAAGATAGACATATGGGATCTAATTAAAATTCAGAGCTTCTGTACAGCAAAAGAAACCATCATTAGATTGAATCAGCAATAAACAGAATGGGAAAAAACTTTTGCAATCTAGCCATCTGACAAAGGGCTAATATCCAGAATTTACAAAGAACTAAAACAGGTATACAAGAAAAACAAACAAGCCCATTCAAAAGTGGGCAAAGGTTATGAACAGACAATTTTCAAAAGAAGACATATATGAGGCCAACAAACAAATGAAAAAATGCTCATCATCACTGGTCATTAAAGAAATGCAAATCCAAACAACACTGAGATACCATCTCATGCCAGTAAGAATGGTGATCATTAAAAAATCTGGAGACAACAGATACTGGAGAGGATGTGAAGAAATAGGAACACTCTTACACAGTTGGTGGGAGGGTAAATTAGTTCAACCACTGTGGAAGACAGTGTGGTGATTTCTCAAGGATCTAGAAATAGAAATTCCATTTGACCCAGCAATCCCATTACTGGGTATATACCCAAAGAACTACAAATCATTCTACTATAAAGACACATGCACAAGTATGTTCATTGCAGTCCTGTGCACAGTAGCAAAGACCTGGAACCAACCCAAATGACCATCAATGATAGACTGGACAAAGAAAATGTGGTACATATACACCATGGAATACTATGCAGCCATAAAAAACAATGAGTTTGTGTCCTTTGTAGGGACTTGGATGAATCTGGAAACCATCATTCTGAGCAAACTGACACAAGAACAGAAAGCCAAACACTGCATGTTCTCACTCATAGGTGGGTGTTGAACAGTGAGAACCTGTGGAAGGAAGAAGAGCATCACACAATGGGGGTAGTTGGGGGGGGGGGATGGGGAGAGACAGTGGGAGATGAGGAGGGTGGGGAGGCATAACATGGGGAGAAGTGCCAGATGTAGTATGCACCTAAAGTAAAATAAAATAAAATAAATCTTTTCCCCATTGAATTTCTTTAGCAAATTTGTTAAAAACCAATAGAATATTCTTTAACTCTATTTTTACTCTTTATTATGTTTTACTCTCTACTATGTGCCATTGGTCTATGTGTCTTTCTTTTGCCTTCATTTTTACAAACGCATTTTCACTGGCACTTTTGTTGATAAAATTTTGTTTTTCATTAAGCACCTTAAAATGTCAGTTAAATGACACTCCATTGTTTTCTGGCTTGCTTAATTTTGATGAGAAATTACTATAATTCTTATCTTTGTATTTCTATATGAGATCTATCTTTTTTCTGTCTTCAAGATTGTTTATACCTGATTTTCAGCAACTGGACTATGTCTAGAGTTTTTTGTTGTTAATGCTGTTATTGTTGTTGCATTTATTTCTTTTGAAATGGTCTGTATTTTTTCAGTTTGAAGTATTTTATGTCTTATTCTTTTAAAAATTTTGGCTGTTATATATTCTTCTACCTTCCCTCTTTTTTCTGGATCTTGAGTTATGCAGATGTTAGATTGTTTGATATTATTTCACAGCTCTTATATGTTCAGTCCTGTTTCTTTATGCTTTACATCTTTTTAGGTTGTATTCTATTTTCTTATTTTTCAATTTTGGTAATTTTTATTAACATGTCTTCAATTGCATCCATTATTTTCTTAATTGTCTTAAGTCTGTTTATGAATCCAGATAAATAATTATTTTTCATACTTTGCTACAGTTTTAGAATTTTCATCTGATATTTTCTTTTTGTTTGTTTTATTTTTTGTTTTGTTTTGTTTTTAGTTTATTGAGCTTTGTCACCCAGGCTGGAGTGCAATGTCGCGATCTCTGCTTATTGTAACCTCCACCTCCTGGGCTCAAGCGATTCTCCTGCCTCAGCCTCCTGAGTAGCTGGGTAGTAGAAATGGCATTTCACCATGTTGGCCAGGCTGCTTTTGAACTCCTGACCTTAAATAATCTACCCACCTTGGCCTCCCAAACTGGGATTACAGACAGGAGCCACCACACCCAGCCTTTTATTTTATTTCATTTCATTTATTTTATTTTATTTTATTTTGAGACAGGGTCTCACTCTGTAGCCCAAGCTTGAGTACAGTGGCGTGATCTTGCTCACTGCCACCTCTTCCTCCAGGGCTCAAGTGATTCTTATGCCCCACCCTTCCAAGTCCCAAATTGGGACTACAGGCGCATGCCACCACACCCAGCTAATTTTTTGTAACTCAGTAGAGACGAGGTTTCACCATGTTGCCTAGCATGGTCTCAAACTCCTGAGCTCAGGTGATCTGCCCGCCTCAGCCTCACAAAGTGCTGGGATTACAGGCATGATCCAATGTACCTGGCCAGTACTGTCTTATAATTTCTATTTGTCATCTAAACTTTTCCCATCTGTTTATGTATGTTGTTCCCTTTAACCTATTAATCATTGCTATTTTAAAATATTTTGCCAAATAATTTCATCACCTTGGTCATCTCTGTGTCTTGCTATATCTTTTGTTTTTATCCTTGTTATTTTTATGCCTATTTTGTGTGTGCATTTAATTTTTTTAGTAAATCCTGTATGTTAGGTGTGGAACAGCAGAAACTGAAGTAAATCATATTAACATCTGAAAAGAGGTAAATTTCTTCTCTCAGACATTTGGGGGAATCTAGTCAGGACTTTGCTGGGATGATATTTTGTTGTTGCTATGCTTAAATTCTGCTGGTAGTTGGCTGCCATTGCTTTGAGTTTGGAATCAAGGCAGGGATACTGAAATATTTTTCTTAGTGTTTTACACTCAGCTTTTACTTCTATCTGTATGTCTTTACCATAAAGGGAGTTTCCTTGTGTGCCCTTGCCCCTCTGAAAACAATATACCTTTATTACTTGCTACTTGATGATTATTGGGCTAGTGGTAGGCGGCCAACATGGTGGTTCACTGTTTAAGCCAAGCCATAGTCTTAGGCAGGGCTTGGGAATGCCATTTATTTATTGTCCCTGTCCTGTTCCCTGTGGTAGATAAATGCTACCCCTTATCTCTGACAGATGTTGTACATGAGAAAGTTTCTTGTATTTCTCATATTAGTAGAAGATTTTTTTTTTTTTTGAGTGGAGTTTAGCTCTTGTTACCCAGGCTGGAGTGCAACGGTGTGATCTTGGCTCACCGCAACCTCTGTCTCCTGGGTTCAAGCAATTCTCCTGCCTCAGCCTCCTGAGTAGCTGGGACGACAGGCACGCGCCACCATGCACAGCTAATTTTTGTATTTTTAGTAGAGACAGGGTTTCACCATGCTGACCAGGATGGTCTCCATCTCTTGACCTTGTGATCCACCCGCCTGGGCCTCCCAAAGTGCTGGGATTATAGGCGTGAGCCACCGCACCTGGCCAGTAGAAGATTTTTAATGGTACTGGTGTAAGATATTGGGTCCAGGCCAAGCATGGTGGCTCACGCCTACACTTTGAGATGCTGAAGTGGACAGATCATCTGAGGTTGGGAGTTTGAGACCAGCCTGACCAACATGGAGAAACCTCATCTCTACTAAAAATACAAAATTAGCTGGGCATGGTAGTTCATGCCTATAATCCCAGCTACTCAGGAGGCTGATCCTGGAGAATCACTTGAACCCAGTAGGCAGAGGTTGCAGTGAGCTGAGATGCACTCCAGCCTGGGCAACAAGAGTGAAACTTCGTCTCAAAAAAAAAAAAAAAAGAAGGAGATACTGGGTCCAGGATTGTTTCCTGTTTTGCTTTGTTTTTGATCTATACTTCTGCTAGCCACGATCAATCTTTTCCTACGCTCTGAGGGTGAGGGTGAGAGGGCTTGCTGTCAGTTTCTCAGCATTTTAAGCCTTTTGCTGTGTATAAGTGTTGGGTCTAGGCAGGTGGCTGAGGTTTCTGTACCCTTCAACAATCAACTTCCAATGATCTCTTTTACACAGAAGTTCTCTCTGGTCTCCTGTACTCCTGCCAATCTTTCTGTTGAGCACCTTATAGCGTTTCATAGAAAAGAATCCGTAGGTGAATGTGAAGTCTCCTTGTGTGGAAGGCTTTGTTAGGTTTTTTTTTTTTATCTCTATTAATATCCTGAATGTGAGCAGGTGAGCTCTTGGACCTGAGACAGACTTCTTGTTAGCTATCTTATAGTTAATAATAAGTGTGTCAGTCCCTCTTTCCGTGGACATGACCCTTTGTGCAATGAGATGAAAGCAAGAAGGGAAACACTCCTGCATTACTAGCCAAACACCCGATAGAGAAGGGGCAAAGAACAATGAACTCTCTCAATTTCCACACGGTGAGAGACACAGATCACCTTCTCCTCCCCCCAAAGAAAGAATACAATAATATAAAAACTGTTGCTCCTTAAAATTAAATGGAAATTATCCTGAATCTTCACCCTTGTTATTCCAAGGTAAAGACCTCTTCCCGTGGGCCAGTTAACCCCAAGAATCTCTGGCTTTTACAACCTATGGCTGTCTATAAAGTCTTCCTTATAGTATTCGGAATGTAAATATTAATACCTGTATTAATATCTATATAGGAAGAGAGCATTGCAAGCTTTCTAGAACCTTAGGAATTTGCCTAGGAAACTGTTCCAGGCTGCAATCATTTGTCTGTCTCTGGAAAATAAGAGAAGTTTTACTATTCTTTTAGATCAGAGCAAGAAACTAGAAAAATGGTTACTGATCTAACTCTAATAGTATGTGAAGAGTAAAAAGTTTCCAGGGGGAAGTGAAAGCAGGTATTCTCTATTTTTGTATTGTATACATTATTTCGCTGTCTCAGGAGAGGAGGGCTTTTTTTAGGGTCACTGAGAAATCCAGAGAAGTTTTATTTCTTCACAGGCTCCTAGGGGTTCCATATTGTTGCCAGTAGCCCATACCTGGCCTTCAGCATTTTTTTTATTTTCAATTTTCATTCATGTTTTCTTACCCACTTGTTGAACAACCAGTGTCTTCTGTGTGCTCTGCCACAGGTTAAGTCAGTCAACAAGTATAGTTTCTCCTTGAACATACCTGTCCCTCTTTAGAATTTAGGCTAGACAGCTCTGTAAACCTGGTTCTCTGATGGGTTCAAAGTTATTGTTTTATACTGTATCCAGATTTTCTCATTGTTAGATCTGGAAGTTAAACTGCTAGCTTCCTGTATCCTAGGTGAAAAGAGAACACATAGTATTTATTCTTTGGTGTCTAGTTTCTTTTTCTCAGCCCTACGTTTGTAAAATGCATCTATGTTTTTTATGTAGTAGAAGTCTATTATTTTCTATTGCTAGTAGTATTCTGCTGTATGAACATTCTATAATTTAGTTCTACATTCTCTAGTTGATGAACATTTAGATAGTATCCAATTTGGGTTTATGTTGAACAAAGCACTATGAACATTGTTATGCAGATGTTTTTGTAGAAGCACACTCACAAATTTTGGAGTGATACTTCCTTAACATGTATAGATTTATGTTTAACTTTAATAGGTAAACTCCATAGATTTAAAAAGTGACTAGCAATTTGCACCACCATAGCAACTATGACAGTGTTTGATCCTTCACACCCTTGACAACATTGATATTACTGGTGTTTTTAATGTTAATATTACTCAGTAAAAGTTGTGAATATTCTCAATTTGACTTTCTGCATTGATTATAGAATTTACTACAAATAAAATTTTGCTCCAGTTTACAGATACTAATTTAGTTATTTATTATTTTTGCTCATTAAACTAATCAATATCAGATTTGAGAGAGCACATTGAGGAAACTACTCAATCTGGTTTCTTTTAATGCTTATTTGTTTTAAAGGCAAGGAAATGTTTGGAATAACAGAATGATGTGGAAAACAAAATTTGCAGGCTATCTCTGGATTGCAACTGTTTCTTCATTACTACAAATATAATATAGGAATTACATTTATGTTTATGAATAAGATTGTAGTGTATGTCATCAAATAACTCTTCCCAAATGATACATACCTTTTGACTTAGAGAAAGCCATTCAGAATATCTGCAGAAATATTGTCCAGTTCCTATCAAATTATTTAAATTATTGATTTCACAATTCTGTCTGCATACAGTTGAAAGTCTTTCAAAAGTCAATGCATCAACATTGCACCAACATGCTTTTTTAGAAAGCAGATATAAATTGACTAGCCTTCCCTTTTTAATAGATTTGTCATTTAACTAAACTATTAGTTTGTGCTTATGTCTGACAGTTACCTTGTTACCAGGCCAAGAATAATGTGCTAATATTTGAATTTAGTCATATGCAATGATTTTTGATGACTGTATATCCAACGCTAAAGTACAGAGAAAGAAAAATGTTTTTCTTTAGTTTAGAGGTTGGCCAAGTGTACACAGACACACTGTAACGTTATACTTAATACGAGAAAAAGTCAGTTAATCCAGAAAAGGGAAATCACCCTCTAAGTTGAGGTAAGTTTGGGTTTTTTCTTCATATTATCAACAGCAAGCTGTCTTTCATGTCTGGCATTCACCAGACAAATGATAAATGCTGGATATTCAGTGAATTTGACATTTGGAATGAAAAAGAGAGGTCTTGAGGCCTTATTTTAGCTCTTGGACTTGCAGGCACATGCATGGTCATATCTATCTCCTGGATTAACCATAGCTTGTTACTAACTTACAGTGAAGGATGAAATGTTAGATATATTCTGAAAAGTCAAGTGAAGTTCATGACACGAAAACAAAAAACAATAACCCATGTTAGAATACATCTCTTTTCAAGCTCCATCCATATTCTAACATTATAAGAAAAAATGTCCTGCTTTCCAAAGTAACAGTGCTTAATGATGAGGACATTTTATGTCCCATGTGAAAAGTAAACCTAGCAAATAAAAGTTACCTACTAGGACCTGAGCGTATGGATATCACCCTGTTCAAGGAATAGCAAACCATGAAAATATTTTGTCACAATTCCTGCTTTGTTAACAGGTGAGCTTGTGCTACTCCAGGCAAAGTTTACTCTCTATTTTACAGTTTTTCCAGAGGCTTTCATAATCTAATTAATCATTTATCTATTTAAGAGATACATGTGGTCTGTTGAAAGAGAGTATAACATTTGTTTTTGAAATAATTAAGAAAACAATACCATTGAAAAATCATCACAAAATACAGCAGCCAACATAACTTTGGGTTATAACATGGGACTCAGGGTCAGTGTCTGAAACTTCAGTGATTATTGACCAGAAAATATTGAATGCTACTGCATAATAATGATTATGATCAAGACAATGCCCTATAACAGATGACACAGAATATATTTTCACTTTTATTGACTAGTGTGTCTGTAAAAATGTGGTAGTATGGGAAACAAAAGGACAATCTATAATTTAATTTACTAAAACATAAACTAAAAAATAAGTAACGTGGGATAGATTTATGGTAACAGTGAAATGAAGGGGATGCCTTCCAGAAAGGGCCTCAGTGAAAGCATAAAACAATTATTTCATTTCTAGCTAATGGGACTGTTCTGAGTGATTGGATAGTGATGAACCAGACAGACAAATCTCTGTTTTTATAGAGTTCACATTCTGTAGCAGGAAAGATACATAATAAATAAGCAAACAAGAAAATGCCTTATAATCAGGGCAGAGACAAAGCATCTCTGATCCAGCTGAGGAGTGATGAAAATGTGGATGTCAGACTAGATATCAGAAATACTTTTGTAGTTACATTGACAGGATTTGTTACATACATGCAAATTTATATAAACATGGACATCAAATATAGTAGTCTGTGCATATTACATAGACATAAATATACAGATATTTTTGAGAACTTAGTTTTATGTTAGTTTTACAAATTATTATTTCATTCCTCCACAGGTCTATGGAGAGATAAAACATGTGGAACAACCTGTGTGGCTCTTTGAATCTCCTTAAGTGTTCTAATCATTGCATTACTTGACTTCTCAAATATATTTCATATATTATTCTAATAGAAGCCTTGATCTTTGTGATCATAATGAATACAGAGTGGAGAGTTTTGTTTATGAACTATAGTAAAAAGGAAAATGTGAGGTATAGCATTCTTTGATACCCAGCATGTTAAATTAACAAATTTAACCACATCATAAATTCTCTGCTGATTTTCCAGCAATGCCAGGGTAGTTTCGTTTTTTAAAAAAATAACTATGGGAACATCTGAGCAGTGATCAGCATCTCAATGCATTTTTCTCTCGCTTGTACTATTGATCATCTCATCATCTCCCTCCGCCTCCTTCCTGTCCCTTTCACTCACTCTTCTCTTCAGATACCTCTCTGTTCCCGTGTGTGTGTGTGTGTGTGTGTGTGTGTGTCTCCTTTTTGGTTCTCTCCTCCAATTCTATCTTTCTCTTCTTTTATATATCTGTCTTCATTCCTTAAAGTCTTCATGTTTGTTATTGCTGTTGTCCTCTTCTCTGATTTGTTTCTCCATTTCCCATTATGCTTTTCTCCAACTTCCATCTCTCACCTAGTATGTCCTCCATGTGTTCAGCTCTGTAAATGCCCCTCTTCTTAAATGACCAACTGCCTTAACTATATTAATTAATAAAGAACAGACATCTGAGCCAAGCTACAATGATAATATCACAAAATACAGGTCCTAGTCTACATGCATGCATGCACTCCCTTGACCATAGATTTCTGCTCAGTGTGACTGGCATTCCAGGAAGGTCTGAACTAATCACGGTCTTTTTTTTTGGTATGTGTGTGTGTGTGTGTGTGTGTGTGTGTGTGTGAGTGTGTGCGAGTGGGGCGGAGTCTTACTCTGTCCTCAGGCTGCAGTGCAGTACCGTGATCTCAGCTCACTGCAACCTCCTCCTCCTCAGTTCAAGTGATTCTCCTGTCTCAGCCTCCCGAGTAGCTGGGATTACAGGCACGCGCCACCACGCCTGGCTAATTTTTGTATTTTTAGTAGAGACAGGGTTTCACCATGTTGGCTAGGATGGTCTCGATCTCCTGACCTCACGATCCACCCACCTTGGCCTCCCAAAGTGCTGGGATTACAGGCGTAAGCCACCATGCCCAGCCCTGATCACAGTCTTATGGGTCATAGAATGAAGACTTTGCAGTTCAGTGGGGGAGAAGCTCATAGTGTCTGTCCGCACCATCACAGCATACATTACATCATTTTAGCACTCTCATATTTTCAACTCAGTCCGATCCAGCAACCTGTCCCCCATATTGCTCAGAGTCCAGTCAGATAGTCTCATGTCTCTTACTGCACACTTCATTCATGCCATCCATTCCATGCTGACTTACTACTAAGGTTCAAGACACTGCAGGACCTTGCCAGAACCCATGGTATAGCCCACCTTATCAGATCAGTGACATTTTCAGCTTCCAGCCAGCAGAGAGTCTTTCCTTGCTAATTCACTGTGCAGTTATATCATGTGTGGTGAATGCGGCTGCTACTCTTGCACTGATCTAGATTTTCCAGGAGCTGCCTTCAGAGGCCAGGTAACAAAACCTGGAAAAGTGGGGACACTTAATAGCCAGTGGGGTAAATGTTGATTAATGAGAGACAGAAGATGGAAAGGAGCTGGTGAATACATTCTCTTCTACTTCTAGTAATTGTTCTGAGGTCCCGTGTTTTCATAAAGTCTTGTTTGAGAAATGCTGCTTGACAAGAAATCAGCTGTACTCTATGATGAGGCTTTGGCCAATTTGTTCATTTGCTTTTGCTTTTCTTTCTTTCCTCCCACGCTGCCTTTTCCTTCACTATCACTTTTCTGCGTTTGCAAGCCTCCTAAAATGTTTGCTTCAGACTTTGTCTTCCAGGGAAATCATGCTAAAATTTTTTTCTCAAAGTTGCAATTACTAATCTCTGTATTGGTCATAAGACCGAGTTAGGCCACTTGAAGTTCAGCCACAGTATTTTTTATTGATATGCAATATTTATACATATGTATGTGATAAATGTGATGTTTTGTTATATGTATAGAATGTGTAATGGTTCAAGTCAGGGCATTTAGGGTATCCATCATCTTGAGTATATATCATTTGTATGTGTTGAACACATTTCAAGTCCTTGAAATATACAATACTTTGTTTACTATAGTCTCGCTACACTGCTATTTAATATTGAAATACAATTCTATCTAACTTTATCTTTCTACCCATTATCCAACCTCTCCTTATTCCCCACCACCCCACAGTCTTCCCAGTCTCTGGCATATTTCCCTCTACTCTATATCTTCATGAGATGAACTTTCTTCACTCTCATATATAATAAGAATATTATTAAATATTTTTCTTCTCTTTCTGGCTGATTTCACTTAATGCAATAACCTTCAGTTCTATACATGTTGCTGCAAATGATGCAATTTCATTGTTTTATTATGGCTAAATAGCATTCCATCGTGTGTATATACTACATTTTTGTTATTCATGTATCTATTGAAGGACATTTAGGTTCACTTTATATCTTTGCTATTGTGAATAGTGCTGCAATAAACATAAGATTGCAAGTAACCACTTCATATACTGATTTCGTTTCCTTTGGATAAATACCTAGTAGTGAGACTGCTGGATCATATTGTTCTATTTTTGGTTTTTTTAAAAATCTCCATACTGTTTTCCATAGTGGCTGTGCCAATTTACATTTCTATCAGTAGTGTATAAGAGTTCCTTTTTCTCTGTATCCTCACTAGCATGTTTCATTTTTGTCTTTTTAATAACAAGCATTAGAAACAGACATTCTAAGTGGAGTAAGATGATATATAATTGTGGTTTTTGTCTGCATTTTCTTGATGATTAATATGTTTGAGCATTTTGTATATAATTCTTGACAATTTATACATCTTCTTTTGAGAAATGCCTATATCCTTTGCCCACTTTTTAGTGCAATTTTTTTTCACTGTTGAGTTCCTTGTATATTTTAAATTTTGTCCCTTGTTGGATAAATAATTTTTGGTTCTATACAAATATTAAAATTGTTTATGACAATTTCTGGAAAAAAAAAGATGCTGGCGTTTAGATAGGGATTTCATCAAATTTTTAGATTGCTTTGGATCGTATCTTTCTTTCAACAATATTGATTTTTCCAATCCATAAGCATGAGATGTCTCTCCATTTGTGTGCTCTTCAATTTTTTTCATCAGTATTGTGTAGTTTTACTTATAGAGCTCTTTTATCACCTTGATTCAATTTATTTATCATTTTTATAGCTATTATAAATGTCTTCTTGATTTCTTCTCAGCTAGCTGATTATCTTCTTGATTTCTTTCTCAGGTAGTTCATTATTGGTATATAAAAATGATACTGATTTTTATATGTTGGTCTTGTATCCAACAACTTTACTAAATTTATTCATCAGCTTGTGGAGATTTTGGTGAAGTCTTTAGGTTTTCCTATATAGAAGATCATGTTGTCTCTAGAGAAGGGGGAATTTAACTTTCTCTTTTCCAATTTGGATGCCTTTTCTTTTTTTCCTTGCCTAATTGCTCTGGTTGGGACTTCTAGTACTTCGTTGACTAGGAGCAGTAGAAGTGTGAACCCTTGTCTTATCCCAATTCTTAGAGGAAAGACTTTCAACTTTTCCTCATTCAGTGTCATGTTAACTGTGGGTTTGTCATACATGACCTTTATTTGTTTCATTTTATGCCTAGTTTGTTGAGAGTTTTTATAATGAAGGAATGTTGAATTTCATTAAATGCTTTTTCTGTGTCTATTGAGATGATCATATGGGTTTGTCCCACATTCTGTTGATGCGATATACCACATTTATTAATTTACATATGTCGAATCAGCCTTGCATACCTGGTATAAATTTCACTTGATGATGGCTTATTTTTTATCTGATGTAGGATTCTGTTTGTTACTATTTTGTTGAGAATGTTTGTGTCTATGTTCATCAGGGATCATGACGTGTAGTTTTCATTGTTGTTGCATCTTTGTCTGTTTTGGCATCACGGTAATGCTGGCCTCAGGGAATTAGTAGGGTGAATTGCCTCCTCTTTAACTTGTTGAAATAGTTTGAGGTGAATTGATATTGTTTTTTATGTACTTGGTAAAATTCAGGAGTGAAGCCATCAAACCTGGACTTTTATTTGTTAGGAGACTTTTAATTACTGATTCAATCTCAATATTCATTATTGTTCTGCTCAGGTTTTGTAGTTTTTCCTGATTCAATCTTGGTAGATTGTATGTGTCCAGTAATTCATCCATTTCCTTTAGATTTTGCAGTTTGCTAGTGCATAGTTGTTCAAAATAGTCTCAAAATCTTTCATGTTTCTTTTGTTGTAATGTCTCCTCTCTTTTCTTGGTAGTCTAGCTAGTGGTCTATCCATTTTCTTTATCTTTTCAAAGAAAACAAATTTTGTTTTATTGATTTTTTTTTTTTTTTGTAGTTTCTATGATAGGGTTTGGCTGTGTCCCCACCCAAATCTCACCTCTAATTCTAGTAATACCCATGTGTCAAGGGCAGGGCCAGATGGAGATAATTTACTCATAGGGCAGTTTACCCCATACTGTTCTCATGGTAGTGACTAAGTCTCATGAGAGCTAATGATTTTATAAATGGGAGTTTCCCTGCTCAGTTCTTTTGCGTGCCACCATATAAGACATGACTCTGTGTCTCCTTTGCCTTCCTTCATGATTATGAGATCTCCCCAGCCATGTGGAACTGTGAGTCCATTAAACCTCTTTACTTTCTAAATTACCCAGTCTAGGATATGTCTTTATTAGCAGCATGAGAACAGACTAATACACTCTATATCATTTAGTTCTGCTCTGTTATTTATTATTTCCATCCTTCTACTAATTTTGGTTTTGGTTTGGTTTGTTTTTGTATATCTGGCTCTTGAGATACATTGCTAGATTGTTTATTTGAAATATCTTTATTTTTTTGATGGAATGTTTATTTCTATAAACTTTCCTCTTAACACTACTTTTACTATATCCCTTAAGTTTCGGTGTACTGTGTTTTGATTTTCATTTGTTCCAAAAAATTGTTCATTTCTGTTTTAATTTCTTTATTGATTCAATGTTCACTTAGGAACATGTTGTTTAATTTCCATGTATTTGTACAGTTTGCAAAGTTCTTCTCAGTATTGATTTCTAGTTTTATTCCATTGCTGTTCAAAAAGATACAGGGTATGATTTTGATTTTCTAAAAATTTGTGGAGACTTGTTTTGTAGCCTTATGTATGGTTTATCCTAGAGAATATTTTATCTGCCAATGAGAAGGAGGTGTATTCTGTAGTTGTTGGATAATATGTTCTGTATATGTCTGTTGGATCCATTTGGCCTAAATCCAGTTTAAATCCAATGTTTATTTGTTGATATTCGTTCTCGCTATTGCTGTGAGGTGTTGAAGTCTCCCATGTGATTTTTTTTGGTTGTGAACAGTGCCAGTGGTGTTATGATTTTCTCATTTGTTTGGGCATGGTTAGTGGAGTCTCTGGTAAGGCTTTACTGGACTTAGGGATGCCAAGTGGGCCATTTCTCAAGCCCCAGTGGTGGCAGTGGTAAGCCAAATGTACTTCTCCTTGGGCCCCCCAGGTAGTGTTTGCAGGCTCCTGTATTAGTGGGTTCAGGGAGGTTAATTCTTAGGACTCCAGGTGGCCAGCAGTGGCTATGGTCAGCCGGATGGGTGGGCAGGTTCTTGGGCCCCTGGGCATGTGTGATGGTAGTAGCTGTGGTTGAACAACCCTCTGCATCCCAGGCAGCACTTGTTAATGATCACTATGGCTATGATGGGCATGGTGAGCCAGTCCCCAGGTGTTCAGGTGGCATATGCTGCGGGGTTCCCACAGTGGTGTTGGCAGCAAGCTGGGAGGTCCTATCCTCAGATCTCTGGGAGAATAATAGCTGTAGCTATCACGAGCTTGGTAAGCCAGTCTCCAGGTGCTCAGGTGACATATGCTGTTGGGTGCCAGCCATGGTGTTGGCAGCAAACTGGGAGGTCCCATCTTCAGGTCTCTGGAAGAAGAATAGCTGTAGCTGTGATGGGCGTGGTGAGCCAGTCCCTAGGTGCTCAGATGACATATGCTGTTGGCTGCCAGCAGTGGTGTTGGCAGCAAGCTGGGAGGTTCCATTTCCAGGTCTCTGCTAGACTGGGTAGGCTGTTCCCTACTCTCCTGGGTGGCATTCTTGAGCTTTGAGTGGGGGGTTAGTGCCAGGCTAGGTGGACCTACGCTTAGGCTGCCCAGTGGTAGATGTAAGCATAGGCTATAGTAGGTAGCATGGGGCAATCCACAGTAATGCACGTGAGAGGCTGACCTCAGGGTGCCTGTAATTGTGCAGTGAATCTGCTGTTTGGAAGGGTAGGGTCGCTATCAGAGGGAGTAGGCCCAGGTGGCAGATGCCTTCCAGGTCCTAGGGAGCAAGTACTTTGGACCTCGGCAGCAGCAGCCACAGCAATGTGAAGGGAGAGCCTGTTCTCAGGGTGAACGCAGGGGTACAGGGCCCTGCTGCAGGTGGAGGCAGAGCTGCTGTCAGCCACCCCAAGCAGGCAGCCCTCAGTCTCTGGAGAGCACAGGCTTTGATTCCCCTTGTCCTTGGGAAGCTACCGCAGCAGGATTCACCACCCTTTCTCCAGGCGCAGGACTCTGTGTGGGGTGCAGTGTTGGGGACCCTACCACGCTGTCTGATCCAGCTGACATTGTTTCAGTGCAATTCTCTAGGTACAGACACATTATTTTTCAAACATGGGCTGGTGAAAGATGGGACTATGAGCTAATGCAGTCACTTAGATAAAGACGGTGAAAAAGTCATGATAAGTGTTCAGAATTAAGCCACGAAATAAACAAATATGGGAGGGGCACAGGGATGTGATTATTTTGGTTTCTGTCTTCCTAAGAGTTAGTTTCTTAGCTGTACTCTCTGTTTGGTTTGCTATCCCAGGTTTCCATGAGCAGAGCTACCATTTAGCTCAAGCTATCTAATTAAATATCAAGTACTTGCAAACAAATGTCATGAACTGTAGCCAAATTCATAAGATTCCTTTATACATCCTTCTTTTCACATAGCCTTTCAAAGGCCATTTTTTGACATATGCCATCCTACAGCTATTAGATCTGACTATTTTACAATCACTCTCTGTCATATGAATCTCTGTTTCTCCTCACTCTGATGTCCTGGATGACATTTATCTCTTTCTTTCTTCTAAATCTCAGGTTAAATTTTGGAAAATGAAAAAAGGAAAGGAAGCAGATTGGAAGATGAGTGAATATCAACAATAAATTTCAGTAAATTACATGCCATTTCTAAAAAACGTAGAACCCCATAGAAGGCAAGAAAAGAAATGAAAGGATAGAAAATGTGCTTTGACAGTGAACACATTTAGAATTTGATCTGAATTTGAACTTCTTCAGTTATTAGCTGGAATTGGACTAATTTCTTATTGTCTTTTAGCCTCAGTTTCTCCAGAATACGGTAAAGATTGAGTTAAAATGCTAAGTGTATTAGCTCATTTTCACACTGCTGATGAAGACATACCCTAGACTGAGCAATTTATACAGGAAAGAGGTTTAATGGACTTACAGTTACACATGGCTGGGGAGGCCTCACAATCACGGCATAAGGTGAAAGGCACATCTCATATAGTGGCAGACAAGAGACACTACAGTAAACCACGTGTTTTGCTGTCTGACATACTTTTCTCTTTATGTGTCTGCAATACCATACTCTTCCAGGTGCTTTATTAGATGCTTCTTCTTAATCACATTGCTGGCTGTTTATTCCTTTCACAAAATCTTATTTTCAAAGTTCTCCAATTCTATCTCTTTTCAACAGTGATATTTTATGCCTCAGCTTATGTCCCACTGAATCCCAAATCTTTATGTTCAGTTCTGACCTCTTCCCTGGGTTCCAGTTTTATATTTAACTGTGCACTCAACAACTCCACCTTGATGCCAAAACTTAACAAGCTCAAAGCTGACTTGATGATTCACCCACCACTGTTCAATTACTGTGCCTGAGTTTCCTTTATTTCCATTTACAGGATGATTAGCTACTCAGTGACTTAGGCCATTAACTGAGAACTCATCTTGAAGATTTTCTCCCCCGTCACATCCCATATCCAACCCACTGGCACATCCTCTGGTATCACTTCCAAAAAGTGTTTTGGAACCTGGAGGTTTCCACCATTACTACTGATAAAACCCTCATCAAATTATCTGTAGATAGTTGTGATGATTGTACAACATTGTGAATTTAAAGGATGTCCCCACATTGTGTAGTTAAAAAATAGTTAAAATGGCACATTTTATGTTCTATATCTCTTTCACCCAGACGATGGCAGGGTCTTCCCAACTGGCCTCCCTGCTTCATTCCTGCATTTCTACAATGCTCTCTCCCTGTAGCAGTGAATTTAAACACTTCAACATGTCAGTTAGATATGTCAGTCCCTCTTTCAGCTATCTCAATGGTTTCTCATTGCTCTGAAAATAAAATGGAAACGTCTTACCTGTTCTACAAGGCCATACATGTTCTATCTTGGCCTAACCACTCTAACTCACCTCTTAGAATTCACATTCCACTCACTGTTCTACTTGTCCTGGCTTATTTGTGGGGTCTTGATTACAACATGCTGGTTCCATTCTTGAGGTTCAGCAGTAGCTATTTTTACTCTAAATATATTTATCTCCTATCTCATAGAGTGTTTTCTTTACAAAATCCCCTTGTAAAGATATTTAATTTTAACCTTTCTTTTTACTTTAAATACAACTTAGAACAACTTCTAAAATGTTTACTCTAGTCATATCTCTCTTGTCAATTATTTCTTTGACTCAAATATAATCTATGAAAATATAAAAATGTTTTCTTTTGAAGATGGCCCCAATGGAAATTCAACGTACTGGATGACATGGATTCATTAAACCTTCTTCATATTATGAGATAAAAATGTCAATGCCTGATAGATAATCTTCATATATAACTAACAGAATGGAGTGCTTTGTCATAAAGTTACATATTTTATTTCCAAGTAATTCTTTGTTTGTAATTTTTAAAATAAACAAGAGCTATTTTTATTTTTATGGCAGATATTAACTAAGCATTCATTTTCCTTATGATGTTCTATCATAAAAATTAAAAATCATATAATTTAACAGGAATATCTTTATATCATATGTATATAAAAGATATATCTTTATAAGATATATATATATCATATATCGTTTTATACTTTAGAAAACAAGACAAAATCTGAGATAGTTTTTCTACCTGTAAAACCTAACATTTTTTCAGTCCTATCAAAAATTGTAAATTGTTTCCTTTGTTAAAGTTCATTCCTCATGCAATGAAGAGAATATTGAAAAGTAATATATTTTAACAATTATGAACTAGTTTAAACACAAAATAAATGGAAGATGGGAATATATATATATTACATATACATTATATATATAATACACACACATATATATATATGAAATAAATATTTTGTTTGTTTGCCAGGTTTGTGTTAAGCTCCTGGCCTCAAATGATCCACCCACCTCAGCCTCCCAAAATGCTGGGATTATAGGCATGAGCCATCGTGCCCATCAGTGGAAGATGAGATGTAATATATTAAAATCCAAATACACACATAAATATAGTAGAAAATATATTAGTTACAAACTGAAAAAAATGGTTTTCAGAGACAATAAATCTTATTTATGTTTGGAACATTTGTTTAGATTTGGTCATATTAAATGTAAATCATTTTTCTTATAGGCAATTATTTCTTTAAATACTACTTCTTTAGCTAAAAAGAATACAAATAAACTGAAAGTAAAAGATTAACCACTTTATGATCTATTTTCAGGGAAGTCATAAAGACTTTGTAATCATTAAAAAAAGAGAGAAATATTGAACTCTACTGCATCTTCTTAAGAAAAACATCCTTCATATATTAATTATGTCTAATTGTTGACTCTTTGGTTGGTTATAATGTTTATATAAATTCTGGGAAATGATTCCTGCATATTTATTCACAGAATGAGAAGTGTTATTTCTTCCTACCACTCTCCCAAGAAAAATTTAGAAAGAACAGCATAGTAGCATAAGTCTGAATTTTAACAGGTCTTTTTCTCAGTAAGTAGTGCACAGAATTTTCATGGATAGCTGCTCCAGTTTGCTTTTCCAGATTTCCAAGAGAATTTAGAGCTTCTTAGAAACCTGCAGTATGTGACTGCTGTGTAATATCTTGATTTTCTGCTTAAATTGGGCACAGTCCGGTATGTTGAGAATCAGAAAAAGCAAGATGGGTGTATCTGATTCTCAGTGCCTCCACACAAAACCCTGTGGAGTTCAGATGAACACAGGATTAAGGATCCTACTTGGCACACTTAGATTCCTAGATTTAATCCTCCAGCACTGACAAAAAAAAAAAAAAAAAAAAAAAGATTTTTTTTTCCTATCTAGTGATTGCTGTTATTGACCCATGAAGAAAGATCTACATTGACTTACTCACTGTGTACATATTATGCACTAAATGTGTGGGGGCAATCAACATTTCAAGGACTTCCTTTTTGTAAACTATATAAATTAGTCTTTCATTAATGAGGGCTTAAAAGACAATAGGGACAGCAGGGCACAGTGGCCCATCCACAGAGTCCTAGGAAGTGAGATGGGAGGATCCTTTGAGCCCAGGAGTTGGAACCCAGCCTGGGCAATGTAGTGAGACTCTGCCTCTAAACATAATAAAAACAAAAGAAGAAGACGAGGGAGCGAGAGAGAGAGGAAGAGAAATAGAATAAGGAATAACAGAGAGATTTTTACCTTTTTTCTAAGAATTCTTGCCATTCTTGGCACATGTCTAAGTATAATCTGTTTGAATTGATGAATGCTTTTCAAAAAAAAATGCATGGCAATTTGTTTGAAAGGTAATGTCTATTCTCATGATTGTATTGATCTTTGAAATGGCTTCAATTGGTAGAATATGAATAAACCAGTAACTGGCTTTCCAAGTGAAGTTTGCACTTTATAGAAATGAATTATCCTTTCCCTAATACTGATGAAACTTATTTAAACGATAAGTGAGCAATGGAGTCTGCTGATCAGAAGGTTCCTGCTCACTGGAGATATTATGAGGGCTGATATTTTAGAGCCTACCTAAGTCATTCTGAACACTCAACCAGGCATGTCTGTCCATAAAATTGACTTAGAAAATAGATTTGCTGGGTTAACTGATGTAATATGAAATGTTTCCTAATTGCTTAGATGGTGTGTCTGTGTGAGTGTGTGTTAAATATGAAAAAATCGCAGTATGTCTAACTACAGAGTTAACATGAATGGTTCTTAGTGTTTCTAGTCACAAAGTAGAATTCAATCATCAGTATCGGCAGGCTGCCTGTCACTCATGCTCAGCATATACTGTCAGCATATATTTTCTCAGTCTTTCATATTTATTTGCTTGTCATGATTGTTTTGATATTCAGCTGACAAAATGTACCAAATGACTGACATGAACAAATGCAGGAAATATCAGAGCAAATAAGATGACAATTGAGTATATTATCATTTTAAATGGTCTGTCTCACCCTGCTGAGGGTTGTGATTTCCTTCTGTTCCCACCCGCCATGCTTGATTACTAGATCCCGCTTTAGGTGTGTGATGTTTCAAGTTACACTCAGTCCTCTCTTTTTAGCACAATGCAGTTTCTGGAATCACAAACACAACGAACTTTGCTTGCCTTCCTTTCTCTGTCTCCAGTATTAAAGAGGGCTCATGTGAATATGACCCCTTTAAGTAAAGAGGGGGATATGTGAAACCAACTCTACCTTTGAAGAAATTTGAGAAGTTATTTTTTTTTGTAAAATGTGTATTAATTGGAAAAATAGCATATTTAAAGCTGTTCATATGCTGGAATTGCTTTCAAATAGTATACAGAAAATCGTACTATTTGATGTCATCACAATAGAATGAGATGGTACTAGAATAAATTTTTCAAATAAGTGAAGCATAACTTACCAGGCAGTGTGTCATTAAAAATAATTTTTAGTTCTTGTGTTGTATTTTTCAGCTCCATCAGGCAGAAATAAGACTGCACATTTATAACCATCTGATATTCGACAAACCTGACAAAAACAAACAATGGGGAAAGAATTTCCTGTTTAATAAATGGTGCTAGGAGGACTGGCTAGACATATACAGAAAATTGAAACTAAACCCATTTCTTACACTTTATACAAAAATTAACTCAAGATGAATTAAAATCTTAAATGTAAAACCCAAAATATTACAAATACTAGAATAAAATATGAGCGATCCCATTCAGGACATAGGCACAGGCAAAGATTTTATGATGAAAACAGCAAATGCAATTGCAACAAAAGCAAAAATTGATTAATAGGATCTAATTAAACTAAAGATCTTCTTCACAGCAAAAGAAACTATCTTCAGAATGAATAGACAACCTACAGAGTGGGAGAAAATTTTTAAAATGTATTCATCTGACAAAGGGCTAATATCCAGAATCTATAAGGAACTTCAACAAATTTACAAGAAAAAACAACCTCATTAAAAAGTGGGCAAAGGCAAATATAGGTGATGGGGAGGAAGGCAGCAAATCACACTGCCATGTGTGTACCTATGCAACAATCTTGCATGTTCTTCACATGTATCCCAAAACCTAAAATAAAATTAAAAAAAAATATATATATATATATATAAGTGGGCAAAGGACATGAACAGACACTTCCCAAAAGAAGACATCTTTGTGGCCAAAAAATATATGAAAAAAAGTTTAACATCACTGATCATTAGAGAAATGCAAATCAAAACCACTTTGAGATACCATCTCAGGACAGTCAGATGGTGATTATTAAAAAGTCAAGACACATCAGATGCTGGCAAAGCCATGGAGAAATAGGAACACTTTTACACTGTTAGTAGGGATATAAATTAGTTCAACCATGTGGAAGAAAGTGTGGTGATTCCTCAAAGACCTAGAACTAGAAATACCACTTGACCCAGCAATCCCATTACTAAGTATATATCCAAAGAATAGAAATCATTATTTTGTAAAGATACATGCATACATATATTCATCACAGCACTATTCATGATAACAGTGACATGGAATCAACCCAAATGTCCATAAATGATAGACTGGATAAGGAAAATGTGGTATACTCCACGGAATTTTACGCAGTTATGAAAAGGAATGAGACACTGTCTTTGCAGGAACATGGATAGACCTGGAACTCATTATCCTCAGCAAACTAATGCAGACACAGAAAACCAAACACCTCATGTTCTCACTTATAAGTGGGAGCTGAACAGTGAGAACACAGGGATACAGGGAGGGGAACAACATACACTGAGGCCTGTCAGGGGTGGGTGTGCAGGGAGGCAGAGCATCAGAAAAGATAGCTAATTCATGCTGGGCTTGATACCCAGGTGATGGGTTGATAGGTGCAGCAAACCACCGTGGCACACATTTACCTATGTAACTAACCTGCACATCCTGCACATGCACCCAAAACTTAAAGTAAAATAAATAATAATTTAAAAAATTTGATCTAAACATGACTATTCCTTTATCCTTAAAGTGCAAAAACAATATATAATTTTAACAAACTCTTGAGACCTCAAAATGTTTACCTTTTCACTTTGAGTTGTTAACTTTTACCTTATTTAATTTGGGTTTTAATTTTTTAAAAATTGATCTGAACATGACTGTTCCTTTATTCTTAAACTGCAAAAACAATATATAATTTTAACAAACTCTTGAGACCTTAAAATGTTTACTTTTTTACTTAGAGCTGTTAACTTTTACATCTACTTTAATTTGGCTTTTATTCTTATCTGTAATGGTACCTGAGGTTTTATATTTTGCCCTCCCTAAACTAGTATGTAACTTCTAGAATAAACTAGAAATAAACTGGAAATATGCATTGCGTGATTCATATAATTAAGCCCTAGTGATAAAACAAATATAAAACAAATATAGGGGGGTGTGTGTGTGTGTGTGTGTGTGTGTGTTCAGGGGCCTTTGGATATCTATTTCTGTTTCTGAGATCCTGACTTTTGGGTTTTTGGACAGGGTTTGAAAAGTAGTATTTGCCTAAAAGCAGAGTTCCTAATAAGTGGGATATTATTATTACAAAGTTTGCTTTTTATTCCTCAAATAATTTCCCAAATAAGAGACAAGCCACAATAAAGATACATAATAGTTCTCATCAGGTTTAGATACCTGGGTTGCAACTCAAAATACTGCTTGTGGCAATGGCAAAGATATTCCCTCTCTTTGCATTTAAAATTCATGAGGTGACAGAAAAATTAAATAGCACCATAAATCAAATAATATATAAACACTTGATCTGACTTTATAAGTCTTTTAAAGTTTAACTGATTTTATAATAGCTGATTTTTGGCAAAGTTATTTCAAAGTGGCAGTTTAATATATGACTTGGAAAAAAAGTGAAAAACTGAATCTATAGGAGTTTGGGAAGACTATAGATTAGTGCCAATTGAAGTTATTTAGACATGTTTGGGGTTTCAAATATATATGTATATGACAATCACATGAGCACTTGTGTAAAATGCAGATTCTTTTACAACTCAATAGGTTTTAGACTCTGGAATCTAAATTTTAATGGCTACTACAGGCATTTTTAATGTAGGCTATCCTTAGACCACACTTTTAAAAACTTGGTTAAACTACTTACTATAGAAATATAGTCCATCTATTGGTGGCACCAGCTTGTTGGAAATTCAGAATCTCAGGCTCCACACCAGAGTTTGTAAAATCCTCAGCTGAAGTCAAATAACTTTGTAAGTAACTTTTAAAGTAACTTTGAAATCTATATTAAGGGCATAAAATATATTTACATCCAACTACCTACTTCAGGAAGTGAAGAACTTTGCATTAGTCATAGGGACATGCTGTGACTTTAGATGTTTGTGTCAGTACAAATACGAAGAAAAGTCAAACATGAGTCCTGTTGTTTGCCGGTCTCCTGATAAGCTTGCTCATGTATTGCTCAAGGAAATGTTTAAGATGTGAATTCTGGCAATGGGAAATTTCAGTCTTTGACTGGAAATATTGATGTCTCAAAAGCATTTGTAGGGCTGGGGGTGGTGGTTCACACCTTAATCCCAGCACTTTGGGAGACCGAGGCGGGCAGATCACCTGAAGTCAGAAGTTCAAGACCAGCCTGGCCAACGTGGTGAAATCCCGTATCTACTAAAAATACAAATTTTAGCCAGGCAAGGTGATGTGTTCCTGTAATCCCAGCTAATTGGGAGGCTGAGGCAGGAGAATCGCTTGAACCTGGGAGGTGGAGGTTGCAGTGAGTAGAGACTGAGCCATTGCACTCCAGCCTGGCAACAGAGCAAGACTCCGTCCCCCACTCCAAAAAAAAAAAATAGTGTTTGTAACTTATTAATTCACTTTGAAGCAATGACTATGGCTTTCATATATGGAAAAGGATATTATTTAATGCAAGTAACTGCACTTTGCTTTCTTTTTAAAAGATAGTCATTGTTTAGTTTAATTTTTTAATTAGTAAACTTTATTTTTTAAGAGCATTTTTAGTGTTCCGGCAACACTGAGTGGAAAGTGCAAAGAGTTGTTGGGTATCCCCTCTCCCCTCACATGCACAACCTCCTCCGCTATCAATGGCCCATGCACAGTGGTACAGTCAATGAAAATTCATGGACACATCATCATCCAAAGATCATAGTTTTCATTAGGGTTCACTCTTGGTGTTGCACATTATATGGGTTTTGAAAATGTATAAATGACATGTATGCATCATGGTGGTAACATACAAGATAGTTTTAATGCCCAAAATATAATCCGTATTCTGTCTATAAATCCTTCTTTCCCCACTAACTCTTGGCAACCGCTGATACTTGCACAGTCTCCATAGTTTTGCTTTATCCTGTACGTCCTGTATTGGGAAGCAAACAGTGTGTAGCTTTTGCAGAATGGCTTCTTTCACTTACTGATATGAATTATAGTTTCCTCCCAAGTCTTTTCATGCCTTGATAGCTCATTTCTTTTTAGCATTAAATAATATTCTATTGTCTAGATGTACTCATTTATTTATCTATTCACCTACCAAAGGATAACTTGGTTGCCTTTAAGTATTGACAATTATGCTGAATGCTACTATAAATATCTATGTGTAGCTATTTTTGTGTGTGTGTGTGTGTAGTTTTCAATTATTAATTTGGGTAAATATAAAAGGGTATAACTTTGGCCGGGCGCGGTGGCTCATGCCTATAATCCCAGCACTTTGGGAGGCCGAGGCGGGTGGATCACAAGATCAAGAGATAGAGACCATCCTGGTCAACATGGTGAAACCCCGTCTCTACTAAAAATACAAAAATTAACTCGGCCTGGTAGCGCAGGCCTGTAGTCCCAGCTACTCAGGAGGCTGAAGCAGGAGAATTGCTTGAACCCGGGAGGCGGAGGTTGTGGTGAGCTGAGATCGAACCATTGCACTCCAGTCTGGGTAACAAGAGCGGAACTCCGTTTAAAAAAAAATTTACAAAAAGGGTATAACTTCTGGATCATATTGTAAGAGTATGTTTAGTTTTGTAAGTAATTGCCAAACTGTCTTATAAAGTGGTTGTACCATTTTGCATTCCCACAAGCAATAAATAAGAGTTTCTCTTGCTCCATGTCCTCACGAGCATTTGGAGTTATCAGTGTTTTGGATTTTGGCCATTCTAATAGGCTTGTAGTAGTATCTCATTGTTGTTTTAATTTGCAATTCCATAATGACATTTATACATCATTGGATTCAACTTACTAATATTTTGTTGAGAATTTCTGCAACTATATTTATGAGAGATGTTAGGGCATAATTTTTTCTTTTCTTATAATATACTTGTCTACTTTTGGTATGAAAGTAATGATGGCCTCAGATAATGACTTAGAAAATTGTCAGTGCCTATATCTTCTGAAAGAGTTTGTAGAGAATTGGGAGAATTTATTCCTCAAATATTTTGGTAGAATTCACCAGTAAGCCCATTTGGGCTTGGAGCTTCCTTTATTAGAAGTTTGTTGATTTTTCATTTAATTTCTTTAATAGATAATAGGCCTCTTCAGATAGTTTGCTTCTTGTGTGAGTTTTGGAAGAGTGTATTTCAAGAAATTGGTTCATTTGATTCAAGTTATCAAATTTGTGAGCATAATGTTTTTCATAAGGGTCTTGTTTTAAAGTCCATGGTATTTTTAATGGTTTTCTTTCTTTTATTTATTATATTAGTAATTTGTGTCCCCCTCTCTTTTTTTCCTGGTTAGCCTATCTCAAGGCTAATTGAGTTAACTCACATTTATTTTCTTGTTTCATTTTCACTTACTTATTCCCCAATTTTTTTACATTTATCTTCTTTTACTTACTGTAAATTTACTTTCTCTTTTTTCTCAAGTTTTCTAATCTGCAAGCTCAGAGTGTTGATTTTAGGTATTTTTTCTTTTGTAGTATATTCTTCTACTGTGTCCTACAAATTTGGATAAGTTGTATTTTCATTTTCATTTATTTCACAATATTTAAAAATTGTTCTTGAAATTTCTTCTTTAGCCAATGTGTTATTTAGAAGTGTGTTGTTTAATCTTCAAGTATTTCTGATGATTTTCCAGCTCTCTATCAGTTAGTAAATTTTAACTTAATTCCACTGTGGTCTAAGAGCAGATATTACATAATTTTTATTCTTTTAAATTTGTTAAAGTCTGTTTAATGAACCAGAATGTGCTCTATTTTGGTGAATGTTATGTGCAAGCATGAAAAAAAAATTGTCATCTGCTATTTTTGGATAAAGTAGTTATCAGTTGTATCTAGCTGAGTGACGAGTTCAACTATGTTCTCACTGGTTTTCTGTCTGCTGGCTCTGTGCATTTCTGATAGAGGAGTGTTAAAGTCTCCAACTATAATACTGGCTTTATCTATTTATCATGCAGTTCTATCTGTTTTGCCTCATGTATTTTGGCACTCTCTTTTCAGACACATATACATAGACATATACGTATACATATACATATAATCTCTCTCCATCCCTTTCATTTTAATGGATCTGTAGCTTTATATTTAAAGTGAGTTGCCTTTACTCGACATGTAGTTGAGTCTTGCTGTTTTGATCCACTCAGACAATCTCTAAGTGATATATTCAGGTCATTAATGTTTAAAGTGATTGTTGATATAATTTGATTATTATCTATCATATTCCTTAGTTTTCTATTTGGTGTCACTGCTCTTTGTTTACATATGTTGCACAGTTTATCTGCCTTTTGTGATTTTAATTGAGAATTTTATATAATTATATTTTTTCTCCTGTCTAAGCATAACAATTACACTTCCTTTTTCATGGTATCCCTAGAGTTTGCAGTGTATATTTGCAACTAACCCAAGTCTACTTTCAAATAAGGTTCTATGGCTTCATAGGTAGTAAAAGTTTGTATTAGAAAAAAAAATTCTAATTACTTCCCCTCATCCTTTGCATCATTATATATGTATTACATATAATGTATATTAAACATTTATGTATATACATGTGTATGTATGTATTTAAGCCTACAAAATTGAATGCATTGTTGCTATTCCTGTTTTAACAATTATTTACTAGATCAAATAAGACTAAGAAAATTATGTTTTTATTTTACCTTCACTTTTTTTTCCTCTGATGTTCTTCTTTTCTTTGTGTAGATCCAAGTTTTTGACCTATATCATTTTCCTTCTTTCTGAAAAAGGTTTTTTATGCTTAATTTGTTATGATTTTTTATTAATATTATTTTAATTGACAAATGATAATCATATATATGTAAAGGTTACACTGTGATGTTTTGATATATGTAAACAGTGTGGAATGATTAAATCAGCTAATTAACATATCCATCATCTCTCTTACCCATCATTTTTTTGTGGTAAGATATTTGAAATTTATTCTTAGCTATTTTGAAATATATAATACATTATTATTAACCATAGTCAACATTACTGTGCAATAGATCTCAAAAACCAATTCGTCCTGTTTAACTGAAACGTTTTAGCTCTGGAAAACATCTCTTCATTTACTCCTACGTCTTCAGTCTCTGAGAACCACCATTCTACTCTCTACTTCTGTGAGTTCTGCCTTTTTTGTTTGCCTTTCTATGCATGGTTTATTTCTCTTAACACAATTCCCTCCAGCTCTGTCAAAGAACTTCTTTTAACATTTTTTTCTAAAGCAAGTCTACTGCCCACAAACTCTCTTAAAAAAAAAAAAGTGTCTAACAGTCTTTTGTTTTCCTTCACTTTTGAAGGATAATTTTGCTGGGTACAGAATTTTAGGTTGGTGGTTTCTCTGTCTTAAAGCTTCAATTATTTAACTCCACTCTCTTCTTGCTGGCATGGTTTCTGATGAGTCAAATATAATCTTATCTTAACTCCACTATACACAAGATGTTTCTTTTCTCTGTCTTCTTTCAATGTTTTTTATTTGTCATTCACTTTCTGAAGTTTTAATATGATATACCTAGGTATAGGTTTTTTTCATTTTTGTTCTTGTCATTTATCCTGCTTTACATTCTCTGAGCTCCTGGATTAGTGGTTGGGAGTTTGGCATTAATTTGAGAAAATTCCCAGTCATTATTGTTTCAAATATTTCTCTCTACCTTTCTGTCTTTCTTCTTTGTCTTATAGTCCCATTTTGCATAGGTTACAGCTTTGAAGTTGTATCACAGTTCATAGATAATCTGCATTTTATTATTCAGTGGTTTTTTTTTTTTTTCTGTGCCTTTTAGTTTTGGAAGTTTTTCTTGTCATAGCCTGAAGTCAGATATTTTTTCTTCAGCATGTGCACTCTACTAATGAGCCCATCAAAGGCAATGTTTGTTTTTATAGTGTTTTTGATATCTAGTTTTTTTATTCTTCCTTAGAATTTCCATCTCTTTGCTTATATTGTTATTATTATTATCATTTGGTATGTTGTCATTTTATCCAATAAATCCCTCTCATACTATTCATAGTTGATTAAAATTCCTGGTCTGTTAAATCAAACATGCCTGCTTTATCTGACTATTCTGATTCTTATTGAATCTCTTCACATTATGCTTTTTGTCTCTCTGTAATTTTTGTATAAAAAGTGTACACAATCTATTGGGTAAGATAAAGTGCAGAAAATAGGCCTGTATTAGTTTGTTTTCATGCTGCTCATAAAGACATACCTGAGAATGGGAATAAAAAGAGGTTTAATTGGACTTACAGTTCCACATGGCTGGGAGGAGTCAGAATCATGGCATGAGGCAAAAGGCACTTCTTTCCTGATGGCAGCAAGAGAAAATGAGAGAGAAGGAAAGCAGAAACCTCTGATAAACCCACCAGCTCTCATGAGACTTATTCACTATCAGGAGAATAGCATGGGAAAGACCTGCCCCCATGATTCAATTACCTCTCACAACACATGGGAATTCTGGGAGATACAATTCAAGTTGAGATTTGGATGGGGGCACAGCCAAACTGTATCAAGGCCTTTAGAATTGTAGTGGTGAGGTGTGGGTGGAGGAAAGTATTCTATAGTCCTATGATTTGATCTCTGGATATATGGTATAACTTTTGGCTTTTAAGAAACGTTAATGTAAAATATTATTTTATGATTGACTCTCTGTCTATATATATTACATATATATATAAAACACAGGATGTATATTTTGGTATTTCTGGTAACTTTATTTTTGAAAATGATAAGCAAGACATAAATTCAAAAATTTATTTCTCTAAAGCATCTATTATTGTATACTTCAGTCTAATATTTCACTTACTCCTCACTATGCCTGATGCTTAGAAACAAATCCCTGAAATAAAAGCAAAATATATGGTAAACACAAAATATTTTCACAAAAATGTAGTTTTCTTAATAAAAATAAGGAATGAATAAAACAGAAGCAAATTTTATTTAAGTTGCTTTTAGAAATACTTTGATTTCCTCCAATCCTGAAACAGTAATTAATTTTCCAATTGGACCTTCAAAAATTTATTTATTATACTTTAAGTTCTGGGGTAGATGTGCAGAATATGCAGGTATACATGTGCCACGGTGGTTTGCTGCATCCATCACCCCATCATCTACATTAGGTATTTTTCCTAATGTTATCCCCTCCCCAATACCCCTACCCCCTGCTATCCCTCTGCTAGCCCCACCAGTAGGACCCAGTGTGTGTTCTCCTGTGTCCATGTGTTCTTAATGTTCAACTCCCACTTATTAGTGAGAACATGTGGTGTTTGGTTTTCTGTTCTTGTGTTAGTTTGCTGAGAATGATGGTTTCCAGCTTCGTCCATGTCCCCTGCAAAGGACATGAACTCCTCCTTTTTATGGCTGCATAGTATTCCATGGTGTATATATGCCATATTTTCTTTATCTAGTCTAACACTTTTGTGCATTTAGATTGGTTCCAAGTTTTTGCTATTGTGAACACTGCCACAATAAACATACATGTGCATGTGTTGTTATAATAGAATGATTTATAGTCCTTTGGGTATATACCCAGTTAATAGGATTGCTGAGTCAAAAGGTATTTCTAGTTCTAGATCCTTGAGGAATAGCCACACTGTCTTTCACAATGATTGAACTAATTTACACTCCCACCAACAGTGCAAAAGCATTCCTTTTTTTCCACAACCTCTCCAGGCATTCTAACTTGCGTGAGATGGTATCTCCATATGGTTTTGATTTGCATTTCTCTAATGACCAGTGATGATGAGCTTTTTTTCATATGTTTGTTTGTTGCATAAATGTCTTCTTTTGAAAAGTTTATATTCATATTCTTTGCCCACTTATTGATAGGATTGTTCGTTTTTTTCTTGTAAATTTTATTAAGTTGTTTGTAGATTCTGGATAATAGCCCTTTGTAAGATGGGTAGATTGCAAAACATCTTTTTCATTCTGTTAGTTGCCAGTTCACTCTAATGATAGTTTCTTTTGCTGTGCAAAAGCTCTAAAGTTTAAATAGATCCCATTTGTCTGTTTTTGCTTTTGATGCCATTGCTTTTGGCATTTTTTAAACCTTGAAGCAATATTCTTTGTCTAATTCATACACCTTCACTTAACTAATGAGGAAAGATTGAGAATTTAAGGACATGTTCTGAGATTATAAACTTGCAAATAGCATATACAGCATATAAATGAAGGTTGCTATGATTTCAAAGCTCATCATTCCAAAAATGACACTATTTCCTTCACATGACAGGACAACCATTAAAAATTGTCATATACTTACATGTGTCTTTCCCTCCCACCTGAGATCTCTACCAAACTATTGAAAAAAGAAAAAAAAAACATCTAGAAACAAAATCTTAAAAACACCTAGAAACAAAATCTTGGAGATGAAATAAAACTTATTTCAATATCTTACTAATAGATTTGGGTAACTGAATGGGAGGAAGGCTACCAATTGGTAGTTAAACTTTGCTGTATATTTTTAAAATAATAATTAAAAGCAATATGAAGATGGAGAAGTGAGGAGGTAGATAAGGAAAAGCAAGATAGAAGAAGACTGAGGTTCTAATGGTTAAAATGATCAAAGAGCTTTATAACGGTAGAAGAAGATTGAGGTTCTAATGGTTAAAATGATCAAAGAGCTTTATAACGGTAGCTTTATAATGTCAAATCGTCTATTTTACATAAGTGAATTCATATTTCTGTATTGCCTGAGCTCTGAAAACTGATCTGGGCCACTATAACTCCTCTCCATCTGGAGTCATAGCTGATTTTGTTCAAAATAACTAACGTTTATAACTAGACTTTCCGAAAGAAGAAGAGAAGAGTGTAGGAGGAGTGTAGGAGTCTGAATTTCTGAACGACCTCTTTGCCCCACCCACCATCACAAAACTAGATTAGAATACAATATGAATAGGAAATAATTGTTCATTGGGCTAAGCCACTGAAACTTTAGAGTTGTGTGTTAGAGCAGTTAGCTTATCTAATACTGCTGTTTAGTATTAATCTAAAACACAAAAATGTTCAGAATACAATTATTCATTTCTAGATGTCAAACTTACTGTCTCTGAATGTTCCCATCTTATTAAATAATACTATCAATCTTCCAGGTTTCCCAGCCTTAGAGCTGAAATGATTAGTTTACTCTTCTATTATTCATATGTTACATAAAATCTGTGAACAAAACTTTCCCAAAATTATTTCAATTCTGATTATTTCTTCCTACTTCCACTTTTAGTTTTTTCTCCCACTGACTCTTGCTGGTTTTCCATATAGCCTCCTCCCTCTTCTCTCTGTTTCACTTCTTGTGCCCTGTAGTCTATTCTCAGCAGCAACCAGACAATGAGCTTTAAATATATATGTGATTATGTCTGTTTGGCTCATGCCTGTAACCCCAGCACTTTAGGATTACTTGAGGCCAGATCACTTGAGGTCAGAAGTTCAAGACCAACCTGGCCAACATAGCAAAAACCCCGTCTATACTAAAAATACATAATTAGCTGGGCGTGGTGCCGGGTGCCAGTAGTCCCAGCTACTTGGGAGACTGAGGCAGGGGAATCGCTTGAACCCATGAGGCGGAAGTTGCAGTGAGCTGTGATCATGCCACTGCACTCCAGCCTGAGTGACAGAGCAAGACTCTGTCAAAAAAACAAAAACAAAAACCTTCCAAAGACTTCTTAACATAGTTAGAATAAAGTTCTAAAGCCTAGAAGTTTCTGCATGACCTGACCTTTTGCCACAGATTTGCTCTATTTGCTACAGGGGCTTTCTTGCTTTCCTGGAACACTGTCTGAAATACTTTCTGTTACCCATATGGTTTTACTCTTCATGACAGTTGGATCTCTGCTCAAAAGGTACCTTCTCAAAATAATCTTTTCTTTCTCCCATGAAGAGAGGAATCATTTATCTCCCCCTTGCTCTGCCTGGTTTGTTCTTCACTGCTTACATAATTGTTTGCTATTATATTGTGTCTCTACTTAATGCCATGAATATGTAAGTTCCCTGTTGAATAGCCCTAGTGCTCATAAGAATAAGCATTCAATATATATTTGTTGAGTGAAGGAATAGGGTGGCAAATTAAATCAATTGCCCCCCATAAGTCAAAAAATCTTATTCTTCAATTAATCTTGCAACTTTTATGGCAGGCATGTGCACATGCAAAGCAGTGGAAGATTTGAGAAATCCTGAGATTTATTAGAGAGCTTCTCTAACCACAAATAATTCAAAATCTAACTGGGTCATATGACAATGTTTAAATTCTGTTAAGAATTAAACATGTATATAGGTCAAGAAGAAAAATAAGTGAGGCAGTAGATGATTAACTGTTTTAATTGTTCCATTAAGTATGCACTACATAATTCTCATAATAGTTTAAGGGAGGAACAGAGAACTTCAATTTGAGGTGTTAAAGGGAGATTTTATAGTGAAATTGTAACAGAATAAAAAACAACCTGAGAATGAGAAATAGATACTTGCAAAACACAAACTCCAGGCATTTTCTCCCCCAACTACTTTACTGAAATTAACAAAACTCACAGCTAAGCTAGTTCACAATCTCAAATCAAAATCAAATTAATTATTTCATTTATCCTTTTTGCCTTCTAGTCTATGTATAAATGCAATGTTTGCATATTTATAGTATTGTCATAGATAGAAGCTTATATTTCTTTTCTGTTAACATGTACCATACATATTTTACTTCTTATTTTTAACAGATTTTATTCTCCCCACTGCAACCTTTAATAGATGAGAAGCCTGGCATTCATCTTTCCATGCCATTCTTCATGTTTATGTAATTATGTACAAACATAAAAGGAATTCTCTTCTTGTTTGTTTCTGTTCATTTTAAAAAGTAGGATAATGCTCCAATTATCTTCATATCTTTCTTCGATCATTTCAAATAGATTATAACATTATTTTAGATATCGATCAATGTATTTTATAGCAGCAAAATACTTCATTCTGTCAAATCATAATTTAGTCAATTATGCCTCAATTTTAAAAATTGAGATAATTACCAATTTGAGTTTTTTAAAAAATTGCTATATCTTTGCATATCTGGCATTATAAATTGGTGTTTTTATTTTATGCAATAATCGAGTCAAAATATGTATGTATGTATGTATGTACCTACATAAGTGAGATTTTTCTTTTGTGTTTATGTTTGAGTGAGCTCCCAGTCTTGGAAAATTGTAGTTGATAAGTGCACTTACTTGCTTCAGAGAGTATGTAGGAATTTTCAGACATCCCCTCCAGTGCCTGTCAAAAGATAGCAAAACTGCAGTGCTGTGATACTCACTCCATCATCCTAAAATTATTTATATACGAAGAAAGCTAAAAAACTTACAGTTTGAAGGAGTCTCGGCAGGGGTGAGGAGTATTGTGAGTTTATCTCTTTCATTGCATCCTTCGTGGATCACTGTTTTCCACTAAGTCAAGCGAGGAACTTCCTAGATTAGTGGGGCCCACAGGAAGGAAACATCAGCCTCTTGGCAGCTGGCTTCTTCCTGTCTGGCAGAACCACATATGCCCACCTTGGTGTGGCCACTGAAATGAAATGTGGTGATGATGATTCTTGGGAGAACTTGCAAAGAATTTCTGGGAGTTGCGGGGAGTATGGCATGATAGAGAATGGTGCCTGGTGCCTGGGCCTGTCCTCACCTGGATAATTTTGAAAGTAGGAGGCTAGTGGGAGCAATCTGGATGAAGGGTGATACAGTCATAATGTAACAGATACATCTGTACAGTTTTAGATGGCATCAATGTGTGAAATCTCCAGGGAATACACAGACACTAAAGTGCCAAATGAGTCTGAGCTACTTCAAAACTAACCTTTTGGGAGGAGAAGGCCCAATAGCGATAAGCAGCAGAATGTAAATCTAGGAGCAAATCCATGCTCACCGAGGGCATCTCCTAACATTTGCTGTGTACAAACACCACAAGTCTCCAGAAGGATCCATGGATACATTTTACCAGAAGGCAAGCGTTTGAATATCTGCCACACAAAAGGTGTCAAAGGCTGAATTGCAAAGCACCGGTGATACAAAACCGTCCCTGCTTTTCTCTAACATTTCTTTTGTCCATCTTTCCCAGGTGAAGAGAGCAGAAGGAGAGAATGGAGAGAGAGAAAAGATAAGTGGATAGGCCATGCCTCCTTTCTTCATAGCAGGCAACAGAACAAAGGGTCAGGACTGATCTGGGGACTGTTCCAAAACTGATGAAAGGTGGAGGTTTTCAGTTGGACTTGACTGTTACCTGAAAAGAAGTTGTAGTCTTCTTATAATTCAAGGTAACTAACAGATTTTAACATCTTTCTAAAATATCAACAAGCAAGGAGTGACAATCTAAGCAAACATGTCTAAAGACGATGGAAGAAATAGCTGTTTATAGCTCGTGATCCCATTCAATTATGAACTTAATTATTTTTTATCCTTATATTTAAATCTGTATGTATATGTGTGTATAGGTGTAGGTGTATCTATGCATATACACAAACATACATATGTATATACATGTATTCAGCTCCTTAATGTCAAGAGTGTTATATACACACATGTGCATACACACACTTATACACACCTATTTTCAGTTTTATTACAAGACTAATTTCCAAAATATCCTATTAATAACATGTAACAGTAACTTTTTTACTGCATATTCACAGCAACAGACATTATCTCTTTCTTTTCTTTTACAAAAATGTTTGCTAGCAAGATAGGTGAAGTTAGGACCTCTTTATTCATTTAACTATTTTCATTTCCTGCTAGCGAAGTTGAGAATCATCTTATACTTTTTTTTAAGTTCTTTTGAATTTCTCATTTGAGAATTATTTGTTCTTGTTATGTGATGTTTTTTATGTTGAATTGTTTTCTTTTTAATACAAATTTGTAGGAACTCTTTTTGGAGAATAACTTGATATGCTATATGACGTAAAAATCCGAATCTATTTTTTGTCTTCATTAATGAAAATTTTGTCAGGCAAAGCATTTATGTTTTTTGTAGTATAATACTTCTACTCTAAAGCTTCAGAATCATTTGTTTAAAAAACTTACAACATAGAGGTTAATATATATTATTATATAATATACATTAATATATGAGGTATGGAATTATATAATATGTAATATTTGCTAAATGTTCTATTTTTTCATATTCAAATTATATCTTGAAATTAATTTTGTTATACATGAGATACTCTCAATTTTGTCAGCTCCTAGAGTCAAGATTGCCCTTCTTCATAGTTTTTTCCTCCACCATCAATCCATTGCCTTTCAGCTGAATTAGTCATTCCAGTTTTCACTTTATTTTACTGTTCTTTCTTGTGTATTTTTATCCATCTTAACCTCATAAGTCTTCTTGTCACTTTGACTTGTGAATGAAATCTTATGTGTGAATAGGGTTTTGAATTACAGTCTTGTTCTTCTATGGTAGATAGAAAGAGTTTAACAGTCTCAGCATTGTATGTTGCAAATAAAAGACATAATGCTTCTTTGCTCTGTATAAATAATTTGCATATCTGCATTGAAAGTTTAAGGTTTCATTTTATCTTTTTTTATTTCAAGTGAAGAATTTTTACCAGAATTACTTAATGTGTTTTTTTTATTATTAAACTCTTCTTAGAATAATAAAACTTCTATTTTTTTATATTTTTGCCCCTCTCTTTCCTTTATTCTCTTCCACCTATTCTCTGTCTCCTGTAATTGAATTGATGTTCTGTACAAGTTTCATCTTCTTAATATAGTCTCCATTTTTAGGACTTCCCTTTCCTAATTTCCATCACTTTATAGTATCCTTTTGTATTGTGATATATTTCTCTCACTTGATCTTCCAGGCAGATCTTATTTTTCTAGGTGATTAATAGTTTCCTTTTAGAAGTGTGGTAAGAGATTTTATCACATCTTTCTTCGTGGTATGTTGAAAAATTGTTTTACATCCTTCTTTTGTTTAGTATCTGTAGCCATGAAGATGACTATTATATATGACCTCTGTGATGTTTTCCAAGCCCTGGGAATCTGAAATTAAACTTCAGCTTCTTCCTGTATGCTCCTTACATGCTACAAGTTGATTCTTGAATAGTACTTCAAAAAAATGTTTTTATTCCACTTCCTTTGCAGCTCTTATCATTGGGCCATAAGAAATATTCCCACATCAGCCTCATTTATTGTACAGCCACGCTTCTCTTTTCCTTCCTTAAACATGCTCTAGGTAAGTTTGTTAGGCTCTTTAGAGACTTGAGACACCAAAGCTGGTGGGAGGCAGACCCTCCTTTGTGTAGTAGGAAGTCTCTGTGTTCCCAAGCTTTCCTAGCCAATACATTGATGGTGGAGGGCCTGGGAACAATTGGGAGCTATTTCAGGTCGACTCCTGCTTTCCTTTGACATACCTCTGTCATTTTGCCTTTTGAATGTTTCCTTGCACTCTGGCACTCAGACTTTCGCAGATTCAGAGAATATGGAAGTCTGAGCTACTGCACTATAGCACTCCTATAGTTACTTTCCTGTAGTTTCTTTGAGGTCAGTAAAATAAAGCAAACCTTCCTAGAATGACGTGTTACTCTTTACTGAACATTTTCACACATTTCTCAGGGTCAGAATCCCTCTGGGAACCTAGAGAGATTATTGCTGTCTTGGCTTCTACCAGTAAAAGAACAGGTCAAAATTCTGTATTTTCTTTTCTCCGTGGAAGTCCGATCTGTGGTGTTTTAAGAGATTTTTAGACAGAGTGCGGGGTCAATAGTTTAGACTTGTACGTTCTCAGAATCTACAAGATTCTGAGTGCCAGAGTGAAATGTTCAAGAGATAAAATGATAGAAGTATGTCCAAGGAAAGAGGAGTCAAGGCAAAACAGCTCCAAAAGGCTGAAAGTGGAAAAATTTGGGCAAAAGTCTTAAATTGGAATTATAACACAAATCATAAAATAAATATCCCAAGTACCTACTGATATAAACAAGTGACTTCATTAACAAATAAATGGAGATAAGAGGCATCTCTCCTACAGAAAAACTCCAAATAATTTATGTAAGTACTCCCCATTCAAAAAGGTGATGCTTATCTCTCCACCCCTTAAAATGAGGGTTGTACTTGGCAACTTACTTCCAAAGAGTAACCTATGAAAAAGGAGAAACAGGTAATTTTAAAAGGGGTTAGGGAATTGATGTGGAGGCCATAGTGGAAGCAAGTGTAAAAGGTTGCAGCCTGGCTGCCAAAGTTTTTGAATTCACCTGCAAGCTCTGCCTGCCTTTAGCAATTGCAGGAGGCATGGTGAACTCCACCATATGTAATGTGGATACTGGACACAGCGTCGTCATCTTCAGCCTATTCCATGGAGTACAGGACATTGTGGTAGGGTAAGAGACTCACTTCCTCTTCTCATGGGTACAGAAAGAAACCAGTTATCTTTGACTGTGGCTCTCCACCATGACATGTGCCATTCATCACTGGTAGCAAAGTAGACACAATGTCAGCATTGCTGCTCATCCTCTTCCCACCTGTCGCTGGTCAGCTTCTTCACATCCTCACCAGCCCGGAGAGGGCTGTGATGAGTGTGTGCTGCCATCCCTATGATTCAGTTATCTCCCACAGGGTTCCTCCCCACAATGCATGGGAATTATGGGAGCTACAATTCAATCTCAGATCTGGGCAGGAACACAGTCAATCTTAAACATTTGAATTTTTAAAAAATACTTATTTAAAAGAAAATACCACTTTTCATAAAGAACAAATGGGACAGAATAGTGAAATATAGAATAGATTTTCCTTAAACTAAAAAAAAAATCATATAAACACGACTGGAAAGAGTTGTTGTCATTTTAGCCAGAAGTTTGAAATGAAATCAACCACTATACTGTAAGGGTTTCGTTTTTATTTTATTTTAAAATTAATAATTACTTTAAAACTTTTTTGACATTAAAAAAGTATATCTAAGAAAGAATAACTGAGTTTGTTCTCCCATTATAGTAATAAAAATATTAATAACAGCACTAAGGATAGTGTTAATAACAACAGTAATAATAACTAGCAGCATTTATTTCTTTCATTAAAAAACCTATATCAGGCAATTTCTTTTTGTCAAGTATTATTTCAGGCACTATGGCTTTAGTAGCTAATGACATAGACAAATGTCTCTATCTGTATGAAGCTTATATTTTGCTGAAATATTTACATAATGTTTATGTGCCAAGTATTCTCCTAATTACCATGCATATACATACATATTGAGTTATTTAATCCTTTTAAATTGTCCTAAGATTTTGCACTACTTTTATTCTAATTTTATAATTGAGGAAAATGAGTTGTAATAAGTTTAAGTAATTTGAACAAGGTCACAGAGCTTAAACTGTAACTGGGTTTCAAATCCAAAAGCCCAACTTGGTAGATGATAGTTTTAGCCTCCACATTCCCCCTCCAGCATTTAGTCCCTCCTTGTTGGATTATTATTCTCCTATTATCACTGCATGCTGACATATGGTGGTGGCACTTGGCTATTTCAGTAGGGAGGTCACATGTTCCAGGGTCTCACTGATGCCTATGCACAAGGGAGAGGAGGGATTTCAGGAGCAGTGGTCACAGCTCAAGAAGGTTATGTCTAATAAAGTGTTTTATTTATGAAGGCAACAAAAGACCTTCACAGAAGAGGTAAAGATCCAGCAAAAACATAGGCTGGAGAGCACCAGCTGGCCATGGGAACATGAAAGTTCCAACAGGGAGCTGCCTGCAGTCTCTTCTCTAGCTTCATTTTCAGAAGTGGGACTCACAGGTTGTTTGGCTAGAACAAAATTCTTCACATAAACGCTAACAAAAATGTACTCAACTTATAGGTCCAGTGAAAATAAGAATGTAAAAGTAGGTAATTCAGAGGTAAATGCATTGAAAATAAATACTTTATTTTAAATAACAGTGGGCTAAAATAGCATGCAGCATGTTGTAAATTTCAACACTATTTTTGAAAGAAAGCATATATGATGTAAGAACAATAACATAACAATATTCTGGTAAGAAATGTCTCATTATCCTAATTAAGATCAAAAGGTATATGAGTTAGAAGAGATAAAAGTAGTAATATACTGAACTCTATTAGGTAAAGAAAAATAAAAATATTCTATTTTATTCTTTACTTGACTAACTAGAGGGATAGAGACTATAAAAAGAATTTTAAATATTTATATTTACCATATTAGTAGCAAAAATAAAAAACAAATAAATATGTTCTAAAAGAATTGATGAAAGACAAGAAAACATAATCAATATGACAAAAGCCAAAAACGAACAACAAAGGTAGCAAAGGTAAAAGAACAAAATATTAGGAAAAATATGAAAATACAGAGCACTAAATAACTTCATCTATTTGAAAATCAAAGATTCCCAGATGTGTTTTAAAATGCTGATTATAACTTGTACGCTAAAAACTATGAGATAATTTTGCACAAATGAATAAATACAATTATAAAGAAATCAGAGTTTTGATCTTAAAAAAATTACATAAATTAGAAAGGAATTAGGAAAAAAAGTCAAAAATTGACAAGGACTATTGCTTTCAATGAAAATATAACTATTATAAACCACTCTGTTTCGAATTACTATGCATTAAAATGATTACTCTAATTCTTGACTATAGAAGTGTAACAAATTTTGAAATATTAGTGATACATAAATTAAAAATGCTTATTTTAAGGCAGTGTGATCTCAATTTCAAAAGCATTTTACATTAAATACAATTTTAAGAAAATATTAAATAATCTTTGATGAGCTTGAGATGATTTTTATTGCTTTGTGCATCTATGTATTTTTACAACTTTCATCTATGTTGATGAAAAAATATTAAATTAATTTTTTATTATTTAGATAAGCAATTATGATTTAGAAAGTCATTCTAGATGGTTTAACTACAACAGTGGAAGTTTGAATGTAGGAAATACTGGTGGAAGAAGGTATGAATAACCCAGTGTTTTAGTTTAATTTTTTTTCTCTAATTCAAATTCTAAGTCTTAATTTACATAAATATAATGTTCTTTTATACAGATGTTTCAAGGGAGGATCCAAGATGGCCAAATAGGAACAGCTCTGGAGTGCAGTTCCCAGAAGAACAATGCAGAGGGTGAGTGATCACTGCATTTCCAAATGAGTCTTCACTGCCCACAGACCAGGAGATTCCAGGGCCGAAAAGCGCCATGAGTTTCCAGCACTGCTGCTTCAGCTGGTGCTGTGGGTTGGTACACAGAAACTCACACAAATCTGGGAGATCATTTCAACTGGCACCTGGAATGCCTGGGAGACAGAGCCACCCATTCAACTGAAAGGGAGGGGCTGAGACAGGGAGCCAGCTGATCTGGCTCAGCAGGTACCACCCCCACAAAACAAGCAATCTGAAATGCTCTGGATTGAGAGTTTTGTGCAAGTGCAGCTGAACCCGGGACAGTTCAGCTCGGTGGGGGAGGGTGTCCACCACTACCAAGGCAGTCCGCCAATACCAAGGCCATTTTAACTGCATAAAGGCAATTCACACTGCAGCTGGGCAGAGCCCGTGACAGCTCAGCAATGCCTCTGCTGGCAGACTGTGACTAGACTATCTCTGTGTGGGACAGGGCATCTATGAAAAAAGGCAGCAGCACGTCAGGAAATTATAAATAAAGCCCAACTTTCCTAGGACAGAGCACCTGGGAAAAGAGGCAGTTATGAGTTCAACTGCAGCAGACTTAAACGCACCTGCCCAGCAGCTCTGCAAGGAACAACAGAGCTCACAGCATTTGAGCTCCTATAAGGGACAGACTGTCTCCTCAAGCAGCTCCCCCGACCCCCATATACCCAAAGAGACACCTCATAAAGTAGAGCTCAGGCTGACATCTGGCAGGTACCCTTCTGGGTAGATAAAAGAAGAAGAAATTGGGAGCAACCCTTACTGTTCTCCAGCTCCCGCAGGTGATCCCCAGACAAGCAGGGTCTGGAATGGACCTCCAGCAGTCCTACAGCAGAGGGGCCTGACTGTTAGAAGGAAAACTAAGAAACAGAAAGAAATAGCTTCAACATCAACAAAAAGAATGATCACTCAGAGACCCCATCTGAAAGTCACCAACTACAAAGTCTACAGGTAGATAAAGCCACAAAGATGGAAAGAAACCAGTGCAAAAAGGATGAAAACACCAAAAACCAGAACACCTTTCCTCCTCCAAGGGATCACAACTCCTCACCACCTTGGGAACAAAGCTGGATGGAGAATGAATCTGATGAATTGACAGAAACAGGCTTCAGAAGGTGGGTAGTAACAAATTTCTCTGAGCTAAAAGAACATGTGTTAAACAACGCAAAGAAACTAAGAACCTTGAAAAAAGATTAGATGAAATGCTAACTAGAATAAACAGCTTTGAGAAGAACATAAATGACTTGATGGAGCTGAAAAACACAGCATGAGAACTTCAAGAAGCATACACAAGTTGAAAAGAAATGAACAAAGCCTCCAAGAAATATGGGATTATGTGAAAAGACCTAATCTACATTTGATAGGTGTACCTGAATATGACAGAGAGAATGAATCCAAGCTGGAAAACACTCTTCAGGATATTATCCAGGAGAACTTCCCCAACCTAGGAAGGCAGACCAATATTCAAGTCCAGGAAATACAGACAACACCACTGACCTTCTTCACAGAACTGGAAAATAAAAAACACTTTAAACTTCCTATGGAACCAAAAGAGAACCCATATAGCCAAGACAATCCTAAGCAAAAAGAACAAAGCTGGAGGCATCACGCTACCTGACTTCAAACTATGCTACAAGACTACAGTAATTAAAACAGCATGGTACTTGTACTAAAACAGAGACATAGACCAATGGAACAGAACAGAGGCCTTGGAGGCAATGCCACATATCTACAACCATCTGATCTTTGACAAACTGGATAAAAAAAAAGCAATGGGGAAAGGATTCCCTATTGAATAAATGGTGTTGGGAAAACTGGCTAGCCTTGTGCAGAAAACAGAAACTTGACCCCTTCCTGACAACTTACACTAAAATTAACACCAGATGGATTAAAGACTTAAACATAAGACCTAACACCAGAAAAATCCTGGAAGAAAACCTAGGCAAAACCATTCCAGACATAGGCATAGACAAGGACTTCATGACTAAAACACCAAAAGCATTGGCAACAAAAACCAAAATAGACAAATGGGACCTAATTAAACTCCAGAGCTTCTGTATAGCAAAAGAAACAATCATTGGATGAACTGGCAAGCAACAGAAATGGAAAACAAAATTTGCAATCTACCCATCTAACAAAGGGCTAATATCCAGAATCTACAAAGAACTAAAACAGATTTACAAGAAAAAAACAAACAAACCCATCCAAAACTGGGCAAAGGATATGAACAGACACTTTACAAAAGTGGACATACATGAGGCCAATAAACAGATGAAAAAATGCTCATCATCACTGGTCCTTAGAGAAATGCAAAATCGAAATCACATTGAGATACCACCTCACGTCAATTAGAATGGCAATCATTAAAAAATCTGGAGACAACAGATGCTGGAGAGGATGTGGAGAAAAAAGGAACACTTTTACACTGTTGGTGGGAGTGTCAATAAGTTCAACCATTGTGGAAGACAGTGTGACAATTCCTCAAGGACCTAGAAATAGAAATTCCATTTGACCCAGCAATCCCATTACTGGGTATATATCCAAATGATTATAAATCATTCTATTATAAAGACACATGCAAATGTATGTTCACTGTGGCACTGTTTACACTAGCAAACACCTGGAACCAACCCAAATGCCCATCAATGATAGACTGGACAAGGAAAATGTGGCACATATACACTATGGAATACTATGCAGCCATAAAAAAGGATGAGTTCCTGTCTTTTGTTGGGACATGGATGAATCTGGAAACCATAATTCTCAGCAAACTGACACAAGAACAGAAAATCAAACACTGCATGTTCTCACTCATAGGTGGATGTTGAACAGTGAGAACACATGGACACAGGGAGGGGGAGCATCATACACTGGAGTCTGCAGGGTGGGCCAGGGGGAGGCACAGTGGGGGATGGGGAGGTCAGGGAGGGATAACATGGGGAGAAATGCCAGATATAGCTGACAGGGGATGGAGGCAACAAACCACATGCGACAATCCTGCATGATCTGCACATGTACCCCAGAACCTAAAGTATAATTAAAAATAAATCAAAAAGTTGAACATAAAAAAAAACTCAGATGTTTCTAGCTTGTTAGGGAAATAAATTTGTGTTTTACGGATCAAATGCACTGCTTAGGTAATAGGATGAAAGTCTGCTTTTGAGAAATTAAATAGTAAAAAAGGAGATAAAAGAGTGTATATAATTATTATTTTAAAATAAACAGATTTTTTTTAAGTTATTTACTTTTATATCTACCAAATTTATCTTACTGATAAAGAAGCTACTTTCTTTGCTAAGAGCTGAACACTCGTCAGGACCCCCTGGCTATAGAGAGAAGTTACCCTCTATGGGTCTCCTCTGAGTTGTTTGATTGCTTAGTAAAGCTCCTCTTAATCTTGCTTACCCTCCACTTGTCTACCTACCTCATTCTTCCTGGTCACAGGACAATAACTGAAAGGTGGGACTGAAAAAGCTGTAACATAATAGATAGGGTAGGAACACACCTCTTGCCTACCACATTACAGTCAACAAGAAGAGACGAGTGAAGGAGAGAAAGCTGCAGCCCTTCAGGGAGCCCAGATGTAGGAGCTCCCTGAGCTAGCATTGTGATACCCTCTTTAGGGCTCTGCAGTTCCTGGTGTCTCCAAGATTCCAAGCAAAACTGCATTCCCTGCATTCCTTGGTGTCAGCTGTGGAAGATGCTTATGGTATGCCTGGCCCAGCACAGCGTTCCTGGGAGCTAGTGCCTGTGCAGAAACATTGAGCTGCTCACCCCACCACAAGTGGCATGCCTGACTGTGCACGGTGGCTGCACCCCATGCTCTCTCACATACCTCTTGCTGCCACTTGCCTGGCTTCCCCTTGGCACACTTGGGATCCAGGCCAGTAGTGTGAGCTGCTGCCACCTGACAGGCCTGGTGGATGAAAGGAGCCCAGTGTACCAGAGCAAGACTCAGGCAGAGGCACCACAGGCCACAGAGGTTTTTGACTGGCAAAGCAACACCCCAAGGATCCCATCTCAAAACTACACATAAATGCCAGTTAAGCAACTTTTAACACTTTTTTAAAAACAAAAAGCCAACTAAAGGGAAATGGCAAATAAGCAAGAGAAGGTAGGATGTTTCTTTCTTGGAGAGATTCCTCAGGTTCCTTCTAATGAAAAATTGCAGAAAGTTAACTCAGAAGCAAGCTAGGGAAGACATGGTACTTAGGACCAAATGGATGGCTTCACCTCAAATACCAGCCAGGATAACAGAACCTAAACATTTTATTTTTCTAATAATGACCAGTTTTTGAGATGGGGGCAGTGAAAATCTAAGAATAGAGTTTGATAAGTTGGGACATAACTGAATAAATATAAATAAATTACAAATAAAGTTATGGACTTCAGTTGGTATGCAATGCCAGATAATACAATTAACTAAATAATTAGTAATTAGGATAATATAGTAATAAGTTATATCTTCACATTCTGGTCTTGTTTTCCAGGCTTTGAAGACCTAACATGATGTCCCACTTTGTTTATATGAAGTAAATACATAAAATATGTATAATAGGTGACCATGACATTGTATTCTAGCAATCTCTTGGTCCTGTGCTTTTTTCCCTATCATATTTTAATACATAGAACCATAACTTAATCTTTTTTAGGCTTTATTTGTTCTACCAAGTAATACTTTGTGAGAGTGGTCTGATCTCTAGAATATTTGTGTTTGTTATTAAACCTAATTCCTATTTCTTGTTTCTCCAAGTATATGTGTGTGTTTTTATACCCTTATATATTATTTGCATTTAAACTTCTAGGTCAATTTCATAGATTTCTTAACACACCTTAAATTTCAAATACTGGAAATATAATAATCCTCCAATCTGGAAACTATTGAAAGTCATAATATATTCTTTTAAACAATTTTCATTCAGATCAGGGATAATTTTATTTCACTGTGCTGTTCTAAAGTTGTAAATTTGAGTCCCATATAAAGTGTTTCATGTTTTAACTCATAAATATATACAGAAATTTCTGAGTCAGAACTATTAATTGACAGTGGCTATTTCTACTCATGATTAAATGTTGTTACATATGGTCCTTTAATTTTATTGGTGAGATGTATCTAAGTATTCAATGCTAATTCTTAGCTACTTTTGATATTTACAGCTACCATCACTACTGCAATCTGTGATTTGCTAGTCAGTTTCTATTGATTAGGATGTGGGTATCAATCCTTTAGAATTTTCTCTTGTTTCATTGTTTGTATGTTTTCCCCATTCTAAATCACTTGTAATAAATGACACATTATATTTCTTCATCAAGGCTGTAGAATTGTGTGGTGTGGAGTCATGGTTCAGAAGTATATATTAGGCTCCCTTCTATTAAAAAAATGAAAGAAACCTAATAAAGGATTGAAAATTCTATGACATCAAAAGACCAAGTTGTGTTGCTTTTAGGTGCCTCTCAGATTCCCCCAAAAATTTTCAGGAACTTTTTTAAGGTAATGCCGTCATAGTTGCTCTTAATTTATGTATTCTGAAGTTAGATGATTATCAAACTTACCCTTATCACTTTTAGGAATTGCTGCAGACCCATTTATATCAACCTATTCTTCAATGTAATTCAAAGAAAGTACACCCTGGCTTACTTTCACAGTTTATGTTTATATACTGCCTTTAAACACTGTTTATCTCATAAAAAGTCAGCATCTATTTTGATTGTACCCCTACAATCCATCCTCTAATTTCTTACACCCCCTTAAGAGTTATGAGTGGTCTTCCCTAAGTATTTTGTTTCTGTGATTCATAGAGCAGTTAAGCTTTAAAATTTTCCACACAAAGTCCATAGCAAGCTATTTCGATATATCTACATTTGTTCAAACATTTCAATCTCCACAGAAACAGTTTAAGATGAACTCATATTAATAGTATTCTAACTTCATGCATGAAAAAGTCACATCTTTTTATTAAGAGTTTTAATAGTCACATCTTTTTTATAAAGTCACACTTAGTCACATCTTTTAAAATTTCATAGTCACATCTTTTTATAAAAAGTTACCTACTAGTATCAGCAATCATTTACATCTCTAGGTATGTGCTCTGGTTTGAATATGTCCCCCTCCAAAATTCAGGTGTTGCCAGCGTGACAGTACGAAGAGGTGAGGCCTTTAAGAAATGATTAGGTCATGTGGGCTGCCCCATTGCTGGTGTAATTAAGACCCTTATTAAAGAAGTTTTACTCTATGTTTATCTCTCTTGCCCTTCCATCTTCAATATGTGAGGATACAGCATTTGTTTCTGCTGTTGAACACAATAAGAAGACTCTTACCTGACCACAAAATGTTGGCAGCTTGCTCTTGGACTCCCCAGCCTCCAGAACTGTAAGAAAATACATTTCTCTTCATAATAAATGAGCCAGTTTCAAGTATTCTGTTGTAGCAGAACAAATGTGCTAAAACACAATGCATGATATTAAGAGTGTCAACTATGGGCTTTGTCATTATTTAACCCTGGGTTTGAATTCAGGCTTCAACTCATGGCTTAACAACTCTAAATCTCAATTTTATAATCTGTATGATGGAGACAATAATGCCAACTCACAGGTTTGCAACACCAATTAAACAAGATTTCAGAATGAAAAAGATATTGTACTCAACACATGTTAGGCATTCAGTAAATGATAATTCCTTTTCTGCTTTCTTCCTTAGTCCCAACCATCTTTTTTTTCAGTTCCTAAGGCTGCATTAGTGGTCACTTCATGAAAAATTATACATTTTGAATTATATTACCTTATTCAGAAATGCCTTGTATTCCTGGGGTTTCTGCTTAGGACATTGTATACAGGAATGGTTTCCATGTCGGGCTACTTTCTGCTGCCACATGGCTCAAGAGACTGAACACTGGTTTGGGTGTAAAATTTTCAAGGTTTATGGTTCTAATAAACAACATGTTCCTAGGAAAATGTGTCAAAAAGAATTTTCAGGGTTGGCCAATATGACCGACTAGAAGCAGTTACTGTGTGGCACTCTCATAGAGAGGAACAGGAGGATCGAGTAAATGCAGCACCTTCAACTGGAATATCTGGGAATATGCATTGGGACTAATCAAAAAAAAACAACTTGACCCTCAGAGAATGGAGAAAAGCAAAGCAGGACAAGAGATCACCCAAAGCAACATGGAGCTAGGAGAAACTCCCCCCACTCAGGAAGCAGTGAGAGAATGTGGGACATGGAAACCCACACTTCTCCCAAGGATCTTTGCAACCCTTGGATCAGGAGATCCACTCATGGACCAGCTCCACCAGGGCCTTCAGTCTGACACACAGAGCTACATGTAGTCCCAGCAGAGCAGCCGCTTAGGCATGCATACAGACCCAGATACCTGGGCTTCCTGGCAAAAGTAGCTGAGCTGCAACTCTGGAAAAGCGGAAGGTTAGATCCCTGTGCATACCCTTAGGAAAGAGGCTGGATCCAGGGGACTGAGCAGCAACAGTCGGCAGGTCTCACTTCCACATTACCTGACAGGATAAGGTACCCTGGCTTGTAGCTGCTACCAGCCACCAACAGCAACAACACAGCTGTCTGAAATGAAACACCCAGAGGGAGGGGTGGGCCACTGTGTTTTCTGCTTGGGTGACTTAGCCGTTCCAGCCTTCAGGTTTTGGAGAGTGTGGGGTGACCAGGGACTACAATGGACCCCCAGCATAGCACTACTGCTCTATACAAATGTGGACAGACTGTAAGGGTTATTGCCGAGTTTAAAATGAGGAAACTGAGACCAGTATAAGAAAATGAAAAACCAATTTATTCAGCTACCGGGCGAGGTTCTATGGTCCGGGAGGGGGCCAGAGAAGTCACGTCTAAGTTTTTAGGGCAAGGGGTTTTACAGGGAGTAAAGGTGTTTAATTGGGAACTGAGGAGACAAAGCATAGGCACTTGATGGGATATTGGAACACAGGACATGGAGGAGGCAAGCTGTTACTAGAGGGCAGGTGGGATTTTTGGTGAGTGGGCAGCCTTGGGGAAAAATGACCTTGACGGGGCAAAGTGCTTATCGGGCAAGGGAGTGCTATCAGGCAAGAAAGTGCTATTGGGCAAGAAAGTGTTATCGGGCAAGAAAGTACTATTGGGCAAGGTTTGTCGGGGCTTTCCGAAAATTTTTGGGCGGGGGTTTTCAGTGGCGGGCTAGGTGGCGGGCTAGGTGTCTGTGCGGAGTTTGCTTCAGGGGGGTGTAGGGGAGGCTATGTGAAGCAATTAAATGTTGATTGCGGAGTGGCGACGTAATTCCCAGATGCTGGGAGGAATGGGCGTGTCCGAGCTCCTGGCGAGGCAACTGGCCTTACACAGACAACATTTTACAAAAAATAGGAAACATACTGGAGCTACAAGCCCAGGCAAGAGCCCACCAACTGACCAATAAGCCTAAGCGTCACTAACTGGGTCATATTCCAAACCTTCAACAGGAAATTATCTCACTAACACATGCCCCTGTAAAACCAAAGACAAGAAGCCAGTTTCAAATACTCTACACAAAACCTCAGCCCTGTGAAAACATCCAGAAAATAATCTATTGACAGCACTCAATCTACACTGCAGTTAAAGGAATATGTACATACAGAAGTGAGAAAGCACCAATGCAAGAACTCCAGTAACTCAAATGGCCAGAGTGTCATATGTCCTCTAAATTACTCCATCAGTTCTCCAAAAAGAGTTCTTAATCAGGCTGAACTGAATGAAATAACAGAAATAGAATTCAGAATATGGATAGGAAGGAAGATCCTTGAGATTCAGGAGAATGGCAAAACCCAATCCAAGGAAAATAAGAACCACAATAAAATGACACAGGAGCTGAAGTATGAAATAGCTGGTGTCAAAGACAATCTAACAGATCTGACAGAGCTGAAAAACACAACACAAGAATTTCACAATGCAATCACAAGTGTTAACAACAGAATAGACCAACATGAAGAAACAATCTCAGAACTTGAAGACTGGCTCTCTGAAATGACAGTCAGACAAAAGTGAAGACAAAAGAATGAAAAGGAGTGAACAACCCTCCAAGAAGTAAGGGATTATTTAATGAGGTCAAATTTACAAATCACTGGCATCCCTGAAAGGGAGGGGGAGAAACAAACAACTTGGAAAATGTATTTCAGGATACTGTGTATGATAACATTCCCAGTATTGCTAGAGAGGCCAAGAGTCAAATTCAGGAAATACAGAGAACCCCTAAAAGACTGTACGTAGGTAAGAAGATCATCCCTAAGACACATAATAATCAGATTTTGTAAGGTCCAAATGAAAGAAAGAATATCAAATGCTCTTGATTTTGTTTGCTAATATTTTCTTGAGGATTTTTAAATCTATATTTTATAAGAGATATTGGTCTTTTATTTTCTTATGATACTTTGTCTTTGATATCATGATAATTCTGGTCTCATAGAATTAGTTTGGAATTGCTCTCTTCTCTTCAATTTTTTGGAAGAGTTTAAGAAATATCAGTGTTAATTCTTTAAACCTTGGTAGAATTTACTGATGAAATTATCTAGTCCAGGACATACTTTTTATGATAGATTATTGATCACTTATTTCATTTTTTACTTATATTTTTGATATATTTTCTATTTCTTTTCATGTTATTTTAAATAATTTGCATGTTTCAAGGGATTTTTTTCCACTTCTTCTAGATTATATAATGTGTCAACCTTCACAGTATTTGTTTATAATCCTGTTCATCTCTATAAGTTCAGTAGTAAGGTCCCTGTTTTTATTTCTGATTCTAGTTATTTGCATCATCTCCAATTCATTGTCATGATAGTTAAAGTTTTGTCAACTTTGTTGATATTTTCAAAGAACCACGTTTTGGTTTCATAAATTTTCTTTATTTCTCTGTTCTCTAACCTTTATCATTTCCTTTCTTCTGCTAGTGTTGGTTTTGTATGCTTTTATTCCCTGGATTTTTCAAGGTATAAATTAGGTTATTGATTTGAGAATTTTCTTCTTTTCAAATGTAGGGATTTATAGCTATAAATTTCTCTCTGAGCAAAGCATGCACTGCATCCTATAAATTCTGAGGTGTTATGTTTTCATTTTCACTCATCTTTGAATATATTGGAATTTCACACATGCTTTCTTCTTTAATACATTGATTATATGAGTGTGTAAATATCCACATTTTTAAATTTTTTTTCCAGCTTTTCTCCTCTTATTTATTTTAAAGTTTGTCACTTTGTGGTCAGAGAAGATACATTACATAATGTCTACCTTTTAAAATTTATTCAGCCTTGTTTTTTATCTAACATATGGTCTCCTGCAGAGAGTACACCATGGGCACCTGAGAAGAAAATAGACTCAAATAGATTTCGGAGTTTCAAAATAATCACTTCAGATAATTTTTGCCATACAATTGCTACCTAAATGGGGAGACATATTCCTGGCACTTCCTAGTTACACCATATTCTCTGATATCACTCTGTTGATGGATTAGTCCATTTTCACACTGCTGATAAAGATGTACCTGAGACTGGGCAATTTACAAAGAAGAGATTTAATGGAGAACTCACATTTCTATGGCTGGGGAAGCCTCACAATAATTGCAGAAGGCAGGGAGGAGCAAGTCACATCTTATGTGGATGGCGGCAGGCAAAGAGAGAGCATGTATAGGGAAACTCCCATTTTTAAAGCCATCAGATCTCCTAAGACTTATTCACTATTACAAGAACATCACAGAAAGACTTGCCTCCATGATCCAATTACCTCCCACCAAGTCCCCCTCCCACATACATGGGAATTCAAGATGAGATTTGAGTAGGGACACAGCCAAACCATGTCATTCCACCCCCGGCCCCTCCCAAGCCTCATGTCCTTATATTTCAAAATCAATCATGCCTTCCCAAAAGTCCCCAAAATGTTAACTCATTTCAGCATGAACTCAAAAGTCTACAGTCCAAAGTCTCATCCAAGACCCACCCCTGCAGCAAACTTCTGCCTGGGCTTCCAGGAATTTCCATAAATCCTGTGAAACCTAGGTGGACTTTCCCAAGCCTCAATTTTTGACTTCTGTGCACTCACAGGCTCAACAACAGGTGGAAACTGCCAAGGCTTGGGGCCTTAACCCTCTGAAGCCACAGCCTGAGCTCTATATTGGCACATTTCAGCCATAGCCAGAGTGGCCGGGATGCAGGGCAGCAAGTTCACAGGCTGCACATAGCACAGAGACCCTGGGCCAGCCCATGAAACCCTGTTTTCCTTCTAGGCCTCTGTGCCTATGATGGGAGAAGCTGCTTTGAAGTCCTCTGGCATGCACTGAAGACATTTTCCCCATTTTCTTGGGGATTAACATTCAGCTCCTTGTTACTTATGCAAATACCTGCAGCTGACTTGAATTTTTTCTCAGAAAATGGAGTTTTCTTTCCTATTGCATTGTCAGGCTGCAAATTTTCCAAACTCTTATGCTCTGTTTACCTTATAAGACTAAATGCCTGTAACAGCACCCAAGTCACATCTTGAATACTTTGCTGCTTAGAAATTTCTTTCACCAGATACCCTAAATAATCTCTCACAAATTCAAAGTTCCCCAAAACTCTAGGGCAGGGACAAAATGCTGCCAGAGTCTTTGCTAAAACATAACAAGAGTCACCTTTGCTCCAATTCCCAACAAGTTTTTCATTTCCATCAGAGACTAGCTCAGCCTGGGCTTTATTGTTCATATTGCTAACAGCATTTTGGGCAAAGCCATTCAGCAAGTTGCTAGGGAGTTCCAAACCTTCCCACATTTTCCTGTCTTCTTCTGAGCCTTCCAAATTGTTCCAACCTCTGCCTATTACCAAGTTCCAAAGTTGCTTCCACATTTTCATCCTTTCAGTAGTGCCCCACTCTACACCAATTCACTGTATTAGTCTGCTTTCAGGCTGTTGATAGAGACACACCTGAGACTATGCTATTTTCAATGGAAAGAGGTTTAATGGGGAACTCACAGTTCCACATGACTGGGGGAAGCCTCACCATCATGACAGAAGGCAAGGAGGAGCAAGTCACATCTTACGTGGATGGCGGCAGGCAAAGAGAGGGCTTGTGCAGGGAAATTTCCATTTTTAAAATCATCAGATCTTCTGAGACTTATTTGCTATCATGAGAACAGCATGGGAAAGACCTGCCCCTATGATTCAATTATCTCCCAGTAGGTAATAGTCATCTAAATAGAGAAAATGCTGTCTACAATCTGGAAGGACACTTAATTTATAAAATATACTGGAATGTTTGCTCATGTTATCCCTTTATTTCTTATATAATGTAATCAACTTGGAGGAGTTTAATGATTTGCCCAGATTGATAGGACAGGTAGGTGGTTAAATATGTTAAAGATACATTACTAGAACACCTCTTCATTTCACAACTAAAATAAACTGAGACTCAAAGAGGATATACCTTAAATTCCAGGTAGTTTTCCAGCTTATTTTCGGAAAAAAAATGGATATTGGATAAATGCAACAACTTATTTTATTTTGTTATTATAATTACATAATTGGTCATATTTTATATCAAACAGTCTAGGATGAAAAGAAGCTTCTAAAATGAATGCATGTTTTTGAAAGACAATTTACTTTTAGTAGGTACTAAATATTTATAAACATTAGGCTAAATGTAATTTTAAATTGTGATAGTTTGCAATAACACATTTTTACCTCGTGGGATTATAAAACATTAAAACACTGCAGTTTTCTACAAGGATATTTTTTAAATCTCTAAAGAACCATACAAAACGTGATGAAGAAGTTGCCATGGAAATTAGGTAATAAAAACGACAAGTTATCTATTATGTATTCATAAGGCTTACATAATTACAAGTACATTTTATTTCCATGTTTTTAGTAATTTGTCTGTAATTTCTTCTTAAAATTACTTCAACTTTTAATCCTGGACTATTTTTGTCATTAACTGACTAAAATTGGGTCTTTGGCTAACTTTGCTATTTCCAATTATGTGTTGCTGTACAACTGATAAGAAGAAGTTATATGTAAGAAAAAAAATTATATTCCATGGGCAAGGAAAAATGAAAGAAAATTTTTTAAAAACTAGATTTAAGCAAAAAGTAAAAGTAATCAGTATTTGTAGTTATACTTTATTAATAAAAAACTTTTTTGTATAGTGCTTCTTTACATTAACTGAAGTATTTTCGTAGCTGTTTTTCTAATACCAGAATCTACCAAATAAGAAAATGCTTCAGAAATCATTATTTTATATTTTACTATAGCAATAGGTAATTATTTCTAGGTAGATGCACTAACACAATAAAACATCCCTGGCTTATTAAATCCTAAGGGCTCCTAATTTGGTCCAAAAACATGTTTTGTTCTACTATAAAATAGCTGGTACAACATATATATTTTCATATTAAATTAATATTTATACTTATACAATATATTTAAATTATATAAGGTTATTCTATAAATAGGTGGCAGAAAAAAGAGGTAAGAAAAATGTTTTGCATTACTGAAACCTGTAATAATGACCCATTGATCATTGTAATAAAATGTATAAGCCAACTACTAAAATGTTACTTAACCTGTATAATAGACTATAGTCCAGCTTAGATGACCCAAGTCACCACAATAGAAATTAATGAGCTGTCACTCATTTTTTAAATCTCAGCCCATTCACATATTAGAATTGTTTCAAGATAAAGCCAAGTCCCTCTATTTAAGAATCTTGTAGCACTTTGTAAAGTGTATACCTGGGAATAGCTTCCTACAACAAATGGAACTGTGGAAATTTACTAGGGTGACAATGCTTTTGAAAAAAATAAAATATCCCCAAATAACAGATGAATAGCCCCTAGATCTGAATTTACATGGGCTAAGTTTGAGTACCACTAGAACACTCACAATATTAATCCTTAAAAGCCTTTAGATATATTTAATGGGCCTTGATTTAAAATGCAGTTATCACATAATATTCTAAATATGGACTCTAGCATCATTAATTATTCCATTTATTTATATTTTTAAAATAAAACCATGCACACAAGCATAGCCTCCAAATTGGATCAAAAATTTATGTTTTATTAATAATAATTAATTATATTAGTTCTATCATAATACATAATTTCAAAAAAAAAAAACATGGCTTCTGGCTTTTGCATGGAATGCAGAAATTTGTAGAGAATTCCTCACCCTCCTGAACAATAATAATAAAAAAAGAACAAGGTGTAAAGGTTATCTGGCTGTGACATCTGTCACTTCCATGATTGCTGGGGTTGACTCGGCTGATCTGGCTGGCTAGGCAGGTGTCCCCTTCCTCCCTCACCACAGCTTCAGGAGGGAATGCACATGGAGCTGTGCTCCCCTGCTAGAACCTCAAAACAAGCTCTCAAGAAAAAAAAACAAACATCTCAAAAATATACCTTCTGTGAACACATCAGAGACTACATGTTATAGGACAGCTGAGTATAAAATAGAAGGAATGACAAGTACTCTCAAGCCAGGATGAACACTGGCTCAGCCCTGGTAGGAGGAGGAGGATTTGGCTACAATGCAATATATGTGCATGTGTGTATATGTGTGAATATATGTGCATGTGCGTATAATATATGCGTATATGTATATAAATGTGTGTATGCGTATAATACGCACATATACACACATGCACATATATTGTATTGTAGCCAAGTATATGGGTATATATGTATACATGTGTGTATATGTACATACACATGTGTATTTATGCACATATATGTGTATATAATGTATATATGTATACATTATGTATGTATACAATAGATATGTGTATATAAATGTATACATAATAGATATACATATATATGTGTATGTATAATGGATTGCTACCAGTCAGAAGAGCTCAGAACATATATATGTGTATATATAATGGATTGCTACCAGTCAGAAGAGCTCAAAACATATATATGTGTATATATATGTCAATATAATATATGCATATATGTGTATATACATGTGTGTATATGTATATATATATAATGGATTGCTACCAGTCAGAAGAGTTCAGAACATATATATGTGTATATATATAAAATATATGCATATATGTATATATGTGTGTGTGTATATACGTATGTGTATATATAATAGATTGCTACCAGTTAGAAGAGCTCAGAACATATATATGTGTATACATATCTATATAATATACGTATATATGTATGTGTGTGTGTGTATATGTATATGTATACATATAATAGATTGTTACCAGTCAGAAGACTTCAGAACATACATATGTGTTTATATGTATAACTGTAATATATGCATATATGTATATGTGTGTGTGTGTATGTATGTATATGCATATATATAATAGATTGCTACTGGTCAAATGGTGGCTAACATGTGAGTGGAGAACCCCTAGAATCATAAACACAGGGAGGCTTGATCTTTTTGGCTTTTCTGTCCAGACCTCACTGGGAAAGACTGGAAACAGAGCAATGCTTTTAAAATTATGAGAATGAATTGTTTTCAACATAAAGGCATACTTCAATTGAAGTAAACTATAATTAAAATTAACTAGGCAGAAAAGCTACTTTGGACATGAGTAAATGTGACTCCCCAGAACCATAAGAAGCAACTGGAGGAAGAATTTCATTAAAATGGAGGAATAGTCCATTAATCTGAAAGCCAAGTGTCCAGGTAACAGAAGATCTGATAAAGGAGAGAAGAAAAGGACATCTCCCACATCTCCAGGACAGCCTAGAGACCAATCAGTACAGATGAGAGCAGAGGACAGTGCATTTCCAGGACACATGCCACATGGACAAATGTGCAAATGATTTTCATATTTCAAGGAGATTCATGGCTTAAGAGTTTGGGTGAAAATTAGTGATAAGTACTTACCAAGTAAGCAAATTATTTTTTAAAGAAGTTATTAACTGCAGGAGAAAAATTTGTTGTAGAAACAAAATTTAGTAATGACATATATTATGGCTCAGCTAAAAACAATATTTTGAGAATATAAATTTAAACACAGAATACTGATTTAATCCAAAATTGTGTTATTCTTAAACACAATTAGTTTATATTTAGAGGTTTTCTTAAAATTTCTAAATATAAACATAGAATACCGAATTAATCCAAAATTGTGTTGGTTTTGAGATTAATGAGAAGTGTGTGAGTGTGTGTGTAATAAACACTGTGATATAAATGGGTGAAACACCCATTTTCCCATTAAAAATATAACATCTAAAATGTATACATTGAGAAATATCAATATAAGCAGGTATTTAGAAGAACGAAAGTAAGTACCATGATAAATAGATAACAGAATTGAAAATAATTTTCCCTGGAAAGTAGATTTTGTTGTGAAGTGAGGTTTCAAAGATAAACACTGCCACACAGTAAGTAAAGTGGCAAGAACAGATTTTAATCGGTAATATATCCTATCGCAATAGCGAAAAGAATCCAGCATGAACGGAACTCAACTTCAAATCGTACAGTGGTGACTGGGTGTTTTAAAGGAAGATAAAGGATTTGAAAGTGAAAAATCACAAAATGCAAGAAGGGCGTTTTGGTCTATGTGAAACTCATCTGGGTTTGCTAACTGGCACATACAAAATGCAGGCTCTGTACTCCCACAGAGGCTGGAAGCCAGGGGCCTGTGTTCTGGAGATGGCTGAAACAAACAGTAAATTCTTTTGGCAGACATGAAATTTTTTGTTTGTTTGTTTGTTTTCAGTCAGGCACTTTAAAGGGAGCTAGTGTCATCCTAGGGATGTGGTTTTGAGCTATTAGAAATAATGTCAGTGTGAGTTCAAGTCTTTCTAGACCACAGTTAACAAGTCTATTCAGGAACCAGGCTCAGAGGAGTCTGGCCAGGTGAAATCGGGGAGAATCTTTGTCAGAGTTGAAGAAGCAGATGGTTTTTGTTTTTATTAGCATTCTAATACTATCTAGATTTATTTAAATGTGTAGTTTTAATAAAAATTAGATTCAAGAAATCAGTTAGAAAAGTGAAGCTTTAGAGAGATCCAAGATGGCCGATTAGCAGCAGCTCAGGATTGTAGCTCCCACTGAAAGCGCAGAGAGTGAGTGGATGCCACATTTTCAGACGAATTTTCATGGCCCACGGACCAAGAGATTCTTGGCGGAGGAGCCCCATGGGTCGCCCAGCGTGACCCTTTTGGAGGACGCGGCCATTTTGCAGGCACCCCGACGCAGCGGTTCTCAGTCCGGAGTATACGGGACTGAGTGCCCTTTTGGTTGGAGTTTGGAGCTCCGGGAAAGCAGAGTCTCCCATTCAGCTGATTAAAAGCGGACTGAAGTGGGGAACCAGACCGGAAGATTCCCGGGCAGAAAGCGCCACGAATCTTAACGCCACTGTCTCAGCCGGCATAGTGGGTCGCCGCAGGGGAAGGCTGGTACCCACCTCCACAAAAAAATAAATAAATAAAAACAGCAGTTGGAACTGCTGAAGATTGAGAGTTTCACAGCAAGTACAGCTGAACCCGGGAAGGTCCAGCTCTGTGGGGGAGGGGCATCCACCAAAGGAAAATTAAGAAATAGAAAAAACTTTATCACCAATAAGCTGGACGTCCACTCAGAGACCTAATCTGAAAGTCAGCAATTACACAGACGACAGGTGGATAAATCCACAAAGATGGGAAGAAACCAGCGCAAAAAGGCTGAAAACACCCGAAATCAGAATGCCTCTCCTCCTACAGAGGATTGCAGTGCCTCATCACCAATTGAACAAGGCCTGATAGAAAATGAATGTGAGGAATCAACAGAATCAGGCTTCAGAAGGTGGACAATGAGAAACTTCTGTGAGCTGAAAGAACATGTTCTAGCCCAATGCAAGGAAACTAAGAACCTTGAAAAAAGGTTTCACGAAATGTTCATGAGAATGGACAATTTAAAGAGAAATATAAGTGAATTAATGGAGCTGAAAAACACAATACGAGAACTTCGAGAAGTATGCACAAGTTTTAACAGTCGAATTGATCAAGCAGAAGAAATGATTTCAGAGGTCGAAGACCAATTTAACGAAATAAAACGAGAAGACAAGATTAGAGAAAAAAGGGTAAAAAAGGAACGAGCAAAGTCTCCAAGAAATATGGGACTATGTGAAAAGACCTAATCTACATTTGATAGGTGTACCTGAATGTGATGAAGAGAATGAATCCAAGCTGGAAAACATTTTTCAGGATACTATCCAGGAAAACTTTCCTAACCTAGCAAGGCAAGACAATACCCAACTCCAGGTAATACAGAGAACACCACAAAGATATTCCTCAAGAAGAGCAACCCCAAGGCACATAATCATTAGATTCATCAGGGTTGAAACGAAGGAGAAAATACTACGGGCAGCCAGAGAGAAAGGTCAGGTTACCCACAAGGGGAAGCCTATCAGACTCACAGTTGATCTCTCAGCAGAAACCCTACAAGCCAGAAGAGAGTGGGGGCCAATATTCAACATCCTTAAAGAAAAGAACTTTCAACACAGAATATCATATGCAGCCAAACTAAGTTTCATAAGTGAAGGAAAAATAAAATTTTTTGCAAACAAGCAAGTACTCAGAGATTTCATTACCACCAGGCCTGCTTTACAAGAGCTTCTGAAGGAGGCACTATGTATAGAGGGGGAACAACCAGTATCAGCCACTTCAAAGGACCCATCAGTAAGCTGCATCCAGATCCATCTTACATGCAAGGATATACAGAGACTCAAAACAAAGGGATAGAGGAAGATTTGCCAACCAAATGGAGAGCAAAAGAAAAAAAAAAAGCAGTAGTTGCAATTCTCATCTCTGATAAAATAGACTTTAAAGTAATAGAAACCGAAAGAGATAAGAAGGACATTGTATAATGGTAGAGGGATCAATGTAACGGGAAGAGCTAACGACCCTAAGTCTATGCGCACCCAATATAGGAGCACCCAGATACATAGGGCAACTTCTTGGTGACTTACAAAGAGACTTGGACTCCCACACAATAATAGTGGGAGACTTTAACATTACATTGTCGATATTGGACAAATTAATGAGACAGAAGTTTAAGAAGGATACCCGGGACTTGAACTTAAACCTCAAACAAGTAAACTTAATAAACATTTACAGAACTCTCTACTCCAAATCCACAAAATATACATTTTTTTTTCAGTAACACATCACATTTATTCTAAAAGTGACCACATGGTTGGGAGGTAAATCACTCCCTAGCAATTGCATAGCATTTCATAGGTTTAAATGAAATATTGGTTGGCTGTTTGTTTGTTATTTTCCTTCCTTATTCCTTCCTGTCTCCATTGTATAACACAATTATTAGTATAAAAAAAGCGTTTAATATCCATTTGTAGACTGCATTCTAGCCTGGGCAATAGAGCAAGATTCTCGTTCTCTCTCCCTTTTTTTTCTTCTTCTTTTTCTCTTTATTTCATTCTTTTTTTGCTTCCTTTTTTCTCTTTTCTCTTTTTTCTAAAAAAAAAAAGAAAAAAAAGAAAATAATTTATTCTATTACAATTACTCTATTGGAACTAGAACACGGCTTAGCAAAGGTTCTGAATTCAAGATCCACCAAATTTATGCAGTGCATTCTTACATGCTAGGAAGTCAATACAAAAAGATTAAAGAAAAAATATAATCACAATAGAAGAAAAAAATCTTAGGTACTAAAAAAAAAAAAAAAGAAAGAAAAGTGAAGCTTTTCACCATAAGACATAGAGAGAACAAAAAGGAAAAAAGAGTGACGCTTTTGGTCCACTCAAAAGTTTGGAAGTATGCCTGTATGTTAGGATGAAAAGACCTTACCTTCTCTTCAACTCCCATTATTTCACATTTACTTTCCATCTCTCTAGCCCTCATCTATGAGAAGTGGTAAGCTTATTTGAGCAGAATCTGAGATGTTGATTGCACACTGTTTTACTAGTGGGCATAGGCACTGAGAACTAAGAATCTGCTTTTCCTTTCTTTCTTTCTTTCTTTTTTCTTTTTTTTTTTTTGATAATTTTAAAGTCAGCTTTATTTGCCAAATATTATCACATACACACATACATAAAGACATATACAAATAGACAGAAGCAAATCTTATAGCTTTCATAGAGAATTTTCATTCACCAGTTTCCAAATACTTTTTCTTTTTCGCATTCAAATGATCAATTTTCCAATTGCCTGTTTCATTGACCTAAGCAATTGTTAGCTAGGCAATGCTAAATCTGCATTTTTAAAGGGATGACTCTTACATGAAATGAAGTAGAACATTTATAACTCAAAAGCATAGATCTGAGTCTCCAGGCCTAAATATTGTACTATCATTTGCACAAAAAAAAAAAGAAAAAGAAAAAAAGGTTGTAGGTAAAGGTCCAGTTAAGACACAGTACTTTAAACAAAGGTAAGTCTTTTTATGTAAATTTAAAACAATGGTAAGAGTTTCTGGTCATCCAATCCTCCCTCTCTTCCCCAGGGTACAGAGGCAGGCCCCCTTCAAATGGTGATCTTTTAATAGATACCAATTTCTTTTATAAAAAGATTTCAAAATATCTAGCTAAAAGCCAGAAAAATATATCTTGGAAACCAATTGAGTTCAATAGGCAATCTTTTAAACTTACCTACTATTTCTTAGCTAAATTTACTGAGTTCAGGGTGGAGCCAATTAAAGAACAGGGCAAAGAATGCAGTCTCTGTACATTAACTCAGCATGGGTAACTCTGAAAAAGAAGTAAGCCTACTTTACCTGTGGGCCTGCCTTTTATAAACAGTTTATCTGGGATAGCTTTATTTTAGCCTTTAGGATTAGCTAGTAACTAAGCCAAAAACTTGGAATATTATTTTTCTTGTCAATTGGTCACTTACAATTTTTGCTTGGCTTTTATTAAAGTGTGTTCTCAAAGAGGGAATAAAAATATTGAACTCTTTTTAGAAGCTTTTGCACATCAACAGGCATCTCTGGGTTACCCTATTTCAGGAGCCTTATTTTTTAAACGCACTTATTAAAGTGCAGTGTTTTCCATTTGAAACATCCACTGTACTTTTAAATTATTTTTAATAAGATTTCGCTATTTCTGTGTTTGCTGTTTCTGGGACCCAATACGTATACACGTATAGGTAGACATTGCCACAAGGTGGAGTAGTCAGTTCTTCAGAAACGAAAGACCCTGTTTTTATTATTGAATCTTGGCTTTGCCTCTCAGACCCACTTGATCAATTTAGCCAATGATGTTTCCCTACCTAAGCATGCATGAAAAAGAAACAAAATGAATAGAACACAAAATTTTCTGTGAATTTCCTAAAGCCACAGTTCATACCTGCCACAGTATTGCCATTTACTACCAGTTTCTATCTGACTCAGACATCGGAAGCCCTTACCTGGATCCAAGCCAGTTAATTATCAGATCTAATCTGATCCTGGATCTAGTTCAGTTTCTACAACGACTTCTGAACCCAGGTTGGTTAAAAAAAATTGCTCAAGTAAATTTAGATAGCCCAAAACACAAATCCATAGAGTTTCAGAATCTGAGCAAGAGCTAACTCATGATCCTTAATTGACATGAAAGAGCAATGAACACAATGGTCTCAGTAGGTACACTGCTTGATCACTTAATGTTCCTGGGGATTGTGGGAAGCTTCACTTTGGGTCCCACTTCTGATGCCATCTGGTAAAATGAAAACTTTCCAGGTGCAGTGGCTGACACTTATAATCCCAGCACTTTGGGAGGCCAAGGTGGGAGAATCATGTGAGACCAGGAGTTTAAGACCAGACTGGGCAACAGTCTTGGTGCTACAAAAAAAAAAAAAAAAAAAAAAAAAAAAAAATTAGTCATGTATGGTGGCACACACCTGTAGTCCCAACTATTCAGGAGGCTGAATGAGGAGCATTACTTGAACCCAGGAGGTTGAGGCAGCAGTGAGCTATAATCATGCTACTGCACTTCAGCCTGGGTGACCAAGTGAGATCCCGTCTACAAAACAAAAAACTTTACACAAATTAAATTTTATAGAGTTTAACTGAGCAAAGAACAATTCAGGAATTAAGAATCTACTTTTGCAATTTTATTTTACTTTATACTCCAATGTGATACACACTTGGGTGAGACCAGGCAAGCATTGTTCCCTGAGTGTCTGAGATAGGCTCTCCAAATTTTTCTATGTTGATAGTACAGATTACAGACTGCTCCGGAGTTTCTAAGGGGTCTGAATAGGAAGTCAGTGTTAAGCGCTTACAATTTAAGTTCTTTTTTCTTTTAGAAATGATTTAAAGATGGTGAGTATTAAATATTTTCACTGTTGTTCTTTGAAACTCCATTCTGCAAGTGTTATTTGCTTACATAGCTCTCTTAGAAAAAAATTCCTGAGACCAGGAGAAGTGAACACATCTTTTAGGCAGCAATATCTGTCTTAAACATATACTTGGCCATTATTTGTAGTATGTTGTCAGTCTCAGGAACTGACTTTTTATACTTTCTTCTGTTGCATAGAGCTGAGAAAAGTCTTACTTATACAGATAAAGCTAAAAATGATACTAATCTATTTGTCGTTCACTCTCTCTAGGTCTCTCTTTCTTTCTGCTTCTCTTCTTCCCAGTTCTGTTTATACTTTCAAAAGACACTTCAACCCAATACATCTGGGAGTTTGAAGAGCAATGGTAAGTTTTTATTTTTAAAATACACTAGAATCCCTAGCTCTCAAATAATGGCTGCTATTTATTTTTTCACCAATTGAGTGTTAGGTGAGAATACTTAGCTTTTAATATTAAAACTGCTATATGATTTTATCATCAGGTAATGTGTTATTTTGCAACTATGTATTTTGCTTTGATGACATCAAGAACAATAAAGTAGATAGATGCATGTGCCTAAATTTTATGTAAGTATGTTACATGTGTATTCACAACAGTATGCTTGCTTGTACAATTTTCACTGAGCAGATTTGCAGATCTGATTTTTATTTTTTATTTTTTTTATTTTTTGAGACAGAGTCATGCTCTGTCACGAGGCACCAGGCTGGAGTACAGTGGCGCGATCTTGGCTCACTGCAACCTCCGCCTCCCAGGTTCAAGTAATTCTCCTGCCTCAACCTCCCAAGTAGCTGGAACTACAGGTGCACACCACCACGTCCAGCTAATTTGTGTATTTTAGTAGAGATGGGGTTTCACTATGTTGGCCAGGATGGTCTCAATCTCTTGACCTCGTGATCCACCTGCCTCAGCCTCCCAAAGTGCTGGCATTACAGGTGTGAGCCACTGCGCCCGGCTGGTCTGATTTTTTTAAATGAAAATTTTCACATCTCTACTTCCAAAAACAGACACATGTGTAAGATGTTAAAATATATGCACTGGGTTGCCTTTATTCTGCAGTCTATCCTATAGGCTTATATGTATGTGTGTGTGTGTTATTCTCCAATTGGTTAATTAATTTATGTAAGTACTAACTGATGTAGCTCAATTACATTTGAAATGCAAAAAAAAAAATTGTGAAATGCTTAATGCATCTCTGTCACATTCTATGTTTAAAATCACTAAGCTAGTCTTATTGCCAGATTAAACTTTGGTACAAAAAACTACAAAAGAGAGAATACGTTTAAGGAGAGCTATGATCTATATTTTACTTTCATTTTAAAATATGTACTTTTTCCTTAAATTTTTCAAGATTCTCACCAGAGTTTACCTTTATTTCAAGCTGCCCAAAACATAAACATTTCATAATTATATTATTCCCTCTCCCTAGAAAGGAAATTATCCAAAATGAACATAATAATACTTTTCCATGGCTCATGTTAAAATTAAAGCAATACATGTAAAATCAGAAACCCTATGAAATGATAATCTTTTGTTGAAATTCCCATTTGGAAGAAGCAGAGAGATAGAGGGAGGCATAAATATTATTTTCTACTAGATGTGTTAAGTTGAAAGAGTCAGTTGGGACTGAGCTCCCCAGGTGTCACTGCCTTCTTCTTTCCTATTACATACGCTTACATTTCACTTTTCAAATGACCGTAGCCTTTATATGTACATACACACATATATGTCTACATACATATGCATATATGTGCATGTATATATATATGTATGTGCATATGTCTGTATGTGTGTGTGTGTGTGTGTGTGTGTGTATGTATATATCAGCTGCCAAGCAGACTGCAATGAGCATTAACAGGTCTTCAGTAAACTTGCCTGCTCACATGACGAGTTAACTAATTAGGCTATTTCTTAGAATGCATAAATGAATGGAATTGAATTTTCAGACTTCAGACTTCAGAAGATATAATTATTTTCAACCAAGAAGCAACAGAACACACCATAAAGGTGGATGGGGGTTCTCATAGTTTACAGAAGTTACAAGGACCAGATAGCTCAAAGAGAAACTGTGAAAAAATTGAAAAATAGGTAAGATGAGAGTCAAAGAGAGAGATTTTTCTCTTTACATACTATTTTGTGTGTGCAGAAAAAAATTGAAGTTACAATGAAATCTTTATAAGGGCAAAATTATAGAGCTTGATATAGATGAGAAGGCAAATATCAGTTTCAAATACTTTAAAATGATATGTATGTGTACATTTCAGTTATGTCAGACTTAGTGAGTTCTGGAAATATTTCTCATAAATTGCAGAACATGTATTAACATATTTAAAGTCTAGTACATAGGGAATGAACAGATTTGTGGACCTGGATAGGTTAATAATCTTTAAAAACAACCAACCAAGCAACAACAAAAATCTCTTAACACAGGCAAGTGTAGAAGCCACCATAAATTTGGCAGAATCTTTTGTGTGTCAAGAGTCCAGCTAGACCCTCTGAAAAAATTTTAGATAGCAGGAGTTAAATCGATAATTTTTAAGTACATATGTGTTAATGTTGTTTGCAGAGCTATTTCAAAAAATATCAATGCATTAGGCTGATTTATTTTATATGCTATGAAATAATTCATTAAAATTATGTAAAATATGTGGCATCCAGGGATCAACAAGAGAAAATCAGGAGGAGATTATATTTTTATAAGAAGTTGTATCTTGTTTTATTCCAAGTTTTTTACTTATGCAATTACTGGGAGCAAATCTGAATTTCAAAAGTCACATGGTCAGGAAAGAAGCCTCAGAGGCAGGATGCAATTCCACAGCCACAGAATGAAGGAGTTGCTCACACATGGAATTTCTTTTCTCTACCTCAGAGAGGTATACAGTTCAATGGGATCAGGAGTGTTTCTGAACTGAGAAATAAGAGAAAAATTTGTGTATGACACTTCTGGGTTTAGCACACAAAAACCTCCCTTATAATTGTTTCTGGAAACAAGTAGGAATCTTAAAGAATTTTAGAAAGGAAGCAGTAAAATTCTTCTTTTTCAAAGACAGCAGAACTTTTATATAGAAAATCATAAGGAATCTAGAAACATTTCTTTGAACTAGTGTGTTATTTTAGTAAGGGTGTTGAATTACAGTCAATTTTTAAAAAGCAAACAGGGTAAAAGACTTAGATTCTGTTAAAAAGTCAATATGCAAACAGCAAAAACAAAAAAACAAAAACAAAAACAAAACTCAGTGAGTTAGTTCTAACAGGATAATGCATATTAAAACCATAATGACCACTATAATGACAAGCATGACCAAATGTTGGCAAGGAACACTCAAATCCCACCATTCCAACTGTTTGAATATGTACCATAAATTGCTGTTAATTATAGTTGCCCGTTAATGATGTAGAACATTAGAACTTATTAGAACTCATTCCTCCTATTTAGCTGTTCTTTTATATCCATTAGCCAATATTTGACCATCCCTCCCTCCCAACCCCACATTTCTGTACTTCTAGTAAATATTATTCTATTCTCTATTTCCTTGAGATCAAAAATTTTTAAGCTACCTTATCTGAGTGAGAATGTGCCTGGCTTATATCACTTAACATAGTATGCTCCAAGCTCATTCATTTTTGCCACAAATAATATAATTTTATTCTGCTTTATGGCTAAATTGTATTCCATTGTGTATTCATATATTTTCTTTATCAATTTTATCTATTCAGCTGTTAATGTCCACTTAGGTGCATTCCATATCTTGGCTATATTGAATAGTGTTGCAGTATAACTCTCTGAGTGTCTGTACATGATGTACACCTCCAGTATTGGAAACGATGCAAATGTGAAATACGTAGCATGAAGAATTGGCACACTGTGTGAAGGCCCAGAACTTGTGTAGGATTTAATCATTTGTCAGGGGGAGATTTCTTGCATTTTTCATCTATATTTTCACTTCTATGATCTTCAAAACATTCATTGCGCTTTTATTTGGATAGTGGTTGCTGCAAATTTTGCTAGTACATAGTGCCCATGTGAAAGCCTGGTTATAGCTAGACCATTGCAATTAAATGATTTTCTGCTTTCAGGGCATCAATAACAATTGAGTTTTAAATTATTATCTTTCCCCATTAAGTAGCCTCATACACTTAACTTATCACAGCCTTTTTATGAAGAAACGATTTCACTGATCTCTTCCATTGTTCCATAAATAATAATAATACAGTAAGAAGAAATATTTGACTTCCTTAATACCAAAACTGTATTAGTTAAGGTTCTCTAGAGAGACAGAAACAACAGGATTTATGTATAGATATAGGAGGGGATTTTATTAGAGGAATTGGCTCATGTGATGATTATAGCTAAGTCCCATGATAGGCCATCAGCAAGCTGGGGGACCCCGGGATGCTGATAGCCAAGTCTGAAGCTCTCCGATCCAGAAAAGTCAATGGTATAACTCTCATCGCAAGGGAGAAAGCCTCGGGATCTGGAGGGTTGTTTGTGCAAGTTCTGGAGTCCAAAGCCTGGCAAGTCTGGAGTTCTGATGTTGAAAGTAGCAGCCTGAGTGTGTCCCAGCCCTCAAAGAGAGGATAATTTGCCTTCTGTATTTATTCTCCCTGGGCCCCCATCTGATTAGAAGGTGCCCATCAACACTAAGGGCTGATTTTCCCCACCTAGTGCACTCAGACTCACACAATCATCTCCTCTGGAAACACTCTCACAGACGTGCCCCAAATAATGCTTTACCAGGTTTCTGGTCAAGGTGATACTTAAAATTAAGTCCACAAGTCTATCCCTTTTCAACACGGTACCCATACACATCTTTTAAAACCATACTTAATTTCCAAATAAAGACAATAACAAGGCCGGGTGTGGTGGCTCTCACCTATAATCCCAGCACTTTAGGAGGCCGAGGCGGGTGGATCACAAGGTCAGGAGTTCAAGACCAAACTGGTCAACATGGTGAAACCTCATCTCTACTAAAAAATACAAAAATTAGGTGGGCATGGTGGCTCATGCCTGTAATCTCAGCTACTTGGGAGGCTGAGGTGGAAGAATTTCTTGAACCGGGACCCAGGAGGCAGAGGTTGCAGTGAGCCAAGATCACGCCACTGCACTCCAGCCTGGGCTACAGAGCTAGACTCCATCTCAAAAAAAAAAAAAAAAAAAAAGACAATAACAAGGTAATATTTCTGCCTGACATGTGGTTAACATAATGCAACTATCCTGCATACAAATGAAAACACATACGTCCCTTCTCCCAAATTTTGGCATTCAGGATTTCAACATTCATCTATCAAAAGTGTTATTTTCAGGAGTTTAAACTAATGTTTAAACTTCAGACTTCAGGGATTTTCATCTTTCTGGATTTCAACCATGAGGGATTATGGTGTTCAGAATCGTGCCTCTAAAGAGGCACCATATGAATAAATGGATCAGATTATTATCCCTGTACTGGGATTACTTTCTGGCATTTTCTTCACTGTTTACCTGAGTTCTCCTGAGAGACTGAACTTCCACTGCCAACAGTGGCAGCTGGATTAGCAAAACACCTTTCACTGACTTTCTTTCTTTGATTTTAACCCCCTTACTTTCTTATTTACATTTACTCCAAAATAAACTATATCTACATTCAATATTTATCCCAGAATCTGCCTCTGTAGTTACCCCAACCAAGGAAGCACATATTTCTTAAATCTTTACCAACATGTCATATTAGAAGATTGTAATGTGAACATCATTAGCTAATTGTGAAACCTTACAGAAAAATTCAATTTGAGGTGTACCTCTGGTCTTGCTAAGTGGTAAATTTAGTCCAGAAGGGGTTAATATTCTGGACTTTTAAACATTGTAGTTTATTTATATGTCTAATGAGTACATAAATGCATTATTCAAATGTCTCAGAATTAAAGCTGAAATTGCACTTTTTTTTCCCCCAGGCTCTATCATGCAAAGATTTATATGTAACTAAAATGTATATTCTCTATAGTTAATATTTCAAACTGAAAACCTTATTTCCTGACTTGATCTTAATACTATATTAGTGCTCAGAAATTTGAAGAAAATTTTGAGAATATTCAGTTCAATATAATATATTATCTGGTTTATATATAACCAAGAAAATGTCTTCTCCCATAAATACCAGCCTTTGCTTTGCTGATTCTGTGTTCATTACTCTCAGGTGCTAATAGCTAACTATTGTCTCCTCAATTGAATCAAGAATTAGCTGATGCCAATTCAAGGACTGCATTAAAATTAAGAAAATTAATTAGGTGGTGCTGACAATACAGACACAAGGAAGGGACAACATCCTCCTTTCAATTTCATAAACACTTGCACATGGCAAGATTTACTAGCAAGAGACATGTTTTTCTTTAAATAACATATTATAGCTTTAAGATTTGGAAGGATTTGGGTTTTGTCTCATTTGTAGTTGATAAACCTGGAACAGATAGTTGGAATTGTAATCATTAAGAGTACATGTACTGAGGAGAATTGCTGGGTTTCACTCCCAAGTGAAACTTCTGCTTTTCACTTTTACTATCTTGGGCAATGTATTTACCCTATGATAACCCATTTTTTAATCATCTGTAAAATAGTGATATAATGAGTTGTGTAAGGACTACAAATCATGACTACTAATTATTGAAAATAATACCTTATTTCTGCCAGGTGGGCCAGTAGGCTGGAGATTCAGGGAAGACCCAATGTTTTAGGATTTTCTCTTGCTGAGAGGAGGTTAGCCTTTGTTCCATCCAGGCCTTCAACTGATTGGATGAGGTTAGTCTTTTTTCCATCCAGGCCTTCAACTGATTGGAAGAGGTTAGTCTTCGTTCCATCCAGGCCTTCAGGTGATTGGATGAGGTTAGTCTTTGTTCCATCCAGGCCTTCAACTGATTGGATGAGGCCCACCCACTTTAGGAGGGCCATCTGCTTTACTCAAAGTCTACTGATTTAAACAATAATCTCATCCAAAAACATACTCACATAAACATCCAGAATAATGCTTGACTTCACATCTTTGCTTAACCAAGTTGACAAATAATATTAACCATCACAATTACTTATATTCACGTTGTTGAAACTGCAAGAAAGGCAGAGCCTGATGCACACATTATGACAGCTGTGATTTTATTGTGTCCCCATGTCATTTAAGCTTCATGAAAACAGGGGAATTTTCTCTTTTTTATCACTTCCATGTTTCCAGTGCCTACCACATATGAAATGCTCAGTAAAATAAAAATATTTTGACCAAAATAAATAAATAACTGGAAACAAAATAGCCCTTGACTGTAGTGAATTCTTATAGTTTTATGTTGCCTTCATATCCATTTCAAATACAACTTTTACTATCTCATACCAGAAGCAAGGTTCAGTCACACTTGACACACTTTCCAGTTCCACATGACACCCAAAGAGCTCAAGCCGGTGGCCAGGGCTAAGAACTTAGAGCCATCTCTCCCCACCTAGCAGACTGGGTTCTCTGTTTTCCCATCATTGCTTTAAATGGACCATTCAGTCAGTCATTTGCCCTCAAATGTAAAGTGACCCACAGCTTGACCCTTATCTATACTGCTAATTGCCACGGGACTCCTTCTCTCTCTGTCTGACTCCTGTCTTGTGTGACCTGTGGCAAAGGACTGTCCTCCTGACTAAGTATGCCCTCCCTGCCCAGGATTTATAAGTGAAAACCTTTGAACTCGCTTCCTATTGTGATGGTGTCTTGGATTTACACCTTTTATCTAAGGAACCAGGGGCTAGCCTCGGTCAAGTTTTCCCTGGATGTGAGGTGGAGCGGGAGACAAGGTCAGGGTCCCCATGCCAGAGGTATGGTCACGTAGGCATAAACTGGACATGGGTCAGACAAAAGCCACACGGTGTCAGCCAGTATCAACAAGTTTTCTGTGTGAGGGACACCTGGCCATAGTCATGTATCAGAAAACTAATCATGAGATCCTCTGCCAAGTCAAAGGAGTATCCCAGGAAGGCAAACCATCAACACTCAAGCCCAGCTCCCCTACATTTCCCCTTAGGGCAGGATTGCTGGCTTCTTTGGTACCAGAACCCCAATTTAGCTGGGAGCTCTAGAAACACTGACAAATAGTAACGTTTAATATTTCAACATAGAAATAACAAAAAATTAAAACAACAAAATAACATATCCTCTAAAAATGTACAAATTTATCAAGAAAATTATAGCTATATTTATATTTAGCAGTGATAGAAGAGACGGTAATTATAAAATTTGCCAAAAAATATCTGCACAGAAGTAGAGCTTAGCAAATGCTTAGTAAAAATTTCAGTACTATTTGTAAACATTCCTGAGATCTTCCTAAAATAACTAAGTAAAAATAAGCTCAAGGCAAATTAAAATAGATAAAATTAAAGATTCATGTGAAGAAAGTAATGTTTTAAGTTTACCAAACTTGTTGTTTATACTTGCTTTTAAATGTCATAATGAAAACTGTTTCAGTCCATTTAGGCTGCTGTAATCCAATACCATGAACTGAATGGCTTTATAAACAGCAGAAATTTCCACAGGCTGGCATGTCCACCATCAAGGAACAGGCATATTTGGTGTGAGGTAAGAGTCTGCTTCCTGATTCGTAGACGGGTACCTTCTTGCTCTGTCCTCATACAGTAGGAGGGATAAGGCAGCTCTCTGAGGCCTTTTCTCTTTTTAAATAAGGGCACTAATTCCATTCATGTAGGCTCAACTTTACTGATCAAATCACCCCCCCTCAAAGGCTCCAGCTCCTAATACTATCACATTGGTGATTAGATTTCAACATCTAAATTTTGGGAGGACATAAAAACATTCCGTCCATAGCAATAATTATCATTTACATTTTATTTAGACACATTTTGAGTTGGGATTCTATTTGCCCTACTTAGTCTAGAATTTATTAATTGCATGTGAAGGGTCAAAGAGAGGGAGAATTCCAGGGTGATTTCCATGTTTCTTGTTGGGCAGCCAGCTGAATGTAATGCCACTGACACTATAGGGAATGCAGATGTTGCAAGAAAGAAAATGCACTTAGTTTTTCACTTGTTGAAGATGAAATACCTTTAAAGATAGCCAGATTGAAAAAGTCCACCTGCCTCTTTAATAAATGTTCAAAAGTTGTTGTATAGTATTTAGTTAAATAAATATCAAAGCTATTCCAAAATAATGGAATAGAGGTTCTAGAAATTAAAGGATTCATAATCAAAAAAAATGTTGGAATGCACTGGATACAAGAAATCCTTCTTAGGTCCAGATGTCACATCAGCATACTAAAGGCACTGAGAAAACCTGGATTTAAACAATCATATATGGGCCAAATATGGTGGCTTAAGCTTTGAGAGGATTGCTTGAGCCCAGGAATTCAGGAGCATGGGCAACATAGGAAGATCTCATTGTTTACCAATAAATAAATAAATAACTGATTGTGGTGGTGTGCACCTGTGGTTCCAGCAACCTGGGAGGCTGAGGTGAGAGGATCACTTGAGCTTGTGAGGTCTAGCTCTAGGAGGCTGAGGTGAGAGGATCCTTTGAGCTCCTGAGGTCCAGGCTGCAGTTAGCCACAATCACGCCACTGAACTCCAGCTTGGGTGACAGAGTGAGACAATATCTTAAATAAATAAATAAATAAATAAATAAAACACCTATATGTGTGGTTACATAAGTTATATTGTTATGTTTAACTTACAAAATAAGAACTTGGCCAAACCAAAGTGGATTTGACTTTCTAGGACAGATTCATTTTGTAATTTTAATAGAAGCCATGAGAACCGTTAAAAAAAAAAAATCTTTTACTACTGCCTCCCTATTCCCTTCTCAAGACAATACTACCAAACAGGCATATTTCCTAAAAGTCATTTCAGTCCTTGGCTTATAAGAGCTCTTCTTCACATATTCAAGACTATGGAGACTTCCCATCCTCATTGCAACTCTTTGAAGGTTAATCAAAATGCATTTTTTTCACAACACAAATTCAGTTTTTTTAATAGCCTCTCTTTGGACAAAATTACTATCAAGGTTCATTCCTCACCGGAAGCCTGTTAAATGAGCAGGTGCAGCACTGTCTTTTTTTTTTTTTTTTTTTTTTTTGAAATGGAGTCTTACTCTGTCGCCAGGCAAGAGTGCAGCAGCACAATCTCGGCTCACTGCAACCTCCACCTCCTGGGTTCAAGCAATTCTTCCACCTCAGCCTCCTGAGTAGCTGGGACCACAGGCACATGCCACCATGCCTGGCTATTTTTTTGTATTTTTAGTAGAGACAGGGTTTCACCATGTTGGCCAGCAGCACTGTCTTTTAGCAGCAAGACTGAAGAGCCAGCAGCACACCAGAACAAAATTGATGGTCTAAGATTTCTCCCAGAAATTATGCAAATGTTGCATGCTCCCTTTATATCTGCAAAGCAAAATCTATGTTTCTTAGGATGGTGCACACAGAATTTTGTGGCATTTAGTTTGGAAAAAAATTGAACAGTCAAGATTCATTACTTTCTACCTTCTCCTGAGACAGGATAAAACGTTCATGAAATATATTGTGTTAGACTCCTTCAGTCCTATGAAGGGAAGTTTGGACAAGTGTTTTCTCGCATAAAGGCACCCTATTTCCATCATAAAATATATTTAGTCATCAGTTTTAATGGAACTTACCTTCCTTCATTTTACAGTTATGATTTGGGAAAGTCAAATAATAGAAAACCTGAGTGAGTTTATGATTTGAATGCATTCCCTCCAAGACCAAGATGTTGAAACCTAATTACCGAGGTGATGTGATTGGAAGTTGGAGGCTCTGTGAGGTAACTGGGTCATGACGGCTCTGCCTTTATGAATTGTATTAGGGCTCATGAATTGTAAAAGGACTTGGTGGGGAGAGTTTATTCCTTTTTGCTCTTTCCCCCTTCTGCCATGTAAGGACATAGAATTCACTCCCTTCAGAGGATATAGCATCAGGATTTCAGCTTGAAAGCAGAAAGCAGCCTGCATCTTTGACTTCCCAGCTTCCAGAACTGTGAGATAATAAATTTCTGTTCTTTACAAAATTCCCAGTCTGTGATATTTTGTTATAGCAGCACAGACTACACCATTGAGCTAGAATTTAAGCTTTTTAAATATAAGTGCTATAAGATTCATTTATATGCTTCATTCAAATATTAAAAGCTGATAAAGGCATAAATTGTATTAAAATGAACTACATAAATGATTTGAAGCTTTCAAGGAAAAATGAGAACCAAACGTGTTTATTTTCTGTTCATGTTGTTTGACCTTCAGAGAGGCTATTCAGTTTATGAAATCCTCAGCAATAATTTAAATATAATGTCCTTTTCCTAAGTTTAGAAAATGTTTTGCATGAAATTTGAAAAGATGGTACCTCAAACCTGCCTATCTACTATCATTAGGATTGAAAATATTCCACAGGTATAAAGGCAGGGAAGGTAGGAAAGTGTGAAGCTGATTTTAGGGCGGGGTTGATGTGAACATAACACCAAGAGCAGAAAACATTTTTAAAAAATATGAAAGTTTTAAAAATTTGTAAGAGGGTCCCAAGAAATGAATAAGCTTTAAATGCTCAACTGAATTTGTAGAATGGAAAATAAGTACTCAGGCAATACATATGGAGCAGCCATAGATTTCATCATTGATTTCATGTGGGACACAAAATTTATCGACATAATGACAGATGTCTGAGCATGAAAAATAGGGAGTGCTACGCCAAAGCATAGCTTCAGATAACCTGCAACAAAGGTGTGAAGTGATGTTTGAATATTACACTTTGACACTTAAAAAAGAGAAATGGACAGCTTAATCTTTATGTTTCTCAATTCCACTGTTTAGGAGCCCAATACAGTGGAAATATATTTTTTAAAAAATGGGAGATATAGGTTTCTCTCTAAAGTAAGATTTTAGAAAGATGCAAAACATAGTTTTTAAATATTTTGTCCAAAATCACAGAAATATGTAAACTGTAAAGAAAAAAGAAAAAGAAAAGCATCTTCAGGCTGGGCATGGTGGCTCATGCCTGTAATCCAAGCACTTTGGAGGCCAAGGCGAGCAGATCACCTGAGGTCGGGAGTTCAAGACCAGCCTGACCAACATGGTGAAACCCTGTCTTAAAAAAAAAAGAAAAGCATCTTCATTGGACAAAAGCAATCATACTTAAGAATTAGGTTTTCATAAATGATTTCAATCATTATGTAATGCATTTTAAAGTGGAAACCAAAACCCCCAAAAGGATTCATACTTTTGAAAAATATAATAAAATATGTGAATTAAGATGCATTTGTTTGTATGTCCATTAAAACCTTTTACACGTGTAGATCATGCAAATTTGTTGCATAGGTACATTCATGGCAAGGTGGTTTGCTGCCTCCATCCCCCCATCACCTATACCTGACATTTCTCCACATGTTATCCCTTCCCACCCTCCCTTCCATTATCACTCGCCTAGCCCCCACCAATGGACCCCAGTGTGTGATGCTCCCCTCTCTGTGTCCACATGTTCTTATTGTTCAACACCTGTCTGTGAGTGAGAACATGTGGTGTTTGATTTTCTGTTCTTGTGTCAGTTAGCTGAAAATGATGATCTGCACATGTACCCCAGAATCTAAAGTATAATTTAAAAAAAAAAGCCCCAGTGGACTCTGGTGGACCCTCAAGGTTAAGAGCTCTGCTGAACAGAATAGACTCAGAAACTATTAGTTGAATGAACAGAGAAATAACTATGTATGACTCTCTAAATATTCCAAAGACTACAGACTCTGTGTAACATTTGTTGTTATTTTCACTTGCTAAAAATATAAAATAATTAATGACATTAATGGGGATGTTGACATGGCCTCAGCAAAGAGATATTTGTGTTTTCTTAAATATCAAGCATAGAAAAAACCAGAATCAGAGCTGGAAAGTACAGAAACCCAAGCCAACTAATTCATGACAAAAGTATGTTAGAAAGAAACAATGGCAACCTCTCAGAAAAAAACAAAAACATTTTATAATAGCACATTTGCAAACATTTTAAACATTTGTTGTCTAAAGGTACAATAGAAGGATAATGAAATATAGAATAGAATGGTGAAACAATGGAATATTCAATCAAAAAAAAGTTTCAAATGAGTTTCAAGAATCAGAAAAGTTCTCTTTTCATAAAGTTCAAAAGCAACATAAAGACCTGTGTACATGATGCCATTCATAAAATTTAGCATATCTGTAATACATCAGAAGTTGGCAAAACTTTTCTATACAGAGCCAGATAGAAAATATTTTAGACTTTGTGGTCATGTGCTATCTGTTGCATATAATCAATTATGCAACTTGACCGTTGTAGAGTGAAAGCAGCTTTAGAAAATGCATAGACAGAGGATCCAAAATGGCCAAATAGGAATATCTCAGGAGTGCAGTTCCCAGCAAGAACAATGCAGAGGGTGAGTGATCACCACATTTCCAAATGAGTTTTCACTGCCCACAGATCAGGAGATTCCTGGGCTGAAAAGTGCCATGAGTTTCCAGCATGGCTGTTGCAGCTGGTGTTGTGGGTTGGTGCACAGAAACTCACACAAATCTGGACAGCTGTTTCAACTGGTGCCTGAAATGCCTGGGAGACAGAGCCACCCATTCAACTGAAAGGGAGGGGGCTGAGACAGGGAGCCAGGTGATCTAGCTCGGCAGGTACCAGCCCCACAAAACAAGCAATCTGAAAAGCTCTGCATTGGGAGTTTCCCAGCAAGCACAGCTGGACCCAGGATGGTCTAGCTCAATGTGGGGGAAGGGGTGTCTGCCTCTACCAAGGCAGTCCGCCAACATCGAGGCAGTTCTAACTGTACCTCTATAAACAACACCTCAAGGAAGTTCACACAGTGACTGGGCAGAGCCTGCGACAGCTCAGCAACACCTCTGCTGGCAGACTGTGACTAGACTAACTCTGTGCTGGGGGAGGGCATCTATGAAAAAAGGACATCTGTGGAACTTATAAATAAAACCCAAACTTCCTAGGACAGAGCACCTGGGAAAAGGGGCAATAATGAGTTCCACAGCAGCAGACTTAAACGTACCTGCCCAGCAGCTCTGCAAGGAACAACAGAGCTCACAGCACTTGAGCTCCTATAAGGGACAGACTGTCTCCTCAAGCAGCTCCCCGACCCCCATATACCCAAAGAGACACCTCATAAAGGAGAGCTCAGGCTGACATCTGGCAGGTACCCTTCTGGAATGAAGATAACAGAAGAAGAAACCGGCAGCAACCCTTACTGTTCTGCAGCCCCCGTGGGTGATCCCCAGGCAAGCAGGGTCTGGAGTGCACCCACAGCAGTCCTGCAGCAGAGGGGCCTGACTGTTAGAAGGAGAACTAAGAAACAAAAAGAAATAGCTTCAACATCAAGAAAACATACGTCCACTCAGAGACCCCATCCAAAAGTCACCAACTACAAAGACCACAGGTAGATAAATCCATGGAGATGGGAAGAAACCAGCTCAAAAGGGATGAAAACACCAGAAACCTCCCCCTCCTGCAAGGGATCACAACTTCTCACCAGCTAGGGAACAAAGCTGGATGGAGAATGAATCTGATGAATTGACAGAAACAGGCTTCAGAAGGTGGGTAATAACAAACTTCTCTGAGCTAAAATAACATGTGCTAACCCAATGCAAAGAAACTAAGAACCTAGAAAAAAAGGTTAAATAAAATGCTAACAAGAATAAACAGCTTAGAAAAGAATATAAACAATTTGATGGAGCTGGAAAACACAGCATGAGAACTTCAAGAAGCATACACAAGTTTCAATAGCTGAATTGACCAAGCAAAAGAAAGAATGTCAGAGACTGAAGAACAACTCAATGAAATAAAATGAGAAGGCAAGATAAGAGAAAACAGAGTTAAAAGAAATGAACAAAACCTCCAAGAAATATGAGATTATGTAGAAAGACCTAATCTACATTTTATAGGTGTACCTGAATGTGACAGAGAGAATGAATCCAAGCTGGAAAACACTCTTCAGGATATTATCCAGGAGAACTTCCCCAACCTACCAAGGCAGGCCAATAATCAAGTTCAGGAAACACAGAGAACACCACAAAGATATTTTTCAAGAAGAGCAACCCCAAGGCACATTATCAGCAGATTCACCAGGGTTGAAATGAAGGAAAAAATACCAACAGCAGCCAGAGAGAAAAGTAGGGTTACCCACAAAGGGGAGCCCATCAGACTAACAGTGGATATCTCAATAGAAACCCTACAAGCCAGAATAGAGTGGGGGCCAATATTCAACATCCTTAAAGAAAAGAACTTTCAACCTAGAAATTCATATCCAGCCAAACTAAGCTTCATAAGTGAAGGATAAATAAAATCAATTATAAACAAGCAATTGCTGAGAAATTTCATCACCACCAGGACTGCCTTACAAGAGCTCCTGAAAGAAACACTAAACAAGGAAAGGAACAACCAGTACCAGCCACTGCAAAAACATACCAAATGGTAAAGACCATCGACAAAATGAAGAAAATGCGTCAACTAATGGGCAAAACATCCAGCTAGCATCAAACTGGCAGGATCAAATTCACACATAACAATATCGACCCTAAATATAAATGGACTAAATGCTTCAATCAAAACACACAGAATGGCAAATTGGATAAAAAGTCAAGACCCATGCATGTGTTGTATTCAGGAAACCCATCTCACTTGCAAGGACACATAGACTAAAAATAAAGGAATAGGGAAAGACTTATCAAGCAAATAGAGAGCAAAAAAAAAGCAGGGGTTGCAATCCTAGTCTCTGATAAAATGGACTTTAAACCAACAAACATCAAAAGAGACAAAGAAGGGCATTGCATAGTGGTAAAAGGATCAATGCAACAAGAAGAGCTAACAATCCTAAATATATACACACCCAATACAGGAAAACCCAGATACATAAAGCAAGTTCTTAATGACCTACAAAGAGACTTAGACTCCCACACAATAATATTGGGAGACTTTAACACTCCACTGTCAATATTAGACAGATCAACGACACAGAAAATTAACAAGAATATCTAGGACTTGAACTCAGATCTGGACCAAGCAGACCTAATAGATATCTACAGAAATCTCCACCCCAAATCCACAGAATATACATTCTTCTCAGCACCACATCATACCTACTCTAAAACTGACCACGTAATTGGAAGTAAATCACTCCTCAGCAAGTGCAAAAGAACAGAAATCATAACAAACAGTCTCTCAGACCACAGGGCAATGAAGTTAGAACTCAGGATTAAGAAACTAACTCAGAACTGCATAACTTCATGGAAACTGAACAACTGGCTCCTGAATGTCGACTGGATAAACAATGAAATGAAGGCAGAAATAAAGATGTTCTTCAAAACCAAAGAGAACAAAGACACAATGAAATGAAGGCAGAAATAAAGATGTTCTTTGAAACCAAAGAGAACAAAGACGCAATGTACCAGAATCTCTGGGACATATTTAAAGCAGTGTCTAGAGGAAAATTTATAGCACTAAATGCCCACATGAGAAGTGAGGAAAGATCTAAAATCAACACCTTATTGTCACAATTAAAAAAACTAGGGGAGCAAGATCAAACAAATTCAAAAGGTAGCAGAAGACAAGAAATAACTAGGAGCAGAACAGAACTGAAGAAGACAGAGACACACCAAAACCCTTCAGAAAAATCAGTAAATCCAGAAGCTAGAATTTGAAAAGATCAACAAAATAGACAGACTGCTAGCCAGATTAACAAAAAAGAAAAGGGAGAAGAATCAAATAGATGCAATAAAAAATGATAAAGGGGATATCACCAAGGATTCCACAGAAATACAAACTACCATCAGAGATTACTACAAACAACTCTATGCACATAAACCAGTAAAACTGGAAGAAATGGATAAATTTCTGGACACTTGCATCCTCCCAAGCCTAAACCAGGAAGAAGCTGAAACCTTGAACAGACCAGTAAAAAGGGCTGAAGTTGAGGCAGGAATTAATAGCCTATCAACCAAAAAGGTCCAGATCCAGACAGGTTCACAGCCGAATTCTATCAGATCTACAAAGAGGAGCTGGTACCATTGCTTCTGACACTTTTCCAAACAACACAAAAAGGAGGAATCCTTCACAAATCATTTTATGAGACCAACATCATCCTGATATAAAAAACCAGCAGAGACTCAACAAAAAAAAGGAAACTTCAGGCCAATATCCATGATGAACATAGATGCAAAAGTATTTGTTAAATATTGGCAAACCAATTGCAACAGCACATCAAAAAGCTTATCCATCACAATCAAGTAGGCTTCATCCTGCGGATGCAAGGCTGGTTCAATATATGCAAGTCTATAAATTTAATCCACCACATAAACAGAACCAAAGACAAAAACCACGTGATTATCTCCATAGATGCAGAGAAGACCTTGGACAAAATTCAACAGCCCTTTATGCTAAAAACTCTCAAAAAACTAGGTATTGAAGAACATATCTCAAAATTATAAAAACTTTATGACAAATCTACAGCCAATGTCATACTGAATGGGCAAAAACTAGAAGCATTCCCTGTGAATTCTGGCACTAGACAAGGATGCCCTCTCTTACCACTCCTATTCAATATAGTATTGGAAGTTCTACCCAGAGTAATTAGGCAAGAAAAAAAATAAAGGTTATTCAATTAGGAAAGGAGTAAGTCAAACTGTCTCTATTTGCAGATAACATGTTGTATATTTAGAAGACCCCATCGTCTCAGCCCGAAATCTCCTTAAACTGATAAGCAACTTCAGAAAAGTGTCAGGATACAAAATCAGTGTGCAGAAATCACAAGCATTCCTATAAACCAATAACAGACTAATAGAGAGCCAAATCATGAGCAAACTCCAATTCACACTTGCTACAAAGAGAATAAAATACCTAGGAATACAACTAACAAAGGATGTAAAGGACCTCTTCAAGGAGAACTACAAACCACTGCTCAAGGAAATAAGAGAGAACACAAACAGATAGAGAAACACTCCATGCTCATGGTTAGGAAGAATGAATATCATGAAAATGGCCATACTGCCCAAAGTAATTTATAGATTCAACACTATCCTCATCAGGCTACCAATGATCTTATTCATAGAACTGGAAAAAAACCACCTTAAACTTCATATGGAACCAAAAGAGAGCCTGCGTTGCCAAGACAATCTTAAGCAAAAAGAACAAAGCCGGAGGCATCACGCTACCCGACTTCAAACTATCCTACCAGGCTACAGGAATCAAAAACAGCATGGTACTAGTACCAAAACAGAGATATAGACAAAGGGAACAGAACGGAGGCCCTGGAGGCAACACCATACATCTACAACCATCGGATCTTTCACAAACCTGACAAAAACGAGCAATGGGGAAAGGATTCCCTGTTTAATAAATGGTGTTGGGAAAACTGGCTTGCCATGGGTCGAAAGCAGAAACTGGATGCCTTCCTGACATCTTACACTACAATTAACTCCAGATGGATTAAAGACTTAAACATAAGACCTACACCATAAAAATTCTAGAAGAAAACCTAGGCAAAACCATTCAGGACATAGGCATATCAAGGACTTCAGGAACTAAAACAACAAAAGCATTGGCAACAAAAGCCAAAATAGACAAATGGGACCTAATTAAACTCCAGAGCTTCTGCACAGCAAAAGAAACAATCATTAGAGTGAACTGGCAACCAATAGAATGGGAAAAAATTTTTGCAATCTACCCATCTGACAAAGGCCTAATATCCAGAATTTACAAAGAACTGAAACAGATTTACAAGAAAAAAACCAAACAAACACATTCAAAACTAGGTGATGGATATGAACAGACACTTTTCAAAATAAGACATTTATGCAGCCAACAAACATATTTTAAAAGTGCTCATCATCACTGGTTATTAGAGAAATGCAAATCAAAACCACATTGAGATACCACCTCACACCAGTTAAAATGACAATCATTAAAAAATCTGGAGACAACAGATGCTGGAGAGGATGTGGAGAAATAGGAACACTTTTACCCTGTTGGTTGGAGTGTAAATTAGTTCAACCATTGTGGAAGATAGTTTGGTGATTCCTCAAGGATCTAGAAATAGAGATTTCATTTGACCCAGCAATCCCATTACTGGGAATATACCCAAAGGATTATAAATCGTTCTATTATACAGACTCATGCACATGTATGTTCATTGTGGCACTTTTACAATAGCAAAAACCTGGAACCAAACCAAATGCCCATCAATGATAGACTGAACAAGGAAAATGTGGCATATATACACCATGGAATACTATGCTGCCATAAAAAAGGATGAGTTTGTGTCTTTTGTAGGGACATGGATGAATCTAGAAACCGTCATTCTCAGCAAACTGACACAAGAACAGAAAATCAAACACCACATGTTCTCACTCATAGTTGGGTGTTGAACAATGAGAACACATTGACAAAGGGAGGGGGAGCATCACACACTGGGGTCTGTTGAGGAGGGCTAGAGGAGGGACAGCATGGGGGTGGGGAGGTTGGGGAGGGATAACATGGGGAGAAATGCCAGATATAGGTGATGTGGTGATGGAGGCAACAAACCACATTGCCCTGTATGTACCTATGCAGCAATTCTGCATGATCTGCACAGGTACCTCAGAATCTAAAGCACAATTAAAAAAAAAAAAAGAAAGGAAAAAATAAAATTTGTAATCAGTGCATGTGGCTGAGTTTCAACGTTTTATTTACAAAAACAGGTGATAAATTAGTATGGCCCTTGGTCTGTAATTTGCTAAACATTTGCTGTCGTATGAATTCTAGTTTGAGAGACTAAAATGATATATGACTTAGGTCAGAACTGGCACCAAAATACTAAAGGCAAATGAAAATAAGATGCTACCTTCTCCTTAATATTACACTTGAACCCCACCCCTCCCACGTGTGGTTCTCCTGAATAAGCCAAATCAAAACAGGAGGCAAATTTAAGATGAAATATCTTCCTTCTCTTCAACTACCACTTCTTATAATGCTAATGAGTGGTAAGGAGAAACGATGTGAAAAATGCTTACAATGGTATTGAATAGTAAAAAAAGAAATCAAAGAATGTGTTCTAAATGACTGCAAACCTATTTCAACTTTCAATGTGGGAACTGCAACAGAAGGAAGTTAGAACCTTGAAAACATCCTTAAGGTAAAACCATACATTAAAGAGATTCCTTTATGAAAGGCTGAGCAAGCGGGTGAGGTATGAAGCATGCCACCAAGAGCTGAAATTGGGGATTGGGAGAGGAATAGACAGGTATAAAATCCCTACAATAGAAAGCATATGTATTTCCCATTGCATTTTTTTCATGATTGATGATAAATTAACAATTCAATCTATTCTGGGTAAAGAATGACTTTCCTCGTGTACATTTCTAAACAAGATGCATAAATCATATGTTAGTTCAAGTGAGAACTGAAACCAAGGTCTCAGATGCTGCCAGAATTAGTTTTCTTTATACCACATTTCCACTGCTTTCATGCACATCTGCCTCATTCTTTTTTGCCAACTTTTCCATGATGCTGGAATCACGTTTGGCTGTTTCTCTGCAGTATTTCTCTTGGCCACACATCTTTACTCACATGACCAGCCCTGTGGGTACAGACAGAAGAATTATAACTCTGATACTCACATAGCATCACTTAATTGGAGAGAAGGAGAAACAGTTCTATTAAAAAAGGGATATTACTTCCTAGAGTTAGGAGTGAATCTTAGCAGAGAAAATGAATAGATAGCTTCTTAAAAATCATTAGCACTTTAATTGATCAAAAATTATAATTATTAAATAAGAAACAAATATGCAACTGGGAAAAATGAATACACATTTTGTGAAACAGAATATTGGAAAGTATATTTTAATTGGAAAGTATATTTTAAAAAGGTCATTGATAAAAGATAAATGAGAAAAAAATTGTTTTTACAATGAACTTGACAATTAAATAACGTGCAAAACTCAGGATAGCTAGAGAATTTTGGTAGGTATGTAAAGTTGAGTCAACATCTTAGTGAGCAGTTTGAAAATTTTATCAAGAGATGCTACAAAAGAGATACCTTTAAATTATGTAATCAAGTATATGTGTCATTAATCATATCATTTAAATAGTAATAAAGTGCCTCCTAAACTATTTAAGAAACAGATCACTACAAATAACTTCATAGCTTCCGTGTGCTCCTCCCAGATCTGTCCCCTCTCCTCTTCATTTCTTCATGCACATGAAATTGACCCACTTGATTTTATGTAAACATTGACTTGCTTTTATTTATAAATTAATCATACATTAAAGATAAAGATAACACTCTTGCATGAGTTTGAGCTTAATATAAATGAGAACATATTGGAAGTATGTTTTGAAGCCTGCTTTATTTCTTGACATTTTTTTAGATTTGCCCATGTGTGTGTGCACACATATGTGTGCATGCCTGTGAACACCCGTGTTTTAGGGAGAGGGAATTGCTCACACCTTGCCACTATGAGGTAGTGGTCCCTTCAATGAATACAATTCAAACTGTTTCATCTCTTGTAAGTCAATATTTGGTTCTTTTCTACTTTTGTGCTGTTTGAAATAATTGTGCTATAAATATATTCATATGGCTGATAGTATACACGCAAAAGATTTTCTTTAGGGAATAGAATTGAATTTCCTACATTATGAGGTATAGATGGCTTTAAATTCAGATAATAACAAATTTGTTTTGCAATGTGATTATACCAATTTTCACTTTTACCAGAGACATCTTCCCAGTGATCTACTGCCTTGCCACCATTTGGTGTTTTCAGAGATTTCCTGTAAGTTTAAGGAAGTGAAAAAGATAAAAGTTGTCTTCTTCTGGCTATCTGATATCCTGGGAGGTACCTTTGCTTGTGTTTATTGGCATTTATGCCTGCTCTAATAAAAGGTTTTTGTTATTGTTTTCCCCATTTTTTCTGTTGCCTTGCTTATCTTATTGTGGATTTGTAAGAGGTTTAACATTTTCTGGACATAAATGTGTTGTTGGCGATCTGCAGCAAACTCTTCCCCAGGTTTTTGTGATTGTATTCATTTGCTTTGTGATATCTTTTGATGTCCGTAGGTTCTTAGATTTAATGAAGTGAGATTTATTGGTGTTAGATTTTGTGGTGGAGTATTTGGTGTGTAAGACATCATTCCATACCATGAGATCATAAAGACATTCTAAATTTTTTTCTAAAATTTAAATAATGTTTTTACATTTAAATCTAAATTCTGTCTGGAATTGATGTCATATATGGCAGCCGTCCTCATCCTTTTTGATATCAGGGACTGGTTTCGTGGAAGATAATTTTCCACAGACAGGTTTTTGGTGGAATGGTTTGGGGATGATTCAAACCATTACATATGTAATGTAAAGTGCCTTACATTAATTTTACACTTTGTTTCTATTATACTACATTGTAATATATAGTGAAATAATTATACAACTCACCCTAATGTAGACTCAGTGGGAGCCTTGAGCTTGTTTTCCTACAATTAGATGGTCCCATCTTGGAGGTGATGAGAGACAGTGACAGATCATCAGGCATTAGATTCTCATAAGGAGAGCACAACCTAGATCCTTCGCATGTGTAGCTCACAATAGGGTTTGTGCTCCTATGAGAATCTAACACCACTGCTGATCTAACAGGAGGCAGAGGTCAGGCACTGATGTGATTGATGGGGAGCGGCTGTAAATACATATAAAGCTTCACTTGCTCACCCACCACTCAATTCCTGCAATGTGGCATGGGCCACTTCATAACAGGCCTGGGACCTACCCTGTCCCTGGTATATGGTATGAAGTAAAAATATAATTTTATCTCAAAAACAAATTATTCCACTGAAACTTACTGAATAAGTGGTCTCTGCACCATTCCTCTACAGCATCATCTCTGTTATAAGGTGTTATCATTGTTCCTTATCGGCATGGCCCTGTTTCTCTACTGACCACTTTTCTCTCCCTCTAATATGTTTTTTTTCTGTTTTACTTAAGTAGCACCCTGTATTCAATACAATAGCTTTCTAAAAGTCATAATACTGGGGGGGGGGAAGTCACATGTTTTTGGTTTTGCTACTTTTAGATTATTCTAAGTTTTCACTACCATACTTCTCACGCCAAATAAATTTGATGAGCTGGTTAAATGTTACATACTACAACAAGTTGGGATTTTAATAAAATGTAATTAAAACCATAAGATCAATTTGGGGAATCTTGGCAAATTTAAATAATGACATGACTTATCTCTTCACATGTTATATCTCTCCACTCTTTAGCCTTTTTTTAATGATGATACATTTAGACTTTCAATTCTACATATATGAACTCACTTTAAGGCACAGGCTCTGCCAGTAATGTGTCAAAGTGTGTAAAAACATGTATTCACATAGAAAATGGATGGATAGGCAAGTAGATAGCTAGCTAGCCAGACAGATAAACAGTTCTCCATCACGGTGATGTTTTTAATAGCTACAAATTAGAAACCCCCTATATGTTTAAGAAGAGTAAAGTAGTTCAATAAAGACTATGATTCTTGCTGAGAATAAAGTATGTAGAAATTAAAATCACATTTCTGAAGCATACATAAAGCCAGGAAAACTTAATAATTATATTTAAGTAAATAATACTTTTAAAATTATATGTATATACATTTACATGTGTGTATATATGTTTACATAAATATGCATTCATAAATATCTATGCTATGATCACCTCTGTAGAATTTAATACATTTGGAGATGAATACACGAAGTTACAACCCATTTTATGTTGAATTGAGTCCCCTCCAAAATTCATGTTGCAGTCCTAATTCCCCCAGTAGTTCAGAATATGAGTTTATTTGAAAATAAGTTCTTTACAGAGCTAATCAAGTTAAAACAAGATCGTTAGGGTCAGCCCTAATCCAATAAGACTGGTGGTCTTTCTAAAAAGGGAAAATTTGGAGACACACATGCACACAGGGGGAACCCATGTGAAGATTAGAGTGATGTCATAAACCAAGGCATTACCAGTAGAAGAGGGGCCGGGAACAGATTCACCCTCACCACACTCAGAAGGAACCAACCCTTCCAACACCTTGATTTGGGACTTCTGGGCTCCAGAACTGTGAGAAATAACTTCTGTTTAAGCCACCCAATCTGTGGTACTTAGTTGTGGCAGTCCTAACAGACAATCCACCAGTCAATGGGCGACCGCTGGTGCCGAGGTGCATACATGGTTTCTCCATGGATTAGTCTGTTTTTGTGCTGCTGAGAAAGGCATATTTGAGACTGGGAAATTTACAAAACAAAGAGGTTTAATAATCTTACAGTTCCATGCGGCTGGGGAGGCCTCACAATCATGGTGGAAGGCAAAGAGGAGCAAGTCACATCTTACATGGATTGCTGCTGGCAAAAAGAAATGGCTTCTGCAGGAAAACTCCTGTTTTTAAAACAATCGATCCCCTGAGAATCATTCACTATCCTGAGAACAGTGCAGGAAAGTCCTGTCCCCATAATTCAAACACCCTCCACCAGGTTCCTCTCGTGACGTGTGGGAATTGTGGGATTTACAATTCAAGGTGAGATTTGGGTGGGGACACAGCCAACTCCTATCACTACACTTCTCAATTCATTCGTGAGTCTAACTTTGATAGCATATTTGTACAAATAAAAATGTAAAACATTTAAAAGCCTGAACACTTTAAGTATTAATTTTTTTGGAGAATAGGGTTTTTTTTTGTTCTTTTTAATAAAAGATAAATGAAGCCTCAAAGGAGTTTCTTTGTCTTAATAAGATTTTGCTTGTATATAGACTTAGGTGAAGGTATCCATAGAGATGGAGACATTGTGAAATATCGAATACAGGAAGCTGCAGAGAACAGTGGTCCAGAAGCACCCAGTGGCCAGCAGCTTGTCCCTAGCAGAGCATTTCCAGTGAACATCTTTCCCAAGTACCCTAGAGGGCAGATTTTGGGTAATTTCCACCAACGGAGCACCAAAGCAACTTTGCCATTTATTGAACCACAGTAGTTCCCTCCCTACCAAATGGGGCTCTTCCTTTCAAGCACCATCTCAGACCCAAGGATAGTGGCTGTCCTTTACCCACTATTTCTATATGCCTTAGAGCAGCTATCTTTCTTTCTTACTTAACTATTCCCTCATTACTTTGATCCTGTGTGTTAGAGCAGTAAATAATTCTATTACACTTTCTGTGTACAAATTTCTTCATGTTTTTTTCTGTCTCAGCATCTGAGTCAATTTATGTCAGATAGTCATTTTTTACTCACATTTTAAATAGACATGAAATTCATGGAAGATTTTTTTCTGAAAATCACTCCCTGTCCATGCCATGACAAATGCTGTATTGCTGATCATATCACCTATAAGGTGTACCGTGTCTTAGTTCAGGCTGTTTTAAGAAATCACCATAGACTGGGTGTCTCATAAGCCAAAAAACAAAATTTTATTTCTCAGAGCTCAGGAGGTTCGAATTTTCAGATCAGCGTACCTAAGGTGGCACTGGCTGGGTTCTGGGGAGAGTCTTCTGCGTTGCAGAGGCAACTTCTATTGTATCCTCACATAGCAGAAAGACAGTGAGAGAGCTCTCCAGACTTCCTTTACATGGGCATAATCCTACTCAAGGGCCTCCACTTTCATTAAAGCATTACCTCCCAAAGCCTCCACCTCTTAATACCATCGCATTGGAAGATACGACTTCAATACATGAATTTCGGAGAGACACAAACGTTCAGTCCATTGAAGACAGCAAAATGTTCCAACTTTTCAGAGACAGCAGTAAACAAATCCTCAATCTATTATTAAGTGCTTGCGTTATGATCTTCAAAGTATTTCTTTGTGTTATTTTAGCTCAATGTAACTTTTAAATCTCCAATAATATGCTTTGAATTACTTCCTCTAAAAATATCACATAAATTATTGAAAAAATCAAACTGTGAGTAATCAAGCAGTTTTCACTCTAATTTAGTTTCACCAACTTTAAAAGTGATGGCATTTTGGCCTTGAACTTGGGGGATCACCTGTTATGATGACAAAGACCACCAGTGTTTTGAAGTTTACACTTTGACAAATGCTGCTATGGGCAGTAAAAAGGAGGAAGGATTGAAGAGAGAAATTCCCAAGGCATGGACTTCAAAATTAGAAAGGCTTTGATAAAGGGATGAAGAATACTAGTTTGGAACTAGTGATGGTAAGCCAGAAGAATGCAGTAACGAGCCTCTTGGGTTATAAGGTGCGGGAAGATAACCAATTCCTTTGGAGCTGGCTGTAAGAGAAGCAATGTTGGCAGCTAAGTTTCAATTACATCTTGGAGAAAAAAATTCTCTAAAATACACTGGGATGACAGACAAATTAACTTACATTGCGACTGAAAGTGGGAAACATTGGTGTATTGAAAAGAACAAAAAAGAATTAACTAATAAGAAAAACAGATATTTGATCATTTTACATGGGATATTTGCTTTTCTCTTTTTCACTAAATGTAGGTTGGAATTGGTTTCTTCCCCTACTTACTCCACCACAATCAACATTTGGCTCTTGTTTCAATCACAATTACTTTCTATCTGGCCTCTCTACCTCCAGGTTTATCTCCATCAGTCCCTCTCTTCTAAGAGCAAATAATAATCTATATTAAATATAAACATGCTTATGTCACTCTTACTTGTCCTTTTTCCAGTTCTTTACCACCTTCATCATTAAGTGAAAGACACTGAAGATTAAAAGGACTTCCAGGATCCTTCCTCTCTCCCTGTCCACTGTCATTTCTCATGAAATGTCCAGACCAGCTCACGCCTGTAATCCCAGCACTTTGGGAGGCCGAGGCAGGTGGAACATGAGGTCAGGTGTTCGAGGCCAGCCTGACCAACATGGTAAAACCCTGTCTCTACTAAAACTACAAAAATTAGCTGGGTGTGGTAGCGCATGTCTGTAATCCCAGCTACTTGGGCTGCTGAGGCAGGAGAATCTCTTGAATCTGGGAGGCGGAGGTTGCAGTGAGCCAAGACTGCACCATTGTACTCCATCCTGGGCAACAGAGCAAGACTCCGTCTCAAAAAAAAAAAAAAAGAAAGAAAAAGAAATGTCCACACCATCCTATCAAATGCATGATGTCTCATACCTTCAGTTGTGGCTCATGCTGTTTTTCAGTTATCAGGGAGCTGTTTGTTAGCAATGAAAGTTTGGGGAACTATATGGAATAGGAGAATGGCATAGGAGAAAGAATTTATTTAAAATAATTTTTTAAAATGCTGTGAGATACATTATTTAATTCTGCAAATAAGTGTGAAAATAGATGGAGACTATAATTTCTTCTTAGAAAATCATGATTCTACCTTTGCTCCAGCAACTAGTATCATCTGTTTAAACTTAAACCAGCTAACTTACCTTTTCTTTTTTTTTTTTATGTATTTTTTTATTGCATTTTAGGTTTGGGGGTACATGTGAAGAACATGGAAGATTGTTGCATAGGTACACACATGGCAGTGTGATTTGCTGCCTTCCTCCCCATCACCTATATCTGGCATTTGTCCCCATGCTATCCCTCCCCAACTCCCCCACCCCCCCACTATCCCTCCCCTTTTCCCCTGACAGACCCCAGTGTGTGATACTCCCCTCCCTGTGTCCATGTGTTCGCATTGTTCAACACCAGCCTATGAGTGAGAACATGCGGTGTTTGATTTTCTGTTCTTGTGTCAGTTTGCTGAGAATGATGGTTTCCAGGTTCATCCATGTCCCTACAAAGGACACGAACTCATGGTTTTTGATGGCTGCATAATATTCCATGGTGTATATGTGCCACATTTTCCCTGTCCAGTCTATCATCGATGGGCATTTGGGTTGGTTCCAGGTCTTTGCTATTGTAAACTGTGCTGCAATGAACATTCATGTGCATGTGTCCTTATAGTAGAACGATTTATAGTCTTTTGGATATATACCCAGTAATGGGATTGCTGGATCAAATGGAATTTCTATTTCTAGGTCCTTGAGGAACGAGACCTTTTCTTAATGCTAGTTTTCACAAATATAAGTTGAAAATAATACTTTAATACACATTTGCCAGAGGAATTAAGATAATCGTATAAAGGAAATCACATTCAGAAGTTAAATATAATTTAAAAACTTAGGGAACAATAGCAGCATTGTGACAGATATTTGTGAAAATCATAATTTTTATTTCTTTGTCAGAGTTCTCTTTTATTTACATACTACTCTGAAATGCAATAATTCCAAAAGAGTTGTGTAAAGTAGACAAAGAATGTATTTTCATCTTGCTTTTAGGTCATTTCTCAACACACTTTGCTGTCATATTTAGAATTTTCTTAACAGTCCAGGAAATAACTTCCATATATCTATAAGGTTTCTAAGGGTCAATCATCTTGCTCTTCAGAGTTTTAGTAGCCTGACATTTATCAATGTGGACAACCAAGAAAAAGACTTTCACACAGAGACATATTACACAAATAGATACAAATGCCAATGGCGGGAGACAGCTTGAATGATGCTGATGAGTGTTCCTGACACAGCATTCTGAGGCAAATTAGCTTTCTTGGGAACATGGACATTCACACACAGATTGATGCAGTACAATGTTTTAAAAGCAAATTAGCTTCCTTCCATGTGTGAGAACACAGAAATTCACACACATATTGATATAGTACAATGTTTCAAAAGCAAATATTCTCAGTTGTGGCATAGAACACCAATACTGGAAAAAGAAATGTCCAATGTGTTTCGTGTAACTGATGATTTAGCAACTTTATACCTGAATTTTTCCATTCACTGAATGCTAAAATTAAATGGCATATTCTTAAGAGCCAAAACAATGCTTATAAAAAATTCATATTTATAATGTGAATAAACCACTAAATATATAAAACTTAAGCAAAGCTGGCAATAAGAAACAAAGACCATAGAATTTATTTACATAAAATGAATTTTTAAAATTGCCCCAAGAGGAAAAATAAGCTATTACTGCTTTTGATATTCTGATAATTTCACATCAAAGTTTTAAAACTGCACATTTGTAAATCACAGATGGGGATAATTTGGTAATCTTGTATCAGCTATCTGCTCCCATTTTCTCTGTGTAGAAATAACTACCATCATAGGTCAGAAATCTCAGTGTTCTGAGAGTCTTTTGAAGAAGCAACTAGCTTATCCTGAATCAGCCAAGTACAACAATAGTTATTTGAATTAAACATAACAAAAAATTTTATACAATTCTATTTATTTGCACCAAATTATTTCTTGCTAAGCATCTTTTTAAAAGATAATATATCACTTTCTTTTCATTCAATTTTGTAAAATAGAATTAATTTCATTCTAGAAATGAATTTACTGGTATCAAATTCATTATTCATTTAAGAGGATTAGTATTTCTAAATAATTGTGGGAATCTAAAAGCCCATTCCCAAACATCCACATTTAAAAACATATATATTTCTAATATTAGTTTTCAAGGCTAAATCATGCAAATTCAAGGATTTTATTTCCACAGTGTCTAATTTCTAATGTTACAAAAAGCATAATTTACTTTACTGCCATTGTGGGTCTTTGCCATCTCAAAGCGAAAATAAAATTGTTGGCTACAGAGTGCCATTTATACATAGAATACAAAGAGTGAAATGTAAAACTATTATAAACCTAAAGGGGGAAAAATATTGGTTCTAATGGACTTTTGATTGCCAGTTGCAATACTCTTGCTTTACATTTTCCTTCTGAACTATGTGCTACTTTCTCAATAGGACACATGCATAGCTGTGAGCAGTAAAAGTAGTACCGTACCCAATAATTATTCCACACAAGTTCCCCATTAGCAGAATTGAATTTTGATTTTTCATATGACTAATGCATGCTAATATGATTTAAATTGCAGAGAACTGAAAAATAGTTTGTTTAATGCCTTTAGAAAAACTATTAATTTCATAGAACAAATTCTTCCATTGTTCTAAAAATCCCATACATTGGGAGTTTATGCGCTGAGTAGATTGTTTAAGCGGTAACTATTTAAATACAAAATTTTAAGCTAATAATTTAAGACATACTTTCTATATCTATAAAATGCAATCACTCACATCTGGCTGATTTTGTATTCCAAATGTGGAATTAGGGAATTCATTCTATTTGAAAATGAATTTGTTTGTTATAGTCTACTCATAGCTGACATTTTCCATCTCAAAATATCAACCTTAAACAAATCAATGCTTATTAAATATTTATTTAAAATGTGTCTAGTTTATCCTTTAAACACGATTTTCCTGAATTATATTAGTAAGGAAAAAAAAAACTGCTTTGTTTTATATAGGCCTCCAGAGTAAATGACAAAGACTCCCTTGAGGCCATCCTGGGATCTAATAACCCCATTCACAGGCAAGTCATACCTAGATAATGTATCAGCCCTTCATGCTCCAGCCTACACATTTGTCTTCTGATTGTATCCTCTGCAGAGAACAGGAACAGCTGGCCACCAGTCTTTCTAATAATAATCTTCCAGTACTTGAATTTCATTGCTAAATTGCTTTTTTGTCAATAAAAGGATCTATTTGTAAAAGTTCCCTGTTGGGGCCTCTTAGGCTGCCCACTGTTATTAAAATAAAATTTCCTGTACATGCAGCAGAATAGATACTTCGTTTCAAGACCTGTATGAAAGGCTGTGTTTTCACTAAGGTTAAGAAAGCTTGTTAGATATGCCCATGAATTTTACCTTAAAAGTCATAACCTACAATTTCTTTATGTAATTTTGTTGTGACCATTCATTCCCTCTGCATCAACCACTTTTCCTGTCTCTTGTTTCTATCAGTTACATGTTTCTTTGGGAATTCCCTTCTTCCCCTTCTCAGCCACATCTTTGGGGTCAGATGAACTCCATTATAAGATCAGGGTGGATCCTGAAGTTCTCAAGTCGATTCTTACATGTCACTTTTCACCATCTCACCCTAACATGATGGCATAACTAATTGATGAAATGTGTCCTCATGTGCCATCTCAGGCTAGTGACACACGATGATGTGTTTGCCTGGTGCTTTTGTAAAAAGAGTGGCTTATGTCTCTCTTCTAATAGGACCAGAAGAGATGCTCTCTTTCCTGAAACAGATGTAATAGATGCCTTCACTATTGCTACTATAAGAGTAGCTACTCTGGAAATGAAGTTGATAAAGAGAGGGCAGAGCCCTTTAAGAGAAAGTATCAGAAATCTCTTGATAGAACTGATTTTAAAGTCAGGCCTGCTGCTGAACTGTTCTGTTTTATTAATATATACATATATAGCTTTATTTACATAAATTATGCATGCATTTATATTTGTTTCTTTAGGTCAAGTGCAGTTTTCTATAACTTGAATAAAAGATTATTAATTCATAAAATTTTCTAGTTAAACTTTTTTATTTCTAAAAATGTGTGATTGGCTAACAAGACCTACCTAATAAATGCTTGGGGGGGGATGATATTTAAAATACGTGTATTCTCAAGATTAACTTCTCGCTAATAGTACTCACCATTACTAGTGAAGACTCTTTTATTCTAGCCACAAAAATCCTAAAAATACAAATAATTATGATGGAATTCTTCAAAAGAACAAACTTTAATCTCCCAAATATGCCAATCTCAAATTATTGAATGTGCTAAAGATCTTTGTATGATTAGATGCAAATAAGGAAGCAATTAAGTCATTATTAATTAGTACTAATGAGCAAGTTATTCAGGCTTGTGTCTCAAGTAAAGAAAATAAGTGACAAATCCATGAGGAAGGTTGACTACAGGGACAGAATCATGAGCACCTGTCAGATTGCAGTGCAGGGTGGGTGTGGACACACTAACAACACAGCCTCCCAAATTCTATCCAAGGCAAGGGTGCCCTGTCAAACTCACCTGGTATTTCACAACCTTTTTAGGGGGAAAATAATGAGTCAGGCTTACATTTTTCTAATTAAATGCATTCTTCGTATCCCTTTACCTTTAATAAGTATTTTTAGGTTTATTTGTTCTTTTTCTCTTAAGCACTGTCTGTCCCAACTGCCGCTTCACTTTTCTTTGTAAAGTCTGGAGATATTTTCATGATTTAATCTCTCTCTAGTCTTCCCACACACCCACCCACTACCAACACACACATCCAGACCACATCTTTGCAACCATTAAAATAATGTTCCACACCCCTGGAAGGAGCCAGTCTGTTGATGGACTTGCTGACCTGCATTCCTGTGATTGCCTTTATTTCATATGCTACTAACGTGAATCATTCATTGACTTATTTATTTAGCAAACATTTATCATTTCCTTTGTGATAAGCAGTGTTTTTGGCATCTCAGATAGAATTGCAAATAAACTTCAAGTTGTTTACAGCCCATTGTCTTTGTTAAAACGTACTTAGATTACACTACATGAAAACATTCTGAAGAGGTTTTGATGTGTTATACAAAACTAGGTTACGTGATCCTTGAGCTGCAGTGATAATATCTTTATTTCCTTTGCATCCTTATGGCAAAATCTAGAGGACTATTGAAAAAATAGTCAGGACAGGAAGGCATCTAAGTTGTGGTTGAATTTACGTTGCTTTAAAAATGCTGCCTATGAAACATGATGTTGCATAACAGGAGTCATGCTTTTTAGCTTGACCTTTTTTTATTGTTTAGGTTTTTCATTTGTTTGTTTTGTTATTATACTTTAAGTTCTGGGGTACATATGCAGAATGTGCAGGTTTGATACATAGCTATACATGTGCCATGGTGGTTTGCTGCATCCATCACCCCGTCATCTATGTTAAGTATTTCTCCTAATGCTATCCCTCCCCTATCCCCCACCCCTGTTATCCCTCCCCTATCCTCCCCACCCTCCGACAGGCCCAGTGTGTAATGTTCCCTTCCCAGTGTCCATGTGTTCCTGTTATTCAACACCCACTTATAAGTGAGAACATGTGGTTTTTAGTTTTCTATTCTTGTGTCAGTTTGCTGAGAATGATGGTTTCCAACTTTATCCATGCCCCTGCAAAGGACATGAACTCATCCTGTTTTATGGTTGCATAGTATTCCATGGTGTATATGTGCCACATTTTCTTTACCCAGTCTATCATTAGCTTGACCTTTAAGCAGTAAATTGTGACAGTGGTATTGTTCCTGCAAGAAAGTATTCCATCCCATTGTTTTATCTTCACAAGAGATGGTTGGTTTTTTGTCTTTAAAATGAAGACACCAAGGAAAACATGTTTTTAAGGTAGATAAAGAGACACTTAGAGTGTCCAACTTCCTTGATCATAATTTTCACCTGGTATGTTTGCAGGTAATGGAGTCACCAAGCACCCTACTTTATTACTATAACTAAACTCATTTTGGAAATATTATACTGGAGAATCATAGTAATATTGACTAGATGAGACCTGACTTCCATCAGTATTTTAATGAATTGATCAACTAGAAATCTACCTTTAAAAGTAGAAATTACATCTTTCAATCTTCTCCCACCTTTTATATTTCTATAGCTCCATTTCAAAAATGAAGGTGAAATCGTATGCCTTGCTAAGCACCTTATATCATAATCAATTTCCACGTAAGAGAAATCCAAGACCAAATACGACTTTATAGACAGAATTTATTTTTATTTTTTTAAATTTTATTTTAGGTTCAGGGATACAAGTGCAGATTTGTTATATAGGTAAACTTGTGTCATGGGGGTTAGTTGTACAGATTATTTCATCACCCAGATACTAAGCCTGGTAACCAATAGTTATTTTTTCTGATCCTCTGCCTCCTCCCAACCTCACCCTCAAGCAGGCCCCAGTGTCTGCTGTTACCCTCTTTGCATCAGTGTGTTCTTATCATTTACCTCCCACTTATAAGTGAAAACATGTGGTATTTGGTTTTCCGTTCTTGTGTTAGTTTGCAAAGGATAATGACCTCCAATTCTATCCATGTTCTTGCAAGAGATGTGTTCTCATTCTTTTTTATGGCTGTATAGTGTTCCTTGTTGTACAAGTGCCACATTTTCTTTATCCAATCTGCCATTGATGGACACTTAGATTGATTTCATGTCTTTGCTATTGTGGATAGTGCTGCAATGAACATTCAGATGCATGTGTCTTTAGGGTAGAATCATTTATACACTAATATATTCAATAAAACAAAATATGAAAATAAATATAATTTCCTTAGCCAAATTAAATTTTCAATTTTTTTGTACATAGTAGCTAATAATAGGTCTATATAAATATCAGTATCGTGTCTCATTCTTTCATATTTCTCCTCTTGTTAAGTTTCACTCTATCAGTGAACAATAACTGGCTTTATTTTGTTTTAATTCTTATGTTAACTACTCTTATTTTCCTAATGCCTTGATTTTTAGTTTATTTGGAAGAACTTGTTCTCGCCTGTGAACAAAAACTATATGTAATAGATTTACTTTGAAAATGTTAACTAGATATTATAATTTTGTTAAATAAATTTTATGATATACTTTGAAGATTGATGATAATAGAATACCTCTATTTTTTTCCTGTAACTGGAGCTAAGTTTTCAGGTTATGTAATATAAGGAAAGCCTTTTTTAATGCTTTCCATGATGCAGGCACTCAACAAGTGTTAAATATAATCATTGAATCAACTAGTTTTTCATTTACAAAAATGAGCAACCATTGCCCTAATCAACAAACATTTTTTGAGTATGCAATGACAGCAAGATATTGAGACACTGGGAAAGTGATACACTGGGTGTTCAGAGTTTATAATGTAATCCATACAAAAGGCAAAGAATGATTCAAGGTGGAGACTATATTTGTTTCTTATTTAGTGTCTCCATAGACTTTCATTTTGTTATTTGTATTAGGCCGTTCTTGTATTGCTATAAAGTAAGCCTGGGTAATTTACAAAGAAAAGAGGTTTAATTGGCTTAGGTTCTGAAGGCTATGCAGAAAGCATGGCACCAGGCATCTGTTTGGCTTCTGATGAGGCCTCTGGAAGCTTACGACCATGGTAAAAGGCAAAGGCAGAAATGGCATGTCACATGGCCAAAGCAGGAGCAAGAGAGAGAGAGAGGGTGTGTATTGAGGAGGAGGTGCCATGTACTTTTCGATGACCAAATCTCACGAGAACTCACTATCATGAAGAATCTGCCCCCATGATTCAAACATCTCCCTTCAGGGGCTACCTCCAACATTTGACATTTCAATTCAACATGAGATTTGGGTGGAGACAAAAACTATGTAATTATTTAACTTATGTGTACTCACCATTGCTCTTCATCAGATAGGCTAAAGAATCCAGACTTGTGATATTTTTTCCACATAGACATCAAGACCTAAAGCCACTGCCAGCCAGTGTCTACTATATATTCCAGACCATGAATTCCATGCCATTATTTTCTGATAGTTTTGTAGTGAATTTTGATTCCTATAAAATCAAGAAAAGGAAAAGATTGAATCTCTTTTCATTAAAGATAATTGCCTTCTCATAAGGCATTTGTGATCCTCCATCTGAGGGCTTTGTAGTGATAATCTATGTGAGATGCAGGCAGGAAGTGAAAACATACTGTGTTCCCAGGGGTAGCTGTCAGCGAATTTCAAGTTAGAGTAAGAGGATACATATATCTCAGTTTTCTTATCCCTTTTTGAGATCAATTCTGCAGCAGGTTCAACGTCATTACCCAGCTTTTGCAGGATGACATTGCTAGTTGTTCATAGCAATAACTGGATCGATAACACCTTTTGGTCATTTTTCTACCTTCTCAATTTTACCTTCACATAGATTCCTGGAACTCAAATCCTTGCTTATGATTTGCTTCTGGGAGGTTCCCAGCCCAAGATAATTAACACTCGATTGGTATATAGTAGAGATGCTATGATTTCTGGGCAGCACTGAAGTGTTGATGTTAAAGAATTTGACCTTAGAGTCCTTAAATGACAAAATCTCATGAGAACTCACTATCATGAAGGCAGATCCAACTCATGAAGGATCTGCATCTGTATCTAAAGACACATTGAAGAATTTCCATTTTAAATTTGATGTCATTAGCTAAATTGAGTAGTGTATTTTTAGTATTCACGTGTTTCTTATGTGATTTATAAACCTTCCCTCTATATTTTAGGTTAGATTAACTCAAATATTATTAACTGAGATTCTATTTGTAAAATGCCAATCAAAAATTTTAACAATTATAGAAATATACAACAAAAGCATTTTTACTCTATTATTTTATGATTATGTTTAGGCTCTTTCCTTCTTATGCCAACTTAGAAAATGCATGCACCAGTGAGGGAAGTACAGGCATAATAACTTTGATCATATTTTATGTTGTTTTAACTTTTTTGCATTTTACCTTTAAATGTTATATACTGGTTTATTATGTAGTTGTAAATTCATTTTGCCTTGTAGAAGTTGATCTGTATATTTTGTTCAAATAAAAGACAAGTTAATTTTTTTCAACATTTCAAAGATGGATTGTGGCAAATTAAAATTTTGCAGAAATGTATGTATTATTGGATGAGACAGAAAAATATTGTGGAGGCTGTTTCTCTAAAAAATTAAATTTAAAATTGATTTTAAAATAGTTTATTGGTTATGTGGCCTTACAAGCAGTTAACCTGAATGTTCTTCATTATGGAACTGTTCTAAATTGACCTTTACTTTAGAATGTTCTAATTCTAGATATTTTCATGATTAAAAAAAAAAATCTCATTAATGGCACATGCTGAATTAAAGTTTTGAGTGTAAGTGTTGCATGCTAAGTACAGATGTTGAGTAATCGATCAAAATGTTAAGTGTAGAAGTATTATGGTGCCATGGTGGGGTCCAGTGGATTTATGTCTGAATCATTGCCATATGCCACAAAATTGCCTTGCACATATATTTGATTATTCCAAAATACCTAATTTTATTTTTGATTGATTTCTTTCCATTACATCCATGCCCATCCATTAGCAGATCCCACTGACTTTTCATCCCAAGGGCATCATGAATCTGTCTACCTGTTTCCATTGCAGGCTCTACCACGCTAGTGAGAATTACAGTCTTCTGCTAAGACAATAGCTCCACGATTTTTCATATCACCTTTATCAATCATCTACTCTGTATTCATGTATACTCTGTAGAACAGTTTGAATGTCACCTTTTCAAACTCTTCAGTTTTTATCACACTTAGATGCAAATGCAATGGCCTTCCCCTAATATTACAATGCCTTCAATGATCTCTTCCATCCTGACCTGGGCAATCTTTTCTTGCACCTCTCTCGGCCTCACATATTACATGCCAGTCACTTCGTTTTTCTTGCTATTCTGTGAATGCACCTTGTTTGCTGCTGCCTTAGCCTTTGCTCCTGGTATTTCCTCTTCCTGCAATGTTTTTCTTTCTTTGACATAAACATCGTCAGTCTTACCATTCTGATATCAAATGCTACCTCCTAAAACAAGATTTATTTCTTGACCTCTGAATCCAAAGTAGCCACCAAGTCACTCTCTAATATATCACCTAATTTTATTGTCCTGTGCATTACTTATCATCATGTGACAATTTTCTTATTACTTGTTTAACAGGCTTATTTGTCTCTATTCCTCACCCAGAATACGCTACGCTCCGTGAAGGAAGGGAACTAGCCTGTCTTCCTCATTACTGTGTTGTCAGCATCTAAAACTATGTGTAAATTAGAAAAGAAAGTACACACACTGAGACTAAATACAATTTAAAACTGCTTCATTTTTTGTGCATAAATATGGCTATTTTATAGTATATTTTACGTAATTAAAATCTAGTAAAATGTGAGAACTGAAATGTGATCAGCCTCCATGGGAATAGTTTAAAATATCTCAGATTTAAACAATATACAGCATAATAAAGACCTTTGCTATTACCACGCTTTTCAGAATGCAAATTATATCTTGGATTTGTATAAATGTGACACTTAAGAATCTTCAGTTCATTTCTGAAGGAAACATTATTGACAAGTGCAGAATCTTTAGAAACAATTAGAAACAGCTACTGCTCCCTCATTGTTTTAAATCTTAAAGATTCTTTAAAGTTGCCCCTTAGGAAAAAAAGTTTGTATTTTCAAACATTAAAGAAGCTTCAAAGAATCATTTTTTCCCATCTGTTATAGTATTAAGGTAGATTTCATTTGATTTGAAAAGTCACAGTGGTGTTCTTCTACTTAATAATAGTATTTAGGTTATCATGGCATCTGCTCAAGCAGCAGAATTCTCAGAATACTCACTAGAAGCCCTGAGTTCATTAGCATGTTTCAGATGACATGAACAAGTTTCCGTAGCTGACAAGTAGAATTATGATTCCATCAGACAGTAGATGTATTGACAGTGTTGTTAGCAGGGTTCAGAAACAGGACATTGTCCAACAAGTGCTCTGTTTAAAGAATTCTCTTCTTCCGTAAAGAAATCCTAGAGTTGATGTACAGTGTCTAGGTAATGAACAAAAAACTCTCCAAATTATAGATCAGAGATGTAGTGCAAGGTATAAAAGGAAACCTGCCCAGGACAGACATTTCTAATTTAGAACAGCATCTTTTCAGAACAAGTAACAGTTTATAAGTATATATATATACACTAATACTATATATATGTATATAGTATTACTTGTTCTGAAAAGGGCAAAAGAAGTGTGTGATTACAGAAGGAATCAGCCCACTAATTGGTATTTATAAATGGCTTATGATTCAAAAAAAAATATATATATATACACACTAATACCATATGTATACTATATATACACTATACTATATATACACTTATACTATATATACACTATATAAGTGTATATATACACACTAATACTATATATACACTATATAAGTGTATATATAGTATTAGTGTGTATATATACTATATATACTATATATTATATGTGTATATATATACCATATATATAGTATTAGTGTATATATAGTATATATAGTGTATATGTATACACTATATATATATATACACACATACATACACTATATATGTGTATATATATAGTGTATATTTGTATATAACATATATAGTATTAGTGAAAACATGTGGGCACCATGTAGGCAAGTGGCTCATACTGGTTAAGATTGGCGATATTTTAATTTAATTATTTTAAGTAATTAAATTATACTTTATGGAATTCAAAGCACAATTGAGTGGTTGTAGCCAGAAGTACTTACAGCAATTCATTCACACATATTTTGGGACCATCCCACTGTTGTGAGGGCAAGAGAAGTTTGTGATTACAGAAGGAATCAGCCCACTAACTGGTATTTATAAATGGCTATGATTCAAAATGTTAAACCATCTGTAAATTCACCAATTCAGAATACTTATAACTATTTTTTCTTCCCGGTGACACAAGCCCTTGGTAGATGTTTTCTATTAGTCTTGATTTTACTCCCCAGGCTTCGTTTTTGTTCAGTTTTCCTCAACTCCTTTCGGGGATAGAGACAAGCTGTATGATTTATCTGAAAGTCAATTTGCAGCCTCACCCATGAGCATCCTCTACCTACACGTAGACATGTACACAAACTCCCTTACCTACACATGTCTATGGTCGAATATTATCACTGGGAGACAGGATATCAAATAGTAATTTTCTGAAATAATCATAACTTGCCCAAACTATAGATGCAGATGGGAAATGTAGATCACTACTATTCACGTTTGAAGATTGAAATTTCAAATACAGAAGGAACCACAGTAGTGTGATAGGAGTTATTAAGAAATTATTTTAGGCAGATAGGAAAAGAGGTCCTTGGGAAGTTTTCATTTTTTAAAGCCTCTCTGGAAAGGTTTCTTGTAAAGCCCAGCTCTTAGAGCCAGGCTTGCAACCTTTTACCCATAAACAGCAGCCATTAGAAATTGGGTCCACCCAACATGGCGGTTCCCTGGCCTTCTTGCCCTTGTCCCACATGTTCCTGGCAATATGGCCGCCCCCACCTATCCCCCACGTGTGTGGAACATCCTGGCGCCCTTCCTTTGCATACTAAAAGGCTAGAATGGGAGGGCCAGCTTTTCCCTGGTTATATGAATGACATGCCTGGTCAAACCAATCCCCTGAGCCCTATGCAAATCAGATTCTGCCTTCTCCAGCCTCTGTATATTGACCTGGCTGGTGTCCACTGCACTTGGGATTCCCTCTCTCAGCTTTGGAGCCCCCCTCACTCTGCCTCTGCACAGGGGAGTTTCTTACTTCTTCCTTCCTTCTTGTCCCTTCTTGCTTATTAAAGTCTCCACTCCTTAAAACCACTGCACATGTATCCCTGTCCTTTTATCTAAACTGGCATGAGGACCAAGAACCCTGGTGTTCCTCCACTCATCAAAGGAATACCTGAGGTCAGGAGTTGGAGAGCAGCCTGACCAACATGGTGAAACCCCATTTTCTACTAAAAATACAAAAATTACCCGGGTTGGTGGCACCTGTCTGTAATCCCAGCTACTCAGGAGGCTGAAGCAAGAGAATCACTTGAACCCAGGAGGCTGCCACTTGTCAGAGCCATATCAATAGTCCCTCCCCATGAAATACTCAACTCTTTGCTTGTGACAAGCTTTACTGTTTACCACAGCCTGACTTGTCTGAAGCTTTCTCAGGTAGAAATATATTGTACTGGAGACTTCTATCTACTCAAGCAACCCATCCCTTTTCTGTCCCACACTCTTGCTCACCAGAGGGGGCTCTCTGCTACTGATAATTTTCTACCTTTCCCAGTCTATATTTCTATAAGATTTCTTTTTTTAAATTTTTTTATAGTTTTTTGAGATGGAGTTTCGCTCCTGTTGCCCAGCCTGGAGTGCAATGGCAGGATCTTGGCTCACTGCAACCTCTGCCTCCTGGGTTCAAGTGATTCTCTTGCCTCAGCCTCCTAAGTAGCTGGGATTACAGACATGTGCCGCCAACCTGGGTAATTTTTGTATTTTTAGGAGAAAACAGGGTTTCACCACGTTGGTCAGGCTGGTCTCCAACTCCTGACCTCAGGTGATCCACCCACCTTGGCTTCCCAAATTGCTGGGATTACAGGCGAGAGCCACCTTGCTGGGTCCATTTCTGTAAGAATTGCTTCATTGAGTCTTAACCCTCTAAGTTAACTCTCTCTTACAAATATAATTGTCTGCCTGGAATAGTGAAGTAAAATGAATATGTGTGTATGTATGCATATATGTAAATACGAATCTCTAAGATATGCATACCATGGCAAATTTTGATTCGATTTAATGTTATTCATTGTAATGTGTTATACCCCTTGTCAGACTCACTGCATTTTAGTGTCTGATTCTGTTGCTTTATACTTTTTAGGTTTACTACAAGGATAGACAATGTTAGTCAAATAGATACAGATATAGAAAACAGAAATACAAAGTTTCTGTAAGTGAGAATCAGATACATAAGTGTGAGATAAAAACAAAAGAATGTAAACACTGCAGATGGACAAATATAAACTACCTTACCTAGAGATAATTAAGAGGACTACTCTCCTATATCCAGTTTCACAGCTTGTGCTAGTCCCACCCCCCACTCCCACATCGAATAGTAATAATTTACACTTCTTCCATTTGTTATCATATACAAATTGTTCAGCCAAATGTGTGGTTTCGTTATCTGTGTAGCATTAAAAAAATATGTGAAAGGTGATAGGGAAACCCTGCATATCTTTTCATCCTTTTACTCTCACCTATTTATACTCTTGAGGAAACTGAGTCTCAGAGAGGTAAAAACATTTAGCCAAAGTTATACAACTTGCAAATGGCAAAGCCAGAGTTTCCTCCAGTCCTTTTATGTCACCACAGAGGATTCCTGATCCCCACTGATCACATGGTAGAAACTTGATAAACATTTGTTAGTTTACATGAAGATAGAGGAGACACAGAAGTGGTTTTATCCACTTGTGAAATAATGTTCACATGCAGCTATTCCTAAATAATGTTGCTAAAAAATGTTAACATGTAGCCATTACCTTTTTGGGAGGAAATCACAGTGATCGCTTTCAAATATTATGTTGTAAATCTTAAGGGGAGGGAGGTGATACACATTAACATCCTCATCTTGCAGATGGCTAAGCTGAAGCATCTTTCTCAAGGGCAATCAAATTGCCTCTCCAAGATAAGCTGCTGAGCCTGGGACTTTCACTGCTATTGTCTAAGCTAGGTCTTTTCTAGGCCACTTTCAGTGCTTTTTTATGTACTGTGGATCTATAGCCTGATTTTCTATTTACTAGGTTCATATAAAATCGATATATATTTTATATAGCACCGTGTACTTCAAAAGATCCAAGGCAAATCAATATGTAGGATTCATTCCATAAGAGTAATTAGATAGCCCCTCTAACAGTGCAGTTACTGCAAATTTGAAAGCTGTAAGTTATCTGAATCAAAGGAAGAGTCACCTAGCTTATACTAGTACCTTTCTGAAATACAACTAAAGATGATTTTATTTATGGCTAAACAGTGACAATACGGAAAAACAGAGCTGCTGAAAAGATCTCAGTTTTGAGGGTTGTTTTTTATTTTTTTTTAAATGCGATTCTGGGTGAACAGAAAATATAAACAAAAAAAGAATATCTAAAATAATAACTCCAAATTACTTGAGATAACCGAGGGATGTAATGTCAAAAGGTTGTTTGAAGTGAAGTTGTGAACTACAATGTTAATTTTTATCTAGCTTTTTGAATGTAGAATTCTTAGAAGATAATTTGCTAAACCTAATATTTACATTGTGAAATGAACTGTGGGATCATTAATGCATTTTGTAAAGAATACATCTGAGAACAGATAAGACATTACAGTAATAACTGATGCAAATTGAGAGAATTACTAAAGAAATTGTAGTCTTGACAGAAAACAGGTGACACACTAAAGCTATCACCACTTCATACGCTAAGACAAATACATCAGCTTCTACTCTGGGAGGGGTACAGCCCTTCTTTCAACTGTTTCATATTCTCCTGAACAGATGACCATCAGATTATTATTATTATTATTATTATTATTATCAGCATCTGATCTAGTCCTTCCAACTCATCAGCTGCAACGGTCTTTCTTTTCCAATATCTGCCCTTCTAGATCTCTAGAATTCGACATTGCCCATGTTCTACACTTTACTTCCTAACCCTTTCTTTTCTGATTTCCTGTATGTATATTCCTCAGGTTTATATTGTGAAATCAGAAATTGTAATTTCTAATTTCTAAGGGTTCACAACCTTTTCTTCAAAATGCATGTGATCCAACCATATTTTGGGATTCCATATTTACAGATTTTAGAAAGGCTATATGATGTATAGGCTACCATTAAAATCAAACAAATTATATACAGGAAAGTAAGATTGTATGAGTAGAATGAATGAAGAATCATAAGAAGCCCCAAGTCAATTCAGGTCAAATTTTGCTGACAACTTAGTTGAGATCACGTTTGTTCTCAAACCTTTTTGGATTTCTAAGTAGAAATGAGAGATGATGAGTCTCTGGATAAATGGCTATACTCTACATACCACTGAGGATTATTTTATTTCAATTATTGCCTTATCCGTAACTATTTTGTTTCAACCTCAGTCATGTGTCTCCTTGGCTTTCACACAACTATGATATTTGGTTGACTGTAACAAAATGCTAAGAAAAATCACAAGAAGAAATCACGAGGAAAATGATCCAGGAACAAAGTCCTCTAATAATAGAAAAGACCTGAGTTCCAAGTTATAATACCGCACGGTACAGGGGAGACACTGTGGAAATACTTAGTAAGTAGTAACTGCTATGTGCCCTTCAACGTTCAATTATTCCTGAGTAGATTCACTAGATTTTACCTGAAGAGTACCTTCATCAACTCACTCAAAATCATTTTCTTGACTGTATGTTGTATAGAAACCAGTGTACCCCTTACTGTGTGGAATTAGTATGAGAGTTAAATACTATAATGCAGAATTTCATCAAATAAAAGTTAAGAAGTTTTAGCAGTTTTGGGTGGGAGATATTTCTTCTGATTTGGAAGATTTGGGAAAGTTTCACATGGGTAGAAAGATAAACACTTAAGGTATATCTTACTGAATTTGAGAAAAAAAAAATCACCTCCTTCTACCTTGTCAGATGTCATTATTTGTTGCCTTGATGAAGGCAAGGAAATGCTTTATTAGAAACCTATAACTGACCAGCTTTCAGAGTAGAAGAAAAAAGGATACATATATGATTTTAGATTAAAAAGAATAATAACTAGCCTGAGATTGTAGCTTTCTAACATGGGTCACTTGCCTAATTTTATGTCAGTTTAGTTACTTTAAGTTAGTCAATGAAATATAAGAATAAAAATGGTTATAAAAACAAATTTTATAATGAACAGCAACAATAAAGAATTGATTGTGACACATAAAATTTTGGCACTTAAAATTAAAATGTGCTAGTTCCACTTCCAGTATTAATGAATTAAGATTCTTTGGCTCAAAATTTTATCTGACAATGTGTGGAGAAAGTATCTGTCGAGACATTGGATTATTGCCAATAAATAGAGAGGGTTGGTAGCACAAGGGTAATAAAGAAAAGAGAAGCTTGAAAATGTCAGCCCAGAATGAGGTACTTCTTTTTTTTCTTTTTCTGGAAGCTAACTTTGAAAGCTGTGTCTAAGAAGATGGGAAAACACCCTGAAATCCATACCATTATGTCATGGATTTCAGGGGTGTTCAAAGAGCATGGGTCTTGTTTATATCCCAGGCATTTATCTGAGATCCCAAATGTCTATACCTTAAAATAAACAATTAACCAACCATGACAAATCCCAGGTTTATAGCCTTTCAGACCCTGATTAGAGTAAGGTTATCTTAGCTCGTAAGAGCCACAAGCCTAGCTGCCTGACAGGAAAAAAAAATGTACACACTCTCTAGAGAAATATGATATTATAATTGCATTTTAAATATAAAATGCATTACACTGAATCAAAAACAACTGGACATACAAAAAGTCAAATTTTCTCAGAAAACCAAAAAAAAAAAGAAAGAAAATGATTAGAGAAAAAGATATGAGATATAAACAATGGAATTATTACTCATGGGCTTTAGTATTTTAATATTAAAGATGTTTCCATGTATTATAATGAAAGAAAGCTAATGAATATCTTGAGCAGTTATTAAACAAAAATGAAGAGAGAATTTATAAAGTGAAACTAGTTTAGAAGAAAATACCCAGAATGAAGCATGGAGAAGCAAAATAATAAAAGTACAGAGGGAAAAAAGCACATTTGATACTAAGAAAAGGTATTATATATATCATCGCAGATTCTCAGAAGAAAGGAAGAATAAAACAGTATTTTTTTATTTTAAATAAAGTTTTTATTTATTAAGTATGAGTAAAATGAAAATAACTCTGGGATACACACAAGAACAGTATTATTAGAACTTTCCAAAGTTGCCCACAACCCTAGAACAGACATTTAAAATAATATAAAGGACAAAAAAATAAATACAAGCAAAAACAGCACCTAGACACAACATAATAAAATTTCTGAAAAACAACAAAAAATCTTCAAAGTATCCAAGATATGGGGGAAAAAGAAACTATTCTCAAAAGAATGACTAAAATACTAACATTTGACATCTCAATAGAAACCCGAAGTAACTGAATATTCTCTTCAAATTGAAAAACAGAAAGTAGCAATACACAACATGCAAAAATATCCTTCAAAATTAAAGATGAAATAAACATTTTTTCAGACTATATGGAAAAAACAAATTCCTAATGAGCAGACCTGGACTAAGTAAAGATGTAAGTAAATCTAAATTAATTTGACAGCATGGAACAATAAAAACACAATATATGTCAGTAATTATGTCAAATAGACAAGACACCGATTACATAACACAAAGTTCCATAATAGATGTTACCAAACACTATGTAGATGCAAAAAAACAACAAACATTTCTTCCATACGAGGACGTAGGATGGTTCCAAATGAAAGGAAGGAAATAAGCACTATTTATGAACAGAAACCAGGAAAAGCCAGTGTAGCTATGCTAGTGATGCACAAAAGTTTCAAAAGTAGAACAGTTACTGCATGGAAGATAGATATTCAATACCATAAAATATGAAATTCATAAAAAGGATATAATTCTAAATGTGAATGTCTCAGATAACATAGTCTTACAATGTATTTTAATCAAAATCAGCAGAGGTAAAGAGAATAATATAAATATATTCATGAACTTAATAGGACTGTTTTAACATAAACAGAAATTCAATAACTATATAAAAGATTTGAACATCAGGATTATTAAACTTGATCTTATTAGCATACAAAGCACACTGCACCCTAAGGCTACAGAACATATTTTTTAAAAGTTTTCATGGACTATTTCTCCAAAATGACCATATGCTCATTCATAAAACAGATTTTAATAAATCTCAAAAAATATTTTAAGCTATACAGAGAACATTGACTACCATTGAACTGAGATAGAAAATAACAACTAAATGATAATTGAAAAATTCCCATTTGAACATTTAGTAATATGCTTTTATTTAATAAATACAGAACAAGCTGAAGAAAATATTGCAATGTAAATTAGAGAATAGACTGTACTAACAATAAAAATATTTCTCTATTTGTGTATATGTGCATATGAATTACATATATACACATATATGACATGAAGTTCAACTAATACCATTCTTAGTTATTGCTTTAGCTATCTATATATTTATATGCATACATTAAAAAGTAAAATCAATGGATAAAATAAATATGAAATTGATATTAAAAACAAAAAAATCCACTTGCCACAGGTAGGGGATGATCAATAAAAATGGAGAAAATAAAAGTTCAAATCTTATTAAAATCAATTTTATTTATTTATTTATTTTTATTTTTATTTATTTATTTTTGAGACAGAGGCTCACTCTGTTGTCCAGGCCGAAGTGCAGTGGCTCAATCTCAGCTCACTCTGCCTCCTGGGTTCAAGCAATTCTCTGCCTCAGCCTCCTAAGTAGCTGGGATTACAGGCATCCACCACAACACCCAGCTAATTTTTTGTGATTTTAGTATAGACAGGGTTTCACCATCTTGGCTAGGCTGGTCTCGAACTCCTGACCTGTGATCCACCCACCTTGGCCTCCCAAAGTGCTGGGATTACAGACTGAGCCACCGTCCGGCCTTATATTTTTTACTTAAGTCAACAAATACTTATTGACTCCTTCTATGTACCAGACACTTTTCTAGAGTCAGGTGCAGGGATGAGGAGATATGGCAGTGAACAAAACAGACAAAAATTTTTCATTGAAATGAAGTGAGGTCAGGTTACCTTTGTGAACTGGTTCCCTAAGCAATGTCTGGAGCGTTGGTTGACAAGAGGATGAAAAGCTGGATGAAGGGTGTCTAATACATGAGGTGCCATGACTTGGCTTTTTTTCCAAGGTAGTTAGAAGGAGAGATCATAGAAAATGTCTTACAGAGATTTACAGAGCTGATTCCTCAGTTCACATCTTTGAATGAAAGAGTTCTGAAAAATTCAGTTTCACAGATCCTTAGCGACTCACACAACTTTACTCTTTTGTTATTTGAACATTCTGAACCTGAGACTACAGATAACAAGAGTATTGGAGATTTCTTTTTTTTTTATTTTTTTTTTTTATTGCATTTTAGGTTTGGGAGTACATGTGAAGAACATGGAAGATTGTTGCATAGGTACACACATGGCAGTGTGATTTGCTGCCTTCCTCCCCCATCACCTATATCTGGCATTTCTCCCCCATGCTATCCCTCCCCAACTTAAACTCAAACTGTGCACACGGATTGAATCTAAAAGATCTAAATGTCCTAATTTCCTATTTCAGAAATGCCTTGAGTTCAACAGAATTACATCTGAAAATAAAAACAGATTTTTTGTGGACATATGACTATGCTTTCAGAGAAATTCCATAGATTGTGAACCATATGAGCCATTATTTACTTTGTAAGTCTGATTTTTGCTAACTGATATAATTTACTGTCTGAATTATAAATAACTTTCCCTGCCATGAGAGTGATCTTTCAAAAGAAAAATTTTGATTTGAAAATGAACTATAACAAAACACAGTATTTCTGGAATTATAGAAGTAAACATATGACTTTCAATGCTATGCTTTTCTGTACATTGTGGCCAAACCCTGAAAAAGTTTGGACTTAACTAGGTTTGTGAGAATGTGGTTTTTTTTAGGCAGTTCTGTAATTAAAGATTTAATTAAGGTTCAGAATTAAATATGCTTTTCACTGAATCTTCATGACTCTAAAAGAAAGTCTCATTGGTCCAATAGCAATATTCCCATTAACTTGACAAAAATCTAGAAGTGATGTTACTGTATCCATAACAGTACATATACAGTAGCTTAAAAGGTAAAATGCAATTTTATTAAAATACTAAATTAAAATTATTTTAGCTGGATTTAATTGCTGATTACTGACAAGTGAACCACAGTCACCTGTGAAAAATATCTTACTTCCCTCATGCTCACATTTGTAGCAATGTGTTCCATGAATTATTTTAGTCTAAATAAGTTGACGGCTGAATCAATATATTATTTGTTAAACATTTTAATTTGAGTATATAAGAGTAGACAATGAAACATCAAAGTTTAAACTAACGATATGTTTTTCCAGGTAGTGAAATGCCAAGGTGATAATGATGAACTATAGGGCAATATTTCAATATTGACTACGGTCTGGAAAATGGCAGATGAACTTCAATGTAGATGAGAAAGTCTGAAAATAGCCTAAACTAAATTTACAAGAACACAAGCCCTCAACTTTTAGTTACAACTACAAAAACAAAAACAAAACAAAACAAAATAAACAAACAAAAAAACAGATTTAGAAATCACTGCAGATTATTGTTGGAAAATATTAATCCAATTTATTGTTGAAGAGAGATCAAGATGATACCACAGGTAAATGACATTTATTGAAAGTAAGATATAATTATTTTCTTTTCCTCATACATGCAGGAAACTAGGATCTTTTTATACATGAAATATGATGAATAATTGTAGCCAGTCCTCAAACCTGAAAGAAAGCTGTTGGAGACCTAGAGAAATAAGAATAATTCTTAAGTGTCTGGAAAATACTATTTAAAGCAAATCTTGAATAGTGTAAATTGATTAGAGTATTTCTTTTTAGAAAGATGAAATAATTAAGGATTATCAAATTCCAAAGGATATGAATAAAGTGAACATGGTATTGTCCTCTGGATTCTGGAGAACCGGAAATAAAAGCTACTACAATGTGTTCAGAGCTATCTAAGATCAACTAAAAATCACATAAAATACTTTACATCATTACAGGCAGCAACAAGATATTTTTAAGGCTGGTAAAAACTAAAAATATACAAAAGCACAGGAAGGTTTCTGATAAATGTATATGTAATAACAATTCACTTGTTTAAGGAAAAAAATACATGTATTGAATTATGGGATAGACAATAAGCCAAGTAGCATAAGTTTATTAGCAGAAACAAGAAAATAAGCACATAATACCAATCCAGGCTTATAGATGTAATGCTACATGTAGAGACTGGTGACGTGGTGGTGTGTGTGTGTGTGTGTGTGTGTGTGTCTGTATGAGGAGGAGGATACTGAAGCTACCATAGGAGTATAGCAACTAAATTTAATCTCAACAAATATTTAGGAGGCAAAGGAGCAAGAAGGAAGAAGGGAGTAGAGTTTCAAAGGCAGCACATTGAGAGGAAAGGATGGTGTATAAAGGAACTGCAACTACGTCACTACAGTTGTAACACCAGGTCTTAGGTAGTAACACCACGAGATGAGAATGGAGACATAAACAGTCACGTCATAAACTTGGCCTGTAAACTTGGCATGTTATAAACTTGGTCTGTGTCTGAGGGAGAAAGAGGGGCTTTTAAAGAACACAGAATGATGGGGTATGAGATAGGAGGAAAATTACCTTTGTCTTTTACCATTCTTTATCCTTGCCTGAGTTAAAACCGGTAGCATAAAAATAAATTTATCCATTGAAATATTTTTTAATGGTGAGTAAGAGACAAAAGTTCAAAAACGTATAGATTAGAGGGTGATTTCAAACTCATATCACAAACTTTAAAACATTTCTTGAAAACAATACAATTAAGATTAAAGTAAAAATAACATTGGAAGTTGACTGAAATTTCATAGTATGGGAAAGGTTTTTAAGTTACTTTTAAAGAGCAAGATAGAAAGCTTGCTCGTCAATATCCTGGGTTTGTGGAGATAGGAACTACAAGGATGACTATGCAATGCATTGATTTAGATGGCTCCAATGTAGATCCCTGTTTACATTCCAAGCAACAGGAGTAGCAGCAGGATTTATGAACATTGACGTCACACCATGCCACTTGTTTTCTTAGACCTAGTAATTAATAGTGGCATGGTTTTGTTCTGATATGAAATAGAAGAAAATCACCCAAGATCTAGAGGATCTCGTAGATGTCAAAGTGATGGAGAATAATCTCTAAAAGTCATTTTTATACATTTGGACAAATGGCAGAAAATGTGACCAGAGGAAGGAAAGATATATTTATTCCTTTTTCACCAAACACAGGGAATAATTCCACTTCTAGTGAAAGTTGGTAGAACATCTCAAAGTAGAATTGCAACAGAAAACTAGAGAAGTTCTGTCTTCTAACTTTAGCAGAGAATGTGCCTCTAACCTAGCAGGGCTCAGTTTTTAATAAATATTGGTATGAAATAGTATGAGACAAAATATCCTTGCCATGATGGGTAATTCTCTAGTTACATTCCACACTGCCTTTGTCAGGAAGACAAAATAATGAATATTCATCACCATGTACTCACCTCTTCAAGGCCAGCTTACATTCTATGGGGTAAGAATTATAATAATGCTTACAAAGTCAGATGGAGAAAGAGGAAGAGAAAAGAAAGGGCAATGAAACACGACCCTGTACAAAAGATCATCTTAAGATAAGTAAAGAGAAAACAAAAGAAAATCTTTTGTGGAATTTATGCAATCTTTTCTCAATGATAAAAAAAGAAACCAACACAAAATGAAAGAAATATGGAAATGATACAGTCTTTTAAAAAGATAGATTTTAGAAAACTTGTGGGAAAAAAGCTCATAACATCAAAAAATTAAACAAAATCATGAAATGATTCAGTAATATAAGGAAGAAAGAAAAGATTCAGATGAAATTGAAGATGGCAAAACTAGAGGAAGAATTTAAGGAAGCAAATAAATTCTATTGGACATTATTAAGATGTGACTTTGGAAAAGCAAAGATAACAATCAACAACTTAACATCCTGTACCTGTGATACAAAGAACAGGCTGGAAAAAGAATCCCTAAAGTGGAGTGAAGAGGCATGAAAGAGGAGAGCAGGTATAGGAAAAATGATAGAGACAGGCTTGCAAACCACAGTGAGTTAAAATGATCATATTGATATTTCCATGAAATGTAAAATAAAAAGCAGGCAAAAATCGAGCAGAGATTTTATTTAAAGATATAATAGAAATTAAGGATATCAATCTGTGGAATAAAAAGACTGTATATGCAGCATTGTGATTGAAAATCAACTACATTGAAAAATTGGTGAAGTTATTGAAAGTCATTTTAAAAATTCTCCATATCCTCAGATACCAGGTATAATTCACATACATACACACACACACACACACACACACACACACACACACACACACACACACATCAGGCCAGTTTCAGACATTTTACTTATAAGCTGTAAACATGCCAGAAAATATAAGAGTAATGTCTACAAAATGTTGATAGGAAAAAGCATGAGACTAAAATATCTCTACCCAGACATGTTGATGTACATGTCTAAACCAGGACAAAGAGCTTCATCCGTAGAGCTGGACCGTCATCCATTTGTGCATGTTATAAATTTTGCATGATGATGTGCTCCTACCAATGGAGAGATGAGGAAAAGTGACATATAAATAGCCTTTTAGACAGGTTACTGATGCTAATCTGCTGATTTCTTCATTCAAGGGAAACAATATTTCTCCTGCTCCACCACTGATTTGGCAGTGGAGCCAACCTAGTTAAAGAAAGGATTTTAAAGCAGAAGAATGTTGTTTCAATGGGCAACCTCAATATTTACCTCTTCTCCTTCCTCCTAATTTTCTTCTGGGAGGTATAGGGATAAAAGACAGCCCATACTGAAGGAGCATTGTGTGAAGCAAGGAGCATCACTTGCTAAAAAGTTTACATTAATTGTGAGAATTCCTGTTTCTCTTCCATTTTCTTCTATAAAACTAGAAAAAGAGAAAGATAAGGCTAGATTCCTTGCAATCTCGTTGGCTCCCCTTGTTCTCGATTTTTTACTTTTTTCCCTCGTTCTTTTAATGTTATCCTCCCTTCCTCTAATGCCCAGAAGGCATTCTCATCACTGAAAGATCTCTGTTAAAAGCTTTACTTGAGTGAAGATAATGTAAAGTAATTGACTTTTGTGTGTGACTTTCAAAATCAGTATAATTTAAAACATTTAAGAGCTATCTAGTATACCTTACTACTTCAAATATAACAAAAATGGTTCAAATTTGTAGAGGCGGGATGATTACATCTATATCCAGAAAGTTTAGGTATCAAAAAAACATTAAAAGTAGTGTAACAAAATTTAACCGTAGTTTTGCTAGGCAGAATAATAATAAATGAGCTTTAAAAAAAAATGAGAGAGAGATAGGATCATGCTCTGCTCTGTCACCCAGACTGGGTTCCAGTGGCTTTATCATAGCTCACTGCAGCCTTGAACTCCTGGGCTCATGTGATGATGGTCCTCCTTCACCTTCTCAAGTCTCTAAGAATACAAGCACACACCACCACTTTCCACTAAGTAATATTATTATTTTTTTTTAGAGATGTGGCTTTGCTATCTTGCCCAGGAGGCTGATCTCACACTCCTGACCTCAAGCAATTATCCGCATTGGCCTCCCAAAGTGCTGGGACTATAGGCACCCAGAAATAAACAAGCTTTTAATACAGAGTCCTTCTTTTGCAGTTTCAAATATGCATTCATACCAATTACCATGGTTTAATTAAATAAAACAAATCCTCCACAGCATGGTTATAATTCCAATTGATGCAGTGTATCAGTGGTACCTGTATAAAGTGAAAACTTCACTGCTGCTCTTCCACGCACGAATTACTATGTAAATAACGGAGGCACATTCTGATCAATGACCAATCGCACATTTATTTCCAAGTCTGCTGTTGACTAGTCACTGCAGATGTGTTCACACTCAAATAGCAAAGCATACAGTTGCTTCACTTCGGTGTCTCCCAGTCTTCAATCCACGTGATAATTTTCAAAAATTGATAAATTGAAAGAGCGAATTGGCTAACAAAGATGAAATTGCAGCAAAGAGACAAAACAATAATAATATGTTATGATCTATATATTTAACAATTTAATATATTAACATAATAGTGATATGTACATAAATCAACATATTAATATTAATGTATACATCTATCAACATATTAATAATAATATATACCTATATCAACTATGATTAATATTAATATATAAATATATTAATATGTACATATACCAACATAATAATAATATATACACATACCAACATATTAATAATAATATATACATATTTCAACAATATATTGAGTTTATTCTTTCACAATGATATCATAATTTGAGGAAAAAACTAAAGGAAAATGTCAAAATGTTTAAAACCACGTCAAACTTGAACATTCAAATACACATCATTTTAGTGGCAGTAGGATGGATTCAGAGAAATATTCTACACAAAATCTTACCTTAAGCACGCTATGTCTTTCAAAAAGTTAATTGTCTAAGTCTATAGTTTAAAAAGTCCCTACATTTCTAGAAGATTAAAGAGAATATTTAATGTGCTCTAAACGTTACCAAACTATTTAATCATTCACAAGAAATTTACGTTTCAACTATTGCCCCTTCAGTACTACGAGGCCAAGAAACACAAGTTCAGTTGAAACCCCAGAGACCCAACAACATGCAAAATGACATTTAAGTGCAATTAATTTACACAATGACTCCAGTTCTTCACTCTGTTGTAAAACAAAGGAGGACAGCAAACATTTTAAATTGTAGAAATAGAAGAAATGGTTCTTTTGTCACCTTCTTGGATTTCTCTATCCACTGAAAGCAAATACAGTTTCATGATAAGGAAACTTTCTTTATCGGATCCTACTGAAAGGCCCTTCATGTCTTTCAATGAAGGTTCTAAGAGGTGGGTAGAGATGGGTCCCAGATACTGATAAGATGCAATCTCTGTACTTGGAACTCACCATCTATGCTGGGCACTTTCTGTTTTCATTCCTCAGAGCTGTTCTCCACATTTGCCTGCCCTGTTTCGTGCTCAGGAAGCCAAGCTCTTCTTTGCAGTTGTGTTTGTTTTATTTATTTCACGGGATAAAGAACAGAGAAGACAGATGTGGATTTTTTTTTTCTTTTGACCTTAGTTCCCCAAGTTAGCAGTGACTGCTTCCTCCTATGATTAAAGATGCTCTTACATGGTCTTTAATCTAAGTTCCAGCTCTCACGATGTTCTGGTACTGCATTCTTCTCCTTGTTAGGTCATAAAGGCTTCCTGCTATTGTTCCCTGGTTGCTTCAATATCCCTTTTTGTTCCAGTCACTTTATTCCTACCTCTGGGAATAGTCCTTTATAAAATTATCTTACAAATCCCTCCTGCTTCCTGCCAAACTGCGGAAAAAGATGCAAAAGGAACACTATGAGAATTCAAATAGAGATGCTATTAATCTGTTTTGGATAGATTCATAATTACATGTAAACAAGATATTTCAGAGGCCAAAAACTGTCAGTTTATAAAGATATATTCTGGCAGTGTACAACACCCACCTATGTTTGCTTTTTCGACTCCTTGTCTCTTGCTGGAAGACCATAGATCCCTTTGACAAGAGCAGAGGACTTTCTGAGATCAGGAAAACTCCTGGCTAAAAATTTTTTTAGACCAGTCTTTTATAAGAGTGTGCTTTTTCATTCTGTCCTGGTTCTTACATCAGAATTCCCTGAGACTCCTAGAACAATCCCTAGGGAAACCTGGGCTGCCTCTACCTCAAACCAGCCAAAAGCAATGGTTTGTCAAGACAGAGCTGTGCAGAACCAAATCTCCACCTATGGCTTCCCCAAACAATTTACAGCCACCAGTGGAAACAATTCTTCATACCCATAGTAAAAGTTTGTCAACCATCCAAGAGGAAAATCAATTACTAAATACTTTCATGCCACGAAGGAGACAAATGTGGTGTCTCAATGCAAGTGCCTTGTGAACAAGTCACATCTAAAAGATAAAGATAAACTCTCAGACTAAGAGATAAAAGTCTAAGATAAACTCTCAGCTGGGAATGCAGACAAGGAAATGTTCTGCCTTCTGTGAAACCAACAGAGACTTAAGATGACGTGGAATTTCCCAAATGGTCACAGTTAATGAACTGTACTTGACTTTGGGGATAATATTCTTTTACAAAGTTAATGGTGAAAGATTTAGTTATAGATATCCTCATGTGGCTTCACATTAATCAAATCCCTTTTCTCCATATTCGAGTATAAGTGGGATTTCTCAACAGAAAAAAAAAAAGGATAATTAGATTCTCTCCCTATTTTATTTTCTAGGGACAGAATCTTGCAATAGAATAGTTAACAGTTTCACAGAGCAGTATTTTACCATTTTTTAAAATCTTATTTATGACTATTTTTTTCCTAGGGGCTTCATGATTTTCATCTGTCCAGTAAGCATCACAGAGCCTTAGAGTCAAAAGAAAACTTCTAAAATATTCTCCCAGAAGTTCTCTGGTACTCCTTAATAATAAAATATACCATTGTTAGCGTCATTAAATTTTTTTTTTAATTTATTTAAATATGTGTGATTATCACGTTGAATAACAATAGTACACATTAAAAGAATTTTTAAAAATTATTTCCAAAGATATATACCTTGAAAGAAAAAATGAGGTTAAAAAAAAGTTAGCTGACTTTTTTGAGCAATTGTAATTATTATAAAGATAAATCTTGCAACGTTTCTGCCCCTGGGTCCATAAATAATGAATTTATTAGGGTAGGGATAAATAACTACTTAAACACAGATCAAGATACAATTCTATTACCACAAGAATTGGAGACAAGATAATTGAATTGAGCCACTATAATAAAACATATTCTGTCTTCACAAAGGCTTATTATTGGTAATAAATCCAAAATACACTTAAAATGACTTGGCAATTTAATTTAATAAACATGCTATTACCTTGAATTAATAATAATACTAGCAGTAGTATTTTAGATAAAGTTACTATTGTGTATAAAGCTTTTAACTGCACTAAATGTTTAATTCCATACTATGAAATATATATATATATATGTGTGTATATATAATGTTCTTTCTACTACACCAAATATTTTCTACTACCCTGAGGAGAAAGGCATTGTCTTCCTTTTGTTCAGTGGAATAAAGAGGATCAAAGGGTTTAAATGATGTGCTCCCATTCCTTCCTCTGTCAAAGCTGTTCTCTCTCTCCAACCCTGCAGCCCCCATTCAGCCATGTTCACGGACCCAACCTAAAATGAGGTGCCCTCAGACAATTGGGTCAGGAAAAACTTCCCGTGGAGTCGTTTCACTCTTAAAATAGTTATATGTATTGAAATAGTTCAATATTCTATAAAGTAAAAAGTCTGAGTCATGGGGCAAGATTTGACAAAACCATTTGCTTCTTAAAAGAAACATACATGCACACCACACACCCACACCCACACACACACACACACACACACACACACACTACTGCCTTTATAGTACTGTCGCTACTCTACTGAAATGAAAACCAGAGAAATTCGGCTTAAGAAGTGTGAATAAAGTAGGAAGATCCTGCTTCTCTGATTTTCAGTCTCTTTCCCAGCAGTATTTACCAAGAGGACTGTCAACAAGTAAGTCTGTTGTGAGGCCAAAGGGATGTAACAGATAAGAAACCAGGTGAATAAATAGCCAAGAAAACAAATGATTTAAAATAATATTCACTATCTAATGTCAAGTGAAGCCGTTAAGGAGAACTTAAACATTTTTAACACTTCAGAACCTTCTACATCTCACCACTGCATCCCAGTTTGCTCAGCTAATGAATGTGTTTGTGCCCTCCATGTGGAAAGCATATGAAGCCCTCTGTTGTCTCTCATTAAGATATCTATAAAACGTACTGCAGATGTCCCTGAAATGAGGCTCATTTAACTGACCGTTTTCTAAGATTTATGACATGGGAGTCACATATCCAATTCCAGCTGATTAAAGAAGTTTTATAGAAGCAGAACTAGAAGAAAATGGAACTGAGCTGTGCCTATAAATATGGTGTGCAGCAACAAGGCTTTCAGAAGTGTTTATTAAATGAAAAATGGTTTTTTCACCCTGACTGCTGTATTTCATCAGAGGCCCCCGAGCTCTCTGTCAATACCCTTTCACACAAATAATGAACACGGGGTAGGCACTCAAACCAGCAAAGGCACCTTAGCCTCAATGATTCTTTCTCCCTAAAACTTGGTGGGAAACTATGAATCAATAATATATATGTAGTAGGAGAGTGGATCTTACTATTGATAATCGTCTTGATCTTTAACTGAGTAGAGGAGAAAAGAGAAAGAAAAGAAAGTTTATAATATCCATGACCCATTCAATTGTGAGTCCAACCTGGATGGATGATTTATTATGACCCAATTTATTGTGTCTCCTCTAAAGCCAGTCACAATAAAGAGTACTTATTCTAAAACTACTCAGTTTGTGGTGTTGTCTTTAACTCCTTTTTGAAGTTGCTTAACAGAGGTGCATTGTGCTTTATATTCTGAACATTGCGTTTTAAGAGTTTTCACATAATAAAAGATTTGAGCATTATTCAGGCCCTTTAAAGAGATAATGGAGTTATATTAAATATAGCTTGGACTATTAAAGTTTCTTAACACTTTTTGCAGTATTTATGATTCACCTTTTACACTGCAGGTTTTATGACCTCAATCTTTTTCTCCTGTGTTTTAAATTTCATACAAATATTTGCAATTAGAAGCTAAATACCATTTAAAAGTCAGAATGAATATGATAAAGAATACAACTGATTTCTTATTCACATGTCCATGTCCCACATCTACACTGATTTTTGATGCTTGAATTTTTGTCACCTGTTCTTTTTGAGTATCATGCAACTATCTATATGCATACTTTCCTCAGCAGAGGGCAATGAGTTCCAACACTGTTTTTGCCATATATGTTAGTGCTGCTGTAATATAAATAATAACTGTTCTAACTTGATGAGGAAAATAGAGTAGACCCACGTGGTGCTTGCTTAGTTCTGAAATACATTCCTGAGCAATAATTACTCAGTAATAAACAGATCTTTTTAAGGAATCATAGGTTATTTGAGCTGAAAATCTTAGGAGTTGTATTTGTTTCCCAGGGCAGCTTAAACAGCAGAAGTGTATTGTCTCACAGTTGTGGAGACTAGAAAGTCAAAATTGAGGTGTCTGCAGGGAATGTGCTTTCTGAATTCTATCAGGGAAAATCCTTCCATGTGTTTTCCTAGCCTCAGGTGGTTCCCTGCAGTCCTTGAAGTTCTTGGATTGCAGCTACTACACTTGAATCTCTGCTCCATCCTCACCTGCTGTTCACATGTACGTGTCTCTGTGTCTTTTTTCCTCTTCCTACAAGGACACCAGTCTTATCAAATAAAGAGCCCTCTCTCCTCTAGTATGACCCCATCATAAGTAATTACATCTGCAACCACCTTACTTCCAAATAATAAAGTTATATTTTGAGGTTTATGCTAAATGCCCCTCTACATACCTTGTGAAAGTGAAGACTTCAATATATGTTTTCCAGGGACACAATTTAACCCTTAACAAAAGTCATGTATCAAACCACTTTCTTCAAGGATAAGAAATTAACTTATGTTGGGAAAATGTTTCATAAATTAAGAATTGATGCATTTTATTTTATTTGTCCCTAGTAAGGCAAAATGTGACCTCAAAGGAGATGAAGAGCATATACATCATTAATCTCTTGATACTTTTAGGGTATTTTTTGTTACTGTTACTATGCCAGAATTATGAAACAAGCTTCTAGGAGCCCTTCTTTCTATTTCTAACAGATGGAGCTGTACAGCAATTCTATCTGTTAGAGAAAAGCAGAGGTTCAGTAGAAAAGCATGAAGATCAAGATTATTTGTTGGATATAAAACTCTTCAATTAATACAACAGCACTGAGTCACTCATAGTCCATCATGAATTTAGAGATGAACCATCAGAAAAAAAATGTGTAGGTTACTTATTGCTGACTTTGAGCTGTTGATGCTCTAGAAGCAGGCTGGATAGTTTGAATACCTCTAAGATCTGTGAAAGCACAATCTGATTTGGTTCATCACTGCTTGGATCTACAACTCAGGCAATGATTGTCACATTAGCCTTTTGTCTTACTTTTCTTTAAGTCTTGGTTCCCGTAGTAGTAAACTAGGTATTTAAGCAGTTCTGTATTAACCATTTTAGACCACCAGAAAATCCTTTAATTACAAAGGTGTATTTTCATGTACCTGTCTTTTTAGACGCTCAAAGCTTGTAGAAACAAATGTAGTAATGCACACCACAGAGGTAGCATTTAAAAACTAGCATAAGCTTTCACAAATCAGAAAATAGCCTATTCCTGAGGCGTATTACTGAGGAAATCATGTTGTCACTGGTTCTGGTCTAAGGCTTTCAGATAAAATCTTGATGCCTGAAAGGAAAGCAAGCAAGCCGTGTCACTTTATTACCTTACTCCACATAATAGAAGATAAGGATGATAACAGGTAGAAGACAATTTTCTCTAAATAGAACTGTTAGCCAAAGCAGGCATTGGCCTGCTAAAGTCACACCTGCTGCCTGTCTTCCGTGAATGACATTAGTGCTCTAAAATGAACAACTCGAGGTTAACATGATTTTGAAATAAAGGTTTAACTCCTAAAAATGATGTTAACAATTTGGGGCATTATGGACCCTTGGAGGAATCTGATGAAAACTGAACACTTTTTGCCAAAAATGGTGCATGTCACAGTCATAGCAAACTTTGCATTACATTTCAGGGCCTAAATGGGCTGCCTGTTTAGACCCCTTCTTTTAGGTGATGTTCCTAGATTATTAGAAGACACACTGTGGAACAAAAGATAATCATAAGAAGTTGTATCATTTTTAAGGAATTTGACATAGCACGCAACTGTTTCCACTGGAAACCATGTTGAGAAATCTGGGATCCTTTCAAAATTAAATTCTTCTTTGATAACATCACTATGTTTTGAAAACTGCCTTAAAGACCAGGTATAGCACTTAGTGACTTAGTATTCATGTCTTATTTATGTAAGCCTTTAAAAGTGAGTATGGAGTGAAATAACTTTTCTTAACCAGCCTGAAATTGTCTTATCTTTTAAACAATAAATTCGGTTGATATAGTAAACAATCATTTTAGTGCAAATATTTGTCCTGGATTTCCTATTTTTCTTAGTTTCTTACTGTATAGCATAAAAGCAGAGGTTCGAAAGAAAAGCATGGGGACCAAAGTTATTGGTTGAATGTATAAGGCTTCAATTAATACAATAGCACTGAGTCATAGTCCATCACATATTTAAAGGTGAACCATCAGAAGAATGTGCAGATCACTTCATGCTGACTTTGAGCTGTGGTCCCTCTAAAAGCAGGGTGAAAAGTTTTAATACCTCTGAGATCGGTGAAAACACAATCTGATTTATTCCACACTGAGCCAGTTTGGTTTGGTTCATCACTGCCTGGCTCTACAACTCAGGCAAAGACTGTCACATTAGCCTTTTGTCTTACTACATTGAGCACAATGTATGTCCATTTTGCCACATGTTGAAGACAGATATTAGACTATTTGGTAAATATAGGACAGGATTCAAAATGAAATGTATATCTTTCCATTTAAGCTAAAAAACGTGTATGCAATAAACCAAGTCATGCAAACTATGTAGCATTCTGCTAAGCATCTGTTGCTTGAGATGTAAGAAATGTCAAGTACTATTAAAAGAGAAAGGAAGGAAGGTAGGAAAGATGGTAGGAAGGAAGGAAAGAAGTCAAGAAGTTGAGAAGAAAAGAAGAAGAGAAGGGAAGGGAAGGGAAGAAGGGAGGAAGGGAGGGAGGGAGAGAAGGAGGAGAAAGAGAAAACTTTACTTAAGTATTAGAAATTAATTGACTATGCAGTTTGATATGGATTCTGAAAGATTGTTTTTCCATGTAGCATTTATATTCTATGCAAAGAGTGTGAAGCACTCTTAATTCTTTGAAAATGCAAAGTATATCTTGGCTCTAGATTGTTACCGTATTTGTATTCATTGTTCTTGTTCTCTTTGCCCCAGACACTTTCTCATGATCATCAAATTCAAGGTTTGATGCACCTTCACTGGGTTTTCACTGAACCTGTCCAACCCACAAGCCCTAAGGCAGGCTCTGTCTCTCTCATTCCCATTGTTGCCATTGCTCCCATGCATGACACATGAACCCAGTGCTTGAAAGAAGCATATTGAATAAATAAATACATAAATAAATGGAGGAAGGTATGTGTTAATATAGAGAGTAACCCATTTCTCTCCTCTGTAATCACGTGACACTACAGTGAATTCCTAGTTGTTTTCAGGTGGTTTCAATTTTTATTTCTATTCCCAATAAATTTTCTTCCTCACTTCTGTGATTTTTCACCTTGATTTTTACTCTCAAATTTAGAAGGTTCTTAAATGTATGCATGAATCTATATTGCAAATATTTCAAAAGGCAAAACTAATGAAATTATTATCATATCTAAAACTTTGTAGAGCCCACTTTAGTCATTTGCTTATAATTCTAAAACTTGATGATGTTTAAATCTCTAGGTAGATTTGAAAATCACTCTAGATCCAAGATATCCTTGTACTTATTCAATAATCATGCATTAAGTGACAAGTACGTGCTGATAGCTGTGCTCAATGCTGAAATAAAAGATAATTGTAACACAGTTCTCGTAATCTAGTGGGAGAAAAAATATATAAATAAACAGTAATTTTTATTTATATGTACATGTTTTCATTTTATAGTATTTTTATATGTGTTTTTTTTAAAAGGACCATAACAATAGCTATGAAATAACAATGCAACAAATGGAATGTAAAAAATACCCAGAGTACTATGGAAGCACAAACAAGATATAGATCACTTCATTAGCTTATCTGGAAGACAAAATTCTCCCAGGCTCACAATTCAATATTTCTTCATGTGAAAGTGCAAAATAATACACCAAAATGTTGCATTCTTATCTGCCTCACCCATGATTATATCCTTGTATAATCAATATATATTAGGTATTTGGAGGGCAGCATTGACTTATTCATGACAATAGGGTAGTCATTTTAGGGTTTGTTACAGTGGACCTCTACTTAAATATGCTATAAAGGTAGCCAGTCCTAAGATATCAAACACAACCTGCCATGAGTGTGCAAAAATGCACCAAAGGAACTGAATTTTGGGAACAGTAGTTTTTCAGCTAAGAAACTATTTCTCCTTTAATCAAGAGGCTTAACATTGTTGTGGACATCCTATATCACTCTTTGGTTATTCTTCCACTTTTAAAAAGTATAGTACCAACTACAGCTTCCTATTCTTTTATAAAATTCTGAAAATTTTACATTCCTCTTAAATGGCTCATTTCGCTATCACTTCTTATGGTTGTCGTTGTTGTGACTACCCTATCCCCTGTTCAACATTGCTCTCCAGATGATCTCTAGGAGGAAATTGCATTCTGTTGGCCTATTAATAATGAGCTTTGTTCTTTGTGATATGACTGAGTTCTTCCCACTTCTATTTCTCCACATTTTGATTGCATTTATAACTGACAGAAATAGGTCCCTAGCTTAAATTGGATGTTATGAAGCACAAGGTATGACAGGAGTAATGAACATTCCTCCTGCAGAAATTAGCACGAATCCACAGCTATATTCTGGGCCATCGTTAAATCAAAGGAAGGGGTCTTCTGTGAAAGGAGCACCGGCTGTGCCATTGTGAGTCCTATGATCCCCTTAACCTGTCAGCTTTCATTACTCTACAGAAGATGAAAAATTACTTTGAATGGCAAGATGAGTGTGGTGATATTTTGTTTGTGGATGCACGCATTCCAAAAATTGAAACTGACATTTTCCTCTGCATAGTGCTAAACAGAGAGAATCATTGTTCACCTCCAGTCCATCCAAAGTTCAAACGAACCATGACTTAGGAGATATTTTATTTCCAGGACACTACCACATAAATATATAAGGCATGCTGTATTGATAAAGCCAGAGGCTATCGTACACAGTGTCTACCTCATACTGTGACACAGGAGATTGTTATGGGATCAGGCTAGGTGAAATTCTCTTCCAAAAAAGTTAGAAATGTATCATTAAATAAATGTGTCTTTATTTAACAATTTCTCAGAGTCTGAGGAAATAATCCTAAAAAATATTGAAGCTACCTATTTGTTGGCGTATACCTTATCCAAAGTTTTATTGAATCCATGAGTTTTTCTTGAATTAATTTATAAACCTTTTTCAATTTGCATTTAAAACTACTTCTGTCAAACTTCCAGGGATTCTCCAGTATCCCAGCTTTTGATTTAAAAAATGAAGGCAAAATCTATTTCTTTTATAATATTATACAGTTTCATCATATTGATTTCCAGCCATTTACGATTTCCAATAATTTTAACTTTTAATGGTAAGAATTGAAAGAATTTTAAAAATCTTTTCATTTAGCTTTAGTGTTCATCTCTGGCTTACTCGAGCCTCTGTAAGCCTTGTTTGTGTTATGGCAAAGAGGGCTTGAATGCACACTGGATGACGCACGATGGAATTGTTGCATAAGAGCTTTCCTTTGTCTTTAGGCCAAGCTTCTCCAACTCATGGCCCACAGTCTGAATGTGGCTCAGGATGGCTTTTAATGTGGCCCAACACAACTTTGTAAACTTTCTTAAAACACCATGAGATTTTTTTTTCTTGTTTTCTTTTGTTGTTGTTGTTGTTGTTCATCAGCTATTGATAGTGTTGGTGTATTTTATGTGTGACCCAAGACAATTCTTTCAATGTGACCCAGGGAAGCAAAAAGATTGGATACCCGTGCTTTAGGCTACAACTGTTATTATCTTTTAGGAAACTAGTTTATTTACACATCTCTTTCTTGTATCATGACATAACATTGTGGTTCATTATCTTATAATTCAGGTTAATAATATAAGATACACTTCTTTTTATTTAGTATTTATTTCTCAGGAGACCTTAGCATTTCAACTTAAAACAGGCATTATAATAATTGTATTTTTGCATTCAGAGGTTTATCAACTTTTCAGATGATTCGTTTTCTGATATTTAAGGAATTTGCTGCCCAAAGACTTCTGAAAGTATGGATCCATTCTATTCATATGTTCATTTAGCAAGATCTCAATAGCAGGTGCCATGGGCAAAGGTAAAACTCACCATAGCGTTCCCCTTAAAAGTTTACAGAGCATTAAAGGAATCAGACCAAACAATAGTAGTTATGATATAACCAGATGAACAATATGTTCAAGGATTTTGCCATGTTCTGGAATCCCACATAAGAAAGAGCTACTTATTTTACTAGAGAGTGTTTGGGAAAGTTTTCATAGGAAAGAAGCCACTAGAATAATGCATCGCTGATGCTTTATGTGTGTCTAACTGTAATAGGTCAACTATTACAGAATCCACATTAGCAGACAATTTCTGGTGATAATGGACAAGATATCCAAAGGAACACTGATCAGTCTAATCTATGAAAGTTTGTAAACTTGCCACAGGTATTCAGCATCTGCTAGAGGTCTTTTCTGCTGATGATGTTAAGCTTTATTGTGAAGTCAATAAGCAGAGTCTAGAACCCTCCATATAATTTCCATCATACAAATTTTTTATTCGGAAGACGCAATATAATTTTAAAAGTTTATGTAAATAGGTGTTTGTATGTTAAGACTTACTATGGAGAGCAAGTAAGCTGCCCCCCAAATTTTTCACTACTATCTTTTCGATATTAGTCAAACCAGATAACTTTGTAAATGTCTTTTGTATTTTAGTGACTAATGAAGATTGAAAAATATGATAAATATGAGATATTTCTCTTCTACACTTTCTCTTGCAAATGGTAAATTTAAGATCTTATTAACTAGAAATATTCTGAATGATGCAATGGCAGATTGCGAGGGTGGAAAGAATACATTGCTACAAAGGGAAACCACAGACAAAATTTCTTGTGTCTGATTGATATAGTTTGGGTGTCCGTCCCCTCCAAATCTCACGTTGAAATGTATTTCCCAATGTTGGAGCTGCCGCCTGTGGGAGGTGTTTGGATCATGAGGACAGATCCCTCATGAATGCCTTCATGCCATCCCCCTCGGTGATGAATTGGTTCACTTGAGATCTCCTTGTTTAAAAACGTGTGGCCCCTCCCCCTGCTCTCTTTCTCTGGCTCTCACCGTGTGACGTGGGTGCTCGCATGTCACCTTCTGCCATGACTGTGAGCTTCCTGAGGCCTCACCAGAAGCTGAGCGAGTGCAAGCAACATGCTTCCTGTACAGCCTGCCGAAACACGAGCTAATTAAACCTCTTCTCTTTCTAAATTGCCCACACTTGGGTATTTCTTTATAGCAATACAAAAACAGCCTAACAAACTGGTTGAATGAAAATTGACTGATTTGCAAAATTCACCTTTAATTTGTTACATTCTGTTGTTTGATATTTGATGAAAATATTTTAACAAAAATAAAATTATCAGAAAATATTATCTCTTAAATATCAGGTGATCTCAAGAGGACTCACTTAGGATGAATTGGGAACTTGTTAGTTTGAACCTAAAATAACAGTGAGGTTATTTCTTAAATATATTAGGTGGTCTCAAGAGGACTCACTTAGGATGAATTGGGAACTTGTTAGTTTAAACCTAAAATAATAGTGAGGTTATTTCTTAAATATTCTGCCATGCTTTCAGCCTTCTGAGTTTTTGGTTAGTTTAAGCCTTAGACTCTCATGTTCTAACTCCCCTCTGTGTATTCATACCTGCCTCATCTCCAGTTCAACTTCTGCCCTTGTGCTTAAAGTAATCTTCATGTCCTTACCCATTTTAGAAATCCTTCAGTGGAAGCAGTGTGGTGGCTCATGCTGGTAATCCCAGCATTTTGGGGGACTGACGTCATCGGATAACCTGGCCAGGAGATCGAGAGCAGCCTGGCCAACATGGTGAAACCCTGTCTCTATTAAAAATATAAAAATTAGCTGGGTGTGGTAGTACCTGTAATACCAGCTACTCAGGAGACTGAGGCAGGAGAATCACTTGAACCCGGGAGGCGAGGGCTGTAGTGAGCCAAGATCGCCCACTGCACTCCAGCCTGGCAACAGAGCGAGGCTCTGTCTCAAAAAAAAAAAAAAAAATCCTTCAGTGGCTCTTGACCAGGAGCTGAATGACCTTCCTAAGCTCCTTAGCATGCTGTGTCAGTGTCCTGGATTTCTTTTCAATTTTGTCTCCCACATAGACCCCTTACTTAGGCAATGAACCATAACCACAGCATTTTCCCAGTACTACACATTCTTTATTACTTTCAAAATTCTGAGCATTCTTTTCTGTCTGCCTACAGTGGCCTTCATCCACATTGTAATTCTGGTAATTTATTCTTCAATATTAAAATTGAGCTCTGATTGCTCTCCTCTAGGAAGTCTTCTCCATCTTGTCTCAGCAAGGCAAATGTCTTCTCTGTACTCTTTAAATAAATCATTTAATCTTTATTTTGGTATTTACAGACATATTGTGGTTTAGTTTATATGCTGTTTTTCATGCGGGACTGTGGGCCCTCAGTTGTAGGACTGTGAGCTATTCATATTCTCATTTGTAATGAGTCATATAATGTCTGGTACCCAGAAAACATTTGAATGTATATTTGTGGAATGAATCAGTCATTAGTAAGTGTTTGACACTGGACTGTGGCATCGTCATTTCTTTTTATTCCGACACTCCTGTTTTCCTCTTCACTGATGGCTCCAGTATGAGTGTGGTCCCTCCCCCACTGCCCTGCCCTCAGTTACCTTGGTGGTCATTGTTCAGGAAGAAGGCTCAAATTCTTCTGCTGAATTTTAGAATGCAATCATATAAAAGGGTAAGAAATTCAATCAAACTGCTACACAGTTTTTCAGAAAAAGAAATTAACAGCCATGGCACAATTTCCTGAGTTTTATTTATGTTCTGGAAAATGGTTTCCTCCTGACCTAACCATGACTGAAAAGAATCATTGTTTCTTAAAATATCACCAATAAACTTAACAGAGTGATATTAAGTATTTTATAGGAGAAGCCCTAGCCAATACAAGCAAAAGTTCATCTGGTGTGAGTTATACGTTTTATCTGAACTTAATTCTTTCTAAAAATATAAAAACTATCTGGGAACAGCCAATATGTTTGCTATGTAAAAAAATCTTAAGTCCAAGCTGTGTCACTTCTATGAAGGATTGGAGAACAGGAAAGAAGATAGTTTAGATCTCCCAAACCCTTTCACTAAGATCAGTTCTACAGAGTTGAATGGAAAGCACTTTCGAACTTAGACCCAAGATGGATCTATTATTGGAATATTAATGTCATATGGATTGCCTCAGTTTGGGCATCATTATAAGCTTTCTTTATATCACAATTCAGTTGATTTATGTCCTAACCATCCTGTGGCAGGGCCGTTATTAAATGGATGCAGGGATGTGATACAGTTCAGTTCCAGTTAACCTTGCTTCACAGTAGTGACATGAGTTAATTTAATTCCTGTCACCAGACTCCACAAGGGGTAGATTGCACATTACCTCTCGTTATTGCAGCTGCAAGTCATTATCTCCAAATCGCCCTTTGTAAAACCTAGATGTGACCCTTTGTACACGTGCCACATACAGAGAGAGGCAGCATAATCAAATATCCGTAAAGAAATACGCCATAAAAATGAGCCTCATGGGAAGTTCACTACAAATATATAAAATGTTTAGAGGGTTAGTGCCAGTGAAATGGTGCCAGGTCAGTAACCTATCCCAAGCTCTATGAAATACCTGAGCAAAAACCTGTGGAAACACTAACAGAAATCTCTGTTGAAATAAGGACAACAGAGGACAGAGAATCTGTTGCAAGAATAGGCAAAATTCCTATATGCATGATTCCTGCATATATCTAAATAATGGGAATAGATTGCCATTCATAGTGCAGATATAATTTTAGTTTCCCAGAAATAAAAAGGAAGGCTTCTTTTTTCATTCATACTCTTCTTTATATCGAAGGGATGCCAAATCTCTACCAAAAAGAAAATGAAGCAGTCTTCCTTCTACTGTGTTGATGTTTCTATTTTTTAAGAACGTATGTATGTGTCTAGTGTGTCTAGTGTGTGTGTGTGCATATGAGAGAGAGATTTTCCTAACATCAAGTAATAAAATTTGCCATGGGCCATGTTAGGACATAAACAGATACAGACATTTACTTGGGAAAGGCTGTAGGGCTTAAGATCACTTTTCTATTTTCCTCCATTCTTCTTGGATCTGCACAGTACATCCTTGAGGCTGTTTATACAAAAATCATCACTATTAATCCTCAGCCTAAACCATTTATTTATCATGTGGTGTGCATTTTAACTTACTGTCCACTGCTGTTCTTCCAGACCAGTTTTCAGAGTGCTAAGGTTTTTAATTTTTTTCTTCTTTGACACAATTTTTACCAAGTAGGAAATGCCATGTATTAAACATCTTAAAATATTGAAATATTAAATGAGTGAATAAATCGAGTGATCAGCCTCTACTCAGTCCACAGCTCCTTGCTTCTCCAATTGGCTTTGTCTTCCCATTTTTTCCAGCACTGAAGTCTAGTTCTGACTCGGTCCTGCTCCTCTCTCTCTCTTTCTCTCTCTCTCTGGGCAGGGTTTTCTTCTTCTGAAAATAAATTTTGGTTGGAGGCTTATGAGATCTGCACCTGAAAGATTTCCTTGAGTCTTCTGATATTTTTCTATAGCATTCTCCAATTTCTGTATTTAAACTTTCTTCCCGGACCTGCATTTGGAGGCACTTATACATAATTTGAACTTCGTGTGTCTTCTCCACGTCCAAGTTTCCTGACTTGTGGTGTTTTTAATGTCTTGTTGTTATCATTACTAGTCTTTTGGCTATTTCTGGTAAAAAGAAATGATTCAGAAATACATTGTTTCTATATCCCTAAAGTGACAAGAAATTACTGATTTTTTTTTAAGAATGCAGACCAGCACCACCTTAGACCTGGACAAGCTAGACCTTTACTCCGAACCCTGGGTCTCAGTTCTGCCATCTTTCCACTCTGGAGAGCTTTCCTGCAAGCAAGTGCTGCTCCAGTGCTTGGAACATATTGGGACCTGCCGAGGTCTGTGTTCCTCTTTCTCCTGTTTTCAACTGTGCCCTGGCCCTCACTCCTACATGTAAGATTGACCAGATGCTCCCAAAGAGCTCCAGAATTTGCACCTGAATTATCCTAGAGAAGTAACACTTTTGCAAGATCACTGAGGCTGGGTCTTCAGATTAATGCTGACATGCTCATTTCAGTGAGTGTAGGCTGAGTTCAGGATCCTAGACAGCTGAGACTACACCACTGGTGCTTGGACATGAGTTACGTATGTATTCTAACCATGATGACACCTGTGGTCTTTATCATCCAAAGCTGGTAGAAGGCGGTGCAACCAGCAAAAGGGTCTCTGCATGCTCGCCACTTACAAAAACGAACCGATATGACAAGAGTGAGGTGGGATAAAAAGAGAGGGAAATTTTATTATCCATGACAGCAGTGGGAGGAGCGGGTGCAATTCTTACCAAAAGTGTCCATTCTTCAATTTCTGGAGGAAACACAGGAGTTTTTAAAGAGAGGGTTTGAAATTCAGATGAGGCTGTGGGAGGAGGATGCGTCAAGTGATTCGACCCATTCCAATGGCTTGTCTTGAACTATTGTTTCATTTGGTGATGGGACCGGCACCATCGTGGCTGGAGGTGTCTGGTCCATACCAAGAGCCAGCCCCTGAAGCTTCTAAGAAAACAAATGATCAGATAAGTGAGCATGCTGTGTGCTTCACAGCATGTAGGTTAATAGATGTGCATAAACATAGAATGGAAAAAGAAAGGGAGTGGAAGTCCATGGTACATTTCGAGGCTATATTTCAGGATGAAGGGAAATGTGTGCAGTTTGTCTCAAAGTTATATCTTGAGATTGGGGAGAAAGGAGGAAAGAAAACAAAGTTTTAAAATGCAGTTTGAAACACGGCTGCTTCATTAGAGCAGGTGTTCTCTATCCGCCCCCACTTCTGACACTCGGGGGTTACTCACCTCCTCTGTGGGCTCCATGCCACATGGTAAGTCACCCTCAGGGATGGCCACACCTATCTTCTTCAAGAGTCTTGAGGCCATTGTTTCATAATGCCAGCAGGCCCTTCCTATCAATATTCTCTTTTGCATTCAAGCAATATGGTGATGTCAAGCTTTCTCCATTCAGTTTAAATTTGTAGCAAACCAGGGACTGACCTCTTATACACTAATGGGAGTGCCTTGCCCTCTCCACCAGCACAGCTGTGGCCCTTCCTTCCCTGCTGATGATGCATAGAAGCCAGGTGTGCAGGCAACATCAAAGGAAACCATATTCTACTGTGCACTCATTCTGGCTTAAAGACATCAGAAGATAACTTAGTTGGAAGATGTATTGTTCTACATTTATGCTATACAATTCTGACTGGTAAATTTAACAAGAAAATAAAATAGTTGTTCAAAGCTTTCTCCAAACACTGAATAACACTTCGATTGGTGATCATCATCAATGAAGCAAATAACAACCTTTGAGAGAGTCATTCAAAGCCAGGATTCACTTTTGGCATGATTGATGATGCAGTCTTGCAATTAATTGCAGAACCAGAATTAAATATATGATATTAAGGAACTGAAGAGAAGAAGATCTATTTTGCTTTAATACATTATAGAGCCATGGCATTAAGAGTAATAACAGCATTGCTATCTTTTTCTCTTAGTGGAATATATTAAATTATCTGGGAATGGCACATTTTAAATAAAGAATATGAAGAGATGATTTCTGAACCTGAAAAGGAAGGGTTGACTTTTGGGCCTACAAATATACATCACATGCACTGATTGGAAAAAAACAAAAAAACAAAACAAATTTTTAAGTTCCTCTTGAGTACACATTACTCTAAATATTCATCATTAAGTGACTATATACTCACAGTAACCTGTGAATTTTATAATGCACATTTAATCAATTTTTATGTAGAGAGAAAGCACAAAATCTTTTGTCAGAGGCCCTGCATACCCTAAGATGGCCTTGAGAAGCATGCTGAATATCTGTCTCTTCATTTCTATTCTCATTCCTCACCATATCTCAATCTTCAAATTAGATGTACTTAAATTCATGAAAACCAGATGGGCAACAATTGACATCTGAGTATAAGGATCTGGAGAGTGATGCAGTTGGTATGAGATATGTCACCTGCATCTGATCATGTCGGGTCTGGAAATACTATATGCCATTTAGAATTGAACAAAGTACTTTAGGAAATTAATATAGGCGACATCATAACATGTGGGCAGTTAGCTTTAGGGAATGATGTGTGTCCTCTTGAAGAGGTGAAAAAGATTTGGAAAATAGAATCCAATATAAGGGCAGACCTTGTAAAACACGTAGGGTGAAATAATAAATTATGCATTTCAATTAATTACTCTATTGAATTCTTTTCTAAAAATAGTATTTTATGGGTAAAAGGATTTGAATGAAAAAATTATGATATGAAATTATTTTCAAATGAGTATTTTGAATAATTTCCAATTTAAAAAAATCAACTAAATCAACATAAGTGTCAATTTGGAAATTAACCGTGTACAAATCAAATCTATTTTTAAACAGAAAAAAAATTTAATGTTACTTCTAAATTTAATCTACCAAGAACTTGAATAGTAATCTAGAATTTAATTACGGAGTATTAATTGGAGAGGATATATTGAAAGCAAAATCATTGTATAATATATTTCTTGTTTTATATGTGAATGTTTAAATAAGCTATTATTTTCTATCTTTGATAATTTAAGAAGCACAGGTTAGTACTGTTAAGCTTCATTCTTATGAATCATAAGCAAAAAAAAATAAACAAAAGAATATAATGAATTGAAATGAAAACGTACTAGCTGAGTAGAAAATTCACTATACAGATTATTCGATTTTACTTTGAGTATACTGACAGAAAAAATGCATACAGGGCATAAATTTAAATATTAAAGCATTATTCTTCTTGAATAGTAAAAAGTATATATAAATTTATTTTGGATTTTGGATTTTAAAATGTTCTTAAATAAGTTTATAATTTGTAATCATGATTAGCATATGTTATTTTATTTTTAAGATCTAGACCTATCATCATAATTTAAAGATGATTTTACTATAAAATGTTTTCTCCCATAGTAGAGAGTTACAAGGCATACTTTTTGGACCAAATTAACAGTCATAAATATTTCACTGATATGGAAACTGAAAGTGAAAGATATCAGCTTCCAAGATCATTTACAAAACCAGAATCCAAAGTTCTGTGACTTAGGATGTTTGACATTGTTGGAAAGAATTGCTTATAAATTTTTTTAATCAGAATATATGTTCATATTGTAGACAATTGCCTTTTCCCAGTTTAAATTATTTTAGCCAGAACTTTAATTAATGACTCTGCTGCACGTACCTTCTCTTTTGCAATATATGTTTCATAACACTGTTATGATTAGGGAGTAAAAAGAGACCCTATTAACTCTGACAGTGAGTTTTTCCCATAAAGGATTCTTGGAAATCATGCAAGTGACTAGACCTACAGGTAGATATGACAAAATAGGTATTGTAATCAATATTTTGACTTGGATGATTAGCAAGCAAATACTGGAGACCAAAGCCATATTTAAGCACATGATAGCATTCAATTAAAATAGAAATATTTTTAACATAACTTACAATGGCTTGTATTGAGTAGCTGTTTCATGTGCAGTTCTGGGCTCTTTATGGTCATTATATTTAGCCTGGAAAATGTGGTGCATATTGCAATCTCTGCTTTATAGATAAGGAAACTAAAGTTCAATTTGTCACAAAAATTGAACAAATCCCATAGACAACAAATGTCAGATCTGGGAGATTATCTAGCTCTAAAATATATTATCTTAGCCATCACTATAACTATCATAAAACTCACTGATTTTTTTTTTTAAAGGAAAGACTAGAGAAAGCCATATCACATCACAGCACACACACACATATAGAGCTCCTTTTTGCAGGAGAAATTTGTAATGCGGAGAATATACCAAAAATAATTTTCAGGGATAAATTGTGTTTTAAAAAAATGAATGAAGACATGGCCTTTTAAAAAATCCAGAAGTACAGTGACTAAGATAATACCCATTACTGTTGTTATAATCAAATATTTGTAATGTATAAGGAAAGAAAGTGACTATTACAATTCAAATATTTAATAAGAACTGTAGTTCAAGTTATTCTGTTAGGCAGTTTCTCTCTCTCTGTCTGTCTCTCTCTCTATCTCCCCGTGTGTGTGTGTGTGTGTGTGTGTGTGTGTGTGTGTGTCTGTGTGTGTGTTTTGAAAGAGGTAGAGGGCAGAATGGTGTCCTCACGATCTCGATTAGACAGGAGAACTTTCAGAAATATGTCAGATAAAATGTATGGATTCCCCTCAAGGAAATTATTAGATTATAACCAGATTTTATTGGAGGCCAATATTCACAAGCATCATGAAGTATAGGTTATTGATCTTTACATGTTAGTTACTTGATATTGAGAATGGATTTCTGAAACTGTAGCTTCATATTGAATGCTCTAATTTTGAAGGAGATTCTCTAAAACTCTTTTAAGACAATAAAAAGTACTGCCAGTATGAAGGTATCTGAAGTTTTAAGAACATTAGAATCTCAAACACTACCAAGGAAACAGAAGGACTTTTACCTCAAGCATCAGAATTCTCCTTCTACCTCCTTTTTTGACTTGAACCTCATTTCTTTCCTTGATTTCCTGAGATCACAATTTCTCAGCCAACACTTTCCTGACTGTGATCTCCCATCCCCTTGAACCCAGTAGCAGAAGGCAGACTTAGTATTGTCCTCACTCACCAATGCCCTTCTAACAATATTCACATTCATGGAAGCAAAACTAAAATCAAAAGACCATGAGGAACTTCTGTTGCTTTAAGCTAAACCAATCAGTCATACAACAATACAAACAGCTGCTTATTATCATATACCATCTGGCAATTATTCCTTATCATACTCAGTCACACATTTTCCTTCCACCTTAAACCGTGCCATAATTGGAAGTATTTTTTGCAGGTATGATGTATTCAATCTTTTACCCTCTCACTTCTGTGACTGCTAAAGCTCCAATAATATTCATTTTCATTAAACTCAAACCAAGCACTTTCATATTCATAGATGTTATCTGTTCTATAAACAAATAAAAATATCAAAAGCAAACACTTGCTTTTTTTCTACTAAATTATTCAGCAGTCCCCTCTCTTTTTATCTAAGTAAATATCTTTAAACAATGGTCACTATTGTGGCTAAACTCATTTTCCAAACTATCCACTCTGGTTTCTGCCACTCTCATGCCACTGAATTTGTCTCATCAAGGTGATCACTGACATAAAACATTGCATGCAATCTCTGAGTTGTCTTTCCTGATAGCCACCAAACGTATTAGGTACCTGACTGATATGGTTTGGGTGTTGCCACCCAAATCTCATCTTGAATTCCCAAGTGTTGTGGGAGGGACCCGGTGGGAGGTAATTGAATCATGGGAGCAGGTCTTTTCCATACTGTTCTCATAACAGTGAAAAAGTCTCAGGAGAGCTAATAATTTCATAAGGGGTAGTTTTCCTGCACAAGCTCTCTTCTCTTGCCTGCCACCATGTATGACATGCCTTTCACCTTATGCCATGATTGTAAGACCTCCCCAGCCATGTGGGAGGTCCATTAAACCTCTTTCCTGTATAAATTATGCAGTCTAGGATATGTCTTCATCAGCAGTGTGAAAACAAACTAATACACTTAGTATCTTAATCTTTACCATATTCTGTAGAAACTGAGGCTCAGAGATAAGAAAATTAGTCCAATTCCAGCTAATAACTGAAGAAGTTCAAATTCAGATCAAATTCTAATTATGTTCATTTTCAAAACACATTTTCTATCCTTTTTTTTTTGTCTTCCATGGGGTTCTATGTTTTTCAGGAACAGAATATAATTTATAAGAAATTTATTGCTGTTGATGTTCACTCATCTTCCAATCTATTAACTTTTTTTTTTCCCAAAATTTAACCTGAGATTTAGAAGAATAAAAAAGATAAATGTCATCCAGGACATCAGAGTGAGGACAAACAGATTCATATGGCAGAGAGTGATGCTAAAATAGTCAGATCTGATAGCTGTAGGATGGCATATGTCAAAACACGGCCTTTGAAAGGCTATGTGAAAAGAAGGACATATAAAAGAATCTTATGAATTTGGCTACAGCTCAAGACATTTGTTTGCAAGTGCCTGATATCTAATTAGATAGCCTGAGCTAAATGGTAGCTCTGTTGCTGGAAACCTGGGTTAGCAAAGAAAACAGAGAGTACAGCTAAGAAACTAAGTCTTAGGAAGACAGAAACCAAAATAATCACATCCCTGTGCCTCTCCATATTTATTTCATGGCTTAATTCTGAACACTTATTATGACTTTCACACCATCTTTCTCTAAGAGACTGCATTAGCTCATAGCCCCTTCTTCCACCAGCCCATGTTTGAAAAATAATGTGGCTGTATCTAGAGAATTGCACTGAAACAATGTCAGCTGGATCAGACAGTGTGGTAGGGTCCCCCAGCACTGCACTCCACACAGAGTCCTGCGCCTGGAGAAAGGGTGGTGCATCCTGCTGCGGTGGCTTCCCGAGGACAAGGGGAATCAAAGCCTGTGCTCTCCAGAGACTGAGGGCTGCCTGCTTGGGGTGGCTGACAGCAGCTCTGCCTCCACCCGCAGCAGGGCCCTGTACCCCTGGGTTCATCCTGAGAACAGGCTCTCCCTTCACACTGCTGTGGCTGCTGCTGCCGAGGTCCAAAGTACTTGCTCCCTAGGACTTGGAAGGCATCTGTCGCCTGGGCCTCCTCCCTCTGACAGCGACCCTACCCTTCCAAACAGCAGATTCACTGCACAATCGCAGGCACCCTGAGGTCAGCTTTGTCTTTACTGATTTTATAACATAGTTTTATTTCATTACGGCTTTTTTTGTTAATATTTTCTTTTTTTTGTTTTTGAGGGGATACATGTAGCATTCCTTTTCTATGTCCTTGAAATATGATCTTAGAGAATTGCAATTCATACTTCTCTTCCAATATGTATGTATATTACATATGTATGTAATATACATGGTCCCAGCAAGCCTGGGTTGTGTACTCCTCATCTTAGCTTGTGTTCTCCAGAACATAGAGTCTGAAGCAAAGCCTTATCTGTTACCTCTGTATTAGAAAACACAATCCCAGTAGTGAGGAGAAAGAGTTATGAGGCAGAAAGGAGAGAGCCGGTACACTACCAAAGGGATGGGAGTTGTTTAATCCTAGATGTCCATGGCAGATTCTGCCAAAGCTTGTTTTTTTGTTTAATTTTTTTTTCTCTTCAAACAGATGTCAACCCCTTCTCCTTTACACTGAATTCTGATTAGCTTGACTTTTCCTAGAGTTACGGTGTACACTCAGATTGACCATTATCTAAATTTCCACATTCAAAAAAAAAAATCTACAACAATCTGAAATAGTGAAGACATTTGGACATGTTTTATGAAAGGTTTGAAATTATACTTTATTGTAAAATTTGAAAAATCACCAAATACACCAAAGGTATACTTGAGCCCCACAGCGGACTCTGAAGCTCATTGGCAGTCTCTCTGAACAATGGGAATTCTGATGAGATAGCATCTTTTGGGTAGTATTGTTTCCCAGCATGAAAGTTAAACTTGTGATTTGAGGGTTGAATCAGAAAACACGTCAATTTTATATGGTAAATGTAAAATATCATTAATGGGGTATTTCACCTTTGCCCACACCAATCCATCCCAGTAACCCACCTCAACTTCTTTTTCTTCACCACATCAGTTCTTTATTAGCAATAGGTAAAACAGACCATTATGTTTATCAAAGAAAGTTTCACACTCTGAATTATTTTTCAATTTCAGGTATGTTAGCCTAAAATATAAAGACAAACTTTATCTTTTTCATAATATGTATATAAACAAGAAAGAGGGATTTCAGATATTCCACCCACTCTTTTTAGCGGCTCCTACGACGTGGTGGTGTGATTCCTTCTTGTTGCCTGTTGTCACTCACCTTTTTATTCCAGGATCTGAGACATGAAAGGCCATTAGTGTTTGTTGACTTTTATTGTAAATTACAAGTTAGTTTAAAAAATTAAATATTAATGAGGTTGTAATTGATAAATACTGAATGATGTGTATGGATCTAATTTTATGCATTCGCCATTAGTTTACAATATGCATTAGAAGATATTAATGAAATCAAACTTTCAAAAATATAGTTGACAATACTTATCACAATATTTTAGAATCCAAAATTATTACGTATATTTTTAATGTGCACATTTAAAAATAAAATGTAATGTTCATTTTTGATATTATTATTAAATGTCGTGGCTGCTTATTTTCACTTCACTAATGTTTACTGATTATGAATTAGCTTAATTTTTCCTATGTCTTGTTTCATTTTTACATCCTCAACCATTCATTGTTCTCCAAACATACTCCAAGATGTTCCATGTTAGTTATATTGCTTATATACTTTCTCAGAATTGGTAATGCCACCCCCACTAATTTGCAGCTCTATCAATGCAAATCTATTCATCCTAAGTCAAATCAGAAATTCCTGCTTCTTCATAAAGTCATTTCTTATTTATTGACTAAAACTTGATGTCTCACTTCACTAAATCCCCATTGAATTTCATTTATACTTCTTCTCATTGTCTATGCATATACAGTCATGTCAACATGGTTGGTTTTGATTTCATCGCTCATCAGCCTGCAAGGTTCTTGAGAGATATAACTCGGTGTTGGTAACATTTGTTCTTCCTGCACCTAGCAGCACATGACTTGTGTATCGGAGACAGTAACATATGTATTTATTTATCCCCAGCTTTGTTTCAAACTGTACTTGAGAAATAGTTCACCAAATTGTTTAGCTTAATTAAACATAATTGAGAATAAAGTAATCATGTGTAATAATCCATTCTCTGGGAAAAATTATAATTGCTTTTATAAGTGCTCTAAAATTAAACAGGTTTTCAGTTATGTTTTAATAGGTATACTTCTGATCCAAAATATGACAGTTTTTTTTCTTTTTTAAAACCAGCAATCTACACCTTTTAGTTGGAGATTTGCTTGATATATATAATTGCTTGATATATATACACAAACACTTTCTTGACATGTATGCTGTAAAGGTTCATAAAAATAAAATCCAACTCTATAGCCCATGCGAGTTAAACACTGTGATTAAAATTCCAGAGAGCACCAACAGAAGTAAAAGCAATTGCTAGCTGTTCTGTTTGAACATTATGGAAGAAAACAGTTACTGCAAATAAAGCAGGCAAACTGATTATGGGACAAACTGGTTGATGATAGGATTTTGTACCAATTGCAACAAATATCAATATATTACAATTTCATCAAGGATGACATTTAAATGCCAATAGAGAGAATTTTTTGCAGAAATAAGTAGATTTTATTGTTTTTAGTATTTTAAAGAACACTTGTACTTCCACAGAGAAAGGTTTTTTTTTTTTCCCAGAAGCTATCTAAAGGACATGGTCAGGTGTGTCCACTTTGATGAGGCTGTCCACACATATTACATCCTGTGTCACAAATAAGAAAATAATAATTTAATGTGTTACTCAGTTACCTAATAACAGCTGAGAAATGACAGCAATAGTTGAATATATTTGAAATGGAAAACACATGGCTACTATTACATAATTGGTATACATTTATTTGAAGTTTATGAACTCAAGAAACCAGTATGAAATGATTTGCATGATTAAATGTTTTGAAAAGTTCTATTCCTAAGATTTGTTTCAGTCATCACCATGAGAAGAAATCACATCAGATCTGACCATAAGAAATCCCACACTGGGTCTCCATGTGGATCTTCTTGAAAACAATCCAAAATGCTTTTATGATTAAATGCATTGATTCTAATGGATATCCTACTCCCTGCTGGCATCCTCCCTCTGTCTAGCACTTACCTACCCCCAATACTGTCCAGACTCAGAGAGCTATTATTCTCCCCCAGACATCACCACCACCAGCTTTCAGTAAGAGGTGTCTATACTCTTTAAAATAGTTATTGTGCTATTCAATTATAAGGACACGAAGAATCATTATGAAGAACTATTATTTTAACATTAGAGTATTTTCTTATTTTTTTTTTATATTTTTTAAATTGCATTTTAGGTTTGGGGGTACATGTGAAGAACATGGAAGATTGTTGCATAGGTACACACATGGCAGTGTGATTTGCTGCCTTCCTCCCCATCACCTATATCTGGCATTTCTCCCCCATGCTATCCCTCCCCAACTCCCCCACCCCCCACTATCCCTCCCCTTTTCCCCCCCCCGACAGACCCCACTGTGTGATACTCCCCCTCCCTGTGTCCAAGTGTTCGCATTGTTCAACACCTGCCTATGAGTGAGAACATGTGGTCTTTGATTTTCTGTTCTTGTGTCAGTTTGCTGAGAATGATGGTTTCCAGGTTCATCCATGTCCCTACAAAGAACACGAACTCATGGTTTTTGATGGCTGCATAATATTCCATGGTGTATATGTGCCACATTTTCCCTGTCCAGTCTATCATCGATGGGCATTTGGGTTGGTTCCAGGTCTTTGCTATTGTAAACTGTGCTGCAATGAACATTCGTGTGCATGTGTCCTTATAGTAGAACGATCTATAGTCTTTTGGATATATACCCAGTAATGGGATTACTGGATCAAATGGAATTTCTATTTCTAGGTCCTTGAGGAATCGCCACACTGTCTTCCACAATGGTTGAACTAATTTACACTCCCACCAACAGTGTAAAAGCGTTCCTATTTCTCCACATCCTCTCCAGCATATGTTGTCTCCAGATTTTTTAATGATCGCCATTCTAACTGGCATGAGATGGTATCTCAATGTAGTTTTGATTTGCATTTCTCTAATGACCAGTGATGATGAGCATTTTTTCATATGTTTGTTGGCTTCATGTCTGTCTTCTTTTGTAAAGTGTCTGTTCATATCATTCGCCCACTTTTGAATGGGCTTGTTTGTTTTTTTCTTGTAAATCTGTTTCAGTTCTTTGTAGATTCTGGTTATCAGCCCTTTGTCAGATGGGTAGACTGCAAAAATTTCTTCCCATTCTGTTGGTTGCCGATTGACTCTAATGACTGTTTCTTTTGCTGTGCAGAAGCTATGGAGTTTGGTTAGGTCCCATTTGTCTATTTTGGCTTTTGTTGCCACTGCTTTTGGTGTTTTGGTCATGAAGTCCTTGCCTACGCCTATGTCCTGAATGGTTTTGCCTAGATTTTCTTCTAGGGTTTTTATGGTGTTAGGTCCTATGTTTAAGTCTTTAATCCATCTGGAGTTAATTTTAGTGTAAGGTGTCAGGAAGGGGTCCAGCTTCTGCTTTCTGCACATGGCTAGCCAGTTTTCCCAACACCATTTATTAAACAGGGACTCATTTCCACATTGTTTGTTTTTGTCAGGTTTGTCAAAGATTCGGTGGTTGTAGATGTGTTGTGTTGCGTCGGAGGCCTCTGTTCTGTTCCATTGGTCTATATCTCTGTTTTGGTCCCAGTACCATGCTGTTTTGATTACTGTAGATTTGTAGTATAGTTTGAAGTCAGGGAGTGTGATGCCTCCAGCTTTGTTCTTTTTACTTAGAATTGACTTGGCTATGTGGGCTCTCTTTTGGTTCCATATGAAGTTTAAGGTGGTTTTTTCCAGTTCTTCGAAGAAGGTCATTGGTAGCTTGATAGGGATAGCGTTGAATCTGTAAATTACTTTGGGCAGTATGGCCATTTTGACAATGTTGATTCTTCCTAGCCATGAACATGGAATATTTCTCCATCTGTTTGTGTCCTCTCTTATTTCATTGAGCAGTGGTTTGTAGTTCTCCTTGAAGAGGTCCTTTACGTTCCTTGTTAGTTGTATTCCTAGGTATTTTATTCTCTTTGTAGCAATTGTGAATGGCAGCTGGTTCTTGATTTGGCTGTCTTTAAGTCTCTTATTGGTGTATAGGAATGCTTGTGATTTTTGCACATTGATTTTATATCCTGAGACTTTGCTGAAGTTGCTTATCAGTTTCAGGAGATTTTGGGCTGAGACGATGGAGTCTTCTAGATATATAATCATATGGTCTGCAAATAGAGACAATTTGACTTCCTCCTTTCCTATTTGAATACCCTTTATTTCTTTTTCTTGCCTGATTGCTCTGGCTAGAACTTCCAGTACTATATTGAATAGGAGTGGTGAGAGAGGACATCCTGTCTAGTGCCAGATTTCAAAGGGAATGCTTCTAGTTTTTGCCCATTCAGTATGATATTGGCTGTTGGTTTGTCGTAAATAGCTTTTATCATTTTGAGATACGTTCCATCAATACCTACTTTATTGAGGCTTTTTAGCATAAAGGGCTGTTGAATTTTGTCAAAGGCCTTCTCTGCATCAATTGAGATTATCATATGGTTTTTGTCTTTGGTTCTGTTTATGTGGTGGATTATGTTTATAGATTTGCGTATGTTGAACCAGCCTTGCATCCCCGGGATGAAGCCTACTTGATCATGGTGGATAAGCTTTTTGATGTGCTGTTGCAATCGGTTTGCCAGTATTTTATTGAAGATTTTTGCATCTATGTTCATCATGGATATTGACCTGAAGTTTTCTTTTCTTGCTGAGTCTCTGCCAGGTTTTGGTATCAGGATGATGTTGGTCTCATAAAATGATTTGGGAAGGATTCCCTTTTTTTGGATTGTTTGGAATAGTTTCAGAAGGAATGGTACCAGCTCCTCTTTGTATGTCTGGTAGAATTCGGCTGTGAACCCATCTGGACCTGGGCTTTTTTGGGTGGTAAGCTCTTAATTGCTGCCTCAACTTCAGACCTTGTTATTGGTCTATTCAGGGTTTCCACTTCTTCCTAGTTTAGGCTTGGGAGGATGCATGTGTCCAGGAATTTATCCATTTCTTCCAGGTTTACTAGTTTATGTGCATAGAGTTGTTTGTAATAATCTCTGATGATGGTTTGAATTTCTGTGGAATCTGTGGTGATATGCCCTTTATCGTTTTTTATTGCATTTATTTGATTATTTTCTCTTTTCTTTTTCATTAATCTGGCTAGTGGTCTGTCTATTTTGTTGACCTTTTCAAAAAACCAGCTCCTGGATTTATTGATTTTTTGAAGAGTTTTTCGTGTCTCTATCTCCTTCAGTTCTGCTCTGATCTTAGTTATTTCTTGTCTTCTGCTAGGTTTTGACTTTTTTTGATCTTCCTCCTCTAGCTCTTTCAATTTTGATGATAGGGTGTCAATTTTAGATCTCTCCTTGCTTCTCATGTGGGCATTTATTGCTATATACTTTCCTCTAGAGACTGCTTTAAATGTGTCCCAGAGATTCTGGTATGTTGTGTCTTCATTCTTGTTGGTTTCAAAGAACATCTTTATTTCTACCTTCATTCCATTGTTTATCCAGTCAACATTCAAGAGCCAGTTGTTCAGTTTCCATGAAGCTGTGCAGTTCTGAGTTAGTTTCTGAATTCTGAGTTCTAACTTGATTGCACTGTGGTCTGAGAGACTGTTTGTTATGATTTCCGTTCTTTTGCATTTTCTGAGGAGTGATTTACTTCCAATTATGTGGTCAATTTTAGAGTAGGTGCGATGTGGTGCTGAGAAGAATGTATATTCTGTGGATTTGGGGGTGGAGAGTTCTGTAAATGTCTATTAGGTTTGCTTGATCCAGGTGTGAGTTCAAGTCCTGGATATCCTTGTTAATTTTCTGTCTTGTTGATCTGTCTAACATTGACAACGGGGGTTCAAGTCTCCCACTATTATTGTGTGGGAGTCTAAGTCTCTTTGTATGTCATTAAGAACTTGCCTTATGTATCTGGGTGCTCCTGTATTGGGTGCGTATATATTTAGGATCATTAGCTCTTCTTGTTGCATTGATCCTTTACCATTATGTAATGCCCTTCTTTGTCTCTTTTGATCTTTGTTGGTTTAAAGTCTATTTTATCAGAGATGAGAATTGCAACTCCTGCTTTTCTTTTGCTCTCCATTTGCTTGGTAAATCTTCCTCCATCCCTTTATTTTGAGCCCTTGTGTATCTCTGCATGGGAGATGGGTTTCCTGGATACAGCACACCGACGGGTTTTGGCTTTTTATCCGGTTTGCCAGTCTATGTCTTTTAATTGGGGCATTTAGCCCATTTACATTTAGGGTTAATATTGTTATGTGTGAATTTGATCCTGCCATTTTGATGCTAGTTGGCTGTTTTGCCCGTTAGTTGATGCAGTTTCTTCATTGTGTTGATGGTCTTTGCCATTTGGTATGTTTTTGGAGTGGCTGGTACTGATTGTTCCTTTCTGTATATAGTGCCTCTTTCAGGAGCTCTTGTAAAGCAGGCCTGGTGGTGATGAAATCTCTGAGTACTTGTTGTTCGCAAAGGATTTTATTTTTCCTTCACTTATGAAGCTCAGTTTGGCTGGATATGAAATTCTGGGTTGAAAGTTATTTTCTTTAAGGATGTTGAATATTGACCCCCACTCTCTTCTGGCTTATAGAGTTTCTGCTGAGAGATCTGCTGTGAGTCTGATGGGCTTCCCTTTGTGGGTAACCCAACCTTTCTCTCTGGCTGCCCTTAGCATTTTCTCCTTCATTTCAACCCTGGTGAATCTGACGATTATGTGCCTTGGGGTTGCTCTTCTTGAGGAATATCTTTGTGGTGTTCTCTGTATTTCCTGGACTTGAATATTGGCCTGCCTTCCTAGGTTGGGGAAGTTCTCCTGGATAATATCCTGAAGAGTGTTTTCCAGCTTGGATTCATTCTCTCCGTCACATTCAGGTACACCTATCAAACGTAGATTAGGTCTTTTCACATAGTCCCATATTTCTTGGAGACTTTGTTCATTCCTTTTTACCCTTTTTTCTCTACTCTTTCCTTCTCATTTTATTTCATTGAGTTGATCTTCGACCTCTGATATCCTTTCTTCTGCTTGGTCGATTCGGCTGTTGAAACTTGTGTATGCTTCGCAAAGTTCTTGTGTTGTGTTTTTTAGCTCCATCAATTCACTTACATTCCTCTCTAAGTTGGTTATTCTCATTAGCATTTTGTCAAATCTTTTTTCAAGGTTCTTAGTTTGTTTGCATTGGGTTAGAACATGTTCTTTTAGCTCACAGAAGTTTTTTATTACCCACCTTCTGAAGCCTGATTCAGTCATTTCATCACACTCATTGTCCATCCAGCCTTGTTCCTTTGCTGGTGAGGAGTTGTGATCCCTTGTAGGAGGAGAGGCATTCTGGTTTCGGGTGTTTTCCTCCTTTTTGTGCTGGTTTCTTCCCATCTTTGTGGATTTATCTATGTGTGGCCTTTGTGGTTGGTGATTTCCAGATGGGGTCTCTCAGTGGACGTCCCGTTTGTTGATGATGAAGTTATTTATTTCTGTTTCTTAGTTTTCCTTCTAATAGTCTGGCCCCTCTGCTGTAGGACTGCTGAGGTCCACTCCCGGCCCTGATTGCCTGGGGGATCACCTGCAGCAGCTGCAGAACAGTAAGGGTTCCTGCCAGTCTCTTCTTCTGCTATCTGTGTCCCAGAAGAATACCCGCCAGATGTCCGTCTGAGCACTCTTTTGTGAGGTGACTCGTTGGCTATACGGGGGTCAGGGGAGCTGCTTGAGGAGACAGAGTGTCCTTTATAGGAGTTCAAGTGCTGAGCTGTGAGCTCTGTTGTTCATTCAGAGTTGCTGGGCAGGTACAATTAAGTCTGCTGCTGCAGAACTCATAAACCCCTTTTTTCCCCAGGTGCTCTGTCCCGGGGATTTAGGGCTTTATGAGTTTCCCTGGTGCTGCTGCCTTTTTCTTAGGGCTGCCTTGCCCAGCGATGAGGCAGCCTAGTCACTGTCTGCCTACAGAGGCTTTGCTGAGCTGCTGTGGGCTCCACCCAGCTGCCATATGAACTTCCCTGTAGTCCTGTTTATACCGGTGTAGTGAGAACGGCCTCAGCAATGGCAAACTACCTCTGTAGCGGCAGACTGCCTCAGTAATGGCGGATGCCCCTCCCCCACAGAGCTGGGCCGTCCCGGGCTCAGCTGTGCTTGCTGTGAAATTCTGGATCCAGAGCGTTTCCGATGGCTGTTTTTTTGTGGGGGGTGGGACCAGCCGAGCCTGATCACCTGGCTCCCTGCCTCAGAGTCTCTCAGGTGTTCCAGCCGCCTGTTGAAAAGGCGCTGGGATCTGTGTGATTTCCCGTGCAGCGACCCACTGCGCCAGCTGAAACCGCGGGCACTGAGATTCGTGGCGTTTTTGCCCGGGAAATCTCCTGGCCTGGCTGCCTGTTTCAGTCCCCTTTTTTAATCAGATGAATGGGCGGCTCTGCCTTCCTGGAGCTCCAATTGCCAGCTAAAATGGCACCCGGACCCACGTATTTTGTATGGGGGAGCCGCTGCGCCGGGACGCCGCCCAAAACAGCAGCGCCGGCAAAAACAGTTGCGCCGGCAAAAACAGGCTGTGCCGGCCAAACCAGCGGCACTGGCCAAACCAGCCGTGCTGGCGACCTGTGGGGCTCCTCCCCCTGGGAATCTCCTCGTCTGTGGGCAATAAAAATCCGTCTGGCAATGCGGCGTCCACTCACCCTCCGCGCTTTCACTGGGAGCTGCAATCCTCAGCTGCTCCTAATCGGCCATCTTGTATCCTCCTCCCGAGTATTTTCTTTAGCAACTAAGTCTATATAATTATGATGAGGTTGTTGTGATACAAAATGACTGATGTGTAATTCTAGGGGAGCAGTATTAAATTATTTACATGTTTAGATTAACTCAGAAACAAGAAAGTATCTTCTATAAGTGACCTAGACATCATCAGATCTCTCCCCTGTATTTGTCTATTTAATCTGCTTGATTAAACTGACTAGGATCAAAAGATGCTAGCTTTCAGGGTCTCTATATTACCAAAGTCAAACATCTACAGCAACACGGAATCAAAAAACATTTTAAAAGAAAAATAGCTAAGCCAGATTTTCATGTAGATACATGCAGCACACGGTGATTATTTATCTCATTTATCAAAACTGCTTTGTAGTGTTTAAGAATTTCCACTATTTCCAAAAGAATATTCCTAATAGCAATCAACCTTGCCACTCTGCTTCAGATGGGGATTCAGGCAGTCCATCTATATTTGGTCCAGCGCATTATCTGTGAACAGGGAAAAGCTGTGCAGGTAATTTATATGTGATGTGTCCCCCAGGTTATGTGCCTATCCCCCATGGGAAGCTCAGTGCTGTTGTGATAGGCACTGAAAGAAGAATGGAATATCATTCTATATTATTTCCAGTTTTGCTTTGTCAGCCTTACTTCACAATCATCTTTCCATGCTTATGTTTGCCGAAGTTCTTGCAATATCCCTTATATCTGTTTATTCATTTCCCACCTAGGAACACAGTTCACAGACAGAAAGCAATCAAAACGATTTAACTATGTCCAAAATTTTGAGAAATATTGTATAGCTTACTTCTACATCAAACTTACCAAATGGTATGGAGAATCAAATTTTTGGCCCCTTACTGTAAGAAATATAATTATTACTGAGGAAAATTTAAATGTGTATCTTGATATTCTAATCTAGAATCATGTCACTAAAATATAATCTCTATAACAAAACACACTTTCCAACATGTTGTGATTATAAATCTGAAATACTGAAATTCTAATGTAAAAAAAAAACTATTTTAAAGGATTACAAGCCATAAAAGAAAATTACTAATTTTAAAATGAAGAATTATTAATAGCAGCAACTTCATGATGTCTCCTTTTGAACATCTCTAAATATTTAAGTGCATTTTCATTCTAGGGAAATATTTCTAAAACTATGCAACTGATCTTGAAAATTTAGACACTAACAAATACTCAAATGAAATGTGGGATTTTTTTTCTGTCATTAAGAAATGTGATGACTTTAGACCATATAAACAACAGGAGTGCCAGACAAGATATCTTCCTAAATTCAAATGTTATATTTCTGATTCTATAATAATAATTGCTGAAATAATTCAGTATGTATGTGTGTGTGTGTGTGTGTGTATATATATATATATATATAAAACATGTATATGTGGGTGTGTATGTATTTATATATAATAATGGGAACATATTGTAATATAAAATATTTAAATATAAGCAATTTGCCATTTCCTCAGGGATCATCATGTATAAAAATGGAAGGCACAAAAAGTCTGTTTCACTTGATATCCAGCAGGAGAAATATTGAAATAAATCAAAGAACAGAAATCATCTATTTCTATTCCTATTTTGGCAATGCCTTCCCTTTATTGAAGCTAACTCCATGTCAGAAATTTATCTAAGTTTTCTAAAAATTATCATTATAGTTCTACATAGTGGACAATATGATTATTTTTTAAAGGTCAGAAATAATGTTCCCATAATTCTACAGCAAATTAGTGGCAGAGTCTGGGATGTAATATAGATTTTTCTGACAATAAAGTTCACATTCTTTCATCCTTTCACATTGTTTCTCTGCTAACTTTATCAGCAAGGAAAAAAGACTCTTCCAGTACCACAGCTAATCACCTACAATCCATACCTGTTAAACAAACTCTGTATTTGCTATAAGCTCTCTTGTGAGTGAAGTGTCATAGTCACTGGTTTCTCATCAGAGCCTGTTATAGTATCTGTTACAGAACATTTAATAATTTTGAAAAAGCAAATAAATAGGCTCATTCATTCTGTGTGAGCTCCATAGGAATTAGTTAATTTTTCTGCCAAATTCTAATTTCAATGAGAAATTTAGAAGTATGGTAAGAATGAACATCCTTAATTTTTAATGCAATAAGGAAGAAGAAAGTGATTAATATTCTTAAGGCAAAGCTACACACTCAAGGTAAAGCTATACACTGATACACTCAAAATAACATTTCAGTGGTTTTACACCACTGGACAGGAGAGAAGAGGAGATAAAGGGATGAGTGATTATTGTGATTTGTCAATAAATATTTGTTTTACTGTCATATTTTATCCTCTACCCTTCTTTCTGTTTTTCTCTAGATCTACCAATCTAAATAGAGCACACAGGACACCCATTCATATACAAGGTAATACAAGCCAATCTTGAGATGATCAGCTTTGGATTTATATTATTACTACACCATACAGGACTATGGGCCTGTGATAATTTGTCTTTCATGTTCTCTTTCTAAAGCCTATGTCCCTTTCTGTGAGATTTTGTCTAACATGCCTTTTAAGGTGATATGCTGCCAGAAATACATTTTATCGCCTTTGGTGAACCGATCAAAAGCTTAAACTCAAAAATGCTGAAATTGCTTCACTTATCTGTCAGGACATTCAAACCTCTCTAAGGCCAGAAGCCAAATAGGGTTTGAAAGAGAAAATGATATCAGAAATAGATCAGCTTGAGAAGATTTGCAATAGTAAATCTCTCAGTTGTTGCAAAAAGGTCTAGGGCCTGTGAACCCCCACTTAATACTATAGAAGAAAGCACTAGAAAATGCAGATGGTGAAAACAATCTCTGAGAAAAGCAATCTATTTTGTCATGGAAAATCAATTAGGTCTCTCTTGCTTTTATTTCTTATACACATTTATTCATAAATCACATATGATTAATTGAGCCATGCAACCATATGAGAAAGAGGTTTTGCAAAAATCTGGCCATTGGTTGCAGGGTCACTACTCTTGTTCTAATTTCCAGCCAACCACGTTAGCTCTCTTTGCATGTGGGCCACTGAGAAGTTAGCATCAAATGAGATCAGCCAGCCAGAATGCAGGATTGCAGAGAGAAGGCGCCCTCATGAAATCACTCCTCACCTAACCTCATGGAACTCCTCTGTTTAATATATTTACTTAATATCAGTCAAACACTGCTTACGCAAAACATTCTTAAATAGCAAGTAGACTTTTCATATTTTCTTTTTAGTCAGTTTTATTTCAAGTTGCAATTGTTGAGAAATTTATTTCTTCCAATGTTACTGATTTAAACATTTTCAAAATAGGCTCATTATTTTATGCCTAAATTTTTAAATCAAAAAAAATTAAGTTGACACAAATAATTGAACATATTTATGGCATACATAGAGATATTATTATACATATTATTCAGATTAGGGAAATTAACATGTCCAACATCAAAAATATTTTTTATTTTTTGGGTTGTTGGGAACATTTAATATCTTCCCTTTTGCTACATGAAACTATATAATATATAGTCATTCTACAGTGCTATAAAACTCTAGAACTTAATCCTTCTATCTAGCTATAATTTTGTATCATTTTAATGTCTTAGACCTGTTATGATATTTTTTACTTTATTATTGATAATAGTAATACATATTCTCTATCTTTATTTATCTGTGAACAGATTTAGTAGATTTCTTTTGTTTAAAAATGTTTTAATTTTTCATCACTCTAGCTTTGCCTTTACTGATTTTATGACATAGTTTTATTTCATTACGGCTTTTTTGTTAATATTTTCTTTTTTTTGTTTTTGAGGGGATACATGTAGCATTCCTTTTCTATGTCCTTGAAATATGATCTTAGAGAATTGCAATTCATACTTCTCTTCCAATACGTATGTATATTACATATGTATGTGATATAGATGGTCCCAGCAAGCCTGGGTTGTGTACTCCTCATCTTAGCTTGTGTTCTCCAGAAAATAGAATCTGAAGCGAAGCCTTATCTGTTACCTCTGTATTAGAAAACACAATCCCACTAGTGAGGAGAGAGTTATAAGGCAGAAAAGGAGAGAGCCAGTATAATACCAAAGGGATGGGAGTTGTTTAATCCTAGACAAGTACATGTAAGAATCCATATGATGTATTGCATATCAGATATATCTGCCAGAGTGGAGGTGTGGATGATGGTGAGAAAGCAGAAAGAACGTTTATTGGTTGAAGATTTTCTTAGTATTTCTGGATTACATGTGCTGTTGGTACCCGGTGAATATGCTGTGTTTCATGACTTGGTAAGAGCAAATGTTTTTTTTAAAGATTTGAATAAAATAAGTACTTTTTATAAGAATGAACCTAGGCACGATGTAGTGTGCTAACCTAAAATTACCAGGGCCCTTGCAGGGTGATTGCTTCAGTAGAGAATGACTATAGCAGAGCAAGTTGTAGGGATGACCTTAGGATCAGGCCAGAGTCACTTGTCTCTTTTGCAAACTTTAAGAGTGCATTGAAAATTCAATATAAATAACATTTAATATAATGTTTTAAAAATAAAATTAATGCAAAAATCAATAATAAATATAATATAATTTGAAATAAGGACAAGTTGTTATTTTTTAGTTTAACTACTTTGAGACATGCAAAAAAAAAAAAAAGCAGCCCTTTGCAATGATCCAACTGTTCCTGACCAATGCAGTCATCAGGTTTTTTGCAAGGTAATTTTCAGAGTGTTGAAAATACCCTACAAACAGATGAAGCAGTTTGAGCCTTGACATATAGTTTTTTTTTAAATATATATCTTGTTGCGTTTTAGGTTTTGTGGTACATGTGAAGAACATGCAGGATTGTTACATCGGTACATACATGGCAGTGTGGTTTGCTGCCTTCCTCTCCATCACCTATATCTGGCATTTTCTCCCCATGTTATCCCCTCCCCATCTCCCCCACCCCCCGCTGTCCCCTCCCCTATTTCCCCCGCTGCAGACCCCAGTGTGTGATGCTCCCCTACCTGTGTCCATGTGTTCAACACCCACCTACGAGTGAGAACATGCAGTGTTTGATTTTCTGTTCTTGTGCCAGTTTGCTGAAAATGATAGTTTCCAGATTCATCCATGTCCCTACAAAGGACATGAACTCATCATTTTTTATGGCTGCATAGTATTCCATGGTACTGTAGGGCTCTCAGTAACTTTTTCCATTTGGTTTAAAATAAGGGAAAATATTTTGTAAAGTACCTATATGAGCACACATCTTTCCTTTTGTCTCAGACTCCAATATGACTCTACCTGGCCTAAACCAAAAAAAAAAAAAGGTCTAGTGGCAGATGAGAACAATGACATCTGAGGTGCTTCATGTGAACTGTCTATATCCAGTATTCCACCTAATGTCTATTAGACCATCAGGCCATCACTTTCTGTCATTTGAAGTACAAGAGGTAATACAACCATTTCTCTGTGGCATCTGCGATCTCAAATTACTTTAGAAATGATTCAGTGTTGTGTTTTAGTCATCTAAATATTTGAGAAAATGTCTACTCTTATGTGCTTTCATCATGGAAACTCTTAATTTTAATGTAATGATAAATTATCCTGTACTTGATTTAAAACACATGTGTTTCTTTGTCACCTTTTGTTCCTACATACCTGCATCAGCTGTCTTAGCTTATCTTCTTTGTGACCCATGAATAAATAAAAATGTACAGATAGTGTTGTATTGCTTTGATTCTGTCACATATACCTATGTTTTCTTCTCAGATAGTTTTACATTATCCAATAAGAAAACCTTGAAATTAAATAAGTGTAGTAAAGGACGTGAAATATAACGTCCCCCCTGGTCTACAGGTTTCAACAGCCTGAGCCAAAAAATAAACAATGAATGCCATTTACCTATGCATCCTAGAGTTAACTCTGAACAAGTTCCAATAGTATTAATCTGCTATTTAATAAATAGCCACATGAAAGATTATACATGAGAGGAGAGATGGTGGAGAGTGACAGCTTCTCTAGAGAGAGCTGCTGGGGCTATGGTACATCCTTTCCACTCCCTATAGGGAAAAACGGAGGATGCAGGCTGACCTCCAGCCAAGTGTGCCAGGTATAAATGTATTGCCAAATTCATCTGTATTTGCCTAGCTTTGTAACAATTGAGCTGGGCCCTGCAGATATTTATTCTTTGCCAGATTACATAATGAAAACATTTTCAATGAAAGGTGCTGGATGAACATTGAAGGAATAAGATAATTTTCTTACTGTTTAAAAAGAGTTTGCTCACTTGTTTTCCTTCTGTCTCTTATGGAACAATGAAAATGTTTCCTCATCAGCAAGTGGGACCTCGTCAATGGGTGGCTGCCCTGATAGTGCTATGCAACAGACCCAGTGGTACAAACTCTTCATCTGGTTTTACCATTATCTCAGCAGGTGAATCCTATTCAATATAGATGGCCCTCCTATCAGAGAGCTTCCCAGTCCCTTTTGCTGGCACACAGGTGGATAACCTCCTAGTGAGTTCCTCTTACATTCCAGTGAAATGCTGCCCAGTGTGTTTTCTTCCTACTCTCCCTGGTTCACGGCACCTCAGCAAAGTTCTCCACCATGAGTGGGCCCTAAGCACACATTCTCTAAGTTCTGAATATGTTATCCCTGGTGGGATCTTTCTTCTATATTTGTTCTGTCAGCCCTAGAGTTGGTGGATGCTTCCTATATCTGTTATACTTACAAATTTTAGAGTTCTACTTATCTTCTTAATAGGTAATTCCTTGCTAGTAGTTAATTTCTTGAATAAAAATTCTCCTTCACATTAGCACTGTAGTTTCTGTCTGCTGACTGACATACTAAGTACAGAAGTCTTTAGGAAAATATTCTTGATTACTCTGTTCTAGATTTTCTTGAATCAATCACTTTCTAGCATAATAGATAATTTGTTTATTTTGTGGCCATGGATAGCTGCAGTTTAGAACCTCCTTTTTTTTCTTTTGTTCTCTACCTTTATCAAATCCTTGCAATAGGGACTGGTTCTACTGCATTGAGTATGTATCCTGAATCATGTGGCTTTTTCCTGGGGTTTTACTTGCTCCACTCTCTTTGGGGGAGACCTAGAATAATTTTTGTTTACTATGTTTTGCTTCCATATAATTGCACTTCTTCCACCCAGATGCTTTTGTTTATCATCATATATGAAGACAATTGCAAGTAGCAATTTTTTTTCCACTTCTGACTACACTGAGGAGACATTAGTGAGTTGGGCTAGCAGCATCAGTACAATATTGAATAGAGGTGGTGAAAGCAGATATCTTATTCTTGATCCCAGTCTTAGGGAGAAAGCATTCAGTCTTTCATTATTAAGTTTGATGTGAGCTACAAGTTTTCCTAGATGCTTTTCATTAGTTTGAGTAAGTTTCCAAAGTATTCTTAGTTTGTTGAGAGATTTTTGTTGTTGATGTTGTTTGTGGTTTTAAATTATGAAGTACTATTAAATTTTGTCCAAAGCTTTCTATCTATTTAGATCATCAGATGAAGCTTTATTCTGTATCTTTGGATATCCTGAATCACATCAACTGATTTTCAAGGGTAAACTTGTCTTCTTTGAATAAACCCTACTTGACCACTGTGTATTATTTTTCTTTTTCTTTTTCTTTTTTTAGATTCATCTTTTTTTTTATTTGCATTTTAGGTTTTGGGGTACATGTGAAGAACATGCAAGATTGTTGCATAGGTACACACGTGGCAGTGTGATTTGCTGCCTTCCTCCCCATCACCTATATCTGGCATTTTTTCCATGTTCTTGCTCCCCAACTCCCCTCTCCAACTGTCCCTCCCCTATTTCCCCCTCTCTTATGTATTTATTATATATTAAAATATTCTTAATATCTCTTCTGTTTATATTACTAAGTGATACTGTTTTCCTGGTATTTGTTTCTTTGGTTTTACTCACTGGATAATGCTGACTTCACAAAATGAACTGGTGATTTTTTTTTCTCCTCCTCTAGCTTTTGAAAATTTTTGTCAGAAATTAACATTAATTTTCTCTTATTTGATTATATCACCAGTGAAGCCATTTTGATCTCAGATTTGCTTTATGAAAAGTTCTTAGAAATATTCATTGACATATTTTACCTTAGATAAAACAAAAGGGACCTCCTATACAGTAATTTAGTCCAAATGAATAAATAAAAAACACCAACAAAGATACTTATATAGTAAAATATAGTATATAAATGTATTTTTCTTTTCCTACATGATTGAAATGAAAACTGCATAAAGAAATAATTATAAAGCATTGTGTTTATATGTAAGTATATATAAATATATATAAATTATATTGTTTATATAAATATATAAAAGTACAATTTGTATGACAATAATAGCACTAAGTAGTGGAAAGAAAATAGAGCTACATAGGAGTAAAACTTTTTGGTAATATTGAAGTTAATTTGGTATTAATCTGAAATAGGTTGTTATAAATTATGTTGTTAATTTTAATCCCCAGAACGAACTCTAAGAAATTAACTCAAAAAACAGATAGCAACAGAAACAACAAGGGAATTAAAATGGCTCACTAGAAAATACTTAATGTGTGTGAAAAAACAACAGGAGGAAAGAAAAATAAAATAAAACAAAAAAAGAAAAATACAAAATAAACTAAAAATGGTGGACATATATCCTACCTTAACAGGAATTATATTGAATGTCAATGGAATAAACACCCGTCAAAAGGCAGAGACTAAAGAATGTGGGAAAAGAAAAGAGTATTCAACTATATTCCATCTACAAGAAACACTTTAGCCTTAAAAAAAAAAAAAAAACTACCAGTAATCCTATTTGTTTATAATATAATGAGTTAAAATAAAAATCAATAAAAGAAGACAATTTAAAAATTCATATATATTTTCAAATTAAACAACGCCATCTTAAATAGTCAATGGGCCATATAAAAAATCAAAAGAGGAATTATAAATACTTTGGCATATGAACCAAATCCAGGAGCATATAAAAATGATTAAATACCATGTCCAAGTGGAATTTGTTCCAAGGTTACAAACTTGGTTTGACAAGTGAAAATCAATCAAACACAGCATATTAATAAAATAAAAGATATCAATCAATTGATAAGCTCTACAGATACTGAAAAAGCATTTGACAAAAATCCAACACCCTTACGTGATAAAATGTCTCAACAAGCTAAAAAAAACTTTCTAAACTTTAAAAAGATTATCTATTTTAAAAATCCACAGCTAAAATTATACTTAATGAAGAAAGACTGAAAACTCTTTCCCTGAGATCATAATTGAGAAAAAGATGTCCACTCTCAACATTTTTTTCACCATCGCAAAACTGAGAAATTAGACAAAACCATGAAACACATATAGAGTGAAAAAGAAAATGGAAAACTATCTTTACTTTGGCCAACATAATTATTTTTATTAAAAATCTTTAAAACTATCCACCAAATAAAACCCTAATAGAAATAATAAACAAGTTAAGTATAGTACAGGATACAAAATTATTGTGTAAAAGTTACTATCATTTTCATACACTAGAAACAAATAGCCTGAAAAAGAATTAGGGACCAGAGGCCAACATGGTGAAAACCTGTCTCTACTAAAAATGCAAAAATTAGCCAGGCATGGTGGCAAGTGCCTGTAGTCCCAGCTACCTGGGTGGCTGAGGCAGTAGAATCACTTAAACCTGGGAGGTGGAGATTGCAGAGACAAGATTTCACCACTGTACTCTAGCCTGGGCTACAGAGTGCTACTCTGTCTCAAAAAAATAAAATAAAATAAAATAAAAACAAAAAAAACAACAAAAAATGAATATTTACAATAAAATTAAAGAGGTAAAATACTTAAGAATAAAGTTATCAAAACAGCATGTTACTGGTACCAAAACAGAGATATAGACCAATGGAACAGAACAGAGGCCTCAGAATCAACACCACACATCTACAACCATCTGATCTTTGACAAACCTGACAAAAACAAGCAATGAGGAAAGGATTCCCTGTTTAATAAGTAGTGTTGGGAAAACTGGCTAGCCATATGTAGGAAGCTGAAACCGGACCCCTTCCTTACACCTTATACAAAAATTAACTCCAGATGGATTTAAGATTTAAACATAAGAACCAACACCATAAAAACCCTAGAAGAAAACCTAGGCAACATCATTCAGGTCATAGGCACAGGCAAGGACTTCATGACTAAAACACCAAAAGCAATGGCAACAAAAGTCAAAATAGACAAATGGGATCTAATTAAACTTAAGAGCTTCTGTACAGCAAAAGAAACAATCATTAGAGTGAACCAGCAACCAACAGAATGGGAAAAACTTTTGCAATCTACCCATCTGACAAAGGGCTAATATCCAGAATCTACAAAGAACTAAAACAGATTTACAAGAAAAAAACAAACTCATTCAAAAGTGGGTGAAGGATATGAACAGACACTTTTCAAAAGAATACATATATGAGGCCAACAAACATACGAAAAAGTGCTCATCATCACTGATCATTAGAGAAATGCAAATCAAAACCACATTGAGATACCATCTCACGCTGGTTAGAATGGTGATCATTAAAAAATCTGAAGACAACAGATGCTGGAGAGGATGTGGAGAAAAAAGGAACATTTTTACAGTGTTGATGGGAGTGTAAATTAGTTCAACCATTGTGGAAGACAGTGTGGCTATTCCTCAAGGATCTAGAAATAGAAATTCCATTTGACCCAGAAATTCCATTACTGGGTACATACCCAAAGGCTTATAAATTATTCTATTATAAGGACACACGCACACATATGTTTGTTGTGGCACTGTTTACAATAGCAAAGACCTGGAACCAACCCAAACACCCATCAATGATAGACTGGACAAAGAAAATGTGGCACATACACACCATGAAACACTATACGGCCATAAAAAGAATGAGTTCCTGTCCTTTGTAGGGACATGGATGAATCTGGAAACCATCATTCTCAGCAAACTGACACAAGAACACAAAACCAAACACCACATGTTTCCACTCATAGGAGGGTGATGAACAATGAGAACATGTGGGCACAGGGAAGGGAACAACACTCACTGGGCTGGGGGGGGGTGGAGGGGAGGGGAGGGACAGTAGGGGGTGGGGAGGATGGGGGAGAGATAACACTGCCTGATGTAGGTGACAGGGGAGGGGGATAGAGACAGCAAACCACCATGGCACATATGTAACTATGCAATGATCCTGCAGGATGCAGAATGTGCACACGTACTCCAGAGCCCAAAGTAAAATAAAAAATAAAAATAAAAATAAAAAAGAAAGAAGTTATTAAAAAAGATGCAGAACTTATACACTAAGAACTGCAAAATATTATTAAAATTATTTAAAGATGACATAAGTAAATGAAATGATATCCCATTTTCTTGGGTTGGGAGACTCAATATTGCTAAGGTAGCAATGGTCTCCCAAATGATCTACAGATTCCATGCAATCTCTATCAGATTTGTAGTATCATCATCTTGGGTGGAAACTGAAAAGAAACTAATCCTAAAATTCACGTGAAAATGCCAAAAAACAGGAATAGCCAAAACAATCATGAAAAGGAAGAAAAAGTTAAGACTAACACTTCTGATCTAAAAACATATTACAAAGCTGCAGTATTCAAAAGTATGGGGCACTGCCATAAAGATAGAGATACAGACCAATGGCATTTAGAGTCTAAAAATAAACTTTTACATTCATGATCATTTTTATGACAACAAAATTTTGACAAGAGCATCAAGACAATTTAGTAAGAAAAGACAGACTTTAACAAATTGTGCTTAAAAAACTAGATATCCTCATGAAAATAAAATGAAGTTGGACTCTTACCAACACTAAAAATAAAACATAATAGCTAAATTCATAAAATTCTTAGAAAAAAATACAGGAATGCATTTTTATAGCCTTGAATTTGGCAGTTGTTTCTCAGATATAACAAAAAGCACAAGTGGGAAAAGAAAAACAGATTATTCAGACTTCATCACATTTAAAATCTTTTGTCTTTAAAGGCATTCATCAAGAAAATAAAGGTACAATCCACAGAGTAGGAGAAAATGTTTCAAATCATATATCTGATAAAGTTTAGTATCCATCATGTCTTTAAAAGCTCCTTACAACTCAACAATAAAAAGGCAATAAACCTCAATTTAAAAATTGGTCACAGGGTATAAATAAACATTTCTCCAGTAAGGATGCAAATTGTCAATAAGCACATGAAAAGATGCTCAACCTTACTAGTCATTAGGAAAATGCAAGTTAAAAATCATGTTGACATATAATTTCACATCCACTACTTCGCTCTTTTTTTAAAAGGCAATAACAAGTGTTATAGAGATGTGGAGAAATTATAACCCTCATACATTGCTAGTAGGAATGTAAATGATGTAGTCACTTTGGAAAATTCCTCAAAAAGCTAAACATAGAGTTATCATATGATAAGCCATTCTACTTGTAGGTATACAACAAAGATGAGTTAAAATGTTTACATGTAAAATATTGTAAATTAATATTTATAGTATTCCTTATAATATCCCCAAAGTGGAAATTACCCAAATGTCCATTAACTCATAAATGGACAAACATATGTTTCATAATTATCATTTGATAAATTGTTCATCCAGACAAAAGGAATGATACAGGTTACAAAATTAATGAAACTTGAAAGCATTATGCTAAATGAAAGAAGCCTGACACCAAAGGCCATGTATTGTAAAATTTCATTTATATGAAATGTCCCGAAGAAATGAGTTTATAGAGATTGAAAGTAGATTTATGTTGTTAGGAGTTGGGGAGAGGAAAGAATGGGGAATGTCTACTAATATAGGATTCCTTCTGTCCTTTCCTCCTGCCTTCCTTCATTTTCTTTTTATGATCCTATAAATATATAATACCAAACACGCTCTCAGACCACAGCACAGTAAAAAAAGAAAAAGACAAAAGAATTTCTCAAAACCATGCAATTACATAGAAATTAAACAACATGCTCCTAAATGCCTTTTGGGTAAATAATGAAGTTAGAACAGATATCAAGAAGTTATTTGACACTAATGAGAATAAAGATATAGCCTACCAGAATCTCTGGGACACATCTAAGGCAGTTTTTAGAGTGAAATTCATAGCACTAAATGCCCATGTGAAAAAGTCAGAAAAATCTCAAATCAATTTAACATCATAACTGAAAAAATTAGAGAACCAAGAGCAAATCAAGCCCAAAGCTAGCAGAAGGGAGAAAGTAATCAAAATCAGAGATGAACTGAAGGGAATCAAGACGTGAAAATCCATTCAAAACATAAACAAATCCAGAAGTTGGTTTTTTCAAAAAAAAAGAAGAAGATAGGTCACTAGCTAGACTAATGAAGAAAGAGAGAAGATCCAGAAGAACATAATAAGAAATAATAAAAAGAATGTTACCACTGACCCCACAGAAATAAAAATAGCCACAGAAACTACTATGAACACCTCTATGCAAACAAACTAGAAAACCTAGAAGAGATGGATGAATTCCTTGACACATACACTCTAATAAGACTGAACCAGGAAGCAATTGAGTCTCTGAACAGACCAGTAACACGCTCCGAAACTGAATCAGAAATAAATAACCAATCAACCAGAAAAGCCCAGGACCAGATGGAATCAAAGCTGAATCTACCAGATGTACTTTAGAAGAGCTGGTAACATTCCCATTGAAATTATTCTAAAAAATTGAAAAGGACAGAGCACTTCCCAACTCATTTTGTGAGGCCAGCATCATCCTGACACCAAAACCTGGCACAGACACAACAATAACAACAAAATCTTCAGGCCAATATTTTTGATGAACATTGATACAAAAATCCTCAATAAAATACTTGCAAACCAAATCCAGCAGCACATCAAAAAGCTAATTGTCCATAATCAAGTAGGTTTCATTCCTGGGATGCAAGGTTGGTTCAACATACACAAATTAATAAATATGAATCATCACATAAAAGAGCTAAAGAGAAAAGCCACATGTCTACCTCAATAGATGCAGAAAAAGCTTTTTGATAAAATTTAACATCACTTTAAGTTAAAAACTCTCAATAATTTAGGTATTGAAAGAACATAGCTCAAAATAATAAGAGACATCTATGACAAAACCACAGCCAACATCATGCTGAATGGGCAAAAGCTGGAAGCATTCCTCCTAAAAACTGGTGCAAACCAGGATCCCTTCTACCAACACTCCTATTCAACAAAGTATTGGGAGTCCTGACCAGAGTGATTAGGCAAGAGAAAGAAATAAAACATTTAATAGAGAGGAAGGCAAATGATTTCTGTTTGCAGATGACATGATCCTATATCCAGAAAACAACATAGTCTCAGCCCAAAAGCTCCTTCAGCTGACAAGCAACTTCAGCAAAGTTTCAAGATAAAAAAATTAATGTACAAAAATTACTAGCATTCCTATACACCAACAGCAGTCAAGTTGAAAGCCAAATGAGGAAACCAATCCCATTCACAATTGTCACACAAATTCCTTTTTAAATGTGCCAGAAAAACGTAAAAAAAACAAATTTTGCACAAGTAAATTAATACCTAGGTGACAAAATAATCTGTACAACAAACTCCCATGACACGAGTTGACCTATGTAAGAAAATTGCGTATGTACCCTCAAACAACATAAAAGTTAAAAAAAAAAAAAAAACTCATTTATCCAAATTCACATAAATAGTTACATAATTCAGAATATAAAGGCCAATATCTGAAATCTGATTATTTAACTTTCTTTTAATAAAATGAAAATAAAGTAGGTATGAGAATGACATCCTGAGAAATAAAATGGTATATATTATTTTATGATATCCTGGAGAATTTATCATATGTACTCTTTTAAGAGTTAATTATGAAGTGAAGCAGTCATCATATTGTATAGAAAATATAAACTTATAATGGAACAGTTATTTACTCCCAAGTACCATTTTCCAATTTACAAATGCAGCATATAACAAGTTTCTGTCCTTTCCCATGTGAAGAAATTGTTTATAGTCCTAACAATATTTTTTCTGAAAGAGATTTAATTATGAGTAGAGCCGTTTTATAAAGACAATCAGAATTGTGCTATTATTTTTATACATAGTTAAGAATTAATGTAAAGGACGCTTCCTGTATAGTTTGGATAATGAAGAAATAAGTCAAGTTCTAGAATGTTCAACGTTATGATTTATTTTACTAAGTACAACTCTAAAAGTTATACAGAACCAAAGTAACCCAGGTCATTAAAAAGCATATTATTTTATAGAACTACGTATGAAAACCATAAAAGAAATAATTTTAAAACTAAATGTAGGAAATCTATAACCACCATCTAAAAGTGGATGTTATCTATAATACATAACAACTTTAATTTACTTGTGCAAAATTTGTTTTTTACGTTTTTCTGGCACTTTTAAAAAGGAATTTCAACTAAACAAAAAAGGTAACATCACCATTACATAGATGGGTTTTAATTAGCAAGCATAATTTCTCTTTATTCCATTACTTTCTCTGCCATCCAGTCTTCACTGGAGAGTTCTCTCTTTTTGAGCTCAAGGATATTTATGTCCAAGCATCTATTGGTTATACCCAAAATTGAACTGAAAAGATAAATCTAGATACAGGTTGAATATCCCTTATTAAAAATACATTCAGATTTTGAAATATTTGTCTATACATAACAAGATAATTTGGAAATGGGATTCAAGTTTAAATACAAATTTACTTATGTTCAATATATACCTTTCACACATAGCCTTGTGGTAATGTAATATAACATTTTAAATAACTTTCTGCATGAAACAAAGTTTTGACTATATTTTGACTGCAACCGAACACATAAGGTAAGGTATGGAATTTTCACTAGTGGCATCACGTTGGCACTCAAAAAGTGTCACACTTTAGAGCATTTTCCGACTTGAATTTTTGGAGAAGGGCTGGTCAACCTCTATAGATATTTTTATCTCCTAGGTCAAAGCAAAAAATTACTTAGTCAAAGGATAAATAATTTCAACACAGAGACTAGATCATCTACTTTCAATTCACTGATTTTTAAAATTTGTCAGAAAATATGCATGTTCAATGGAAAAAAAATCAAAGCATAAATGCAAGTAACTCATAACAATAAAATGCAAGTTGCTAAAAAATAATGATATAAATAATAAGATTACTAAGATATATTTAATTGATCAAATTGATCAATGTTAAAAGTAATAACATTCTGGGTTGGAAAGGATACAAACAAGCCTCCTCAGATACTATATTCTTCAGGAAAGTATAAATTGATATAATATTTTAGAAGGAATTTAACAAAAGTTATCAAAAGCTTTAACACTTTATGTGCCCTATGCCTGAGCAAATGCCCTCTAAGAACTTACGTGGGAGGAAAAATTATGGGTGTGCAAAGAATTTGCCTAAGCTTCTCATTCCAGTGGGCCCAAATACTGGTTTGATCTCAAATGAGAAATAAGGGATATAGATTTCAGTTCAATAGTAATCAAGCTATAATATTGATAGATGCTCTAGAGATGAACAAGAACTTATTGAAAGCTCTTATTTTGAAAATAAGTTGGACTAATAAGTGAGAAATTTCTTTATTTAATAACCAAATGAAACGGTGTTGAGCATGTGATATAAAAGGGATGGTTAAATACTTGGAGAACATAAAATCACAGAGATAAGAGAATGTTTCAGAAAGAAAAGCAGTCAACCATCTCCAGTTTTGCTCAGATGACAAAGAGAGTGAGGACTAGAAGATGTCCTGTCCATTAGGTTTATGATATTAAAGCTGTCAGGGAACTTAGCAACAACTATTTGTTCAGCCACTCCCAGTAAAAGTATTCCTCATGGGCTGGGCACTGTGGCTCACACCTATCATCCCAGCACTTTGGGAGCCAAGGCGAGCAGATCACCTGAGGTCAGGAGTTCGAGACCAGCCTGGCCAAAAAGGTGAAACCCCGTCTCTACTAAAAATACAAAAATTAGCTTGGCGGGTGGTGGCACACACCTGTAATGACAGCTGCTCAGGTGGTTGAGGCAGGAGAATTGCTTGAACCCAGGAGACAGAGAGGGAGGCAAGATGGTGCCATTGCACTCCAGCCTGGGTAACAAGAGAAAACTCTGTCCAAAAAAAAAAAAAAAAAATCCTCCTGGAATTGCTCTTTTCATTATTTTCCTTTTGCAATAAATGTAAGTATTTTTATTCCAAATCAATCAATTTCCAAATTAGGCCTTTTCAAATTAACTTACAGTCATAGTATGAAAGTCAGTCACCATGGTTTGGAAAGGGCAATAGAAGTTTCCTCATCGTGAAACATAAGGGTATCAGTACATTGCTCACCTAAAGTGGATGGCCATACCAAACCCCTTATCACCCCCTCAACCCATTTTACCAAGTCTTACTCATCTCAGATAATTGAAACCCCTTTCAGTTCTTCAGGCCAAAAAAAAATGGAGTCATTATTTCCCTCATTTATTTTGCATTGTACACCCAATGTGTCAGCAAATACTGGGGACTCTATTTTCAAAAGTATACAGAATCTGATTTTGTATTATTCCTTGCTGCTGACATTTGTTCAAATCACTGTCTCCTCACACCTGAATTATTGAAGTAGCCTATTAATTTCTCAGCCTGCTTGCACCTACCTTCCCCCACACTTTGTTCTTAACTCAAGAGCCATCTCTATACATTTTAAATTAGTACTTGTTACTTCTTGGCTTCAATCTGTCTAACTATGTCTGTTCTAACAAAAAGTATTACGCAGTGTCAAGATGACTTTCATTATCTCGCTAACCTCATCTCCTTCTACTTCCCCCACCCCGGACCCGACTCAGCTAGCTGCACTGACAGCCTTGCTGATAATGGAGTGTCCCAGGATGCTTCCTTCCTCAAGACTTTGCAGGGGATTTTTCTCTTTATAACGCTATACTCTCTTTACAAGTTTTCTCAAACTTACCGTTCTCATTGAGACAGTCCCTGTCCATCCTACTTACAATACTATTGTCCACCCCAACCCAACTTTTCCTATTCTTTCTTCACTTCTTGTTTTCAATAAAACATCATTATCTAAAGTTCTATACCTTACCTACTTCTAAATCCCTCGCACACAGAATAGCATTGATGCACAATGGTTGCAAAATTAATATTTCATCAGTGAATGAATCAAATATCCACTGAAATATTCATCATGTTTGGCCCCTAATGAAATGTCTCATGCTGCTTTCTGCCTGTCTTCTTCCCATCCAGAGGTATTTTCTCTGCTCTCTGTTACCCTGGGAGGCAGAAATTATTCTGCTGCTTCACACTTGTCATGGAAATTTTAGCGAGAGTGTCAGAGACCTATTACTCAGCTTGTAGTATATGCCCATTCGTTTAATAGGGTTTTGCAAGCCTTTCCTCTTCTCTTTTTGACCCTGAAAATATATGTGGCATATTGTTACTTCGATGGAGATTTGATTAAAAAAAATAGAGCGCATATTTTTTCTTTCCAGGACTCCACGACATCACTTCCACTCTGCCTTTGCCCATATGCCCTCATTGTGAGAAAAATATTTTTGGGATTCAATTTTTTCTTTCTCTCTTAAGCAAGCAAACAAGCCAACAATCTACAGTTGTTCTCATACCTCTCCATCTCCCTCATTTTTCTATGCCCCATACACAACAACAAAATTTTAAAAGCAAAACAAACACCTAATTACTAGCTGTGCTTTCAGCCACAAATTAAATTGCAAAATTTTAGTAAACTAACTTAGAGTGCATGGTCTATTTTATAGACTTCTGGGATTTCTTTTGCCCTAAACTCAGATAAAATTTTATATGTTATTATTTAGTAAGAAAATACATTGCAATGCTCGTGCAATCAATGTCAACATAATTCGACCCTAGGAAATGCTGTGAAAAGCCCATTTTACCCAAATGCCTGGCATGGAGTAGTCCAGCAGAATTTTTAATCTTGACTGTCCTTTGGAAAGGGGTAACTGGGAGGAACAGGCAGGAAAATGGGTGGAGGGTGGTGAGAGAGACGTTCACAGATTATCCCTCAAGGCATACGGAAGGCAAGAGAGAACACAGACCCAGAGAGCTAACTCAATGATCAGGCCACATGAGGAAATGAAGAAGAATGAGAGATTGAGTCACATGTCATATTTACAGAACTTTCCATGAAAAGTGACTCTAAGATTGACTTTAAAAATTGCCAGAGTAGAAGACTCTCTCTGAATTTACTAAGAGACTAAGAATGTTGCAGGAGAATAAATAATAGCATGAAATTAGACATCATATCACTTTTGCCTAAACTTTGGAATGGAACAAATTTTGCCTTAAAATGTCTTCCCTTCCATTGCATTTCTTAGGGAACATTTATTGTTTTTCTTTGATTTAGGAGTCAGGAGCATATATTTATTCAATGGATTTTATGCAAATCTTACTTGCAATTTAAAACTATTTCAAACACAAAACATATATACCATATTTAGTATCCTTCCCTGTCCATTATTGTCCCTTGGCCTCCCCTATTTGTCTTCCTACACAAGCAGTCACTGACACGAGAATTTCAGTGTGATTAGTTAATTGGGAAGAGATTTCAGTAAACCCTGCTAGGGGAGTGGAAAAGTGAGACAAAAGAAAGGAAACCAGAGGGGTATGTTATTAGGAAAGTTATCAGTTATGAGCAAAGGAGTACCCTGATCTCATGGGGTAATTCTAGGAGACAGCATAGGCAACATTCCTCAGAATGATTCCCATGAAGGGCAAAAGAGTGAAGTATTTAAATGCCATATCCTCATCCATCACAGTTTGAGAATGTCTTCCATGGGTGTTAATTTTAAGGCAATTCTAGCTTACTTCCCTGGAACTGAGCCTGCTCCTGCAGTCAAGAAGAAACCTGAAGCAGAGGGTTGCAGTGATTACAGGAAGCATTCGCGTGAAGGCTCGCATTGAGTGGTCATGGGTGGATCCCAACGATCTGTGGCTACACTTCCTTTACAGAATGGAATAGTAATTTTGTTTGGCTTCATTTGCTCTGTTTCACACTTGCTCTGTAAACTTGCTTAGCTGTTTTCTTTTCTGCTGATTTTCTATTGATTTTGTCATCTTTTAAAAACTCTCTACACCTCCTCATGTCATTTAGAATTTCTGTAGACTATTATTCCTGATTTTACCTTTATCAGAAAATCTGTTGCAGTAACTGGCTATACACATATAAGGCTTTCAATTAGAAAGAGCAATGGATTCCGGAAGGTTATCCATATGGATTTTATAGATTTTTCTTCCATCATTAAGCTACTACTGTCAACTCTCAGTTTGAAATATATTCCATCTTAAAGCAGACTGACTGCAAGAGCAAACCAAGCATGCCATTCTATTCTCTAAGGGAACCATTTGGATAGGGTGTAATCCATCTGTGTAAGCATTACCATATATTCTCACATATTGTGGTTTTCAGTCTCATGCCGTTTACACTGTGGACCTTTCAATAAAAGTGATAGTTGGTACTGAAGTGCTCAGTGTGTGAAATGGTTTTCAGGGAAATCCTAAGGATGGTTTCTCTCAACTCATAACTAAGTAATGAGTTAGATAACTTAGATAGAGACTAGAAATTTCATTTAATAAAACATTATTAGACAAGATTGTAAAAAAAAGAAAATCTTGGTAAATATAGTAGTTCTAGTTTTAAGTTTAAGGGAACTTCATACTATTTTTCATAATGGCTGTGTAAGAATGTAAGTTAGCATAGCCATTGTGATAAACAGTATGAGGGTTCCTCAACTTTAAAATTAGAACTACCACATCATCCAGCAATTCATTTAGTGGACATATATTCAAAGAAAATGAAATCAGTACATCAAAGAGGTGTCTGTAGTCCCATGTTTATTGCAGCATTATTCACAACAGTCAAGATATAGGATCAACCTGTGTCTATCAACAAATGAAGGGAAAAAGAAAATGTGGTGCATATACACAATGGAATATGACTCAGACTTGAAAAAGAAGGAAATTCTGTCATTTGTGACAACATGGATAAACCTGGAGGAGAGTAGGCTAAGTAAACTAAGTCTGGCATGAAAAGACAAATACTGCATGATCTCACTTGTGTATGGAATCTAAGAAAGTCAAGTTCGTAGAAGTAGGGAATAGAATGCTGATTTCCAGAGGCTGTGCTGGGAAGAGAGGAAAGTTGTTTCATGGGTATAAAGTTTCAATTTTGCAAGATAAAAGGTTTTGAAGATTTATCGCAAAACAATCAAGATACTTAATACTACTCAACTTACACTTAAAAATAGATACCCAAATTTATGCTTTTATGACAATTCAATTAAAAATAAAAACAAAAGCTTTATTACAATACTTTCAAACCTTTTGTCAACTGAAAAAAGATTCATTCAGGAATATCTTATTCTTATGGACGTTCTGTTTTGTTACCAAGTTGAATGTAACAATTTAATCATTAGTGAAAAGCTTCTTTAGTTATGAAAATATTTAGGATGTGCTATATGTCCTACAAAGTATTTTTTCCAAAATAAAATCTCATCATGAAAATTTGTTTACTGATGTGCTGCAAATCGATTTTAAAATTGTAAAAAAGCATTCCCTAGAAATTCTGTTTTATTTTATGTATTTATGTTTTTCAGAGAGGGTCTCACTCTATCACCAAGGCTAGATTCCGGTGGCATGTTCATAGCTCACTATGATCTCAGACACCTGGGCTCAAGTGAGCCTCTTGAGTCAACCTTCCAAGTAGCTGACTACAGACACATGCCACCTAGCCCAGCTAATTTATTTAGTTTCTGCTTTGTTTTGTTTTGTTTGTAGGTACAGGGTCTTCCTATGTGTCCAGGGCTGGTCTTGAACTCCGGCCTCAAGGGATCCTCCTGCCTGGTCTCCCAAAATTCTGGAATTATATGTGTGACCCAAAAATTAAAAAAAAAAAAAATTGGAAATAGCAAAAAGGAGACAAAGGGTCTTACAATTAAACAAGGGTATAGAATGTAATTATAAACCAAGAGAAAATATAAGGTTGTAGGTAAATAAAACAATCTTAGAAAAGATACATTGAATTGTGTCATTGATCTTCTAATGATTAGATATAACATTAAAAAATTATGTCATATAGAGTAGCAGGTGATAAAGCAATTTACCTGATACATAAATATTTGGCTGAGAAAAAGAAAGCAATTTTGTGTTAGAAAGTGTGCACATTGCCATTTTTTTATTCAGAAAAGTTAAGTCATAATGGGCAGCAGTAACACAGCCATATGATTTCTATAGGCTAATTTCTTCCAAGTGAACATATAAACTGTGTCTGCATGTAACGTTCTCACTGTCATTAAATCATTCTTAGACAGGAAAACCTGAGAGCTAAAGAAAACATTCATATTTAAGACATCAAAATTGTGGTTCTCTTAACCAAACAGATGACTTAAAAGTAAGTCATCACCGTCACACACATGTAGTCCATATGCATCTGAGAGCAGGCCTGATGAATTTCAAAACATGAGTCTACATGTTTTATTTGGATGGTGAGGAAATATATAACCCAATGAATGTTAGTAATAGCACAACTTACTCTGCAATTTCTGAGAGGATAATAAAGAGCATTATGCAATAATCTCTTTTAATATTAATTTGTAGTTTACTTTCATGTTTCTTTGCACCAACATAGCTACATATTATATTTCTTTATTTATTTTTTAAGATGAATCTATAAAAGCTTTATGTCAAAATCCCATAAACCATAGTTAGTTATCATTTCAGATTTTCTTGTTTTTTTATTTTTATAACTGTGATATGGATATAAGTATTTTTGGATTGATGGATGGATGGATAAATGATAGGTAGATAGATGATAGAGTCTAATAGACATATTTCATATTTAAACAATTAAATTTTATAATAATATTTATTAGATTTCTTCCCAATTCTTTATAACACTAATGCATTATCTTCCTTCTGTTTTCTCGTTAGATTCACTGCTCTAAAGTCAGATGTATAAAAGCTGTGTAAAAAACAATTCCATGGGGTGTGTATCACTTAAAATCCTACAATTCTAGGGTAAATTTAACACTACTTTGAATTACTTTTAGTGACCTTGGATGCAAGTCAATGTGTATCAAAAATAATGGTATAAGACGTTTTCAAATTACAACATCCATCATGTTCCTATTTTTTACCGTGAATCCTGAGAAATTTCTAATGAAATTTCAACATGGAAAATCTTGATCCTAATTGATCAATAAAGGGTCATAGTATCTAATAAGTGGTTCTATACTGTGGTACACTTCAGCACACTCTCTCTAATTTGTGTGATTCTAATTTATTTCATTTTTCTTCTATTTTAAGGGAAATGAATTGAATAATTTTATCATTATGAATCAATCATAATGCATTTTTCCAAGTAGCCAAAATTCTTATGTGGTTTTTCAGAAATGTGTTGAATATAATGTGGTGATTTTAATGCCATTGCTCTGAATTTTACTTGCTGGGCCACAAATAGTAATACTCGTGTTTTTTAGCAAGATGTATTTTATGTACTTAGTGACTTCGATATATGTATGAATTTCAATGTGATTTAAGTGAGAATAAAAACAGCATACATAACTGAAACTGTTTTTCATTATTATTGACTTTCTTAAAGACAAAAACATATTGAATAAAGGCCTTCAAATTCAATTTTATTTGCACTATAAATGATGTAAGAGAAGTATTCTATTATTGTTTATACTTTTGAATAAGATAGTAATTGCTTTGAAAGATGAAGTCCTATCTTGATATTAATACTTTAATTTTTTAATTTTTATTTTTTATTATACTTTAAGTTCTGGGGTACATGTGCACAATGTGCAAGTTTGTTACATAGGTATACAACATGTGCCATGGTGGTTTGCTGCATCCATCACACCATTATCTACATTAGGTATTTCTTCTAATGGTATCTCTCCCCTATCCCTCTAACCCCTGCTATCCCTCCCCTAGCCCCCAACCCTGCAACAGGCCCTGGTGTGTGATGTGCCCCCTCCCTGTGTCCATGTGTTCTCATTGTTCAACACCCACTTATGAATGAGAACATACAGTGTTTGGTTTTCTGTTCTTGTGTCAGTTTGCTGAGAATTATGGTTTATTTAGTGATTCTATATATGCCCTTGACTTAGCAATGAATATTTTTAGAGAAGTAGTCAGATGACCTTCAATTTCTTAATATTGGATATTCTAAATATATCTCATGTCAAATTAAGAAAAATAAATACGGATTTCAATATTGTCTTAGTATTAACTCATCAGTTATTTTTCACATTCTATTCTTTGTTCTTTGACTCTACGTTTTATAAAATGAGCACTTACTTTCTTACCGTGTCTTGTTAGAGTTACAGCTGCTCATGGTAAAAAAAATTTATTTTTTTGGACAATAAAGTCAATATGATGTTAAAAATTTTAAAGTTTATTACTGATAACTTTTTCATATGTATTATTAATGAAGATGAATGAATTTAGAAGTGATCAAGGCTTAGATAATACATTGTTATCCTGTAGAAATTGCAGTTTCACAATTTTGCCTATCACAGTGATATGTATAATTACCCAATGAACTTTATTACATAGTTATAAAAGATGGTTTGTGTTAATACTTAAACAATTTAATAATTATTTCCCCATCAAGGAAAAACTGATGTTTTCCTTCTTAAACTCTGTTGCCTTATTTTAGAAGTAGTTTTATTTCTATTGAATGTTTCACTGATTTTTTCGTTTAATTTTTTAGGAATGACATTTGCTTGTTAACCTTCTCACCTACAGTAATGTAGTTATGTGACAAGGTGTAGCTGTTATATTTATTGTGACACTCTTTTTTGGATCACTACCTAAAAACTGAGAAACAGTCCCAAAAAACTAAAGAAGGAGAATACATTTATATCCTTGCTGATACTCTTTCAAGCCATCCTTTCCAGTTCCACCTAAAGGCTCCTAATCCCTTGTAATTCCCTCCACTATGCAACCATGATAATCACATCTTTGATACCTAATCAAAATCCAGGTACTATATTAACATTATTTTCTTAGCTTATTTCAAAACATTATTTAGCCTTCTTCTGAATGTTTATTTACTTCATCTTTTTATTTTGCATTCTATAGTATTTGACACCAAATCAAACACCCCCTTCTTGTCACAGAGACATAGGTTTTAGAATGGTTGTAGATGTGTGGCTTTATTTCTGAGGTCTCTGTTCTGTTCCATTGGTCTATATATCTGTTTTGGTATTAGTACCATGCTGTTTTCATTACTGTAGCCTTGTAGCATAGTTTGAAGTCAGGTAGCTTGATGCTTCCAGCTTTGTTCTTTTGCTTAGGATTGTCTTGGCTCTATGGGCTCTTTCACATAAAATTTAAAGTAGCTTTTTCTAATTCTGTGAAGAAAGTTAACAGTAGCTTGATGAGGATAACATTGAATCTATAAATTACTTTGGGCAGTATGGCCATTTTCACTATATTGATTCTTCCTATCCATGAGCATGGAATGTTTTTCCATTTGTTTCTGTCCTCTCTTATTTCCTTGAGCAGTGATTTGTAGTTTTTCTTGAAGAGGTCCTTCACATCCCTTGTAAATTGTATTTCTGGGTATCTTATTCTCTTTGCAGCAATTGTGAGTTGGAGTTCACTCGTGATTTGGCTCTGTTTGTCTATTACTGGTGTATAGGAATGCCTGTGATTTTTGCACAAGAAAAATGTATATGCATATATACATTCCTGAAATGTGTGAATAGTAATTTCTGCCTTATTTGACAGTTATTCTAATGTACTATTCTATAAGTTGCCATTTTAAAGTCAATATCATATTTTAACGATGTATTCATATTAATGCATGCCATTATAAGCCATTAATTTTCATTACAGTGATTCTTTCATGTCATATCTGTATCAATTATTATTAAGCATCCATCTGAGAGAGAACATTTGGGTGTATATTCCTGTATTTCATTATTAGCAACAATACTAGCACGAACATTTTTTAACCTCTCTAGGTTTTCCTCTGTACAATTTTCTGTAGTTTGTAAATGCTGGAGAGGAATTGCTAGGACATAAAAATTTAACAGCTTTATTATGCTTCATTTCTTCCTTTCAAGTTTTTATTGTTTTATTCAAGACAGTATAATCTTTTCTTTTCTTTTCTTTTGCTCTTCTTAATACATTTCAGAATAACTTTATGAAGTTCTATGGAATTCCTATTGGGATTACGATTAGAATTTCATTCAATGTGTGGTTCTATTTAGGAAAAAATAACATCCTCATTGTACTGATTTCTCCTTTGCCTAGGGAAGATAGAATACATATATTTTTCCATTGATTTACATCACATTATCGTATGTACCAAAAGGCATACTCCAAGTTGTTTGTAGCACTGGTCCACTGAAGGCACAAATCTTCTTTTCAAACAGCTTGAAAATTCTATGATTAAGTTCAGTAATGTGTAAAGCAAGACCTCAGTCCTTCCCTCTAGAAGATAATCTTAAAAGAGCAGAATGGACAGATTATAGATTTAGGATTCAGACTGTATGGCTCTACCACTGATTGCCAAGGCACACAGAAAGACTGTCCATTTGATTGTTCTTTCCAATCTTACCTCAAATAAGCCCAAATGATGATGATGGGAAATTTCAACCTAAATGCCTGTCTTTCTCTGGGTCATTATAGAAAGCAGTTTGTCAGTAGCAATGTCTTAATTTAGTTCTGTGATGACTGGATAAATATGATGCTGCTGAACTTTCATATCACAATGAGAGCAGTCCAGTATCAAAGATATAATTATTTTGTGGTACTAAGTGACTGTATTCAAGAGTAAAGTGCTCTCTAGATTTTTGATATATTGTCAGTTCAGATTTCCCTGAAAATGCATTTCAATTGGAAACTTTCCAACTACTTCTTAAATACTCTTCACAATTTTACAAGTTGACTATATGCTATCAGATGGCAGATTTCCTTTAATGCATTTCTTATTTCCCCAGTTACCTTTCAAGTAAGTTCATTTTTATCTGGTCTCATATTTAGCTCTTTACCTTGCTGTGCCAAAATATTTCAATTCATCTCCAGAATGTCTATGTCTGTGAACCTCTTCAAGCTCAGAGGGAAATTTAGAAACTGCAAAGACCAAGAAAGAAATATCAAATGTTCTCTCTACTTTGAATCACTTTAGTGATAAGGGTAGAGAAATTACCTGTCATGTAACTCTAAATTAAATTTATTGGGAAAAAAAAAACAGCAATGACTTTCATTTTCTCCTTGTGAGCAATATGTCCTTGCTGTCCTCCAAATTTTATGTATTTTCTTTGTATCTGGCCTTTTAATTATAATTAGTGGAATAAAATTTTCATCTTCTTTACCAATTCATCTTTCTAAATTTTAATACATAATGCTATATTACATATAATATATGTAATATTTTAAACAATATACAAATAATTGTATATACTCATATGATATTTAAACAATCGAGTATGCTTAGCATTATTGGCAATTGATTTGGTAACAGTGAAAACAAGAATTACAGATTATCTCAAGATTAATATTGTTGCTCTAAAGAAGTTTTCCTCTTTTGTGAAAATCCATTGGAAAGGAAATGGAAATATAGTCACAAGGAACAGATTGTAAACTGAAAACCGTTTAAGCCTAATACAGAATCAACAGAATTCTGACAGGCAAAGTACTTTTGATAATGTATTGATGAATGTTTTTCAGCTGTTGGCATTCCTCAGTGCATATGGATAGACACAGATATCTTGTCACCAGAGGCAGATGAAATAGCAGGAGGTCATTGCACCTGCTGCCCATATCTGTCAATACTTGGCTTTTGTGCTGCCAGGCTACTCCAGAGGTTTGTGAGGGCCTAGAAATATTCTTTTCAAGCTGTGAGTAGGATGGCCTGTTTTGTTTTTTGTTTTTTTATAACAGCAACTGCTGCTATGTGGATATGAGATAAAATAGGTAAGCTCTTGCCGTTCTCTTTAAAACCATGAAAATTTGCTCATTCTTGCAGGACTAGCCCCTCTTCTTCATTCACCGTCTCATCCTTTCCCCAGCCTACACCTCCACATCCATTTTAAAGTAAAAATTAAATAAAGAAATGGAACGTTTTCCACTGATTTTTCCAGGCAGGCTTAAGTTAGGTAATGCAAACTACACTCTATTTTGGTCCAAAGAAACATTCTATGCAGAATGGAGAAAGCTGATAATAAATTGAAACCTGATCAGTAGGAAAGAAAACAGTTAAGAAAGAAAACACTTAAGATCCTTAAACTTGCTGCCTCTGCATGGTCAGCAGCAGGGTGTTAAAATAGAAGATTGAGACAAGAAAGAAAAAAAGAGAAAAATAGATCTCCTTTATAGATTTTGCAACGGATTGAGTAAATAAGCCAAATGGTGATGGCGAATATGAAATCTACAGCAACCACTAGTGCTACTGCTGACCACCAGTGAAGGCAAGCTCCCCTCAGTTGAATAATGAAACAGCAGGAGCTCTCTATAAAGGATTCATGACAAAAATAACAGTGTATTTATTATGAATAGCATATACTGCCTGAAATAAGAAGAAATCTTTCAGGAGAGACTAAAAATTCCGTGGGTCCTCATTACGGCAGTCAACATGAAGAATAGAGGAAAAGTGAATGAATACTTCTTTCCATTTGAATGAAGAATGAGGATTTAAAAAAAAAAAAAAAAACCCAGAGCTTGGCTTAATCGAGCTTCTTTGCTTTTTAAGAATGTTCACAATTAATCAAACCTAAGAGTGCATTGTGAAAAGCACTACACTTTTATCCTTACTTCATGATGCCATGTTTACTTTCATTTATGAATGGCCCCACATGTTACTGCAGATCTGTCAGAGCCCTTTGAGACCTGGCAAGCATTTGACAGAGGAATACAGAAACATGGAGCTGTTACAGATCTTAGTTACGTTATAGTTCACTCCATTTGTTTGACAGATGCAAATACAGTCCAACAGGAAGTAATCAAACTTCTTGAAGTTTTCATGTGTCATGTTTATCTCTACATTTTTATTCTTGAGTGTAGTGTTTACCAGCTATGTTTTAATATTCAACACAGAAAACATACCTGTTTTTTCCATCTTGTCTTCTTGCTTCTGTTTCACCTTTTCTTCTTATGTTAAAATCTTGCAGAATAGCCATCTCACACCAGTTAGAACAGCAGTCATTAAAAAATCAGCACAAGATGGAAAAAACAGGTATGTTTTCTGTGTTGAATATTAAAACATAGCTGGTAAACACTACACTCAAGAATAAAAATGTGGAGATAAACATGACACATGAAAACTTCAAGAAGTTACTATTAATATTGATTGCATTTTCCTCAAGCTGGAATACATTTCCCTATCAGAAAGTAACAATCGCACACATTTTACTCAGTAAGAAAGCTTTTCTTAAACTAATTAAATGTGCATTCCTTTCTGCATTGTGTGTGTATTCATATATACACATAAATACACATGTATACTTATATATGTATATACACATATACATATATAAAAGCATACAAAGTATTTGTACATATACACACAGAGCTGAAATATTCAAACATTATATAAAATAAGGATAAAATAAAACTTAAAAGTATGCTTCCCCAATTGCTCCCACCAACCATAAGCCTAACACCCAAGAAAGTAATTGTTTCCTGTGAATACTTTGAGATTGTAGATAGTGTCAGTGTTGAAAATAATTTACAGAAAAACTGACCTGACCCGAGGCTCCCAGACAACAGCTGCCAACCACTTCTACACTCTTGATTAAAACCACCTTTGAAAAAACCTTCAAAATCAGAAACAACGTATCTGCCTTTCTCACTTTACTAAAAAAAGCAAAACTATAAAATGTTTTAAGTGAGATTATAATAGGCTTGAAGAATAGAGTTTTTACACCAGCTTCTCAGGCTGCTGAAAGACCTAATCATATCAGCATGAGCCCTCTCTGCTTCAGGCCCATAGACGGGTTGTAATGGGATTATCTGAGAAGCTGGCATAAGCCTCTAGGAGGTTGGAAAACTGACAGATCAGGGGATTATGGTTGGTGAGTTTCTCTATTTCAACAGATAAGGTGCTGCCACGAATGGGCATGCACTCTTTGGGCAGAGAATGAGTGTTTTCTTCAGACCACATACACGCTTCCTGCAAGAGAATACTTTTGTAAAACTATCTTAGATCCTACCTAAGAAGGCTGCATATTAGCCGAAAATACATGGAGGTGTCTGCACAATGTTTATACAAATAGAATCATAAACAATCGACTTGAAGAAATATAATAATTGCCACCAAGATGCGGCTGGGCGCGGTGGCTCACGCCTGTAATCCCAGCACTTTCAGAGGCCAAGTAGGGTGGATCATGATGTCAGAAGTTGGAGACCAGCCTGGCCAATATGATGAAACTCCGTCTCTCCTAAAAATACAAAAATTAGCTGGGCATGGTGGTGGGCACCTTGAATCCCAGCTACTCAGGAGGCTGAGGCAGGAGAATTGCTTCAACCCAGGAGGCTGAGATTGCAGTGAGCCAAGACATGCCATTGCACTCTAGCCTGGGAGACTGAGTGAGACTCTGTCTTAAAAAAAAAAAAAAAAAGAAAAAAGAAAAAAAAAAGATGCCAGATAGAGCATTTTTTAAATCTGTCAAATGCAGAAAATAGCAACACTAGTCTATTGAAATACTAACTAAGGAAGAACTTTCCTACTCCGATTTATCACATGGTAGGGATGTCACTAAATATTATGTGATGAATGCTTCTACTCTGGACAAATCTTGGTGTACTCTGTGCCATGGACATTAGAATGCCAGGTCTTTGCTCAGACACATAGAGTCATTCTTTTCAAGTCCCAGAGAAACCATCACATTGCACATTTTCCTGACAAAGCAGTTCTTATCAGCTTTTTTGTATATTACACTTCTTCAGTTTGTGTTCTTTAGTTATATTCCACAGGGCTGGTGTCTGAGTCAAAACAGGTCATTCATTTGTCCAGGGTATAGTAAGACGTGTTGAACCCAGGCAATTCCTTAGGCACTCAATAAGATACGAAAAGTTCACATATTCTCTAATGCCATATGATGGGAACCTAACTCAACCTAACTAGTCTTATTAATGCCCCCCCCTCTCTCTCTCTCTCTCTGCTCTGCCATTCTGAGCTATTCCAGTTAACTCTTTACATTCAGAATTCTGTAAGCTAATAGTCAATATTATCAATGCCTTTGGAAGTCATCAAAACTCAAAGAGACCTCCATCAAGCGCTCACTACCCTCTGCCCTGTGGGACTGGAGTAAGCCTTAGCTGGAGTTGTAATACAACTCAACAGTTTTCAGCTAGGAAATTAATTTTCATTTCCCCTTAATTGTAAGTATCCTAATTTTTATAAATTCTTCTCTTAAAATCCTCCTACCCTTTCTTGAAATAAAATCAGCATCTTGATTCTCAAAGTGATAAGATGGAACAAAGCAAAATATTCAGGCCAATAACAATTTCATTTTTTTTGGAATTTCTAGTATTTTCATAAACACTAGAAATTGGTGATGGGTTTAAACACCAGAAATTCTCCTCGCAACCCTCTATTCCTGAGAAGGGATAATTAAGCCATGTTCTGTGATTTCTTCTTAGAACCTATGTGGAATTGTTAGGCCCACTGCGTGTGTGTGTGTGTGTGTGTGTGTGTGTGTGTGTGTGTGTGTTTTTATCTTTTATAAGTTGAGGGGTACCTGTGGAGGTTTGTTATATAAGTAAACTCCTGTCACAGTGGTTTGTTGTATAGATTATTTTGTTACACAGGTATTAAGCCTAGTACCCAATAGTTATTTTTCCTCATCCTCTCCCTCTGCTCTCCCTTAAACTTCCAGTAGACCCCAGTGTGTGTTGTTCCCTTGTATGTGTCCAAGTGGTCTCATCATTTAGCTCCTACTTATAAGTTAGAATATGTGGTATTGGGTTTTCTGTTCCTGCACTAGTTTGCTAAGGATAATGGCTTCCAACTCCATTCAAGTTTCTGCAAAGGACATGATCTTGTTCTTTTTTATAGATGCACAGTATTCCATGGTTTGTGTGTACCATACTTTCTTTATCCAGTCCACCATTGACAAGTATTTATGTTGATTCCATGTCTTTGCTGTTGTGAATAGTGCCACAGTGAACATACACATGAATGTGCCTTTATGATAGAATGATTTGTATTCCTTTGGGTATATTCCTAGTAAAGGGATCGCTGAGTGGAATGGTAGTTCTGTTTTTAGGTCTCTGAGTAATTACCACACTGTTTTCCACAATGAGTGAACTAATGTATACTCCCACCCACAGTGTATAAGTGTTCCTTTTTCTCTGCAACCTTGCCAGCATTGGTTTTTTCTTTTTTTTTTTTTTTAACTTCTTAATAATAGCCTGACTGGTATGAGATGGTATCTCATTGGTTTGGATTTGCATTTCTCTAACAATTAATGATGTTGAGCTTTTTCTTATATGCTTGTTGGCCACATGTATGTCTTCTTTTGTTAAGTGTCTGTTCATGTCCTTCACCTTCTTTTTAGTGGGATTGTTTTTTCTTGAAAATTTGTTTAAGTTGCTTATAGGTTCGGAATATTAGACTTTTGTCAGATGAATAGTTTGCAAAAATTTTCTTCCATTCTACAGGTTGTTAGTTCACTCTGTTGTAGCTTTCTGTGCAGAAGCTCTTCAGTTTAATTAGATCTCATTTGTCCAATTTTGTTTTTGTTGCAATTGCTTTTGGCATCTTCATTATAAAATGTTCGCCCTTTCCTATGTCCAGAATGGTTTTGCCTAGGTTGTCTTCTAATATTTTTATAGTTTTGGGTTTTATATTTAGGTCTTTAATCCATTTGGAGTTAATTTTTGTATATAGTGTAAGTCAGGGGTCCAGTTTCAGTCTTCTGCACATGTCTAATCATTTATCCCCAGACCGATTTATTGAATTAGGAAATCATCCCCCATTGCTTGTTTTTGTCAGCTCTGTCAAAGTTCAGTTGGTTGTAGGTGTGTGGCCTTATTTCTTTGCTCTCTATTTTGTTCCATTGGTGTATGTGTCTGTTTTATACCAGTACTATGCTGTTTTGGTTAGTGTAGGCCTGTGGTATAGTTTAAAGTTAGGTAGCATGATGCTTCAATCTTTGTTATTTTTCTTAGAATTGTCTTGGCTATTTGGGCTCATTTTGGTTCTACAGAAACTTTAAAATATTTTTTTCTAGTTCTGTGAAGAATGGCATTGGTAATTTGATAGGAATAGTATTGACTCTATAAATTGCTTTGGGCAATATGGCTATTTTAACAATATTGATTCCTACTCTCCATGAGCATTGAATGTTTTTCCATTTGTTTGCGTCATCTCTGATTTCTCTGAGCAGTGTTTTGTCATTTTCATTCTAAAGATCTTCCACCTTCCTCATTAGCTGTTTTCCTAGGCATTTTATTCTTGTGACAATTGCAAATGGGAGTGCATTTTTTTATTTGATTCCCAGCTTCCCTCTTGTTGGTTTATGGGAATGCTAGTGATTTTAGTTTGTTGATTTTGTATCCTGAGATTTCACTGAAGTCATTTATCAGCTTAATATTTATTTTTTTTCTCTTGCTTGATTGCTCTGTCCAGGACTTCCAATGCTATGTTCAATAGGAGTGGTGAGACAGGACATCCTTGGGTTATACTGGTTTTCAAGGGGAATTCTTCCAGCTTTTTCCCATTCAATATGATGTCTGCCCATTCAGTACGACATTGGCTATGGGCCCACTGTTTTAAGCTCTAAGACTTTAGATGGATTGCTAGAACACCCAGACTAGGAGCTGTTCCACATTTCTTTCTTTCTTTCTTTTTTACATTTTTATAGCCACTAATAAGGCATTTGTTATCCTGTAGAAAGAAAGCACTTATTGATAAGGATTTAATAATCACTGAAATATACCACTCACGTTTTTAGTTCCAAGAATACAGCCAATATCAACAATACAGCAGATATCAAGAAGACCAAATTGTTTCTGTGGGGCTGTATTCACTTATTCATTAATTTATTACATTCCATAGGCAATCAAGAGAAAGGAAATTATGGAACACAACTGTTCTAGATATACAGTTGGGTAAATTAATCAGGGTGATATAAGACAGAGAGTGACTAGGGTGGTCTTGGAAGATAATCTCAAAATCCAAATAACAAGAAGGAGCATGTAAACATTTAAGGACAGCAAGTGCAAAGGCCTTAAAGCAGAATGTGTAGTGTGTCTGAGAGCATGACTAAAGTAAAGTGAGCACTGGCTTTGATGAGAGGATTAAAGGATTAACAGTCTCCTGAAGGAGGCTACATACATAACCAATGGTCTAACTGAGGCCTAAGCCACAATAGGCCCTACATTCAAATGTCGCTAGAAATGTGATTAGTTTCACATAGTTGAATAAACCTAAAAGAGTAAAGGTAGTTTCCTGAGATATCTAATATGTATCCAAGGAAGTAGCTTAGTTTAATAAGGCTTAGTCCCAAAGCCATGCCTTAAGGAAGGTTAACTCCAGGCTTTGAGATAACACTACACTTTCATGGTCAGTAACATATCATATTGATGTAAAGAAATTGTGCAAAATTTCTCAGTCTTCTCGGTATAACTGGGAAAATGGCAGTATAGTTCCATGCTCACCAAATTGTGGTGAAACATTTTTTGATGAATGAGCAAAATACTATTTATGAACATATCAGAAAGTAGGGTCTGGGCTCTCAGCACAGTCGTGAAGGGAATTATAATATGGCACCATAGGGTGACTTCTTAAATGATCAGGGTAGATAGATAGGTAGGTAGCATTATGGGAAAATGAATACATCAAGGAGTATATCCTCCATATAGCTATTGTTCTAAGTGTTGACCATGCATTCACATGTTTAATTTTAAGAATGACCCAATGGGTTACTTACAGTCCTAACCTTACCTAAAGTTGCATAGCAAATAGATGGGAGGTCTGGAAACTAGACCTTTGAGACAAGGTCCACCTCCACTGCCCAGGCTGGAGTGCGGTGGTGTGACCTCGACGCACTGCAACCTTCTCCACCAGGGATCAAGCCATCCTCCCACTCAGCTTCCCGAGTAGGTGAGTCTACAAGCTCACACCACCACATCTGGAGAACTTTTTTTATTTTTTCTATAGAGAGGATTTTGCCATGTTACCCAGGCTGGTCTCAAACTCCTGGGCTCAAGTGATCCACCTGCCTTGGCCTCCCAAAGTGTTGGGATTACAGGGGGTAAGCCACTACACCCAGCCAGGATCCTTGTTCTACCCATTATATTGTACTGTCTCTCACATAGGGTGTGAAACATGAGTGTGTACCAAACCTCCACCTCACATTGATTTACAGATCTCTGCTTTAAATTTCAAATGCAGAAATAATAATGCTCTGGTAAATAAGTACAAACAATTATAAATGAGATAAGGCATTCTCCTTTGAAGACAGTATTAGATTTAAAAGATCAAAATACATTTTGAAATTTACGTCATCATAAAGTAGATCATACATTTCTGGCAGTTCTCCATTTTGCCATATTTGGGCTTCATTTGAAGTTCATGGATGATCTCTTTGTGCAATACATTTCTAGTCACACCTTCTACTGGTAGCTCGATATCTGGTGAGCTCCATGTTTTCCTTCAGCCCCCGTACAGAGCTCACATCTTTCAGGAAGCCTTTTCCAGGTACTGCAGCCTTGGTTGGGTGTCCTGTTTATGTACTCTGAAACATTTCATTTATTAATATAATTTTAGAGCAAAATATGTATTTTCAATAGAAAATTCCTCAGCTTATATGACTCATGCTTTTGGAGAGTAGTACAAGCTATATATTGATACAGATACACACACAGAGAGAGAGAGACATATTTATATAATATATACTGTGTTTATGACCTAAGTGACAATAAGCTATTAAAGGTGTTAGTGATATCAGAGTTCTAGCATTTACATTTCGAAGTTGTAAGGGAGAACAACTGTTTCCCATAATGCACCTGAGGTCACCAGGTACCATCGTCAGTGTAAAAAAGGAAACCACTATAAAGCCTGCTTTTTCTGTTAATCTTTTCTAACATCAGAATAGTATCAAGGAATGTAGGAACGATGAGGTTAACACAAATTATATGTAGAGTAGAACATAATTGAGTATGAAAATGTAAATATAAAACTATTAATTTCTTCAGAAATTTGGCTTGCAACCTTGTTCAGGCTGCTCAACCACCCAAATATCTCTCCCTGGAGAGTCCTCTGCTAACCTGAGGCCTAATATACAAGAAGCTAAAAGTCTCCACTGAGTGGAGATTTTTGTGGATAATTGTTCTGTAACATTTAATTTTTTTCTCAAGTTTTTATCTTTAGTTCTGTGGCTTAAGATTTAATTTTAAAACTGTTTTTAAATGGCAGTGCTATTTTATCATGCCCTGTGACTTTCTTTCTTTCGTAAAATAAATAAGTATGTACTGGGAAGATTTAGATTAGTTGGGTTTTTTTCTGATTTCATTTAGTTTTGTATTTACCAGGTTATCTCATGTCATGTAAACACTGGGCAGAGTATTATTTATTTTGTTCAAGGAATGAATAGCATATACTGAAAGCTAAACTGGGAAACAGAAACTACCTTTATGAAGAATGAAGGCAGAAATTCCAGCCAAATTAGGATGCATGAAATGTGGAAAATTACTGTTTGAACATTTAACTGAGGAGTAATATAACTGTTCTCAGGAATACCTGTGTTGGATGATTTATAGTTTTTGACTTGCTTTTGATCTTCATAATTATATTTTCAGTTTAAGGGTAATTTACTTAAACCTACATGGGACAATTTTAATAGAAATGTACAATTGCATTGTTAAATTAGCAATTTAAACATACCAGCTCCCTGTTTTAAATGCATAGCTTTGATGACTGTAAATGTTTTGTTCATAATTATTGCCCTCATAATTCATATAGGCTGAAAGTGTAATGAATTTGTGGAAACCAGAGTAGCTAATAGTACCATTCCTGCAGCATCTCCAAATTAAATCTCCAAAGGCAAGTTTAATGTAGGGCCAAAAATCTCTACTTGGAAACTAGAAATTTTGCAATGTTATATAACTTACTTGGTTTACAGCATTTCCAACATCAGCAATTATGTATTCAGTGTGTAATTCGCTGATTCAGGCAATTATCCTCATTCGAATAAGTGGGCATAGAAATGTAAAAATCACTAAGATTGAACAATTTTCAATTATTAAACTTCTCTGCAAGAAGACTAACTGCTGGTCGAGAAAAAACACCTAACTCTCTTGTAAGAGACTTTCCATGTCACTGAGTCGGAATTTTGATGCTGAAACATTTGTATAGCATATATTTAAATTGCACAAACATTCTGAGGTATACTGTGACAAAGTTAAACTCTCTTGCCACAGAGGAAACCTATGCAGCTGCTACCTGTGTAATATTTGTGTGATGTCTGATTTCCGGGCATTCCCCTCCCTGGGGACCAAGAAGCAGATGTGGAAGTGATTCCCGGAACGCCTCTGCAGCTGGAAGGTCACGTGACAGCTATGGAGAATCTGTGCTTTCCTCAAGAGCTCCCTGCCTAGCATCCTGGATTTAGGCTCTGCATTAGACGCAGTGAACATCCGGAAAGCATGAAAAGCCGATGGACTGTGTACATTTCTCCTTTAGGAGATTTCGTTTCTCTCAGGAGATAATGCTGAGGGGGATCCTGCAGTTTCCTTCTCTGTGAAAGGAGTAGGAGGCAGGCAACAGTCCACTCAAGGCAAAGTGAGGGAGAGAACAAGAGGGTAAACCCGCACCAGTCCCTCTATCCCACAGCCTTTCTTTACCAAATCAAACCCATGCTTGATGGTGTGTTACTCAGGAAGATGACTTCTTTAAGACTCACCTAGAAATTCATAGGAAGGAAGGAAGGGAGTATCGAAATAAATCCATTTAAAACAAAGTCAAATAATTTAAGAAAGTAAAAGAAAATGAATGTTGGAAACCAAATGGTCTAAAATGATTTTTCAGATCCCAGTACTTTGGGACGCCGAGTTGGGCGGATCACAAGGTCAGGAGATCAAGACCATCCCGGCCAACATGGTGAAACCTTGTCTCTGCTAAAATTAAAAAAAAAAAAAAAAAAAAAAAAAAAATTAGCTGGGCACCTGTAGTCCCAGCTACTCAAGAGGCTGAAGCAGGGAAATCTCATGAAGGTTACAGAGAGCCAAGACTGCACCACTGCGTTCCAACCTGGGAGACAGCAAGACTTTGTCTCAAAAAATAAAAATAAAATAAATAAATAAATAAATCATAAATAGCTCGGATCTGGGACTTCTAAAGGTCTGGATTAGGCCTTCTTATACTGGAAATAAATATGCAGAAAAGACTAGGTAAAAGACAGAGTCTGACAAAGATTGTTTAAAAGATTTAATGCAGACACTATATACAGAGGACATTAATAAGGGTGTTGAGAGGCTCCAGAAACTAGCAACTGTGAGAGGATATTAGTAACCTAAGCCTTAAAGGGCTAAGGAAAGAAGTAGGGCAACCCCACCTCCCCCAGAATGATAGCCTCCATGTAATTAATATGATAATGAGTTTCTAGATTTTTTTTGGAATTTAAAGCAAAAGAGACCACTAAGGAAATGTGGCAATACTTGCAGATGGCTTCTCTCTAATTTATACCTTGCTGCCATTATTATAGGAAAACTACAATGAGTGCTCCATAAAATCATGTTCAAACTTCTTTGGCATAAAAATAAACAAAAACATAAAACAGTATGTGGTCAGAAAAATAAAAGAGCTACAAGGCTTTGGGGACCCAGAATATAAGTAAACAGGGAAAGTATGGACGGCATTGCAGAGGAAGGGCATTTGATCTGTACCTTGCCACAAGATTAGGAATTTAACTTAAAGAGATAAATAGAAGTAATTGTAAGGGTGGCTTGGAAATGTTGAAGATACTTGAGAACAGTTAACAAATTGGAGTCTTCCATGTACTTACTTAGAACTTACTTAGAACAATCCAGAAGACAATTGTCTAATAAACTAATTAAATTAATTATAGCTGGGACCCTTTCTGACATATCTTTATTTTGATTTTTCACTCTACTATACTACCAAGGACTTTCTGGTATATCTTGATTACCAAGTGAAGAACAGGAGAGCTATAAAAATGTTAACACTCCTATTAACAACAGTTTATAGTTTTACATTAACTTTCAAAGAAAACCAAGAAGTATTTCTGGGCAAACATTTGGGTGACTACATGTGATGTAAATGCACCTCAGCACTGTCTAACATTAAATGTAAAATGTGTTACTTTATCAAAAAGTCTGTTTTTTGTTTTTTTAGCTTTTAGAATAGTTCACTAAAACTCAGTAAATCAGCTAATCTCTAAAATGATTCTAGCAGAACTTCAGCTGGATGAGTAAATATTTTCCTAACAGCTGGCATTACATTATGAACAAATGTTTTACATTTATTCATTCTAATTGCACCCATCTCCCCAATCAAACAATGAAGGTTTAACTCTACAGTTGATGATTTCTTTTCTGTTTGTCAGAGAACTCAATAAATACTCTATATTATGAAGATATCAGGCCAACTGGCTATCATGATGGATGGAATTTCTTTTAAATAAAAGTATATTTTTGCCAGGGAAGAGATTTCTAAAAATCAGATGTATTAAGGGTTCATCCCTGAAGGACAGCTTCATACATCTTTCTCTCCCTAGAAGACCAGCGAGTTCTAAACTTTCTGGAAAACCATGGTGGCTCTGCACTACCAGAAAGCAAATGATGCAAAGTGAAGCATATGGCCTAGCACAGGAAATTCATTTTCATTTTTTACACACCCTTACATCACTTTTAGGGCCAAATTTTGCCCTGGGATACTTAATTCTCATTGAATTCAAAGGCTGCTGCCTGCTGTGAGGTAAATGTGACTATAATTTTTAGAAAGCCTTATTTCTTAAACAGAAAATAGCTCAGAGAACTCATGAATGATCTGCTATGTACACTAAAATAGTCACATAAATTCCAGGGACACATTTTCTAGTTCTCGGGCTTTGATTCATTTTAGCTTATATTTGCAAAACAGGAAACAGGTGATTATCTGGACAGATTCGAGCTTTCAAATTTTGTTTGATCTTTCCAGTGAGGAGAAGTCAATTGTTTTATTTTCTAAAAGAGCATAATTGCCATAATTATGTACCTGTCATGTAGAAATTACCTGAAAAGACAATACTCAATTGATAAACTCTTCAATAGGATTTCATAAACTCACAAGTACCACAGGTTCTGTCTGTGCATCCGGAAATATGACGAATAGACAGAGTGGTATATTGTACAATCTATCAGGCTATAGAATACTGTGATAAATGAATCTATTAACACATAATGTTCCCATTTACTCTAGAATTATCTTCAGACTGAATTATAGGTTAAATTTTTCCTCCTTAACCCTCCAAAGAGCAGCTTATAAAATAATATTAATCACCATAACACTAATTACTAGAAATATCTATTATAAAGATGTGAACCTATTCAGATTTTGGGGGGGCAAATTTTCTAATTAGAGATGACGTTTAATTAGATATGCTCAACATGCAGGCTGTAGCCTTCAAATCTGAGACTGAACTCTGTATCTTTTTTTTTTCCAGAGATACATGGAATTAAAACCTTCACTTACCAAACATTTCTTACCAAAGGGGACAGTTATTGAGACAAGTTGATTGAAACTCTAATTGCATTAGGTCTTTTATTTTTATTACCCATCAACAGTAAATTAATGACATGAAGCCACTTGGACACAAAACTTCATTTCTCCAGCATCTGAACTTAGGCCAATTACTTACCCTCTTCTTCATTTAATTGCTTCATATGTAAAACTGAGGTAAAATGGCATCAACTTCAAAGTGTCATTGCAAGTTTTAAATGAAGGAATATAGTAATATGTAAAGTGCCTAGGACAATGCCTGGTAAATAATAGGTATTCAATGGAAAGATAATTTCATTTTCATAAATCATACAGATTTCAGTAGACACATATTTAGCCTTTTTATAATTCTTCCATAGACTGATGTTTATCTTTGTAGATATACATGCAATGTTCAGCACTGGTTGTTGCTGTGTCTACTGGCTTCATTTAAGGAGTTTGTGACATGCTTTTATAAATAACGTAAAAACATGGAGACTGAGGTGGAGAGACCCCCAAGGGACAATAGCAAATCTCCACTAAAGCTGTAAATAGAACACCAGAGTTTTAACTTCCAGTCCAGTGCTCAGACTAATAGGGTAGGCTTTGCTTCCTCTTCCGTGGAAACATTCTAAGTTTTCTTTAAAGTGAAGATATTCTTCACAGGCTTAGAATCACCTACAATTATTCACATGGGGACTCTCAGCAAAGATGTGGTAAAGGTTCTAGCCACATGCCCCCTCTACAGGGCCTGAAGCTTTGTGCCTCCTCAGAGCTGTCAAAAGAGCTGCCACAGACAATTTTGCTTTCAGTGTCCCTTGCAAAATTGCAAACTGGATTCTTTTGTTGTTGTTGTTGTTACTGTCAAAAATTAGTAAAATGTCATGTTTCTCTCTTGGTGGATACAACTCGAAAAGCTGCTGTAAGAACACTTTGTTCATATATATGCTAGTCAGATTATACAAATTATGTAAAGTGATAACATTAATCTTTCCCTTAGCCCTATGCTTGTGGGAAATAATGGTGATTAAGAAATAATCCCATCATTCTGTGCTCCCCAAACGGCTTAATTGCAAAGAAAGAACCACTCTTTCCCTTATAACTTGGATAAAATTCATGGACCCCCCTCTTTAAACCCATGCCAAGGCCAGACGCAAACTCTCCAAATCTCCATTCTTCGCCTCATGAAAGATTCTCTGACTGTACAGATTCACCAATCTGACAAAATACCTGCTGACTTAACTTGACCAAGTTTTAATTAAGCTTCTTTTCTTCCCGCAGAGCCCCCTCTGCCAAAGTCAGCATTAGCATGGAGTGTGGAATAGCCTTCCCTTAAGGGACCCTCCCTTCCCTTCCGAGAACATTTCCTGCTCAAATATCAGATCACTTTGCCCTCTCAACCCACTCCCCCATACTCAGTTTCATAGCCTTATTTATGGCTTATGAAAGAACATTTCTTTCTACTTGACCCTTGTGAAGTGTATAGGTCTTATGGTCAGAGGAACCTCCCCCACTGAAACTGTTATCGCCTGCTGCAATGGTTCTCGCGCCTCACTGCAATCAACCTTTTGAAAAAAATGTTTCTGTCCCTAAGTCCGCATTTGCTTTTATTTGACATTAGGGCACATTATGAAAACATAAAGATGAAAGGTTAAAATGAGATTTACCCACATCTAAGATGTGAAAATAGAAGTCTTTCAGACTCAGTTTCGTATAGCATGAAAACTATAGAATATACATCTGTAAGTTATACCACCATTCAGGACTTTCGAAGCAGAGACAAGACCAGTTTTGCAACCCCTGATATCCACATCTGGCTAATAAAGAAGATCACGAAGGCGTAAAGAGCACAGAGTGAAGACTGAAAAACATGTTTGTGTGTGTGTAATAATTGTTAGTGTTCTATGTGCCTCATTCTTTGCTTTCCAACCCACCTATGTGCATGCACACATATACAACATCTAATCTAGGAAGTGGGATTGAAACAGGAGTATTAGATAACATTGGCCTGTGACTCCTACAGTACAAACACATATATGTCTGAATCCCACCTGAGTAATATGAACGTTAAGAAATTAGATTACAAGTTGCTTATTCAAGGTCTTATACGAGGGATGAAATTAACATGGTTTCATCAGGAGATCTGCAGTCCAAAGTCTGCAAAGCAAGAGATCCAGTTGTGTTTCCCACTAATCAGATGTGAGCCATCGGAAAGAGATATACCCAGGGTTGCCTCAGGATCTGTTCAAGAAAAACGGAGGTAAACAAATCTCAACAAAGGAAAGCTGAGGATATCTCCTGATGTCTAGAGGCAGAGACCAGGAGAAAGTTAAGAGTCAGAGAACAGGGGGCCAAGGTGGTGGCTCACACCTGTAAGCCCAGCACTTTGGGAGGACAAGGTGGGCAGATCACAAGGTCAGGAGTTCGAGACCAGCCTGGCCAACATGGTGAAACCTTGTCTCTACTAAAAATACAAAAATTAGTTGGGCATGGTGGCACACTCCTGTAATCCCAGCTACTCAGGAGGCTGAGGCAGGAGAATTGCTTGAATCCGGGAGGCAGAGGTTGCAGTGAGCCAAGATCCCACCACTGCACTCCAGCCTGGCAACAAAGCAAGACTCATCTCAAAAATTGCTCTGGGAGGTCTCAGCAACTGGGGGCTCTAGAGCATTCAGAAAGATGTTCTCAATAGAATGCTCATCTATCTGTCTGATTAGAAAACAAGTCACATACTTAAAACATATCTGTGAAGTAAGAACTCCACTGTTTCTCTTATGTCTTTTTCTTTCCAATACAATGTATCTGAAGAGTTAACCAGGTAAAGGAGGTAAGAAACACTGTGAGATATTACAATTATGTGAGTGCCCTGGCTAGTTAATCCTGTAGTTTATTCCTGCTTTTTATTCATATTTGGCTAGGCTATTTTGCAAGCAGAGATAATAGTTAACTCCTTGAAAACTGACAGTAATGCAAATAATTTCTGTCCATAGAAATAAAAATTGTGCCTGATGGAATGTAGTTTACACTGATATTGTCTATTGAGTAGTTTTGCAAGTTTTTCATTGTAAATTTATTTTAGTATTTCAACAAGAATATAATCAATTATTTTTGTGATTACAGATATATTTAATATAGGCATCCCTAATTTGGTTTGTAAATTTGTTTTAGTATTTCAACAAGAATATAATCAATTATTTCTGTGATTACAGATATATTTAATATAGACATCCCTGATTTTAGTAATTTTGGATGATTTCTCTTCATTTTAAATGGTGTTACTTGAACCTAACATTACAAATAAATTAAATTTGAAGATATCATGTGTTTAGAAGATAACATATGTTTTAGTTTGTGTGGATAGGCAGAGGACAAATGTACTCCAGATACTTTTTGTTTTCTGAACAGAATAGGCAATGTGCAGTGGCTTCCCCTGCAATACTAGCACATTGGGAGGCTGAGGCAGGTGGACTGCTTGAGAACAGGAGGTCAAGACTGCCCTGGGCAACATGGTGAGACCCTTATCAGAAAGAAAGAAAGGAGGGAGAGAGAAAGAAAGAGAAAAGGAAGGAAGGAAAAAGAAAGAAAGAGGGGGAGAGAGAGAGGGAGGGAGGGAGAAAAGGAGGAAGGAAGGAAGGAAAGAAGGAAGGAAGGAAAGAAGGAAGGAAGGAAGGACGGAAGGACGGAAGGAAGGAAAAGAAAGAAGAAAAGTGACAATCATTACTCTTCCCGACTACAACTACTCTTTGTATACATGCAAAATGATGGGAATACAGGCTCCATCAGGACACTCAAAATGCACCTTATTCTCCACTAAGTGCCAGGTCGAATGAAACTCCAACTTAGCTACTTATTAATAGCTAAGAATCCAAATCTCACTATCAGGCCCGATCCAACATGTAACATTTGCTTGCAGATTTGTGGAGAGAAAAGATAGTAAAATAGATATGATCAAAACAATTGAGAAAGTCAATCTATAGCTTGGACTACCTTACATAAGACTTTTATTTTCTAAAATACATTAAGGCTTTATTTATTGCATTCCAAGATTATCTTTCACTGCCTCTTAATGTTTCAATGCCCAAAACTGAATTTATGCAATGTCTTATCCAAAAGAACACATTATTGAGAATAGCTTTCCCTATGCTTTTTTTTTAAAAGAAGACTTTATCTTTCACATTCATATATGATAATATCTAGTATAAGAACAAGAAAAAAATCTTTAAAATATAAGCGAGTGCCTTACTAGGGAAGTTAAACAAAATTTAAATAAGTAATTTACTAGAGTAATATTACATATTTCTGGTAATAAAATCTAGCCTGGTGATGATAAATTGCAGAAGGAACTCACATATTTCTCCTGGTGAAATGAAAAAAATAACAAATATCCAAATTTTAAGTAATACAACCAGAGGAAAAAAAATCCCATTTGTACATATAAAATGTTAACATGCTATATAAATTGATATCCTCCATAGCTATAAGGAAAAGAGCAAAAAATAATGAGAGAAATATTTTTGGCAGTATTGTGCAACTTCAGATGAAATATCAACAAAATAAAATGACATAGCAAAAGGTAAATACACAGACTAACTTTGTGTTAGTGACAACTTGACTCATTTGTCAGTTATCATTTATTTTATTAGCAAATATTCATTTAGTTCCCTGAAGGCGCTAAGGATACCACAGTGAGTGGACTAGATTAAAAATCCCAGCCCTAACTGAGTGTCATTATTTTGGGGAGACATACTCAATATACAGATTTCTAATAAATCACAGACATAATTATATCTAGGAATACTTAACAAGCGTCTCTAAAATATAAGGACTCATATTAATGTAACTACAAGATCATTCTTGTAACTTTAAAACTCTTTTAAAATAATCCTTTCCTATCAAAATCTGGTAAGTATTAACACAGCCTGCTTTTTTTTAAACATTGTTGAAGAAGGATTCAAATAAGTTTTGCATATTGTGTTTGCTGATGTATCTTTTAGGTGTATACACACACACACACACAAATACATATACCCTACCTACTTTTTATCTTTTGAAATTTCAGTGTTGAATCTGAATTTTATGTATATGACAGTGCTGTGCAGTAGAGTACAAGAGAGAATAAAAATTTTGAAGTTGCTGTTGTGAAATTGCCAAGCTCCTCATCAATCCTCCGTGGATAAAAAAGCCAGACTCATAAAAGCAGTCCGATTTCTAATATTTCTATTTCCAGATATAGAAGTGAAGGACTGAACGATCTGAGTACTTTAGTAATTAACAACATCTACCAAAGTGAGTGCCTTGTATAGTGATTTCCCAAGAAACTCTCCTGATGACAAGTTACAGAAATCATTAATCAAAGCCACAAAGGTCTGTTCCGTAATATTGCACTGATAAAGAGTTTCACTGCAATATAAACAAACACAAATAGAATAGAAAAGCATGTTAATATTTTACTGCCTTGCTTATGTTTGTGTTGTCTCCAGTGGTTTGGTACAGAAAACCACAACCAAGACCTGAGATTTACTTCACATAGTGTAGACTGCCCAGAGTTGAGGGAGAAGCAGAATCAAGTGTACTATTTACTTCTAAAGCCATTGCAAAGTAGTTGTAATGTTTAAAACTTTGAGGTTTGAAAAAATTAATTCTCTCATACTAGAATCTTGTATTTCTCTACCACTACAGATCGAGTTTTTACACTACTAATTTACACTGTGTTTCTATTGGATTATTGTCTCTCAAAGACTGGTGACATGTAAGAAGCTCAGATTGAAAAGAAAAACTCCAGAAATTCAGATAAAATAATGAGTAATGAAACATTATTAAGGAAATATAAGTTAACAGAAAAATGAATATATGTTATACCTGCAAATGTCACAATTGCTGAGTAAAGATCATTTTACAGATTTAATAGCCTGGAATGATAGGAGAATAAAATAATATAAAATTTAACAAAAGTGCATCTGAAGACCCTACACATAAGATTAAAGAAAGGTTATGGGTGGGTGCAGTGTCTCATGCCTGTAATTCCAGCACTTTTGGAGGTCGAGGTGGGCAAATTACCTGGGTCAGAAGTTCAAGACCAGCCTAGCCAACGTAGTGAAACCCCATATCTACTAAAAATACAAAAATTAGCCAGGTGTGGTGGCACATGCCTATAATCCCAGCTACTCAGGAAGCTGAGACAAGAGAATCGCTTGAATCTGGGAGGCAGAGTTTGCAGTGAGCTGAGATCATGCCACTGCACTCCAGCCTGGTTGACAGAGCAAGATTCCATCTAAAAAAATAAAAAATAAAAAAAAAAATTAAAGAAAAGAGAAAAGAAAATAAGGAGCTGCTTTAGCAGACACTTTTACTGTGTTGTGTGACCTTCCTTCTGCTTACCTCTGACCTTAGTGCAGCCACAATGCAAAGTTGCTTGTGAGCTCAGATTTTCTGTGTGCTTGTGGGGTCAGCCCTCATTCAAGCCTATCAGGAAGTGGGGGGAATTCATTTCTCAGAGGTTCTGATGCATGAGGCCCCACTTTCTAGAGCAGTAAATCTAACTGTGTACTTGTAAAGGCTTTTCCTCCCTTCCTGTCTTTTCCTGCACTGTCATCCTGTTCCCTGGATCACATTCCAAATAAACTACCCACACCCAAGTCCTTCTGCCTGGCCCTGCTTCCAGAAAAACACACACTAAGATACTGATTCAAGTAAAAAAGCCCTCCAGATTTCAGTTGAACAGAAGCAGTGCTATAACACATTTGCTTTAAAAAAAACTTGTCACAATAAATAAAACTTACATTACCCCAACATAAATACAGAGTTCGGAATGAGGTGGGGGATACTAACTGTCCTCTAGAGTCCCAGGGTGACAGAGATACTAGAAAATCAAGCTCTGGTTTTTAAAACCTTCTTTAATGTGTGTTACTCGTGATTGAAATGTATTTGGATTATTTGACAATGAAAAAAGAAAATAACTCTTCTCGTTCACTAATGAACACTTTCTTGTACTGATAATGAATTTAAGGAGAAAACAATTAGCCACATTGTTGTTCACTTATTTTCAGAAATAGCAGCTCAATCCCAATGCTAATATTGCCATTTTTTATCAGAATTTTAAGATGAACTTAGCTTTTTTGTGGCTCCATTGAACTATCACCATCATAACCCCTCCAAAAACCTTTTCTGTTTGTTTAATAATGGAAGTCAGATCATTGGTAACTGCTGCCTTTAGTAAGACTGAACCAAGTTAATCTGCAAATCTTTCATTGTGTTGGAACAGAAATCTATAGCTTCAGTCAATTATTTCTCTAAGCTTTTTACCAGGTCAAAATTTTCTTCATGGGAAATATTTTGAACTTGACTTTTACTGAAGTAATTCCCTGTGAATAGATCTTCAGGGGAAGAGGCTGCTATGCAGATTACAGTTAACCCTGACAGGTTTTAGCTGTGAGGGTCTACTTACAGGTGATTTGTTTTCAACCAAATTCAAACAGAAAAGACATTATTAGCAGATGTGAAATCCAGGTATGCAGCGGGCCGACTTTTCAACTTTTTGTATCTGTGGGTTCCTCAGGACCTACTGAGGGACTTGAGTATGCATGAATTTGGGTCCACCAATCCCATGTCTATACCTAGGGAAGACTGTCTTTAAATTGTACATGTATATCAAGGGTGCCTCCAGACAACTGATGTCTGAGGAAACCCTTTCAATTAATTTCATAAAATACCTAGACGTCATGACTTCAGGCACTGAACATTAACTTTTGATCCAAGCTTTCTGTTATCTAGGTCCTGACTGCATCAAAATGACTGTGGTAAGATTTTTAAAATAACACCGACCAACATGAAAAATTCCAACAATTCCCTGGGCAGGGGAATTACATCTAACATCATACCCTCTTATTCATTCAAAAAAGCTTTGCGTGTTTAATATGTATCTATGTTCTGACTGAAATAATCTTGTCTTTCTTAAAATATCCATTTTAGTACCAGAGATAAATATTAAACAATCACACAAATGCGTGATTATGAATTGAGAGGTAGACTTTCAAGGAAATGTAGTGCCCTAGAAAGACACATCAAGAAAGTCATCAGCTACTCTTGGAAGATGGAGAAGGCTAAACAAAAAAAGTCATGTTTAAGTAGACTGAGTCAGAGTGAAACAGATGAGGCTGACTGCACAGAATCTCTGTGCTGCCCAAGGCTGAAGAACCTGGGTTGTGAGGAACCTTGGTAAACTGTGTCTTTCTTTCTTTTTTTTTCTTTTTTTTTTTTTTTTTTTTGGAGATGGAGTTTCTCTCTTGTCACCCAGGCTGGAGTGCAGTGGCACAATCTCTGCTCACTGCAACCTCCACCTCCTGGGTTCAAGTGATTCTCCTGCTTCAGCCTCCCAAGTAACTGGGATTATAGGTGTGTGCCACCACACCTGGCTAATTTTTTTTTTTTTTTTTTTTTTTTTTTTGGTAGAGATGGGGTTTCTCCATGTTGGTCAGGCTGGTCTCAAACTTCCTACCACAGGTGATCTCCCCCACCTCAACCTCCCAAAGTGCTGGGATCACAGGCATGAACTACCATGATTGGCCAAAACAGTCTTTCTTTATGGAGCTAGTGGGGGAACATCTTTAATACCATTATTTTTGAAACTTGTATTTTCTTGTGACTATTTAGAAATTTCAATACTTAAGTTCTTCTCCCTGAAATAATATTTATTTTTCTCTCTTTTCCTTTAACCATTTTTAGAGTTAGGGTTTAAATCAGTCTAAAAGAAAAAAGCAACAACACTGCTTTTAAAAAGTATTCTAAGATAATAAATATGGGAAATTTTCTTTTAGTTAGGAAGTAGATGAAATATTCCTTTGACAGAACTTTTTAGGAGATGTCTACGTGTCACATCTTATTCCCAAGATGATTTAGAGATAATTGAAATAGCTAAATGTGTTATGTTTCTTCAGCTGGGCTCTCTCCTCTGTCTGAACAAAGGTGAATTATAGACTTCTGCCTGATGATTGGTTTAATTGGATTTTGTATATGAAAACCAAAAACTTCCTCTTGATTATTTTCCTACAACTTTGACTTTAAGGTTCTATCTAGGGTCTTTTCCCTTGTTAGAATATAACTCTAAATAAATCATCGCCCACCTATCAGTGATTCTCCAGACCTTCCACCTACCAGCTCCAGAGCTATCTGGGCAGGGAGCTTATAAAGTAAGTGCAGATGTATCTCAAATGCACCTAAACTTATGAAGGTTCCTTTCCCAGACTTGCTGTCTCAGTGAATGCAGGCCTCATCATCCCTCTTTGGTGTTTCCACTGTATAGAATTTATCACCAAATCCTGTTACTATTTTGCCTCTTCTCAGAGTATCTCTCCATATACCATCGTTTTACTGGCTTTACCTTAGTCCAAGTGACTGTAATTTCTTAACAATAGCCAAGTAATTATTTTCCCTAAATGTTTTCTGGCCTCTTTTCAATCTGTTCTTCAAACTGCAGCCAGAGTGATCATTTCAAAACTGAGATTCGATTAGTTTAATTCCTACCAAATTTAACATCATTGAATGCTGTAACATCGCTCATAAGATAAAGATCCAGATCCTCAATGTGGCTTACTAGTCCCGAGGAGAATATTTTTCTTCCCCTTTCTCACTGCACCGCAGTCAGACAGACCATTTTCCAGTTCCTCCTTTCTTTTCAGAGCCTTTTTATGTACCGTGAATGTCACTCCTCTCTCCGTTCCTTTCACCTGGTTTTAGCCTTTGCCATCTTTCGGTTCCCGTCAAGAACCTCACGCCCATAGAATAAACCACTCCGAGCTCCACTCAGGGCCAGTTTCTTTAATGTTGGTGTATTCTCACACATCATTGTATTCATTTTCTTTTTTCTTTTTATTTATTTATTTATTTATTTATTTGAGACGGAGTCTTGCTCTGTCGCCAGGCTGGAGTGCAGTGGCACAATCTCGGCTCACTGCAACCTCCGCCTCCTGGGTTCAAGCGATTCTTCCGCCTCAGCCTCCCGAGTAGCTGGGACCACAGGCGGGCCACCATGACCGGCTAATTTTTTTGCGTGTTTTTACTAGAGATGGGGTTTCACCATGGTGGCCAGGATGGTCTCGATCTCTTGACCTCGTGATCCGCCCGCCGCCTCGGCCTCCCAAAGTGCTGAGATTACAGGAGTGAGCCACCACGCCCGGCCCATATTCATTTTCTATAAAGTGCTTCTGTTGGCCTAGTTTGTAAGTATGCATTCAACAATGTAACTGTTTTATTAGTGTGTTTCCTCTTATATTAATGAAAACTCCGTGAATGAGGGACAAGTTCCATTGTTAATCATTGGTATTTCCCTAATGCTTTGCACAGTGTTTGGCCCATGCTGCAAGCTCAATAAATATCTGTTCAATATACTACTTCACTCATATTTTCTCCAAAAATTTCTCAATAAATAGGTGCTCACATTTGTCGTATATATAAACTTCCCATTGCTCCATTTGCCCCTAACTAATCCCAATATTAATAGAATAATTCCAGAAATCCTGGCTAATGCAGGAAAGAATTAAAGCCTCCTATCGTTTCTAATACCAGCACTGGCTGACCTGCACCCCACCGTTGAGGGCTATGTTCTGTGTTGTCAACGTGGGCAGCGGGCAAGCCGAGACTTCTCCCCTCCACGTTGTTATTCATGAATCTATATAATAATAATGTCACTCCATAGTCTCCCCTTCATTTTGCCAAGTGAAAGAAATCAACTGAGAATCAGCTTACAATAAGCAGATAAAGTTTTTAACTATGAAAAGAGAATGGATTTCAGGAAAATAAGCATCTAAAATTGCAAATAGTGTTTTAAAAAGGAAATAAAGCTTCTAAAAGGCAAATAAATGTAAACAAAAATAGCAGTCATCTTTTTAGAATTATTGAAAGGCCATTCATATAAACCATATGTGTCAAGTTAACATAAACCCAAATTATAGAAAACCCAAAAGTAAATATAAATTAAGCAATGTAAGAAAAATCAGTCCCATAAAAATAAGTATTTAGAAAATCATACAATTCGATTGAGATAAGCTCAGAAAAGATAAACAATAAAATCAGCTGCAATTTGTAGGATATATTTAAGATAAAAGAAACTATTTTAATTATGTGATACTGAAATAATTAAACAGTACTGTCTTTTCTAAATAGTATGGAAATTGATGACAGTCTAGTTAAAGGCAGAGACTTTTATTCTTTTTTGTCTTTTGTCTTCAAATTCAAGAGTAATCAATAACCAGAACAAGTGTCTGCTAAGATAAGAAGAAGAAAAAAAGAAAACTCAGTGTTATAGAGGCACAAATGAAAAGCACAAAAAATATTATTATTATTATTTTTAAGAAAATAGTGATTTCTTTTATGGAGCCCTTTTCCATGAGAAAGACTTTTCATAGCATATAGGATATGAAAGATATTCTGAATTACTCACATTAAGGAGCACAGTAACTATTCTTTTAAGAAACAAATAATGAAAACAAAACAATAGCAACAAGGACAATAAAACCTTGATGGAATAAAACACAAACTGTTGTTTTAAAGTTCTGAAAATTGCTGTTCAAGAGAGTCTATGACTCTCCCAACCAAGGTCACATTATATTTCTGTCAATTTAACTTTGATAAGTAAAGGTCCCTGTTTTCTGATACATCAGTGAAAAAGTCACATCCAGTTTTGCTTGTAATAAATATAGATCTGAAATGTATGTGCATTCAAGCTATTAAACACTAGGCAACTATAGTATTTGGGTATTGGATGGATTTGGCTTATGACACAGAGTGGTTTTACAATCAGCAGACCCATAAAACAAATTCCTAAAGCTTCTATAATTGCATTTTGAATTATTCTCTAGCTTTCATTTTCAAATCAGTTACTTAATACTTTCCTAATGATTTAACTAAATATCATTTCATTTATTTAACATATTTTCATAAGGTTCAATTATGTGCTGAACATTGTGCTAGATTCTTGTCAAAGTAGATTTCAGTAAAGATGAGTCAGTATTTTAAGCCGTGTTTAGGTTTAGTGATTACATAAAATTATTTGCACTTAAACTGACAGATTGAAAAATTAAGGTTTACAAATACACTTATTTGCAATACATATTATTGGTCAGTTCTCTTCTGTAATATGAAAGAATTAGATCATCACTGGAGTCCTTCTATGTAATTATATATCCTGACTCTTTAAATTTATTCAGATAGCCTCCATTTCCAGAAATGCCTTGGCATGGAAATCTGTTCATCAATCCTTCTCATTCTTAAAAGGTGACTATAAATTCAAATTACTCGTGGAAACTCCTCTAGCTAGAACACCCTCCCCTACTGAAATGTCACTTACACTTCAGTTCTCTTCTCTTGTTGCATGTGTTTCTATTATATTGCTTAAGTGCATGCATAGAGTATTTGCATTTCTCCATTAGCTACTACTGTATGAAACGACATTTGGGATTCTTACTAAATTTACACAGAATTTTTTTAAAAGTCAGGAATAATTTGTTTCTATATTTTGCCCAGATTTTTGCTTCAACTGCAGGCAAACTTTACTTCTACATTTACTTTTGAATTTTTAACACAGTATAGTTTCTTTTTGGTTACTATTACTTCCATTAATAACTTCTTGCATTAATAAATCTTCTGTCATTACCATAGATCAGAATTCTGTCAAATATTAACTAGTCTTTTTATTTTGTTCTTTTGGTTTTATTGAAATCTTTTCTGAAATGTTATGAAAATGTAAACCTTATCAAGAAACTTAATTTACATGTACACTAATTTCTCTTATAAATTTATAAAAACAAAATACTGAGGTATAATTGTCTGCTCTTTGAATATACCTCATTGCATATGAACACGGTGATATGCCTAAATCTTCAGATCAGGAACAGCACCTACCTTCCCATGGTGTTGGTGAGGACTGCAGAAAGCTGTATAGAGATTATGTTCTTTTTCCTTCCTCATCTACTTTCTCTGTTAAAAATTATTTCCTTTTTGTTTGGGGAATTCCTTAAGCCATGCTTTTAGGGTTTCTCTGCTGGTGACAAATTCTCTTTACTTTCTTTCATATATGAATGTCTTGATTTCCCCTTTATTATTAAAAAACAATTTGGCTGAATATAGAATTCTTGTTTGAGAGAATTTCAAAAATTACTGCATGATTTTTTTATGGCCTCCATCATTTCTGATGAGGAATCCAACGTAATAATTGTTTTGCCTTAGAGGTAAAGTGGCTTCTCTCTCCCTGTTTTCCAGATTCTGTTTTTAATTTTAACAAATTTGACTGTGATACATCTCAGTGTAGATTTACTTTGGGTTTACTATTTTTTGGAATTCAATTGGTTTTTAAGCCTGCAGGTTTATATTTTTTGCCAAATTTGGGACATTTTCAACCACTTTTTCTTCAAGGATATTTTATCCCTGACCTCTTTCTTTTCTTATTTGGAAACTCTGATAATACCAATGTTGTACTTTTTTGTTATAGTACAGCAGGTCCCTGAGACTCTGTTCTTTTTATTTTAGTCTATTTTCTCTCTGTTGTTCAGATTAGGTAACTTTTATTATTGTCTTTTAGTTTACTAATATTTTCTCCTTTCTTATATTCTGCCATCAAACTTATTCATTGAGTTTTTAATTTAGGTTGGTTTATTCCATATTTAAAAACTGTATCTTGTTCATTACAACTTTTATTTCTTTGCTCAAACTCTATCTGCTAAGAATTTCTATTTTTTTATTTGTTTCTAGTATATTTGTGATTATAAGGTGAAGCATTTTTATGATGACCGTTTTCAAACATTTGTCAGACAATTTTAACATGTCTTTCATATGACTATTGGCCATTATTTTATTTTATAATTTTTTGTTTTTGAGACGGAGTCTTGCTCTGTCACCAGGCTGGAGTGCAGTGGCATAATCTCAGCTCACTGCAACCTCCACCTCCCGCGTCAAGTGATTCCCCTGACTCAGAGTTTTGGCCATTATTGATTGCATCTTTTCATTGAGTTTAAGATCTTCTTTTTTGATGTGACAAGATATTTTCAAGTGGAATCTGGACATTTCTGGTTTATGTATGATACTCCAGATCACGTTTAAATGTATTTTAGCTGTTCTTCCTCTAACAATGCCCCAGCAAGGGAAGGTAGGGGAGGGGGGGTGCCTCTGTGTTTTGACCAGTTAGGGGCAGAAGACTAGATTCCTCACTCAGATGTTTGTAGCACCTTAGGTAGTGGGGGAGAGGGTCCTCATTACTGCTCATCAGTGGTGGGAGTTTTGACTCTCTACTATGCCTCAATTGATACTTACCTGACCCGGAAGAGTCAGCAACGACTCATTATTGCTCCCCAAATGGTCTTTACTGACACTTTAAGGGATGTCCTCATCACCCTTGTGAAAGAATGAAAGTCCTGAATCTTCATTAGGCCTCTTCGGCCACCACATAAGTTTGGAGGATGAAAATGACCTTCTACCAGGTTGGGATAGAAGTCTGTGCTCCAGTTTGGTTCTCCCTGACACTGTAGTTTGAGTTGAGCAGGGGGTGTCATTACCACCTGGGGGAGATAAAAGCCTGGCTTCCTACCTGACCTTCTATGACCCCATCCTGGCAGAAGGACTAGAGTGCCTGATTAGAAACTGACTAGGGTGAAAGTCTAGGCTCCCTTCCTTGCCTTTTCTTGCATGGATGGAAGTTGGCCCATGGTTTTTCTGTACTGTTAGGCTGGAGTAAGGTGGCTACTTTCTGAAAAAAGTCCTATCTTGCTATGCCCCTTTCCAGGACAATTGGCTAAAGCAAGCAGGCTTTGTTGGTGGGGATGGAGTTTTTCCTCTTAAACTCATTGATGTTTCTGGGTTGCTGGCTACTTTAGCTTCAAGTTTGCTATATATGAGGCAAAAAACAAACAACAACAACAACAACAAAAATACGGAAAACTAAATACCTTGTCATTTCTTAGATCTCAAGTTCCCTAGCCAGCCCATTATCTTCTTTATGCCCTGCAGAGTGTTCATATGCTTGTTTTATATATAATGCCCAGGGCTATTTAGCATGAGGAATGAGGAAGAGCACACATACTTCAGCTTCCCAGAAGCAGAACTTCTTTTACTTACTGCTAACTAGAACAAAGAGACAATTTCTCAGGCACAGTAGTATAGGACCTTATAACCACTACTTCTGTTGTACGTGTTCATTCTGCAAAATACAAATTAATGTTACATTAAAAATCAAAAAATAAAACTCTGCTGGCACCTGGTGATCAGAAACAACCTGTCTAATAATCATCCGATACAACATTTTTCTGTGTACATGCTTTTTACTTATACTGTCTGTAGACTTTAATTTTCGTTTTTTTATTTATTAAAAAAATACAAAACACTGAGGTACTTTTATCACTTTTTGCATCACTTGGTCATTTTACCAGGTTACCAGTACTTCTCAGTTACTCACAGCAATTAAGTAATCTTATCCACACTTTCCTTGGCTACTCTAATGTACTTTATCTAGCTCAGAAAACCAAAATTAAAATAGCTTTGTACTAGCTTTTACTACATTTACTGCTTTTAAACTACAAAGCCCTCTAGCCTTGCAATAGACTTCTAACTGCATCTAAGTTCTTCCCTTTCTATCCTGCACGAAACTTTCAGAACAATGTCCCCCGATGTTCTGCTTTCATTATACTTCTCTGCAGAAATGTTTGTGGACTTGTTACTTTAAAATACATTCAGTCTGGGCACGGTGGCTCACGCCTCTAATTCCAGCACTTTGGGAGGTTGAGGTGGGCAGATTACCTGAGGTCAGGAGTTCAAGATCAGCCTAGCCAACATGGTGAAACATTATCTCTAATAAAAATAAAAAAAAAAATTAGCTGGGCATAGTGGCACACACGTGTAGTCTCAGCTACTCAGGAGGCTGAGGGACAAGAATCACTTGAACCTGGGCGGCAGAGGTTGCAGTGAGCCGAAATCATGCCACTGTATTCCAGCCTGGGCAACAGAATGAGACTCTTTTTCCAAAAAATAAAAAATTAATAAAATTTTAAAACTAAATCCATATCACATAGCTTAGTCTAAAAAGGCCTTATTCTAATTTTACCACTTGACATGTCAATCTTCTATACAAAATTGTTTTTTCTACAAAAATAGCTGGCTTTTTGCGTCAATATTCAGTTGCATGCAATTACCAGATTTTTCTCTCTCAAAGGATTCTCCACCAATTTCTTTTAACTGTATAGATGTATATTAAATAATTCAATTCCAACTCTACAGCAAAGCATGTCATGGTAGTTCCTATATTCACAACTGTTATCCTTTTAAAAGGCAATCGCATTTCTCCTTTCTCATGTATGTGGGAACAGATAGTTTATGTGAAAATAAGCTTTTGGATCTATCTCTTCTGGTTCTCAAATTCTCTCTTCCTTGTGTTTAATCAGCTATTAAATACATCTATTACATTCTGTATTTTAATTTTTTTGTATTTTAATTTTTTTGCATTTTAGTTTTATAATTTTTCTTTGATTATTTTCCTAAGTGCCAATTTTCCACCAAAATTCTAAGCCTTCCTTATAATATATTTAAATATATTTGCCATTGTTATACTTTATTATATACATATACAACAGTCTGTATCTCATATCAGACATGGTTATATTTTAGTATGCATGTGACAATGAATTTGTGTCTCTGTGGATCTGTTTCTACAATGCTTTTTCTCTTGATTTTTGATCACTTTTGATTTCTTGTCTCCTAGTGGCCTGGGTTATTTCATTACTGAAACCCAGAAATTGTATATAAAGATTTTGAAATAATATGAAGAGAAATTTTATTTTCTCTTTAGAATAGATCCCTTTGACTCTGTCAGGCATTTGGGAGCATTAGCATTTCTGATTCTTCTTAATCTAATGGAGGGTTAAAGTGATTAGGAATTTGCCTTTTGTCTCTGCAAGAACCTGTCTATTGATGATATACCTTTAGCAATATGCTATAGTCTCAGAAAACTAACCCAAACCTACTTTAGTCATTCCCACTCCCATACAATCCCTCTCCCTTTCTCTCACCCCCAACTCTCTTTCCTTCTCTCTCTCTCTCTCTCATACACAGGTAAGTCCTTTCCATTTTGTATCTTTCCTATGCCTTGAGTCTATTTACAGGATATCTATGGTCAACTTTTCATCCTCACAATCTTCTCAGTCACGTTCTATAGCATTACCACCTGAATTTAGGGAAAAAGAGACCAGGAAGCCAGATTCACATTTCTGAGTTTTACTCTACTCTTCAGTGTTGTTCCCAGATGCTGTCACTCCTTAGGAACCCTACAAGTTTTCGAACAAAAGTATTTTATGTTTGATTCCTATTTTTATGTCATTCTTCATAAGTAGACTGATCCAGATGACCTAGTTAATGATTATGCAAAATGAAAATTCCTAATGCTTTAATTTATTCTGCTTGTTACAATGTTTACAGACATTTATCTATAATATTGTATGTGTATACATGTTAATGAGTGGATGTTTTTAATTTTGGTTTTAGGAACCACATTTGTAATTATAACTTTATATATTATTCTACTATTTATTTAGACATTACTGATTTCTCACTATGTAAAATGATAGACTGTATTTACCTCCTCTCATTCCCCATAATTATTATCCAATATTTGATTTTTTTAGATCATATATTTAGATTGATATTTTCAGTATTTTCTAATTATCTCTTTAGCATATAAATGTTGGTTTATTTTATATGTCTGACTCATATGATATATTTTTACCTTTGACAAAAAAGGATGAAAAACTAAATGTTGTGCTTATATTTTCAATGATTTCTTTATCCTTATCTCACACATTTTCTTAGGTACTAACTTCTTTATTATCAAGGCCTGTATTTATATTTCTGTGATGTCAGAGGAAGCAGGCCACAGAACTGGCCTCACTTCTGACTTGATTGCAAGTTCAGAAGTCCACATGATCACCACCTTGGGTCAAAAATTAATTTGAATGATTTACAGAACTGCTGTATAAAGCTATTATACTCACCACTATAATTTATTGCAGGTAAAGGGTAAGATTAAAATCAGCCTAAGGGAGAGCAATGGCCAGAGTCCAGGAAGTTTCCAAACATTTCCAGTTGTCCTCTCCTCCCCATGGAGTTATGGACAATGTTACCTTTCTGTCACTGATGTATGACAATATGCATGGAGTATTTTCAGCCACGGAACTTAGCCAAGCCTTGTTATCCAGAGTCTTCATTGGAGTTCAATCATATAAACCTCATTGACTGACTGTGTGTTGGACCTCAGACTCAAGCCCTCTGGAGGTCTATTGATACTCCAAGACTCAAAGCAGCCCCCACCCTAAATCTTAACATTGTCTATCCATGTAGCTCCAGATTAAAAAGAGAAAAAATCCCTTTTATCACATATGACATTCCAATTCCTTAGAGATTATCTCCCAGAAACAGAGGGCAAAAGCCAGATCATTTTTTTTTTTTTTTGGATAAGATTACATTTCTTACTACACAGTTTCCCAATCATAACCCCAACATTTTTGGTTTTGTACCAAAGTCTGTTAATTTTTAGGTTTTTTTGCTATAAAGTTTTCACTATTTGAGGTTCCACTATTTTGCTATAGCTTATTTGGCAACATATCATTATAGAAGAGTTTAAGGAAATGTAATCCAAATTATTTTTCCTGAATCTATTTTATGTTAATTAATTTTCTTGCCTTATACTCGAATGATACTCTGGCTATGTGTATACCTATTGCACCAGTTTTGTTTTTCATTCTGGTTTGTTTGTTCGTTTTGAGACAGAGTCTCACTCTGTCGCCCACGCTGGAATGCAGTGGCACAATCTCAGCTCACTGCAACCTCCGACTCCAGGTTCAAGTGATTCTCTTGCCTCAACTTCCCCAGCAGCTGGGATTACAGGTACCCGCTACCATGCTTGGCTAAATTTTTTTGTATTTTTAGTAGAGATGGGGTTTCACTATGTTGGCCAGGCTGGTCTCAAACTCCTGACCTCAAGTGATCCGCCCACCTCGGCCTCCCAAAGTGCTGGAATTACAGGCGTGAGCCACTGTGCCCAGTCCACATCAGTTTTTTAATTCATATCTCAGACAAGTCTCATTGCTTTCTAGTGTTAAATGTTGCTGTAAAAAATATATTTCCTCTTGAAAGATTATTTTTCTTTACCTAGTTTCTTCATACATTTTTTTAAGTTTTGCATCTAGTAAATTTAGTAGAACACATATTAGGATTAACGATACTTTACTAATGTTTTCCTTGTAATCATTCAATTTGTAGATGTAAGTCTTCTTTCATTATTCAAACATTTTTAAAAATTATATTTAATATTTAAATTTATTTAATTGGGACACGAGCTATATGTCTATTAACTCCAGTTTGATTGTCTTCGTCAATTATAGTCTCAAAATTCCTTTTTCCACTTGACACATTTTTGTCATGCTTTTACTTGAGTACTTCTTGTTTTACAAAACCTTTCAATTCGAGCTTCATCTCTGTCTTTCTAAGGTTCTGATAAATAATCTCTGAATTTCTTTTGTTCTTGTTTGATAAAGGCAATTGTTGTATTACATCAAAAAAAATTTAAGTATGTTTGGCCACACTCTTTTTCTGTTCCATAGAAAATTTTACCACAATTTTCTTCCTATTGCCATTTGTTTTCTTCTACTGTCATTTGTTTTTCATACATTTGTTTTTCATACATTTGTTATCACCATTTTGGGGAATATTTGAATATTTATTATTGAATAATGTATATTCCTGCTGGACCAACTGTCTTCAGGAGATTCCTGTCTGTAAATGGATGAGGAGTCTAGTGCAAGATTAACTAGAATTCTCTTCATGTCACCTTGTGTGTGTGTGTGTGTGTGTGTGTGCACATGCACGCACACGTGTGTAGGGATGTTACCTACAGGAACTCTTTTCTCTCTGCTCCTGTGTTTACTTCATTTAAAATTTTGGATTTTCTGCCCAATTTACCTTGAACTGTGCCTTCCAGTTTCTTTCTAATTTTATGTCTACTCAAGTACACAAAACTTCCTGATACTAAACCTATTTCCATGTTGTTCATGTTCTCAAAAATGGATTTTTGGTTTTACTCATCAGAAGTTCCAATTATAAGGCACTAGCAGAGCTCCACTGTCTTGTGGTCAGTAGTGTATCTTAAATCTTGCCAGCACCTGTCCCAACAATAAATTGTTTCTATTTTAACTTTATAATATGAGGAGTTGTCAAGAATGCCCACAACCATTTAACAATCAAAATATAGCACATGCCCATCACTTCAAGAGTTTCTTCATACCCCTTTGCTGTCATGCCAGCCCTTTTCCCTTAACTGCGGGCCCAGCACAAATGCTAATCTGCTCTCTGTCATTATAGATTCATTTTCACCATTTTAGAGTTTAGAATGTGTCAGTAGCAGACATTATTCTAAGGATACCTTAAACCTACCAACCAACGTGAGACCTCAGGGGGTATCCATCAGTTGCATTCTCATTTGTCTGAACCCAGAGGGCTCCACACACTGAATGAGTTCTAAGAATTCTCCAGTTTACAGTCCCCTGGTATCTATTTGTTCTCTGTTCAACCTCATGGATTTTCATCTTATGGTTGTAAAATGTATTATCATTATCCTTAGCATCCTTTCTTAAAGAGCTTTCTTATTCCTTTTTTGCAAGTAACTTCCTTCTTCCCTGGTATACTATCTAGTTAATTCTGATACTTTAGCTTTCTTAAACTCTGATCTGTGCTTTTTTAACTCCTGAAAACTTCCACATTCTACTTGGGTTTTTCCTTCCATTGGAGCATATGAGAAAGTGACCCCAGGCAGAAAATGTGGTCCATTATAGAGCTCTCCTTGTTTATTTCTTTTCTCATGAATCGTAGATTATGCCCAACAGTTGTCAAAAATCTGTAAACACTTGTGTCATATTTTTTTCTGCTTTCTAGTTGTCTATGCAGTAAGGCAAGTTACCCAGTCATGACTGGAAACAGAAGCATGCTTTTTATTTGTAAGTATAAATTAAATAGTTGAATACTCAAATGTGAAACAATATTTATAAAATCATAAGCAAATCTAAAATAAAAATAAAGTGAGAATAATTTTTATATGAGTATGCATTTGATATGGTTTAATTCTGTGTCCCTACCCAAATCTCATGTTGAATTGTGATGCTAAGTGTTGGAAGTGGGGCATGGTGGGAAGTGATTGGATTATAGGGATGGTTTCTAATGGTTTAGCACCATCCCCTTAGTACTGCCTCATGATAGAGTTCTCACCAGATCCGGTTGTTTATGAGTGTATAGCACCTCCCTGTTCACTCTCTTCTTCCTGCTCCAGGCATGTGGGATGTTGAGGCTTCCCCCTCTGCCCTCTGTCATGGTTATAAGTTTTTCTGAGGTCATCCCCAGCCAAGCTTCCTGTACAACCTGCATAATCATAAGCCAAGTAAGCCTCTTTTCTTTATAAATTATCCAATCTAAGGTAATTTTTTTATAGCAATATGAGAATGAACTGATACAGCATTCAATAACTTGTTAGCATTTGACAAACAGATTGTATGTTTTACTGTTTACTACTTTATAAAATAATTTGCATGAGGAGGACTCAAGAAATACTTATTGTGACAAAATAAAAATAATAAACATTAATGATACAAACATCAAAAATACTATTTATTTATGAAATAAAATTTTATTTGTAACTGGCTAAAATATGTCAGTTTACATCTTCCAATATTCTGCTTCATCTTAATTGACAATTAACACATGACTCACTTTGCTTTTGGAGAAGACATTTGAAAACTTTACAATCAAACATTTAGTGTGTTTTCTTCTCAAATTTTAGCTTAAACATTTAAAAATTTTTTAAAAATTTTTGCTGCCACAGTGTAAAAAAGCTATGAGTTTATGAGTAAACAATTCCTTTATTAAAAAAAAATTGAAAACAAAAAGAAGTTTAAATACACCCAAAGCAAAGCGGATCTATTTTTCTCTTACTCACATGACAGAATATTGAGTCTTGGTGTGCTGAAATTACAGCATCTTTTGTTTCCCAAATTAATTAGGCTTTTAGAGATTTATTTTGAATGTTCTTGAAATAATCATGTTATTCTTATCTGCATAAGTTTATTGCTGCACAGTCAAAGCTTTCAGCAATATTTTGCGTCTGATTCCTACTTGTCTTCAAATATTATTTTCTAATATGGATGTTTTTAATGTAGCTTGCTTTATTTACCTCATTTGGATACTTAGTTCTTCCATACAGAGGTCTCTGTCCACTACAAAAGCAGTGTTTAAAGCAACTCATGTTGATAATTTTATAACACCAACTGAGCAGAAATAGTGCTAATGTAGTATGTTTAAATTTAATTTGGAGTAAGTGCTCAAGATTGATTCCAAATCTATTGTAACAGGTGCTTAAAAAATAAAAAAAAAAATTTTAGAAGCACAACAAGATCTAAAACAAAAGATATTATCTCTGGGTTTCAGGTTATTTCCAGTGTAAACATTACACTGAGCATTTTGATTGTAAACTTAATTTTGTGCCACAAGCACACATCATCAACGAAAGGGAGTTGAACCAAGATAACATTTTCAAAAAACCATAAATGCTGATGTAGCACTCTGAGGTGTCTTTTATCTATAGGTGTAAATGCTGATTTGTTAAAACTGACAAAAGAATTGAAAGCAACTTTACATGATAAATGAATAAATGTAATGCTAAATTGATGGAAATGCTGCATTGTTTAAATGTCAACATGTGTTGTTGAATTCTGTGTCTTCATGCTGTTCTGTATTTCATTCTGATAGAATGGTATTTGCTGGAATAAACTTCAGATTTGTGGAAAGCTTCAAAAATATTAAATTATCTTTTCAATGCATTGGATTTAAAATTCCCAGAACACTGTCCTGCCAATGCAGATATTTCAACTCAGAGCTAAGTACTAAAATTTCTCATCTAATGAAAGGTCTTGTTTTATTCTTAGCAGCTCAGTTCATAAGCGTCATTTTTTAAAAATAATTGAGATGTTTATCCATATAACCAAAGAAGTAATATATGAGAGACAATATTTGCCTCATGTCTAACACGTGGTTGCTTATGATAGTGTTACTAATAATTGGCTTACACTTTTGTAATTATTAAAATGGATGATCAGTAGTTCACCCATGTTAGCATTACATGTCTAGCAATCCTATAACAGATATAAAACACACAGGACCTATGTAGTAGATTTTAAAAACCAACTCACATAAAAAGAAAGCATAAACCACAGGTTTTTACAAGACTCAAAATCAACATTGAGAAATAAAAAATGTGTGGATCCAAATAGTCATAAATAGATGTGAGATTGTGGCTGTCCATACATAATAGTAGTTTTACAAGGAAATACTTATTCAACATTAAAAAAAATTATAAAGAAGAAAGTTACTGAGCTAATAGCTTCATGCTTTAAAGCAAAGAGGATTACGTCATAGTGAGAAATATGAAAAAGAGAAGAACATAACATGAAACCAAGTACTTTGACAGAAAACAACATAAAATATAAATACGGCAAAATGGAAAAGATAAATTACTATATCAGGAGAAGATGGGACAAAAACTTACCAAAATCACACTTTCTATATTCTACATTTCAAAAATTTAAAACATCTTGTTTCCACTGCTCCAAGATTTTTATTATTTACAATGTGATGGGAAAGTAATTATTCCCTACTGTTTCATTATGTAGCTGAACATCCTTTTGTAAGGTAGGAGCAGTACTGTGCCAATAAACTCATCTTCCGCTATGAGGGAAAACTGACTCCTAGTTGGCAAGACTAATTTTTTAAGCGTAATAGCTAAAAGGTATAACAAGATGGGAACAATTGGGAGGAAATACTTTGCCACAATATCTGACATTTCCTTTCACATGCATGCCTCTATTGAGTCCTCTCTCACTCCCTGGAGGGGAAGTAACTTACTTAATTGCGGAGTGTTGTAGTTCAACACTCTGAATCCTGTGAGCATACGTGTGTGTGTGTGCAATACGTTGGCATCATGGATTCTAAAGCTCAAAACTAGGAATATCTTGTGGCTTGTAGGCTTTTTATGCAATAGAAAAAACCTTTAGGATTCTGCACTGACAGCATCATTTTCTCAAAAGGAATCAGTCAGTTGAATTATTTCATGACTGAAATAAATGTTGAGACTGGAATTGGCCTGGAGTCTAAATTATTTATATACTACATTTCTTTATACATGATTAGTTAAGCCAGACTGACTTCTTTTGGATATATATGATACCTAAATACAAAGTGGGATTATAAAGTAATGAATTTAGCTTTTATTTTAATTCATTATAATAAACATCAGTTTACCTGGAATACACCAAGCACTGTGCTCAGAGTTTAGCATGTGAGGAAGACTACATTGTAGTTCTGAGGGAATGTGTTCTCTTTCCGGGTCCATGAGGGGGCATAGTTTTAAGGGCAAGAATTTCCCAACACCATGCCCCCTTCCCATGTCTCTCCGTCCCGGAGATTTAACTGTTTATGTTTGAATTTAAGAAACTAAGAGTCAGTCACCCCAGTGGAAGTTTAAAAAACCTCTTCCATTGGCCAGAGGAACCTGGGAAGGTGGAAATCTCTCCCAGGATAAATTCCCCTGCTCCTTCACCCACACTGGATTTCCAGTTCTCTGGAATCCCCTCCCACATGGTGGGAGCGCCCTTTCCCCTCTGGGATTTCCTCTCTGGAAGCCTTTTCCACACTCTTCTGGAAGTCTTTCTCTTCTTCTCCTTTTATTCTTTTTTCTCTACCTTAATAAAATCACCCTTCTGCAACACTTCTTGGGTCCGATATTTACTTTTACGACCATACAGTGCACCTGCAGTGGTCCCATAACTTATTCTTTAAGAGATTGGAGGCCAAGAACCCACAGCATTCTCTCGGGGGAGCTGTGCCTCGTGAGCACCCAATAAAAAACCCGGTTCTAGCTCCTGCTCCCCCAGTCCCTGTCAGTTTAGTGACTTTGCTTTGTGAGATGCTAAATGGCTCTAAGGACAATTACAAATTACTACGGCAGCAATGTTCACAGGGACCTAAGGCTCCATGGAGGCACTCAGACCTGGAACGTTTGGATTCACACCCCTACTCTACCACCTATCAACTGTGTGAATTTTGGCCAGACCTTCGGTACCTTAGTTTGCCTGTGTAAAATACAGATACAGTAGTGCCTTGGAGATATTTGGGGTTTAGTTCCAGATCATAGCAAAAAAACAAATACTGAAATAAAGTAAGTCACACAATTGTTTTGGTTTCCCAGAACATATAAAAGTTTCAAAAGTTTATTAAGTGTGCAATAGCATTATGTCTAACAAGTGTACATACCTCAATTTAAAATTACTTTATTGCTAAAATAGGATAAAACAGGGACACATAATGAGTATATACCCTTGGGAAAATGGCACCAATTCACTGGCTGGATGTGAGGTTACCACAAACCTTCAATTTGTTAAAAATGCCAGATCTACAAAGTACAACCAAGTGAAAAACAATAATAAAATGAGGTATTTCTGTACTGTTTTAGGGATATAATGTTATTAAATTTTGATTTTAGGAGATGATTTGGGCTTCTTATATGAACAGAGAGTCAGGGAATAAAATAGAATCAAGGAGGCCAGTTAGAAGCCTACTATAAAGATAATTTGGAAAGATGATGTAGGAAAATGTTGACTTACCCTCTGAAGTTCTGATCATTGCATTTACAGAAATAAACTACAGATTAAAAGGAGAAAAGACATGCAAATATCTTAACATGCAAATGCACAGGAATCACACAAAGGAAGAAAATCAAAGTATGAAATTCTAAGAGCCAGATTAAAACCTTTTTCTAAAACCTTTTTCTAAGGCAAAAGAAAGTGTAACCCACAAGCAATTTTCAAAGAAGAGTAAATAATTTTTAGAGGAAATGAATAGGCTGGAAGAACAGACAATGGCTTGGGACAAAGCTCCCTGGGCTCTGGAGGAGGTAGTAAGAAGTTGTGGCAACAAGGTGAGGGGGTGGAACTGCACTTCAAAGTTTATCTTATTATGCAGACAAAGTCTCAAGTAACAGCCTTCAGAAGAATAGAGAAAAGTCTATTCAAGCAGGCAGGGTGATGATCTTTAGTTCTTTTTTCAGTGATTAATCTTTCCTGGTTCATGCAATTTCAGACAATGGAGTGAAGAAAATTGTGTTTCTTTTTGGAAGAATTTCCCTCAGTTAGATAAGGGAACTTCAGAGCATCCTTCCTTATACTGGGGTGAGAAACACAGAAAGATCAGAAAGAGCTTTATTCTGAGGCATCTTGTAAGGCTTTCCAGTTTCTTTTAATTCAAAGTGTTCTGCATGCCAAAGTGCCGTAGTTTGGGTTATAACGTTCTGAGTCCCAACAAGGATATTAAATAACAGTGAAATGAGAAAAGTGAGTAGATGAGTAATCTCATTAGAAAGAAGTAGAGTATTATAATTTATTGATTATGGATTAGGAATGAGAGACAGAAATATCATCATTCATCAAGGTCTCCATCATGAATTATTAATTAAATGGTCATGATGTATTTCCTAGATGGGCAATATGAATGTATTAATAGAGGGAAGTTTATAGGGATTAATTGAGACTGGAGAGTCAGACATGTTTAATTCACATTAAACGTCATTTTGATGTTTTCAAGAGACATCAAAATAGAAGTATTAAGTAAGTAGCCAGATCTATATGTCTAAAACAGAGCTTCAAAGAAAGATCTATGGTGGATATGTGAATATGAAAGTAGTTTCCATATATGTTATTTTCAACCATAAGTAAAGAGAAATTCTTATTTAGATAAAAATTATAGAAGAGGAGAAGTGCCAAAAGCAAACACCTTTGGCAATGCAACACCGAAAAGTCACTTTGATAAGAAGGAGCCAGCAAAGAATATTGAGGGGCAGTAGGACCTACAGAAAATGCTTTCCCATTTGTACACCCAAGACATCAAATTTCAGAAATCTCATGTTAATCCATGATTTAAAATGTGAACAATTATTTAGGGAAAGTTGAGAATTCAACTATCTCTTTACATCCTACGTTGTGATACTTTTAAGAATAGGCCGGCAGTGCCATGTGCATTGTGAGTGAAAGTGGGGAAGAGAGAAACAAGATATGCTGGATGGAAGATAAAAATGCTAGATTTCCCCTCTGCAATTCTCTACTCATCTTAGTAACACGTTCACATACAATCTCATACAGGTATATATTATTATTTTTGTTAATTTTCTACATAAACTGAAATGAAAGAGTTAAACACATTCAGTTCTCTTTGTGTTGCTCTCAGGGCTTAGATATAACACAATTTACAAAATCTAATTGAAAAGAGAAAGACATGGAAATATTAAATGCTCTAATGGTGACCTTCTTAAGGCTTCGTGGGTGCTGTTGGCAAGATAACAGAAGAAGTATGATAGCTAAGAGCTTTATTTTAAATTCTATAAAATACATCCATGGTATAGAATAAAAACTACTTACCATTGAATTTATTTTATTGTAAAGCTAACACTGTGCCTGGAAGAGGGGTTGGTGTTACTTATTATTCTCTTTCCAGACTTACAATGAGGAGAGATGAAATTTAATTTAATATCACCAGCAGTTAGCTGGCTATGGATCAATATCTGGTGACAGCCTTATATTCCTCATACTTTACAGACTTTATTAGTTCTTTCATAAAAAACATAGTGATGCACTGTGTGTTCAAATAGACTAAGAGCAGCACAATTAGAATTATATCATGCAATAGATACCTTACATTAGAGCATTGATGCACACTGATCAACAAAGGATAATATTTTACATAATTGGTTATTGTGTACTCCAAATTAGTTCTCAGCATTTACTTTACAATTACACTGTTCATTTCCAAACAGTTACCAGTAAGAAGTAGCAAGGAAGATTTCCAATTTCACCACATGCCAAATACTTTGAACTATCTAGGGCTGGTAAATCAGCTTGCTAGTTTTTGCTTGTTTTAATTTTTCAGAAATTAAATTGCTCCTTCATTTGCAATATTACACATTGTGTGCTTGAACACATCTTATTTGTTGCTATTAAATAGGTCAACACATTTCCCTAGGGTAAAGCAAATTTTGACATTTGACTTTTTCCCTGTGCTGCATTGGTCAGTGGGTAAGGGGAAATTTACTGGGCTCTTCAGTAGATTTCTAAAAACTACTAATGATGGAGTGTGTGTGTGTGTGTGTGTGTGTGTGTGTGTGTGTGTGTGTGTGTGAGATCTGTTTATGACCATTAGTGTCACCATTGAGGTACAGTTCGTCTCTTTATTAGTGGAGAATACATTCATATTCTTCAGAATACATTCATATTGAATTAGTTTAAGATGGTTTTTGTTTTTGTTTTTTAAATAAGTTGAGAAGTATGTAGTTCAAGGTAGGTAAGGAGAACCTTGATGAAATCAGACACATCTGCTATGCATATGTTGTTTTTGCCTTTAAACTCACAGGAAGGCTATTTCAATTCTGCAACTATATCTGTATTAAAAGCTAAAAGAAGGGAGTAAAGGGAAGACAAGAAGCAAATGGTAGATGTCTGCTGAGTGTTTCTTTTTTAAAAAATTCTAGTGTCCAATTCCAGAATTGGTGGGTTAAACAAATCAGAGCGCGCTTATACTTGTGGACAAGAAATGATAGTAGTATTTAAAAAATGTTTTTGCTTGAAAAATTGAGAACTAAAAAGAAAAGAATCATAGGGACAAGATATAAGAGAATTAAGAAACTCAGTGAATACAGATGGCTTTGGAGGACCACTTTTGCCCAAAAGCATCAGCAAAGAGAAGCATCAGCTGAAAAGCTGACCAGAGTTGTGACTGCTTTGACACATACTTGAGTTCAGGGCCCATCAGGAGAAAAGACCTTTGTTGTTGTCCTTTTTGTGCTGCTATCACAGAATAACGAAGATGCAACAATTTATAAAAAACAGAAATTTATTTCTCACAGTTCTGGAGACTGGAGAATCCACGCTCAAACTGCCAGCATTCAATCAGGGCCTTCTGGCTGCAATAGCCAATGGCGAAGGCAGGAGGGCAAGCAGAGAGAGAGAAAGGGAAGACTGTTATTGTAAACACACTACCACAATAATGGCACTAATCCATTCTTGAAGGTGAAGCTCTCCTGTCCTAATCACTTGTTAAAGGTCTCACCTCTTAGTACTATTATGACGATAATTAAATTTCAACTCATTTTTTTCTTGTTTTTTTTTTTTTTTTTTTTTTTTGGGGATGGAGTCTTACCCTGTCACCCAGGCTGGAGTGCAGTGGTGTAATCTAGGCTCACTGCAACCTCCACCTCCTGGGTTCAAGCAATTCTCCTGCCTCAGCCTCCCGAATAGCTCAGACTACAGGCATGTGCCACCATACTTGGCTAATTTTTATATTTTTGGTAGAGACAGGGCTTCACCATACTGGTCAGGCTGGTCTCAAACTTCTGGCCTTGTGATCCACCCCACCCCCTTGGCCTCCCAAAGTGCTGGGATTACAGGTATGAGCCACTACACCCGGCCTCAACTCGAGCTCTGAAGAGGACAGACATGCAAATCATAGCAGGCACTAAAAAGACCCCAGGACTTTGGATTTGAATCCCAAGTGGTTGTTTCACAGGAACAACGGAAGTCTTGGGAAGAACTAGCTCCAGTAGGAATTTAAACTTAGGTTCCAAGCATCTCAGTCACTAATTAAATTAAATGATCTGGGTTTATTCTTCACAACCACTTTAGTTGGATGTGGCCATGGACCTTGCTTTTGACAAACAAACATGAGTAAAAATGGTGTCTATCTTTCTAGGCAGAAATTTACATCGTCAGTACAGGGTTTGCTTCTTTCCTGTGTTAATTTCATGGGACTAGCAATATTTCAAATAGTATTTGCATGTTCAGCTGCCACCAAGTGAGGACCCTAGAACAAAAGCCTCAGTCACACCACAATGGATAAGTAGACATGCTGTTTTTAGCCACTGAGATTTGAAGGTAATCTTAGCGTTTCAGTCAGGAGATTGTTTCAACATTTCCGTGGATTTCAGAATTTTTATAATACATTGTTTTAAATGTCATTCCAGAAATCCAACCAAGAAACTTTCACCTTACATTTTATTGGTTATTCAAGCTTGGTATAGGAGCATGGAGAGTATTTTTACTTAGATAATATAAGGGTGAAAGAGTAATATCTTCTCTTTGCCCATATCAAATTTCATGGCTGCCACCCTAATACCAAAAGACAGATTAATATGAGAAAAATACTTAAATTCATTTGATATAAGTTTATGTGATAGGACAGCCTCAGGAATGCAGACAGGGAAAAGTGTATATTAGTATGATTGGACAAAAAGGGGTACAATTGAATGGTAATAAACTGGAGGAAGCTTAGCAAGGCCTATTTGTTCATATTCTTCTCTGTCTCTTTGTCTTTTCATTCCTTTCCTCCAGGTATGCTGGGATCCGTCCTGCAGACCGCAGCTGCACAACGGATGAATAACATATTCAGACACCAATATTCTGTGAAAGAGCAGATCAGAGGGCCAGGCCCCTGAAGGAAAGAATTGTAACAGCCACAGGGGCCCTCACTCACTGGCCCTGCTGACATTTATTCAGTACACATTCAGTGACAAAGGCTTTGAGCCAACGCCACCAGAGGGTAGTCAACCTGGTCGCCCTCCCTCCGAGAGAGACATCCTGCTCACAAATGATCAAAGGTTAATATTAAGACCATATGAGTAACTAAGTTATTTAGGTAAACTCCTCTACATCCCTATGTATCTGCACCCAAAGCTTTTAAGAGAATGTAGCTGCCTTTAGCCAAACCTTTTACCTGAAGCTATGTAGCACCAGCCCCCACCTGCCACCCCCCCCGTCGCCGCCCCCCCTTAGCCTTCCAAGAAAGTTTGTGACTATTTCCTATAACTATCTTTATAATTTTTCCCACCACCCTGAATGAACTCCCACACAGGTATAACAAGAACACTGCTGGAATGAAGGTATTATGGCCTACTTTAGACGAAGGTCAGAAAATTATTTTATGGCCTGATTCAAGGGCAAAAGCTAGAAAAAGATCAGAGAAACCATCCTGCTTCTGCTATTTTCTCATGCCAAGATGCTCCATTTTGGAGTAGTAGTTCCTAAACCCTATCAGTACATTGCCACCTTAAACAAAATCAGAGTTGTTACTAGTAATGAGTAAGGGAGGGCAGATATAGATTGGCAAATAACAGCCCCTGTAAGCATGGCTCTTTAGATACCCAATCTCCACATGTAATCTTCTTTCCGTAAATGAGACAGCCTCACCCCTTGTCCAACAGTGTGACTCCAAAATCTCATACTGTTCAGTGTCTACTTTAAAGCACAGAATTTTGAGGTTATGACAAATCCTCTCCATTTGAAGCCATTAGTTGTAGTTTATCATGATACAAAGATCTGTAAACTAAAAATTATTTGCTGATATCATAGCTAATGCACACTGCTAGATAACAGCATACCCATGATATGAGACAAAACTTAAAAAAAAAAAACACACACATAATGAGAAACATACAATAGTTGTAAAAAATGCAAACAACAAATACTGCAAGACAGAAATAGTGAAGGCTTGCTGCCATGTAGTGACATCAATTCCTGGATGACGTAATTCAACAAGTCCTTGGTTCTGTTCCCTGGAAGAATTCTCCTTGTCCATTGGTCTCGAATCCCAGTACTGATTGCTAAGTAGAAATTAGTCTTTATATTTCATGGCAATAACTCAGATGGGAATCTGGAAAGATGCCTTTTCTGGGTACACAAGAACTTCCATAGTTCACTGCCTATGAGTATAAACTAGAGGAACTGGAATATCGCTAGCCAGACCTGAGTTTTCTTTGCCAATATAGACCCCTCCAGTTAAATTGGCTGCCAGCCTCTTTGTTTATATTCATGTGGACAAACCAGTAATAACTATTTCAGCTTTTACATTTTGGCCCACCCACCATGGCTATACCTATTTGGGATTTTTCTTATTATTCCAGCATCATCTTGCACAACTTGATTTTCCTTGCTGGTTGATCTGCCTTTTCCCTATATCTCAAACATATTGTGCTCTGTCATTTTAGAAATGCATATAAACTCAGTTGTCTCTACCTGAAATATGCCTTTTCAGTCTTTGCACCATCAACTTTTCTTCTTTTGTGACTATGCTGAGTGATCCAGTTTCCTTTCATCCTCAATATTATTTACTGTTTTAGGTATTTTCTATTTTGATTTTTCTTATATAAATGCAGTGGTATTTCACTGTAGTTTTAATTTGCATTTACATAAGAACTAAAGATGGTGGCAGTCTACTTTAAAGTGTATTATACCATTTTGTGTAGATAAGTACATTACAATAATACATTGCAATTTTTTCTGCTCCCAGATCTATGCCATTGTTGTCATACCTTTTACTTACATATATAAGTTCTACAGTTTCTTGTATTTTGAAGTCAGTAGATAACCTATCAATAATTCTATATAAAATGAATTCTATGCAGTTCATTTTTTTTTTTTTTTTTTTTTTTTTTGAGACGGAGTCTTGCTCTGTCGCCAGGCTGGAGTGCAGTGGCGCAGTCTTGGCTCACTGCAACCTCCGCCTCCTGGGTTCAAGCGATTCTTCTGCCTCAGCCTCCCGAGGAGCTGGGATCACAGGCGCATGCCACCATGCCCAGCTAATTTTTGTATTTTTAGTAGAGATGGGGTTTCACCATATCGGCCAGGATGGTCTCGATCTCTTGACCTCGTGATCCGCCCGCCTCGGCTTCCCAAAATGCTGGGATTACAGGCATGAGCCACCACGCCTGGCAGTTCGTTTTTTATGTGATACATTGTAGTTTTATCCCTAGAAGTTCAAATTGGGCTTTGTGATACGTCCCAAGCCTTTACTTAACTTTTGGGGCACATGAAGTACAGGCTGTAAAAATAGTTTTAATACCACTGTGCGCTAATTCTAATACATATGTGTGTTCTGTTTTGATAGATTTTTCTCATCATTATGGGTTGTATTTTTTGCTTCTTTGCATATTTGGTAAACTTTAATTTTATGCCATGAATAAAATGTGTTTTACCCTGTTGGATGCTAAATGTTTTTATTCTCCAATAAATCTTCTGCATTGTTCTGGCATCTCATTTAGTTACTTGAAAATACTTTGATCCTTTTATGTTTTGCTTTTAAGGTATGGTAGACCAGACTAGAGCAGGTTATGCCTAGGGTTAATTTTCCTCACTATTGAGGCAAGATAATTCTGGATACTTTACCTGATGTATCATGAATTATGAGATTTTCCAGTCTGGCTGGTAGAGCTGGCACTACTCCCCCGTGCTGTGTCAGACATAGTATCGGGTACTTCAATCTCTAATTATTTTCTTCTTTTTTTTTTTAGCATTTACCTGTGTCTCATTGCCAATATTACAGTCTTAATTACTACAGCCTTATAGTAAGTCTTAAATTCAGGTAATGTGAGTCTTCCAACTTCTTTCTTTCTTTCTTTTTATTGCATTTTAGGTTTTGGGGTACATGTGAAGAACATGCAAGATTGTTGCATAGGTACACACATGGCAGTGTGATTTGCTGCGTTCCTCCCCCATCACCTATATCTGGCATTTCTCCCCCATGCTGTCTCTCCCCAACTCCCCCACCCCCCGCTGTCCCTCTCCTATTTCCCCCGACAGACTAATTATTTTCAATGTATCTTTCCCTGTTCTCGGGCAGTTTCCTTACATGTATGTGTGGAAAGGCACTCAGCTGAGTACGTGAAGAGGCCACTTTACAGATTATTGTAGTAATTTTTTGGTAGCTCTCTTCTCTTTGATACTCTGTCCTTCCAACCCTACCACTTTCGATCTCCCCCAGAGCCTCAGCAACATCTCTGAAACTCAGGGAGACCCATGGGTTCCACCTGGGCAGACCCCTTAAAAGCAACTGCTTGGAAAGTCCCACATTGGTAGAGCTTACCTTGTTTGTTTTTTGTCTGTCTTAGAGATGACTGTCCTTTATTACCTAACATCCAGAGACATGAGAAACTTTATTTCAAGTATTTTGTCCCTCCGTCCCTCCATCTCTCCCTCCCTCCATCTCTCCCCTCCATTCCTTCCTTCCTTCCATTTCTCTTTCTTTCTCTTTCTTTCCTTTCTTTTTCTTTCTTTCTTTCTTTCTCTCTCTCTCTTTCTCTTTCTCTCTCTCTTTTTTCTTTCTTTCATCATTGTTGTTCTTGTTTCAGGTGGGAGGATAAATCTAATTTCTGTAATTCCATCTTATCTTTAAGTCAAATAAGCATTTTTGATGTCAGAAAATAAACCTGTTGAAAATTTTATTTTACTTTATTGTAGGAAAAAAACACACACACTCTGGTTCTGTGCCTAGGGACTTCCAAAAAAGTCTATTCAACAAAGCTATACTCTAAATCAGAAAATATTTGGTAAATCAAATTTTTATTTGTTTGTTTGTTTGTTTATTTTGTTTAGTTTAAGACAGGGCCTTGCTTTGTTGTCCAGGCTGGAGTGCAGTGGTGCAATCATGGCTCACTGCAGCCTCAACCTCCTGGGTTCAGGCACTTCTCCCTCCTCAGCCTCTAGAGTAACTGGAACCACAGGCATGCAACATGATGCCCAGCTAATTTTAAATTATCTGTAGAAATGAGTTTTCACTGTGTACCTGAGCTGGTCTTGAACTCTTGAGCTCAAACAATCCTCTTACCTTGGCCTCCCTCAAATTCTTTTATGAGAAAAGACATACTGAAGATACAAGAGTTTCCATTTAATTAATAAATATACTTGCATTTAATTCATGTGCATGATATTATTAACTTTCTAAAAGAAGTTATGAGTAAATTGTAATGCAAGATCTGTCTGAGAAATAGAATGCCAAGCTTATATTTATTACCAGGAAAATAAATACACGTGCTGCGTTTATTAGGCTTTATTCACAGATAGAAAAATTCTATCATACCTGGAAACTGTAGATAAGATGCTCTTGGATCATCCTGAGCTAAGTCAATATTGACTAACTCAAACAAAAACATGGGTTTTGTTCATCCCTCAGTGCCTATGCTTATAGTTCTAACTTTTGGCCTGGGCTTCTTGATTTCTTTTTTCTTCCTGAAGTGATAAAGAGATCCAGATTTTGTTACTGACATCTCTAAACCAACTCTCACTCTTAATGGTCATATATCTCTTTCCCTGATGTTGTAATGCTTTTGCATCTCAATGTAAGAATAAAAATCATGTTATGTATTTCTCACCTGCTTGTCATGATTTCAAATGCATAGGTTACATCTTGCAAGGGACAATATATATGACAGAACTAAACAAACAAAATGAGAACGTTTCTGAGATGAAAAACAAGGCAGTGGAAGCCTAATAAATCACTAGCATTATTGTTTAAAGATTTTAGGAAAATTGAGTTTTTTATTTTGTTTATAAATTTGGGTTAACAGTGATTACACATCTGAGTAATCTATCTACTGACGAATCTTGTTTTTAAGTACTATGGTATTTTGTCTGAATACTATTAGATAATTCTGAACCAACTTAGTATTAAATAACTCAAGTATAAATGTGGATTTTATTAATCTCTCAGTGTCTGTGCGTATATTTATATATCCAAGTCCCCAGAACAAAGTAAGATATTGCAAAACCCAAGAATTCCCAAGTTCCCAGCACCATCTGCACTGCTGAATATCCTGAAGTGACAAGCTTCTAACCAGGCCTTATTTTCTGTGATGCGATCCAGGTTGCAATTTCTTTCTTTCTTTTTTTTTTTTTTTATTGTACTTTAGGTTCTGGGGTACATGTGCAAATTATGCAGGATTGTTGCATAGGTACACACATGGCAATGTGGTTTGCTGCCTCCATCCCCCCCATCAACCAACATTAGGCATTTCTCTCCATGTTATCCCTCCTCACATCCCCCGCTGTCCCTCCCTTGCCCCCCCAACAGACCCCAGTGTGTGATGCTCCCCTCCCTGTGTCCACGTGTTCTCACTGTTCAACATCCTCCTATGAGTGAGAACATGCAGTGTTTGATTTTCTATTATGGTTTCCAGATTCATCCATGTTCCTACAAAGCGACACAAACTCATCCTTTTTTATGGCTGCATAGCATTCCATGGTGTATATGTGCCTCATTTTCCTTGTCCAGTCTATCGTCGATGGGCATTTGGGTTGGTTCCCAGGTCTTTGCTATTGTAAACAATGCTGCTATGAACATATATGTGCATGTATCTTTATAATAGAACAATTTATATCCTTTGGGTATATACCCAGCAATGGGATTGCTGGGTCAAGTGGAATTTCTATTTCTAGGTCCTTGAGGAAGCACAACACCGTCTTCCACAGTAGTAGACTAGTTTACACTCCCACCAACATGTAAAAGTGTTCCTGTTTCTCCACATCCTCTCCAGCATTTGTTGTCTCCAGACTTTCTAATGATCGCCATTCTAACTGGTGTGAGGTGGTATCTCAATGTGGTTTGACTTGCATTTCTCTAATGACCAGGGATGATGAGCATTGTTTCATATGTTTGTTGGCCTCATATATGTCTTCTTTTGAAAAGTGTCTGTTCATATCCTTTGCCCACTTTTGGATGGGTTTGTTTGTTTTTTTCTTGTAAATCTGTTTCAGTTCTCTGTAGATTCTGGATATTAGCCCTTTGTCAGATGGGTAGATTGTAAAAATTTTTTCCCATTCTTTTGGTTGCCAGTTCACTCTAATGATTGTTTCTTTTGCTGTGCAGAAGCTCTGGAGTTTAATTAGGTCCCATTTGTTTATTTTGACTTTTGTTGCCAATGCTTTTGGTGTTTCAGTCATGAAGTCCTTGTCTATGCCTATGTCCTGAATGGTTTTGCCTATGTTTTCTTGTAGGGTTTTGATGGTATTAGGTCTTATGTTGAAGTCTTTAATCCATCTGGAGTTAATTTTAGTGTAAGGTGTCAGGAAGGGGTCCAGTTTCTGTTTTCTACACACTGCTAGCCAGTTTTCCCAACGCCGTTTATTAAACAGGGAATCTTTTCCCCATTGCTTATTTTTGTCAGGTTTGTCAAAGATCAGATGGTTGTAGATGTGTGGCATTGCCTCCAAGGCCTCTGTTCTGTTCCATTGGTCTGTATCTCTGTTTTGGTACCAGTACTATGCTGTTTTGATTGCTGTAGCATTGTAGCATAGTTTAAAATCAGGTAGCCTGATGTCTCTGGCTTTGTTCTTTTTGCTTAGGATTGTCTTGGCTATGCAGGCTCTCTTTTGGTTCCATATGAAGTTTAAGGTGGTTTCTTTCCAGTTCTGTAAAGAAGGTCATTGGTAGCTTGATGGGGATAGCATTGAATCTATAAATTACTTTGGACAGTATGGCCATTTTCACAATATTAATTCTTCCTAACCATAAGCATGGGATGTTTCTCCATTTGTTTGTGTCCTCTCTTATTTCTTTGAGCAGTGGTTTGTAGTTCTCCTTGAAGAGGAGTTCTCCTTTACATTCTTTGTTAGTTGTATTCTGAGGTATTTTATTCTTTTTGTAGCAATTGTGAATTGGAGTTTGCTCATGATTTGGCTCTCTGTTAGTCTGTTACTGGTGTATAGAAATGCTTGTGATTTCTGCACATTGATTTTGTATCCTGAGACTTTGCTGAAGTTGCTTGTCAGTTTCAGGAGATTTTGGGCTGAGATGATAGGGTCTTCTAAATATACAATCATGTCATCTGCAAATAGAGACAATTTGACTTCCTCCTTTCCTAATTGAATATCCTTTATTTCTTTTTCTTGCCTGATTGCTCTGGCTAGAACTTCCAATACTATATTGAATAGGAGTGGTGAGAGAGGGCATCCTTGTGTAGTGCTGGGTTTCAAAGGGAATGCTTCCAGTTTTTGCCCATTCAGTATGATATTGACTGTAGGTTTGTTGTAAATAGCTTTTATTATTTTGAGATATGTTCCTTCGATACCTAGTTTATTGAGAGTTTTTAGCATAAAGGGCTGTTGTATTTTGTCAAAGGCCTTCTCTGCATCTATTGAGATAATCATGTGGTTTTTGTCTTTGGTTCTGTTTATGTGCTGGGTTATGTTTATAGACTTGTGTATGTTAAACCAGCCTTGCATCCCAGTGATGAAGACTACTTGATTGTGATGGATAAGCTTTTTGATGTGCTGTTGCAATCATTGCCAGTATTTTATTGAAGATTTTTGCATCTATATTTATCATGGTTATTGGCCTGAGGTTTTCTTTTGTTGTATCTCTGCCAGGTTTTGGTATCAGGATGATGTTGGTCTCATAAAATGATTTGGGGAAGGATTCCCCTCTTTTGGATTGTTTGGAATAGTTTTAGAAGGAATGGTACCAGCTCCTCTTTGTACTTCTCGTAGAATTCATCTGTGAACCCATCTGGACCTGGACGTTTTTTGGTTGATAGGCTATTAATTGCTGCCTCAACTTCAGTCCTTGTTATTGGTCTGCTCAATGTTTCAACTTATTCCTGGTTTAGGCATGGGAGGGTGCAAGCATCCATTTCTGCCAGGTTTACTGGTTTCTGTACATAGAGTTGTTTGTAGTAATCTCTGATGGTATTTGCATTTCTGTGGAATTGGTGGTGATGTCCCCTTTTTTGTTTTTTTATTGCATCTATTTGATTCTTCTCTCTTTTCTTTTTTGTTAATCTGGCTAGAGGTCTATCTATTTTGTTGATCTTTACAAAAAAAACAGCTCCTGGATTTATTGACTTTTTGAAAGGTTTTTCTGTGTCTCTGTCTCCTTCAGTTCTGCTCTGATCTTAGTTATTTCTTGTCTTCTGCTAACTTCTGAGTTTTTTTGATCTTGCTTCTCTAGCTCTTTCAATTTTGACAATAGGGTGTCGATTTTAGATCTTTCCTCACTTCTCTGGTGGGCATTTATTGCTATAAATTTCCCTGTAGACACTGCTTTAAATATGTCCCAGAGATTCTGGTACATAGTGTCTTTGTTCTCATTGGTTTCAAAGACCATCTTTATTTCTGCCTTCATTTCATTGTTTATCCAGTTGACATTCAGGAGCAAGTTGTTCAGTTTCCATGAAGTTGTGCAGTTCTGAGTTAGTTTCTTAATTCTGAGTTCTAATTTGATTGCCCTGTGGTCTGAAAGACTGTTTGTTATGATTTCCATTCTTTCGAATTTTCTGAGGAGTGATTTACTTCCAATTATGTGGTCAATTTTAGAGTAGGTGCAATGTAGTGCTAAGAATGTATATTGTGTTGATTTGGGTTGGAGATTTCTGTAGATATATACTAGGTCTGCTTGGTCCAGATCTGAGTTCAAGTCCTGGATATCCTTGTTAATTTTCTGTCTCATTGATCTGTCTAATATTGACAGTGGAGTGTTAAAGTCTACCATTATTACTGTGTGGGAGCCTAAGTCTCTTCGTAGGTCGTTAAGAACTTGCTTTATGTACCTGTGTACTCCTGTATTGGGTGAATATTTTATTTAAAGTAAGTGGTCAGAATCTCGAAACAGAAAAACAAAAGCTCTGATGATGTCCAATCTTAAAGATCCTAAAATTTCTTTTAGTTATAAATTGCTAAAATGTGCTGATTTCTTAATGAATGCCAGTAGCCTTTTTCATGTTGTCTATCTGAACTCTCTCAGGATCTCTATAAGAATTTTCTTATTGCTGGAATATAACTTTATGCCAAGACTAACTACAGCCCAGGACACCTGAGTCACTGACTTTCGTTTCATTCAGTCTCTCAAGACAGATTTATAAAAGTGTTGAGATTTTATATCAATTACTTTAAAACAGTGAACAGTTAGGCAGAAATCCAGTAAATAAAGCAATTAAGAGAGGCAAAGAGGAAGTGAATTGTTCTAGAGAACAATTGTGTATGTTGAACCAGCCTTGTATCCTGGGATGAAGACTACTTGATCGTGATGGATAAACTTTTGATGTTCATGGCTAGGAAGAATCAATATCGTGAAAATGGCCATACTGCCGAAAGTAATTTACAGATTCAACACTATCCCTATCAAGCTACCAATGACCTTCTTCGCAGAACTGGAAAAAACCACCTTAAACTTCATATGGAACCAAAAGAGAGCCCACATAGCCAAGTCAATTCTAAGCAAAAAGAACAAAGCTGGAGGCATCACACTACCGGACTTCAAACTATACTACAAAGCTATAGTAATCAAAACAGCATGGTACGGGTACCAAAACAGAGATATAGACCAATGGAACAGAACAGAGGCCTCTGAGGCAACACAACACATATACAAACATCCTATCTTTGACAAACCTGACAAAAACAAGCAATGTGGAAATGAGTCCCTGTTTAATAAATGGTGTTGGGAGAACTGGCTAGCCATGTGCAGAAAGCAGAAACTGGACCCCTTCCTGACACCTTACACTAAAATTAACTCCAGATGGATTAAGGACTTAAACATAAGACCTAACACCATAAAAACCCTAGAAGAAAACATAGGCAAAACCATTCAGGACATAGGCATAGGCAAGGACTTCATGACCAAAACACCAAAAGCATTGGCAACAAAAGCCAAAATAGACAAATGGGACCTAATCAAACTCAACAGCTTCTGCACAGCAAAAGAAACAGTCATTAGAGTGAATTGGCAACCAACAGAATGGGAAAAAATTTTTGCAGTCTACCCATCTGACAAAGGGCCAATATCCAGAATCTATAAAGAACTGAAACAGATTAACAAGAAAAAAACAAACAAGTCCATTCAAAAGTGGGCGAAGGATATGAACAGACACTTTACAAAAGAAGACAAACATGAAGCCAACAAACATATGAAAAAATGCTCATCATCACTGGTCATTAGAGAAATGCAAATCAGAACTACATTGAGATACCATCTCACGCCAGTTAGAATGGTGATCATTAAAAAGTCTGGAGACAACAGATGCTGGAGAGGATGTGGAGAAATAGGAACACTTTTACACTGTTGGTGGGAGTGTAAATTAGTTCAACCATTGTGGAAGACAGTGTGGCGATTCCTCAAGGACCTAGAAATAGAAATTCCATTTGATCCAGCAATCCCATTACTGGGTATATATCCAAAGGACTATAAATCGTTCTACTATAAGGACACATGCACACGAATGTTCATTGCAGTACAGTTGACAATAGCAAAGACCTGGAACCAACCCAAATGCCCATCGATGATAGACTGGACAGGGAGAATGTGGCACATATACACCATGGAATATTATGCAGCCATCAAAAACCATGAGTTCGTGTCCTTTGTAGGGACATGGATGAACCTGGAAACCATCATTCTCAGCAAACTGACACAAGAACAGAAAATCAAACACCGCATGTTCTCACTCATAGGTGGGTGTTGAACAATGAGAACACATGGACACAGGGAGGGGAGCATCACACACTGGGGTCTGTTGGGGAAAAGGGGAGGGACAGCGGGGGGTGGGGGAGTTGGGGAGGGATAGCATGGGGAGAAATGCCAGATATAGGTGATGGGGAGGAAGGCAGCAAATCACACTGCCATGTGTGTACCTATGCAACAATCTTGCATGTTCTTCACATGTACCCCCAAACCTAAAATGCAATAAAAAATACATATATGAAAAAAAAAGAATAAAAGCCTAAGGTAGCAAAATGCTAAATTAAAGAACAATCATGGAAAAACATGTAAAACTTAAAGATTTTTTTCTTATCATCATACTTGTATAATATAAATTGTTTAGGCCAAGTACTTAGCTAGATTCTCACAAAATTTGGAGTATGGTAAATTTGGACGTAAATGGAATTTCAAGGATAAGGTAATTTGGGAAAAGGCAATTATTTCTTCTTTTCAATCTTCCTGTTGGTGTAAATATACACCTTTAGCAAATACACACAATCATTTGGGATACACACCTACATTAATAGGATACTTGCTGCCCACTTCTTTTTAGGAGTCCAGGCATATGCCTGACTTTTTATATTTAGTGTATCTTTTGTTTACTGTTTGTTTGTTTTTGGTTACCAGCTGCTCATAATCTAAAAACATGATGGTAGTAATGTTTAAAGGACGCTCTGAATATCAACAGATATAAATACATTCAGGGTACATCAAATGTTCTCAGATATAAATATATACGGTTTAGAAAAATTGAGAATTATGCAGAAATATGTTCCCCTATCCCTATGAGATACTAATAAGCTTGCTTCCTAAATTTTTAAGAGAGAGTTTGGGAACTTGGGAGGGGATTGAGATGACTGAGGTGATTGAGGAAATGCTGCTCAAAGGATAAAAAATTTCAGTTAAACAGAAAAAAACAAGTTCAAGAGATTTATTGTACAACATGGAATCCACAGTTAATAACAATGAATAGTAAACTTTAAAATCATTAAGTAGATTTTAAGAGCTCTCACCATAAGTAAATGATATGCACGTGAGGTAATGCATGTTATTTAGCTCAGTTTAGCCATTGCACAATGCATACATATTTCAAACATCATGATTTACACCAGAAATCTAGACAATTCTTATTTGTCAATTGAAAAATAAACAGGAAGGAAAAAATTTAAAAAAAGATAAAAGAGGTAGGACTTCACAGATTTAAGTACCTTAGAACGTCTCTTTCATGAGTTAATCAATAGTTAAGGTGATTTTTCTTAGTCCTTAGGCAGGTAAACAAAAACACAAACAACCATTTATTTGCCAATTGTACTGAAATATTTCATCCAGATATTTTTCATCCTTATAAGTGAATATTTCATTAGGAACATGGGCTAGACAAAGATAAAAAAACATTTGAGAGAAAATTTGCTGCATACAGTGTTTAAAAGCAGCATGCTTTAAACATCTTCATTCTGCTCTCTGTATATTAAAAATAAAAACACATATTCTGTGTTTTATTATTATCGTCTTTTCTTTTTGAGATGGAGTCTCATGCTGTCACCCAGGCTGGAGTGCAGTGGCATGATCTCAGCTCAGTGTAATCTCTGCCTCCTAGGTTCAAGCAATTCTCCTGCCTCAGCCTCCGGAGTAGCTGGGATTACAGGCATGCACCACCACACCTGGCTAATTTTATATTTTTAGTAAAAATGGGTCTAGTCTCAAACTCCTGACCTTAGGTGGTCTGCCCACCTCGGCCCCCCCAAAGTGCTGGGATTACAGGCATTAGCCACTACACCCGGCCCTTATTCTGTACATTTATAAGTGCAGAATTGGTTCCTGAACTGAGGTAACAGGGAACGTGTGCGTGCGTGTAAGTGTGGAGTGCATCTTTGTGGCATTGCTTTCTCATGAGCTACAATTGCTGTTGTTTCCCCCACTCTCAAGTTCATGTGCTTTAAGTAGGAACAGACTCTCTTTATCCACAACACCCCACGTGATTTCTTTTCGCTTACACACTAACAAAACAGCAAAGTGCTGGAGTGCTGCAGCACACTTCCAAATCTTTCCAATAAGACCAAATAGAAAGAAAGCATTTAAAGGTAGTGAAAGCCTTTCTCCAACTAGGGACCTGCCAGATATGCCCCTTGAGTACATTTCATCCTTTAAAAACACCTATCAGCTTTTTTAAAAAAAAAAAAGAAGAAAGAAAGAAAAGAAGTTTCCTACAATTTAAACTCTCAATCACATTGATACTCAATGTAGTTTCTTTTTGGAGTTTTATTATAATACTTACCTTACTGTCTGAATGATCAAAAAAAAAATCCTACTGAATATTCTTAGTAGTAATTTTAAATCTGTCCTTTTAATTTATTAAGCCTCTGCCTTTCACCCTCTGTTGGTTTTTTCCATCTTGTTCACATGCTATTAAAAGCAGATTGAATTTCTGTTAGTTAGTGACTTCCATTTCTATTGAAGTCATACTTTAGTAAAATTCAGCTGCAGAAGCTTATCCTGGGACACTTTTTTTTTTTTAACATTTGTATTAACTAAAGTTCACATTTTATTTAGGTTTCCATAGACTTTGTCTAATTTTTGGTGTCGGATCCAATCTAGGATATTGCATAACATTCAATCAATAGGAATATTTAGTTTCCTCTTGATTATGATAGTTTCTCAGACATTTCTAGTGTTTGATGAGTTTGAAGAAAGGAGTTTCAGCCGAGTACTTTGTAAAATGTCCCCAGTTGAAATTTTTCTGATACTTTTTCAGTTATTTAGACTGAGATGATAGATTTTGAGAAAGAGACCACAGAAGTGAAGTATGAATCTCATCACATTCTATCAAGAGTACATAACATCAACATGACATCACATTTGTGTTGACTTTGGTCACCTGGCTGAAGTAATGTTTGTTGGATTTCCTCACTGTGAAGTTGTTCCTTTTTTCCTCCTTTCCACACTGTACTCTTTGAAGGCACTCACTCGGTGCAGCCCACACTTGAGGAGGGAATTATGTTTCATCTCCTTAATGAAAGAGTACCTAAGTAACTTATTTAAAACTCTCTTGTATGGAACTCACGTCTCTCACTTATTGATTTATTCAATCATTTATTTACATTAGTATGAATCTATATTTATTTCTTGGCTGTAATCCAATACTACTTCACTTTGCTTCTCGAATTATTCCAACTTTGGCCTGATGCAGTGGCTCACACCTATAATCCCAGCACTTTGGGAGGCGTTGGTGGGTGGATCACCTGAGGTCAGGAGTTCGAGAACAGCCTAGCCAACATGGTGAAATCCCGTCTCTACTAAAAATACAAACATTAGCCAGGCATGGTGGTGGACGCCTGTAATCCCAGCTACTTGGGAGGCTGAGGCAGGAGAATCACTTGAACCTGGGAGGCAGGAGTTGCATTGAGCCAAGATTGCATCACTGCACTCCAGCCTGGGAGACAGAGTGAGACTCTGTCTCAAAAATAAATAAATTAAAATAAAATAAATTCCACCTTTGTCCATTGGGAGCTCTTTGTGTTCCTTTCACATGCTACATCAAGGAGCTAGTATTTTTTTGTTGGCTTTCATTCTTGGTTTTTGGTTTTTCATCACCTTCTTGCTTTATGGTACTACAGATGTTCGAGGTACGTGTTATGTATTACTTGCCCAGTTCTAGAATCAGCCATTGCTACCAGGAACTCTGGTTCCCTTTGATTGAACGATGGAATAAGAAACAGATCTGCCTACCAGAGGTGCTGTTGCTACCAGAAGTCAATGCTTCTGGGCCCACTCAGCTGACAGAATCAGCTTAATTTTAAAATTCTGGAGTCCTGAATTTACCGAAAGACATTTCCACCCTGTGAGAATATTGCTGATGAGGCATAGTCGTGTCAATTTTTTCCCGGTACAAGTTCCCTTAGTTAAATAGCACCAATAATTATAAGTAGCACCTCCCCCCTTGAAAGTAATTTGGATAAAATATTTGCTTAGTCTTGATGATGAAATTTTGTTAGGTTCTTAGGAAAAAAAAAGTACTTGCAAGCTTTCTATCATTAAGTTTTTAATATGTTTTTATGGCACTTTATACTGGACAATGTGGTTTATCCTGGTTTAAAATGAGATGATACTCATATGGGATTTTTCTAATTGGGTTCAGCAAAACTCAGAAAGACAACCTGGTTCAGACAACCTGGTAGAATTAGAATGTACTCTAACGTTTTTCAATATTTTGCGTTATGTTATGCTGTTTTACAAAGAATTGAACTCTTTTTTCAGTTACTGTGTTGTTTTCAGTAAAGTAGAATAATTGTTGCATCTCTGACTTACTACACAAATGAAAAGAATATGACCTATGCATTTGCTATATACATCTCAGATAAAATATAGTTTAAATTCAGAGAGGAATAGACAGATAGGTGATAGATGATTTGTAGATAAATATTTGGAAAAATCAGATGTCTTCCCTACCTTTATAAACGACTTCTATAAACAGCAATGTAAATCACCCTCAGGAAGAAGAAACATTTTGCTTTCATTCTTCTACTACCTCACATAGCTTCCTTAAAAGAGCTGTTTAATGGATATTTATGCCAATGCCTTCAAGTTAGAAAATATTGCACCAATATTTTTGCTTTTCTCAGTTGTCTATTCTAGTGATTAAATGCCATTACTCTGCAAATATTATTCATAATATATAAACATACATATTGAGCAAAGCACCTTTTTATCGCTGTTAATGAGTTTGTTGGCATGATATATTTCACATTTCTCTTTTTTTTTAGTGTCAATGTTTTTCATTTTTCCTATAGATTAAGAAAATCTGTCCAGTTGTGTTTCAAAACAAAAATGTTCATCTTGTTCTTTGATGAGCCAAAATTACTCTGTGTCCTTGGATTTGGTAACAGGATAATGAAGAATTATTTTAATTTATTATTGATAAACATGTCCACCATTTTCTTAGAATATTTTCATCTTTGTGCTCATTTTTATATATTGTCACATGTATTTTTCTCTCAATTTTCCTTAATAATTTTCTTCATTGAAGCATAAAGGTCAGCTTTCCTGTCATATGTATTTTTCATAGCAGCATAGGATTTAGTTAGAGAAATCTTTTATTAAAAAATATATTATCTGCAAATACAACTTGATGAAAAATTAACATAGAGACTCTTCTTCATAGAGTATTTATGTCATAAATCATCAACCATTTTATAAGCCTTAAAAAAATTCAATATTTTAATGCAGTCTTTTTTTTTCATCCAGGTTTAAAGTATGGGCATTGGAATTCACTATTGAAGTTGTCTTGCTTTCAGCTAAAGGAGTTAAAATTATATTTTTTACTGCTTTTTCTGTATAGATTTTTGACTTTGAGGAAGAAAAATTGAATATTTCATATCCATTTTAAAATGTGTTTCAATATATTTTTTAAATAAAAATACATTTTCTATATTTATTCCTTAGTTCACATATTTATTTAAATGGATCTAAATCTTACTGTAACTTAACTAGTGTCTGTTCTGCTATATATAATTCACTTTTATATGAAAAAATTATTTCAGTAATGTGATAAGCTTAAACTAAGGTTTTAACAGCATTGTCTTAGTTATCACATGCAGTTTCATTTATATATACTATAATACTTGCAGCCATTTTCCTGTTTAAGCTTTATCCTTCCTTCTTTCTTATTATATATTATTATATCTTATATATTATTATATCTTCAACTATGAATTATGCTACATATAATACAGATGCTCCTGTGAAGTGGTTACCCTTGTGATCTAAACCAAGGCTACAGTTGTAAAGAAGAGGTTTGCTAAAGATGGTTCCCAAGAATCCATGAAGTGAGAAAATAACAGAAAGTTGAGAAGAATGAGTATCAGACAAAATCAGAAAAAGTGGCTTTGTCATGGATACAGTTAACCAATGTAGACTTCAACCTAATCTCATGCAACCAGTCTAAAGATTCACCATGCTTTGCATTATTAGAAAATAATATGATAAGTTTTGTTATTATTAATATACAGATTTTTAACAAATCAGGACTGTGGCTAGTTGGTTCACTGGTAAAGTGTGTTTCAATTTCACACCAAATCAGTATTCTCTGTACAATACCTCTAACCATAAAAATAGAAAACATTTATATTTTATACAGTATTTGGGAAATATTTCATGGCTTCTATGAATGATACTCAAAGTCAAAAGATATATTTGTCATTGTTGCAAAACAGTCACCTTAGATTTTTTAAAAACATATATCCAGTTCACAAAATCGATAAGCAGCTTACATATTCGTATCATACCAAAAATAGACAAATGATGTCATGCACAAAAAAATGAATATAAAACTAACACAGCGCCAGAAAGTGTGAGTTTCTAATATTAATATGTATGCATATTTAATGAAATGTACCATATTTAAATGGTGTCAAAGCTGTGAGAATAAAATAGCACTTATAAATATTGCTTATTTAATAGCTATCTTTTTTGTTTTTGAGATGGAGTTTTGCTCTTGTTGCCCAAGCTGGAGTGCAATGGTGTGATCTTGGCTCACTGCAACCTCTGCTTCTCTGGTTCAAGTGATTCTCCTGCCTCAGCCTCCCGAGTAGCTGGGATTACAGGCATGTGCCACCATGCCCAACCAATTTTGTATTTTTAGTACAGAGGGGGTTTCTCCATGTTGGTAAGGCTGGTATCACATCCCCAATCTCAGGTAATCTGCCCTCCTCAGCCTCCCAAAGTGCTGGGATTACAGGCGTGATCCACCGTGCCTGGCCTTAATAGCCTTCTTTTTAAATGAATCCCTACCATAGAGCTACATAAACTATTAAATAAATAATAATAAATTTGTTGATGAATTGGATTATCCCTCATTGTGAAATAGAAGGCAATCTAAAATGTAAAGCCCCATATAGATTCTTCCTATAATTTCTATATATCTCATTAAGTCATTTCTATTCTATACTAATCAAAGAGCAAATACTAAAACATTATAACTGAAGTATGTAAGAAGAAAGTCACAAAATATTAACAAATTTATAGCAAAATAAAATAAAAGAGAGCACTTACATTCAGAATCTCTTAGACATGCATACTTTAATATAATGGTAAAGAAAAATAATTATGTAGCTACCTATGTTTTTTGGGTCTTACGCAAACAACACTTTTTCCTTGATTTCCTATTCCAGAGAAGGAAAACACAATCTTCAAAGGATATGATAGTTGTACACTGGCTCTATAATTCTGATCTATGTAATTCTTTGTTTACTTGCGTTTTCCTTAATGAGGGTCATGAGCCACTATTGTTCAAAGATAGAACAACCTGTTTGTTTTAATCCAGATCCATGTTGTCTCATACTATGAGTTCCATTCAAATAAATCAAAAATGGTCTTTTGTGAAAAATGTTCAAAATTAAGTAAAAAATAAAATAAAACAGAAGCAAAGTTTTCAACAAGCTTTCATGAATACACTGATTGAACAAGTACTTAGCTATGAATATGGTTACCTAACCAAAGTTATCTCATTAGTCTGGTTTTATAGTATCTCTTTTATGATCCACATATCACAGAATTACATTCACATTAGAAATAACCATCTGGTGTACATCATTTTATGATATTGGCAAATAAATCTACATACTGCAGTATGGTAAAATATATTGATGTATAAATTACAACACTGAACAACAAATCAACCATAAACTAAAACCCCAAGCATCCCTTCAACACTAAAACTCCCACTTCCAGGCTTCTTCCTGGGCAGTAGGAGCTGTCACTGGATCCCCAACTCTTGAAGCATAACAAAGATCACACATAACTTCTGCATGACAACACAGTCAACTTCACAGCTTAGATAACCCTTCCAAGGGCTGGAAGAAGTTCAGGAAGAAGTCATGAGCTTATATGTGCTATGTGTTGAGTACTCTATTTCCTAGGGTTACAGCTGAATATTTTCCAATGTTTGCTTTGAGAGAAAAAATAAACACTGTTTGAGGAGAATCATTAGCAGTTGAACAATTTGAATTATTTGCCTTTCATGTAGCCCCTTCTGGATTTTACATAAACGAATTACTTGATGGAAGAGAAAAACAGTTCAAGCAAGGAGATATTACCAAGTCTACCTCTCATTTAAATATATTTTTAAATGCATAGAATTAGAATGCACCTTTAAAAACAGATAAGTAATAAAACAAAAAAGAAAAATCTCTCACAAAATTGTCATCAATATAAAGAATCTTGTATTACATTGGTGCAAGGTCAGCTATGTAACTAGACACGTATTGTATAAAGGCATCATTATTTGACCTAGACCCCATCATCTTTACTCAATGACTATCCTACAATAGGGGCTATAAGACCTTGTCCAATAAGGCCCCCTGATGAGGAAGCATTATTGGAATAGACAAGCAAAACAAAGAGAGCAAATGCTTGATTCCAAGAGGAGGTCTTAACTTTTAGCCTGTCCAATTATTTTACTACCAGGGCTGAATCATTTCTTAGCCGTAACTGTTCAAGTGCCTTTTGGATAACCTTAAAAGTATGTTTTCCAATAGACCAAATTCACCTGAACACATTTTTGTGATTATAGATATATTTGGACTTATTTCTGTCTCCTTATTTGTGTTTTTTACTTACCATCACTTTAGATTTAATTCCTTCTACCCAGATTGGTTGAGATTTCTTTGCTATATAGTTGAGTTTTTGGTTCGTCATTGTTGTTTTTCCTTAAATGGGTTAAACATTATTCATCCTGTGTCTTTGTTTCCACTCTTCTATTTTCTGGGACTTTAATCATTTCCCCTCATGTTGACTTTTTGTCTCTTTATTCTTACCTACGCTTTTCTTCTTCCAAATAATTATTCTAAGAATTATTACTGAAATTGCTTCTTATGACAAGACTTATCTTACCATCCTTCTCTCTGTCAGAGACTAGGCTGTGTTCCTTTTGTGCTTTCATTACCCTTCCTTGGTGGTGGTGTTGTTGTTGACCGTATTCACTACTTATCACAAAGTAGTAAAATTGTTGGAAGATACTCTGCACCTAACTACAAACACTTTGGAGAAAGGCATTGTCTCGTACAGTATTATATGTCCCACATAACCCAATGTCTGGCAAATAGTAGTCAGACACCTATTGCAATAGGAAGACATGGATGGATGTCAGATATGTTTATCTTCTGGAAATCATTAAGGAATGCAATGGAAATATACATACTTGAGTCCAACAGGCTATGCTATCTTTCTTCAGTTCTCCATATTTGCAACTGTTCTGAGTCAATTTTAGGCTCATTGTTCTTCATTTTATTAATATAGGTAATACCTGAATCTGACATTTCTGCACAAGTTAACTTTTTGAAATTCTATGACTCCTATTTTATTTCTTTGTGGTAAATATGGGCAAGACATGAAATAAATGTAAGAATATTAGAATATAATTAGTTCTTAGAGGTTTCAGCTCAGCTTTATGATCTCTAAATTGCATGCTTTCTTTTTATTATAGTGAAATAGTTATAGTTTCTTCTGCCTACTCAAAAACATTTCTTTACAATTTGACTGTAAACTACAGAATTCACTGATTCACTGGGAATATATAAAAGTGAGACGACTTCTCTCATTTTCCAGCTGTAATTTCCAAAAGTGGCATCTCTATCACCTCAGTGAGTGAGGCTTAAAACTGTGTCATTTTAAACTTGTTCAGGCCTCACACACTTATTTAAAGTAAGGATGGATGCATATTTCCCTATGAAACTCTCCAAGCTAAGTTTACATAATTTAAGTCTATAATTGGAATTCCATTGTAGTATTTCTTTGCATTTTTTTTTATTTCTTTGCATTTTATGACAATTTTTCTTTTATTTTTTATTTTTTCGTTTTTGAAGCAGAGGCTCTCTGTCTTGACCAGGTTGGGGTGCAGTAGCACCATCTTGGCTCACTGCAGACTCCGCCTCCCTGGTTCAAGCAATTCTCCTGTCTCAACCTCCTGAGCAGCTGGGACAACAGGCCTGTGCCACTACACCTTGCTAATTTTGTATTTTTGGTAGAGACGGGGTTAAACCATGTTGGCCAGGCTGGTCTCAAACTCCTGACCTCAGGTGGTCTACCCATCTCAGCCTCCCAAAGAGCTAGGATTAAAGATAATTTTCTAATAAGCAATAAGTCTTGTTAATTTCTCATCCTTTACTTTATTTTACATTTATTCTCAGGCTGGACCTAACATGTACAACTATGATGCCTCTATTTTAATCCAGTCACTGGTTCTTTGAAGCGCTATTAAATTATCAGCTCTCCAAGGACAAATGTTCCACCTTCTCTCTTGCTGGACTTTCACAGTATCTGCTCATAACAGGCATTTAGTAAATTTTTGTTGACTTTACTTGATTTAAGAACATATAGTTCTAAAAGATGACTTAAATTGAAGTTACTGTTGTTTATTAAAATAGATGAATTGAACACATAGGTCTATGTTTACATTATATAAAAGTAGATAGACTTTTTTCCTCAGCACCTTGCTCATATTCACTTAGTAGCAATCCATATATACTACTACATTCTCTATTTCTCATTCATTTTATACCTTTATTACTTGTAATATTTTTTCTTACATAAGGTAAATTGAAATAATGTCTTATCCAGTGTCCTAGCATTACAGCATATTTTTCTGTAACAGCAAAAGCGTAGATTGATTTTTATGAGAAAAAATAGCTGAGAAAATGACACAACTCTACGATTTAGATAGAAAAAAAATTGAATGTAGATAATTTTAGTAATTTATTTTTGTTTTATAAGTAACCAATTAAATATTAGGAAAATAACAAATTAGCTGTATTTTCAATAACCTACATGTTACATAGCACCTAAATGTATATGAGAATTAACACAATGGAAAAATTGAGCATTGTGCTGTTTTCCTGAATCATTTTTAGATGGTAAAACTAATTAAAGTAAAAATGATTTAGTTTCACACTACAATGTCAGCAGTTATATATATTTTGCTAGTGTTAACCAACACATTGCATATATTTCAAAATAAGGCATGTGTTCTACCACCAAAAGAAATATTACAAAGTATATTATGCACATAATGCTATTATGAACACTACTAAAGATGTTGGTTTTCTAAATTCATCATCAGAGAGAGATCTGCAAATTACTTTCAAGTCCAAATATGACATATTACATGCTTTGTTAATTACTTATGTTTCAGTATTTCACATATAATGAAAGAATAAAATAGTGGATTAGAGAATTAAAAATATTTGTTGCCACCATTTGTGAAGATCTTTTAACTGAGGTTTTTTCAGGAATCCCTCAAGAAAGCCATAGCCAACATATGCAATGAAGAAAAATATGAATCTTGCCTAAATTAAATGTACCACCACTTCCACATAGAGTAAACCAACTCTTCACAGTCCCCCAAATGTGCATATGCCCCAGGTCGCCTTATGTATTACGTTTCACTATGATAAGGAGTAAGAGATCACAGCCTCACTGCGGGCAACATGTCCTGGCCCAGAATCCATGTATACCCATGAGGAAGGGTAAAAGCAGAGGGAACTAGTCAAAACTGAGTCTGGAGAAGTATCTCAAAACCTAAAGCTACTTGTTAATAAAAATAAATAGGTGTGTAGGCACCAAATAAATCATGCATCCCACTTTAGGCTATCTAGAGTCACACTTAAAAATCACAGAAATGTCCACTTCATGGCCTATGAAGCTGAACTAATTTCAGCCAACCTTACGAAAAAGCCTAGTGTATCTTCAAATTTTTCAGCATCTTTCTCCTCAGCTAGGATTCTCCCTCTCCATCCTTTCTTCTGTTCCAGGTTTCCTCTATGGTACCACTGCCTTTCATAATAGAGACCCTGTTTCTACATCTGCTCCACTTATTGTAACAGTTTATGCTTTGTGAGTCTCAGACTGCAGGGAGCTTATTCCAGGAACAAAAGATCTGAACACATTGAGGAGGATCAGAAACTTACCTGAAATGAGATGTTAATGTATATTTGCATAGGATTATGTCTAGGTGGCATTTGATAGCTAACTTTGTGTTTAACATTTCTGGCATTTTACACTAACTATATACTAAAACAGTACAAGCATTGAATTCCCCAGTATGAAATAAACTTTCATGGATAATATACTGGGTTTTACTATTTTTATATTTCAAATAAGAATTGTAGAAGTTTAAAACTGCAACAATGATTTTGAGATAATTAGATGAAGAATCAGGTTTATAGACGTGGAAAGGGTTGCAGAGAGTTGCTCAATATAACAAAATTATTAATTAACAGAATTTTAATATGAACTAAAGATTAATTGAAAAATGTGCCTCAGCTGGTAAAAAGTCATTTAAAAGTGTTATTGATTATCTTCAGTTGGCAAAATCACCTTCTGGAAAAGGTGAGATCTGGGAAGTGCTGGGATTATATGGTTTCAAGGCAAGAGGGAGAGAAAGAAAACTATTAGAATGGGGAATACCAATGATCTGATTAGAGTTAATCGGAGAGAAAGGCATTGCAAATGTCAGAGGCAAGCCAGGAGTAATCTAATGTTGGTGGAAATGGTCACTCAATGTATGTTCCCATAAATAGTGTATTCTTTCACAAAAATGATGACATTGGTAGGGAGATGATTCATAAACAAAAAAAAAAGGTAGCTTTATGGGGAAAGGGACAGGGAATTACTGTCATGAAACTGTCATTATATATGATCAAAACAGCATAACTAGATCACATAGCAAAACTTTGAATATATTTATTACAGTTTATGACACCAGAATTATTGAATGTTATATGTATAAATTTCCTGTTAAACTTGTTTTGCTTTGGACTTCAAGTTAAATGTTCATGTAGAGATCTGGAAAAAGTGTCACTGTCACTCTATAAGAATAAATGTTGAACTATGTGCATTAATAATTTATTTTCAGCCTATCAGAGCAGTGAGATTGCTTGGCCAGTAAGTAACCCAAAATCTGGACAGTTACAAGCACCATCAGAGAGACACAGAAACTGAGCACTTGCTTAACAGGGACAGAAACCATGTAAAACAGTAAGAAGACTGAACTAAATACTTATCACAAATTTTAAAGCCAAATTGTGGGATAATGTGAAACTATGAAGATTTGGAAGGTCACAGAAATACAGGATTTTTCACCCCTTGCAGGTTTTTCTTCCAGAAACCCCACTAAGCACTCATGGGGAGGTTGGGAGAAACTTGAAACGTTTCCCCAGTGGAGCTCACTGGGAAGAGGGGGAGAAGCCACAGCCCAAGTGTTAGATTTCATCTGCCTTCGCCCTTGACCCCTGTGACCTTGGTATATTCTCTCAGCAGTACATTTGTGCATTTGGGTAGAAACAGGGCTCCTTTCATTTGTTCTGTGTCTCTCAAGAACCAGTATTTTTTATCAGCTGATGTCTGATGTTTTATAAAAAACCATTGTTTTATATATTTTGGGCAATTTTTTGTTTTTTTCTCAAGAGAAAAGTTAAAATCAGTCTTTATGACTCCATCTTGGGCAAAACCTGAAATTTCATTTGTGGAAATAAATTCAAAGATAATGAATAAAATATTTGAAAGCAGAATCCAACTCTATCTTAATAAAATAATAAACCATGACATAATGAAACTTACTCCAGGAATACTAGGTTGATTCAATATTAGGAAATCCTTTAATATCATATACCATATTAATAAATCTAATTTAAAAACCATATAATTATCTTTCTCAATGTGGAAACAGTCTTTGCCAAAATGTAAAATGCAATCCTGGTTTAAAACTCTCAGGAATATGAGAATTGATAGATAATTAACATGGTGAATAATTATATATGTATATATATAGACACACACACAATGCTTATTTGAAAAGCCAGTGCTATGCTTAATCAGAAACACTAGAGTTCTTTTGATGAAAATTTAGAATTAGGCAAAGATGTTCGCTGACCTCATTAACATTCAATATTGTACTAGTAGCAACTGCCCATACAATTGAACAAAGAACTCAAATAGAAGCATAAGAATTGTCAAAAAAAAATTAGAATTAAAAATACTGTTTTAAATGATATGATATGATGATATACTCAAAAAGCTGTACAGAACCAATGATAAAACTACCTGAAGCAATAAAACAATTCAATAATATAGCCTGCTATAAAATTCACTTACACAAATAAAACCCCCTCATATGTATGAGAAATAATGGTAGAAACATTTCTGTACACAACAGCAAACAAGAAGATTAAGCACTTAGAAATAAAATTAAGAACAGATGCACAAAAACTCTGTGATGAAAACTGTATAATACACTTGAAAGACAATGAAGTAGACTTGAACCAATGGAAGTCTTACTCTCCCTCATCCTGTCTACCTATTCTAATTTCCCAATTCTTTTTACCCAGACTACATCTGCCACAATCTATGTAGTCTCTTTTATAATTCCTGTGTTTATGTTCAGCTAACTTACCAGACACATGTATATTTTATTATATGTCTTTATTATAAGAATTGCATGCAGTATAGCTAGCTATTCTTCTGTACTTTTCTCACTTAATATATATTGCAGAATTGACTTCAAATCTTTATGGATATGTTTCTTCTTCTTATTTGGAGCTGCAAAGTGCTCTTCTGGATAGATCTATCATTCAACTTCTGATTTATATATGAATACTTAAGTTGTTTCCAGTACTTTAAAATGACAAACGTTACTATCCAGAAAATCCTGGCAAAGGGTATGTAAGAACTATTTGCAGCATTTGGGAAACATTTTTCCATGTCTGAAGTTATTTTAACAAAAATGTTATAATCATAATAAAAGATATTCCCTCCATATTAAAAAAACTGAATCTGAAAAATATGTGTACTTATTAATTAAATGACTATTTCTACTTAGAAATTAAATAAAAGATGCTCATGGGACAGTCAAAATGTAATATATACCTTTTAGTTCTACTTGCTACCATACAAGCTTAGCAGAATCTCAAACAATTATGGAAGAGAAAGTCAGGTCATTCATGTAAAAGTCAGAAATATTACATAGAGCCCGATACATTTTATTGTCTCTTTTATGTAACAATGTATAATAAAGGTATTTCGATCAGGCCATTAATTTTTAATGAGAGAGTACATTTGGACTCTTGGTTTCATTCATCTTCAATGCTAAACACCTCAAGATTATATTTGTGATATGAGCGATAGTGAGTAAGTTACAGATCTATTTCTGGATGAATACCCCTCCTCTCACTGTTTGGTAGCGAATGTATAGTTAACTGAATGAGTTAGCATTTAGAGCAGTGTCAGGAGTTATTAGCCGTTATTGTTGTTGTCATTGTTACTATGAACATGATGTCGTTGCCCTCTCTGATCTTTAACAAAAATAACTCAGCAAGCAAGTTTTAATTTTCCTTAAAGCTGTTCAACCCTGAACTACTTAAATTTCAGGCACTAAGTGATTTAATACAAGCAAGTAGAAAAGCACCATTGAATTATTCAAACATTAAATTCCATAGCACTCAAGCATTAAAGTAGACCTGCTTAAATTGGCAGCTTTCAGTCTCTCTAGCGCTCCTGCTTGATGATCTTTGAGAAGGCAATGATCTTTAAGTCATCTGGTTCTGCTTCATGTTCTGCTTTGTGTTTGGCACATAAAATCATCTAAAATAATCACCACCCATGAATGTCAATGGAAGTGTGCTATTCGCTTTTATATACTTAGTTTGTGTCATGTAAGACAAAAAAAAATGCAAAGAGAGAGTTCAGACATTTCACCAAAGCACAATAGTGACTCGTGTTTTAAGCATATTAAGCTATATCTGCCACTTGTCTCTAAGAAACTAAAAGCAAGATAAACTGTGGAGCAGAAAATCTGAAATGCTTTGGAGATATTGTTGAAAAAATTTCCATTACCATGTTTATAAGGAAGATAATTTCTCTAAACATAATGAATAACATTTCTGTTTGCAATCCTGGGAATGCAGTAGTCTGAAATTATTCCTATGTAGACATGTTACAAGGTTGGAGGGAGGGGGGAAGGACAGTCCATTATGAAAAGGATTTTGAAAGATTCCCTCAGATAACAATCTCAAGAATATAGTAATTCTTTAACAGAATATACATGAATAAACATAACAGAATGCAGGGCCTCTGTATAATTCAGTTTATTAAGTGTATATTTAAATTTCCACGTATTAAGGTTACATTTCAAATACCTACGTTTATAATCAATGATAAGATTTTGAATCTATTATGTGTTTTCTCTCAGCTCATTACTTTATCTTATAAAAAATGTAAAGGAGAAACTATTTAACTTGTGGCAATATAATTTTAAAGAAGAGCTTTGGAAACAATGGAATAAATATAAAAAATAGTTTAATATTCCGATCTGCTGTAGCCCCATTCTGAATCATAAAAGAAAGTAACGGTCTCAGTTTGAATTGAGTAGGATCTCAAGGGATATATAATCACATACCTTTGTTTAAGTGAAAGACTAGAACCTAGAAAGACTGGAAACTAGAAATTGTACGTTTAACTCACTGGTAAGGACAGATAGATGGTGCTGTAATTCACCCATTAATTAAGCAATTACTTATTATCATGATCTTTGCAAAGTGCTGGAGAAAATAGGAAAGGATGAGGGGGAAAAAATCTGTCTTCACAAACTTTACTACATGATTATTCTAGTTGATTAAACTAATTTAATACATGTGAGTGAAATGACAAAGCAGCACAAAAAAGTCCAAAAAAACTGATAAAGAACAAATTCATACAATAGATGTGATTCTCATCATTCTCCTTTATGGAAATGAGTCATTTTGGTTTTGCTAGCAATAATCTTGGGATTTATAGATGTAATCCTATATTTCATTGCTTGAAATTTGTGAAAAATATCTTTTAGAAATTCTCTCTGCAAGAGTTTAATGTCTTGTTTTTGTCAAAATACCTAGCTTCATTATTTTATTGTTATATTTTCTGTGGGTATGGATCTAAAATTTTGGAGGCCTGACACTTTTATAATTTTTATAAATTGTTGAAAAAATTTCCATTACCATGTTTATAAGGAAGATAATTTCTCTAGACATAATGAATAACATTTTATAATTTTTGAAGTTCACTTTTATAATTTTTTTATAATTTTTTATAATTTTTGAAGTTCACTTTAAGCAAAATAATTCAAACACCATAAATACTAAGTGGGCATTTAATTTTTTTAGAATAAAATATCACTCATTTTTTAAAGATACATTGTAAAAGTTGGAAAATTCTGAAAAATTTTTAAGCCTATTTCATAACTGACAACCTGACATCTTAATCATCCTTTCCTTTCCAGGCACAGTCAGCAGAGGAATTCTTTTCAGAATTTGTAATTCTATTCCCCTCAAAAAAGGTACATTACCAGAAGTTAATTCTAAGATTATAAGTTAATAAAACTAATAAATAGAAAAAGGAATTTGACTACTCTCTAGGTCTTTAGGGCCACAGTCATATTTTCCCTCCGCCATCCACATATTTTGGGTAGCAGGTAGCATAGGACATACAGAAATCACACTGCGTCCTTTGGCTAAGCACTTTCATAACATGACACGAAGTAGGCAAGGGATGATAAGGGGTACCCCTGAAGGCCATTCTCAGTCAGAATGTCAAACAATAATTTAACACATACAGGAGGATGGCATTTGTTACTTTATTGCCTCTCATATCCAAAATAACTCTTCATTCCCTGTTCTGTGAAAATGAATCTGGGCCCTTTAAATATGGTTTCTGCCAGCTGGCACAATGCTAAGCTTTTTAAAGTAGCAGGTATGAGTGAGACAGTGCAAACAGGAAGGAGTTTTGTTTCTTGATTTCAGCTGCTCTGTTTTTGTCTTTTTTTCAACTTCTAATTTCAGGGGTACATGTGCAGTTTTCTTACATAGGTATACTTGTTCATGGGTGTTTGTTGTACAGATTATTTCATCACCCAGGTACTAAGCCCCGTACCTAGTAGTTATTTTTCCTGATCCTCTCCCCTCCTCCCACTCTCCACCCTCAAGTAGACCCCAGTGTTTCTGGTCCCCTGCTATGTATCTATGTGTTCTCATCATTTACCTTCCACTTATATGTGGTATTTGGTTTTCTGTTCCTGCGTTAGTTTGCTAAGGATAACCGCCTCCAGCTCCATCCACGTTCCTGCAAAGGACATAATCCTGTTCTTTTTTTATGTCTGCATAGTATTCTGTGATGTAACATAACTTCTCCTGCATTCTGGCATCTGATGACTAATATTCCATAGCCCTCCCAATAAGAATACCACATGTGCTAAGCTTTTAAAACACTTCTGACTCCTGTACACACGTCGTGATTTTTGCAAAGTGCTGGAGAAAACAGGAAAGGATCAGGGAATAACTCTGTCTTCACAAATTTGACTACATGATTATTTTAGTTGATTAAACTAATTTAGTACATATGAGTGAAGTGACAAAGCAGCATGAAAGGTGCCAAGAGCTTGTACTCTGAAGGATTGCCTGCTACCACCTGGTGATTTTGAATCCGCACTGGCATTAGCAACCCACACAAACTCTCTTTCTCCAGAAAAGTCTCCAGGCAACTTGAAGAGGGGGATTCCAGTCCAGCTTTGTCCTCTCTTGGGTAATCTCCCTCAGTCCTATAACACTATTGAATTACTGCTAACATTCTCGTATTTTCTCTTTCCTTTTAGATTAAATATGCTTCATATTAAACTTCCACCTTTAACCGCAGGATGGATTTTGTCTTTTGATTGTGCCAGACTCACGCAGAAGAGTAACTGAGATACATGTAAGTGCAAATCCAAAGTAAATGTTTCCTAAACTAATTTTCCTTTGATTTGAACTAAAAACAAAAAATGTCTATGACCATTAAAACATCACCATAAAAGATGAGGTAGGTAAAGTCAATTCATAGTTGAAAGAGACAGCAGTTTTAATCAGTGCACTTATTTATCTCTATGTATATATATGGATGTATGTGTGCATATATACACACATGTATATAAGTGTATATATTTGTGTATACACACATACATCCATGCACCCAGACAGGCACACAAACAGACACACACACACACACACACACACACACACACACACACACACACGTCTTGGCCATAGAAGGGGCTGTGCAGTTTAGCTTAATGAAAAATTAGCCTCAGCCTTGAGAGGGAGAGGTCTAGCATGTCTCTGGACAATAATTTCTCCATTAAAAACTCCATCCCAAGGTTGGCAAACTACAGCCAGTGAAACAAATTCGGTCTGACATGTGCTTTTATAAATAAAGTTTTATTAAAACACATCCATACCAATTCCTGTCAATATTCTCTATGGCTGCTTTCATGTTTGTAATGGCGTAGTTGAGTAGGTACAGCAGAGATCATATGAATCACAAAGCTAAAATATTTACTGCTTTGTTTTTATTGAGGAGATCTGCTGATGTTTACTCTATATTATTAAAGGGCATTGAGATTTCAATAGACAACCATTTACGTTGCAAACAAACAAAAAATATGAGGTCTTTCAAGTCAGCTATTAATAGTTTCTGAATCAGAAACTGAGGAACAGCTCTATATATTTCTATTCAAAGTCAAGAAGTTGATAGCTACTATTTTCCTTGCCACTCAGGGACCTTGAATTTTACATTTAACTCCTCTACTATGCTATGAATTATTGTTAATGTCAGAAGTCTGAACACTGAATTATATGTTACCTTGTAACAGTGCTTTAAAAAGACAAGGCGAATATATACTTAAAGGAATTCTGCAGTGGGGGCAAGAGAAAATGGACTTGAGTACAACTGTAGATAAGGAAAAGCTATTATCAAAGCAGAAAGGCTAGGATTTGGAATTCATATTGGAAGCATTTTTGGAGAAGAGGAGTGGAAACTTAAGATGAGACTGGAAACATAGATTACTCAGGCACTTCAGCCCACAATTTCTCTCCTTTCAAATAAGACTAGCATATATAGAGAACAATATTAAGGAAGGCTTATAAAAGGATTGAGACATAATATAAAGATCAACTATCTACTGAGATTGCCAGGATCTCTTTACTTCAAAAGACTACCAAGTCCAGCTAAGCAATGAGATAATTCCGAAAATAAATGAGGATCTATCGAAGTGATATTTAAATGGAGGTACAGCTAGAATCAAATTTGATTTTGCTTTGTTTCAAGAAAAATATGGAAGAAATACATCTAATATGCCAACTGCCAATCTAAATAGATAAAAACATAAAAATCTGAAGTGAAAAAGACAGGTAGATCTTTCTTAAATAATAAAAACTAAAGAATGCTAGTTATTTGACATTATTATTTCTGTTCTTAAATGTATCTCAGAGAAAGATTTAAACAAGCACTCAAATAAATATTTAGCATAAATCCTATCATTAGATATTAATTTAAATACAATCATATTTAAAATAAAATTTCCTTTCTGTGGACACCTAGGGGAAGAGGGATGTACTTAATTTAACAGGTAAATGTCTTTAACTGTGGAGTCTGGATATAGAAGCAGTCAGTTTGCATGCTCTATTGTTTTATGTATATTCTGATATATACTCTGAATCTGCCATAAAGCATTATTCACCACATCAAGAAAGAGACGTTGCCTTTCTTGATGTGGTGAGTTTGAAATATAATAGGAGAATAACAAATACATATTACTTTGAACAGAAAATATGAAATCTCTTACAGTGTAGCTGTTATTGTATTTTGTCTGAATAAGCTTTCTTTTGAGTTTGTATTTAGGTGCGAAACAGATATAGAAGTGTGTTTTAAACGATTTGTCCATGAAAGTTACTTGATTCATACAGTTCTTATACTTCTCAATACAAAGACATCTCATTCATTACCATATGTTTCATTACTGACATATAAGTAATCATGATAACATTGGTATCCAGGAATTATCATTGATACCACAATAAAACATATTAAGAGTCAACTTATTCAACTTACTTGGAGATAGTAAAAGTAGTATCTTCCCCAGGGGGAAGAAGAGATGCATTTATTATAACCCTTTCCAGTATTGTTATATGGTGCCATTTTGTTGATTTTCTAAAGGAGAAAACATCTCATAGAAGGAGATTAGTAATGTGTTCCAAGAATGGCATTTTCTAGCTGTGGTTTTCTAATGCCAGGGTATGCCTTGACTCCATAGGTTAAAACACTTTTATTAATTCAGTCTCAGAGAAGTCACTCATAATGAGACAGGTAAAAACACCAACTATAATTATAAAATGAAGCTTCATCATTTTTTAATAAGACTCAAGGCTCTCTTTGGTGACTCCTCTTCTTAGTACCAAGGCGCCATCCCCAACACAAAAATAATCACAAAATATTGAGAGTATGCGTTGAGCAAACCAAAAATATATGTTGCTACCAAGTTCCTTCTCTCCCACAGTAGAAAATACTCCTTTAGGGACTAGGATATTCTTAGCTCACCGTCCGATAGACAGTGCTAGATAAAGAATGAACAATTATAAATGTTTTTCCCCCCATTTTTATCTCCATTCAGATCACTACTCTTCTGCTAAGACATGCTATCTTCTTATAGCTTCAAGGAAGGGATTATTTTTCAGCATTATGTATTACTTTCCTTTCAAACCTTAGTCCTTCTAATTCCCTATCAACGACACATTTAACTACCACTATTTAGGATAGATTTTTGTCATAATTGATCCATCTCATTAATTAGGCTTTAGCTTATACTGGTTTAACTCAGAGAGGGTAAATTCAATATTAACTTCAAGGGAAGAAAATGAGCAGGAGGAAGAAAAAAAAACAGAGAAAGAATAATATCATAGTAAGGGAGGAAAGTAGTTATTATGGATAACATATTGAGAATTTATTGAAAATGCTTATTTAAATGTGTTTAACCAACCAGACCCAAAATGCAACACAAATGCAAAACAAATAATTTGTCACTCTGAATGCCAAAGTCAACACATGGAAAAACATGAGTTGTAAAGGTAGGGAATGTTTTCATAATATAGTAGTATGCATATTTTCTAGTAAGAAACATTTTAAATAACCTCATTCTTTTCTTTGTTTGTTTATTCAACAAATTTCTGTTTCAGGGCTACTCAGAGATGGTTCTGGGTTCTGAGAATACAGAGCTGAACAAGAGGGGAAAGATCCCCACTCTTCTGGAATTTGCATTCTAGTTAGAAAAAATTAGAGGAGAGCAACTAGAAATCATTTCTACATACTGTAAGTTGTTTCAATTGAAGTCAGAATAACATTGTGAAGTGCTATGATCTGTGTTTAATTCTTTTATGTTGTCCTTTATTAATAAAGTTTGAAGCAAAAAAGAATGTAGAAAATGAGTCCTCACTTCGGAAGTAGAAGAATTAAGTCAGTAAATCAGTGTAAATTTTCATTGTGATTGCATATTTTTGATAACTGTATACTGTTTAGATACCAAAGTCTACCTAAAATTTTCCACCTGTTAGGTATTGCTTTTGAAACTTCCTTGAGGACAGAGTTCCACAAATTTGCTCTGTAAAAGACCAGACAGTAAATGTTTTTGGCTTTGCAACCCAAGAGATGAAATTGAGGATATTATACAGATACTTACATTGCTAGAGATGCTAGAGAGAAAACCATTCTTCACAAACTTTTATTGATGAAATTAAAAACATAATAATAGTAGACCTGTATTTTTTTGTAATACAGGTCTACTTATGAGTAATGGAATTTTGGAAAGGAAGATAACACCTAATTGAGAATCAGTGATTCCATCTCATCAAAAACAACTGCATATGTTCACCTGTTAATGGTAATCTGTAATGATATTTTATGTATGTCCTCTTTGAAAATACTTTCTCACATAGATCCTGCCAAATATTATCAATCAACAAGCAAATTATTTTAAGTAAATATATTTTTATAGAATTCCATTAGATTCTTGCTCTTGATAGTTGCCTTTAAGCAATTATTATATTGCAGATTAACACTTCCAATTGAAAATTAGGCAGAAGCTCCTCAATAGCATAATTAAAATGAATTTTGAAATATGAAATTTACTTTGCACTAGTTTGAGTTTGGAAAATCTATCTGGTGCAAAATTGGGTGGGAATGAGGATCTGGCTTCTTGTTTTAACTGTTGAGAGAACATGTGCATAAAGTAGCCTGACATTGCTTGTGAGTCAAGCAGTGTTTAAGTTGTTGAAATAACTTTACTACAGTGTATGTTTCACATTTGAATACTGTTTGACCCTGCAGTTTTATGTTGAAATTCATTATAAAACATCAAATCTGCAGCAAAAACTAATTTAATGCTATTTATTTTCTGATAATAGTGGTTGAGGGCATTTCTTTTCTTCCAGAAAAGTTTCTGCATCAACTCTGAGCCAAAAATATCACAATAAAACTTGACCACTGTTAAGTTATTGAAATGTGCAATAGGGCGAGTCAAGATTTCATTTCAGTCAAAAATTCACAAAACTGACAATGGTTGACTCCATGAGACGGAATGAAGTTCATTGTTGACATGACTGATTCAATAAAACATAATAGATTTTAGCATTTCCCTCAAATACCTGTTGGTGAATAATGAAGTCAGCAATGGTGGCCTTTAAACCCTTTACATTTTCACATTTTTAAAGTTTGTCCAAATAAGCCTTTTCCTGCTCCATATATATTTTAATTATCAGTCGTACCAGCAGAGTCTATTTCAGGTTGTTCTGGATTCAAGCTTTCTCAACGTCTATAAAAATTCCATTTGACCCAGCAATCCCACTGCTGGGTATATATCCAAAGGATTATAAATTGTTCTATTATAGAGACACATGCACACGAATGTTCATTGCTGCACTGTTTACAATAGCAAAGACTTGGAACCAACCCAAATGCCCATCGATGATAGACTGGATAAAGAAAATGTGGCACATATACACAATGGAATACTATGCAGCCATAAAAAACAATGAGTTTGTGTCCTTTATAGGGACATGGATGAATCTGGAAACCATAATTCTCAGCGAACTGACACAAGAACAGAAAATGAAACACCGCATGTTCTCACTCATAGGTGGGTGTTGAACAATGAGAACACATGGACACATGGAGCGGAGCATCACACACTGGGGTCTGTGGGGGGGGAAACTAGGGGAGGGACAGTAGGGGGTGGGGAGTTGGGGAGGGATAACATGGAGAGAAATGCCAGATATAGGTAATGGGGAGGAAGGCAGCAAACCACATTGCCATGTATGTACCTATGCAACAATCTTGCATGTTCTTCACATGTACCCCAAACCTAAAACGCAATAAAATGTATATATATATATAAAGAGTTCCTTACCTCCCTTAGTTTTGTGCACACCATTCTTAGCAGTTAATTATATAGTCAGTTAAAACTTGGTATTGAATCATCAAATAAATAACAACTGATGAGTGTCAGCAACATCTGTGAACTCATCAGGAGCAAAGCAAAGCCATTCAAAATCATTTGCTTTAAGGAATAAGTAAATTAATTATCGATGCTGCTCCTAATGTCCTTAACTCATCAAGTAACTGTTCTGGCTAAAAGGCTTATCATATTAAACAAGTTTGTTTTCTCTAAATACATTTCTTCAGCTTCTCTGATCTAGCATGATTTAAATAACTCACCATTGGTAAATGACTTTTCTTGCTTGGCTAACAAATGGGACATTTGAAATTTTATTTTGGCTGTAGCCTCAGTCTAATTTTTTATTTTTGTTAAGAAATTCTGCTGTGATGAGACATGCTGTTTTAAATTTTCTAGTTTTTCTAAATATTGCATTTCTGTGAGTAGGAAATATTGCGAAGAATGCTTAGTTTGTTAATGTCAACATAATCTTTTTAAGAATAGGTATATTGTCATTGGGTAATTTGCTATCAAATTCAGTACAAAATAATTCATACTCAATTGTGCCTTAAAAATGCAACATTTGAAGTCACTTTTCTTCTTTTTGTTTTAAATTTATGGTTATGTACTAGTAATAAAACATACATTAAGTGTTGCGTTATAGTGACATGTGGAATTTGGAATGCGGCCGAGTTTTAATTATGTTAACACAATTTGTAGAGTACCAAGCATTAGTATGAAGCAATGAAAGTGTCACATACATACATTTTCAAGACAACTTCTCTATTGTTATAATGCAAGGCAGCCATAGACAATACATGAATGAAGAGCTTGGCTGCCTTCCAATAAACCTGTACTTATGAACTCTAAAATTTGATTCCAAATTTTTATAAGTCATAAAATATTATTATTCTTTTGATATTTTCACCCATTTAAAAATGTAAAGACCACTTCATGCTCACACGCATAAGAAATTGCAGGCAGGCCAGGTTTACTCAACAAGTTGTAGTTTGCTAAGCTGTAGTTTCTGATTTGGAAAACAAAATGTAACTATTCAATGTTTATAAGACATAAAATTAAAACTTAAGAATATTAAAAGCTGGGTAGCCAAATAGTAACCCAAGAAAGCTGGTAGCATTCTCCTATTTTGGTTTTTTTACTTTTTAATTCTGATAGATTTTTGTGTTTTGTTGTTGCTATTGTTAATGTATCCTCACTGAGGTCTGCTAAGCTTCCAAAAATCAATGGTTTGATATACTTCTTCAATTTTTAAAAACTCTCAGGCACTAGGTCTTTCTTCTTGTCTCTTTTTTTGTGATTGTAATAATATATTTTGTATTATATAATTATGAATAATGTATATCACTTGATATTGTCAAATAGTAAACCCATCTGACGGGTTTTTTACTTCTGATGTCTCATTCTTCATTTCTAACATCGCATTTGGGTTTTCTTTAAATCAAGTTCATATATTTACTGAAATTCCCCATTTTCTCCTGCATTTTTACATATTTTGTTTAACATAATTGCCATAGTTATTTTGAAGTCCTTGTCAGATATTCCCAATATCTGGGCCTCCATCCTTTCTTGAATGTGAGTCACATTTCTTTGGTTGTTTATGTGTCTTATAGTGTTTGGTTTTATGCTGGATCCTAAGTATACAAGAAAAAATAGAGACTGAAGTAAACACTACTTAAAACCAGAAAAATGTATATTCATTCTATCATTACATTATTAATGTAAAGGACTAAGTCGACTTAATCCATAATGTAACTGGGGAAGAATTTGATAAAATATTTGTTTGACTCAATTCATAATTTCTTTCTAGGATTTTTAGTGCAAAGTTAGAACTGATCTTTCATTCTGACTTAGACTCTGAGCATTGGTGAGATTGACATGTTCTTTTTATGTTTAAATCCAAATCATTGGCTACTAAATCTTGGAATCTTTTGATAACTCTCTCTCTCCTGTTCTCTCCACTCTGTAGACCACATCTGCCAGCTTTTTAGGTTTCTGGGGATTTCTGGGTGTCTGTATGCTTTTGCTCAGTTTCCAGCCTTTACAACTAATAAAAGCTTGGAGCCCCCAGCAGAACTTTTTTCACCTCTCTGCCTTCCTCAATTTGTTAGTACCCCACCATCGCACTACAGCAAAACTTCAGAAGACTTCCTCTTGGATCACCTTTCTTTGGCTCTCTTTTGCTGGCTCTAGACTGTGGATCACTACTCCGCACACTGAATACAAGGCCCATGGTCTAACATTAGTTGGTAGATGCAGACATAATTTATTGCTAGGGCTTATCTGCATTCTAATCAGTTTTCTCAGCCTACATAGGACAACTAAAAGTTTGTTAACAGTTCAACTGGCTTCTCCATATTTCCATCTACAATACAACTACTCTTCTCCTCTTGTTCCAAAATAATAGCAATTGTAGATCTCTTCTGTTTTAGGAATAAAGTAGAAAAACTGTTTTCCATAAGATGAATTAGTGGTGAATTTTATATGATGTATTTTATGGGGATTCACTTATGAGATATTTGAGAGCAATTTTGGAATGAAACATATATTTATATTAAACCTAAAAGTATTCATTAGGAAACAGTTATTTTTACCATTGCAAAATAATTCTCTACCAAGTTGTGAAGAAAATTATAACTTCAATGTAAATTCACTCTGTTTAAGAAATCTACAGCTGGAATCATAAATGTGAATCAGAAAGTTGGTGTTCTAACTGGTTTGTTTACACTTGGTGTACAAACCCCTAGGATAATTCTTACAAATTAACAAACCATAAAACGTCTAGAACATAAACATACATACAAAAGATGAAATATCATTTTACCAAGTGTCTACTGGGTTTAAGTGCTAACAATAAATTTCATAAAATTGAGAAGGTTTGCCTACTTATACAAGGACTACTCTATTAGTTATAATGAATATCTGCAGTTAAAAACAAAGAATTCTGCCAGTTTCCTGTTTTTATCCTAGATTCCTACATCAGGTTGACAGATGACACAGGCAAATTTACGTGTATCTGGTATGTGGAGGTGACTTAGACCATGAATTCCCTAACCATTGTTAAACATATAAATGGTAACATTACTAATAGCATTAATATTTTATAATATGAATGTCTAAAAAATCACCTTAAATTTTACATGTGCTTTTAAAATAACTTATTTCCTACATTATTATTTAGTAAAGTTATCTTTTTCTTCCATTGGTGTATAGTTCTATGAAGTTTTATACATGTTTTTATTATTTTTATTTTACTTTGATTTATTCCTCCTCTACCTTAGTCAGGGTAAAGACCAATTCGATTACCCAAAAAACTTCCTCATACACCCTATTTAAAGCCACACCCTTCTCTTCCTCCACTCCCTGAAACCACTGAGTCTTTTTCCATCATTTTGTCTTTCTGAGAATGTCATAGAAATGAAATCATATAGTATGCAAATGTTTGAGACTGGCTTCTTTAACTAAGAAAGTGTATTAGATATTCATCCAAGTTAGGAGTGTATCAATATGCATTTGATTTTTGTTGCACAGTAGTATTCCATTATGTGGATATACCAGTGTTTATTAAGCTACTTATTTGTTGAAAGATATTAGAGTTATTTTCAGCTCGAAGCAATTATGAATAATAGTGCTATAAACATTTGCCTATGGGTTTTTAGTGTAAACTAAAGAGTATCTAAGACAAGTCTAAATCAATATAGAAAGCTTATTTTGCCAAAGTTTTGAGGATGCACCCATGACACAGCTCAGGAGGTCCTCACAACACGTGCCTAAGGTGGTCAGAGCACAGATTGGTTTTACACATTTTAGGGAAACATGCAACATAAATCAATATATGTAAGATGTATATTTGTTCTGTCCAGAAAGGTGGGACAACTTGAAGTGGACGGGGGACTTCCAGGTCATATGTAGGTAAGAGACAAACTGTTAAATTCTTTTGAGTTTCTGATTAGCCTTTAACTGAATATATATTTTCCTGAATTTATAGGAATAATCACTAATGTCTTAGTCTGGCTTAGTTGAAGCAATAGGGCAAAGGAAGCAATTGCATATGGATTTGTCTCAAATAAGCAGAGGGAGGACTTTGAGTTCTGTCTGTCCTTTGTCCACAAGGAATTTCTTTGTGAGAAAATTGTGAGGGAGGCAGGTGGCTTTCTAATCTTATTTAGGAATAGAATGGGAGACAGTTTGCCGCATGCAATTCCCAGCTTGACTTTCTCCCTTTGGCTTGGTGATTTTGGGGTCCCAAGATTTATTTTCCTTTCACATTAGTAAACATTTATTTTTTTTTATTTTATTCTTCTGTGGTAAATACCCAAGAGTGAAACTGCTGTCATATGGCAAGTATATTTGTAACTTTATGAGAAAATGCCAAACCATTTTCTGGATTGGCTATAGCATTGTCCACTTTCTCCAGCAATGAACGAGAACTCCAGTTGCTCAACATCTTCACTAGTATTTGGTATTATTATTTTCTTTATTTTTAATGATTCTGATAAGTATATCTTGGTAGCTTATCATGGCTTTCATACTCATTTCCCTGATAGCTAATGGCATTGAACATATTTTCATGTGCTTATTTGCCATCCTTTTGGTGCTTGTTAAAATTTTTTTCTCAATTAAAATTTTTAAAAAATTTTTCTGTTGTTGACTATTTAAAAATCTTCATATTCTGGATACAAAGCTCTCGTACTGTGATTTGAAAATGTAATCCAGCCTGCAGCTAATCTTTTTATTCTCATACAGTGTCCTGAGTAGACCAATTCTGAGAAAATACTATTTACCATTTTATTTCCCTTTTGTAGGTACTTCGTTTGGTGCCATGACTCAGAACCCTACACAACTTTGGGTTAAAATTTTTTATATGTTGTATTTTTCTTACTTATTAAATCCATGACTCATTTGAAGTTAATATTGGTATAGATAGGAGGTTTAAAGTTGAGGTTCTTTTTTGTGTATGAATAAGAACAAATACTGAGGTATGCAAGAATCTGAATGAATCTCAGATGCATTATGCCAACTTATAGACTAAAAAAGTATCTCTATGATGTATATTTTATGATTCTAATTATATAAAATTCTAGAAAGATGCAAAACTGTAGTGACAGAAAACTTCTCAGTAGTTTCCATGGACTAGGATTGGGGAAAGAGTAGCTAAAAATATTTTATGATTGTGGTGGTGTTGGTTACATCACTGTAGGCATTTTTTTCAACACCATTGAATTGTACATTTAATGTTGATACATTTTATATCAATTATACTTCAACATGGTTGTTTAACAAGGCATGATAAAATGATATACAAGTATTTTTGCTTTCTCCTCGGTAAAAATATATAATCTACTTGGAAGAGCAATATATAGTTTTTAAAATATCATCAAATAAAGCAGTAAGGGTATGTGGTATATCAAATGCAGGTTAATAGAATGAAGCACTTATGAAGGTAAGGTGGTCAGAAAAAGTTTTGTGAACTAGGACAAGTTTTGTGAACTAGGACAAGTTTTGTGAACATGAATGCAATGTGTAAAATACATTTGAAAATAAATAAAATTCAATGATGTAAATAAGAAGAATAACACACCCACAGTGAAAACGTAACTGGTATTCATCTGAAGGCTTGCTTGCTCATAGTATCTTGGTGTTGGTGAATCTAATTGCACTGGAGGTGTTTATACTGTGGAGGAAAAGTAAAGGACTATTTCCGGTTTTTTAGGATTAGCCAGAGTAGTGGATGATGAAGAATGTTAATGAAAGAATTGGTTATCCTAAAAGTCATTCAGTGAGTCATTCACTCTATCACCTTAAAAATCACTTATTTTAAGGAATATATTTCTACTCATATGGTGTGTGCTTTTTATTATTTCTTAGAATAGTCGTACAGTACTTTTGATAGCAGCAGGAGGAAGACAAATGACTAGGCATATAGAGGCAGGTTCCCCAGTGAAACCCCACCTTCAAGCCAAAGACAGTTTACAGCCTGAAGGCCAACCTACGAGTCAAATCCATGGACCAGATTGAGACCCTGTATTCCTGTTTGGCACACTTTCCTTTGATTGATCCCCATCTTCACCTACTTTACATACACTTACCTTTCCCTAATTGTTTTTACATTGTGTCCAACTTTGACTGGTGCCTTCGTTTTAACCTTTCTTGCATACTCACAAACCAATCAGCACATATTCCCCTATCCTGTGCCTATAAAAGCCCCAGACTCAGCTGTACTGGGGGAGATGACCTGACTTCAGGAGAGATAACCTGACCTTCCTATCTTCCCTCTGCTGAAAGCTGTTTCATTGCTCCATAAAATTAACTGCCCTCACCACCCTCTAATTATCAGCATGACCTCCTTCTTCTTGGACACAGGACAAGAGCTTGGAACCCACTGAACTCAGGCACTCAGAAAGGCTGTAACACTGGCCTTGGGCCCTAGCAGCCACCACATTCAATGAAAGCAGTGATGGGGCTGAGCTGGTCCCAGAGCCATAGGCCAGCATGAGGCAAAAGGTTGACTGAGCTGATGATACACCACCTTCTGTCAGGCTGCAGACAGCAGAATTAAAAAAGCTAATCAGCACACTGTAACACCCCCTCTGGGGCTTCAAGGTTGTGGGCACCCCTACCTGGGTGTCACCACGTTCCCCTCAGGGTGACGCACCTGATCTGAGCAGGGGCCTTGCCTGAATCTTGCTCCTGTGTTAGCACTCAGTGGCTGGCCAGACCCCACACTCACCACTCACATGCTCCCTTCCAGCAGGGGCTGAGTGTTTGGTTGTGGTGTCTGCAGGAGCCACCAGCCAGAACACAAGCCAGATACAGCCTGTCTGGCTGAGTAGATGGGGCATCCCCTACAATGAGCCCAACAAAGAGGCTGAGAAGAATCCTGTGTCACTTTGGTTTTCTTTGTCAAAATGACTTTCATTAGTTAATGATAGAATTAAAAAGAACAAATTATTATTCACAGAATGAAGCATTTCAATAGCTGCAATAACAACTTGGACTTCTTTACAGCTGAAATTATCTGTAGCCTATAAAGTGTACTGAAGTTTCTGACTAAATCCCTTTCTTAAACAGGAAGACTTTTGAGAAACCCAGATCAGTGTCTGAATACCACAGTCCCCATTATTCAGGGGAATACTTTCCAATACCCCCAGGGATATCTTACACCACAGATAGTACTGGACTGTACATATACTGTGTTTTTTTTCTATGTGTATATATATATATATATATATATACATATATACATAAACACACCTATTATAAAGTTTAATTTAAACTAGGCACAGTAAGAGATTAATAAATAACTAATGGCAAAATAAAACAATTCTAATGATACCCAGAAAAAATGCGCAATTTAAAACTTCTGAGTTATTTATTTCTGGAATTTTCTGTGTAATATTTTGGACCACGGTAACTGAAACTGCAGAAAGACAAACTGCAGGTAAGGGGGGCATACTGTATTAGCCATTACTAGGTCAGCATTTTCATCTTCATTTCTTATAACCCAACTCTAGTTACTGGGCACCCACCTTATTGACCATGCCAGAGGCTTTTCTTGATGTACTGGCCAGTTCCTCCAAGGTGCTGGAGTTGTCTTGAATCTTACTTTGCCATAATTGAGACCCAAAAGTGCATTGTCAGATTTTTTCGATGCCTTCACTGATTTGTTACGTTTTTGACTCTCATCATGCACTTCTGCCAGCTGAGTAGACACTTCTGCCAGCTGAGTAGACACTTTTGCCAGCTGAGTAGACACTGACCTTTCTGCTTTAAATTTCCCTTGTGCACCAACCATTTCCCTGCCTCTCAGATATCCTTGATTCTTTACCAGATTCATCCATCAACACTCTCCATTACTGTTCACCAATAATATCTTCTTGTAAAACAAGCAGAAATATCTTTAAAGTCACTGCTTAATACCCTTGTAGGTTACTCTAAATAAAGAATAGCAATTTATCTGCATCTGCAAATCTGCCAATCACAATGCCGTTCCAAACATTTGAGACCTGCTTTACAACACCCTCTATTACACCTTAAATCTTATTCTACGCTGGACAGTTTATTCTTTGCCAAACATATCCAGTTGTTTCCTGCCTTATCATGTTGCCATGATGCATCTTCCCATCCTTCAATATTGCTTAGTCAGAGCCCTCTGATCTTTGGAGTCATAGCTCATTTGACATTTTTCCATGAAACTATTCAGTTCTCCTAAAATGTAGACGATCTCTCCTTAGACTGAACTTACATGATATGTTGTTTGAAACATTATGACAGCACAGTTTGTATGGTTTAGATATTTGTCCCTTCAAAATCTCATATTGAAATTTAGTCCTTAATGTGGGAGGTGGGACCCAGTAGGAGGTGTTTGGGTCATGCAAGCAGATCTCTTATGAATGGCTTTGTGCCATCCTCATGGTGATGAGTCAGTTCTAGCTGTTAGTTCACTAGAGATATGGTTATTTAAAAGTGTGGCACCGGCTGGGCACGGTGGCTGGCACCTGTAATCCACAACATGATGAAACCTGTCTGTACTAAAAATACTAAAAATTAGCTGGGCGTGGTTGTGGGCACCTGTAGTCCCAGCTACATGGGAGGCTGAGGCAGAAGAATCACTTGAACCCAGGAGGCAGAAGTTGCAGTGAGCCGAGATTGTGCCACTGCACTCCAGCCTGGGCGATAGAGAGAGAGACTCTGTTCCAAAAAAAAAAAAAAAAAGTGTGGCCCCTCCCCCTTGTCTCTCATTCCCACTCTCACCATGTGATGTGGCTGTTTCCCCTTTACCTGCCACAGGATTGAAAGTTCTCTGAGGCTTCCACTGGAAGTAGATACTAGAGCCCTGCTTGTACAGCCTGCAGAACTGTGAGACAATTAAACCTCTTTTCCTTATAAATTACTCAGCCTCAGGTATTTCTTAACAGTGACACAAGAAAGGAGTAACACAACAGCCATTCTAGACGGTGACAAAATGATGTGTACCAATTTCCCAACCCTCATGAGATCGGATGCTTCTTGAAGACAGAGTGTGTTACCTCACTTCTCACTGATCTCTCCAAGAGTTGAAACACCTATCATAACATAATGCTTATATATTTTTAATATTTATTACTGTAAATAAGAGAATAAGCATTTAAGTGCTAATTATACACTAAATACTAGGTTAGATACCAGAGAGAGAAAACATAAAATATAATGATATCCTTAAAGTGTTCTTTGATGGGAAATATAAACAAATGAGTACAATTACTATGCAAGGCTAGAAGCAAACTGTGGTGCTTAGGGGCAGTGAAAAAGCTGTATAATAGGAGAAAATTGATATTAGGCCATGATTCCAAGAGAAAGTGAAAGCTGAGCTGAGTTTTGAGTGAGATATATCCTTAGAAAAAGGGAGGGGAAGAGAACATATTCTAAGAATAGTTAGCAGAGTATACAAAGTCATTGATACGTGAGAGATGAGTTCAGTATTGCTGAAACATAGAGTGAAAGAGCAGTATGGCAGAAAAGGGTCTGCAAACATTAGAGGGCATTATTTTCATTGGTACAGGTTTGGATTTAAGACTGAAGGGTTTTAAGTAAAGTAGTAGCATGACCAGAGTTACCTCTTAGAAATGTATTGGGAGCAAAACTGGTGGCAAAAAGACAATCATGTTAATGAGAAGGATGTGAAGGAACATGAAACAGTTGCCTATTGGACATGAAAGTCCATATTCTAGCTTTAAGGATATATAATATTTATTTCAAAAAACAAGTAAAGGAGAGGAATAAAGAGGTGGGAATAATACAGTATGATCCTCAGATCTCTGTATTCATGACTATAATAGAAAATTTGCCAGGCATGGTGGCTCATGCCTGTAATCCCAGCACTTCAGGAGGTCAAGGCAGGTGGATCACCTGAGATCAGGAGTTCAAGACCAGCCTGGCTAATATGGTGAAACCCCGTCTCTACTAAAATAAAATTTTTAAAAAACATTAGCCAGGCATGGTGGCATGTGCCTATAATCCCAGCTACTCAGGAGGCTGAGGTAAGAGAATCACTTGAACCCTGGGAAGCAGAGGTTGCGGTGAGCCAAGATTGCACAATTGTACTCCAGCCCGGGCAACAAAAGTGAAATTTCATCTCTAAAAAAAGAAATGTAAGAAATAAAAATAATGTGGCGGGAAGATAAATTCCTAGCTGAAGAGGAAAATGATTCTATAATCACCTGTGGATTGTTGAACCCAATACTGGGTCTTGGCTTATGAAATTACAAGGCATCATAAATGTGCTGGTAGTTGCACAAAACTGAGCAACCAGGTTATAATTATCTCTGGAAAATGAAGCAGAAAAATCGGAAAAAGAATTGGAGAGTATTTTTAAAATGGTAGTTGAATGCATCAAATATGTGATCTAAGTTAATGTCTTCTTAAATTCATAACACATCTACCCAGTTAGGGCAAAATCCCCCCTTCTTCTTATACCCCATCTATTCCCTCATTTCCATAGTAAAGTAACTACAGTGATAACAAAGAGTTAGGGCAGTAACAGAAAGTGCTTTGTAATTTTGTAAAATTTTGTAAAAGATAATTTTCTAAGAAAGTGAACAAAGAAGTTGCCCAATGGTTTTTTAAACTGAATCTTATCACATGTTATAAATGTTTTAAATAATAAAAGTTCCTAGGCTTTTATTATTTAAATAAATAAATAAATAATAAAATGTGAACTTGATGCAAATTTTGGGGAGATTATGAAGATGCAAGGACATAATTTTCATATAAATATTAAAATATGCATATATTTATCCTGAAATTGGCATGTTTAGAATCAGCCCAGAACAAAATAAATTGGTAATTTGAAGCTAAACCAATAGACTTTTTTAAAAGTCAAATTTAGTATAGCTTACAAAACAAATATCTATCATTTCACGTGTTTTTAAGAAAAATACATAATGCTGGAGAGTGACAAATTCTGGATGTTTACATCACTATAAAGCATTAAGGAGAATGAAGTTCAATACTCAATTCTAAGTTATATGTTCCAATCTATTGCTGATATACTTTGTTCCTGTGCAAATTTTCACTATTATCTCCAAATTTCTAATTAAGCTGCAAGGTATGGAATTCGCTCACATGTCACTTTGTTCAAATTAAATTAAATATAATTATTAACATTCTACATAGTGTTTTATAAAATTAAATATAAAGGGCTTATGTCTAGATACGTGTTGGTGCCGGGCAGAGAGAGACTGATCAGGAGTGCAGATAATCAGTAATATAGAACATTCAAAGAAAGGAGAAAATTGAAGCAAGAGCTCATTAGTAGAATTATAAACTCCTTGAGAGTTTGCATACATATAATGAGAGGAAATGATTTTACAAAGCTAAAAGTTTTGGGAACATGCGAAGAGATGACTGCTTGGTTACATTAATATAGTAAGATGTATATAGATATAGTTCTATTATGTGCTTTTGGGGCCTTCATTGTCTAACCTTACGTTATTAAATTCCAGAAAACTGTTGCAGGTATAATTACATATATTTTAATGTTATCTGTTTTCTTTATGTGAAATCTAATGTACTTTATTAATTCTACTTTAAAGTCCATTGGTGTTTTTGGAATAACTCTAAATGTTTCACTAAACAGAATACATTCATGCATGTGGAATAAATGGAGGAAGCTGGAACTAGTTTGATGTTTCCTTATAGTCTCATAACATATCCTTTAGTCATTATGTACTACAAAAAATGCTGATATTGATGGTGTAATAGCAGTACTTACTTTCAGAATACACAAGTGGTTCAGAAATCATAATCATCAATATATCTAATTGTGCTCTTTGGTTTGTATGGTGCTTCTCTACCTGTCAGTGGTAGGGCTTTGTGCATAAACTATAATTCCAACAAAACGATTCTGAGAGTCAGTAAAACCTGATAATCCCCCACAGTTTCAAAGAGATGTACACTGAAATAGATTTGCTTGGTGACTGTTTGCAGATATGATCACTGGCTTGAAACTGCAGACAGTCTTTTTCTTAAAACAGTAATAAACCTGAGTATTATCTGTACTGAATGGATGTAACTTTGTATTACTTTCATTATACAGCAGAGGACAATTTGTGCAATGCAAAACTTACTTTAGAAAAAAAAGAGTTCGATATATCCCATTCATGCAGGATTTCTGTTCAATGAAATCCTGGTTTATTCTGATTCTGAAGAGACTTGCAGAGGTAAAATAATGTTAAAATGCATGCCATTTTAGTTTAGATGTGCTGTTTGGATTCACAGCGTGCTATAGTTAAGTAGTTGATTGCTGATGTTGTGTCAGTAATTGCTTTATAAAAGCCATGCTGGATTTTCAAGGCAACACCAAATGATGACATTACCATTTGGATTATTTCAAAAGGACTGAATGTATCACTTTCTCTTTGTTTTCCTGTGGTTTAATTGCTTGTTTTCTGTTTTGCTCCCCACCCCCCCATTACCCACACCCCCCCAACACACACACATATGTGCGCACACACACACACACACACGCACACACACACAGACACACACACACACAGACACATCTGAGTGACAGAAACAGAGAATTGAGGTGAAGACCACTGAATGTGGAGGCAGGCAAGTATTTGAATTTCAAGTCTCAGTTTGGGCCCTGTCCAACCTTTGTTCTTCAGCTTGTGCAAAAAGCCTCTATATACCAGTTTTGTTAAGCACAAAATAGAATCATAAATCACCTTATCTCTTTAATGTTTTTAAGCCATATTTCTTGAGAGGCTATTATGTTCCAGGCACTGGAAATATCTAGAAGGTGATAGAGGGCAAATCATGGGGGTGGGAGGTGTAGTCCATGTCTAACTACTTAAACTATTGTATTTCAAGGCAACTGGGAACTGATGATCCACTCATCAGATTTGTCTTTCTCTTCTGGGATCATGGTGGACAAGAGGGAGGACTAGATTGCAGCTCTGGACAGAGCAGCATGAGGAGGCTTGCACTGTGAATTTTAGCTGCAGATTGACTGCAAGAACAAACCAGCAACCCTGAGAGGACCCACAAACCATTTGAAGGAAGCAGATTGCTCCCACAGGACCTGGGAGACACCTCAAATACTGTGAGTGCCCCAACTGCAAAAGTGGGAAAGGGAGACACTCCTCTCCTGAACAAACAACCCCACTGGAGAAGCTGAATGTCTGCTGGTGGGAGAAGTTTCTGACCTTACTTAAGCTGAGTGAAGTTAGAGCCAAGTGAAAAACAGGGGTAGAGGAAGCCACAGAAAGGCCCTGGGAGCTCGCTGGGTCCCCAAGCAGCCCATTCCTGTCTGGCACCACAGGGATCCATCATGAGGGTGGCCGGAGGAGCAGTGGGTAAAACTCCACAGGGAAAAGGATTTCTCTTGCTGAACTCTGTAACAATTTGAAGAGGGCAAGAAGTCTCCAGGCCAGAACTTGGGGGAGGGTGCAAATTGGGCATGCAGACTCCACAGGTAGGAAGAGCTAAAGCCCTTTTCTCTGGCAGCTGGGAGGTGGATAGTCTGAGGCAAGTTTTCAAGCCCCTCTTGCCCTCCACCTATTAACAGACTCAGGGCTGTTGATGGGACATGGTGGGAGTGAGACTAGCCCTTCAGTTTGCTTGGGAGCTGGGTGAGGCCCATGACTGCCGACTTTGCCAACTTTCCTGACAACCTGCATGACTCAGCAGAGGCAGCCATAATCCTTCTAGGTACACAACTCTATTGACCTGGAAATCTCATCCCCATCACCCACAGCAGCCACCACAAGACCCACCCACGGAGATTCTGAGCTCAGACATGCCTATTCCCGCCACCACTTGATGGTCCTTCCCTAGCCTCCCTGGTAGTGAAAGACAAAGGACATATAATCTTGGGAGTTATATGGACCTGCCCACTGCTCGTCCATCTCCACACTGCTACAGCTGATGGTTTCTGGAAAGCACCACCTCCTGGCAGGAGGCCAACCAGCACAAAAGTAAAGCATTAAATCACCAAAGCTAAGGACCTTTACAGAGTCCATTACACCGTCCACCACCTCTACCAGAACAGGCGCTGGTATCCATGGCTGAGAGACCCACAGACAGTTCACATCACAGGACTCTGGGCACACAACCCCCAGTACCAGCCCAGAGCTACATAGACTCGCTCGGTGGCTAGACACAGAAGACAGATGACAATCACTGCAGCTCGGCTCTCAGGAAGCCACATTCATAGGAAAAGGGGAGACAGTACTACATCAAGGGAACACCCAGTGGGACAAAATAGTCTGAACAACAGCCTTCAGCCCTAGACCTTCCCTTGGACAGAGCCTACCCAAATGAGAAGGAACCAAAAAACCAACCCTGGTAATATGAAAAAACAAGACTCTTTAATACCTTGCCAAATCACACTGCTCACCAGCAGTGGATCCAAACTAAGAAGAAATCCCTGATTTACCTGAAAGAGAATTCATAGGTTAGTTGTTAAGCTAATCAGGGAGGGACCAGAGAAAGGCAAAGCCCAGTGCAAGGAAATCCAAAAAATGATACAAGAAGTGAAGGGAGAAATATTCATGGAAATAGATAGCTTATAGAAATAAACAATACAAAATTCAGGAAACTTTGGACACACTTTTAGAAATGCAAAACATTCTGGAAAGTTTCTGCAATCGAATTGAACAAGTAGAAGAAAGAAATTCAGAGTTTGAAGACAAGGTATTTGAACTAACCCAACACAAGAAAGAAAAGAAAAAGAATAAGGAAATATAAACAAAGGCTCCAAGCACTAAACAGGTTATCAAGAGAGAAAGTCAATAAAGAAACAATAGATTTAAACTACACCTTGGAACAAAATGAACTAAACATGATATATACAGAACATTTCATCCAACAACCACAGAATATACATTCTATTCAACAGCGCATGGAACTTTCTCCAAGATAGACCATATGACAGGCCATAAAACAAGCCTCAATAAATTTAAGAAAATTGAAGTTATATCAAACATGCTCTCAGACCATAGCAGAATAAAACGAAATCAACTCCAAAAAGAACCTTCAAAACCATTCAACTACTGGAAATTAAATAACCTGTTCCTGAATGAGCACTGGGTCAAAAACTAAGTCAAGGTGGAAATTTAAAAATTCTTCAAACAGAATGACAACAGTGACACAACCTATTGAAACCTCTGGGATACAGCAAAGGCAGTGCTAAGAGGAAAGTTCATAGCCCTAATCACTGACATCAAAAAGCCTGAAAGAGCACAGATAGACAATTTAAGGTCACACCTCAAAGAACTAGAGAAACAAGAACAAACCAAACCCCAACTGAGAAGAAGAAAGGAAATAACCACAACCAGAGTAGAGCTAAATGAAATTGAAACAAAAAACAAAATACAAAAGATAAATGAAACAAAAAGCTGGTTCTTCGAAAGACAAATAAAATTGATAGGCCATTAGCAAGATTATCCAAGAAAAAAAGAGAGAAATCCAAATAACCTCAGTAAGAAACAATACAGAAGATACTACAACTGACACCACTGAAATACAAAAGATCATTCAAGGCTACTATAAGCACCTTTACACACATAAACTAGAAAACCTAGAAGAGATGGATAAATTCCTGGGAAAATACAACTCTCTTAGCTTAAATCAGGAAGAAATAGATACCCTGAACAGACCAATAGCAAGCAGTGAAATTGAAATGGTAATTTAAAAATTACCAACACAGAAAAAGTCCAGGACCAGATGATTCACAGCAGAACTCTACCAGACATTCCAAGAAGAATGGGTAACAATCCTTTTGACACTATTCCACAAGATAGAGAAAGAAGAAACCCTCCCTAACTCATTCTATTAAGCCAGCATCACCCTAATACCAAAACCAGGAAAGGAGATGACCAAAAAAGAAAACTATAGACCAATATCCCTGATGAACATAGATGCTAAAATCCTTAACAATATACTATCTAACCAAATACAACAGCATATCAAAAAGATAATCCAGTGTGATCATGTGGGTTTCATACTAGGGATGCAGGGATGGTTTAACATACCCCAGTCAATAAATGTGATACACCACATAAACAGAATTAAAAACAAAAATCACATGATCATCTCAATAGATGCAGTAAAAGCATTCAACAAAATCCAGCATCGCTTTATGATTAAAACTCTCAGCAAAATTGGCATACAAGGCACATAGCTTAATGTAATAACAGCCATCTATGACAAACCCACAGCCAACATACTACTGAATGGAGAAAGGTTGAAAGCATTCCCTCTGAGAACTGGAACAAGACAAGGATGCCCACTCTCAGCACTCCTCTTCAACATAGTACTGGAAGTCCTAGCCAGAGAAATCAGACAATAGAAAGAAATCAAGGGCATCCAAATCAGTAAAGAGGAAGTCAAATAATCACTGTTTGCCAATGATATGATTGTTTAGCTTGAAAACCCTAAGAACTCCTCTGGAATGCTCGTAGAACTGATAAAGAAATTCAGCAGTTTCCAGATACAAGATTAATGTACACAAATTAGTAGTTCTTCTATACACCAACAGTGACCAAGCAGAGAATCAAATCAAGAACTCAACCCTTTTATAATAGCTGCAAAAAAAAAAATACTTAGGACTATACCTAACAAAGGAATTGAAAGACCTCTACAAGGAAAACTACAAAACACTGATAAAAGAAATCATAGACAACACAAATGGAAACACATCCCATGCTCATGGATGGGTAGAATCAATGTTGTGAAAATGACCATACTGCCAAAAGCCATTTACAAATTCAATGGAATCCTTATCAGAATATCACCATCATTCTTCACAGGATTAGAAAAAACAATTCTAAAATTCAAATGGAACCAAAAAAGTTCACATAGCCAAAGGAAGGCTAAGCAAATCTGGAGGCAACACACTACCTGATTTCAAACTATACTATAAGGCCATAGTCACCAAAACAGCATGGTACTGGTATAAAAAATAGGCACATAGACCAATGGACTACAACAGAGAACCCAGAAATAAACCCAAATACTTACAGCCAATTGATCTTTAACAAAGCAAACAAAAAGTGAAGAAAGGGCATCCTTTCCAACAAATTGTACTGAGATAATTGGCTAGCCAAAGGTAGGAGAATGAAACTGGATCCTCATCTCTCACCTTATACGAAAATCAACTCAAGATGGATTAAGAACTGAAACCTAAGACCTAAAACTATAAAAATTCTAGAAGCTAACATTGAAAAAATCCTTCTAGACATTAGCCTAAGCAAAGATAATCATGACCAGGAGCCCAAGAGCATATGCAATAAAAACAAAGATAAATAGCTGGGACCTAATTAAACTAAAGAGATTTTGCATGGCAAAAAGAACAGTCAGCAGAGTAAACAGACAACCCACAGAGTGGGAGAAATTCTTTACAATCTATACATCTGACAAAGGTCTAATATCCAGAATTTACAATGAACTCAAACAAATCAGTGAGAAAACAAAAAATCCCATCAAAAAGTGGGCTAAGGACCTGAATAGACAATTCTCAAAAGAAGATACACAAATGGCCAACAAACATATGAAAAAATGCTCAACATCACTAATGATCAGGGAAATGCAAATCAAAACCTCAATGCAATACCACCTTACTCCTGCAAAAATGGCCATAATCAAAAAATTAAAAAACCGTAGATGTTGGCATGGACCTGGTGAACAGGGAACACTTCTACACTGCTGGTGGGAATGTAAACTAGTACAGCTTCTATGGAAAACAGTGTGGAGATTCCTTAAAGAACTAAAAGTAGAACTACCATTTGATCTAGCAATCCCACTACTGGGTATCTACTCAGGGGAAAATAAGTCATTATTCAGAAAAGATACTTGCATACACATAGTTATAGCTGTACAATTAACAGCTGCAAAATCCTGGAACCAACCCAAATGCCCATCAATCAATGAGTGCATAAGAAACTATGGTACACATATACAAAGGAATACTACAGAGCCATAAAAAGAAATGAATTAACAGCATTTGCAATAATCTGGATGAGATTAGAGACTATTATGCTAAGTGATGTACCCCAGAAATGGAAAACCAACATTATATGTTCTCACTAATATGTGGGAGCTAAGCTATGAGGACACAAAGGTGTAAGAATAATAGGGACTTGGCAGGAAGAGTGGGAGGGAGCGAGAAATAAAACACTACAAATATAGTGCAGTGTATACATGGGTAATGGGTGCACCAAAATCTCTCAAAGCACCACTAAAGACCTTAGGCATGCAACCAAATAGGACCTGTACCCAAATAACTTATGGAAAAATAAAAAAATGAAATAAAATAAAAGATATCTGAACTAAAAAAAAAGAATTGTTTTTCTGAGTATCATTAAATATGAGAGAGGATAGTAATGCAGGAGTTTTTGCTCCTTAGTTCAGCTAAATCTGGGTTCTTGTCTCACAACCAGGAAAAATTAGGCACATGGACACATTGAAAGGTGACAAGGGCAGAATTTATTTATTTATTTATTATTTTTTTGAGACAAAGTCTCACTCTGTCACCCAGGCTGGAGGGCAGTGGCACGATCTTGGCTCACTGCAATCTTTGCCTCCCGGGTTCAAGCAATTCTCTTGCCTCAGTCTCCCAAGGAGCTGGGACTACAGACTCCCTCCACCACACCCAGCTAATTTTTGTGTTTTTAGTAGAGGCAGGGTTTCGCCATGTTGGCCAGGCTGGTCTCAAACTCCAGACCTCAGGTGATCTGCCTGCCTCAGCCTCCCAAAGTTCTGGGACTACAGGCATGAACCACCACGCCCGGCCCAGAATTTATTAAGTGAAAGAAAGTTCTCAGCCAAAAGAGCAGTCCTGCACTCAAGTTTCCACCTCACATATTGAATACCAGGTCACCAAACACGAGTTGATGAGGCCAGGCTCCTCCCCCAGCATACAGCGCAAATTCCTGGTGGCTCTACATCATTCCCCCTCATGCATGTGGGCCTCCAGTTCACTGTGGGCATGCCCAGGCAAGACCCTGCATGGGTTCCCTTATGGCCACAAGAAGCATCTGGTGTAAATACTTGTGGGGCAGGTCGGAGGTTCTCCAGGGGCCCTTCCCCTGTTTCCTAGGCATTTGCCTGTCTGCTGCCTCTATCAATAGTAAAAGTACCTTTCTCACAGTTTAAGAGTTAATGTATGAAAAGCAACTGCAGAGTGTAAAGTACAAACTTATTTTTAATAAAGCACGTGAATCACCAGAACTTTTGTGCCTATGCTAATGTTTACCAAAGAAAAGTGACTAAAGCTATGAGTTATCATTCAGAAATTATCTATCTGGCCATTGGATTCCTCTAAGTCCTTAACCTTGTTATTTTAGCAGATGACATTGTTTTATCATTAACAGGCATACTTTTCCTTGCACCAAATGAAATTTACTTGTTTCTGTTTTATTATATTTTTTAAATTACATATGCTAAGGACAAATTAATATTTTTCAGAGAGTAAAACTCCTTGGAGGGAATGATGTTTTATATGTTCCTTTTTATAATTGGTAAGAAAAATTAGTGACTGCTTTATTTCTCCTGATTGTAAACTAATTCATATTGATTATTGAAAAGTTGGGCAATATGAAAACTATAAAGAAGATAATGAAGATGTCTTTAAAAATCATACAATAGAGATAAATATTGGCTATAATTCTCTTCAATATTTTTGTGTTTGGAAAATACATCAGGCTCTGAATTACTCATTGACTATATAATTTGCCATTAATCATTTTCAACAAATGATTTTAAATACCAATTAATAATTTCTACAAATCATTTCTATATATTTACATATCATAATTTCTTAATGCCTCAGGACATTTTATTTTTGCCTATTTATTTAAGAAGTGGATTTGTATGAAAGAATATATAAATAAGATATTAATGAAGACAAAAACAGACACTAATAACTAGAAAATCAAAAATCTGGAATAGTTATAAAAAATAGTTATCTTTAAAAGTACAATAAAATAATCATTAGAAAGGAAATTTTCTCAGGTTTTAAATCCCAATAATGTTTTGTCCAATTCTTCCAAAGAATTTTAAGCATTTTGGTTCACTCTAAAATCTAAAAGCATTAATTGCCTACAATGTATCAGACCAGATACTATCCAAAGCACTCATGTAGGAAAAGGTAGAGAAGTTCTTATTCCCACTGAGATCATTTTCTAGTGGAGAACATAGTCAACAAGCAAGCAATATAATACCTAAGCTACAGTTTAGTTGGTATAATCTATACAAAAACAAAGCAGGTTACAGGGTAAAAAAGGGACCTATAATTGTATTTCAGTTAGGGCAGTCAGAAAGACCTTCTTGAGTAGGGTGAATTTTGAACAGAAAAGACAATATCAGAAAAGAAAGAAACTGTGGCATGTTTGGCCAAGGGACAAAGAAGAGCAAGTGAATGGCCTCAAAACCATGTTAAAAAGAAAACAATAAAAAAACACGTGCTCCGGAAACCCCAAGACAGTCTATACGGCCGTAGTGGTGTGAGCTGAAGGGTGGTAGTAGATATGATTGTGAAAGTAGGCAGGTTTCAAACCCTGTGGAGCATGGTGTGCTAATGAGAAGTATTTGGCTCTCACAGTAAATGTATTATGGTAAACTCTCAGTAGAAGCTTTAGAATAGAAAAGGGAAATAATCTGGTTTGTCTTTATTCTGGTTTGTCTCTGGGTTCCAAGTAGAGAATGAACTGTACATGTCAAGATTGCATATGGTTAGAAGGATTTTTTCAGTTGCTCAGATGAAAGCTAATGGTGGTTTGAAGTGAGGTGGTAGTGATGGAAGTGATGAGAAGCTGTAGGGCATAAATTATAATCTTAAAAGAAACACAGATTTAATTACACAGAAATGAGGAGGAGGAAAAGAATTTCCCTTTATGACAGATAAGTTAAAACCACATCAAGACATGTGAACACCAAGGGAGCTATGAGTAAAGGGTGAAAGGCAAACATTCCCTCTGAGAGAAGCTATTGAGGCATCCCAGTTCAGATATACTGTAGTCTTCAATGATATGAATTTAGAGAACTACAGTCTAGTGGTAAAGTCTGAAGATGTAAATTTGCCATTATTGAATTATAATATTTGAAGACACAGTAACAAAGGTGTTTACAAAGGGAGATACCATGGATAACAAAAAGAAGAGACCAGAAGATTTAGTTTTAGGGACACTTTGACACTGAGAAGCTGGTAAGTGAATTCACCAAAGGACACTGAGAAAAAAAGGCCACTTAATTAGAAATTAAAATATGGAAAGAATCAATGAATATGTATTTCAGTAAGAGGGAAATAACTACTAACTGCTGCTCAGATGTTAACTAAGATAATAGCTCAAAATTGACAATTGGATGCAGAAAGATGGAGATAATTTATGAATTTAGCTAGGCTTAAGAAAATAAAGGTTAAGAAAAGCAAGTATGGAAATTTGTCTTTCTACAGATAAAGTTTGCTACTTCAGATGGAGGAAGAGACTAAACAAAGACATTGATCTTGTTTTATCAGTTAAGACTAAATTTGCTGGTGAGTAACCAAAGGTTATATCACAGTGGCTTAAACAAGTTAAATCATTTTTTTATATAATGAGAAAATTAGTGATACACAATTTGGGGAGTTGGTTCAGTAGCTTAAATAATGTCACGGCTGCATTCTCGTGACATTTCATTCATGCTTCCAAGATGAGAGCTGCTGTTGCTGCAATATTCAAATCTTAAAGAAAAGGGGGAAAAGTAGTTTGCTTTTTTTAATCAGTTAAGAAAACAACTCAAAATTCCCAACTAACTTTCCCCCTAATTTTGTCTCTTTGACAGAATCGGGTCACACGCCCTACCTTCCAGTTGAATTCTGAGAATGAGAATATTTTCTTTATCATCTTCTGTAATGCTCTAAATTGTAAGCTTTATTGTATACCTAATTCTTATTGGATCAACTTGGTGTATTTTGGATGACAAATCCCTACTCAACTGATCAATTCATAGATTTTTTTTTTTACTCAAGTAATTGATAAGTTCCAGACACTTCTCTAGGTGCCAGGGACAACAAAATACTAAAAGCAAAACTCATGTGTTCATAAAGTTTGCATACATGTTGAGAAGACAGGTGATCAATAAATAAGAAAGAAAAGAAAAAGAAAGAAAGAAGAGAGAGAAAGAAAGAAAAGAAAAAAAAGAAAGAAAGAAAGAAGAAAGAAAGAAAAGGAAAGAGAAAGAAAGAAAAGAAGGAAAGAAAGAAAGAGACATGAGAGGTGCCATTTTAGTGAGAATTGTCAGGGAATACTTCTTTGAAGAGGCCATGTTCCTACAGGGTTATGATTTAAGAACTGAGGTCTAAGAATATCTACAGTCACTGAGGTGGACCAGGCTTCTTATGTTTAAAAGATAGAAATATGGCCAAATGACCATAGGGAGAATCACAAGAAATAAGAAGAGAGAGGTACCGAAGAGCTAAATTGAATATATCGTCTTAAGACACAGTATCACTAAAGGATTTTGAGCAGAATATTGACTATACTTGTTTATTCTTTATAAAAAAATTACTCAAAATTTTTGGAGCATACCCTATAGAGAAGCAAGCGTAGAGCCTTGCAGTAGTCTAGGTGAGAGACAGTATTAATCTGTTAGTAAAGTGGTAGAATTGGCAACAATTAGTCTAATTAGTGACATATATTAAAAGTAGAGCTCAGAAAATTTGTGGATTAATTATATGCATGTCGTGCATAAGAAATAGAGATCAAGAGTATGGCCAAGGCTTTTGACCCTGTGAAATGGCTAAGCAAGATGGAATTCTTAGACGAAAAATATAAAAGGAGAAATATTTTCAAATAAAGGGCAAATAAAAGTTTCAGTTAAAAATACTAAGCATACTATAGTAAATGCCTCATATATTTTTAAGAGGAAATGCCTTGACATTTAGAAAAAAAAAAAATCAGGACTTAACACTTCCATAGATAACAATAGTAACATTTGCACAAAATATAAAAGTAATCATTGGATCTTTCACTTCTGGCCATGAGGAACAAGACATACCTTCCTGCTAAAAAACATTTTTTAAAATGACAAAATATAAGAAACACTGGTTTTCAGGCTTTGGACCTGAGGCAGTAAAGGATAGTGTTTTCTGAAAAAGAGGGAAAGAAATAAGGTGAGATCTATGATTGCCATAACTTATTACATGGATAGAATTTGTAGATCACAGTGCAAGGAAAGAAAACCTGCTTCAGGCAATGGAGCTGAGAATCCAGGGAGGCTTGAGTCTGCAGGGAGGAGGACCAGAGAGTTTAGAGAGAGGCATGAAAGCGAGTGTGACAGAGCATAAGAGCTAAAGCAAAAGAGAGGGAGAGTGAGTGCACACCAGTGCCTTGGTGTCAGCAGAGGATATGGCTCAAGTTTTGTACTGAGAACTGGTCAGAGAATGTGTGTGAGGAAGATACCCAAGTGTTGGGAAAAGCAACCCAAAGGAAGAGATGGGGCAACCCTTGTACATCACATAAGGCAGAAAATAGTGTGTGTTCCCACCTAGAGAAATAGAAAAAAAAATGCTTCATTATGTTTGAAGTTTTCAGCAACCTTGCCAGAATAATTGACAAAATTATTAGACATTAACAAAGGTACGACTCTATATGAATGACATATATGAAAACCCTACCACACAATAGAATATTCCATATTACTACAAGTTTACTTTGAACACTATCAAGATATCTCATATTCTGGACCATAAAACATATCTTAATAAATTTAAAATTATTTAAAACATACTAAATATATTCTGTGATGGCCATGGAATTAAGTTGGAGCATGCAAACAGAAAGGCATCTGGAAAATCCCAAAATAATTTGAAAGTAATTAAAATATTTCTTAATAACTCACAAGTACCAATAAAGAAAAGAAATTAGAATTTTTAAATTATAAATAAAGATTAAGACTTATCATAATTTGTGGGATGTGCATAAAGCAGAACTTAGAGATAAATTTATAGCACAGGGGAAAAAAATCTCAAATCAAGAACTTAGGATGCTACCTTAAAAACTAGACAAAGTAGTGGAAATTTAAAACCAAAATAAATGTAAAAAAGACAAAATTTAAAAACACACATTGATCGCATCTTTAAAAAAGAAAAACATTAGAGAAAAGTAATGAAATTAAAACATGTTATTTGAGGTTGATAAAATCAGTAAACCTCTTGTCAGATGGATCTAGAAATGAAGAGATAAGTCACAAATCAAGCATATTAGGAGTGAATGAGTGGATATTAGCATAGATCCTGCAGATTTTGAAACAATAAGTGAATGTTATTAACAACTTTAAGTCAAAAAAATCGATAACTTAGACAAAATGAACAAATCACTTGAAAGATGCAAGCTGGAAATACGAGTAAAGAAATAATAGATAATAGCATCACTATTTTGTCAATTTCAGACGTTAAACTTTGAAGTCCAAGTGTAGTAGTCCACACATGTAATCGCAGCATTTTGGGAGGCCAAGGCAGGTGAATAGCTTGAGCCCAGGAGTCCGAGACAAGCCTGGGCTACATGGCAAAACGCCGTAGCTACAAAAAATACAAAAATTAGCCTGACGTGGTGGCATGAGCCTGTTGTCCCTGCTACTCAGGAGGCTGAGGTGGGAGGATCACTTGAGCCTGGGAGGCCAAGGCCATAGTGAGCTGTAATGGTGTTGCTGCACAACAGCCTAGGTCACAGAGTGAGACCCTGTCTCAAAAAAATTAAAATAAAATAAAAAGCACGTTAAATTTTGAGTTAAAATCATTCTCAGCACACATAAGCCTTTCTTATTGATTTATATCAAACATACAAGAATGGAATCATAACAATCCTATACAAGATAATTTAAATTATTTTACAAAGTCACTATTAAAAATACTTGATGCAGATTGAGATATTACAAAAAAAGGGGGAATTACAGACCAAGATTGTTAATTAACATATATGCAAAAATTCTGAAAACAGTGGTAATTAATTGAATTCAATAACATACAAAAAGAAATTACACAATGATAACAAGTGTGAGGAATTTAATCTTCATTTAACATTTGAAAATCATACAATGTAATTCACCACGACAGTATAAAGGCAAAAAACTATGAGTGTCTCTACAGATGCAGAAAAACTATTTAACAGTAATCTACATTCATTCTTGATAAAACTGTCAGCCTGGTTGCGAGCAGCATCTACAAACACACACACACCCACACAAATACACACACACACTAATATCATCCCTAATTGTGAAAGACTCTGCGCTTTCTCCTTAAGGCTAGGAATGAAGCAAAGATGGCTGGTACCACCGCTTCTCTTCGCAAGTTCTGGACACCCTCAACAGGGATGTAAAAAGAGAAACAATAATAATAATACGGGAAACAGAAAAACAATGTAATGGCATGGGGATTGTAAAGGAAGACCAATAATGTCATGATTCAATGATGACATGACTTTCCATGGAGGCAATTTTAAAGCATCTACAAAAAGCCTCTAAAATTAATAACTTAATTTACTAAATTTGTGGGAAAGAAGGACAATAAAAATCAACTACATTTTTATAAATAAACAACTAAGATTTTAAATAAATTTTCAAATAAATGCTATTTACTACAGTTGCCAACAACATGAAATACTTTTAGAGAAATTTAACAAGAAGTGTGCAAGAACTGTATGTTGAAAACAATAAACTCAATGAGAGAAATTAGATGAAACCAGACGTATGAAGATATACACCATGAGTACAAATTAGAAAACTTCATATTGTTAATTTGGGGATTGTCACTGCATTTAGTTATAGATACAATGCAATCTCAATTAAAATGTCTAAAGCTTAGGAAAAACACTTTCAATTTATTTTAAATTCAGTATGAAAACACATATAACCTAGATGGTGCAAAAGAAATTTTTAAAGTAATAGCAAAGTTAAAGTTAAATAGCAATAGTCCCTGATTTAGAGACTTAAAGCTTTAAAACTTATCTGATACTGTGATGTTGAAGAAAGGATAGACAATAGGAGAGAGAATTCAGAAATCATAGAAATACACACACTTAACTTTTGTGGAATATATATGACTTTGGATACTTTAAAGCTAAAGGATTTAAATATGAAAATAAGAGGCCCTGGATGAGAAAATTGATGAGGTGGTCAAACATAATTTTAGAAGACGTTACTTCCTATCATTTTGCTCTTGTAGAATGTTGCTGAAAATCACTGTTACTTGCCTAGGACTATAGTAACCAAGTGTCACAAATGAGGTGGCTTGAAACAATAGAAATAGAAATTCTTTCTTTCACAGGTTAGAAGCCAGAAATATGAAATTAAGGTGTCAACAAGGCCATGAGCTCTCTGAAAGCTGCAGAGGAGAACATATTTCATGTCTTCTCTGAGCTCCTGGTGCTGCCAGTGGTTCTGGGTGTTTCCTGACTTGTGGATGCATCACTCTCATCTCTGCCTCTGTCATCATGTGGTGTTCTTGCTTGTGTCTGTGTGTTTGTGCTCATTCTCTTCTTATAAGGAGTCCAGTCATACTGTATTAGGCTCCACTTTTCCAGTATGATTTCATCTTAACTACATATGCAATGACCCTATTTACAAAGAACACACATTCTGAGATACCAAGAGTCAGAATGTCAGCATACCTTTCATTGAGAGGAATAAGAAAGCATGACTCAACTCAAACAATCACATTGCAAATGAGTCACCGTATGTTGCATTCTTATTTGTTCTAACCATCATCACTTAGTCATGGTTATAGATTATTCTTATACATGAGATAGATGAAAAGTGTGTTCATAATGTTTAATTTCATTTTCCAGATAAAGTTTTATTCCAAATTTTTATGGTTTCCATTTTTACATAAATTTTTAGTTTGAAATGTTCTCCATTTGAATTATACTTATTTTAACGACTTTTACAATATTACAGTTACTATTACATATGGAGGACAAATAACTATGACTCGGTCTTGTCTGTATTTAAAGAAAAATCAAGTTTATAGCTAAAATAGTTAAGAGTACACCTAATACATAAATAAATCATTGTTGAAGTTAAAAGTAACATTGTTGAGGTTAAAAGTAACATTAATTTTTTGAAGCAAATATTGAGGGTAAAATTTATTTATAAAAAATATAAAATAAAATAGTCTCTGAAGAGATTAAAAATGATCAAAATGCACTACTATATGAATTAAAAACATCGTCAATTATCAAAACTCACTTAGAGATGGGAAAAACCATAATTTAACATTTTAATAAAATATTTAAAATGGAAACAGCTGAAATCCACATTGGAGAAATCATCTAGAAAATAGTGTGATTAGTATGATTAATATTTTTAATCCTGGATTAGGGAAACAATCAGTGTCATTTAGCCAACCTTAATTATGATGAGTGTTACTTTAACACAACAGGAGAACAGTATTTCAGAAGACTTGACCCCTTCCCTCAAAGGAATTTAATATCTATTTGAGAAAGGAAATTATCTTCTGTGTTGCCACCCAATGAATTCCATGTTTACATTTTATCTGTCACGTTGGACAATCCTTAGCCACTCCAAGAACATCATATATATATATATATATATATATATATATATATATATTCTCCTTTCCTTGAGTTTTTTGTAATTGACTTTATTATTGCCATAAGCAACAGCTATGTTGTGTCAGTTATAATAATTAATTTCTAAAATCTCCTTCTAGGGAATATGGTCAGTGACAGGAACAATACTTTAAGATGAGGCAAAAGTCTAGCTATATTTCACTTTTTAATTAAACCACATCGATTAAGCAGTCATTTACATTTGAGGAAAATAACCATTAATTAAACGTGCAAACTGTGCTAGCAGTGAGATGCATTGACAGCTCATCCTCATACATATCTTTTTTTTTTTTTTTTTATTTTTTTTTTTAATTTATTTATTTATTGCATTTTAGGTTTGGGGGTACATGTGAAGAACATGGAAGATTGTTGCATAGGTACACACATGGCAGTGTGATTTGCTGCCTTCCTCCCCATCACCTATATCTGGCATTTCTCCCCATGCTATCCCTCCCCAACTCCCCACCCCCCCACTATCCCTCCCCTTTTTTCCCCCCCCGACAGACCCCAGTGTGTGATACTCCCCTCCCTGTGTCCATGTGTTCCCATTGTTCAACACCCGCCTATGAGTGAGAACATGCGGTGTTTGATTTTCTGTTCCTGTGTCAGTTTGCTGAGAATGATGGTTTCCAGGTTCATCCATGTCCCTACAAAGGACACGAACTCATCGTTTTTGATGGCTGCATAATATTCCATGGTGTATATGTGCCACATTTTCCCTGTCCAGTCTATCATCGATGGGCATTTGGGTTGGTTCCAGGTCTTTGCTATTGTAAACTGTGCTGCAATGAACATTCGTGTGCATGTGTCCTTATAGTAGAACGATTTATAGTCTTTTGGATATATACCCAGTAATGGGATTGCTGGATCAAATGGAATTTCTATTTCTAGGTCCTTGAGGAATCGCCACACCGTTTTCCACAATGGTTGAACTAATTTACACTCCCACCAACAGTGTAAAAGCGTTCCTATTTCTCCACATCCTCTCCAGCATCTGTTGTCTCCAGATTTTTTAATGATCGCCATTCTAACTGGCGTGAGATGGTATCTCAATGTAGTTTTGATTTGCATTTCTCTAATGACCAGTGATGATGAGCATTTTTTCATATGTTTGTTGGCTTCATGTATGTCTTCTTTTGTAAAGTGTCTGTTCATATCCTTCGCCCACTTTTGAATGGGCTTGTTTGTTTTTTTCTTGTAAATCTGTTTCAGTTCTTTGTAGATTCTGGTTATCAGCCCTTTGTCAGATGGGTAGACTGCAAAAATTTTTTCCCATTCTGTTGGTTGCCGATTCACTCTAATGACTGTTTCTTTTGCTGTGCAGAAGCTATGGAGTTTGATTAGGTCCCATTTGTCTATTTTGGCTTTTGTTGCCACTGCTTTTGGTGTTTTGGTCATGAAGTCCTTGCCTACACCTATGTCCTGAATGGTTTTGCCTATATTTTCTTCTAGGGTTTTTATGGTGTTAGGTCTTATGTTTAAGTCTTTAATCCATCTGGAGTTAATTTTAGTGTAAGGTGTCAGGAAGGGGTCCAGCTTCTGCTTTCTGCACATGACTAGCCAGTTTTCCCAACACCATTTATTAAACAGGGACTCACTTCCACATTGTTTGTTTTTGTCAGGTTTGTCAAAGATCAGGTGGTTGTAGATGTGTTGTGTTGCGTCGGAGGTCTCTGTCCTGTTCCATTGGTCTATATCTCTGTTTTGGTACCAGTACCATGCTGTTTTGATTACTGTAGCTTTGTAGTATAATTTGAAGTCCGGGAGTGTGATGCCTCCAGCTTTGTTCTTTTTGCTTAGAATTGACTTGGCTATGCGGGCTCTCTTTTGGTTCCATATGAAGTTTAAGGTGGTTTTTTCCAGTTCTTCAAAGAAGGTCATTGGTAGCTTGATAGGGATAGCGTTGAATCTGTAAATTACTTTGGGCAGTATGGCCATTTTGACAATATTGATTCTTCCTAGCCATGAACATGGAATATTTCTCCATCTGTTTGTGTCCTCTCTTATTTCATTGAGCAGTGGTTTGTAGTTCTCCTTGAAGAGGTCCTTTACGTTCCTTGTTAGTTGTATTCCTAGGTATTTTATTCTCTTTGTAGCAATTGTGAATGGCAGTTGGTTCTTGATTTGGCTGTCTTTAAGTCTGTTATTGGTGTATAGGAATGCTTGTGATTTTTGCACATTGATTTTATATCCTGAGACTTTGCTGAAGTTGCTTATCAGTTTCAGGAGATTTTGGGCTGAGACGATGGGGTCTTCTAGATATACAATCATATCGTCTGCAAATAAAGACAATTTGACTTCCTCCTTTCCTATCTGAATACCCTTTATTTCTTTTTCTTGCCTGATTGCTCTGGCTAGAACTTCCAGTACTATATTGAATAAGAGTGGTGAGAGAGGGACATCCTTGTCTAGTACCCGATTTCAAAGGGAATGCTTCTAGTTTTTGCCCATTCAGTATGATATTGGCTGTTGGTTTGTCGTAAATAGCTTTTATCGTTTTGAGATACGTTCCATCAATACCTAGTTTATTGAGAGTTTTTAGCATAAAGGGCTGTTGAATTTTGTCAAAGGCCTTCTCTGCATCAATTGAGATAATCATGTGGTTTTTGTCTTTGGTTCTGTTTATGTGGTGGATTATGTTTATAGATTTGCGTATGTTGAACCAGCCTTGCATCCCCGGGATGAAGCCTACTTGATCATGGTGGATAAGCTTTTTGATGTGCTGTTGCAATCGGTCTGCCAGTATTTTATTGAAGATTTTTGCATCTATGTTCATCATGGATATTGGCCTGAAGTTTTCTTTTCTTGCTGAGTCTCTGCCAGGTTTTGGTATCAGGATGATGTTGGTCTCATAAAATGATTTAGGAAGGATTCCCTCTCTTTGTATTGTTTGGAATAGTTTCAGAAGGAATGGTACCAGCTCCTCTTTGTATGTCTGGTAGAATTCGGCTGTGAACCCATCTGGACCTGGGCTTTTTTTGGGTGGTAGGCTCTTAATTGCTGCCTCAACTTCAGCCCTTGTTATTGGTCTATTCAGGGTTTCGACTTCTTCCTGGTTTAGGCTTGGGAGGATGCATGTGTCCAGGAATTTATCCATTTCTTCCAGGTTTACTAGTTTATGTGCATAGAGTTGTTTGTAATAATCTCTGATGATGGTTTGAATTTCTGTGGAATCTGTGGTGATATCCCCTTTATCATTTTTTATTGCATTTATTTGATTATTTTCTCTTTTCTTTTTTATTAATCTGGCTAGTGGTCTGTCTATTTTGTTGACCTTTTCAAAAAACCAGCTCCTGGATTTGTTGATTTTTTGAAGAGTTTTTCGTGTCTCTATCTCCTTCAGTTCTGCTCTGATCTTAGTTATTTCTTGTCTTCTGCTAGGTTTTGAGTTTTTTTGATCTTGCTCCTCTAGCTCTTTCAATTTTGATGATAGGGTGTCAATTTTAGATCTCTCCTTGCTTCTCATGTGGGCATTTATTGCTATATACTTTCCTCTAGAGACTGCTTTAAATGTGTCCCAGAGATTCTGGTATGTTGTGTCTTCATTCTCGTTGGTTTCAAAGAACATCTTTATTTCTCCCTTCATTTCATTGTTTATCCAGTCAACATTCAAAAGCCAGTTGTTCAGTTTCCATGAAGCTGTGTGGTTCTGAGTCAGTTTCTGAATTCTGAGTTCTAACTTGATTGCACTGTGGTCTGAGAGACTGTTTGTTATGATTTCTGTTCTTTTGCATTTGCTGAGGAGTGATTTACTTCCAATTATGTGGTCAATTTTAGAGTAGGTGCGATGTGGTGCTGAGAAGAATGTATATTCTGTGGATTTGGGGTGGAGAGTTCTGTAAATGTCTATTAGGTTTGCTTGATCCAGGTGTGAGTTCAAGTCCTGGATATCCTTGTTAATTTTCTGTCTTGTTGATCTGTCTAACATTGACAACGGGGTGTTCAAGTCTCCCACTATTATTGTGTGGGAATCTAAGTCTCTTTTTAAGTCATTGAGAACTTGCCTTATGTATCTGGGTGCTCCTGTATTGGGTGCGTATATATTTAGGATCGTTAGCTCTTCTTGTTGCATTGATCCTTTTACCATTATGTAATGTCCTTCTTTGTCTCTTTTGATCTTTGTTGGTTTAAAGTCTATTTTATCAGAGATGAGAATTGCAACTCCTGCTTTTTTTGCTCTCCATTTGCTTGGTAAATCTTCCTCCATCCCTTTATTTTGAGCCTTTGTGTATCTCTGCATGTGAGATGGGTTTCCTGGATACAGCACAGCGATGGGTTTTGGCTTTTTATCCAGTTTGCCAGTCTATGTCTTTTAATTGGGGCATTTAGTCCATTTACATTTAGGGTTAATATTGTTATGTGTGAATTTGATCCTGCCATTTTGATGCTAGGTGGCTGTTTTGTCTGTTAGTTGATGCAGTTTCTTCATTGTGTTGATGGTCTTTACTGTTTGGTATGTTTTTGGAGTGGCTGGTACTGGTTGTTCCTTTCTACATTTAGTGCCTCTTTCAGGAGCTCTTGTAAAGCAGGCCTGGTGGTGATGAAATCTCTGAGTACTTGCTTGTTCGCAAAGGATTTTATTTTTCCTTCACTTATGAAGCTCAGTTTGGCTGGATATGAAATTCTGGGTTGAAAGTTCTTTTCTTTAAGGATGTTGAATATTGGCCCCCACTCTCTTCTGGCTTGTAGGGTTTCTGCTGAGAGATCTGCTGTGAGTCTGATGGGCTTCCCTTTGTGGGTAACCCGACCTTTCTCTCTGGCTGCCCTTAGCATTTTCTCCTTCATTTCAACCCTGGTGAATCTGACGATTATGTGCCTTGGGGTTGCTCTTCTTGAGGAATATCTTTGTGGTGTTCTCTGTATTTCCTGGACTTGAATATTGGCCTGCTTTCCTATGTTGGGGAAGTTCTCCTGGATAATATCCTGAAGAGTATTTTCCAGCTTGGATTCATTCTCTCCTTCACATTCAGGTACACCTATCAAACGTAGATTAGGTCTTTTCACATAGTCCCATATTTCTTGGAGACTTTGTTCATTCCTTTTTACCCTTTTTTCTCTACTCTTTCCTTCTCGTTTTATTTCATTGAGTTGATCTTCGACCTCTGATATCCTTTCTTCTGCTTGGTCAATTCGGCTGTTGAAACTTGTGTATGCTTCGCAAAGTTCTTGTGTTGTGTTTTTCAGCTCCATCAATTCACTTACATTCCTCTCTAAGTTGGTTATTCTCATTAGCATTTCGTCAAATCTTTTTTCAAGGTTGTTAGTTTGTTTGCATTGGGTTAGAACATGTTCTTTTAGCTCACAGAAGTTTCTTACTACCCACCTTCTGAAGCTTGATTCAGTCATTTCATCACACTCATTGTCCATCCAGCCTTGTTCCCTTGCTGGTGAGGAGTTGTGATCCCTTGTAGGAGGAGAGGCGTTCTGGTTTCGGGTGTTTACCTCCTTTTTGCGCTGGTTTCTTCCCATCTTTGTGGATTTATCTATGTGTGGTCTTTGTGGTTGGTGATTTTCAGATGGGGTCTCTCAGTGGACGTCCCGTTTGTTGATGATGAAGTTATTTATTTCTGTTTCTTAGTTTTCCTTCTAACAGTCTGGCCCCTCTGCTGTAGGACTGCTGAGGTCCTCTCCCGGCCCTGCTTGCCTGGGGGGATCACCTGCAGCAGCTGCAGAACAGTAATGGTTGCTGCCAGTCTCTTCTTCTGCTATCTTTGTCCCAGAAGAATACCCGCCAGATGTCCGTCTGAGCACTCCTTTGTGAGGTGACTCGTTGGATATGCGGGGGATCAGGGAGCTGCTTGAGGAGACAGAGTTTCCTTTATAGGAGCTCAAGTGCTGAGCTGTGAGCTCCGTTGTTCATTCAGAGTTGCTGGGCAGGTACGTTTAAGTCTGCTGCAGCAGAACTCATAAACCCCTTTTTTCCCCCAGGTGCTCTGTCCCGGGGGAGTTAGGGCTTTATTTATGAGTTTCCCTGGTGCTGCTGCCTTTTTCTCAGGGCTGCCTTGCCCAGTGATGAGGCAGCCTAGTCACTGTTTGCCTACAGAGGCTTTGCTGAGCTGCTGTGGGCTCCGCCCAGCTGCCGTATGAACTTCCCTGCAGTCCTGTTTATACCGGTGTAGTGAGAACTGCCTGGGCAATGGCAAACTCCCTCTGTAGCGGCAGACTGCCTCAGTAATGGCGGACGCCCCTCCCCCACAGAGCTGGGCCGTCCCGGGCTCAGCTGTGCTTGCTGTGAAACTCTGGATCCAGAGCGTTTCCGATGGCTGTTTTTTTGTGGGGGGTGGGACCAGCCGAGCCTGATCACCTGGCTCCCTGCCTCAGAGTCTCCCAGGTGTTCCAGCTGCCTGTTGAAAAGGCGCCGGGATCTGTGTGATTTCCCGTGCGGCGACCCACTGCGCCGGCTGAAACCGCGGGCGCGGAGATTCGTGGCGTTTTTTTGCCCGGGAAATCTCCTGGCCTGGCTGCCTGTTTCAGTCCCCTTTTTTAATCAGATGAATGGGCGGCTCTGCCTTCCCGGAGCTCCAATTGCCAGCTAAAACGGCACCCGGACCCACGTATTTTGTATGGGGAACCGCTGCGCCGGGGACGCCGCCCAAACAGCAGCGCCGGCGAAAACAGTCGCGCCGGCAAAAACTGCTGCGCCGGCCAAACCAGCCGTGCTGGCTACCCGTGGGGCTTCTCCCCCCTGGGAATCTCCTGGTCTGTGGGCAATAAAAATCTGTTGGCAATGCGGCGTCCACTCACCCTCCGCGCTTTCACTGGGAGCTGCAATCCTCAGCTGCTCCTAATCGGCCATCTTGGATCACCACTCCCCATACATATCTTTAATAACTCCAAAGACGGTTGTCATATAAATAGGCGGATTTGAACTTCTAGTCTCTGGTCTAGCGTAGAAGAAGTTTAGAAGTTTAGAACTCTCCAGTCAGGCTAACAAGTATAAAGCTGAAAAACTTAATTAACAGCTCTTCCTGGGTTCCTACAAGGAGTGAGGCCACAGGGCAAGCCACTACCCCCAAAACTGGAGACACAGACAGGCAAATGCAGAGAATCACAGCTTATAGGAGGAGAAAGCCATGAGCAGTAACCGCCATAGGAATAAACACTGGGTTAGAAAAACCTGACTCTAGTAGATGAGTTGCTGGAGGATCAGTACGGACAAATGCGAGAGTTAAAACAATCCAGGGGGACTTATTGATGGGAGCCCTCAAACTTTTGTGAGTTTTACCTCCAGGAGTTCTACCAGGTTCTCACAGTAAATATTAGAGAAAAATCCTCTTAAGCTTCTGGCAGAGGGAGAGAAAAAGGAACCATTTTGTAAAATACAAAGCATTCTGTTCTTCTTAACAAGGTGTGCTCTCATGAGAATCTATTTAAACAGAGCCTGTCATGATGTTTTTTTGTTTGATTGTTTGTTTGTTTGTTTTTTGAGATGGACTCCTGCTTTTGTCACCCAGGTTGGAGTGCAGTGGTGAGATCTCAGCTCACTACAACCTCTGCCTCCTGAGTTCAAGTGATTCTCGTGCCTTAGCCTTCTGAGTAGCTGGGACTACAGGCACCTGCCACCATGCCCAGCTGATTTTTGTATTTTTAATAGAGACGGGGTTTCACCATGTTGGCCAGGCTGGTCTGGAACTCTTGACCTCAGATGATCCATCCACTTTGGCCTCCCAAAGTGCTGGGATTACAGGCATGAGCCACTGTGCCCAGCCCATGCTGGGATTTATTACAGCCTAAGTTACCTGGGAGAGGAAAAGTATCTAACTCCAGCTGATTCTAGATTTCCACTTGGAGGAAGGAAAATACTCAACTCCAGTCCTCTCTCACCTGTCATGTGGAAATAGAAAAACACCCAGATTCAACCCACTCTAACCCATTCAACACCTAGGGGGATGGTGGAGAAAACTGAGAGACATTTTTGAAGTACACAGTCCAAAGGTACAGGACATCTAAAAGACTGCAACACATCATAGAATTAAAGAATGTTCTCCCCCGACACATTGCTTCTGCATTACTAAGCACCTATTTATAGCCATTTGTTTTAACCAGTTCATCATGTCCTAATATTATGGAAAATTTACAGGTATTACTAAAAGGCAGAAAACAGTTTGAAAAGACAGAACAGCATGAAAACCTACTCATATATGGCAAAGATATTTAAGTTATCACAGCAGGAATGTAAAACTACTGTGGTTATGATGCTAAGAGTTCTAATGGATAAAGCAGACAAAATGCACAAACAAGGGAGCAATATAAGAATAAATGTGAAAATTCTAAGAAAAAGTAAAAGAGAAATGCTCAAGATAAAAAACACTGTAATAGAAATAAAGAATGCCTCGATGGATTATAGACTGAACATAGATGAAAAGAATCTCTGAGATTGAGGATATCTCAGTATAAACCCCCAAAACTGAAAAGCAAAGAGAAAAAAAGACAAAAAAAGTATAGAACCATGAGACAATTACAAAAGACGTACATGTAATGGGAAAACCAGAAGGAGAAAAAAAAGGAAGAAAGGAACCAAAGAAGTATTTGAAAAAATAATGACTGAGAATTCCCCAAATTAGTATCAGATATCAAATCACAGATCCAGGAAGCTTAAAGAACATCAAGTAGGAAAAATATCAAAAATAAAAAACAAACCAAAAACCCTGTTTCTCAGACTATCATATTAAAATTATAGAAAATTTAAAAAATAAAAAAAAATCTAAAAGAAGCTAGAAGAAAAAAAAAACTTACTTTATAGAAGATAAAGGATAAGAATTACATCTGACTTCTCAAAAAGCAAGCAGAGACTGGCATGAAATAGTTGAAGTTTTAGGAGAAAAAAAAAACTCACCAACCTAGAATTTTGCATCCTAAGGAATTATTCTACAGAAAGGAGAAATACAGGTTTTCTCACACAAACAAAATTAAGGGAATTTGTTGCCAGTAGACCTACCTCATAAGAAATATTTTAAAATTTTCTTTCAACAGAAGAAAAATGATATAGGTAAGGAATTCAGATCTACATTTAAAAGGAAGAGAATCAAAGAAGAAATAAATATAAAATTAAAACTTTTATTTTTCTTTATCTTAATTCATCTTAACAAATTAGTTTGTTCAAAATATTAATAACTATATATTTACGTATTTTATTGTGTGCATATGTATGTGCTTATGTGTGCTTATATATAAATGTCAGCAATGAAACAAGGAATGAGAGAAAAGAATTAGAATTATTTTAGTTGCTTGTACTAACTGTGAAGCAGTACAGTGTTATTTGCAAGTAGACTTAGATTCACTGTAAGTGTATATTGGAAACTCCAGGGCAATCACTAAAAAGTTAATAAAAAAGGAGTACAACTGATATTCTCAGAAAGGAGAGAAAATTAAATCAATAAAATGCTTAAATAAGATCACAAAAGGCATAAAAAAGAGTAGAAGATAAAAAATAGGAACAATACAAGGTAAAATAGCAGTAATAAATATGATAGATATAAAACTTATTTGACAATTATTTTAAACACAAATGATCTAAGCACACTGATTAAAAGACAGAAAGTATCACATGGATGAAAAATAAAACCCAACTAACTATATGTTGTCTGAAGGAAATCCACTTTACTAAAATGAAGATATATAGATTATAAGGAAATGGATAGTAAAAGATATATCATGCTAACACTAATCAAAAGAAAGCAGATGTAGCTACGTTACTTTCAGAGCTAACTTGAGAGCAAGTCAAGTTATCAGGGATAGGAAGGGATACTACACAATAATAAAGGAGTCAATTTTTTTTCTAAACATGACAATTCTTAGCATTTATGTGCTTAACAACAAAGCATCAAGACATGTGAGGCAAAAACTAATAAAACTATAAGGAGAAATAGAAGAATACACTATTGTAGTTGAAACTTAGACACCTTGCTATCAGAAATGGTTATATCCAAGAGACAGAAAATAAGTAAAGTTTTAGTTGAACTCAACAGTACAATCAACCAAATAAATATAACTAACAGTTATATACTTCATTTAACAACAGCAGAATGCACATTTTTCTCAAGTTCGCATAGAGCATTCACCAAGATTGATCATATTCTGGACAACAAAACCTCCCTTTACAAAGATAAAAACATAGAAATTATACGGTGACACGTGTCTGTAGCTGTACCTACTCAGGAGGCTGAGGCAGGAGAATCACTTGAGCCCAGGAGTTGACCTGTAGTGAGCTATGATTGTGCCATTGCACTACAGCCTGGATGACACAATAAGACCTTGTCTCTAAAAAGAAAAAAGAGAGAAATCAAAAAATGTCTGCTCTCTGAGTACAGTGGAGTTAACTAAAAATCAATAACAGAAAGATAACTGGAAAATCCCCAAAGATTTGAACATTAAACAGAACACTTCTAAAGAGCACAGGAAAATATACAAATGACAAAAACTATACAAAAAGATGTTCCACATCATATGTCAGCAGTACATACAAATGGAAACAACAGTGAGATGCTACATTCTTATTAGAATGGCCCAAATCCAGAACACTGGCAACACCAAATCTCACTCACTGTTGACCAGAATGCAAAAATGGAACAGCCCTGTTAGAAGATAGTATGACAACTTTTTACAAAACCGACATACATTCACCGTAGGATTTTGCAATCGCACTTCCCAAAGGAATTGAAAGCTTTTGTCCACATAAAAACCAGAACATGAATGTTTATAGCAGCTTTATATATGATTGTCAAAAGCTGGAACAACCATAGTGTCATTCAGTTGGTAAAAGGATAAGCAATGATACATGTAGACAATGGAATAATATTAATCACTCAGAAGAATGAGCTATCAAGCCATGAAAAGCATGAAGGAAACTTATGCAAGCTTAGTAATGCAGATTACTAAGTGCAAGAACCCAATGTGGAAAGGCTGTATACTGTATCATTACAACTGTATGACATTCTCTGGGGATTCACTCAGGGTGGTGACAAAAATATTAGAGAACGTTATAGAATATAGTCTCAACCCCTTTGGAAGGCCTAAGGGTTTTTTCTATAGTTTTTGGCTGAAGGCAGCCTTGTCCTCTTAGTTAAATAAATTAAAGTAGAAACAAAGGAATGTGGGGAGTTTGCCTAACTAACTTGTTTACTCATGTGGTCTTTAAACTTTGAGCCCAATGGCCCTCTGAGGGGGGAGGTCGACCAGGGAAATTACCCACAAATGGTGTTTGCTTTAGGTCTCCAAACCTTTCCTTTTATCTACAACCTCTGTTGGTATTGACTTAAAGCTTTTGTCATTTAATGTGTACTGAATAAAGGCCGGAGTGGCCAGTGTGTCTGGGCAGAGGTCACAACTATTTACAGCGCTCTCCAGGGAGTCTCTAAGCAGCCCCCAGGCCCTCAGTTGAACTGGCGAAGCATAATATCTGTGTGTCAGTGTACTTTATTCATCCATCGCTGAGTCAGGGTCTGCAGGACAGACTGCTGCAGGTGGTGACCCCAACAGTGGAGCCCTGTGTGAGGAGGAGACCCTGACAACATTCAGGAAAAACCAAAACTAAGGAGACAGTAAAGAGATTAGAGGTTGCCGAGGGTCAAGAGGGTGGGAGGGATGAACAGAGTACGGAAGATTTTTTGGTAATGAAAGTACTCTGAATGGTACTATATGGTGTAATGTTGGATACATGTAATTATGGATTCCTTCAGACTCATAAACATACAACATTAAGAGTGAACCCTAATGTAAACTATGGACTCTAGGGGATAATTGTTCAATGTACATTCATTAATTGTAACAGATGTACCCTCTGCTGTGGTATATCAGTAATGGAGAATTCTATGCATGTGTGGGGGCAGGGTACAAAGGAAATCTGTTCCTTCCTCTTAATTTTGCTGTGAACCTAAAACTGCTCTAAAAATATAGTCTATTAAAATTAAAAATAGGCAGATTTGTATAATATTTCTTTTAGATAGAGATGGGTCAAAGAAACAAAATAATAACCACTACCACAAAATTTCTCTTAAATTACATTATCTGTTTTAAAGTGCAAATAAATGTAGTATCTTTTAGAAACATTAGAGTGAAGAGATACCTGTCATTTGCACAGCTAACACATGCTTGAGCCAAATCTCTCTGCCATCTAACTTTGACAACTTATTGTACTACTGTATTCACATTATTATTATGTTACTAACTATATTATCTTAGCATAATATAATAAGTAACCGATCATAAAACCCAAGCAACACATTGCAGAGTTTCAGAAGCAGCTCTTTCTTTCTTTCAAAGGCAAAGATAGGCTCTTGACCTATGAAAGGTAGTGAGAGAGAAAGGGGCTTTCTTTCTATTATTATCAAGATCAGATGTGATGGGATGAATGTTAGAAAGTACTCCAATATTCCAGCAACGCTCGACATGAAAAAGAGTAATGTCTCTCTTGCTAGACTCTATCAGGATAAGCAAAAATAGAAATGCAAGTCCTCTTCAATGCCCTCTTTCTTTTCCTTATATATATTTAGAGTATTTGTTTATACTTATATTTATCTGTTTTTAGTAATGCTTCATTTACTTTACCTGGTGGGGAATAAGCCATTTCATTTGCAGGAATTCTCCAGATAAGTGGAGTGTACTGCTATAAGCAGCAAATGTAAACATTAAAAATATTTTTTGATAAACATCTTTCTAAAATATATTATAATTTGTCTGCCTTTGAAAGCAGAATATGCAATTTTCTGCATTTCTTTCTTTTTTTTTTTTTTGAGACAGAATTTCGCTCTTGTTACCCAGGCTGGAGTGCAATGGCATGATCTCAGCTCACTGCAACCTCCACCTTCTGGGTTCAAGCAATTCTCCTGCCTCAGCCTCCCGAGTAGCTGGGACTACAGGTGCGTGCCACCATGCCCAGCTAATTTTTGTATTTTTAGTAGAGATGGGGTTTCACCATGTTGACCAGGATGGTCTCGATCTCTTGACCTCCTGCTCCATCCGCCTCGGCCTCCAAAAATGGTGGGATTACAGGCATGAGCCACTGCACCTGGCCTAATTTTCTGTATTTCTAAAGAAGTTTCAGATAGATTTTTGAAGTAATGACAGCCTATCCTCCTGAAAATCTGTCTCACTGTTGCTTATATTATTACCCTAGGAAACAAGGCTAGGGAATTGCTGTGAGTTGTCTGTGCTGATCTCTGCCAGTGCCAACCATGTTCTGGGTGAGTGCCTGCAATGAGTGTCTGGTTATGCCTACTGGACCTGGATATGAGGGGGAGATGGAGCCTTGGCATGAGTAGAGGAACCACAAAAGAGTCAACGTTAGCTAAGGAGGAAATAGAGAACCACCATTCCCCACATGCAAATCTGATGGAACAGGGTCAGAAGTAGGAGTTTTCAGATTGAGAGGCAAAAGGAGAATTCTGTGGATGATCATGGACATTTCCTGCCTTTCCAGCAAAAAAGGCATTGAGCTCATTTCTGTGAAAGTATTTCTACTCAAACCAATGAACTCATCAGTGGTTTTTAAACAAATAGAAAGATCAATGAGAAGTTCAGGAAAGGCTGACATGACACTTGGAAAGCTTTCATATCAGTGCCAATGGCTAAGGAATGACAAGGTATCAACGCATTGATGATGTCACCCATTCACAACCACAGGAAAGAAGGAATTGTGTCTATTAAGCCTTTTTTTTTAACTTTAATGTAAAAGATATGTAGATCATTTTGCTCATTATCATAGAATGAGGGACAAATCTACACAGGGGGGTCAGTGGGAACTGTGATTCAGCTGTATCCATGCCCCTAACTTGTTCAGCTATGTTTGAATGTCTAACTATATCCCAAGCTCAAATATCCTGCCTCCTCATTCCTGGAATATCATGTCTCTCCAGTGAAAAAGTATTATTCAGAGAGAAAATTATTTGTTGAGAGAAAAATATGAGTGACCAGCACTGTTCAAAAAAATGTTAACAAGAAATCTGTATGACTGATATCAGAAAGGTCTCAAATGTTTAAAAAAAAATAGCTTGTTATCAGCTCAGGGACACCTCTGACTTTTCATTTATGTATTCTGTTTTCAGGAATAAATTCTATTTCCAGGCTCTTGATGAATTCACAAAACTTAAACTTATTCCTGCCAACAGATTTTGTCCCTTATCTTATTTGTCTTGACCATTTTATGTTATTTTATAAATATTAGGAATTACATAAGCCTACCTTCATATGGACAATAACATTTTGTTAAGGATTAATTTGGACACTGGTCATTCTTCTCTAAAACTGATGCATGTGAGTCTATGCAAACAAAAGCTTCCCAATCAAACATATAAACATAGTAACTTTATCTTGGGAGGTAAAATTGAGATCTCTTAGCTATTGTCATGCCGTGACAGATAATTAGAAAACAATGTTATAAAAATAGTCTAAGTGCTGTGGCTCACACCTAAAATCTCAGCACTTTGAGAGGCTAAGGCAGGAGGATCACTTGAAGCTAGAAGTTTGAGATAGCCTGGGTAACATAGCAAAACTGCATCTCTACATAAAGTAAAAAAAAAAAAAAAAAAAAAACAACAACAACAGACATAATGGCACACACCTATAGTCCTAGTTCTCAGGAAGCCAAGGGAGGAGGATTGAGCGCAGGAGTTTGAGACTGCAATAAGCTATAACCATATCACTGCACTCCAGCCTGGTAGCAGAGCGAGACCATGGCTTCATAATAATTAATAATAATAAGTCACTGGAAAAAAATTCACTTTAGTGAAAATAAGTAGTTATAAACCTATTACATCTTTCTTTCACCCAGTGAGTGGTATGTAAAGCAGTAATCTTCCCATTATCTCTTTTGAAAATAAAATATTAAATAATTGACTTTTTTTTTTTTTTTTGAGACAGAGTCTTGTTCTGTTGTCCAGCCTGGAGTGCAATGGTGCAATCTCAGCTCACTGCAACCTCCACCTCCTGGATTCAAGCGATTCTCCTGCCTCAGTTTCCCAGTAGTTGGGATTACTGCACCACCACACCGGCTCTTTCGTATTTTTAGTAGAGACAGGGTTTCACCATGTGGGCCAGACTGGTCTTGAACTCCTGACCTCAAGAAATCCACCCACCTCAGCCTCCCAAAGTGCTGGAATTACAGGACTGAGCCAAGGAATTGACTTCTTATGTCATTCTATGACACAGTGTTGATTGAAAGTTTTAGTGAAAGTTGAATATGAAGTCCTTGGGAACTTTTGGGAGTTTTCAGATGATCTATACAAGTAAGCGATGGCTAGAGATAGTCCTTTACCACCTCTATTTCCCGAGCCACAGCCTGGAGCATGTCCTCAATCTTTTTTTTTTTTTTTTTTTTTTTTTTTGAGACAGACTCTTGTCTCTGTTGTCAGGCACCAGGCTGGAGTGCAGTGGCACAATCTCGGCTCACTGCAACCTCCGCCTCCCAGGTTCAAGCAACTCTCCTGCCTCAGCCTCCCGAGTAGCTGGGACCACAGGTGCATGCCACCACGCCCAGCTAATTTTTGTGTTTTTTAGTAGAGACGGGGTTTCACCATGGTCTTGATCTCTTGACCTCATGATCCACCCACCTTGGCCTCCCAAAGTGCTGGGATTACAGATGTGAGCCACCATGCCTGGCCAACATGTCTTCAACCTTGAAAGACAACTTGCTACAACAGCTTTCAAATTCTTCTTCCCACTCACATCCCCCTCCACCCTAAGATTCACCACAGCCTATCTTGTATATCCCATCAAATTATGACTCCTAGAAAACATGCTGAAAATGTCATATGGTTGCTCAGAAACAAGCAGTGATGTGCTATTTATTAAAAGAGTTTGTTCTCTTCATCATGAGAGTCAATGCAATTTTCCATTATGACAGTCCTCTAATATGGAATATTCTCTCTCCTCTTCTCTGCTAAACCAAGCCCTACATTTTACTCACTTTGCACCTCCTACATTAAACTGTTTCTCTCAAAACAAATCTTATGATTATAATTCTCCTTATTTGTATCCCCTAAGCCTTTCATGCTACATGAATGTCACTCTCACAGTTTTTAATTTTAGAATAACATTCTATGAACTTTTGTTTTCTCTCCCAATCTAAATTGGAAATTTTTTTAAATCTGAATCAGAGTCTTCCCCTTTAATTTTGTTTTAACTTTGGCATTTTTTTTCTTTAATACAAGGGCAGGAATATAGCAAGAATATCAGTCAAGTATCTAAGCAGAGACACAGCTAAAAGCGCACCTTAGGTGAACTGTCCTGGGAGGATTGGTATTTTCAGATCAGTGGGATATCTGAAATGCTTCGGAGAAAAGAGAAAGGCATAGTGAAAAATACACGAGTCTGATCTAAGGTAAGAGCTAACTCTAAGGTTAGAGTTAAGTCTCTGCAGTCAACTACAATTCCAAACTGAATCATTGGTAAGGCATCAGTGCTTTTCTAATAAAAATGTTTACCATTTATGTTCTAGCTTTTGATGAAACAAGAGATTACACAATAGTTATGTGATACTGGGATATATTTATATATTCTGTCTAGTAATCTAATATTATTAATAGTTTGGTAAATTATCACATATAGAACTTGTTACTGTTCACCTTGAATTTCAAGGCACTGCTGCATAATATTAGTCTGTTCACCCAGATAAGGGATTTTTCTGTGCAGTAGTTGAACATTTTGAGAGGCAGAGGCAGCATATTTAGTGAAGCAAATAAATTTTACATAAAAATACCCCAACGCTGGGCACTGTGGCTCATGCCTATAATCTCAGCACTTTGGGAGGCCAAGGTAGGCAAATCACGAGGTCAGGAATTTGAGACCAGCCTGGCCAATGTGGTGAAACCCTGTCTCTACTAAAGATACAAAAAAATTAGCTGGGTATGCTGGTGGGCACCTGTAATCTCAGCTACTTGGGAGGCTGAGGGAGGAAAATCATTTGCACCTGGGAGGCGGAGGTTGCAGTGAGCCGAAATTGCACCACTGCACTCCAGCCTGGGCAACAGAACAAGACTCTGTTCTCAAAAGAAAAAAACTACCCCAGGACCCAGAGACAAATAGGAAATTTCCAAATTCTTAAGAGCCATTTTTGTCCCCTCCTGACCTGCTCCAGTACTTCAAATTCAACTTTTGTAATAAATTCCCCTTTCCCATACTTTCTCCCATTTCATTTGCCTATATGAAGAAATAAACTTCAGTATCTCATAGCCTGATGTGCTTCTTCTCCTCCTTAATTTGAGGAGAATTCTGAGGCAAGCACTAGTAAGAGAATGATCTCCATCTTGCCCCCTTCAAAACAAACACATAGCGCTACAAAATGAGTTTGTAGATTATACTTACACGATGGGAAAAAGATCCCACCCAGATGACTATCACTTAAAGACTATATTCTTTGTGCTAATGAAAGGAAATGAAATTTGGAGAGTGGGAGAACACAAGATAATATGAACAATAAAATGTAGATTTGTGTTGTTTCTAACATATCCTTATCATACTTGAAAGTAAACCAATTAACCTACTTGAAGTAAAAGCTTCCTTCCACACAAAGGAAAAAAATAGATTTTAAATAAGATCTTCACATTCTGTGTTACATCCTATTCTTAGATAGAACTAAGCAACCAGATTGGCACTACAGATTTGGTTAGTTCAACCCAAAGTACATAAAAAGAAAACAAATAATCAAAACAACTTAAATACACTTCTTAAATAGAAGCAGCCATTTGTATATCTAGTACATTTTTTAAAAACAAACAATAAAAACAGTAGGTAAATGGCACTTACCTTTCTCCTTCAAAAGCACCCGTACAAAAACTAAATGAAAGAAAAAGCCCAATAAACTTGCCTGAATCCAGATTTCTTTAATGTAGTGGCATTTTACAGCAACTTTTTCTTCTCAAATGTAAAGATGGTAAGTCATAAAGCCATAGTTTTAGACTATATAGATTCTCAAATGTCATGTAAAATATGACAGTAAAGGACACGTCGTCTCTCAGTGTTTGAGACACTACTGATACACCCCTTGTTTAAAATGCCAATGAGCTAATGAACCCTGAGCATCATCTATGTAGTCAGGTGTTTTAGGTGTTGAAATTTTCTTTTTGGAATTAGATTTATTTCTTCATTTAAAAAATTATATGTACAATTAACTATAATTCAAAACCCAACGAACAAGTTACTGTGAAAAGAGAAAAGAAGGGAAATCATTTAAGATACAATATTCAAACTAAATTGAACATATTCTCTATGTGTTTCTTTCATTTGCTTTTTGGAAGTGTGTTTTACAAGGATCAAGGTAAGTGCCATTTACCTATTGTGGTGCTATGTATTTGTTTTGAAGGCAGAAAGATGGAGATCATTTCTCTTGTAGTTATCTAAATTCCAAGTGTGTACCATTTCATGGATACAACCCAACACTTAATAATATTAGGAATGGCCAATTTATCATCAAAACAACACTAGAGACATAGAACCTCATTTAAGCCTCCCTAGCACAATTTCTTTTACTAGATTTTACTATTTATTAATCTCTTACCTCAGTATTTGAAAGCTTAGCTGAGAAGAATATAATATGATTAATTATAGTAGACAAATCTCAGAAAAGATAGCATAAAATACCTACATATACTTTAAGAAATTCATCATAGACTTCTATTTCAGAAATGGGACAGTATAAAGTGACAAATTTGCCTTCTCACTGCTGGAAAAACAGCCATTTTTATTTACAATTATATTAAAATCCTTCTCTTTTGGAGATCTAGGGGCCCTAAATACTTGTCATCAAGTGTCTGAGAAACCTCCAAAGCTGCTTCCATTTGGTGATTTTTTTGAATTCAAGAAAAGAAAAATAAATTTTCATTTCCCTCTCTCTTCCCATATTCTCTGTTGCATTTAATCTTTGTTGCCTTGTAAATTCCACAAACATGTTATTGAGAAACCTCTTGTGAAATGCATTTTTTCATTGCATGTATTAAGTCCCTGCAATTTACTGGTACCAAGTTCTGGACACAAATGTTTGTCAGAAAATTTTGATAATGGATTTCATTAGCTTCCCTTTATTGGGATAGAATAAAACCCAGGCACAGCTTAAGTAATTTACCATAGATCCTGAAGACAGTAAGCAAAAGACACAGGGGGACAATCTAGACATTTCTAACACAACTTCTCATGCTCTTTCAACTTTTTACTTAGAAAAAACAATAGACCAGCAAACGAACAAACAAAAGCCTCCTCCTAAAACATTTTCTCAAAGACCAAGGGCTATGGTACCACATCCTTATTAAGTATCCTATTAGTTAAAAAAATAGTTCTGGAAGGGACCATGTGGGCCATGCGTCTTACTTGGCTTCTTTATTCTAACAAATAGGTTTTGGGTTCAAAGAAAAGGAAGAATTGGAAATCACAGTGAACAGTAATTGCTGTGTGTGTGTGCGTGTGTGTGTCTGTGTGATTCAAACCTAACCCACATAGATCACTCATAAAAACCTGGACTCATGTGAAACACTGCTGATGCAGGGTTGTTTAAAGCAATTCCAACCTTTCAGGCTCAAACTCTAAATCTGCTTACCTATGAAAGGCAATGAATGCAGTCAATGTAAAGTGCTGTAGTCAATGGACCTGGAACCAAGCCTGGGTCATTGCAGGTACTAAATGAATATTTTTCAAATTAAATTGACTTAAGTTAAATGTAAAACCATATTTTTTCAACAACAGATTTTTTGACAAGCACCTTATTAAATATTTCGATTAAAACATCAGAACATATATTCTTATGTATGAGAACAGAATGGTTAAAAAGAAAATTATAATTAGTCTACCAGTTGAGCACATAACATTTTTTATTTGTAATGCATAAAGAAACAGCATCCATAGGCATGCTCAAAAATATGGCAATAATGAGTAACAAAGAAAGAAGCTGATGTTCTCGCTTCATATAACAATTCTTCCTATGGCTGAATTTCATTCCACAGGTATAATGAAAATACCTCTAATAATGCAAATACTACCATATGAATTCTCATTTATGTCTGAGGCTACTATCAGACAGAGGGGTATCATGGCTAGAGCAAAATAAAACTGTTTTTGAAGTCAGAGAGAACAGTCTGAGTCTCGTCTATGCTACCTATGTCCTAAGTGAGCCTTGGCTAATATTATTTAGGATTGTCATTATTCTACAAATTAGTTTCCATTGGAGGACCTCTCTTGAGACTGGAGCAGTTTGACAGAATTAAGGAAATGAGGTTTGCCTGACTAATACACCCCATGCCAAGATCTCCGATGGCCTCTGAGCCCACGAGTCCATTATCAACATCATATCTGGTGGAAGCAGGTCCTTCGACATGAACTTCTGAGTTAAAAATACAAATGATTTCTCAATTCATTCTGACACAAGAATGGGATAAATATTTCCATTTGAAAAGGGTGAAAACAAAATGTACACAGTTGTGACTGATTTGAAGTAGTTTGAAAACCCACTGGGCAGTGTTGGTAAGTTCCCGTACCCTGAAGGTACAGACTGCTCCGAAATCAGAGCCACTTCTGGCCCATGGGAGTGAATGCTCCAGTCTTTGACTTCGAGTACTCTCAGCTCCCATATGAGTTTCTCCTTCTAATGTGGCCAGTTATTGTTTTCATGACACTCCTTGGTTACTCTGAAGAAATAGTTCATATTGGAAACTGAGCAGATTTCTTTGCCTTCTCCCCTGCCTATACAAATTTGGGACTCAGACTTTTTACAGTTTTCAGCAACTCAATCCCTTTCAGTTCAGGCTGTTGGCACTTTTGAGACTGTAACCTTCAAACCTTTGTGATCTTACAGATCTGATTTGCGATCACTCAGTTCAACAACAGCCACACCCACAATTGACTTCAAGACAGTTTTCTCCTTCTATCGACTTACATACTGTGACTTTGGAAGAGGGCTACTGTGAAATCTTGCCATTCTGGCTCTTAGAAGCCTTTTCTTTAATAACTGAAATAATCCACAGGCACCAACTTAACTCTTTAAGTCTCAACAAAGCATTTAGAGCCTCCTGATTTGACTTTTGTCCATATAACTCAAGATTTTACTTGACATATTTTACCTACCAGATATGAGAAACAGTTTTATTTTCCAGCTAAACAAGACCTGGTCCCACTTTATCTCCTCTAAATTTTACTTGCAAATTTCCTATCTCTTGAGAAAGTCTATTCTCTTTCCCCCATGCCTTATCATGTATGGCTAGTATCAACCAGCTAGTACTTTCAATATTCTTCCTGGAGATTTTTTATCCAAATCTGGAGTATATACGGTATGTTTTCCATATTCCTGGTTACTGTATGCAATTGTTTTGCCAGCTATTTTGTGATTACATAATAGATGGGTTTGTATTTTTCTAGCCTCCAAGAGTAATTTCTTCACCACATCCTAATTTTCCAACTTTTACCAGCTCGCGAGTCCAAGGATTTTATTATGATGGTTCCTATTTCAGATACCAATTTCTATCATGTATCTATCACTCTGTAACAGACGATCCAAAGAAAGCGACTTGAAATAACTAGTTATTATTTCTCACATGTTCACATATCAGCTGGATGCTTATATTTACCACGTTCTGCTGGTCTCATTTTGGGTCTGTTATATGCCCATGGTCATGGTGCAGATTGGCTGGAGGCTGCTTGTTCATGAAAATCCACACTCACATGTGTTTTGGATGGATGATTGGCAGTTGGGGCAATGGTGGCAATGGTGCCACATGAGTAATGCCATTCTGACCTTATTTGTATGGTTGTGGCAGAACTTGAAGAAAAAGTCGTACAAAGGTCTTTGGAGGCCTAAGCTCAGAACTGGCATGTCATCAGTCCACCATGTTCTATCAGCAAAAGGAAGTTGTGATGTTAGATCAGATTGAAGGGGTGGACGATTATACTCCACCCACTGATGGGAAAAACTGCAAAGTCATACTGCAAAGAATGCATATTCACAGAGGTGTGAAGGGTATTTCTGTAACCAGCTTTCACATCAACTCTTCCATACATTTCTGAAAAATGGCCGAGATGAACATGGTTACCTATTGTTAAAACAACCAACGTTTAGAAATTGACATATACATTTATGTCGCTGCTGTTTTTCAACTCAGTTTTCTATTTTACTGAACTATTACTTGAAATATTTTGTAGTTTATGCTCAGCTTGTCATTTGTGTTTTTAAAGATTCTAATCTTTTTCATGAAGTTAAAATTAAGAATAAGAACTCAAGAGCAAATTAAAAGCGTAAACTCAAAGTGCAATTACCTGTCAGGCACGGTGGCTCACGCCTGTAATCCCAACACTGTGGGAAGCCACGGCAGGCAGATTCCCTGAAGTCGGAAGTTTGAGACCAGCCTGCCAACATGGTAAAACCCCATTTCCACTAAAATTACAAAAATTAGCCAGGCATGATAGTAGGCACCTGTAATCCCAGGTACTCGGGAGGTTGAGGCAGGAGAATCATTTGAACCCTGGAGGCAGAGGTTGCAGTGAGCCGAGATCCCACAACTGCACTCCAGCCTGGGAGACAGAGCAAGACTCCATCTCAGGAAAAAAAAACAAACACACACACACACAATTACCAAAAGTAATAGTCTAAGGAATATTTGTTTTTATCTTTTAAGTTTTTGGTGACCGTAATAAATCAGTAGAAGTCTTAATTTTATTATTCGTTCAAAATGTACAGTATAGTGAAATTAATGATAATTAATATTTATCTTCAAAACAAATTATCATGATCATTATTGGAACAAAATGATCATAATTAAGAATGCATGGCCTAGATCTGGTAAATAAACCCCCTTATAATTTTATTGTTGGACCAGAAACGGCAAGTAGGAGATGCTGAGTCCGTCTGTTATTCGGACATGTTTGTCATACAGCAGAATGTGAGTAGCGAGGGATTTTACCAGTCTTCAGAGTTCCTCAACCCTAATACCAAGATTTTAATGGCTGGTTTTTCCCAGAAAAGAATGGCACTGGAAAGTAGAGTTTCCTTCTTATCTAATGGAAAAAATAATGCAAATCCCTCACTCTGGCAAACAGCTTCGTGTCAGACAACTGGTCTCTGCCATGCCCAGAAGTTTCCATATCAGTACCTCTGAAAAAATAAAATAAAAAAGCTTTATTTTCAACATGGCGGAAAGGAATATAGGTGACCACAAAGGAGTCATCTGGGAGAGTTGGAGACCAGTAGCCTTTTGTCAGAGGCCAGTACCTGGACAACTTGAGAAACAGCTAGTCTCCCAACACGAGACAGCGTATTAAAAAAAAAAAAAAAAACTGGAATAATTCATCAAAGTGTTTGCTTTTCTTGAGTTCCCCAAAGAGAATTAGTTCAGAGAGAACCCCAAAGAAGAATAGATTTGCTGGGAACTCAGAATTATATTGCATATATTTTGAAGATTAGAAGAGTAGTGACCTTTCTTACAGATCCCAAACAGGTGAAATAGATCATATCCATAAAATTAGATAATGAAAAGCATTAATGCTAAATTATTGCCTACAATGCTGTTATTATTAAATAGAAACGACAAACGGAGGAAAAATGCACTAAATTATATACAATAGTCTATAGGGAGTGCAAGGCTAAAGGTACAAATGCCTAAATAACTGAGAATGTTGGAAAATATTTAAAAATTGCCTCTTTTAATTAGAAATTCATTTATTATTTGCTGTCAAGGTAAGTTCCCTTTCCACAATGACACAATAAGCTGCTGTAGAGTTGTACATTAGAATGCAGGTTGATTTTTCCCTTCCCAGAGCAGGATTTCATCTAAAAGACTTCATTGTCCAAGATTGCTTACATTGTAAAAGTTGTGCAAGAAGACAGAGTTAAACTCTGTGCGCAGCAACTATTCTTGCTGTCAGCAGAAGCCAAATTTACCACCAAAGGAAAATCAAACGTGCTGTCATGTAGAAGTCAAACAGCACTCCTGAGTTCTTTCTTAGCTTCCTGGTAAAAATCCTGGGTAAGAACTGCCATGGCTCATAGTTCCATGAATGTGGTGAAAACAGATTCAAGTAGCAGGTTTTCTATGGACATGTAGTGCATTATTCTTTATAGAAATATGGCTAGTGGAGCAGTGAGAAATTATTTAGTCTGAGTTTAAGAACGGGTATTCTCCTAGGGTATCTATTTCTCTTTTATATACATGTTGAGAGGATACCTTGCATTCTACCTGATCCAATATGCTATCTGCCTATATATTTTTCCTAATATGACCTATATCTATGTCTTTGTCATTTATCTTCTGGAAAACCAATTCATGGGAGGACTACCTTACTTTTGAGAATAATCCCTTACTAGGCACGTATCCTTGAGATATTCACTCTTTCTTCCTAATTTCTGTATCCTCAGTGGCTATCCTACAGGGAACCAGAAAAATGTAAGGAGGAAAAGATTCTGATCAACAGACAAACTAGCTTATAAGCAATAGCTACCACAGGGGGATGTCCAGCCAGCTCTCTGTGGCTTCCTGCCTTCTACCTCAAAGTGGCCACCTGTCAATATTCTCATTAGCTTTTTTTTTTTTTTATGAAGAAAAGATATTTATTTATTTTTTTTTATTGCATTTTAGGTTTGGGGGGTACATGTGAAGAACATGGAAGATTGTTGCATAGGTACACACATGGCAGTGTGATTTGCTGCCTTCCTCCCTATCACCTATATCTGGCATTTCGCTTTTTATTTCACTCATACTGTGGTTCTCAGTTTTAGAAGACAAAAGACTCTAGTTTTATTTTTTTAAACAATAAATGTCACAGATTCTCCAAGAAATCCCTTTGCTTTTCAGAAAGCATGCAGGTTGTGCTTTTTAAAACAGTTTCACTTTTAATTATCTTGTAAAGAAAAGGTGTTTGTTTTATTTTCCTGAAATTGAAGATTTTGTTGCCGTATTATTTCTTCCTAGTTTGATTTTGCACTTTGGACTTTCTGATTAGGTACAAGAAACCCTCAGAGATCTCAAATTAAGATATGTTACATTCAGAGAAAGGAAATGATGCTTTTCTGGAGATCGTTCCATAAACATTTCAGGACGTTTGCCATTTGCTAAAGAAGGCTGCAGTCAGCAGGGGTGGGGAGCAAACACTACAGAGAGCCCTAGATGAAGCAGTGCTTGTGGTCGAGAAAAGGAGAGAGACTAAGAGATGCTAAATGAGGGGCTGGGAGTGGCGGCAGCTTCTGCATCCACGCAGGGAGAGGCGAGACTCCAAGGGCTGCCCAAGACAGATAAGCAGGCATGCGTGGAATTCAATTAGTGCTGGTCTAGAAGTCAGCGAGGCAATGAATGACACATTTCCGCTCCCCCACCCCGCCCCACCCCAAGAGCCTCCTTGAATAGTCTGGAAATTAAACCTCCCTTTCAGACCTTCTGATAAGTAGTAGGCAGGGCAGCCCTGCTATGAAAAAAAAGAAAAGAGAGAGAGAGAGAGAGCCAGCAAGTCCAGGATCTCGAGGGAAACTTCTATTTCGGGATGAAACAGTGCATTCATTACATAAAGTCAACACTGAATTCAAAGTACTAGAAAATCCATCCAAGCAAAGGTAATGTCATCCATGTTCTAGTGACTGTAGTTTGGGAAGCTGTGAGGCAATGTTCTCGGAGGGAGCAGTCAAGCGCTCACTCACAGAAAAGAAGTCTACAGCATTAGAAGTGTGTAGATGCTGTGAGTTCTCTAGTTTCTTGCCAGTAAATATTCCTGGGGGCCTCCTAACCTTCCTGCCAAGAGAAGGAACTACTCACAAAAACAGTAGCGTTGTGGCCACTGAGAATACCTCAGCTGTACTTCCTAACTGGGGCATACATTGGATAGTAAAGACTATAGGAAAGGACAAATTATAATAATTACATAGCCTCTGCTGTGAAGGAACCTGTGTCTTCTTGGATAACGATAAACACACGGAGTACAGCGAGTCTCATCTCTGGATCCTCCCTGCAGAACCACTGCCTGGCCCTGCCAGGTTGGACCAATTTCGGGCTCCTTGCTATGCTTTCGAGCTCCTGCTCTTTCCTTTGCCTGAACCTTTTCTATTCCCATCCACTGTCCCTACTTAACCCTGAATCTTCCTTCATTTAAGATCTCCTTCCAGAATCTTTTCCTGATTTTTTAAATTGATAAGATATGCATGCCCCTCCCCCACATACACATAGGATCACATGAACTGTATCTGCGTGTTGTCCCTACACAATGTCCATTGCATCATATTCCACTTCAGTCCGTGTTTCTCTACACACCGATCCCTAGATTACACATATATTCATCTTGCTCACTCCTATGTTCTTAGGACACAGATTTGTATCCAGACATAGTAGGAATACAGTAGACAATCTGCCTAAGTGAAGTAAAACTGCACTAAAGAGTTTTAAGGAGCTTAAAATTGTTTTACGAATGCTTTTTTTCCATAATTTGAATAATATCAGCATTGAACTCTTTTAAAAAGTCTAGGTAACTCCTGAGGGGTCACTGTGCTTACCACAGAAGCCGAAGAAAGGTTTTTGTACCATTAAGCTGAAACAGGATAGCTTGGCCAGTATGACAGTGTCTCTCCAGGATTCTTGCACTGACCACCTAGTAGTCTGCTTTCTTTTGCTCTGACTCCCTACCTCACGTGCCCATAGAATTCATCCTTTATTCTGTATACAGAGGGCTCTTCTTAAAACAGAAACTCTGGCTGGGCGCAGTGGCTCATGCCTGCAGTCCCAGCATTTTGTGAGGCTGAGGCGGGCAGATCACTTAAGTTCAAGAGTTTGAGACCAGCCTGGCCAACATAGCAAAACCCTGTCTCTACTAAAAACACAAAAATTAGCTGGGCATGGTGGTGGGCACCTGTAATCCCAGCCACTTGGGAGGCTGAGGCATGAGAATTGCTTGAACCCAGGAGGCAGAGGTTGCAGTGAGCCGAGGTGGTGCCACTGCACTCCAGCCTGAGTGACAGAACAAAACTCTGTCTCAAAAATAAACAAATAAATAAACAAACAAAAATAAATAAATAAAACAGAAACTGAACATATTATTCTCTAAGATTCTTTACTGGCCATTCAACTCATATCTATATTCCATACATATAGAATAAATTTCAGGCTACTGAATGTAGAACATAAAGGCTTCTGATATTTGACCCCTGCCCACCTTATCAGCTTCAAGTCTCATCAATTTATGCTTCAAAATATACACACCAACATGACAAAACCATTTGTTTCCATTGCGATGTCACCTATTTGTGAATAATAAAATTACACAGATAATATGAAATCACTTACATAGTTACCTAAACCATAAACTCTACCTCCAAAGCAAAAATATGGGAAATTATACCACTTCCTTTCACACTCTTACCAATTTACAGGCAATCCTACAGTTTACCTCTTTCTCTTCTTTAAGACTATGTGTTGTCCATTTTAAAGTTAACTCCACAGAATCTTTTAAATGTATCTCATCTGTATAGACTTGTTGGAAGAGGAAGGAGTTCAGTATTTACATATCTCTTCTACAACACACTACACTATAGAGTGAATTTAAGGGAGAGTGAATTCACAGCATGGTCTTTGCGTACAGTGAACTGAGTTAGTGTGCATGACCAGAAGAACCTTTCATGGCTAGGAGCTTGTCCTCCTACCTGCACCTGACTGACGTCCTGAATCCCACAGAGTTTACTGCTGTACTGATCCCCCTTTTCACTTTGATGTCAAATCTACAATGGAGAACATTATAAAGAGCATTATTTTAGAGCAACTGCCAAATATTTTGATCAAAATTACATTGAAATAAAAAGCCACCCAGAATTGCCACTTCTGAATGCATACTTAGAGAATTGCATACATTTTGTGGAATGAGGCACACTGGAAACAGGCTAGCCATTGGTAATATAGATGTGAATTAAAGGCATGTATTATGTATAAATGCATAACTTTTAACTACTGAGCATTGCTGGGATAATGCAGATGTGCCCCAGCTGTATTGCTAGAGGCTTTCATCACCTTCCACATACAAGCTATTTATTTCTAAGATTAGTTTATTTGACTTAGTTGCAGTTATCATGACAATAGCAAATATATCTTGTTAACTGAGATTCTTATTTTAGTTTCAATTTGGCTATCACCTTTTAAAAACATACTAAATTATTAACAATTCTAAGCAATGAATATTCTTTTCTCCTTGATATTCTGTCCTCTATTTAACATGTTCAAATGTTTTAAGATAATATTCAAATCCTTTAAAATTATGCATATGAGAATATATTTCAGACCCCCTTTTCAACTAATTTATATGAAATTGATAACCCTATGCAAGAAGTCACAAAAAGGAAAGAAATATTTTCACGATTCAGATTTAAGGCTTATTTTTTTCTCCTTTCTATAAGATCAGCTCAAATGTCAGCACATCATCATATCATTTCATTTTCATTGAGCTGTTTGCCCAGTATTCACAAATCCAATTACTTTTCTGTAGTGTCAAACAAGATTCTTACATTTTATTCTGCAGCTCTGAATTTCCTTCCTGCTGTTTTCTGCTTTGCTTGCTTAAAAAAAATCTGACATTTTTTTGGTTATATATCAGCAGGTTTTATCCTCATCATGGGTGAAACAAACATTCATCCAAGAAGTGAACAGCAGCCTTGCTTCACACATTGAATCTAGGTAAGATGAGGTATCATAGTACAGATATTTTCCTGCCAACGATAAGCTGTAGTTGATGACATAAAACACAAGTCCTCACTTCACAGTTTTCTTTTACTAAGGACTTGATTCTGAATTTTCTTATAAATTAAATCTTTTTGACCTTCAAATCGCCCGTCTTTACAGCAATATTTTTGTATTTACTATCCTACAGAAGTTTATGTGTAAAAATTACCCTTTCTCTCACTCTTAAAGCACATTTAGGTCATTTCTTCAATTGGAAAGTGAAATTTACATTTGTTACTTACCATTGGTCACAAAGGAAACATGATGAGAATAGAGAATACAGACAGATTAACTCAAGGCAAATTTGCAATAGCAACTCATCAGTGTTCGAGTGGCCGCACAGTGAGACACACACACCTCTGTAAGCCTTTCCTATGATTGAGACCACTATTATTTCTGAAACTGCAAAAATTGAAAACTTTCAAACAAATGAATGTCAATGGAAAATGTAGAGAACTGGGCAACACAAATTACAAACTATCTCTCTTAGTGTTCCTGAAACTTGAACCGTTTAAATTATGTCACTCTTTGGCATTAGTAATGCGCTCGGTGGACAAGGAATAAATAAATAGCAGGAACATGAAGCTCCTAAATGAAACTCAGAAATCCTTCAGGCATGTTGCAGTGAGGTTCATCATATGTTACTCCATTCTGTGTCACTCTTGCTATAAAGTAAATTGACAGATTTAGGAAACTGTAACTGTCTTTCAAGTTGAAATAACAACTAATAGCATGGTGAATAGATTACATTGGGTAAAATCCTTTCACTAACATATCAAGTGATTTCTTAACAGATTTGTAAATTGTAACTATACCGATGTTACAGCTGTGAAAATGGGATCTGCAAAGCTAAAACCAAAACATTTTAACAGTCACATGATTAGCTGTTACAGCTATAACAAGACCCTTAAACCATCTGATTATGTCACCACTGTCCCCATGATAAACAAGTGATGATGGGAGATCACAGCCCATGTCTTTCAGAGAATGGCCCTGCCCTTTATTTATCTAATTTTTCTAAGTGAACTTTGCTCTTAGAGTAGTATCAGTTTGGAGACTGTAGCTTATTTTGATCTATACATGCTGACTTAGATGGAATCACATTCCTGTATGCTCTCAGGGCCTCAGTGATTAATTATTTCTATGCCCGACCTCACCATATCACGCCACCCAGAAATTTTGAAGAGAGAAAGATACAGTCTGTTTAATAATGGTAGGGAGCCTTCGGTGCATATTAAAAGAGATTTTAGAATCTTTTCATTTCTTGTTAGCTTTGAGATGATAGTATTTGAAAAAGCATCATACAATTAGGCTCCTTTCTGTCTCAGGAGCTAATTTATTGAGATGTCTGAATAACAGGCTGATCATTTGCCTATGGTTCTAGAGTTATAGAGGCAGAAGAAGCCCACGGTGCCCTCTCCACAATCACCCACTGGCCCACGTGCCTTGCACCAAATTTCAATGGATAATTTATTTTTATGTCATATGACTTCATTATGAAAATATTTGTCCTTCTTCATTTAGATTGTAAGCAGAAGTCAGGAATTCTGGTAGATTGCATTGATGATTTTAATTCTCTACTGCAATTTGAAATCCTCTTACTGCCCACTCTTACCCTTTCCCCACAATTGCCCAAGGGCAAAAGAAGATGGGTGTCCCAGCTCAAGAAGGGTGATAATTTGCTTTCCCTTTGTGTTTTGGTTCTATTTGGCCCTCTGTAGGTTGGATGATGCCCACCCACATTGGTCCATTTTTGCATTGCTATAAAGAAATACCTGTGAATGGGTAATGTATAAGGAAAAGAGGATTAATTGGCTCATGGTTCTGCAGGTTGTACAGGAAGCATAGTGGCTTCTGCTTCTTGGGAGGCCTCAGGAAACTTACAATCATAGGAGAAGGTGAAGGACAAGCAGGTATGTCCTACATGGCCAGAGCAGGAGGAAGAGAGATGGGGAAGGGGCTATACACTTTAAGAAAACCAGACCTCAGGAGAACTCACTCAGTATTATGACTACAGCACCAAGGGGGATGGTGGTAAACCACGAAAAACCAACACCATGATCTGATCACCTCCCCACCAGGCCCCAGACTCCAACATTGGGGATTATAATTAAACACGAGATTTGGGCAGGTACACAGATCCAAACCATGTCACTCAGTCTTCTGATTCAAATGCTAATCACGTCCAGAAAGACCTACACAGACATACTCAGGCATAATGTTTTCCCAGCTATCTGAGTATCCTTGACTCACTTGACACATAGCATTAACCATCACAACGAGCTTTTACAGATGAGTGTATTACTATTACATTTTCCATTTCTACCCCCACAAATCATTACAAACTTAAACATGATTCGGCAATGATGCAGTGATGGCTTTCAATAAATCACTGCTATTGATATTATGCCCTAAACCTCCAGCTGTGAAAACATGTCTATGCTAGCCATGTTTGAACTTAGGGGATTTGGCAGTATTTTCTTAGCAAACAGTTTTTAACTTCAAAATAGAAATTTGTGTATAAATTAGAACATAATTGTATTTTAAAACAAAATTGGTGATAACAACATTGTTCAATTAACTTTGAAGAAAGAGTAAGACAAGAAGACAAAACAGGCTGAAGACTGAAGTAGTGCCTGATCACAAAATATCTTACAGGCCATAGAAAGAAGTGTAGACTTCACATAGGAGCAATGGGAATCTGAATTCATTCCCTAAGGTTGCCATAACAGTATCACAAAATGGGTGGCATAACACAGCAGAAATGTATTATCTCACAGTTCTGGTGGCTAGAGGTCCACAATCAAGGTGTGAACAGGGCTGTATTGCCCCCAGAGAAAAATTCTGCCATGTCTTTTCTAGCTTCTGGTGGTTGCTGTCAGTCCTTGGTGTTTTTGGCTTGTGGCGGCATCACTCCAATCTCTGCCTTTATCTTTACATAGCCATCATCCCTGTGCCTGAATCGATGTCCAAATTTCTCTTTTAAGGACATCAGTCATTGGTCTAGGGGCCTACCGTAATCCAGTATGAACTCATGTTAACTTGATAACATCTGCAGAGAACGTATCTCCAATTAAGGTCACATTCTCAGGTTCGAAGTGAGCATGACTTTTGGGGGGGACAATTTTCAACTCAGTACAGAATCACTGAAAGACTTTATGCAAGAAATCAGTTTGACAATGTGACCTGCTATACATACACACACACACACACACACACAGGTGCGCGCGTGCGCGCGTACATATACACATATATATCTTAGCTGTATATAACACTAATTAGGAATCTTATTTCATTAAATGTTATTATTAACATTGAATCTTCTTTAAATATAGACAGTACTTATCAAACATCTCAAATATTTAAAAATTTTAATACACAGCACAATAAAATAAATTTATTTAAATTCTTTTGTATTTTTAGGATAGTGTACTTGAAATTTAGTTTCTATGTTTCTGATTAGTTTATATTTAAATAACCAAACATATCTGTTTGCCCAGGTTTAATAGTTTGATATTTTATATGTACACACACACATACATACATGAGACATATACAGACAGACAGAAGAAAAGAGAATTATAGTACCAAACACATCAATAACAAATGCAAATTAAGAAGCTTCAAGGAAAAATATAATCTAATATGATAATAAAAAGAAGAATTTGTTTAATTTAAATTTTATTTGATATTTTTCATTGCTAAAGAGCAAAAATAAACTATCATATTTTGCAAAGTGTCTAGAATATAGAGTTTATTGTCAAGGGCAGTTTCAAAATTCAAATGAATCCCTAGATTATATAACAATGAATTTCCAATGAATGCAGCCATGTAATACACAAGAATAGGTTTTCTCCAGAAATGTTATGGCTTCTTCATTAATCTCTGGCAGAAAAATTCTAGGAATATATATATTTTTTCTATTAATTTGTGTATTTGCTTCATTTTTTTCTTCTCCATATGATGAGGAAAAGTCTTAATGGCGTATTTCTGAAACGTGAAATACTGGTACTGAACTGAGTTCCTAAAGCTGATAAAACAATAAACGTGGAGACTATGACTTTGAAAGAGTTCATCAGGTTTAGATTTCCAGGAATTAAATTTATATGGATTTTACATTGATGCTAGACAAGGCTTTAGAAATGTCACCTTGATGTCTTGTCAATACTCAATACACAGTTGGCTCTACCTTCCTTTCCCAGTGCCACAATTCCTCCTTCTCAAGCCCCCAGAGCTGTCTTCTGGTGAAACACTCAAGTAAATAGATACTCACAATGAAGTCCTTGTGTAAAGCCTTATAATAGGGAGCCTCCTTATATTCTAGACTAGGGTTTCTGAATTCATGACTGCATGGATGAGTATCTCAAGTATGTGAACATCCTGAAGTTGCATTCAGCATTGTATGGGGATAAATTATTAAACTCTCTGTTACGTATTTGGATGGGAGAACACAGAGAAGGAAGTGTTATGTGATTTGCCTGTTGCAAAATTTATAAGAACTCCAAAAATAATTTCCCAGGTAATATAAAGATATAAAAATTTCTTGTAGTTTCAGGCAGTCTGTACTTGCATATAAAGTGTGTTTCTAACTTCTGTGAATTTAAAAAAGTAAAGCAAAATACCATGGTGGACTTTTGAACTAAACCTATTCTACTGGCTCTAAGCATTGAACAGAAGTATCTCCAAAGGAGGTCTGCAATGGAATCTACAATTAGCCTAGTTACAAGATCATTAATGTCATGCTAAAATGAAATATTTGAACATAAATAGCTATTTTTAAAAAGTCTCTAAAATCGTGCTGTTGATGCAGAAAGAAAAGTAAATCGAAATTCAATTAGTTTCTACTTTTAGAACTCCTTTAATTATTAGGTTGGGAAACCATACCAATTGAATCCCCATTCAATAGGGACATGAATTTTTAGGAATCTCCTGAATTTCACATACATATAAAACATTTTGTTATGCGAAGCATTTGGAAGTATTGTTCAAAAATGGAAAATAACTAGAGCAATGTAAGCAGCACTTTAACACAGATTCTGTACTAACTTACCTTCAGAATCTGGGACTTTATTTGACTTCATCACGTATACATTGCACATGTTCCACCTCTCAGCACCTGCTGAAGTTTGGATTAACAGGAAGAAATAGGTAATCACTAACTATCATAAATGTCACTTATACATTTTGACCTTGGTTCTATACTGATATAGACCGATAAGTGTAAACATTTCTTCATCTTATTCACAGCTTCTTTGCTTCACTGTTTTATTTTTTCTTCCAAAAAGAAGCTACAAAGAACCGTTTTCAAAATATATAAGGTAACTCTACACATCAGTTTTAAAATCACAAGCAACCCAATTTAAGAAAGTGAGCAAAATATTTGAACAGGTACTGCACAGAAGAAAGTATCTATATTTACAATAAAACAATGAAATCATCTCTAGTCCATGGAAAATGTACATTAAAACCACAAGCAGATTCTACTTCACTCTCACCCAAATGGCAAAAAAAAAAAAAAAAAAAAAAAAAAGCCATACAATAAAATCCAATCTCAAGATTTATAAAGGATATGGAGCATCTACATTTTCTCATGTAATGCAGATTCATAAAATCATTTTGATAATCTTAGCAGCTGTTAATACATCTGAATGTAATGCACATGCATCACCCAGTGATTCAACTCTTAAATACATACCCAACATTAATTATTATATATTTAAGCCAAAAGACATGCTTAGGAATGTTTTTAACAGTATTATTCACAACAACTAGAAACAGAAAACAACCCCACACGTCTATCCATAAAATACAATATCATACAGTATGAAGAAGAACAAATCATTGAAGTATGTCACCACAGTAATACATTTCACCGATGTATTACTTTTGGGATATGTATTACTCCCAAAAATTTCAGACCCAACTGCTAAATACTTTACAATTTCACTTGAAAGCATTTAAAAGGCAAAAGTAATATTTGGTGAGAGGTCAAAATAGTGGTTGCCAGTTGAGGTATTGACTGAAAGAAGGCCCAGAAAAGCCTTTTGGGATGCTGAAGATGTTGCATATTTTAGCAATTTTAAGGTCATATTGATATGTAAAATCAGGTTGAACTTTCAAGATTTGTTTTAAATGTATGCATGAATGTATGTATGTAATTTTGCATAAGCACATACACATGCATATTTTACTTCAATAAAAACGCTGTGTACATACATTTCAAGCAAATTTTGTATGGTTCTTAGTAATATGTCAAGGAATTTTAGGTAACTAGTAGTTATTATTTTCTCCTCAACCAGTAGTCTGACATAATTAATATTCTAAAATAATTACTAATTGCAATCATAAGATACTGAAGAAATTAAAATGTAAGACAGACAGACATTTTAATACTTTGCTATTTCTACATAAAGTAAGGGAAATCGATCTTAAAAATTATTACAGAAAGCAGATAAGATATTGTGATACATTAGCAAACAACAAACGAGAAAAATGGCCACATGTGCTTAGAATGAGTGGACAAAGACTTGTGTGTACATTCAAAATTTTTGCATTAAGCCAGGATTGTTAAAAGCCTGAAATATTCCCAGGTTGGTATCAGTTTAACTCACAAGCCGCAATGCAAATCATTCTTTAAAAAAAATTCTAAGTGTAGGCCCTCAGATCTGATACAAATTGAATTAACCTACATATCAGGTCACAATGAAAACTTACCAAATAAACAGATCCCAAAAAGTAGGGTTTCTTCAAAACTTCTGATATTAAGTTTATTATATGTGGGTTTTACATTGCTTAATGTGAAATATTTAAATTAAAAAACCATGAAATCAGGAAAATAAGACAGCAAGATATAGGTATAAAAATGATTTGGCATATTTGAAAATGAACCATATTGCATTTTGAGAAATAAAAAATATACTCATTGAAATAAAAACTCAGCAGATTTGCTAGAAAACAAGTTAAACACCACAAAACAAGAATTAGTACTCACATGATAAATATGAAGAAAGTACTTCAAATGAGTCTCAGAGACATCAAAAATACAAACAAGTAGTTAAGAAACATAGAAGAAAATAAAGAGGTGAAAAGAAAAGGAGATACCAGTTGAAAAGGATATGAATCTGCAGACACAGGAAGCACAATCCAGAGGGAAAGTTCATAACTAAATCTGTTGTAGAATGTTATAATGACAGAATGGTTTTATCAGAGCCATGAGATATAAACAATATTCTTAAATTGAGTCAGAAAAGAAAAGTCAGATTATCTGCAATATACAAACTAAAACCATTAGACTAAGGGTACAGATCTTAACCACAATAACAATGTTTAGAGGAAAGTGGAAAAGTATCTTCAAAGTGCTAGAAGAGAATAACTCTCAGTGCAGAATTATACACCCAAAAAAATAATTTTTTTGTGAATAAACATAAGAACTTTTTTGTAAACAAAAACTGGGAAAATATTTCACCAACAGAGAGTCACCCAAATAATTCTATGTACTTCAATAAGAGAAAACACACACATACACACTCACACACAAGTCTGCAATAGAAGGAAAATTCAGCAAATACATTGGTAAACCTTGAGATAAATATAAACAAAAGTTATGTTTATAAAATAGTAATAGCAATTATAATAAAATGATAATTCCTTAGATTATTATTTTTCTAGGTATTTATAGTCTGTAAAGTCTCCCTGAACACTAACATACTGGAAACTGAACCACTGTTCTAAGGAAAAATATGGGGTCTTTTCAATTCCTTCCAATTTTTATTTTAGCTTCAAGGGGTACATGTACAGGTTTGTTACGTGGGCAAATTGCATGTCACAGGGGTTTGGTGTACAATTTCATCACCAAGGTAATCAGCATAATACTCAATAGGCAGTGTTTCAATCTTCATGCTCCTCCCATCATCCACCCTCAAGTAGGAGGTGGTGCTGTTTTTCCATTCTTTGCGTCCATGTGTACTCAATGTTTAGCTCCCACTTACAAGTGAGAACATGCAGTTTTGGTTTTCTGGTTTCTGAATTAATTCACTTAGGATAATGGCCTCCAGATTCATTCATGTTCCTACAAAGGCCATAATCTCAGTCTTCTTTATGGCTGGGTAGTATTCCATGGTGTACCACATTTTCTTTATCCAGCCCACCATTGATGAGCATCTAGGTTGATTCTATGTATTTGCTATTGTGAATAGTGCTGGAATAAGCAGTGGCATTCATGTGTCTTTAGGGTAGGATTTATATTTCTTTGGGTATATACTCAGTAATGTAATTGCTGGGTCAAATGATAGTTCTCTTTTGATATGGATTATCTGTGTCTCCACCCAAAATATCATCTTGAATTGTAGCTCCCATAATCCCCAAGTGTCATGGGAGGAACCTGGTGGGAGGTAATTGAATCATGGGGGCAGGCTTTTCCCATGCTGTTCTCATGATAGTGAATAAGTCTTACAAGAGCTGATGGTTTTATAAAGGGCAGTTCCCCCTGCACATGCTCTCTTGCCTGCCACCATGTAAAATGTGCCTTTGCTCCTCCTTCACCTTCTGCCATGATTATGATGCCTCCCCACACATGTGGAACTGTGAGTCCATTTAAATTCTTTTTCTTTATTAATTACCCAGACTCAGGTATTTCTTCATAGCAGTATGAAAATGGACTAATACAGCAAATTGGTACTGGTAGAGTGCTGCTGCTATAAGGATACCCAAAAATGTGGAAGTAATTTTGGAACTGGGTAAAAGGCAGAGGTTCTAACCAACTCTGGAACAACTTGTAGGGCTCAGAAGACGATAGGAAAATGTAGAGAAGTTGGAACTTTATAGAGACTTCAAGAACTCAGAAGACAGAAAGATGTGGAAAAGTTTAGAACTTCTAAGAGAGTTGTTGAATGGCTTTGACCAAAATTCTAACAGCAACATGGATGATAAAGGCCAGGCTGAGGTGGGCTAAGATGAAGATGAGGAACTTGTTGGGAACTAAAGCAAAGGTGACTCTTGTTATGCTTTAGCAAAGAGACTGGTAGCATTTTTCCCCTGCCCTAGAGATCTGTGGAACTTTGAACTTGAAAAAAATGATTCAGGCTTTCTGGTAGAAGAAATTTCTAAGAAGCCGTAGTATTCAAGAGGAGTCAGAGAATAGAATTGTGGGAAATGCACAGCCTAATGATGCAATAGAAAAGAAAAACCTACTTGCTAGGGAGAAATACAAGCCTGCTGCAGAAATTTGCATGTGACAAGAAACTAATTGTTAATCACCAAAACAATAGGAAAATATCTCCAGGGCATGTCAGAGACCTTCACAGCAACCCTTCTCATCACAGACCAGGAGGCCTAGGAGGAAAAAAATTGTTTCTGGGTTCCTGGGCTGGGCCCAAAGTGCCCCTGCTGTGTGCAGCCTAGGGACTTGGTGCCCTGCATCCCAATTGCTCCAGCCATGGCTAAAGGGGGCCAAGGTACAGTTCAGACTGTGGCCTCAGAGGGTGCAAGCCCCAAACCTTGCCAGCTTCTACATGGCGTTAAGCCTGAAGGTGCACAGAAGTCAAGAATTGAGGTTTGGCAACCTTCACCTAGATTTCAGGAGATGTGTAGCAATGCCTGAATGTCCAGGCAGAAGTTTGCTCCCCTCCCCTCCTCTCCTCTCCCCCTCCCTTCCCCTCCCCCGTGGCCCAGGCTGGCGTGCAGTGGTGTGATCTCAGCTCACTGCAACCTCTGCCTCCTGGGCTCATGTGATCCTCCCACCTCAGCCTTGCAAGTACCTGGGATCACAGATGTGCACTACCACACCCAGCTAAGTTTTTGTATTTTTGTAAGTTTGCTGGGGGTGGAGCTTCATGGAGAACCACTGCTAAGGCAATGCAGAAGGGAAATATGGGGTCAGAACCCCACAAAAAGTTCCCACTGCCTAGTAGGGCACTGCCTAGTGAAGCTATGAGAAGATGGCCACCATCCTCCAGAACCCAGAATGGCAGATTCACCAATAGCTTGCATCATGCACCTGGAATGATCACAGATGCTTAACATCAGCCCATTAAAGCAGCTGGGAGCGGGGCTGTATCCTGCAAAGCAAGACGGGTGAGCTTTCCAAGTCCATGGGAGCTCACCTTTTGCATCAGCATGTCCTGGCTGTGAAACATGGAGTCAAAAGAGATCATTTTAGAACTTTAAGATTTAATAACTACCCTATTGGATTTTGGATTAGCATGGGACCTGTGGCCCCTTTGCTTTGTTCAAATTCTCCCATCTAGAATGGCTGTATTTACTTAATGCCTGTACCACTATTGTACCTAGGAAGTAAGTAACCTGCTTTTGATTTTACAGTCTCATAGGTGGAAGGGACTTGAATTGGCTCAGATGAGACTTTGGACATGGACTTTTTAATTAATGCTGGAATGAGTTAAGACTGGGGAAATGTTGGAAGGGCATAATTGTGTTTTGAATTGTGAGGACATGAGATCTGGGAGGAGCCAGGGGAAGAATGATATGGTTTGTCTGTGTCCCCCACCTAAATCTTATCTTGAATTGTAGTTCCGTTAATCCCCCACGTATCATAGGAGGGATGTTGTGGGAGTTAATTGAATCATGGACACAGGTTTTTCCTATTCTGTTCTCGTAAGAGTGAATAAATCTCATGAGATCTGATGGTTTCATAAAGGGCACTTTCCCTGCAGAAGCTCTCTTGCTTGCTGCCATGTAAGATGTGCCTTTGCTCCTCCCTTCTGCCATGATTATAAGGCCTCTCCAGCCATGTGAGTCCCTTAAACCTTTTTGTCTTTATAAATTACCCAGTCTCAAGTATTTCTTCATAGTAGTATGAAAATGGACTAATGCATCCTTTAAGTGTTTTGAGATTCCTCAAACCTCAAAACCTCAAAACTTTCCACAGTGGCTGAACTAATTTACATTCCCACTAGCAGTGTATAAGCATTTAGGGTCAGATTCTTGAAAGCCTCTGGTCACAATATTTTCATCCACTAATCAATACATAACATTATTTTATACATATTCTTGTTTAAAATATCTTATTTAATACATTATTTTTACATGTAATATTTCTTTTTTTAATATATATTTTTTATTGCATTTTCGGTTTGGGGGTACATGTGAAGAACATGCAAGATTGTTGCATAGGTACACACATGGCAGTGTGATTTGCTGCCTTTCTCCCCATCACCTATATCTGGCATTTCTCCCCATGCTATCCCTCCTCAACTCCCCCACCCCACGCTGTCCCTCCCTTTTTCCCCCCGACAGACCCCAGTGTGTGATGCTCCCCTCCCCTGTGTCCATGTGTTTTCATTGTTCAACACCCATCTATGAGTGAGAATATGCAGTGTTTGATTTTCTGTTCTTGTGTCAGTTTGCTGAGAATGATGGTTTCCAGGTTCATCCATGTCCCTACAAAGGACACGAACTCATCGTTTTTGATGGCTGCATAATATTCCATAGTGTATATGTGCCACATTTTCCATGTCCAGTCTATCATCGATGGGCATTTCAGTTGGTTCCAGGTCTTTGCTATTGTAAACTGTGCTGCAATGAACATTCGTGTGCATGTGTCCTTATAGTAGAGCGATTTATAGTCCTTTGGATATATATCCAGTAATGGGATTGCTGGATCAAATGGAATTTCTATTTCTAGGTCCTTGAGGAATTGCCACACTGTCTTCTACAATGGTTGAACGAATTTATACTCCCACCAACAGTGTAAAGTGTTCCTATTTCTCCACATCCTCTCCAGCATCTACTGTCTCCAGATTTTTTAATGATCATCATTCTAACTGGCGTGAGATGGTATCCCAATGTAGTTTTGATTTGCATTTCTCTAATGACCGGTGATGATGAGCATTTTTCCTATGTTTGTTGGCTTCACGTATGTCTTCTTTTGTAAAGTGTCTGTTCATATCCTTCACCCAATTTGAATGGGGTTGTTTGCTTTTTTCTTGTAAATCTGTTTCAGTTCTTTGTAGATTCTGGATATCAGCCCTTTGTCAGATGGGTGGATTGCAAAAAATTTTTCCCATTCTGTTGGTTGCTGATTCACTCTAATGACTGTTTCTTTTGCTGTGCAGAAGCTGTGGAGTTTGATTAGGTCCCATTTGTCTATTTTGGCTTTTGTTGCCAATGCTTTTGGTGTTTTGGTCATGAAGTCCTTGCCTACGCCTATGTCCTGAATGGTTTTGCCTATGTTTTCTTCTAGGGTTTTGATGGTGTTAGGTCTTATGTTTAAGTCTTTAATCTATCTGGAGTTAATTTTAGTGTAAGGTGTCAGGAAGGGGTCCAGTTTCTGCTTTCTGCACCTGGCTAGCCAGTTTTCCCAACACCATTTATTAAACAGGGACTCCTTTCCCCATTGCTTGTTTTTGTCAGGTTTGTCAAAGATTGGATGGTTGTAGATGTGTTGTGTTGCCTTGGAGGCCTCTGTTCTGTTCCATTGGTCTATATCTCTGTTTTGGTACCAGTACCATGCTGTTTTGATTACTGTAGCTTTGTAGTATAGTTTTAAGTCCAGTAGTGTGATGCCTCCAGCTTTGTTCTTTTTGCTTAGAATTGACTTGGCTATGCAGCTCTCTTTTGGTTCCATATGAAGTTTAAGGTGGTTTTTTTCAGTTCTGTGAAGAAGGTCATTGGTAGCTTGATGGGGATAGCATTGAATCTGTAAATTACTTTGGGCAGTATGGCCATTTTCACATTATTGATTCTTCCTAGCCATGAACATGGAATGTTTCTCCATCTGTTTGTGTCCTCTCTTATTTCATTGAGCAGTGGTTTGTAGTTCTCCTTGAAGAGGTCCTTTACATTCCTTGTTAGTTGTATTCCCAGGTATTTTATTCTCTTTGTAGCAATTGTGAATGGCAGTTGGTTCTTGATTTGGCTGTCTTTAAGTCTTATTGGTATATAGGAATGCTTGTGATTTTTGCACATTGATTCTGTATCCTGAGACTTTGCTGAAGTTGCTTATCAGTTTCAGGAGATTGGGGTCTTCTAGATATACAATCATGTCGTCTGCAAATAGCGACAATTTGACTTCCTCCTTTCCTATTTGAATACGTTTTATTTCTTTTTCTTGCCTGATTGCTCTGGCTAGAACTTCCAGTACTATATTGAATAGGAGTGGTGAGAGAGGATATCCTTGTCTAGTGCCAGATTTCAAAGGGAATGCTTCTAGTTTTTGCCCATTCAGTATGATATTGGCTGTCAGTTTGTCGTAAATAGCTTTTATCATTTTGAGATATGTTCCATCAATACCTAGTTTATTGAGAGTTTTTAGCGTAAAGGGCTGTTGAATTTTGTCAAAGGCCTTCTCTGCATCAATTGAGATTATCATGTGGTTTTTGTCTTTGGTTCTGTTTATGTGGTGGTTTATGTTTATAGATTTGTGTATGTTGAACCAGCCTTGCATCCCCGGGATGAAGCCTACTTGATCATGGTGGATAAGCTTTTTGATGTGCTGTTACGATCGGTTTGCCAGTATTTTATTGAAGATTTTTGCATCTATGTTCATCATGGATATTGGCCTGAAGTTTTCTTTTCTTGCTGAGTCTCTGCTGGGTTTTGGTATCAGGATGATGTTGGTCTCATAAAATGATTTGGGAAGGATTTCCTCTTTTGGATTGTTTGGAATAGTTTCAGAAGGAATGGTACCAGCTCCTCTTTGTATGTCTGGTAGAATTTGGCTGTGAACCCATCTGGACCTGGGCTTGTTTTGGGTGGTAGGCTCTTAATTGCTGCCTCAACTTCAGACCTTGTTATTGGTCTATTCAGGGTTTCGACTTCTTCCTGGTTTGGGCTTGGGAGGATGCAAGTGTCCAGGAATTTATCCATTTCTTCCAGGTTTACTAGTTTATGTGCATAGAGTTGTTTGTAATAATCTCTGATAATGGTTTGAATTTCTGTGGAATCTGTGGTGATATCCCCTTTATCATTTTTTATTGCATCTATTTGATTATTTTTCTCTTTTCTTTTCTATTAATCTGGCTAGTGGTCTATTTTGTTGACCTTTTCAAAAAACCAGTTCCTGGATTTATTGATTTTTTGAAGGGTTTTTTGTGTCTCTATCTCCTTCAGTTCTGCTCTGATCTTAGTTATTTCTTGTCTTCTGCTAGGTTTTGAGTTTTTTTGATCTTGCTCCTCCAGCTCTTTCAATTTTGATGATAGGGTGTCAATTTTAGATCTCTCCTTGCTTCTCATGTGGGCATTTATTGCTATATATTTTCCTCTAGAGACTGCTTTAAATGTGTCCCAGAGATTCTGGTATGTTGTGTCTTTGTTCTCGTTGGTTTCAAAGAACATCTTTATTTCTGCCTTCATTCCATTGTTTATCCAGTCAACATTCAAGAGCCAGTTGTTCAGTTTCCATGAAGCTGTGCGGTTCTGAGTTACTTTCTGAATTCTGAGTTCTAACTTGATTGCACTGTGGTCTGAGAGACTGTTTGTTATGATTTCCGTTCTTTTGCATTTGCTGAGGAGTGATTTACTTCCAATTATGTGGTCAGTTTTAGAGTAGGTATGATGTGGTGCTGAGAAGAATGTATATTCTGTGGATTTGGGGTGGAGAGTTCTGTAAATGTCTATTAGGTTTGCTTGATCCAGGTCTGAGTTCAAGTCCTGGATATCCTTGTTAATTTTCTGTCTCATTGATCTGTCTAATATTGACAACGGGGTGTTCAAGTCTCCCACTATTATTGTGTGGGAGTCTAAGTCTCTTTGTAAGTCATTAAGAACTTGCGTTATGTATCTGGGTGTTCCTGCATTGGGTGCGTATATACTTAGGATCATTAGCTCTTCTTGTTGCATTGATCCTTTTACCATTATGTAATGTCCTTCTTTGTCTCTTTTGATCTTTGTTGGTTTAAAGTCTATTTTATCAGAGATGAGGATGGCAACTCCTGCTTTTTTTTTGCTCTCTATTTGCTTGGTAAATCTTCCTCCAACCCTTTATTTTGAGCCTTTGTGCATCTTTGCATGGGAGATGGTTTCCTAGATACAGCACACCGACGGGTTTTGGCTTTTTATCCAGTTTGCCAGTCTATGTCTTTTGATTGGGGCATTTAGCCCATTTACATTTAGCATTAATATTGTTTTTTTTTTTTAAGAAAGTAAAAAGAGAGAAAGAAGGGAGAAAAAGAGAATGAAAGAGAAAGAAGAAAAAGAGCGAGAGAGAATGGGAATCTTGCTCTATTGCCCAGGCTAGAATGCAGTCTAAAAATGGATATTAAAAAGGTGTTTTATACTAATAATTGTGTTATACAATGGAGACAGGAAGGAATAAGGGAGGAAAATAACAAACAAACAGTCAACCAATATTTCATTTAAACCTATGAAATGCTATGCAATTGCTGGGGGAGTGATTTACTCCCAACCATGTGGTCACTTTTAGAATAAATGTGATGTGTTACAGAAAAAAAATGTATCTTTTGTGGATTTGGAGTAGAGAGTTCTGTAAATGTTAAGTTTACTTGTTCGAGGTCTAAGTTCAAGTCCCGGATATCCTTGTTAACATTCTGTCTCATTAATCTGTCCAATATTGACAATGTAGTGTTAAAGTCTCCCACTATTATTGTGTGGGAGTCCAAGTCTCTTTGTAAGTCACCAAGAAGTTGCCCTATGTATCTGGGTGCTCCTATGTTGGGTGCACATAGACTTAGGATCGTTAGCTCTTCCCGTTACATTGATCCCTCTACCATTATACAATGTCCTTCTTATCTCTTTTGGTTTCTATTACTTTAAAGTCTATTTTATCAGAGACGGGAATTGCAACTCCTGCTTTTTTTTTTTTTTTTTTTTTTTTTTTTTTTGCTATCCATTTGGTTGGCAAATCTTCCTCCATCCCTTTGTTTTGAGTCTCTGTATATCCTTGCATGTGAGATGGGTCTGGATGCAGCTTACTTATGGGTTTTTTGGAATGGCTGATACTGGTTTTTCCTTTCTGTATATAGTGCCTCTTTCAGAAGCTCTTGTAAAGCAGACCTGGTGGTAATGAAATCTCTGAGTACTTGCTTGTTGGGAAAAAATTTTATTTTTCCTTCACTTATGAAACTTAGTTTGGCTGGATATGAAATTCTGGGTTGAAAGTTCTTTTCTTTAAGGATGTTGAATATTGGCCCCCACTCTCTTCTGGCTTGTAGGGTTTCTGCTGAGAGATCTGCTGTGAGTCTGATAGGCTTCCCCTTGTGGGTAACCTGACCTTTCTCTCTGGCTGCCTGTAGTATTTTCTCCTTCGTTTCAATGCTGATGAATCTAATGATTATGTGCCTTGGGGGTTGCTCTTTTTAAGGAATATCTTTGTGGTGTTCTCTGTATTACCTGGAGTTGGGTATTGTCTTGCCTTGCTAGGTTAGGAAAGTTTTCCTGGATAATATCCTGAAAAATATTTTCCAACTTGGATTCATTCTCTTCGTCACATTCAGGTACACCTATCAAACCTAGATTAGGTCCTTTCACATAGTCCCATATTTCTTGGAGACTTTGCTCATTCCTTTTTACCCTTTTTTCTCTAACCTTGTCTTCTCATTTTATTTCATTAAGTTGGTCTTCGACCTCTGAAATCCTTTCTTCTGCTTGATCGATTCGACTGTTAAAACTTGTGCATACTTCTCGAAGTTCTCGTATTGTGTTTTTCAGCTCCATTAATTCACTTATATTCCTTTCTAAATTGTCCATTCTTGTTAACATTTCTTGAAACCTTTTTTCAAGGTTCTTAGTTTCCTTGCATTGGGCTAGAACATGTTCTTTTAGCTCACAGAAGTTTCTCATTATCCACCTTCTGAAGCTTGATTCTATTGATTCCTCACATTCATTCTCGATCAGGCCTTGTTCAATTGGTGACGAGGAACTGCAATCCTCTGTAGGAGGAAAGGCATTCTGATTTCGGGTGTTTTCAGCCTTTTTGCGCTGGTTTCTTCCCATCTTTATGGATTTATCCACTTGTGGTCTGTGTAATTGCTGACTTTCAGATTAGGTCTCTGAGTGGACGTCCAGCTTGTTGGTGGTAAAGTTCCTTCTATTTCCTAATTTTCCTTCGGCGGATGCCCTTCCCCCCACAGAGCTGGACCTTCCCAGGTTCAGCTGCACTTGCTGTGAAACCCTCAATCCTCAGCAGTTCCAACTGCTGTTTTTTTTTTTTGTGGAGGGGGGTACCAGCCTTCCCCCACGGTGACCCACCACGCCTGCTGAAACAGCGGTGTTAAGATTCGTGGCGCTTTTCTGCCCGGGAATCTCCCAATCTGGTTCCCCCACTTCAGTCTGCTTTTCAATCAGCTGAATGGGAGACTCTGCCTTCCCAGAGCTCCAAATGCCAACCAAAGGGCACTCAGTCCCGTATACTCCGGACTGAGAACCGCCGCACTGGGGCACCTGCAAAACAGCCGCGCCCGCCAAAAGAGTCGCACTGGTGACCCGTGGGGCTCCTCCGCTGAGAATCTCTTGGTCCGTGGCCAGTAAAGATTCGTCTGAAAATGTGGCGTCCACTCACCCTCTGCGCTTTCAGTGGGAGCTACAATCCTGAGCTGCTGCTAATCGGCCATCTTGGATCTCTTGCCAGCATTAATATTGTTATGTGTGAATTTGATCCTGCCATTTTGATGCTAGCTGGCTGTTTTGCCAGTTAGTTGATGCCGTTTCTTCATTGTGTTGCTGCTCTTTGCCATTTGGTATGTTTTTGGAGTGGCTGGTACTGGTTGTTCCTTTCTATGTTTAGTGCCTCTTTCAGGAGCTCTTGTAAAGCAGGCCTGGTGGTGGTGTAATCTCTGAGTACTGGCTTGTTCACAGAGGATTTTATTTTTCCTTCACTTATGAAGTTTAGTTTGGCTGGATATGAAATTTTGGGTTGAAAGTTCTTTTCTTTAAGGATGTTGAATATTGGCCCCCACTCTCTTCTGACCTGTAGGGTTTCTGCAGAGAGATCTGCTGTGAGTCTGATGGGCTTCCCTTTGTGGGTAACCCAACCTTTCTCTCTGGCTGCCCTTAGCATTTTCTCCTTCATTTCAACCCTGGTGAATCTGACGATTATGTGCCTTGGGGTTGTCTCTCTTGAGGAATATCTTTGTGTTCTCTGTATTTCCTGGACTTGAATATTGGCCTGCCTTCCTAGGTTGGGGAAGTTCTCCTGAATAATATCCTGAAGAGTATTTTCCAGCTTGGATTCATTCTCTCTTTCTCATTCATGTACACCTATCAAATGTAGATTAGATCTTTTCACATAGTCCCATATTTCTTAGAGACTTTGTTCCTTCCTTTTTACCCTTTTTTTTTCTACACTTGCCTTCTTGTTTTATTTCATTGAGTTGATCTTCTACCTCTGATATCCTTTCTTCTGCTTGGTCGATTCAGCTGTTGAAACTTGTGTATGCTTCGCAAAGTTCTTGTGTTTTTCAGCTCCATCAATTCACTTACATTCCTCTCTAAGTTGGTTATTCTCGTTAGCATTTTGTCAAATCTTTTTTCAGGGTTCTTAGTTTCTTTCATTGGGTTAGAACATGTTCTTTTAGCTCACAGCAGTTTTCTTATTACCCACCTTCTGAAGCCTGATTCTGTCATTTCATCACACTCATTGTCCATCCAGCCTTGTTCCCTTGCTGGTGAGGAGTTGTGATCCCTTGTAGGAGGAGAGGCATTCTGGTTTCAGGTGTTTTCCTCCTTTTTGCACTGGTTTCTTCCCATCTTTGTAGATTTATCTATGTGTGGTCTTTGTGGTTGGTGATTTTCAGATGGGGTCTCTCAGTGGACGTCCAGTTTGTTGATGATGAAGTTATTTCTTTCTGTTTCTTAGTTTTCCATCTAACAGTCTGGTCCCTCTGCTGTAGGACTGCTGAGGTCCACTCCCAGCCCTGCTTGCCTGGGGGATCACCTGCAGCAGCTGCAGACCAGTAAGGGTTGCTGCCAGTTTCTTCTTCTGCTATCTTTGTCCCAGAAGAATACCCACCAGATGTCAGTCTGAGCTCTCCTTATGAGGTGACTCGTTGGATATATGGGGGTCAGGGAGCTGCTTGAGGAGACAGACTGTCCTTTATAGGAGCTCAAGTACTGAGCTGTGAGCTCCGTTGTTCATTCAGAGTTGCTGGGCAGTACGTTTAAGTCTGCTGCAGCAGAACTCATAAACCCCTTTTTTCCCCAGGTGCTCTGTCCCAGGGAGTTAGGGCTTTATTTATGAGTTTCCCTTGTGCTGCTGCCTTTTTCTCAGGGCTGCCTTGCCCAGTGATGAAGCAGCCTAGTCACTGCCTGCAGAGGCTTTGCTGAGCTGCTGTGGGCTCTGCCCAGCTGCTGTGTGAACTTCCCTGCAGTCCTGTTTGTACTGGTGTAGTTAAAACTGCCTCAGCAATGGCAGGCTGCCTCTGCAATGGCAAACTACCTCTGTAGTGGCAGACTGCCTCAGTAATGGTGACGCCCCTCCCCCACAGAGCTGGACCATCGCAGGTTCAACTGTGCTTGCTGTGAAGCTCTTGATCCAGAGCATTTCCAATTGCTGTTTTTTTGTGGGGGTGGGACCAGCCGAGCCTGATCACCTGGTCGACTGTCTCACATGTGTTCCAGCCACCTGTTGAAAAGGCGCCAGGATCTCTGTGATTTCCCATGTGGCGACCCACTGAGCAGGCTGAAATCGCGGGCGCTGAGATTCGTGGCGTTTTTTGCCTGGGAAATCTCCTGGCCTGGCTGCCTGTTTCAGTCCCCTTTTTTAATCAGATGAATGGGCAGCTCTGCCTTCCCGGAGCTCCAATTGCCAACTAAAACTGCACCCGGACCCACGTATTTTGTATGGGAAACCGCTGCACCGGGACACTGCCCAAAACAGCAGCGCTGGCGAAAACAGCTGTGCCAGCGAAAACAGCTGCGCCAGCCTAACCCGCCTCGCTGGCAACCTGTGGGGCTCCTCCCCCTGGGAATCTCCTGGTCTGTGGGCAATAAAAATCCATCTAGGAATGCTGCATCCACTCACCCTCCATGCTTTCACTGGGAGCTGCAATCCTCAGCTGCTCCTAATCGGCCATCTTGGATCCTCCTCCTATATGTAATATTTCTGCATAATAAAATAACATTCCAATGGTGGCATTTTTGTGTAATGTACTCCACTGCACTGTGATTGTGCTACTTTAACTCTTTTACATGGTAATACACACACACATACAAACAGTATACATATGCTGTACTCACAATAAATACACACAGTATGCTGGCACTGCATAGTACGCACATGTAGTAAACACACACAGTGTTGTGAATACATATTTACAAAAGGTATAATACAGTCATGCAAATAAAGTCCTGAAAACCTTAACATAAAAATTAAGCATTTACATTTTAGAAAAACATTAACTAACATTTTACTTTGAATGGAACTCTAGTATGTCATGGGAAAGTATACTGTGTGGTTAAACCTCTTAACATTGACTCTCCGCAAAACCCAAAGGAAAGATTGGTGGAACTTATTCTGCAGAAGGAGATGTTTGATGAGGATGGTATTATGATATCTTAAATTCCAACCTCTGGAGTTTGATCCTTGCAACTTTTTGAGATCATAGGCCATTTTCCCCTTCTGAACTGGCTTAAAATTATACCTCCTTGTTCCTTTGGCTTTTGCCTCAAATCTTTAAGCATTTCAGTATAAGAAGTGAAAACAGTGGAGGCTAGTTTAAACTAGAGGATGTGTTCCAGCATGTGGTCACATTCCTCCTTGTCATTGAAAAGTTTTTGCCAGGCAAAATTCCATTTAAATATTTTAGTTGCTGTAAAAGAAAGAATTCTTGGAGTCTTAGGCCTACTTTCATTACCATCCTTGTCCTTGCTGACATATGCCTTGTTTTTCCATCTTGTTTAAGTATTTATTGGTGGGCTTTAAGGCTTTGTCTGTCAAAACTTTTTCCACATATTTTTCTTTTATGTCATTGATACTTTCTACACTTATTTGCCATATGATATATATTATATTTTTGGCACTATTTTATTTTCTATAACACCTCCAAAACCTTCCAAAGTTCTTATCCAGTATATCTTAAAAGCTTTTATAATGCCCTGAATGAGAGGTAGAATGACAGATGTAGAGATTGGGAGTATAAAAATAGCTTCCATGTTGGAGTAGCTTTTAGAGTTCACAGCAATATTCTAGGACATTATCCAAAATTAATAAAATCTTGAAGGCAAGGTGTTTGACTTGGAGGTAGCATTCAGCTTCTGGGATGAAGAAGTTGTGGAATATATACCAGAATATCACAGTGTCATACACAATTTTCTTGTTCTGATTGCCGAGCTACAATACATATAATTTTTTCTTTACATTCTCTTGAATTTGGGACTTTTTACACTATTACAGGCTTACACTTAAAGTCTCTCAGTGCACAAGGTCACCCCAGTCTTTGAAATATTCAAAGCTAGGACTTTGATGCCATTTATTTTATATAGGTTTGTTTGTCAATGTCCTTGCAAAACAGGCCAGTCTCATAGATATTGAAAATCTCTTTTGTCACATAACTCTAATTCTGTATAATACATAGCAATAATTTATTTATTTATTTATTTATTTATTATTTAGATGGAGTCTCACTCTATAACCGGGCTGGGAGTGCAATGGCAATATATTGGCTCACTGCAACCTCCAACTCCCTGGTTCAAGAGATTTTCCTGCCTCAGTCTCCTGAGTAGCTGGGATTACAGGTGTGCACCACCACGCCCAGCTAATTTTTGCATTTTTAGTAGAGATGGGGTTTCACCATGTTGGGCAGGATGGTCTCTATCTCCTGACATCATTATCCACCCACCTTGGCCTCCCAAAGTGCTGGGATTAGAGGCGTGGGCCACTGCAAGTATTTTTTAAAACAATTCTCTTGCCTCTAGATTTTCAGAAAATGCCTTGGCTCAAGTTTAACATTTTACTTATCATATCACTTTTTGAAATGTGTGAGTTGGCGAGCAGTAGCCAAGAAAAATTTAACTTTTTCCTGATCCTGGGTAACGTGACTAAATTTCTCTGGATTTCAGCCTCAAAACAATGGTGTCAGCTATAGTTTTTTATAGTTTTTTATAATGGTGTCTGCCTATAAAACCATGAATCCACAAATACAGTTGTTTTAAAACCTTCCATGGAAAGAAATTTAGATTACACAATTTAGATGGTATTTTATCACTTACTAGTGGGCCTTAGGCACTGATCAGTGATTTTCCTTTTCCATTTTTTGTAGGTACTGTAATGTTGTTCCATTAACATTGCACATATCACCACAATAACTATAACCTGTGCCTGAATAAAACTTAACTAATTCATTTTTTTCCAGACAACACATCACGGTCTTCTTGGACTTAGAAACACGAGACAGGACTTCAGCACTCTACTTGAGAAACATTCTAAACTGCAAAAGTACCAAGAAAATGCACCAAAATGCCAAACAAGTGATAGTAAATAAACCATAAAAAAGATACTCGTTTATAGTATGAGAGTTAAACAAGAAGGTAGAGTGCAGTCTTGTTCACTAGTAACTTGGAACGTGCACATGAGATGACTGAAACTTTGCCACATTGTGCATGTTCTTGAATGACAGCAAAAGCACTAGGAGTATTGATTTTGGATTACAAGTAAATTTGGCAAGTAGACAAATTCACAAATATATACTCTGAAAATAACGAAGATAGACTGCACTTCAGATAGTTTATAGTTATTGTTATTGTTGCTATATAAGCTTAAAACTTACCCCTTACATTACCTTATGTTTCAGTAGGTTGGAAGCCAAGGCACAGAAAGACTCAACCCAGTCCTCCACTCAGAGCCTAATAAGAGTAAAATCAAGAGATAATATCCGGGTAAAGGAAGGTCAAAAAAAACTCTTAGCAGATTAATCCCAAATAAGTACCCCAAGTACTACAATAATTAATTCTAAAAAGTCAGTAAGAAAGAAATTATACTACCAGCAGCAAAAGAAAATAAGGAAATAACATAGAAAGGAGCTCCAATTCATGTAGCAACAGACTTCTCAATCAAAACCATATAGACAAGGAGATAGTAAAATGACAGTTTTAACATTGTAAAAGAAAAAAACCCTGCCATTCAAGAATAGCATATCCTTCAAATATAAAGGAGTGATAAAGTATTTCCCAGATAAACAAAAGTTGAGAAAATTCACCACCATAAGACAAGTCTTATGAGAAATGTTAAAGGAAGTTCTTCAATCTAAAGGGAAAAAACACTAATGTTCACAAATAAAACATTTAGAGGTATAAACCCCACTAGCAAAATTGCACAAACTAAATTCAAATACTATAATACTGTGTGAGGTGCAATGTGTTTCTCCTTTTATCATCTGAAAAAACATGACTCTGATTTTATGTTATTTTCTTTGCCTTCCCATAAGGTTAATTATAGCAAATGTATTTCTATGTGTCTTATTAAGAATATAATTTTGAAAACATATAATTGAAGGTATAAATCAAATTTTAATTATCTAATTTTAATAAAATACAGAAATAGCATTTTCACTAAGTAAAATTAGTCAACACCAGAGCACTACTACAGGTGAACCGGCCTTCTGCTTCTTTTAACACCCTGTGGTATTTCATTGTATGTCTGACAATATCTCATTTCCAAAAGGTAACCTCAAGGACTCAACCAGAGGTGGATCTGCCATATGTAGGAATAATCGAGAATACTTTTAAATTTTCCTGATTCATCTTACACACTCCAGATATCCATAATGGTTCTGTGTTCGATGTGATTCTATCTCAAAACAAAGGCCATCAGACACCCCATTGCAATATGCCAGTCTTTACTATATAGAATCTCCAGGGGGAGTGCTTTTGCCTTATACAGAGAAACAGAGGAAATTACATACTTCCGCATACAGTGTCAATTTCAGTGTTATAAGTTACTCCCTACTGGCAGAGAAGTTACTGTGGAAATGAGATAAAAGTGAGACAGCCACATGGATATGGCCTTCCCATATAAGCATATTCAATAAAACACCAGTCATGGCTTAGATATTTATGCCAGTGGTTTTACACATTAAAGAACTTGCTAAGCTAGCCTTTCCAAGGAGTAGGACTGCTCTATTTCAGCAAGTTCTATTTCAGTGAACCTGTGCCATCACTGTGAGATCACTTCCCTTCCTTGTTTGCTCAGTTTAAACACATTCTTTATACTGCTTAAATTCTGGAAAAGAGAGCTGAAAACAGATAGGATTTCAATATAGGCAGAACAATATTTTTCCTCTGTTTACTGTTTCTGAGTATGTAAAAATGGAATAATAATAATGTTTCCTTGTGGGGGATAATTGTAAGAATGAAATAAAGTTTAGCATACATATCAATAAGAGTGCCTGTTGTATAATAAGCCATAAATAAATAGTGGCTAATGTTAGTGTAAATTATAAATTTGGAGATCAAGTATTTTATTTTTTATTTTTTATTTGTTATTTCTTTATTTTATTGATAATAATAGCACACACTTATAGAATAAAACGTGATATTTTAATATGAGCACACGTTGTGTAATGATTGATTCAGGGTATTTAGGAATATTCATCACCTTGAACATTTATTGTTTCCTTGTAATGGGAATATTTCACATCTTCTACTCTAGTTATCTTGATAAATATAATGCATTATTGTTAACTATAGTCATCCAACTGTGCTGTGGAACGTTACAAATTATTCCTTCTATCTAACTATATGTTTGTATTCACTAGCCAACCTCCTTTCCTGGCCCACACACCCTTCTCATTCTCTAGTGACTATCATCTTACTCTGTGCCTTTTTGAGATCATATTTTTAGCTCACATGTCAGTGAAAACATGCAATATTTGTCATTCTATTTCTGGTTTATTTAACTTATCATAATGACCTTCAGTTCCATTCTTGTTGCAGGAAATAACAGGATTTCATTCTTTTTTGTGACTGAATAGTATTCTGTTTTATATCTATACCACATTTTCTTTATCCTTAGTTGATGAAAATTTAAATTGATTCCATATCTTGGCTATAAAATATGGGAGTAAAGCTATCTTTTGATATGCTGATTTCCCTTCCTCAGGATAAATACCCAGTGGAGGGATTGCTGAATACAATGTAGTTCTGTTTTTAGTCTTTTGAAGAAATTCCATAGAGTTTTCTGTAGTGGCAGTATTAATTTGCATTCCCACTAATGGTGTACAAGGGTTTCCCTTCTTTACATTCTTGCCAGCATCTGTTTTCCCTGTTTTTGATCAAAGCCATTTTAACATGGGTGAGATGATATCATACTGTGGTTTTGATTTGCAATGCCCTGATGACTATATATATTAAGCATTTTTCATGAATCTGTTGACCATTTTTATATCTTTTGAGAAGCATTCATTCAGATCCTTTGCCCACTTTTTAATGGGATTTTTTTTCTGTAGAATTGTTTAAGTTTATCGTATTTTCAGGATATTAGTCCCCATGAGATGAATATTTTCCCCTATTCAAGAAGTTGCATCCTCATTGATTGACTGTTTTGTTTGCTGTGCAGAAGCCTTTTAGTTTAATATAGTCCGTCTTTTTTCTTTTTTGTTTTTGTTGCCTGTGCTTTTAAGGTCTTAGTCATAAAATTATTCATTAAACTAATGTCTTAAAGCATTTCCCATATGTTTTCTCTAGAAGTTTTACCACTTTGAATATTGTGTTCAAGTCTTCAATCAATTTTTAGTTGATTTTTGTATGTATGGCAAGAGACATGGGTCTATTTCATTCTTGTGAATATGCGTGTCCACTTTTCCCAGCACCATTTATTGAAGAGTATGTCCTTTCCCCAATGAATATTCTAAAATTCAGTTGGATATAAATGGGTGGATTTATTTCTAGGTTTCCTATTCTGTTTCAGTGGTTTATGTGTCGATTTTTATATCAGTACCATGCTGTTTCGTTCCTATAGCTACGTAATATAATTTGAGTCAGGTAGTGTGATGCTCCCTGCTTTGTTCTTTTTGCTCAGGATTGCTTTGGCTAATTGGAATCTTCAATGGTTCTATATACATTTTAAAAGTATTTTTTCTATTTCTCTGAAGAATGTTACTGGCATTTTATAAGGATTGCACTGAATTATAGATAGCTTTGAGCACTATGATCATATTAATTCTAAATTAAAGAGACTATCAACAGAGTAAACTGACAACTACAGAATGGGAGAAAAATGTTGCCAACTATGCATCTGGCAAAGGTCTAATATCCAGAAAAAAAAACTAACCCTATTAAAAAGTGGTCAAAGGACATGACAAACATTTTTCAAATGAGGAAATACCTGTGGCCAACAATCATCTAAAAGAAAAAAAGCTCAATATCACCGATCATTAGAGAAATGCAAATCAAAAACACAATGAGAAACCACATCACACAGTCTGAATGGCTACCATTAAAAAGTCAAAAAATAACAGCTGCTGGTGAGGTTTCAGAGAAAAAGGAATGTGTACACACTGTTGGTGGGTGTGTAATTAGTTCAGCTATTGTTGAAAAAATATGGCAATTACTCAAAGATCTAAAAACAGAACTACCATTTGACCTAGGAATCCCATTACTGGGTATATGCCCAAAGGATTATAAATCATTCTATTGTAAAGAAACATGCACACATATATTCACTGCTGCACTGTTCACAATAGCAAAGATATGGAATCAACCTAAATGTCCATCAGTGATAGACTGGATAAAGAAGATGTGGTGCATACATACCATGGAATACTATGCAGCTGAAAATATGAGATCATGTCCTTTGCAGGAATAGAAACATGTATGGTGCTGGAGGCCATTATCCTTAGCATGCTAATGCAGGAACAGGAAACCAAATAACTGCATGTTCTCAGTTGTAAATGGGAGCTAGATGCTGGGAACACATGGACACATAGAGGGGAACAACCAACACTGGAGCCTACTTGACTGTAGAAGGTGGAAGGATGGGGAGAATCAGAAAAAATATCTAGTGGGCAGTAGGCTTAATAGCTGAGCTACAAAGTAATCTGTACAACAAACCCCCATGATATGAGCTTACCTATGTAACAAACCTGCACATGTACTCTTGAATCTAAAATAAATGTTAAAAAAGAAAGCTCAGTGAAGTTGAAGGATACAAAATCAATAGACAAAAAGCAGTACTCCTTCTGTAAGCCAACAGTGAGCAATCTGAAAACAAAATTGAAAAGTAATCTCATTTGCAATAGCCACAAAAAATTAAATACCTAGGAATTAACAAACAAAAGGAAGATCTATATAATAAAAACTATAAAACATTGTTGAAGGAAATTGAAGATACCAAAAAAGTGGAAAATATTGTATGTTCATGAATTGGAAGGATCAATATTGTTAAAAGGTCCCTACTACCCAAAGCAATCTTTCAATGCAATCCCCATCAAAATTGCAATGACATTCTCCACAGAAATTGAAAAAAAAATCCTAAAAGGTATGCAGAACTGCAAAAGTCTCAGAATAACCCAAAGCTATACTAAGCAAAAATAACATAATGGGAGGAATCACACTATCTGACTTTAAATTATACTTTAGAGCTCTAATAACCAAAACAGCAGGATTCCAGCATAAAAACAAACAGATAGATCAGAGGAATAAAATAGAGAACGCAGAAAGACATCCACAAACCTACAGTAAATGCATTTTTGACAAAAGTGCCAAGAACATACCCTGGGGAAAAGACATCCTCTTCGATAAATGATGCTGAAAAAACTGGACATCCATATGCAAAAAAAAAAAAAAAAATGAATCTAGACCCCTATCTTTTGCCATATACAAAAACAGTGAAACCAAAATATATTAAAGACTAAATCTAAGACTGCAAACTATGAAAGTAATACAAAAACCATTGGGGAAAATCCCTAGGACATTGTCTGCATAAAAATTCTTGAGCAATAACCTAGAAACACAGGCAATCAAAGGAAAAATGGATAAATGGGATTATATCAAGCTAAAAAGCTTCTGTCCAGCAAAGGAAACAATAAAATGGAGATACAGCTAACAGAATGGGAGAAAATATTTGCAAGCTACACATCTGTCAAGGGATGAAAAACCAGAACATATATGGAACTCAACTCTGCAGAATAAAAGCTAACAATCTGATCAAAACATGGAACGAAGATTTGAATGGAGAATTCTCAAAGAAGACATGCAAATGGCAAACAGGCATATAAAAACGTGCTCAACATCATTGATCATCGGAAAAATGCAAATCAAAACTACAATGAGATATCACCTCACCCCAGTTAAAATGGCATATATTCAAAAGACAGACAATAACAAATGCTGTTGAGGATTTAGAGAAAAAGGAACCCTTGTATACTGTTGGTAGGAATGTAAATGAGTACAACCACTATGGAGAATAGTTTGAGATTTTGTCAAAAAACTAAAAATAGAGCTACCACATGATCCAGCAATTTCACTGCTGGGTATACATCCAAAAGAAAGGAAATTAGTTTATTGAAGAGATACCTACACTCTTATGTTTGCTGCAAAACTGTTCACAATAGCCAAGATTTGGAAGCAACTTGTAGCCATCAATATATGAATGGATAAAGAAAATATGGTACATGGAAACAATGGAGTACTATTCGGCTATGAAAAGAATGTGATCCTGCCATTTGTAACAATGTGAATGGAACTGGAGGTCATTATATTAAGTAAAATAAGCCAGGCACAAAAGACAAACATTGCATAGTCTCACTTATTTGTGGGATCTAAAAATTAAAACAATTGATCTCATATTCAGAGAGTAGAAGAATAGTTATCAAAGGGTGGGAAGGGTAGTAAGGGTCTGGGAAGAGATAGGAATTGTTAATGAGTACCCAAAAAGTAGTTAGAAAGAATGATTTAGACCTACTATTTGACAGCACAACAAGATGACTACATTCAATAATATTTTTAAAATAACTAAAAGTATAATTGGATTGTTTCTAACACAAAAGATACTTGCTTGAGGGGATAGATACCCCATCTTCATGATGTGGTTACTTCATATTGCATGCCTTTATCAAGACTTCTCTTGCCATAAGACATAAGACAAGCTCTTAATGACTTACAAAGAGACTTAGACCCCCACACAATACAATAATAGTGGGAGACTTTAATAATACATTGTCAATGTTAGACAGATCAATGAGACAGAAAATTAACAAGGATACCTAGGACTTGAACTCAGACCTGGAACAAGTAAATTTAATAAACATTTACAGAACTCTCCCCCACCAAATCCCCCCCCCCAAAAAAAAGGCTTCTCATGTATCTCATAAATATGTAGACCTATTAAGTACCCACAAAAATTAAAAATAATTAATTGTATCAAATGCTTCATTTGCTTCTACTGGGATGATCATACGGTTTTTGTTCTTCATTCTGTTGATACATCATATATATTGATTTGCACAGGTTGGATAATCCTTGCATTGCTGTTACAAATTTCATTTGATTGTAGTGTATTATCTTTTTTGTGCTGTTGGATTCAGTTTGCCAGAATTTTGTTGGGGATTTTTGCATCTATGTTTATCAGAAATATTGACCTATAGTTTTCTTTTTTGTTGTTGCATCCTTGTTTGATTTTAGTATTAAAGTAATGCTGGCTTCATAAAATTAGTTAGGGAGAATTTCTTCTTCAATTTTTTCTAATAGTTTGATAAGAATTGGCATTATTTCTCCTTTATATATTTGACAGAATTCAACAATGAAGCTATCTGGTTCTGGGCTTTCCTAAGTTGGGAGGTCTTTTATTATTGATTAAATTCCTTTACTAATTATCAGTCTATGAAGGTTTTCTCTTTCTTTTTGGCTATATCCTGATAGTTTTTATGTGTCCAGGAATTTGCCATTCCCTTAGGTTTTCCATTTTGGTAGCATATAGTTAATCATAATGCTCTCATTTTATATTTTTGTATTTCTTGGTACCAGCTGTAATGTCTCCTCTTTCACTGCTGATTTTGTTTTTAGATCCTATTTTTCTTAGGCTACATAGTTTATCTTTTCAAAAACCTTCTTTTGTTACATTGATTTTTATATTGTTTTTCTAGTCTCTGTTTCCTTTAATTCTGCTCTGATCTTTCTTTCCTTCTGCAAATTTGGTGGGGGAGTCATTGTTTTTCTTGTCCCTTTAGGTATGATTAGGTTGTTAGTTTGAAATCTTTCTACTTATTTGATACAGGTGTTTATTGTCATAAACTTCCCTTTTAGTACTGCTTTTGTCTTATTCTGTAGGTTTTGGAATGTTGTGTCTCCAATTTCCCTTATTTCAATATTTTTTATTATCTTCTTAACTTCCTTATTAAACCTATGGTCATTTAGTGTCATGTTGTTTAGTTTCTATGCATTTGCCCGATTTCCAATATTCTTCTTGTTAATTTCTCATGTTATTCCATTGTGGTCTGAAAAGATACTTGATATGATTTTGACTTTTAAATATTTTGTTGTGACTTGTTCTGTGGCCTAACATATGGTCTATCATGGAGAATGTACCATGGCTTATAAGAAAATGTGTATTCTTCAATTGTTGGATAAAATGTTCTGTCAATGTCTGTTATATCTATTTGATCTAAAGTGTACTTTAGCTTCAATGTTTGTTGATTTTCTGTATAGATGATCTATCTAATGCTGGCATGGTTGTTCAATTCCTCATAATTACTATATCAGAGTCCCTCTCTCCCTTTACATCAAATAAAATTTGCTTTAAATATTTGAATGCTTCAGTGTTGACTGCATATATAATTACAATTATTATGTCCTCTTCATGAACTGATTCCTTTATCTTATCTAATAACTTTCCATGTCTCTTTTTTATAGGTTTTGACTTAAAATTTATTTTATATGACATACCTACTACTGCTCACTTGGTTTCCATTTGCATAGAATATCTCTTCACCTCTCTTTACTTTCAGTCTCCATGTGTCCTTATAGGTAACTTGCTTATTGTAGGCAGTATATAGTTCAGTCATGTTTTTTTAATCTGTTCAGCCAATCTGTATCTTTTAAGTGAGAAGTTGAATCCATTTGCATTCAAGGTTATTATTGATAAGTGAGGAATTATTCTTATTATTTGGCCAAGTATTTTTGTTTTTTAATATTCTTTATTCCATTCTTTCTCTCTTATTGTTTATCATTGCAATTTAGTGGTTTACTCTAGTAGTAACATTTGATCCCTTTCTCTTTCCCATCTGTGTATACATTTTACTAGTGTTTTATAATGTCCTGTGTTTTCATGATGGTAGATATAAATTTTTTTTCCAGATGTAGAACTCCCACAAGCGTTTCCTGTAGGGTTCCTCTAATGCTGATGAATTCCTCAGTTTTTGCTTATCTGGGGGAATCCTGCATTTATACTGAATTTTTGAATGATAGCTTTGCAGAGTATACTAACTTTGGTTGGCAGTTTTATTTTCTTCTTTCAGCACTTTGATATATTATCCCATTCTTACTTGGATTGTAAAGTGTCTTCTAAGAAATCTACTATTAGTCTGATAGAAATTCCTTTACATGTGATTTGATGCTTTTCTCTTGTTCTTAGAATTCCCTCTTTGTCTCTGACTTTTGACAATTTGATTCCAATGTACCCTAAGAAGACCTTTTGTGGTTAAATACATTTGGATTTCTTTGAGCTTTCCATATCAGGATCTCTTGAAAGATTTGGAAAGTTTTCAGCTATCATTTTGTTAGATAGGTTTTATATGCCTTGCCCATCTCTTATCTTTACCTAAAACACCCACAATTCTAATATTGGTTACTTTATGGTGTCCCATAAGTCATGCATGCTTTAATAATTCTTTTTGTAAAATGTGCAGAAAGCTGAAAGTGGACCCCTTCCTTACATCTTATACAAAAGTTAACTCCAGATGGATTAAGATTTAAACATAAGACCTAACACCATAAAAACCCTAGAAGAAAACCTAGGCAATACCATTCAGGACATAGCCAGAGGCAAGGACTTCATGACTAAAACACCAAAAGCAACGACAACAAAAGTCAAAAGACAAATGGGATCTAATTAAACTTAAGAGCTTCTGCACAGCAAAAGAAACAATCATTAGAGTGAAATGGCAACCAATAGAATGGGAAAAAATATTTGCAGTCTACCCATCTGACAAAGGGCTACTAATATCCAGAATCTACAAAGAACTAAAACAAATATACAAGAAACAAACAACCCCATCAAAAAGTGAGTGAAGGATATGAATAGACACTTTTCAAAAGAAGACATTTATACAGCCAACAAACATGAAAAAATGTTCACCATCACTGGTCATTAGGGAAATGCAAATCAAAACCACACTGAGATACTACCATCTCATGCCAGTTAGAATGGTAATCATTAAAAACTCTGGAGACAACAAATGCTGGAGAGGATGTGGAGAAAAAAGGAACGCTTTTACACTGTTGGTGGGAGTGTAAATTAGTTCAACCATTGTGGAAAACAGTGTGGCGATTCCTCAAGGATCTCAAAATAGAAATGTCATTTGACCCAGCAATCCCATTACTAGGTATATATCCAAAGAATTATACATCATTCTATTATAAAGACACATGCACAGGTTTGTGTAACGGGGGTGGGGGAGGGAGCAGAGGTGTCCTGAAGATGCTTTCAGTTTCCTGGATACAATGTTTTCCCCCAATGTGCCCAGGTACTTGAACTCTCTTACCCCAGGAATGCGGAAGGGGTGAGCTTGGGTCCAAGATGTTTATTCATTTGAATAAACATCTTGGACCCAAAGAGTTTAGCAGAGAGCAATTCATTAGGCAGAGAGAGAGAGAAAGACAGAAGGAGAGAGAGTTCCCCTGCTGCCCTTGTGGGGGGTGGGGATCCAAAGGAAGAATCTGTATGGGTAAGGAGCAGTGGGTTTTTAACCCTGGAGTTATTCCTGCCCCATTTATGTTCTTGTCCAATGAGAAGAGTTCTTTCAAACTACCACTGGAGTGATTGATCCTTGATTTCTATACTGGATTGGCTGCTGGCCCACAATCAGAGCCCCCACCTTCCAGATCTTTTCACAGGGTTTTTGGAACAAAGAAGCTCATCTGGAATTTATACCTAGCCCACGCCCATGGGAAAGTCAGACAAAGAACTTTACATTCCCAGTTGGGGACGTGGATGGAGGCATGGTGCTGAAAAATTTCTGCCTTTGAAACCACGCCCCTTGTGGCCTGTTTTCCTTAACACAGTCCCTCAATTGTGGCACTGTTTACAATAGCAAAGACCTGGAACCAACCCAAATGCCCATCAATGATAGACTGTATAAAGAAAATGTGTCACATAAACACCATGGAGTACTATGCAGCCATAAAAAAGGATGAGTTCATGTCCTTTCCAGGGACATGGATGAAACTGGAAACAATCATTCTCAGCAAACTGATACAAGAACAGAAAACCAAACACAGCATGTTCTCACTCACAAGTAGGTGTTGAGAAATGAGAACACATGGACACAGGGAGAGGAACATGAAACACTGGGGTCTGTTGGGGGGTGGGGACTGGGGAGGGATAGCAGGGGATGGGGAGATTGGGGAGGGATAACATTGGGAGAAATACCTAATGTGATGGGGAGGATGGAGGCAGCAAACCACCATGGCATGTGTATAACTATGTAACAATCTTGCAAGATCTGCACATGTACCCCAGAACTTAAAGTAAAATAAAAAAAAAATCTAGAATTATATATAAAGCAATGAAAAAAATCATTCTGACAAGGTCTGTCTTCAACTTCAGAAATTCTTCACTTGATCTAGTCTATTCTTGAAGATCTTGATTTTGTTGTTTTATGTCATTCATTGAATTCTTCAGTTCAGGATTTTGTTTGATTCTTTGTGAAATATATCCCTTTGCTTAATTTTGAATTTAGATAAATAATTGCTTTCCTGATTTCTTTGTTTTGTTTATCCGTGTTTTCTTGTACTTCATTAAACTACTTTAATATTACTATATCGAATTTTTATTCAGGCATTTCACAGATTGGTTTTTCATTGGAATCTGCTGCTGGATAATTATTGTTACATGAAAGTTTTATGTTTCTTGCTTTTTCATGTTTCTTGTGTCCTTATGTTGATATCTATGTATCTGGTTAACAATCATTTCTTCCATTTTTTAGAAATCAGCTTTCATATGGAAAGACTCTTCCTTATAGGTGTATCGTCTATAATGTTGCTTGTGTCAGAAACATTGGCTTAGATTCTGGGTGCGCACAGTAATGGAGTTTCTTGGTGATATTCTTGGCTGTATTCAGCATCAGTATTGTGGGAGAGCTTTGCTGGGGACATGGATGCCAAGTAGGCCAGTCCTTGGGCACCAATGGTAATGACAGTGGGCTGGTCATGCCAGTCACTGGGTCCCTGGACAGTGCATGCGAGTCCTGGCAGTAGTTGATCTGGGATGGCCAATTCTTGAATCTCCAAGTAGCTTGCTGGGGGCCTGTCAATGGCAGCATTGAGCCAGGAAGGCCTCTGAGCAGTGTTCAGGGTGTTGACAATGTTGGTAACAATGGTGGGCCAACCCTCAGGCCCTCAGACAGCATACACTAGCACCAACAGCGGTGGTGGTGGACTGTGTGAGCCCATCCCCGGGCCCCTACATAGTATGTGGGGAGCAGGCTTGGAAAGCCCATCCTCAGGCCCTCAGGAGGCAGGAACATGTGGATGAAGCTGCTCAATGCCCAGGTACCCAGATAACATGTGTGGCCTGAAGTAGGCTTGACAGTTCTGTCGTCAGGCCCTCTGATGGTATGTGCAAGTGCCAGCTGCAGGGGGCAGGGCAAGTCCATCTTTCGGATGGTCTGCATGGGCCTCAGCAGTGGAGATGGTAGTGGTGGGTGAGATGAGCTTGTCCTCAGGCCATGGGATGGCACCCATGTGGGCAGGCCTCCTGGCCCAGTGAACTCTCATGCAAGTGCATGTCAGTTTTGTCGCTGGCAGGGGTGCTCACAGTCAGTAGCAGTAGTCCCAGGCAGGGACTCTCAGGCTCTAGGGAGCACAAACTTGGACCCTTTGTCCCAAGGGCAGCTTCTCTGATGTGCTGCACTGTCTGTTTCCTGGGATATAGCATGGACCAGGATGTTGGGGGACACAGGTACACTGCTGATTCCAGCCAGCATCACCATGCTGTAGCGCTCTATGCAGATGTAGGGTGATGTCAGCAGGGCTCCAGAGTTGTGAATAAATGGAGGGTTCTTGAGCCCAGGGCAGGATATAATCTAGTGGGGGTTGGGGTCTCAAAATGGCACTTTGCTATAGCTATTTGGGTTTTAAGGGGTGTGTGAGACCCAGCACAAAATTCCCTTTCTGTGACAAATCCAGCCAGCTCTGTGTCATAGTCTCAGGGCCCAGGAAAACTAAGAGGTTCTTCTGTGGAAGGATTACAAGGATCCACAGGGCAAGTGTGGACTTCCGGGGATCTCTTGCTTATCTTTTCTCCTCACTGGGAGTTCCTCCTGGCTCCAAGCCCATTCTGGCCAGGCCAGCTTCTTTTCTTTCCTTCCATGCCTCGAAGGTCCCCTGTCACTTCCCTGCTGAATCCCAGTGTTCTCTCTTAGATGCCCTGTTTGATATACTATGATCTACTCGCCCTTTTCCGAGGCAGTGAGTTCCTGATACCTATAATCACCCATCTTCAAGCCCTGCCTTGGTTCAAGTATTTTAAGTTTCCCATTACAGAATAGTGAAGAAGAGCCCTAAAATAAAATCAAGAAAGAGATTTAAGTCAATTTATGTTAAGAACAATGAGAAGATTCAATTTTATTAATCATTTCTTGATTTCATTTTATTAACTTCTCCATATGGATAGCCAGTGGTGAAAAAACATGTCTACAGATGGTTTCAAGAAAAAGAATATGTCCTAGGCTGTGATCACATATTGTGGAAACAGAATGATTCAGGGTTCCAGTCAATAGGCTTATAAATCAAAAGTGAGTATCTTACAGTGTCATGTGCATTGTTAGGTGAAAACTCAAACTGGTCAAAGATAGATATAGCCCCATCTTTCTGATGGTTGCTATAGGTGACAGGTGAAATGACTCTGGCAGTTTCACTCAGATCCCCAGAGAACAAGAGTCAAATTCAAGATACAAGCAGTAAAAGAATGTTGTATGAAAGTGATACAGAGCTTGACAGATTGAAGCACACTCTTAGTGCTATGTGGAGGAGAGAATAAAGCCAGTCAAGTCCTATTAAATTGTCTATAGGATTCAAGGATTATATTATTCAGTAACTAAAGTTACAGGCATTCGGAATTGGCTTTCTATATCAAAAATTCGGTTATTTTTTTTGATGTTGGACAATATAGGGTCTCCAATCTTGTAGTAGCTTTGACAATTACTAATCAGTTGGGCAATATTCTGCAATATTAATAAGCTCTAAACAAAATTCCTTATTTTATTTGCTCATCATTTGTTACTGTGTTTGTGTCTATGCATCAATTTTTGCAACCTTTAACTCCTGAAAACCAGCTTCTAAACAAGGATGTTCTGAAAGATTAAAAGACAAGTGTTTTTTAATGAAGTGAAGCTCATTTCCTATGTAGATTTGTGTTACTATTATTATTGAGGTATCACAAGTTAAATTGAGGAATAAATCACTCACAGTTATTTTATCATAGGAATTACAGTAATTTTATGTACATGTGTACAGTTCTAAACTCCTTGGGACTATAATGTCTTCTCTTTTTACCACTGTGTTGTGTTTTGCTTTGTATTGTTTTGTTTTGTTTGGGAAGGGCAGGATAGGGATCCAGGCTGCTTAAAGACTGCAACAACATTAAGCAGAATTTTCCGCAGTAATATATATGACTCTGGAAAATTCCATAAATAATTCATGCAGAAGAATGTCTATTCTCTCACTTGGAGGTCAACAACAATGCTTTTCTAGTAGGCATAATGGACTATCACTGCATTATTTCAGAAGAGAAACTGTGGTTCAAGTTTAAAATTAGACTCTGCATTTTAGCCCATCTTGACTCTCTATAGGTCTCCTTTAAAACCATTTTAAAAGCCTTTAGAGAGCAGTAGAGAGAAGTAAGCTCTACAGCCTAAAGAGGAATTTACCACAGGTGAACATTTAATTAGCCTCTTGTTCAATGGAATTGACCTTCATTATGGATCTACTATAAAAATTTCCCTGTTGTGAAAACTGGACTAGATGGTGTTTTAAGTATTCTTTCCGGAAAGTGCTTCAGAATATACACAGCACAACTTGAAAATCAGAGAAAAACAGTCTACATTGTGATCAATTATTTCTGATACAGAGGCATTTCTTTGATCAATTGTAGTTTCTGTATTCTCAATGTGCATGCTAAGCCTACACATTAAACCACATGAGAGGAATTTTTGGTATGCATTTAGGCATTTAAAAAGTCATGACTTTGAACGAAATAAACAAAAATATAACATTTACTAGAAATTATAACTTATGACTGGATATATTTAAATAATTTTAAAATACCATAATATTATTAGCAAATGCTTGTCCTATCACTTATTGCAACACTATTCACAATGGCTAAGATTGGAAGCAACCCCAGTGCCCATCAACAGATGAATGGACAAATAAAATATGGCACATACACACTATGGAGTACTATTCAGCCATAAATATGTGTGAGATTCTGTCATTTGTAACAACATGGATGGAACTGGAGGTCACTATGTTAAGTGAAATAAGCCAGGCACAGAAAGACAAATTTCACATATTTGTGGGAACTAAAAATTAAAACAACTGGACTCATGGAGATTCCCTCTTTGAAAGTACAACAGAATGACTATAGTCAATGTAACTGTACATTGAAAAATAGCTAAAGGGTGTAATTGGAATATTCATAACACAAATAATGAATGCTTGAGGTGATGGATGCTTTGTTTACCCAGATGTGATTATTACACATTGAATGCCTTTATCAAAATATCCCCTATACCTCATCAATATATACAGTTACTATGTACTCACAAAATTTTTTTTAAAAATTTAAAATATTCCACAAGTTGTTATCTTTGCACTGGTGTTTTATCCTCCCAATAAATTATCCCATATTTGTATGCTATTTAAGTATGGGTCTTTTACAATTATAATTTTTTGGTCAATTGGTAAATAGTTGTTAACTGTGGACCTTAGGTCAGTACTAGACAGTAATTGTTTCATATAATACAATTATTTTGCTTGCATCCTGCTCTTTCCATCTGCTTTTCCATGTATAGTTAGAATTATTGGGTAATTTTTTATCTTACTAAATTAGTCAAGAGAAGGAGGACTGATACTTCTACAGTTAATGTTTCATGTGGATTATGAGATATGTCTATAAGTTACATAATAGCTTACGTAACTTGTATTTGAGACCATAAATTCTTACAGCCAGAGACTACATTCTTTTTTTCTTTTTAGAGCTCTCTATAATGCATGCCCTAAGACAGTGCATTTAGTTTATTCACAAATGTTTACTGAATGAACACATTTGGAATTTAAATATAATACTGTGTTATTAGTTTTTCTTTGTTGATTTTGTTTATTCCAGGTGATGGCAGTAAAGGACCTTTGCTCTATCTATGAAAATGAAAAAACAAAGCTCAAACACTTCAACTTCTTCCAAACATGAAAAGTAACTCCCTCTTTGCTGGATGGCACACGCATCCCTACACATAAACACACCACACTCACTAAAGGAATATGCAAAGAGATGGAAAATTATTAAAATGGCAATAAATTTGTTAATTTTCATAAATAACAAGGTGTATGTTTTTATTCCATGTATTATCTGTCTTTGTCTATGACATTTTAGTATAAGTTTCAATTAGTTTATTTAATTTAATGAACTAATAGAAATATATGTCACCTTGGGCATTTTAAAGTACACCTGAATAAAAAGAATAAATTCTATGTTCAGGGATAGGTGAGACTTCAATAAAGCTGTTTAGTTCAAATTTGTTATATAAGGCAGATGGCACTAGAGCTATGTTAGGTCAATGACAGTTTTCAAATGAAAAACATTACATTAAGCCTTGAGCATGCCAAGTGGAATTGAAATAAGTAGAACACTGAAGAAGGAATGTTAAAGAAGAAGCTTAAAATTTAAAAGTTGATGTATAAACATCATAGAAGTGAATTTATATAGTTGTTTTTAATTGCTTACAAATAAGAATGTGATTACTTCTCTAATCAGAAAGGAGGTTGCCCTGAATTTGTGGATTTCCTAGCAAATGCATTTATAATATTGATGATACTTACAAGAAAGAAAAAGATAATAACACATTATTACTTACTGATATTGACCAGCATAATTGCAATTTTTCTGTTGTGAAAATGTAAGATACTCTAGGCTAATTTTTCAGTATTTGTTGTTTTCTATAGCAATGACATGCTGAAATGTCCTGTAATTGCTCAGTTTTACTGTTGTTAGAAGTTTTATGCATTGTCTTATTAATTGCATTTAGCTTGTATTATTCTAAGTTTGCAATTAAAATGCCCAAGACTCAGAAATGTTCAATAATTTGCTCAAAACCATAGAACTTGTTAGAAGGCCTTGGACTATATAACTCAAGACCTTGGAGCTTCTTCTACTATTTGTAAAAAAGAAATAAAATAAAATAAAATAAATATGTCTTTTCTTCCACCACCACACCCTCAGTATTATGCAGACTCACTTCATATAAAGACAGACTTTTCAAATCTAATTTTGAAAACTGGACATTATTTTTTGCTATGAATGAGCACCTTAAATGAAGTCAGCAAGCTTGAGAGTAAAAACTATTATGTATAAGACTTTCCCACTGAAAAATTTTAAAATAAAGATATTGTGTGCATTTTATATGTATGTATAAGATACATATCTGTATAAATTTACATTTTAAGATAATTTCTGATTTCCTTTGAGGTAGGGTCTCACTCCATCAGCCAGGCTGGAGTGCAGTGGCATGATTTTGGCTCACTGTAGCCGCCTCAACCTCCTGGGATCAAGTGATCCTCCTACTTCAGTCTCCAGAGTAGCTGGGACGGCAGGCATGGGCCACCACACCTGGCTAGTTTTGTGTGTAGTTTTTGTAGAGACAGGGTTTTGCCATGTTGTCTAGGCTGATCTTGAACTCCTGAGCTCAAGGCATTCTTCTGCCTCAGTCTCTCAAAGTGCTCACAGGGGGTGAAGCCATCATGTCTAGTAATTTCTGAATTTTTAAATACTACCAAAACAATGCAATAAAATCAAGAGAGAGAGACAAAAAGATATTATGGCTTATGTATGAGATGGTCATTTGATCATATAACTGGAAGGGTGATGTATATAAACAAAGACTAAGAATGTACCATGAGGATAACAACAAAAACCTTAAAATACAAATAAGATAATAGTAGTTAGCTGAATATTAGAATGGCTTGCAATGCTCTGCCTGCTGAGAATTCTAGAAGCATTCTTCTGAAACTTTAGCAATATTGTATTTATCCAATGTCAACAACTTTTCATTAGCTCTTCCTTTGGAATGTACTTTTCTGTTATGATGTTTAACTAGATAATTCAAAAAGCATCACGATTGAATTATATAACTTAAAGGAATAGTTTCCATTTTCTCCAACTGGGATCTATGAATTGAACTTTATTTGCACCCTTTCCCCCACATGCACACAAATTATAAACTATAGATGTCATAGTTTGCTGAGTAGTTGAAAACAAGCTACATGGTTAGAAGGTTTATCTACCCACTGTCTTCTGGGCTTGCAACATTTTTCTTTGCTTTATCCTAATTGGATGTTTTATAATTTTTCTATGCTAAAAGAACATAGAATTTTAGGTAAGAAAGAAGTCAGATAGATAGATGATAGATAGATAGATAGATAGATAGATAGATAGAGATATAAATTACATTTAGCAGATAACTAATAATTTTCTTATTTTATAAATGAGAACCCTCAGCACAAAGAGCTGTAATTTACATAAGAACTCATGGGAGCCTGGGAGTGCAGACGTCTCCTCATTATACTATTTTTCTTTCTTTGAGTATATACTTAATAGTGGAGTTGCTGGATCATATGTTAGCAATATTTGTAGTTTTTTTGAGGAATCTCCAAACTGTTCTCCATGGTGATTATACTAATTTACATTGTCACCATCAGTGAACGAAGATTTCCTTTTCTACACGTTTGCTAGGATTTGTCATTGTCTCTCTTTTGGATAAAGACTATTTTAACTGAGGTGAGATGATAGTTTATTGTAGTTTTGATTTGCATTTCTCTAGTGATCAATGATGTTGAGTACCTTTCATATACCTGTGTGCCATTTGTATGTCTCGTTTTGAGAAATGTCTATTCATATCTTTAGTTCATTTTTTAATTAGATTATTGGGATTTTTCCTATAGAGTTGTTTGAGCTTCTATGTCCTGGTTATTAATCCCTTGTCAGACGAATAGTTGCAAACATTTTTCCTCTTCTGTGGGTTGTCGCTTCACTTTGTTGATTGTTTCCTTTGCTGTACAGCTTTTTAGCTTGATGTGATCACATTTTTCTTTGGTTGCCTGTGATCACAGGATGTTACTCAGAAAATCTTTGGTTTTCTGTTCTTGTGTCAATTTGCTGAGAATGATGGTTTCCAGATTCATCCATGTCCCTACAAAGGACATGAACTCATCTGGTGGATATTGAACAATGAGAACACATGGACACAGGGAGGGAAACACCACACACTGGGGTCAGTTTAGGGGTGGGTGGCTAAATGAGGGATAGCAGGGGGTGGGGAAATTGGGGAGCGATAACATTGGGAGAAATACCTAATGTAGGTGACAGGGGGTGGAGGCAGCAAATTACGATGGCCTGGGTATACCTATATAACAATCCTGCAAGATCTACACATGTACCCCAGAACATAAAGTATAATAATAAAATAAAATAAAATAATTTTCCCAGTCCAGGGTCCTGGAGAGTTTCCACAATGTTTTCTTGTAGTTCTTTCGTAGATTGAGTTCTGAGATTTAAATCTTCAACACAATTTGATTTGATTTTTTGTAAATAGCGAGAGATGGAAGCATCATTTTTCTGCATATTTTCTGCATCCAGTTTTCCCAGCACCATTTCTTGAAGAGAATGCCTCTTCCCCAGTGTATGTTCTTGATAGTTTTGTCAACAGTGAGTTTACTGTAGAAATATGCATTTGTATCTGGGTTTTCTGTTCTGTTTCCTTGTTCTATGTGTCTGTTTTTATGCCATTACAGTGCTATTTTGCTTACTATTGCTCTGTTGTATAATTTGAAGTGAGATGATATTTCATTCTTTTTGTTCACATTAGCTTTGGCTTTCGTGGGTCTTTTGTGGTTCTATATATATTTTAGGATTGCTTTTTCTGTTTCTGTGAAGAATGTTATTGATATTTTGATAAGTATTGCATTGACTATATATATTGTTTTGAGTAGCATGAACATTTTAACAATATTGGTTCTTTCAATCCATGAGCACAAACTATCTTTTTCATTGGGAAAAAAAATGTGTTTCATTCAATTTCTTTCATAAATTTTTAATAGTTTTCATTACAGAGGTATTTCACTTCTTTTGTTAATTTCTAGGTATTTAATTTTATGTCTTGCTACTCTTAATAAGATTACTTTCTTGATTTCTTTTTGAGATTGGTCATTGCTGGTACATAGAAATGCTAATGATGTCTGTTTACTGATTTGTGTCCTATAACTATACTCAACATGTTTATCAGTTCCAACAGTTTTTTGCTGGAGTCTTTAGATTTTTCTAAATATGAGATCAAATCATCTGCAATTAAGGATATTTTGACTTCTTCCTTTCCAATTTGGATGCCCTTTACTTCTCTCTTTAGTCTGATCGCTCTAGCCGGTACTTCCAGTAAAATGCTGAATAACAGTGGTGAAAGTGGGCATCCTTTTTATGTCACAGATCTTAGAGGAAAGGTGTTCAACTTTTCCCCATTGAGTATTATATTAGCTGTGGGTCTGGTATACATGGCTTTTATTATTTTGAGATATATTCCTTCTATACCCAGTTTTTTGAGGGTTTTCATCATGAAGGGATGTTAAATTTTGTCAAATGCTATTTTAGTATCAATTGAAATGATCATATGGTTTTTGTCTTTTATTCTGTTGATATACCGTAGCATATTGATTGATTTGTGTATGTTGAACCATCCTTGCATCCCTGGGATAAATGATCTTTTTAATGTGTTATTGAATTCAGTTAGTATTTTATTATTATTGCATCATTATTTATCACAGATACTACCCTGTAGTTTTCTTTTTTATTAATGTGTCTTTGTCTGGTTTTGTTATCAGGGTAATGCTGGCCTCATAAATGAGTTAGAAAGTTTCTCTCTGCCTTTATTTTTCAGAATGGTTTGAAGAAGATTGCTGTTAGCTCCTCTTTTAAAGTTTGCTAAAATTCAACAGGGAAGCCTCAGGTTTCAGGTTTTCTCTTGGTGGGTGACTTTCTACTCTGGCTTTGATCTATCCATTTCTATACACCTAGAATTTGTGCCTAGGAGTTAATCCATTTCTTCTAGATTTTTCAACGTAAGAGCCTATAAGTTGCTCACACTAGTCTCTAATGGTCTTTTTAATTTCAGTGATATTAGTTGATATGTTTTCCTTTTTAATCTCTGAAAATTTGAGTCTTCTCTCCTCTTTCCTAGTTAATCTGGCTAATCATTTGCCAATTTTGTTTGTCTTTCAAACAACCAACTTGTTTCATTGATTTTTTGTATTGCTTTGTTTATTTCAATTTCATTTATTTCTGCTGTTATCTTTATTACTACTTTTTTCTACTTACTTTAAGTTTGGTTTGCTCTTATATCTAGCTCTTTAAGAGGCATTTGTTAAGTTGTTTATTGGAAGCTTTCCTTCTTTTTTGGTGTAGGCACTTATAGCTGTAAATTTGCCTCAGTACTGCTTTCACTATATCTCATAGGTTTTGGTATGTTGTCTTTCCCATATCATTTGTTTCAAGATATGTTTCAATTTTCTTCTTAATTTTTTTCATTGATCTGTTGGTCATTCAGAAGTATGTTGTTTAATTTTCATGTGTTTGTATAGTTTCCAAAATTCCTTTTGTTGTTGATTTATAGTTGTATTCCTTGATGGTCAGAGAAGATGCTTGACACTATTTCAAACTTCTATGAATATTTTAAAGCTTGTTTTATGCACTAACAGATGGTTTATCTTTGAGAATGATCCATGTGCTGAGTAGAAAAGTGTGGATTCTGCAGTTGCTGACTGAAATGTTCTGGAAGTAGCTATTAGGTCCATTTGATCTACAGTGCAGATTAAGTCTGAGGTTTCTTTATTGAACTTCTGTCTGAACTATCTGCCCATTGCTGTCCATTGGTGTTGAAGTCTCCATCTAATATTGTATTAGAGTCTATCTCTCGCTTTAGCTTTAATAATATTTGCTTTATATTTCTGGGTACTCCAGTGTTGGGTACACAGATATTTACAATTATTATGGCTAGTTGCTGAATTGACTCCTTTATTGTTATACAATAACTTTATTTGTCTCTTTTCATAGTTTTTGTCTTGAAATCTATTTTGTCTGCCGTAAGTATAGCTTCTGCTTTTTTGGTTTCTGATGGCACAGAATATCTTTTCCATCCCTTTAAACTATGTTTTTAAAAAATAGATATGAGGGAAAAATTTGTTTTATGGTAAAGGAAATAAATGTGAATTTTTAAATAAAAAACTACCAGTAAATTGTCCAGATTGAAATAGCAGGCCTTGATAAATGAGGAACTGAAAATTAGGACTCATAGCTGGAAGCATGGAATGAGAAAATATGTACAAAGAGGTGACAGTTCAAGTCCTAGAAAAGGGTGAGATTTTCCCAAGTGAAAGAGAAGAAGGAAAGAAGAGAGAGTCAACAACAGGGTAAGCAAAGGGAGGGGAAGACAACAGCACTTACAGAATGACTCTATGTAGGGTGAGAGAAGAATGGAAAGCAGAGGATACAGGACAAACTTTTGCAAGCAGGGATCAAATGTGGGGTCATTTCAACAATGGCAAGGGGCAGAAAACTTTAAATGAAGAGAGACTAGGAGGCTGAGTGAAGAAGTTTGAAAAACATTAAGATGACCAAAGGATGTAAGGACTAGGAAAATATTTACAACCTTCACAAAAGTAGTTTGGGACAATGATGAAGGGGAAAAAAGATATCAGGAGTGAAAGAAAGATAAAAAAGTAACACAAAGTATTGGACCATCTTTTAAGAAGTTTCATAATGAAGGGAAAAAAGCAATTAGAAAACTCAGTGGGATTATGGAAAACATTTTTTTTTTTTTTTTTTTTTTGAATCTTGCTCTGTCACCCAGGCTGAAGTGTAGTGGCGCGATTTCAGCTCACTACAACTTCCACCTACCGGGTTCAAGCAATTCTCTGCCTCAGCCTGCTGAGCAGTTGGTACTACAGGTGTCTGCCACCATGCTCCGCTAATTTTTTGTATTTTTAGTAGAGACTGGGTTTCACCGTGTTAGCCAGGATGTTCTCAATCTCCTGACCTCGTGATCTGCTGGCCACGGCCTCCCAAAGTGCTGGACTTACAGGCTTGAGCCACTGAGCCCAGCCTAGGGAAAACATTTTTGGAAGTCATGTATTTTTATAAACATAAATACAAAATTATAATTAGAAGAAATTATTAGGATAATAACTGATGGGCCAACATCTACTGGAACTACAAAATAAACTTTTTCCCAGGCAACCAAAATCTGGGCAGCCTAGGATTGTTCTCTTAAAACTCTTGAATAATTAAGGGAGTAATCTGATTACACAAAGTGAGGATGAAATTTTGAAACTTTGCTTTTTGAACTATAACTGAAATTGAAGAAAGAATTGAACGTATACAGGGAGGATATGGCCAGATGACTAATTACTATGACCATATGACCAGATGACTAATATTTAACTTCCATTAAACATTTTTATTTAAAAAATAAATTATATCAAAATTTCTGATTAATTTTCATATGAACTTTTAAGAAAATTTAAGCCAAAAAATTTAATTTTTCTAATGTTGGGTGATTTTACTGTTTTTGTTGTTGTTGTTGTTGTTGTTCTGTGTATTTAATTCATTCATAATAGTTCAGGTTCCTGCTAACAGAAAGAATGGGGTTGGCAGGAGGAGCATATGGTTACCCATGTCTCAAATTGGAGGTGAATTTCTGCCAGAATTCAAGCCCACTGCTTTCCTTGCCTTGCATTTTGTCCATCTGAATTTTCTTCAGTCACAGTAATACTTTTAACCTACAATTGGTTATATAGAACATTGTTTTTGCAAAAGCTAACTGGCAAGAAGGTTAGTGATTTTCAAAGTAATATTTTTCTTGGCTAAATGCAGTGTTTTGATTTTCTCAGCTGGCTGTCTTTTATCACTTACATTACAGTTCTATATTCTTAATTCTCTTGCCCCAGAATGAGGTTCTTGACAATTCAGCTGCCATTTGCCTGTTCCTCTCCATTGCTTGTTCGTCCCTTGCTCCTCTCAGTGTACCAGTTTCTAATTTGTATATTCGAAATTTTTCTTCCCATTTCAATTTGCTTTTTCCTAGATTTCTTCTTTCCTTTTCTTTTTTCTTTATATACATATATATATATATATAATTGCACTTTAGGTTCTAGGATACATGTGCAGATCATGCAGGAGTGTTACTGTTTTTGTTTATTTGTTTGTGATGGAGTTTTGCTCTTGTTGCCCAAGCTGGAGTGCAATGGTGCAATCCTGTCTCTTGCAACCTCCGCCTCCCGGGTTCAAGCGATTCTCCTGCCTCAACCTCCCTAGTAGCTGGGATTCCAGGCACCTGCCACCACGCCCAGCTAATTTTTTGTATTTTTGGTAGAGATGGATTTCACCATGTTGACCAGGCTGGCCTCAAACTCCTGACCTCAGGTGATCTACCCGCCTTAGCCTCCCAAAGTATTGGGATTACAGGCATGGGCCACCGCTCCTGGCCAATTATACTGTTTGTAAAATGCTCTCTGAAGCAGCAAGAGAATGGTTGAGGAAAAGACTGTAGCACATACTGCCAACAGCCACCCTTACACCCTAAAATCAACTTTACAACATCACATTGAAATCTTCTTGTTTTTGCTAAACTTATAAGAATTGGCATTTGTCTGAGGTTAATTACTTCAGCCATTATGATGGGCCATAATCTTACTCAGCAAATCATTAATAATGAGAAATTGTCTTAGAGATCAATCATTGTTGTGTGGACATTAAAAATTCATTCTAAAGCTGATTATCTGGTAATTTTAAAAGCCTGAGAAGAAAACATCATGAAGGTTATGGAACACCGTTGGCACTCGGGCAATATCTAATCCTAACCCACACGGAAATGTACTGCACAGCCATGACTCCCGTAATATGACAACTTACTGATTCTAGTTTTCAAGCTGCAGAGGAAAGCTGAATGACAGAGAATGAGGAGGGCCCTGGCTTTGAGGAGGCTGATCCTGTGGGATATACGCACAGCTAGAAGAGTGAATTTAAGAGACCAAAATGAATTTTATATTTTGGTTCTGATTTTAGGCAGATTGGAACATGTACTAGGTCACTGTTTAATTTAGTTAAAGCTCTGCATTTGAGCACCAATAAAGTACATGTAAAAATGTGGTCCTTGAGCCCCCTTGCTGGCAGCAAATATAAAGCTTTCTTTTCTGGAGAGTAAGAAGAGAAAGAAAATTTTATGTTATCTGATGTATAGCAAAGCCCGTGAGCAGTTATATAGTAAACACTGCACCAAAAAAAAAAAAAAAAAAAAAAAAGCATTTTTGAAGATTTTATTACCATCTGAGTGATTAGCTATTATTATTAAAAGTAATAATAATGTCTTACAATATATATTGTTGAGGCTTTCCACTGCAAATTTACATACTTTATCCCCTTTGAATCCTTGCCAGAGACTTATAAATTAATGATAAAGAAATTATTTAGTCTTACGGGATCCAAAATATTTTGATGTATAAGCACAAAGATTTCCTAATCTAAGGCAACTAAATTGTCAGATATGATATTTGTAGAGGCTGACTTCATTTAATTCAAGGGAGAGTACTAATTGGAATGTTCTACTTACATGTACTATGTTAAATAATCAGGCAGAAGGTTGAGATCAAATATCCACTTTAGGGCTTGAATTATTTAGTATAATAAACTAAATGGTGGACAAAAGAGAAAATCTCTTTCAAGTTTAATTAGACACTGCAGGTTACCTTTTATGTACAAAGTACCATCCGGTACCTGATTAAGTGTTTAGAAATTTGCAAAATGTTGTCAGCTGCCCAATAGGAGCTCACATAAATTCTATAAACACATGCATACATAATGAAAGGCAGTAAACAGTATGGTTAATAGAGCAAGCTCTGAACTAAAATTACATGAGTTCAGACACTGGCACACAGCAGCTTCATGTTACTTACATGAATGAATTGATTCAATTGTTAGAACTGGAAGACGTGTATACAACAGTTACTGGCTAATTCTTAGATGCATAATAAATATATGTATATATGTAAAATTTGGTATAAATTTAATTCGTGGTTTTATCTGAAAAATCTTTAGTCTACCTCTTTTAACCAATAAATCTTTTTTCTGTTATCTTACACAAAACCAAAGAGTTCCATTTCCTCTTTGTTTCTCACTTATCTTTCTTTTACATTTTTGATCCTAGAGAAATGAGGAAAGACAATGAAACTGAGACCAAAAGTGACCTTGTGTTTTAGTGTACTGTGCAAAATGATATGGGAAAGAGGAGAGAAAGAGGGTAAGTTTAAATTTAAAAAGATGAACATCATCCTGGAATCTAGAGTGAACACTTTAGCGTGGACTCTATCATCAAACCCTGAAAATGATAAAAGTCTGTGGCTGTGGGTTCAGACTGAAACTAGGAAGATCTGAGTGAATAAATTGTTACTTATGAGCAACATAAAGAGAGTAATTTGCAGAAGAGGTTTTCATTTCTGTCTGTAAACTACATCTTAGAAGTGCAGGAACATGTTCTATCTTACGTCTTTTTCTTTCCATTAATACCATTATTCTGTTGAATATTTTTTGTTTCCTTCCATTTGTTGTTTGCCAAAATAGGTACAGACATCGTCTGCTAGAATGTGGTCTTTTTCGGTTTACACAAATGGCATGCAAATATTTTTTTGTCTCTCTTTTTTGTCCGAGAACTTACCCTGGTCTCTGTGTATAATCAACAAATATATTTTATCTCATCTGAACAGAGATCATTTACCAGCTTGAAATGTCAACAAAATATATTATGTTCCTGAAAACGGGGAGAGGAGAAGTGAACTCTTCAGTATCAGTAATCAGATCATATACACGCCTGGCAGACGGTCAGCTTAAAGTAAATACCCTTCAAGGAGGAGAGAGGAGATAAACTACCTTTACTGAGCACAGACCTTGTGTCTGCCATTACACTGTGTAACTTACCAAATGGGTAATAAATAGATTCCGCATAAAAGTGATAAAAGGCAACATCTTTCTGTGTCACTTAGCTTATTTCGCTTAGCATAATGTACTGTACCAGGGTGACTCCAACGATGAATTTTTTCTGACATTCATTTGAGAACTATTTTTGAAGGAAAGGACATGAATTGTCTATTTGAAATAATAGGAGACTTTGTGAAAAAACATTCTTGTAATTTCAATTTTACTTCTAAGAAACCAAAGGTAAACCAGAAGGTACTTGATTTGCTCAGTATCTCACATTCTGCTAGCAACAAAGCCTAATAATTAAAATTAATATTAAAGCAATAATAATGATAATGTTGTTAGTAGTAGCAGAAATATCTATAATTTATGAAGTTCTTAATGAGACAAGAATGTGCCACCCCTTTCCATGTACTATCTATGTAATTGTTATATTCTCTAGACAACAGGAGGAAACAGTGGTTCAAGTAAATTAAGGCATTAGATATGTACACAGGGATTTACTTTTATCATTGGAGCTGATGACTGCTGACAAAGACTTGAATACCAGCCAATCACATTGTACTTTCCTTCAAAAGTAGTTCTTAAATGAATATCAGGAAAAATTTATTGCTGGAATCATCCTGGCACAGTACATTACGCTAAGTCAAATAAGCCAGGGGACACAGAAATGTATTGCATTATGGCAATTTTATGTGAAACCTTAAAAAGGTTGAACTCACAGAAACAGAGACTAGAATGGTGATTGCCAGGTGATGGGGGTGGGAGAAAAAGGGAGATGGTTAAGGGTGCAAAACTTTTGGTTATAACATGGACAAATTCTAGAGATTTAATGTATAGCATGGTAATGTTTACTTGAAATATGCTAAGAGTTCATCTTAGTGTTTCTCACACACACACATGCATTTAAATAAAAACAGTAAAAAATTAAATTGTTAACAGGATTGTAGGTAATGCTGCTGTGGCGGTTTGAGGACTTCATTTTGAGGACAATTGATTTAGACAATGGGATAATAGTTTTCTTTACTGTTATTTGCATGTAAATGTAATTTCTGGAGGAGGCAGGCACCTGGCCACTTCTAAGGACTCTGTGTCACATTGACTCTACCCTTCATGTGTGCATGTGCGTAATGCAGAAAAAAATGTTGACATTTAAGAGATTCAAGGCTTAAAAAAGTAAATAAATAAAAGAGAGAGAAAAAAACAATAAAGAAAATGGGCTTTGAAGGCACACAGAGATTAGCTGAAAGCTGAGATATGCCCATTCCTAAATTTTTAATTCTGGGCAGATTATTTAAGTTTTCACAATTCATTTTATATTTCTGCAAATCTATATAATAATCTCTAATTTTTAGGGACATTGTGAAGATTAAAGATTAAAGAATATGCAATTTATTTTGATATATGAACTGTGATGATCCAAACAATATATAGCAGCCATAAGTATCACAGCCTGAAAGAGCAAAGTCATTCACCCTTCTAGTTCCCTGTTTGCTGAAAGGAAGAGTACAAAGCACTAAGTATATTTCATTTTAAAGCAGTCTATTAATTCTTAATTGACGCCAACTGTGCGTGACTTTACAGATAGTACAGAGTAAAAATAAATAAATGTGGAGAATTAAAATTGTATAATTATATTTAATTATCTTAAAGCCTCAACAATTAAAACAATATAAAAGCAAGTCACATACTGGGAGAAAATATTTCCAAAACACATATGTGACAAAGGACTTGAATCCAAAATATACGAAGAACTCTTAAAACTCAAAGATAAGAAAAGAACAACCCAGTTAAAAGGTGGGCAAATATCTGAACAAACACCTCACCAAAGAAAATATACAGATAGAAATAAACGTATGAAAAAATGTCAGCATCCTATGTCAGCATCCATAAGCATTTGCAAATTAAAACAATCAAATACCATTACACACCTATTAGAGTGGCTAAAATTCCAAACATTGGTTATACCAAACGCTAATGACAATGTGGAGCAACAGAGACTCTCATTCATTGCTGGTGGAAATGCAAAATGCTATGGACAACTTGGGAAGACAGTCTGACAGTCTCTTACAAAGTTAAACATAGCCTTACCATATGATCTAGCAGTTGTTCTCTTAGGTATTTATCCAAATACATTAAAATCATAAATTCACACGAAAACCTATACTTCAATGTTTACAGTAGCTTTATTCTGAATTGCCAAAAACCGGGAGCAAGCAACATGGCCTTCAATGGGAGAATGAATAAACACATTGAGGTATATTGAGACAATGGAATATTATTTCAAGATTAAACAAAATGAGCTCTCAAGCCAAAAAATACATGGGGGAAATCCTAAATGGATATTTGCTAAGTGAAGTGTTAATTCTGAAAATTATACAGATTGTATAATTCCACTATAAGATAGTTCAGAAAAGGCAAATGTACAGAGACAGTAAAAATGTCAGTGGAGAAAGATCAGTTGCTACCAGGGTTTGGGAGGAGAGAGGAAAGGCTGAGTGGATGTGGAGAAAAGGGATGTTTAAGTCAGTAAAAATATTCTGCATACTGTGATGGTGAATACGTGATATTATCCAAACTCAGAGGATGGTACAGCACAGAAAGTGAATGTAAACTATGAACTTTAGTTAAAAATATTACCTCAGCGGGGCGCGGTGGCTCATACCTGTAATCCCAGCACTTTGGAAGGCCAAGATGGGTGGATCACAAGGTCAGAAGATCAAGACCATCCTGGCCAACACGGTGAAACCCCGTCTCTACTAATAATACAAAAATTAGCCAGGTGCCTTGGCACACGCCTGTAATCCCAGCTACTCAGGAGACTGAGGCAGGAGAATCACTTGAATCCAGGAGGCGGAGGCTGCAGTGAGCTGAGATCATGCCACCGCACTCTAGACTAGGTGACTGAGTGAAACTCTGTCTCAAAAAAACAAAAATTACATCAGTACTACATCTATTGTAATAAATGTACCACACTAGGGTAGGAGATTATATGTAAACTCTGTACTTTATGCTCTGTTATTTTAGTAAACCTAAAAATGCTCCAAAAATATAGTCTAATAATTAAAAAGCAACCCACAAAAATAAAATAATAGTCTTTTAAATCTAGGTAAAACAATTAAGGAGACTCTATATACTACATTCCTCTCTTAGATATTCAAAATTTCACTTGTATATTAAAAGTTGAGAGGATCTGAGTAAAGAAATATGTTTAAGGCTAGACGAAGTGGCTCACACCTGTAATCCCAGCACTTTGGGAGGCTTGAAGTGGGAGATCACTTGAGCCCAGGGGTTTGAGAGCAGACTGGGCAACATAGTGAAACTTCATTGCTACAAAAAAATAAAATTACCCAGGAGTGGGGGCCCACTTGTGTACTACTCAACAGGCTGAAGGGGGGAGGATCACTTGAACCCAGAAGGTCAAGATAAAAAAAAAAAAGAAAGAAATATGTTTAATTCTTTTTAACCCCATGTTTCCCAAACTTTTTTGGTTACTGACTGGACTCCTTTATCCCCTAAGAATTTCTATTAACGTTCTGTGGGACACATTTTAGGAAATGTTGCACTGGACATTAAGTTTCCTTTAAACTACCTTCCAAAATTATTTGGACTGCTAGGATAATTATTTTTTCCTTTACTTAAGCATATATTTAAATATGTATACTGATATTTATACTTATATTTGAATATATGTTTAATATAAGTTTAAGTAAAGGAAAAATAATCATCCCAGCAGTCTCATTACACAGCACTCTCTGCTCAAAACTCTATGGGTGTCTTCTATCACCATTACTCTTTGAAAAAAACAGACTAAAATCAGCATATTGGTGAATGCAAAGGTCATTTCTCACTTCTAATCTGGATAAACAGTTCAACACTGTATTAGCCAGGGTTCCCCTAAAGGGACAGAAATTATAGGATATATGTGTATATGAAGGGTAGTTTATTAGAGGAGTTGATTCACGTGATCACAAGGTGAATTCGCAAACAGGCCATCTGCAAGCTGAGGAGCAAGGAAGCCAGGGGTGGATCAGCAAGATTCCCAAAACCTCAAAAGTAGGGAAGATGACAGTGCAGCCTTCAGTCTCTGGCTGAAGGCCTGAGAGCCCCTGGCAAATCACTGGTGTAGGTCCAAGAGTCCAAAAGCTGAATAACTTGGAGTCTGATGTTCAAGGGCAGGTAGCATCCAACACAAGAGAAAGATGAAGTCTGGAAGACTCAGCCAGTCTTTTCTTTACAACTTCTGCCTGCTTTATGCTAGCCACGCTGGCAGCTGATTAGATGGTGCTGACCTAGACTGAGGATGTGTCTGCCTCTCCCCAGTCCACTGACTCAAATGTTAATCCAGGTTCCTATGTAGGGTCAGTTCACTAATATGTGCCTTCTCACAGTTTTTCTGCTGCACATATCAGGCAAAATGATTATTTTGTGATTATTTGACTAATGCCTATTTTCACTGCCACAGTAGAATCCATTTGGCAAGGGTTTATACACCATTCTATGATTTGTTCACCTTCCTTAAAGCAGAATAACTGGCTCAGTTTTCAGCAAATATTTTGAGTTAATTAATTAAATCCAATGTCAAAAATTCAGTACATATAGGTGTGCCGATCACATTAACTTGAGGAAAAAAGTTGATTCCATGAGGATCCAACATAGTGTAGGCAAAGAGCAGAAAATAACCAGTAGCTATCCTCTCAAGCTGGAAAGAGCAGGCCAAGAAAGCAAAAATTAAAAAAAAAAAAAAAAAACCGGCCGGGCACGGTGGCTCATGCCTGTAATTCCAGCACTTTGGGAGGCCGAGGCGGGTGGATCATGAGGTCAAGAGATCGAGACCATCCTGGTCAACAAGGTGAAACCCTGTCTCTACTAAAAATGCAAAAATTAGCTGGGCATGGTGCCACGTGCCCATAGTCCCAGCTACTCGGGAGGCTGAGGCAGGAGAATTGCTTGAACCCAGGAGGCGGAGGTTGCGGTAAGCCGATATCTCGCCACTGCACTCCAGCCTGGGTAACAAGAGCAGAACTCTGTCTCAAAAAAAAAAAAAAAAAGCAAACAATCTAGAATCCAATTAGAAAAATCACAGGTGATTAAAAAATAAAAGGCAAAAACAGGCATTATTCCTTCTTTGCATATAACTCTGATAGCATAAGATAACAGTCAATAATACATTGAGGACTACAGTGGGATGATAATAATAGTACCTATCATGAAAGGCTAGGTGAGACCATTGCAAAATTAGATAAATAAGTACAACTAAAGCATTTAGAAGAATCCCTGACAAATAATCAGCTCAGTACAAGTAATAGTAGTTTTAGAAGGGGTCAGCTGACAGTAGGTAGTAGTCCCACTAATTTCATTTTATTATATCCTCAGAAGGTGACCAAAAAGAATCATATATATATCTCATATATAAATATAGTCAAAATACAAAAAACTACCTATCAGGTACTACCTATCAGCTATACATGTATATGTATATATATGCATAGCTGTCCATATTTTTCAGATAAGGAAACTGAAGATCAATCAAGAAATTAATTATTTTATTCCAGTTCAGGAAAGCAGTTAGTGGAGGAGGTGAGATTTAACTCGAGTGGTTGACAATGCTTTTCCAGCTATTTCCATTATACTGTACTATTTTCCTTACAATTTATCAGCTTCCCAAAGGCAGAGATTCATAAAAATTTAAAGATATTACATTCCAATCAACATATTCAAAAATTTTCATTTTTACTAACTTTTTTCTTTCACATAATATGGCATGTGTTTCAGCTCCAGTGGACAGGTTTCTACTTCCAAAGATGTGAGACCTCCCTCTCAGGGTTCTCTATATTCCTACGAGTGTTGTTTTCTATGACCATGTGCTCAGCCAACATAAAGCAATGATTATGCAGAAAATTTGCGGATTTGAAAGTTATTTAGGTAAAAATTTGTAACTATTAACTAGTAGGACAATAAACCACAAAATTAATAAAGTTAAAAGATTAGACCCATGTACCAACTCCATGGATGAAGAAGCACAGAAATCCACATATTTAAGATTTTTTAATGTAGGAAAATCTGATTGGAATGTTAAGATTATAGACCATTTTACAAGTGGGTATTAGAATGATAAAAATCTATTATTTATATGATATTAGCATTTAGTTCAAAAGCAGATTTTATATGTACTTCTTATAGAATAGCCATTGACTCTTCTTTGCCTATGTTACCTAAGAAATTAGTAACACATATTTTTAATCTTAAAAGTTGCTTGACTAAGGGAAGTTCTCCTGCACATTATAATTGCCTGGAGATGGGTCTCATTACACAATATACTCACATTAGGGGATTCAGTACTTTAACTATATGGATAATTAAAATATGGACTCTATGGGGGCAGGGCTCCAACTGCCTTATCCACTACTGTTAGTCAGCACCAAGGACAGTGCCCGGCACTTGCTGGGCTCTATATTATTTGTGGAACCAAGGAATACTGTGGAAAGCACAATTATAACTACATGTGAATAGTACTTTTCTACACAGATTTAGAATGCTGCCAAACAACTTCAGTAACAGACCAAATTATACAGTGTTAGCACTTTTAAATTTATCATTTTCTGTTGAAATTATTCTGTATGAACTCTGATTTGGTTAGGCTTTGTGTCCCACCCAACTCTCACCTTGAATTGTAATCCCCATAATCCCCATGTCTCAAGGGAGAGACTGGGTTGAGGTAACTGAATCGTGAGAGCATTTTCCTCCATGATGTTCTCGTGATAGTGAGTGAGTTCTCATGAGATCTGATGGTTTTATAAACAGCTCTTCCCCCTTCGCTTGGCACTTCTCCTTCCTACTGCCTAGTGAAGAAGGTGCCTTGCTTCCCCTTCACCTTCTGCCATGATTGAAAGTTTCCTGATACCTCCCCAGCCATGCTGAATTGTGAGTCAATTAAACCTCTTTGCTTTATAAATGTTTTTAAAAAGGAAGAAATAAAAAGACAGTTATTTACAGTTATTTAATGACTCTGGGATTTCTGTTTTCTGACTAAGAAAATTGACATTGTGTTATCTATGTTTAATTCAAAGGCAACTTATCTGTATCATTATTAAGGAAATAATTATTCTTGGAAAAAGAAGATGCAAGAATTATGATGTCTGTTAGCATTTAATATAATCTGAGAACTTTTTGTTCTTGGATTTTTTTAAAAAATGGCATTGAAACACCTGGATTTCCACACATCCCAGCTCTGTCCCTGTCTAGCCAAGTGACCCTGGGCCCTTCCTATGTACGTCCCTGGCACATACAAGTTTTCAGTAAATATTAGCAGCTTTTATCCTTATTTTCATTTTTCTCAAATGTCAAATTTGTTCTGACATTGTGGCCTTCTTAAAGAGAAAGACTCTGAATGCCGAAGCAAAACCAGAAGCTACCACACAATACCAGGTATTGTACAATTTAAAAGCAACTGGTTAGAAGAGGAAAATCCATGTAAAATGGTAGTTAACTTTGGCACCTGTAGCCCTCTTTATTTTCCCGTCCCTTTACATACTTCTGGGCAGGGACCCTTGGTAGAGGGCCAGAGTGGGGGCGCTGGTTTCAGTGGGGGACTGACAATTAGAACAGCATATTAAATTAAACAAGGACATGGGTTGTTTGAGTGGATAACGAAAACCAAAAACTGACATGCAAAGCTGCCTATTACACACTGGTGGTGCAAGACAATTTCATGTTTCAGGGAAATAAAGTCAGGGCTGGACCGGTGGCTCACACCTGTAATCTCAGCACTTTGGGAGGCCAAGGTGGGAGGACTGCTTGAGCCCAGGAGTTCGAGACCAGCCTGGGCAACATAGCGAAACCTCTTCTCTACTAAAAATAAAATTTTAAAAAATCATCCAGGTTTGGTGGTGCAGGCCTGTGGTCCTGAGGTGGGAGGATCACTTGAGCAGGCAGTTTGAGGCTACAGTGAGCCATGCTCTCGCCACCACACTCCAGCCTGGGTGACAGAGCTAGACCCTGTCACAAACAAACAAGCAAATAAATGAGGGGCTTAATTTCTCCTTTGAAAATAAAGAAAAAGATTTCTCTTCCTTTCATCTCTTTTCTCAGGACATTTTTCCTTCAATGGAAATCACATATACAATGACTTCAATGTTTAGCCTATGCTTTGAGTTTTTAATCTATGTTTCTCTAATGTATAACATAGTTCAGATTTAGGAAAAAGATTAAAAATGTTGAGCTGAATTCTGAAAACAATGTTCACTTTTCAGTGATTATCTCACATTATGCATTAAGTATTTGCTGGTTAAATTAATATCTCACTGGGGTGAAAAAACTTTCTCCTTTGAAACCTGAACAGATCATAAAACTTGAATCTACAATAATAAAAAGTTTGTTAAATATTTAAAAACTCAATGTTCATTATTAATTTTCTGCTTTACTTGACTAGTGTGGATCCTAATGAGATAAACTGATGTAGAAGTGTGTCATATGCTCTTCAATAATTTTTGTAATTACTTCAGTTATAATTAATGCATCAATAAAATGTGACTGGTAACAATTTGGTATAAGTTGTCAGATATTAACCTAGTATTCATTATGCTTGCATTAATCATGTTATTGTGGATATAAAATATTCTTTTAGAGGTATACATTCATTATTCTGAATGAACTGCAGCACTTTAATAGCTCCATTCTATAAAAGTACATAATTAATAGTTTTTCTTCTCTTGGAATATATATGCACATCAATGAATGTAAATAAATTTTTTATTACATTTGTATCTCTTTAGTCTTAGAGTTGAACTGATGTCATTAGCATTCATTAACTTGTACTGGGTTTTTTATAATGGTCCTGCTGAGAATGAACTTCAGTTCACACATTTTAGATAGAGTTTGTTCATCTTTTATTGAAAGATTATGATTGCTTCCCAAATTTGCTATAGGCATTTCATTATTATTGCAAATAAGCTCAAAGCCATGCTTAAAATAAATTACATGCATGTAGCTTAAATATTTGTATTTTTGTTGTTCATTATTTTCTTGATAATTATAATTAAAAATGATTTTTTAACACATCTATAAGTTGGCAGCTAAACCATCACATAATTTCAACTCTATGTATTTATAAATTTTTATCTCAAATATTTTTGTATCAAAAACTTAACCACAGCTTACATTACATATTTAAATATTATGGACAGATGCAGTGTCTCATGCCTGTAATCTGAACACTTTGGGAGGCCAAGAAGGGCAGATTGCCAAAGCTCAGGAGTTTGAGACCAGCCTGGGCGATATGGTGAAACACTATCTCTACTAAATATAAAAAATTAGCCAGGTGTGTCAGTATGTGCCTGTAGTCCCAGCTACAGACTGATGCAGGAGAATTGCTTGAATCTGGAAGGTGGAGGTCGCAGTGAGCCAAGATCGCACCACTACACTCCAGCAAGACTCTGGCTCCATAAATAAATAAATAAATAAAATTAAACCAAAATATATGAGTATATTTTTACATTTAATATATAGTTACATGGTGGATTAGTATTCTTGGACTGCTGTAACAAAGTAGCACAAATTAGGTTACTTAAAATAACAGAAATTTACTGTTTCATAGATCTGGGGACTAGAAATCTGAAATTGAGGTGTCGGTAAGGTTAATCCTTAAGAGAGCATTGAGGTCCTGCATTATTCCTTTCTTTGCACAATCCCAAGAGAAAAATAATTATTGTCATCTTCATTGTTAGGATAAAGACATTGAAATACAGAGAAGTTAATAGCCTAACTAAGGTCTCATAGCAAAATGAATGATAGAGTCAGGTTTTGAACCCACAATTGGACTCCAGAGTTCACGCTAGAAAGTCAAAATATGAGAAGCAGGAAAGGTGTCAGAATAATATTTAAAGTATGATTATGAAGGTTTGATGTCCTATCAATTAACATTGTTCAGACAGAAAAGGTAAAATATTCTCATCTCAATAGGTACAAAAGCATTGAGAATATAAATTTGGTTTAGCTTTGTGCAGTGGCAGTATCTTAGCCAATGAGGTTTATCCGAGGCGTGATTATTGCTAATTGAAAACTTTTCCCAATACCCCACCATGACGACTTGAAATATAGTCGGCGTTGGCAACTTTTGGCAGTCTCTACGGAGACTGAATCATAAAAAAAGAAAAAAAAAGAGAATATAAATTTGGTTTTACATGTATTTTGTACATTTTTTATATTTTATATAACATTTTAACCATATATAACATCTTATGTGTATGACACGTGATATACATACATAATACATAAAGAGGCCTAAATTTATATTCTCAATTTTGCATGATTATATGTACATATAAACAACAAATATTTATATTGATAAAGAATACCTGGGTGAAAATGAAGTACAAAAGTAAAATATAGAAACTAAATTTTCTCAAACCATTCAACATGTATCCATCAAGTAGAAATATAATATGTATGGACAATCTTCTGAAAGCAATGAATTTTTGTTTTTGTAATATATAGCAAAGTACTGAAGTTGTTACTTCAAAGCAATCAAATGGAGGGATTTGAGCTGATATTCTAAAGCAATCAAACGTTTAAAAAAAAAAAGAACCAATGGTCAAATATGTTGTTTCCAAATCTTATGTATATAAATTATTAAGATTAAAAAGAGCTCTCAATAAAGCCTATTAAAATACATTAGTGAGGCCATGCACAATGGCTCACACTTGTAATCTCAGGGCTTTGAGAAGCAGAGACGAGAGAATCTCTTGAGTCCAGGAGTTTGAAACCAGACTGGACAACATACTGAGACCCTGTCTCTACAAAAAATAAAAATAAAAAAACTATATTAGTTCAACAAAGTTTTAAGGTTAGGGAAAATTTTTTTCTAGTAATTTGTTTACTAGTATTTTTGCTATTATATCATTAACACCTTATTATAGTTTGATAATCATTCTAAACAACTAACCCTATATAAGCAAGAAATCAAATCAAAAGAAATTGAAAGACTTTGCAATAATATTGATGACTGAACTGTATTTCACAAGCTCCAGAATCTTAATATTTCTACCTGTAATACTTGTAATGCTATTTTTCCTGTAAGCATATCTCTAATACTTGCATATTCATCTCATTAATCTATGTTCCTTCTTTTAACATACTTTATAAGCTACATTTATCTAAATGCTAATAAATAAAAATGGCAGTTTTTAAAATTATCCAATGGTTTCAATACCAACAATACATTCAAACAAATTTACTAAAAGATGGCAGAATAGAAAGTGTTTTAACATAGGAAGCCTTAAAAAAAACACAAAAATTGCCAATAATGGACAATGTTTACTTTCTTACAAATGCCCTTTTGTTTCTAAACAAAAGCACAATTTGCCTTGTCCCTATAAATGTGTCATCTTAACAGCTCCTGAAGAGCAATAATTCACCCTTTCTTATATAGTGGAAAAAAAGTATTGAAGTCTAATTGAAAGAGGGGAAAACTAGCATAGGTTATATACAAAAGCTCTCCAATGATATTAATGTAGAATCTTAGTCCAATGCTCTATAATATCAGAAACAAGGATAACCACTATTACCATTCCTGTGTGGCGTAAGACAAGATAACATTGTTAATATACTAAGTTAAGAAAAACTAAAAATGTTAATAAAATGTAAAGATAAAGTAAAAGGTCCTCGTCACTTCCCTATGATATGATTATATACATAGAAAATGGACACATTAACAAATTGCTAACATTAAAAATGAAACTTATCAGACATAAAAATCAACTGCATTTCTGCACACCATATATAATCAATCAAACATATAGTAGAAAATAAGATAGTATTTGCAAAAGTAACAAAATTATAAAGATCTGTTAAAAAGCATAAAGAACACCAAAAAAATGGAATGCCACACTTTGGCTTTGAATGAAATAATTCAACATTTTAAAATTTCAGTAACTGATTTTTTTCAAAATTGATTATTTTTTTTTTCAAAAATTCAGTGCTGACAATGTAAATCTCTGAATATGTTTCTTCTAAAGCTTGACAAATCCTATTTATAAATGTGTTCTGTAAGGATACATTCTATAAGTAGTTAAATCAACTAAACAAGGAAACTAAAACAGCTTTCCCACTGCCTGAGGACATTTTTAGATCATATCTCCTGTGATGGTTAATACTGAGTGTCACCTCGACCGGATGAAGAATGCAAAGTATCATTCCTGGGTGTGTCAGTGAGAGTGGTGCCAAAGGAGATTAACACATTTGAGTCTGTGGATTGGGAAGACAGACCCACCCTCAATCTGGATGGGCACCATCTAATCAGCTGCCAGTGCAGCTAGCATAAAGCAGGAACAAGAAGCTGGAAAGAGCAGACTGGTTGAATCTTCTGGCCTTCATCATTCCCCCGTGTTGGATGCTTCCTGATCTTGAACATCAGATTTAAAGTTCTGCAGTTTCTGGACCTTGGACTTAACACCAGTGATTTTCCAGGGGCTCTCAGTCTTCGCCACAGACTGAAGGCTGTACTATTTGGCTTTTCTGCTTTTGAGGTTTTGGGTCTCATACTGGCTTCCTTGCTCTTCAGCTTGCAGGTGGTCTATTCTGAGACTTCACCTTGTGATTGTGTGAGTCAATACTTCTTAATAAACTCCCGTTAGTATGTACAGCTATCCTATTAGTTCTGTCTCTCTTGAGAACCCTGACTAATACACTTCCCCATTTCCTGTTGTTATATATAATCATGTGACTAAGTGTAGCCAATAAAATGAGAACAAAAGTGACATATTGCCACTTTGGGGCTCTAGCAGCTGATTGTCAGTACATTAGTCGCTGGCATTCTTTTCCCTTGCCATGGTGATGTGGGAGCACCGGCTCAGGTTGACAGTACTACAAAATGGTAGCATGTTATCCATCATTGTCACTTCCAATTCACAGAAAGAAAGAGCCCCTCTGAATTGAAGGGTGGGTATGCCTCATCAACAAAACTAAACCATTGTTTTTCTAGCACTGAAAGATCCGACAATTGTTTGCTACCACAGTGTAACTTAAGCTACTCAACAAGTGGATTTCTTCAAATTTTAGGAGATTTCTTTAAATTTGTGGAGAATTTCCAACAAGAGGCCTAGGTATACTATAAAATAATAAGGAACAGTAAGATGAGGCAAAAATATTAATGGGAAAAGTAAAACCCTCGGAAAGAGTCCAAGGTACACATAGACATTTCATAGGTGGTAAAATTAGCAGCAACAGTAAATGAGGAAGTGAGATGCTTTTTCAGTAGATGTCTCACTTAATTGAGAATATTAAAATTGAAGCCTGTCTTACACCATGACTAAAAGTGGATTTGAAGTGCATTATAGTATGAATGTGAAAGGTAAAACTACATATTGATTAGGAGAAAATATAGAGAAGAGGAAGAGGTATCTGCAGCTTGGAGGAGAGAAATCCTAAAAAAAAAAGAAAAGAAAAAGACCCAAATAACCCAAACTGATTATTTTGATTCCATCAAGAAAGGACTTCACTTAAACAAAAGACACCCAAGAAAAGTTAGCAGAGAGATAATAGGTTGGGAAAAAAAATACTTACAGTATCAGAAATTTCAAGGGATTAATTTTTAGAATAAAAAGAACCTTTTATATCAACTTGCAAAATATAGAAAACTGAAAGAAAAACATGACAGATTATAAAAAGGCAACTACAACTACATGATCAATAAGTATATGATAAGATGTGAAAATTTGATGAGACAATGCAAATGAAATAATCAATAAGAGAAGCTTTAGGTTGACAAAATTTAGAAAGTTGGACAAAGCCATATGTTGGAAAATAAATTAAGGAAAACAGCAAAACTTGTATACTATTGATAGAAGTACTTGTATACTATTGATAAAAGTATAATGTGAAGATGATCTGGAGAAAATATGATAGTACTTACAAAATTTAAATAATTTTATACCCAATGACACGTCTATATCTTGAGGTGTAGTCAAGGGTCCCTGAGGAAACATGAATGAGTGTTTCCTCCATGATTATTTGTGGTGGAAGGAATTACAAGACCTTAGCATTCTGGGAACATACCTCTGGGGAGAGGATAAAAAAGTAGGCTAAAGAGATAGTGTAGATTATTACTTAGCAATTAAAAACTGCAAACTCAGTATGTGTCCAGTGACATAATTAGACAATAAAAATCACTCCTCATTGAAAGAAACGAAAGAAGGTATTTTGCACAATATTATTATACAAGTTCATAAGGCATAACTACTGTATATTTGGTAGCAACTGAATTTATAATGATAGTAGGAGTATTAAGATTGTAAAATAGGGATTAAAATTTTTAAAAATTAAAAGGCTTTACAGGATCCAACAATGATTACATGCCATAAATTACCTTGTGCAATAATTCCTAAAATCCATGAATGTTTTATATTTGAACAATTTCTCCATTTAATAATATAAATTTTCATAACAGAAGCAAAAAGCTAGAACATTGGATACATTCATGTAGTTTAAACTTGAGTAGACACAGGCCCAAATTAGACCTAACATTGGTAGATCAAGCATTGACTGATGATTTTACACTATCCTTGTATGTCAGCAAGTTACCAAACCAAAAAGGCAACTTGATCAATCTTACAATACAATAAATCCAAAGTCATTGATAAGCAGTCTTTGAAAAGAAAACTTGAATGTGCTGTTAATATTGAGTGCCAACATGATGGGATTAAAGAATGCAAAGGCTTTATAGGACCCAACAATGATTACATGCCAAAATTACCTTGTGGAATCATAAGGTAGGCATTAAATAAAAATATGCATTCACCAAATGAGTGAAGATAGACATAAAATAAAAATACACATTCACCAAATGAGAAGGGGATTAGTGGTTCTAAGAATCATGGTAGTGAGTAATGGACTTTCACATGAGCACCACTTCAACCATTCTGTTTACTGGTACAAGGCTGTATTTTACCCAAACCATTTTACATAAGCAAACAATACAATCCAGAATAGTTGACTTCTTGTGGTGCCAGCATTCTCCATGGATTCTCTCCACTACTAATTCAATATTGTTTCTTCTCCATCCACTGGATTACTCAGAGATTTCAGAGATAAATCTATAGCTCTATGTCATGACCAGTGGAAGATACCAGATTAAAGTAACTAAAATCTGTTTCCCATAGCTTTAAAAAATTTCTTGAGCTAGCTTTACACACATAATTTCCCAAATCAAAGTGACTGTAACATAAGATGGGTCAGTCTTTTCTGTGCCTTCTGTGCCCACCCCAGGCTGCTAACACAGTGCACAAGTGATGTGAATCCTGATTTCAATTCTTACCTACCTCCACTTTTTGCTGCAGAACCTTAGGTTATTCCCCAGTTTCCCTGCATTGTACCAGTAAAATAAAATCCCACCATGCGGCACAAAGGCTGTCTAATCTTCTCCTCCTGAGAGGCTCATATATCACAGCTGTTGTGTTAGTTTTCATCCTTCAAGAGGCTGGCCTGAAGCTGGGCATAAATGTGTCAGAGGATTACCAGAGAATAAAAATTCTGTAGGGAAATGGCAAAGGAATCAATGGAGGCTGAAGAGCTGTCTGACCACTAAGGTCAGGTCTGAACACGATGAAGGGAAGGTGAAATAATTTTGAAAGAAAGCCTTATAGACATACATTGCAATCTATTGATAAATGATATTTGCAGACAGGAATGGAAAACATATACCCAGAAAGTGAGATACTTAACCTAATTGTCTCTAAAAATTTTATAATCATGAGTTAAATATATGTCATTTTTATTCATTGCCTTTATGTGATCAATAAATCTTTTACAAACCCAACTACTCATTTCTTTCCTATTCATACTTTGCCTGTTTCAATGTGTATGGAATGAGCCATGTAAAGCTGTCACCATCAATGTTTTATATTAATCTGATAATATTAAATATTTTTAACTTAAAAAAAAAAACCTTTTGGTATTTTTTCCCCATACCTAGACAGGAATGGCAAACCTATAACCAGAATAGGTATCCATTCTTGTGAGACTGATCCAAGGACCCCAGGAAGAAAGGGACACAATTTAGTCAATCTACTACAAAGTGGATGCTTGCTATTCAAAGGCATAGAGCTATAAAAAAGACCCAGTGTTGGTCTCCATGTCGATCAGTTGGACATTCAAAGACAGCAGTATCTATATCAGCCTTGGTAAGTGAGAGTCCCTGTCACTGAGCCCATGCATCACTCCCATCTCTGCTAGCATGGAAACTCCACTTGTGAATCCACAGCACCAATCTGGGGGCATCTTATAACAAAGGCTAGCAAACGCCCACTGGCCACATCCTTTGTCCACTTGGTTGCTAAATGCCTCTTCCATTGTAGACATTTTCTCACAGGTGATAAACTATGACTATATTAGTTTTCTAATGCTCCTCTGAAAAATTACCATAAAATTAGTGACTTCAAACAAATTTACTCCTACACTTTGGGGAAGCGTGAGAAATCTGACATGTATCTTAGAAAGCTCTTACAAAGTGTTGCTAGGGCTAGTTCCTACTGGAGGCTCTAAAGGAGAAGCAGTTTCCTCTTTTCCAGCTTCTGGCTGTATTCCTTCTGTTCCTTGCTCCGTGGTCCTTTCCTCCACCTTCAAAGCCAGCAACTTGGTATCTTCCAGCATGTCTCTTTTTCACTGTCCTATTGCCTACTCCTCTTCTGTAAGCAAATCTCTTTTTGTCCTCCTCTTATAAGGACACTTGTGGTTGCATTTAGGGTCTACTGGATAATTAAGGATAATCTTCCTATTTCAAAATCCTTAACTTAAACCTGGGAAAGTCACTTTTGTCATATAAAATAACAATTAGAGGTTACAGACTCTCAGAACATTGTTATATTTGGCAGCCATTTTCCTGTCTAACACAGTGGCACAAATTTGTTCCACTTTGCATGCATTACCGTGTTCATTCAAATGCCTCTACACCAGACCTCCAGACTCTTACATTCCAAGCCCCTGAGTAGGCAGCCAGGTCATTGGCCACTGCTCAGAAAACTGCATGCATTCTCACCTCAGGTCACTTTTCCTTCCCCATCTAAACAGTGAGCAAGAGCACTGCTTTACACATCCAGCATGGAGAAGGCTTTTCTTCTCCATTGTGTTTTAAAGCCATACCCAAATGTGGCTGTAATATTGACTGCATTCAGTTTATAGCCATGAATCAAACTGACCCATCTACAAACTGAGTTTCTTTTTTCTCTCTTCTTTCACCTTGTTGTGAAACAACAACAACAAAACCTACATATAGACGTAAGTACAAGGTGGAGAAGAGAATCAGGGAAATTCTGGGGAGTGGCATGAAGGTCTGGGCCATGTAGTCATGAGATTTACTCATACCAGTGCTCCTGCCAGAGCTCCATCTCAGAGACATCATTTCTTCATGTCTATGTTATGCGGGATTGCTGTGGGGCATAGGCAGCTTTTGAGCTGGTGAGTCAGCCAGAACTCAACACATAAGGGGCAGATCCAGATCCATTGTCATTTGGTGATCAGCGACCAAGCATTCTGTCTCTACCAGGGCCCTTTGACATGCCAGGAGCCATTATTTAACAGGTGTATAATGCTCTGCTGAAGATGGCATGACCATGCTCCAGTGTTCTTAGGGCTTGGATAGTAATTCCCCCATGAAGGCTTGGTGTGACACCCAAACAGCATCTTTGTCCACCACTGTCATCTCCAACACCCTCAGTTCTGCCAGGCTAAGAGCCAGGGCTGTGTACACCAAACTAGGGACCTGTGGGAGTCCTTTCCTACTGAAGCCTTCATTCACCACTAGCTGAATTCCATGTCACTTTATTTCTGCGATGTACAATATTCCTCTGTGTGAAATATTTCACCCCAAAAGGCCTGCCTGGTTCTGTGCTTCCATATTTTTATGTGACCAGGAATACAAGATCCCACCATTTCTTCCTTTTAGAGGCTATCTTGGCATGCCCCTGACCATTGAACTTTTTACAAACTTCACCGAAAGGATAGGTCCATAAATCCTTATGTATCTCCCATCCACTGCAGCACAAGGACACCAGGATACTAGCCAATATCCTCAGGGGCATCCCATATTTTTGGGTTTCAGGTTTTCTCAGTCAGAATCCTGAACTTAGAAAACAGATCTGTCTTGGCCAAGCCTTTAAACATCTCTGCAGCTCTTCATCTCCTTCAAATATTGTATTTGTTCCTCAGTGGTTTCCACCATTGCACCGCAGGAGATACAGATGTAATTGCATGTTACTGAAGAAACCCTCTGAGTCTTACATTTAGTTGTTCACTGCTTTTTAATGGCTCTCAGGATTTTGTTAGTCCTAGTAGAATATCAATACAACTTAAGCAGAATCCAAGCACCTTTACAGTTTTTGTAGGATTTGTTCCTCCCTATCTTTTATTCATTGCACCAGCAAGAGCCCTCCTCTCCACTGGGTTATTTCCCCAAGTCACCTCCAGTGGCCCCTTTAGCAAATAGATAACAAATAGGCTATGGATTTCCTTTGTCTTCTATACCACTCAGAATGGTGTGTGCTTTCTATTTTGCTTGTTTTGTTTTTCCCGCCAGCCATCAGTGAGTGTGTTCGTCCACTTTGCATTGCTAAAAAGGAATACGTGAGGCTGGGATATGAAATCAATGTGCAGAAATCACAAGCATTCCTATACACCAATAACAGACACAGAGCCAAATCAAGAGCAAACTCCCTTTCACAATTGCTACAAGAAGAATAAAATACCTAGGAATACAACTGACAAAGGAGGTAAAGGACTTCTTCAAGGAGAACTATAAACTACTGCTCAAGGAAATAAGAGAAGACACAAACAGATGGAAAATCATTCCATGCTCATGGTTAGGAAGAATCAATATTGTGAAAATGGCCATACTGTCCAAAGTAATTTATAGATTTAATGCTATTACCATCAAACTACCAATGACCTTCTTCACAGAACTGGAAAAAACCACCTTAAATGGAACTAAAAAAGAGTCCACATAGCCAAGACAATCCTAAGCAAAAAGAACAAACCTGGCGGCATCACACTGCTGGACTTCAAGCTATGCTACAAGGCAACAGTAATCAAAACAGCATGGTACTGGTATCAAAACAGAGACATAGACCAATGGAACAGACCAGAGTCCTCTGGAGCAACACCACACATCTACAACCATCTGATCTTTGACAAACCTGACAAAAACAAGAAATGGAGAAAGGATCCCCCTGTTTAATAAACAGTGTTGGGAAAAATGGCTAGCAATGTGCGGAAAGCAGAAACTGGACCCCTTCCTGACACCTTACACTAAAATTGACTCCAGGTGGATTAAGAACTTTAACATAAGACCTAACACCATAAAAACACTAGAAGAAAACTTAGGCAAAACCATTGAGGACATAGGCATAGGCAAGGACTTCATGACTAAAATACCAAAAGCAATGGCAACAAAAGACAAAATAGACAAAGGGAATCTAATTAAACTTCAGAGCTTCTGTACAGCAAAAGAAACAATCAGAGAGAACCGGCAACCAACAGAATGGGAAAAAATTTTTGCAATCTACTCATCTGACAAAGGGCTAATATCCAGAATCTATAAAAAACTAAAACAGATTTACAAGAAAAAAACAAACAAACCCATCCAAAAGTGGGTGAAGGATATCAACAGACACTTTTCAAAAGAAGACACATATGAGGCCAACAAACATATGAAATAATGTTCATCATCACTGGTCATTAGAGAAATGCAAATCAAAACCACACTGAGATACCATCTCATGCCTGTTAGAATGGTGATCATTAAAAAATCTGGAGACAACAGATGTTGGAGAGGATGTGGAGAAATAGGATCACTTTTGTACTGTTGGTGGGAGTGTAAATGAATTCAACCATTGTGGAAGACAGTGTGACGATTCCTCAAGGACCTAGAAATAGAAATTCCATTTGACCCCACAATCCCATTACTGGGCATATACCCAAACGACTATAAATCTTTCTATTATAAAGACATATGCACACGCACGTTCATCAAAGTACTGTTTACAATAGCAAAGACCTGGAACCAACCCAAATGCCCATGAATGATAGACTAGACAAAGAAAATGAGGCACATATACACCATGGAATACTATGCAGCCATAAAATATGATGAGTTCCTGTCCTTTGTAGGGACATGGATGAACCTAGAAACCATCATTCTCAGCAAACTGACACAAGACCAGAAAATCAAACATCGCATGTCCTCACTCATAGGCTGATGTTGAACAATGAGAACACTTGGACACAAAGAGTGGATCATCACACACTGGAGTTCATGGGGGGGGGGGTCTATGGGAGGGATAGAGGGAGGGAGGGTGGAGGAGGGATAATGTGGGGGAGACATGTCAGGTATAGGTGATGGGGGGGATGGTGGCAACAAACCACCTTGCCATGAATGTACCTATGCAACGGTCTTGCATGATCTGCACATGTATCCCAGAATCTAAAGTACAATTTAAAAAAAAGAAGTTTATTTGGCTCACAGTTCTGCAGGTTGTACACAAATAGCGCCAGCATCTACTCGAACTCAGGCATCTTTTACACATGGCAGAAGGTGGAAGGGGAGCAGGTGTGTCACATGGCAAGTGAGGGAGCAAGAGAGATGTCAGGTTCCTTTAAACAACCAACTCAAGTGAGCTAATAGAATGAGAATTCACTTGTTAACATGGGGAAGGCACAAAGACATTCATGAGGGATCCACCCCAATGGCCAAAGCAGCACCCGCCAGCCCCCCACCTCCACAATTGGGGATTGAATTTAAACATGAAATTTGGAAGGGACAAATATCCAAACCATATAGTCAGCCAGTTCTAGTACCTACCCACACTGCCTGTGTTCCAGAACCACCCTAGCGATTTACAAGGAAAATAGCTGTGAGAAAAAATGGAAAGGGAATCCAGAAGAGACTAAAGAGCCATTCAACAGAAATGAAAATCTGCTCCTTGTGAAAGAGACAGGGAAAGAGAAGATTCATAGAAAGAGACGTAGACTCCAGTGCATTTCTAAGAAAGTTCAGCCAAGCTCAAAGGCAAGTCCTTGAGCTAGAGTCACTTGTCAGAGGAGTTTCTGTCTCACAGGAATGGATCTTTCTTAATAACAAGACTCTGCTCCTTCAGTGATCAAGAACATTGTGTTGGAAGTGTGGCTACTTCGTAAGCCTAGTGGTGGATTCAGAGATGTCAGTTACATCAGTTAATAAAGTCATAAGTCAATTAAGGAGATCTGAGAGGCCAATATTAATGGTTAACACAACAGCAACTTCAAAAGAGCACTCTGTGGAAAACATGCAGCAGCTACAGAATTGCTTTGTGTCTCATTTTTTTCTGAACAAAGAAGGGTTTTGAAGATGTAGGTTTCTTGCTCATGGGCCCCACAATGTTATATTCTGTTCCTGCAGCTGCACAAACTGCTTCCCTCTTCTTTATTGCGAAGCAATCTTCTTGAAAACAGATGTGTCAGGAAGGAATGAAAACTCTCTCTTCTATTCAAAGTTGCATTTGTAAGAGATTCATGTTCAGTGTAATCTTAAGAATTCATTTTTCCTTTTTAAAGTTTTAACTTTTAATTACACCATTCCAAGGACAAGTGAGAAGGAATTTCTCATGGAACTACCATTTTCTGTCCACAGGCCATTTTTATTTACCCCTCAATCCCCATCAGTCTGGTTCAATTCTTTTATGCATGTGCACTCACACAGAGCAGTAGAAGAATATAAAGGGATGTGATTATGAAATACATTGCCACAAAGCTGCAATAAATTATTCCTCTCTCCCCGTCACTTTGCCTACACTTTGCAAAATTGGGCTGAATAATATTAGAGATGTGGAGTTCTATGCTCTACTAATTTACATAATACCTTGTTTCTCTGCCTCTCCTAGTCACTTTGCCCACATTTTGCAAAATTGGGCTGAATAGTATAAGAGATGTGGAGTTCTATGCTCTACTAATGTGTATAATACCTTGTTTCTATCTTTTCTACATTTTCCGTCTACTTAGTACCCTTGCCTTCTACTTAGGTCTACTGTTATTAGTAGGGAATTAACAAGAACTTTTGTAACTTTTTAGGTTAACTTAAAGTAATTTTATAGAACACTGACTGAATAGTCATCTAAGTAAAATTCGAGGATGTGACTGATTTTCCTTCTTAACACTCCTGACAAGTATATACTCACACTCATAACTGGAGGTTGTCCTTCAAATAGCATATACTTATTACCACTCTTTATTCACTCTTTTCATTACCGTGAATGATAATCCTTCCCAGGTCTTGAGGCATAGAGCAACAACATAGGGCCAAATCAAAAACAAGTGGAATTATTCTTCACAATTCCTCCATTTCCTCACCCAGCCATGCTCCATTGACTTGATGCAGGCTTCCCCAACTTCATTGCTTTTCTGAACCCAGCTCCCTGACATCCACGTCATATCCACAGACTTTCCTGCAGATTTCCAGAACATCCTCATGAAATTACTTCAGTTTTCCTCTGCTATTATTCATCAGAGCCTCTTCATTACAAGCTGAGGAGGACAAGCCTCTATGTCGAGGTGACCTAAAAACAGAGCCCTGAAGGAAGTTAAGATACCACATAGCTGTTATGGCAATTGTTTGGGAAGATGTCCTAACTCTCCTCTTCCATCCACCTGTCTGTGAAATTGACATTCCAGATCTTCCCATAAATAGGTAGCATCTATTTTCCTATTTTTTGTCACTTACTTTGAAAAATAAAATACAACCAGGTAATATTGTGGCAGTTTAGAGCCCAAGCTTTAGAAGTCTTCTATAATTTTACTCTCTCTCTCTCTTTTTCTCTCTCTCTCTTTTCTCTCTCTCTCTCTCTCTGTCTCTCTTCTCTCTCTCTGTCTTTCTGTCTCTCTCTCTCTCTCCTCTATCTCTCCTCTCTCTCTGAAATTTTAACAAGAGTCCTTGTGAACAAGCCTCAGATTGCCTGCTGGCGAATGAAAAGCCATGTGCATTAAAATTAATAGATCCTAATGATATCTTTCTAGATTATCCATCCCGATTCCCAGCACACTCTGGCAGCTGAATGCAGCACATGAGTAAATTTAACTGAGAACAGAAGAATCACGTAGCTGAACCCCTGCCAAATTTTTGATATGCATAATTGTGAGTTAGTAGATGGATTTTTTTTAACATCATATTTTAGAATGCTTTGTTACACAACAGAGCTAACTGATACACTGTGGGAAGAAACTTTCAGACAAAAGTTATATCAAAGGTCTTAAAATAGTAGTGTTTTGGTGAGATAGAAAAGAGTTTATAGTAAGACTTTTGGATTTTATTCAGTATGTCACTGGAGATTTTTGAGCTAAGTAGTGGGTCAATGTGCAAAACTGTAATTTTAAATCACCAGGAAATTGAACTACTGTCATTGATGAAGAGAAACTATAACTATAAGTTTTTGATCAGAGAATAGAAAATATTTACATGGATATAGTAGACAGTATAGTAGTATATGAAGATATCTGTTATATATTCTAATGATTTAATAAATATCCATGTTTTATTCACTTTTTAAGCACAGTCTTATAAATATTTTCTCCCTTATGAAGCATATTTATGTGAAAGACAAGCTCTATAAACCAGAGTAGAATTCCACCTCTCATTATTTTTCACATTCTTGCTATTTAAAGAAGCATAATAAAATGGGACATTGACAAATGCTTTGAGTCAAACAACTTAAATACACTTTCTAAACAGATGCCTCTTTATATCAACTAAATGTGCAGTTTTCTTTCAAGAATCTTTCAAAGAAAAATTGATGTACAAAAATAATTTCTTACACATTCACATAAATTGTCCATTATATAAAATTAGTAAAATTTTCTGCTCAGTGGAATAAAATAACAATGTATGTGATGTATAACAGGAACCATAAACACTACCAAAAATCAATGTAATAAATGCCGGATAGCAAAATAATGGCCCATTTATAAGTAGATTCTTGAACATTTATCACAAAAAAAGCTAAATCTATCTCTTTAAGGTGTTTTAGAATAGAAAAATAAAGTTTATTTTCTGTCAAAAAGCTGATGTTTATTACAATGCTTTGGAAATTTATCTTAGCAAAAATAGAAGACTTAAACCTCAGTTTGAAAATACAATATTTTAAAACAGGCCAAATTACTAAATATGTTTAAATATATTTCATCCCTACAAAATACATTTTTATTACAATAATAATTTATTCATTTTTGATAGTGATGAGTTTATATAGTAACTCAGAAGTTTCAAGCCAGTATTCTAATAACACAGTAGTCAATGAATTCATAGGCAAAAGGTCATAGAAAATGACTTTTTATTTCAGTATGAAATGCAAACATGGTCTTTAAATATTAGAAAAATTTTGTGACTTCATAACATAAAATCAGATAGTCACTGAGTGCCTAACATAAAAAGCACTCTCAAATTACTTAATGAATACAATGTGCATTATTCGGGTAATGAAGGCATGAAACACCTAGACTTCACCACTATGCAATATGCCCACGTAACAAAATTGCACTTGTACCCCTTAAATATATAAAAATAAATAAACAAAAAATAAATAAAAAGCATTCTCAGACTAAGCAAAACTGCTAAGGTTTTAGTACAGAATAATTTAAATTAATATTAGCAAACAACTTTTTTATTACACTTTTGTCAAGTCAAAACACATTTTAAGAAATAAACTATTATATTCTATTATCTTTTTAATGAACCGTAAAGTTTAGATGAACTATAGTGTTCATCTACGCAATAAACAAAGCAGAATTTCTAGTTTACCTGGAATGTATAATCACATGACTGGCTTCAGGCCAATAGAATGTGTGTCCATTCCGACTATAATAGTCCTTTTTCATGCTGCTGATAAAGACGTACCCAAGACTAGGCAATTTACAAAAGAAAGAGGTTTAATGGACTTACAATTCCACATGGCTGGAGAGGCCTCACTATCATGGCAGAAGGTGAAAGGCATGTCTCACAGGTAGCAGAAGAGAACAGAGCTTGTGCAGGGGAACCCCCCTTATAAAAACCATCAGATCTTGTGCAACTTATTCACTAACATGAGAACAGCATGGGAAAGACTTGCCCCCATGATTCAACTACCTTACAACAGCCCCTTCCACACACAAGGGAATTCAAGATGAGATTTGGGTAGGGATATAGCCAAACCACATCATTTCACCCCAGCCCCTCTCAAATTTCATGCCCTCATAGTTCAAAACCAAACATGCCTTCCCAACAGTCCCCCAAAGTCTTAACTTATTTTAGAATTAACTCAAAAGTCCATAGTCCAAAGTCTCATCTGAGGCAAGGCAAGTCCCTCCTTCTTATGAGCTTTTAAAATCAAAGGCAAGTAAGTTACTTCCTAGATAAAATTGGGATATAGACATTGGGTAAATATGTCCATTTGAAATGGGAGAAATTGACCCAAAAAAGGGTCCACAGGCCCCAGGTGAGTCTGAAATCCAGTGAGGTAGTCAAATCTTAAAGCACCAAAATGATCTCCTTTGACTTAAGGTCTCACATCCAGGTCATGCTGATGTAAGAGGTGGGTTCCCATGGTCTTGTGCAGCTCTGTCCCTGTGGCTTGCAGGGTACAGCCTCCCTCCTGGATGCCTTCACAGGCTGGCATTGAGTGTCTGTGGTTTTTTCAGGTGCATGCTGCAAGCTGTTGGTAGATCTGCCATTCTGGGTCTGGAAGACAGCAGCCCTCTTCTCACAGCCTCACTAGACAGTGCTCCAGTAGGGAAACTGTGGGGGCTCTGACTTCACATTTCCCTTCCACACTGCCCGAGCAGAGGTTCTCCATGAAGGCACCACCCCTGAGGCAAACTTCTGCCTGGGCATCTAGGCATTTTCATACATCTTCTGAAATCTAGGTGGACATTTATGAACCTCAGTTCTTGACTTCTGTGCACTCACAGGCACAACACCATATGGAAGCTGCCAAGACTTGGGGCTTGCACCGTCTGAAGCTACACCACCTCAAGCTCTATATTAGCTCCTTTCAGCCGTGGCTGGAGCAGCTAAGATGCAGAACACCAAATCCTTAAGCTGCACATATCATGGGGACCCAGGGCCCAGCCCAATAAACCACTTTTTCCTCCTTGTCCCCAGACTGTGATTGCAGTGGCTACTGTGAAGACCTCTGACAGGCTCTGTAGACATTTTCCCAATTGTCTTGGGGGATTAACATTAAGCTCCTCTTTACTTATGCAAATATCTGCAGCCAGCTTGAATTTCTCCTCAGAAAATGGTGTCTTCTTTTCTATCATATTGTCAGGCTGCAACTTTTTCCAAACTTTTATGCTCTGTTTCCTTTATAAAACTGAATGCCTTTAACAGCACCCAAGTCATTTCTTGAATGCTTTGTTTCTTAGGAATTTCTTCCACCAGATATTCTAAGTCATCTTCTCAAGTTCAAAGTTCCACAAATCTCTATAGCAAGGGCAAAATGCCTCCAGTTTCTGCCAAAACATAACAAGAATCACCTTCGCTCCAGTTCCCAACAAGGTCCTCATGTCCATCTGAGACCACCTCAACCTGGATTTTGTTGTCTACATCACTATCAGCATTTTGGGTAAAGTCATTCAACAAGTCTCTACGAAGTTCCAAACTTTCCCACATTTTCCTGTCTTCTTATGAGCCCTCCATACTGTTCCAAACCCTGCCTATTACCCAGTCCCAAAGTCACTTCTACATTTTCAGGTATCTTTTCAGTAGCACCTCACTATGCTGTTACCAGTTTACTGTATTATTCTGTTTTCATGCTACCAGTAAAGACGTACCCAAGGTTGTGCAATTTTCAAAAGAAAGAGGTTTAATGGACTTACAGTTCCACATGACTGAGGAGGTCTCACAATCATGGCAGAAGGTGAAAGACATGTCTTACAAGGCAGCAGACAAGAGAAGAGAGCTTGTGCAGGGAAACTCCACCTTATAAAACCATCATATCTTGTGAGATTCATTCACTATCACAAGAATAGCATGAGAAAAACCTGCCCCCATTATTCAACTACCCCTTCACCAGCTCCCCTCCTGCAACACATGGGAATTTAAGATTAGATTTGGGTGGGGACACAGCCAAACCAATATACCCTATGAAATACTCCCATGGATAACACTGTTTTTTGTCTCCTACACTTGTCAGATGCGTATGAACACAGTGGTCTTGTGGCCATAAATTGAAGATAGCAGAGGCACGGAAGAAGGAGGAGGAGGAGAGGAAGAAGAAGAAGAAGAAAAGAAGGAGAAGAAGAAGAGAAGGAAGAGGAAGAAGAAGAAGGGGAAGAGAAGGAGGAGGATGAGGAGGAAGAGGAAGAAAGAAGGAAGAAGAAGTAGGAGGAGAGGAGAAGGAGGAGAATGAGAAGAAGGAGAAGAAGGAGGAGGAGGAGGAGAAGAAGAAGAAGAATCATCATCATCATCATCATCCTGGAGTCCTACATCTACCACTTGGGGAAGTACTGCCCACTGATAATGAATACATACTTGGAGTTCCATAACAGATAATCTGATTTGAATCTTGCCTCATACATTTCAAGGTGTGCTTTTTCTGGCACTAACATATGAAGTATGTTTTATTGAGGAAAAGAGACATTTGTGATTTCTAAGAAGAAATATATCATTATTAATCATTGACATCATGCCAACTACATAAATTTAAAATAGGTAGATGTTATAACAACATAGGATGTATCTCAGATATTTGATGCCGATTAAAATAGCAAATTCAGACAGATCCTTATACATATAAACTTATTTCTGCAAATTTAAAATATAAAATGTAAATTAGTTATCTGAGAATTTTCATAACTTGTTTTAGGACCCATAAATGTATGTGTGTGTGTGTGTGTGTGTGTGTGTGTGTGTATGTGTGTAAGAGCAGATATAACTTGGTTAAGATTCTTCTGTTGACTTAAATAAGATTTGGATTTTCTCTATACAAATTAAACATATCCATAATTCCCTACTCTGCCTAATAAAACCATTTGAGAGAATAAAAATTCATCTAGATAAATTAGAAAATCTTATGTCAATTATACATAATTTCAATTTATCACTTCACTTTGACTGTCATATATCTGGATTCCTATTTAGGGAAAAAGAATCAGGCTGGCAAGACCAAGGGAAAGCAAAGAGAAAAGGACATAAACTATAGGTTTGCCTTTCTTCATGGTCCAGGACGTATAATCCTCCTGCACAGGTAATGTATATAACTTACAATCTTCCCACACCCAGCTTATCATCAAATACTTCAATTTATCATCAAATGCCTTGGCTGATAGAAAAATGCAAGTTGGCTCCCTGCAACCTTGGCATTGTCAGTGCTGCATGTAGCTCTTCAGTGCAAGTTACAGCCTATAAAATGCCCAACAAGCCTTTGTTTCCTGGCAGACAGCTCCTCTTCTGCTGACCTACCTGTTGCCTACTAGCAATGTATTTTCAGACTTTCTTTAATAAATCTCTCTTTCTTTATGTACAACTATCTTCACAAATTCTTCTTACTCCCATGCCGCCAGCGCCAAATAGTTGCTGCTCACTCAGAGAATATATGAAATTATTTTGTTCTTAATCAAATAATAAAAACATGTAGTATGAATACACACACACACATACATATGGAGATAGAATATAAATCATACAAACTAGTTCTTTCTTCACCAATATATTTATTGAGATGTAAGGCCTAGTGATAATAAAAGATGAGTATTTGATGTTAAATGTAAATTTTAAATAAATTTTTTAAACATTATCTAAAAAGCAACATGAGGAAAATGGAGGAGAAAAATAACAGCTTTAGTATAGTCACCATTGCAGAAAAAAGTAAATAAAGAAAGAAAAATCAGTTCATAGTTTCTCCTAGACTGAAAAGGAAAGAAGCATAAGCATTCTGAGCAGTGGCATTCTCCCCCTGTGGAATTACAAGCATGTGAAAAGTGTAGGATGACTGCAAGTGCTCTCACCATCATACCTTTACCATAGCTGCTTTTATGCCATTGTGTGACAAAAAGCTCTTGGAAATTTGGCATATGCCACCATTCACATTCACATTTTTGCTATACATGACTTTTCTCCTCAAAACAAGGGAGGGGGAGTATCACACACTGGGGACTGTCAGGGGGAAAAAGGGGAGGGATAGTGGGGGGGTGGGGGAGTTGGGGAGGGATAGCATGGGGAGAAATGCCAGATATAGGTGATGGGGAGGAAGGCAGCAAATCACACTGCCATGTGTGTACCTATGCAACAATCTTCCATGTTCTTCACATGTACCCCCAAACCTAAAATGCAATAAAAAAAAATAAAAATAAAATAAAAAATAAAAAGTAAAGGAAGTCATTTATATTTTATTGTCTATATTTTGTACTAGGTCCAAAGTGAAATTTAGATCAACAGATAGCAACTGCCATCAGCTGTGAAATCCTCTGTGTGGCCTGATGAACAAGCTTCTTTAATGATTACAAAGCATATGGGATCACATAAGCAGTGGTCTAACCACATTCTCTTATTTGCATAGATCGCTGTCTCCTCATGGGAAAATATTTAAACATATCTTCAGCAGAGGTTAGAGAATTGACAAGCATGTCTGATAGACTATGGAATGGAATGTCTTTTGGATGTCATAGAATCATTCTCTGAGATAAAAGCAGCATAAATAAGGAATGTGAGTCAAGAAAGACCAAATTCAGCAGTCTGAGTGAATGTAGAACACTGTGAGACTATACTTTTCCTGAGATTCCCTTCATGGTTGTGTTTGGGACAAGGGGAGGCCTGGATTGTACACAAGAATAGAGAAACTGGCTCCAGTATCCAGAAGGAGGTCTACCCTCCTTCCTTCAATTTCCAGAATCACCTGGGTCTTCTGGGCAGTAATGGCAGCTTGAGCCATTGGAGTCAGGGAAGTGAGCCCTGGGACCTGTCAGTCTTGCTGGATCATTTGCAAGACCAGTGTTGGACCCAGTGACCTATATCTCCAAGGGCAATCTGACCTCCAGTGGTTCCTGCCACAGGCTGGACAGGGTTGAGGTGGCTTCTTCTTACTGTCTGGACAGCTCTTAAAGTGTCCTGATTTGCCATGCTGATGGTAATTAGCGGATGTGCTTTGGGGATTCTGGACTTTACAGGCCTCTGTTCTTTTCCTGTAATTCCTCTGTTTTTCCTGGGCCTCCTCCTGATTCCTATTATAAAGACCAAGGTGGCCACTCTCAGGAGGTTCTCCAGCATACTATCTAGACCTATATCCTGTTTCTGTAATTTTCTTCTAATATCAGGGGTTGTCTGAGTAATAACCTTGTCCTTTAGGATCAGCTGTCCTTCATCTGAGTCAGGAGACATGGAAGTGTGTTTCATAAAGGCCTCTCTCAGCTTTTCCATGAAAACCTTCCATCTGGTCTCTGATCTATTGTGAACAACTTAGAGTAATTAAGAGGTTTGGCCCCAATTTTTTGTAGGCCCTCTAATATGTACATTAAAAAGTGTTTTCCATTCATCTATGAGGTCACTAGGGTCCCAGTCAGGGTTTTCAAGGGGTATTGCCTCTCTCCCTATTGGGAATGGTTGTTTCATAATTTCCTTACTTTCCTTATCTCCTCTTTTTCTTTTTTGCCTGTCATGTTGTTCATCCCTGATATTTTTTGTTGCCTGTAGAACTGTCTCTAAGTGGCTGTTAGGGTTTGGTTTAAGGGTAATATAACAACTTTCCACATGAGCTCATACAACTGGGATAGATTTTTGAAAGCTTCTATATACCTATTGGAGTCATCAGAGAACCTACCCAGGTCTCCTTTGATTGGTCTCAGGTCTTATAATGAGAAGGGAACCTGAACCATTGTGGCACCACATCCATTGGACATTTCTTGTAATGGTAACAGTGAACCTGGGGAAGCGGGGAGTTTTGGAAATGGTGGAACTGGAAAAGTCAGTGGTACAGTTGGAGAAGGGGGCCTCATATAAGGGGGACAAAAGACTGAGACACTCAATAGTTGTCTCAGAGGATTACCCAGGAATTTGTTTTCTTAGCTTTGGGGAAACATTCCCCGTAGTCATATGACTGTTAAAAGAGTTAGGTCAACTGTGTATTACTTGTAGAGGTCTGGGTTGTCCCACAGGGCAAAGAAAGTTTGTACACAGGGGACCTTGGACCATATGCCTTCCCATATACAGAAAAAAATCTAATTGTTGGATAGTATTAAATCAAAACTTCCCCTCAGGAGGCCATTTATCCATCCCCAAGCTATAAGAAGCCCAAGTCCTTGTGCAAAAAAATGTGAGATGCTTTTTTTTCAGATTTTCAGGGTCACAGGAGTTCTAGTGCTTCAGAATGCACTTGAGAGGTATGCAGGCTGAAGATGGTTTGTTAACCATCTAGAAGGGGGGGCCCAGGGGGGATAAAAGGTGTCCTTGAGTCTTCCCTTTTTTTGGAGTGACCCAGGTGGAGAGGAAGGCAGTAGGGGCATCTGCCCTATTATCCTTCTTCCTTCACTCCCTGTGCCTCGGCATCTATTAAAGGTGTCATCCATGGATGTAAGAGTAACCTCCACCCATGGACCTGGAGGAGTGGGTCAGGCAGGAATAGTCATGCTCACCTGTGTGAGACCTAGTCCTCTGCTGAAAACTCCCCTTTGATTCCTTAGATTTGTGTGGTTGGGGTGTCCCCTCTATAGATGGATCTCAAGAAAGACTACATAACAGTTGTATTTGGGCAAGGCTCTTCAATGAAGGGAGTATTCTGAGTTGACTCCTATATTCTATTATAGGGCTCAAGTTAAGTATCTATCCTTAGGCTGTGGTTCTGATTGACTTTTAAATACAGAATCTCTTCTTCATTTAAATGTTATTCTAGTTGGACGCAGAATAGGTGTCTCAAAAAGATGTAATGCTCGAATGACAGTCTTTCTGTTGATGGAGACAGTATTGAGGATTAGAAGAATCTCTCCCTCCTCTGAGTTGTAGGCAGTGTTTTCCTGTACACAGAGAGGACATAAGGTCTGGTCTCTAGTAGAGGGGCTCAACAAGGAGAAGAATTGGGGAAGCAGAGGCTTTTGGCAAACAGTCAACAAGTTTCCCCATGGAGAAGATTTCCATTCCACTAGGTGTCATTATAAACCTGGAACTACCAGGCTGTAGTTTTGCTTCCAAATGCTCTCTAGACATGTGTTGAGAGAGAGGTCTGGGGTGTGACAGGCCATCCCAACAACATGTCTCCCAGTAGGAGAAAGTTAGTTCATCTCATAGAAAGACTATCTAGTTCAACCAGACAGTGTTGACTCCTCTCATGGGAAAAGAAATAGCCCAAATGAAGAGGGGGCCACTCACTGGGGTTGGGGGGGGATAGCCCTTTATCTAAGCTCGAAAGTGTCATCGTGGGGGAGTTAAATGATCTCTTAGACCCAGATTGTGAAATTCTCCTGTTTCTGAAAAATTACAACAGTTATCTGTTGGGCTACATTCTTGATTGCTAAGGCACTTGTTAATGCGCCCTAACAAGTCTATTTCCCCAAGCTGTAACTCCTGCCGCAACATTGCATAGAGAAAGGGAATAGGAGACAGAGTAACCATGGAAAGAAAGGGAGAAAACTGATAGAAAAAGTCTGGAGGTTCTGTTGCCAACACCCACTGGGTGGTCAGGGGCTGGGATTAATCCAGAACCCTTCAGGTAACACCAGGTGTGGCCCCAGCCAAAAACCTTCAGTTGCCTCAGGACCTCCTCCAGCCCCATGCAATAGCTACACTCTCCATGAAAGGAAAACAGTCTGGAGCAGAGCCCACATTCTCAGGATCCTGAGGGTGCTGGGGGGATGAGCTAAGTCCTTCCCAGCAAGCCTGTCATCTGTGTCTTTAGACAGGTGGCCATGCTTGTCATGTTTTTATGGCCAACAGATGCCTGGTGTTTTTCTTGATTAGATAAAAATAAGAACCAGAGGCCTCAGAAATGAAAGTAAAACATTGAGGTCCTCTCCTACTCACCTTTTCAATGAAATCCCAGATGAGCCTCCAAAAGGAAAACAGTCTCATTGTCTGAGGTGTCACCCAAAGTTCTTGGTCTCATGGCCAAGGAAATCAAGGATGTGGACACTCTAAAGGTGAGGTTAGAGTAAAAGTTTAATAAGTGAAAGGAAGACAGTTCTCTTGAGTAAAGAGGGCTCCCAGAAAAATGGGTTGTCATTTTACAGTGAAATATAAGTGTCTTAATAGACAAGTTGTTCAGGAGGGGGTGTTTTATTTACATAAGGTGTGAATTTCTGAGTCCCCAGCCCACCCTTTTTAAAATGTATGTGGGCTTCTTAATTTGAGTTATTCGATGTTATCTCTCCCTGTTGTGTATGTGTAAAAAAGGCACGGGGTAAAACACTCTAAGGTGGATGCACCTGGTTCAGAGTAGTTCTCAACAGTGTTGTTGTAGGTACTCCTCCTGTGTGAGTCTCCTTGTCTCAATATTTCCAAGAAGGGAGAGGACTCTGTTTAATGGGGTCCACTGTATGTCTGTATGTCACGTGGGAGGCCCCTTTCTGTGTTAGAGTTTGTCTCCCTTATCTGTGTTTGTAACCTGTTCTCTCACGCTGCTCTTTGTTGAAAGGGAAGTAATCTCTTGGGTTGTTTTTTGTTAGAAGGGAATTCTACCAAAGACCCTTGCCCTAACTATCTGCATAGTTAATTTCCCTCTCTCTCCTCTCACCGTATTTTTACTTTTACCTCTCTTCTGGTGTGTAATGGATTTCATTGTGATTTTTATTTTATATTTCCCTAATGAGTACAGATATTCAGTGTTTTTTGCGTTTTGCAGACCTTCAGCTGTGAAATGTTGCTACAAACATTTTGCCTATTTATACTTGTGTTATGCTTTTTTACTACATAATATTGAGCATTTTTATATGTTCAAAATATAAGTTCTTTGATATGTATATGGAAAATATTTTCTACCACTTTTTGGCTTATCTTTTAATTTTTTTAACAATGCCTTTTGAGGGTTAGAAAACTTTAATTCTGAAAAATAACAATGTGTCTGTGTGTATGTATGATGTATACACACACAGAGACATACACACAATGTCTTGTCTAGCTTAATAATGGGGATACATTCTGAGAAATACATCCTTAGGAGATTTTGTTGTGCTACCATCATACAGTGTACTTATGCAAACGTAGATGGTATAACCTACTACACACCTGGGTAATATGGTATAGCTTATTACTTCTAGGCTACAAACCTGTGCAACACGTTACTGTACTGAATTCTGTAGGCAATTGTAACATAATGGTATTCATATACCTAAACATATCAAAACAAAGAAAATGTACAATAAAAACACAGTATAAAAGATTTTTAAATGGTAAACCTAGATAGGGGACTTACCATAATTGGAGCTTGCAGGACTGAAAGTTGCTCTGGATGAGTCAGTGAGTGATTGGTGAGTAAACGTGAGGGCCTAGGACAACCCTGTATACTACTGTAGACTTAATAAATACTGTAGACTTAGTCTTCACTAAATTTACTTAAAATTTTTTTCTTTAGTAACAAACTAAGCTTACTGTAACTTTATAAACTTTCTTTAAAAATTTAACTCTTTTACAATAATTCTTAGCATAAAACACACACACTTTACAGCTGTACAAAAATATATTCTCTTTCCTTTTTCTATAAGTATTTATTTATTACTTTTAAAATTCTTTTGTTAAAAATTAAGACACAAACACACATATTGGCATGGGCCTGCACCGAGTCAGAATCATGAATATCACTGCCTTCCGCCCCCACACCTTGTCCCACTGGAAGATCTTCAGGGAGAATAACATGCATGAAGCTGTCACCTCCTGTGATAACAAGGCCTTCTTCTGGAATCTCTCCTGAAGGACCTGCCTGAGCCTATTTTACAGTTCACTTTTTTTTAATGAGTAGGAGGAGTACACTCTAAAATAATGATTAAAGGTATAGTTTAAAATATGTATATTAGTAACATTATTGTTTATTTCATTGTAAAGTTCTATATACTGTACATAATAATATGTGCTATATTTTTATTCAACTAGCAGTGCAGTAAGTTTTTCACATTAGCCTCACTACAAACACATAAGAAATGTGCTGTACTATGATGTCATGCTGGCTATGATGTCAGCAGGTGGTAGAAATTTTTCAGTTTCCTTATAATCTTATGAGATCGTATGTGGTTCACTGTTAACAGAAACACCATTATGCAGCCCATGATGATAATATAAAAGTATTTATGGTTGGTGCTTTTTGAGAAATCTGTGCCCAATCCAAGATCACAAAGATATTTGACATTCTTTTTTAGAAGTGTTACAGTTTTAGTTTCACATTTAGATTTGGGATCTATTTCCAATTATTTTTCTATGTGTATATGGTGTAAGGAAAGGGTTGCTGTTATTTTTTAATCACTATCAATTTTGAAATTACAGAAAAATCCTTCCCTATTGGGGTGCCTTTGTTGAAAAGCAATTGATAAAATATGTATGGTTCCATTTCTATATTATCTCCCCATATGTCAATCTTTTGCAAACACCATGCTGTCTTGCTTACTCCAGCTTTATAATATGGCTTGATGTCAAGAAAAGTAAATTAATCCAGTTTGCTCTTTTTCCCAAAATTGTCTTGTATTTCTCTTTTACACAGTCCATTAAATATTTGAAGAAACATGTCCCTTTCTACCCCATTCCAAGAACAAGAGCCTACTGAGGCTTTGAATGTACTTACATTGAATTGATAGATCAATTTAGGAAAAACTGACATTTTAAAATAGTTGAGTCTTCCAATACCTGCAAATGCATATTCTAAAACTTATTTGAGGTCTTATTTTCCTTAGCAACGTTTTGTAATTTTTAGTAGTACTTTCAGGTCTTGCACATACTTAGCTAATTTATCTCTAAGTGTATCATACATTTGAATGCTAGTTTGATCTGCATTTTTTAAAAATTAATATTCTAATTGTTCATTGCTGGTGTATAGGTACTTTTCTGAATATTACCCATTTAATAAATTGCCTCAAGAAATTCATGTATCAGTTCTTTCAGCTTTTTGTATATTCCTTCATTTGTCTAAATACTCAATAAAGCCTTATAAGAATAGAAACAGTGTCACTAATTCGTTTTCAATCTTTATGCCTTTATTTCATTTCCTTTATTTGCCTTGATGTACCAGGTAGGTCCTCCAGTAAAAACATGCACAGAGTGGTGAAAACAGCATCAGTCTTTCTCCTGATCTTAAGAATGAGATATTCCATATTTCATCTTTTAGAATATTTCCTCATTTTTGTAAGCTCTTTATTCTGTTGAAATCCTCTTCTGTATTAAGTAGTTGAAAGATTTTATCCTAAATGGATGCTGAGTTAAATCAAAGTTTTTATCTGTATGTATCGAGATAATCAAATGCCTTTGCTTCTCAGTTCTTGAAATGTATTTTGGGGCAATGAAAATTATTGATTTTGTAATGCTAAACCAACCGTGCATTCATGAAAAATAATCTCGTATGGCTAGGGTATATTATTCTTTATGAATATTGCTAGATTGTCTTTGTTAATAATTTCCAAAAAATTTTTGCATCAGTGCCTAAGTGTCTTGTTCTGAAGTTTTATTTTCTTCTCAAGCTGTTATTTGGTTTGACTCTCAGGAAATTGTTAGTTTTTCTCTCAAAAAATGAAGCTAAAAAGCCTTTTTTTCTCAAGACATGGGGCTAAAAGCCATTTTTGCTCAAGAAATTAAGCTAAAATTTATTGAGAAAATGGAACTAAAATGTTAATTCCAGTTTCCATTTTCAAAGTTGAAAATGAATGACCATTATTAAAAAGTCAAAAAAAAAAAAATAGATGCTGGGAATTTCCCAGAAAAAAGGGAACACTTATACACTATTGGTGGGGGTGTAAGTTAGTTTACCCATTGTGGAAAACTGCGAAAACTGTGGCAATTCCTCAAAGAGCTAAAAACAGAACTACCATTTGACCCAGCAATCCCATTACTGGATACATACCCAAAGCAATATAAATTATTCTATTATAAAAACACATGCACGTGTATTTTCTTTGCAGCACTATTCACAACAGCAAAGACATGGAATCAACCCAAATGCCCATCAGTGAAAGACTGGATAAAGAAAATGTATTACAATACATATACACCATGGAATACTATGCAGCTGTAAAGAAAAAATGAGAACATGTCCTTGGCAGGGACATGGACATAACTGGAAGCCATTACACTGATTTCCTTCCTAAATAATTTTTGGCCTCTTCTTACTTTAGTTTTAATTTGTTCTAATTCTGCCTTCTCAAGGTGTACACTTACTTGATCTCAGAAATTTCCTATTGTCTAATATAAATGTTTAAAACCACCAATTTATCTCTAAACACTGATCTAGCCTATCTTAGAAATTATGATATATTGCATTTTTCTTTTGTTTGGTTGGAAATATATGTTCAAATTATCATCGTGATGCCTTCTTAACTCTGTTTTTACTTAGAATAGTATTCCTTGTTTACAAATTTTCATGATTTTTCCAAATAATTTCTCAATTTATTTAAATTCATTGTAATTGCAAAACAAACTAATTCTGTATAAATTAAATAGTTGAAATCTAATATTTCTTTTGCGGCCTGGCATAGAATCTATTTTGGTGAATATTTCATATCTACTTAGAACACATGGGTATTCTGAAATTGTTTAGTCTAATGTTCACAACTGTTAATAGATTGTTCAAGTATTTTTTATTCTAAAGTATTTCAGACTAGTTTACTAGACAAAATTACTGAGAGAGGAATGTTGAAGTCTTTCTGTAACTGCAGATATGTCTATGTCTTTTAAAAAAGTTTTTCTTCATATATTTGTCTATAATTAGGCACATTATACTTCTATTATTATAAATGCTTTTCTTCATCCCTGGTATTGTACCTTGACCTAAAGTTCACTTCAGCTGATATAAATGCAGTTATTATAGCTTTCTAAATTTTAGTAGGTTTGTAAAGTATACTCATATTTTACTTTTATCTTACAGCAATTAATTCTCACAGGCTTTATTTTTGTAAAATGCCTTTATTTAATGTTTATTTTAAGTGATATTTATACCAAATAAACAATTCTATGTTGGTGTATTTTAGTTTTCTCCTATAGCACTTTGAGGGTGTTCTTCTGCTATGATTGGGCTACACTGTTTGGATGAGCAGTCTGAAGATACTCTGAACTAGACCATACTGTTTCTCTTCTCTCTGGCTTCTTTGAAATTTAGCTTTATATTTCATTATTCCCGTATTTCAGAAAATATACTAAAATGTGCCTTCTATTGTCATATCCATGACTATTTGTAGATGATTGGTGTCTATCAAAATTATTCCTTCAAATTGTTTTCTGCACTGACGGACTCACTCCTCTCCTTCTAGAACTGCAATTGCACATACGCTAGATTGCATGACATTGTCCCACAGGTAATTAAGACTGTTCATTTTCTTCATTTTTTTTAAATCTCTGTACAGTGCCCTGAATAGTGTCTAGTCCTATGACTTTAAGTTCAGTGATATCTTTTGTTTTTATTGTTGTTGTTTTTTTTTTTTCATGTCACATTATCTTATGCTAACCCATTGAATTTTTCATTTTAAATATTACATTTTTCATTTGGAAAAGTCATCATTTTTCATTTCTAAATATTCCATTCCTCTACTAATTGTGATTTTCCCCTCTGTATTCTTGAGTGTATTTATTATATTTATAACAGCTATTTAAATTCTTGTCAGTAAATCTGTCATCTCTGTTGTTCTGTTGCTTGTAGGTCTTTTCCTATTAATGGATTTCTTCCCTCCTGGGTTATGGATCACATTTGATAATTTCCATAGTAATTTTGTATGGGATGCTTGACATTGTATATATAATGTCTAGTTTTTAAGGCAGTCACTTACTTGGCCAGAGAGAATGCAAATAATTCCTAACACTGTGTGAGCACTGGGAATTATTCAACTTAGAACTCTCCAAGAGTTGTTCTTGCTTAGATTCCTGGAGTTCTGCAGGTATAGATGAGTAAATAGTAAAAGACTCAACAGGATTCCTATCCTGATATCTTGAGCTCTTTTTTCTTCATCGTTATCTCCACTGTGATATTCTTCCCTGAAAATTTTAGCTGTCTCAGCTTCCCCACAGCTCACTTCTTTGTCGCGTCTTGAGAAATTGCCTTGCTCTGCTCATGTTCTCCCTTCTTCTCCTGTGTTCTGAAAAGTATGAGTTAAGAAGCCCAGGGCAGTGTGGCACAGTGGCTCATGCCTATAATCCCAGCACTTTGAGAGGCCAAGGTGAGTGGATCACTTGAGGTCAGGAGTTTGAGACCAGCCTTGCCAACATGAAACCCCGTCTTTACTAAAAATACAAAAAAATTAGCCAGATGTGATGGCGTGTGCCTATAATCCCAGTTACTAGGGAGGCTGAGGCAGGAGAATTGCTTGAGTCCAGGAGGTTGCAGTGAGCTGAGATCATGCCACTGCACTCCAGCCTGGGCAACAGAGTGAGACTCGTCTAAAATAACTTAAACTATAATAAGTAATTTTTTTTTTAATGAAGCAATTTTAGGGCTCCACTCATTTATTTCCTTTCTCTCAAGATTTTCAATCCTGTCTTGGCTTTTGTACCAATGCATGAAAACAGAAATTTTGTTTATTTCACCCAATTTTTTGAGCAGAGTATAAGTTTGGCATGAGGAATATTCATGGACAGAAACATAAGTTTAAGCATGACATTTCAATTACAAATTTTACAAGGACAACACTTATCTTATCATCAAAATATAAATAGTGATTTACATTTATTGCCTCTCTCCTTTTTCATACCATGAAGTAACATTCTGACACAAATGGACACCTGAGTCTGCAGAAATGGAAAGACGTGTATAAACTCTCTGGTTTCCAAGCTTCAAAATTGTGTTATATAAGCATCCAGCAAGTTAATCTCATTATTTCAACCATGTCCTTCCTGAATCAAGCTTGACTGACAGTTAAAGTTTCTTACTGGGTCCACGAACCACAAAAACTTTGTTTCTAAGTTTTTTCAACCTAGCATAAAGTACCTGATCTCATAGAATTATGAGAAATCCCTAAAATATGCCACATGTAAACATTCTTTCCAGTATGATGAAAGAGATCTTTAGGAACAATGTGAACAGTGAGAACAACAGTGTACCCAATAGGTAGTGTAAGTCATAAGAAGTAAAAAATTTCCCCTAATACAATAAAATAAATTATTCAGGTTCTAGCTACTGCTACAAAATACTGAGTATCACATTATATAGCATAGAGATACAAAAATGCATTTTAAAATTTCAGCAATTAGTTTCATATTAATTTATCAGAGCAATGAAGGAATGCTAAGATGTTCTTTATTTTAAAAATAATGGTAAGTATTAAAGGGTATTGTCAGAAGGAAAAAATCTTATATTGGACATTATAATAACATTGTATTATTCGAGACCATTCTAATTCTGCTACTAACAGATTTTCTCTGCTTTGAGAGAAATCTGGAGTATGAAATTTTGAATTTGTTTAAGCAAGTTTGTGGTAAACAGAAGACTTGCAGAATACCTCAGAAGGAACATTTTTCCAATGTTGGCAACACAGACTATGTTTTCCATGCATAGTCTGTTGGAAAAAAAAAAGGTTGCTGGAATATGAACACTACAGTGTTTTTCTACAGCTGAATATGTATTTCAAAGCATAAGAGAGCGTTCAGATGATGCAAATTTAAAAGGCTGTCTTCGTTAGCAAACATCTAAGACAAATGTTGAAATATTTTGTCTTCACTAGTATAACTCCATAAGGATTTACAATCTGGCAATAATTTCACTAAACATTTAAGATTATTCTGTCAGTTTTGCATTAAACTCAAAGAAAAACTGAGCTTTAACAGCTAAAAGATGTGCTGAAGCACAAAATCTGTGATAATGTTAAGAAAATAAGCATTTTGAGCTACAGCTTTCAAAGTAGACAGAGAGAAAGAAAAAAGGGTGACACTGTAAGATGGAAATCTTTGATGCACAGACATTTCTGAGTACCTCTTTTCTTACTATTAGTCACATATTAGCACTTACAGTAGGCGAGGTTGGGCAAGTGATTAGCTTTGAGTGAAGTAAGAATCTTGAATCATAAGAATATATTTGTGAAATTTTTTAAAAACTGGGTAAATAAAGCACAAGCCACCTTAAAACCTAAAGTTAAACAAACTTTAGTCAACTTAGAAAATGAATGACTGACTCCAGTTCAAACCATTAAAGCAAGATATTATTGAATTTTGTTAGTGATGTGGCTTTCACACATGAACACAAATGTTCATTGCAGCACTGTTTACAATAGCAAAGACTTGGAACCAACCCAAATGCCCATCGATGATAGACTGGACTGGCACATAAACACCATGGAATACTATAAAACCAGTAAAAACAATGAGTTCACGTCCTTTGTAGGGACATGAATGAACCTGGAAACCATCATTCTCAGCAAACTGATACAAGAACAGAAAATCAAACACCACATGTTCTCACTCATAGGTGGGTGTTGAACAATAAGAACACATGGACACAGGGAGGGGAGCATCACACACTGGGATCTGTGGGGGGTACTAGGGGAGGGACAGTGGGGGTTGGGGAGTTGGGGGAGGGATTACATGGGGAGAAATGTCAGATACAGGTGATGGGGAGGAAGGCAGCAAACCACATTGCCATGTATGTATCTATGCAACAATCTTGCATGTTCTTCACATGTACCCCAAAACCTAAAACACAGTAAAATATATATTAAAAAAAAAAAGAAAAGAAAATAACAAGTGATTGTGTTTCATGCTTGTACATGAACAGGAATCTATAGACAGAGATCTGGACCTAAGTCATGGCAGACTTGTAGAGGGTAACTGATGTATAATCCAGCCCATAAGATGACACTTGTATTTCATTTTGCAGAATAGTAGAGAAAATAGGCTGCATACTATTGGGGATGGCATTAATGCCAGGGAGCTCTTGGCCAATAAGAGGGTCCCAATACCTGGAAGAGAGAGTGTGCAGAAAAGATAGGAGACAGAGAAGTAGGGTCTGGAGGGCTGAAAGGCAATGTCTAAACAGCAATGTCTAAACAGTAAATTTATTTGTGTATAGGGTTTTAATATATACTGTTAGTTTTTAGACACTGACGTTAGTCCACATCGTTTTAGTTAAAACATTAAAGGGAACAGAAAGTTACAAAATTTGGCAAAGTAGATAAGATACAAGTTAAAAGAGAACAGTACTGAAGTTTTTAAAGTAACAAAATGATGTAAAACAAGCAGATGCTCTTTTTTTTATTTATTGTGAAAGAGTTTTATATTTATTAAAGTAACATTTTTTAAAGGTTAGTCCTACCATAAATTTTAGGAACAGTAATTTTAAAGAATTACATGAATAATAACAGGATTTAAGCAGTACTTGATAAACGGAGTCACAAAACTAGTCCAAAGCCGGAACTGAGACAAAACACGATGTCTTAGTAAAACCACACAGTTATTACCAGGCCACTGTGTAAGTACCTAGAAGTTTAAAATAGTTTTTTTACATGATTTTTTATTTTTAGTTCCTGCTTTCCCATAGATCGACTGTCTTTAAAAAAAAAAATACTTTTGGGGTCAAACTTTATTATAACAAAAATATTCTTGGGGGTCTCCACACTAAAATAACACCCACAGCATACTAATTCTACTTTCAATGGCATTGGGAGAATAATTTTGCAAACTCAAGTAGGTTAATCGAAGTTTTCTCACTTTCAAAATAAAAAATGTTGATCTCATCTAGGTAATCTCTAGGATTTGTTCTAACTCTAAAAATTAAATTACAATTTTAAATGAAGGAAAAATTGACATAATCAACAGAAGGTCCTGTAGTTCATTCCAAACAGAAGTAAAAATAGTTTTGATTTTTTTTTATTTCAGTAGAAAATCTAAAATTTTGTGCAGTTATAATAAATATTACTTATACCTGTGCAAAATGCTGAATTTGGTATTGCTTTACTCAAGAAGATGTACAAGTGTTAATCTAAATCCAAAACTGTTGATGGCATTTGGGATCACAAATAATTTATAACCATTCCATTCCCTTTAATCTATAGAAGCAGGTTACATTTGTTTCCAGGTGAAATTATCTGTATATGTTCTATTTTCCCTTAAAATAAAAAAAATTGCAGCAAAAGTTTATTATCCACATTGTCTCGTACATATAAAAAAGTCACAATAATAATAATATATAATCATAGATTCATTGCATCCAGGAAACAAATATCAATAAACTTAGAAGAAAATGATAAATTCATTCATACTTGAGGATAGTCTAAACAAAAAAAACAGGTCAAAGATACAAACTCCAGTCTGGGAAATGTGGCAAAACCCATTCTCTACAAAACACAAAAATTTAGCTGGGCATGGTGGCGCATTGCTGTAGTTGAAGCTACTCAGAAGCTCAAATGGGGGGAATTACCTGAGCTGGAGAGGTTGAGGTTGCAGTGAGCTGAGACTGTGCCACTGTACTCCAGCCTGGGTGACACGTGAGACCCTGTCTCCAAAAAAAGAGAAAAATATATATACAAACTATTATCCCTTCAAATCGATTTGAATACAGACTCATTACATTACATTGTTGGGGAATTTTTTAAAAAGCAATTATTTTTATTTTTTAACTTTTTCTGAGAGTTTTTTATCTGTTTCTTATTTAAGCACTTCAACACCGAGAAGCGTTATTTCTGTATAATAAAACAATGTGAGTTCAGCTGTTAGGAGTGAATTCCTGTCTTTCAGTAGCCTGTACCATCATATCGTATGCTGGCTCACAATTCAGAACAAATCTCTTTTTCTTTCAACCAGTCAAATATATGATATCAAATAACAGATCCCATCTTCTTTATGACACTTCTCTCAATATTGAAAGCTGTCCATTCTTTTCTTGGTCTACTTCTCTCTAAACGAGTCTCTCATTATCCTTTAGCAATTCTTGAATTGGTTTGAAGACTTCTTTACATACCATGGGTTTTCCTTTGAATGCACCTTAATCTGTTTTCTGTTAAATATTATCAAGGAGTACATATACTCCATACCCACTATGTTAGGCAGGGTTTTCCAGAGAAATTGAAACAACAGAAGATTATATCCCAGGAAAGCCAAAAAGAAATGCAGTTCTAGTTCGAATTCTGAAACAATGTGCCTGCTGGTATGACACAAACCGAAGAAAACAGTATTCCATTTCCTAGTTTCTCACAAAAGTGATTAACTTTGGCATTACCATAACAAATCCTCAGACAAAAACATGTTTAAAACATTTATATAATAATTGCCCTATATCTTCAACAGGCCAAGGTCATAAAACAAAAGAAAATTTCAATAATTTTTTTTCAGAAAAAAAGGAGAGTAATATTACAACTGAAATTAATGCATGATTCATGATTAGATTTGAGAACAAAATAGCCACTAGTGGGATAATTGGAAAAAAATTAATATGGGATGTAGATTATATAAAAAACATATGATATTAAATTTCCTAATTTATATTAAGTGTACTGTCATTCAGAAGGAAAATGTTCTTTGTCCTTAACTAAGAATTAAATATTTAGGGATAAATGCACATGCTTTGTTGAATGCAATTTACTTTCAATTTATGTAGTCTCAAATGACACAAGTGTATGTGTGCATGTATTTGTGTGAAAAATAGAGGACAAGAGAAACAGAACATGAAAGAGAGAAACAAGGAAAGAGAATGAAAGTGAGAAAACCTGAAAGCAAATAGGACAAAAAAACTAACAAATGATACTGACCAAAGCTTAGGTGAAAATTCTTTGAATTACTCTTATGATTTTGCTACACAATTAAAATTATATTAAAAAAAACTGTCCCCCATCAAAAATATACATATTAGTGCCAACTCAAAATGTTCAATTCTTTTAGACCAAACACATTACAAGCTTAAAATAATAGCTTCCTCTGTGAGCGTGAGTGTATTATATATAATACGTTACCTTAATATATAATAGGTACATATATATTACCTTGATCATGAAGAGAATAATCTTTTTCCTCACATCTAAACTATAATATTAAACTTACATGTTCTCAAAAATTCTGTTTTACTATGAAATTCTAATCACTTTAACACCAAGCAATTATTTTTAAAACTAAAGCATAAAATATCTGCCTGTTTTAAAAAAATACTTTATGTAAATCTTAAATTATTGAAAGAAACATCTCTATATTGCAGATGTAAGCATGTTACCAAAACATGATTTATACACACTAATATACAATAATAGCATAAAATTCTAATTTTCAAAGTACATGTCATTGTATAATTTTCATTTTCACAATGTTCTTTCTCTGATAATTTATGAGCCAACAGTAAATTTTATGTCTCAATTATCCAAATTGTTTTGAAATATAATGCTAAGCTGACAATAAAGTGTTGAAAATTGCTAATTTAATATTGCATCATTGGAAAATAAAAGATTCTGAGATTTACAGAATATAAATGTAGTGATATACATCTAAGTTTGGCAACCAGGTTAATCGATATTGTCTCATTAAAGATAAATATTGAGAGAGATCCAAGATGGCCGATTAGCAGCAGCTCAGGATTGTAGCTCCTACTGAAAGCAAAGAGAGTGAGTGGACGCCACATTTTCAGACAAATTTTTATTGCCCACAGACCAAGAGATTCTTGGTGGGGGAGCCCCACGGGTCACCAGCGCGACTCTTTTGGAGGGCGCGGCCGTTTTGCAGGCGCCCAGGCGCGGCGGTTCTCAGTCCGGAGTATGCCGGACTGAGTGCCCTTTTGGTTGGCGTTGGAGCTCCGGGAAGGCAGAGTCTCCCATTCAGCTGATTGAAAAGTGGACTAAAGTGGTGAACCAGACCGGGAGATTCCCGGGCAGAAAAGTTCCACGAATCTTAACGCTGCTGTTTCAGCTGGCGTAGTGGGTCACCGCAGGGGAAGGCTGGTACCCCGCTTCACAAAAAAATAAAAATAAAAACAGCAGTTGGAACTGCTGAGTATTGAGAGTTTCACAGCAAGTACAGCTGAACCCGGGAAGGTCCTACTCTGTGGAGGAGGGGCATCCGCCGAAGGAAAATTAAGAAATAGAAAAAACTTTATCACCAACAAGCTGGACGTCCACTCAGAGACCTAATCTGAAAGTCAGCAATTACACAGATGACAGGTGGATAAATCCACAAAGATGGGAAGAAATCAGTGCAAAATGGCTGAAAACAGCCAAAATCAGAATGCCTTCCCTCCTACAGAGGATTGCAGTGTCTCATCACCAATTGAACAAGGCCTGATTGAGAATGAATGTGAGGAATCAATAGAATCAGGCTTCAGAAGGTGGATAATGAGAAACTTCTGTGAGCTAAAAGAACATGTTCTAGCCCAATGCAAGGAAACTAAGAACCTTGAAAAACGGTTTCAAGAAATGTTCATGAGAATGGACAATTTAAAGAGGAATATAAGTGAATTAATGAAGCTGAAAAACACAATACGAGAACTTCACGAAGTATACACAAGTTTTAACACTCGAATTGATCAAGCAGAAGAAAGGATTTCAGAGGTCGAAGACCAACTTAACGAAATAAAATGAGAAGACAAGATTAGAGAAAAAAGGGTAAAAAGGAATGAGCAAAGTCTCCAAGAAATATGGGACTATGTGAAAAGACCTAATCTACGTTTGATAGGTGCACCTGAATGTGATGAAGAGAATGAATCCAAGCTGGAAAATATTTTTCAGGATATTATCCAGGAAAACTTTCCTAACCTAGCAAGGCAAGACAATACCCAACTCCAGGTAATCCAGAGAACACCACAAAGATATTCCTCAAAAAGAGCAACCCCAAGGCACATAATCATTAGATTCATCAGGGTTGAAACGAAGGAGAAAATACTACGGGCGGCCAGAGAGAAAGGTCAGGTTACCCACAAGGGGAAGCCTATCAGACTCACAGCAGATCTCTCAGCAGAAACCCTACAAGCCAGAAGAGAGTGGGGGCCAATATTCAACATCCTTAAAGAAAAGAACTTTCAACCCAGAATTTCATATCCAGCCAAACTAAGTTTCATAAGTGAAGGAAAAATAAAATTTTTTACAAACAAGCAAGTACTCAGAGATTTCATTACCACCAGGCCTGCTTTACAAGAACTTCTGAAAGAGGCACTATATACAGAAAGGAACAACCAGTATCAGCCATTCCAAAAAACCCATCGGTAAGCTGTATCCAGATCCATCTTACATGCAAGGATATATAGAGACTCAAAACAAAGGGATGGAGGAAGATTTGCCAACCAAATGGAGAGCAAAAAAAAAAAAAAAAGCAGGAGTTGCAATTCTCATCTCTGATAAAATAGACTTTAAAGTAATAGAAACCAAAAGAGACAAGAAGGACATTGTATAATGGTAGAGGGATCAATGTAACGGGAAGAGCTAACGAACCTAAGTCTATGCACACCCAATATAGGAGCACCCAGATACATAGGGCAACTTCTTGGTGACTTACAAAGAGACTTGGACTCCCACGCAATAATAGTGGGAGATTTTAACATTACATTGTCAATATTGGACAGATTAACGAGACAGAAGGTTAAGAAGTATACCCAGGACTTGAACTTAGACCTCGAACAAGTAAACTTAATAAACATTTACAGAACTCTCTACTCCAAATCCGCAAAACATACATTTTTTTTTCAGCAACACATCACATTTATTCTAAAAGTGACCACATGGTTGGGAGTAAATCACTCCCCAGCAATTGCATAGCATTTCATAGGTTTAAATGAAATATTGGTTGGCTGTTTGTTTGTTATTTTCCTCCCTTATTCCTTCCTGTCTCCATTGTATAACACAATTAAGGGTATAAAAGAGCTTTTAATATCCATTTGTAGACTGCATTCTAGCCTGGGCAATAGAGCAAGATTCCCGTTCTCTCTCCCTTTCTTTTTTTTTTTTCTTTTTCTCTTTATTTCATTCTTTTTTTTTTCCTTCTTTCTCTTTTTCTCTAAAAAAAGGTAAAAAAATAAATAAAAAAAAAAGAAAGAAAGAATGTGCTTCGACCTAAATAAAAAGAGATTAAATAAAAGGACATCTGGGGTGTTATTCAACGTATTTAATAGTTGTTGCCACTGAGACATCCACCAGTTAGAACAATTGCTGGCTGTTAGCCAGAGGCCCTGTTGTACAAATACTCACTAGCTATAAAGCAGTCTGGGATTCTTAATTTTCTGCCTTGCCCCCATAACCTTGCTTTGCATTGTACATTTATCTTTGTATGTTTGTGTTTGCAGAAATGAAGGTGGGGTAGAATGAAGCAGAGCACTTGTGTTTATAAATTGACTCATCAAATATTTACTGAATCCAGATGCAGTTCTTGATCTTATGGAGTCTTTCCGTATTGCAGAGACTGCTTCTATGGGAGCTACCTTCAGGCACCCAGTTAATATACATCTTTGTCAATCTTCTCACCACTTATGGGATTTCATACAAAGATATTTCATCTAAAACCTTATAAAAGACAAGCTTGTTCCTGCAGTTCTAATTTCAGTAGCATATATTTACTAATAAAGAAAAGCACCATCAAATGTAATTAAATCACGATAAACTTTCCTTTTCTTCCTGTTAAATTATTTAAGAATCCATTTCCATGAAATTTGAGTAAAAAAAAAAAAGATAAATATTGAGAATTTTTATAACATATGAAAACCATCATAAGAAACTAACAAAATATAATAGGAAATAAATATCGTGATATAAAATGCATATTATCCAGATAGCATATTCGATGTTTTATTTAAACATGAGGACTCTCCTTAGAATTTTAAAATAATTATAATTTTTTAATTGTACTGTAAGTTCTAGGGTACATGTACAGATAATACAGGATTGTTGCATAGGTACATACATAGCAAGGTGGTTTGCTGCCTCCATCCCCCTGTTAACCACATCTGGCATTTCTCCCCCATGTTATCCCTCCCCAACCTCCCCCACTCCCACCCCGTTGACCCTCCCCCAGCCTCCCCCAACAGACCCCAGTGTGTGATGCTCCCCTCCCTGTGTCCATGTGTTCTCATTGTTCAACACCCACCTATGAGTGAGAACATGCAGTGTTTCATTTTCTGTTCTTGTGTCAGTTTGCTGAGAATGATGGTTTCCAAATTCATCCATGTCCCTACAAAGGACATGAACTCATCGTTTTTGATGGCTGCATAGTATTCCATGGTGTATATGTGCCACATTTTCCCTGTCCAGTCTATCATCGATAGGCATTTGGGTTGGTTCCAGGTCTTTGCTATTGTAATAGTGCCGCAATGAACATATGCATGCATGTATCTTTATAAAAGAATGATTTATAATCCTGTGGGTACATACCCAGTAATAGGATTACTGAGTCAAATGGAATTTCTATTTCTAGATCCTTGAGGAATTGCCACACTGTCTTCCACAATGGTTGAACTAATTCACACTCCCACCAAAAGTGTAAAAGTGTTCCTATTTCTCTACATCCTCTCCAGCATCTGTTGTCTCCAGATAATTTAATGATCACCATTCTAACTGGCATGAGATGGTATCTCAATGTTGTTTTGATTTGCATTTCTCTAATGACCAGTGATGATGAGCATTTTTTCATATGTTTGTTGGCCTCATATATGTCTTCTTTTGAAAAGTGTCTGTTCAAATCTTTTGCCCACTTTTGAATGGGTTTGTTCTTTTCTTGTAAATCTGCTTTAGTTATTTGTAGATTCTGGATATTAGCCCTTTGTCAGATGGGTAGATTGCAAAAATGTTTTCCCATTCTATTGGTTGCTGGTTCAATCTAATAATTGTTTCTTTTGCTGTACAGAAGCTCTGGAGTTTGATTATATCCCATTTGTCTATTTTGGCTTTTGGTGTCCTTGCTTTTGATGTTTTAGTCATGAAGTCCTTGCCTATACCTATCTCCTGAATGGTTTTGCCTAGGCTTTCTTCCAGGGTTTTTATGATGTTAGGTATTATGTTTAAATCCTTAATCCATCTGGAGTTAATTTTAGTGTAAGGTGTCAGGAAGGGGTCCAGTGTCTGGTTTCTGCACATGGCTAGCCAGATTTTTCAACAGCATTTATTAAACAGTGAATCCTTTCCCCACTGCTTGTTTTTCTCAGGTTTGTTAAGGATCAGAAGGTTGTAGATGTGTGGCATTGCCTCCGTAGCCTCTGTTATGTTCCATTGGTCTGTATCTCTGTTTTGGTACCAGTACCATGCTGTTTTGATTACTGTAGCCTTATAGTATAGTTTGAAGTCAGAGAGCATGATGCCTCCAGCCTTTTTCTTTTGCTTAAAATTGTCTTGGTTTTACAGGCTCTTTTTTGGTTCCATATGAAGTTTAAGGTGGTTTTTTCCAGTTCTGCGAAGAAGGTCATGGTGGCTTGATGAGGATAGCATTGAATCTATAAATTACTTTGCACAGTAAGGCCATTTTCACAATATTGATTCTTTCTAACCATGAGCATGGAATGTTTTTCCATCTATTTGTGTCTTCTCTTATTTCCTTGAGCAGTAGTTTGTAGTTCTCCTTGAAGAGGTCCTTTACATCCTTTGTTAGTTCTGTTCTGAGGTATTTTATTCTCTTTGTAGTCATTGTGAATGGGAGTTTGCTCTTCATTTGGCTCTCTGTTAGTCTGTTATTGGTATATAGGAATACTTGTGATTTCTGCACATTGATTTTGTATCCTGAAACTTTGCTAAAGTTGCTTATCAGTTTCAAGAGATTTTGTGCTGAGATGATGGGGTCTTCTCAATATACAATCATGTCATCTGCAAATAAGACAATTTGACTTCCTCCTTTCCTAAATGAATACATTTTACTTCTTTTTCTTGCCTGATTGCTCTGGCTAGAACTTCCAATACTGTATTGAATAGGAGTGGTGGGATAGGGCATCCTTGTCTAGTGCCAGATTTCAAAGGGAATGCTTCCAGTTTTTGCCCATTCAGTGTGACATTGGCTGTGGGTTTGTCATAAATAGCTTTTATTATTTTGTGATACATTCCATCAATATCTAGTTTATTGAGAGTTTTTAGCATAAAGGGCTGTTGAATTTTGTCAAAGGCCTTCTCTGCAACTATTGAGATAATCATGTGGTTTTTGTCTTTGGTTCTGTTTATGTGGTGGTTTACATTTATAGATTTGTGCATGTTAACCAGGCTTGCATCCCTAGAATGAAGCCTACTTGATCATGATGGATAAGCTTTTTGATGTGCTGTTGTATTCAGTTTGCCAGTATTTTATTGAAGATTTTTGCATTTATGTTCATCATGAATAATGGCCTGAGTTTTCTACTTTGGTTGAGTCTTGCCGGGTTTTAGTATCAGGATGATGTTGGTCTCATAAAATGAGTTGGTGTTTTGTAATGTTGGGAATAGTCTCAGAAGGAATGGTATCAGCTCCTCTTTGTATGTCTAGTAGAATTCATCTGTGAACCCATCTGGACCTGGACTTTTTCTGATTGGTAGGCTATTAATTGCTGCCTTGACTTCAGCCTTTGTTATTGGTCTATTCAGAGTTTCAACTTCTTCCTGGTTTAGACTTGGAAGGTTGCAAGTGTCCAGGAATTTATCCACTTTTTCCAGGTTTACTGGTTTATGTGTATAGAGTTGTATGTGATTCTCCTCTCTTTTCTTTTTTATTAATCTGGCTAGTGGTCTATTTTCTTGATCTTTTGAAAAAAACAGGTCATGGATTTATTGATTTTTTGAAGATTTCTTTATGTCTCTACCTCCTTCAGTTCTGCTCTGATCTTAGTTATTTCTTGTCTTCTGCTAGCTTTTGAGTATTTTTTATCTTGCTCCTCTAACTCTTTCAATTTTGAATATAGGGTGTCAATTTTAGATCTTTCCTCGCTTCTCATGTGGTCATTTATTGCTATAAATTTCCTCCTAGACACTGCTTTAAATGTGTCCCACAGTTTCTGTTATATTGTGTCTTCATTCTCATTAGTTTTGAAGAACATTTTTATTTCTGCCTTCATTTCATTGTTTATTCAGTCAACATTCAGGAGCCAGTTGTTCAGTTTCCATAAAGGTGAGTGGTTTTGAGTCAGTTTCTTAATCCTGAGTTCTAATTTGATTGCACTGTGGTCTGAGATACTGTTTGCTATGATTTCCACTCTTTTGCATTTGCTGAGGAGTGATTTACTTCCAATTATGTGGTCAATTTTAGAGTAGGTGTGATGTGGTGCTGAGAAGAATATATATTCTGTGGATTTGGGGTGGAGAGTTCTGTCAATGTCTATTATGTCCACTTGATCCATAATTGAGTTCAGGTCCTGGATATTCTTGTTAATTTTCTGCCTCGTTGATCTGTCTAATATTGACAATGGAGTGTTAAAGTCTCCCACTATTAATGTGTGGGAGTCCAAGTTTCTGTAGGTCATTAAGAACTTCCTTTATGTATTTGGGTGCTCCTGTATTGGATGCACATATATTTAGAACCATTAGCTCTTTCTGTTGCATTGATCTTTTTACCATTATGTAATGCCCTTCTTTGTCTCTTTTGATCTTTGTTAAAGTTCATTTTATCAGAGACTAGGATTGCAAGCCCTGCTTTTTTTTACTCTCCATTTGCTTGATAAATCTCTCTCCATCCCTTTATTTTGAGCCTATGTCTGTACTTGCACATGAGATGGTTTTCCTGAATACAGCACACCAATCGGTTTTGACTTTTTATCCAATTTGCCAGTCTGTGTCTTTGACTGGGGCATTTAGCCCATTTACATTTAAGGTTAGTATTGTTACGTGTGAATTTGGTCCTGCAATTTTGATGCTAGCTGATTGTTTTGCCTGTAAATTGACACAGTTTATTCATTGTGTCAATGGTCTATATCATTTGGTACATTTTTGGAGTGGCTGGTACTGGTTGTTCCATTCCATGTTTAGTGCTTATTTCAAGAGCTATTGTAAGGCAGATCTGGTGGTGATGAAATCTCTCAGCAATTGCTTCTCCATGAAGGATTTTATTTCTCCTTTGTATATGAAGCTTAGTTTGGCTGAATATGAAATTCTAGGTTGAAATTTATTTACTTTAAGGATGTTGAATACTGGCCCCCACTCTCTTCTGGATTGTAGGGTTTCTGCTGAGAGATCTGCTGTGAGTCTGATGGGCTTCCCTTTGTGGGTAACCCGATCTTCTCTCTGGCTGCCCTTTGTATTTTTTCCTCCATTTCAACCCTGGTGAACCTGATGATTATGTGCCTTGGGGTTACTCTTCTTGAGGAATATCTTTGTGGAGTTCTCTGTATTTCTTGTATTTGAATGTTGGCCTTCCTTGCTAGGTTGGCCAGAACGTTGGGATGTTCTTCTGTAAAATATCCTGAAGAGTGTTTTCCAGCTTGGATTTATTCTCCCCGTCACATTCAGGTACACCTGTCAAACGTAGATTAGGTCTTTTCACATAATCCCGTATTTCCTGGAGGCTTTGTTCATTTCTTTTCACTCTTTTTTCTCTAATCTCACCTTCTCATTTTATTTCATTGAGTTGATCATCAATCTCTGATATCCTTTCTTCTGCTTGGTCGATTCAGCTATTGAAACTTGTGTATGCTTCATGAATTCTCATGCTATGGTTTTCAGCTCCATCAGGTCATTTATGATCTTCTCTAAGCCGATTATTCTTGTTAGCATTCCTTCTAACCTTTTTTCAAGGTTCTCAGTTTCTTTGCATTAGGTTAAAACATGTTCTTTTTAGCTCAGAGAAGTTTCTTATTACCCGTCTTCTGAAGCCTGCTTCTGTCAATTCATCAGACTCATTCTCCATCTAGCTTTGGTCCCTTGCTGGTGAGGAATTATGATCCCTTGGAGAAGGACAGGCATTACGGTTTTTGTTGTTTTCATACTTTTGCACTGGTTTCTTCCCATTTTCATGGATTTATCTACCTGTGGTCTTTGTAGTTGATGACTTTTGGATGGGATCTCTGAGTGTACATCCTTTTTGTTGATGTTTAAGCTATTTCTTTTTGTGTTTTAGTTTTCCTTCTAACAGTCATTCCCCTCTGCTGCAGGACTGTTAGAGGTGCATTCCAGACTCTGCTTACCTCGGAATCACCATGGAGGCTTCGGAACAGTCATTGTTGTTGCCAGCTTCTTCTTCTGTTATCATCATCACAGAAGGGTACCTGCCAGATGTCAGCCAGACCTCTCCTTTATGAGGTGCCTCTTTGGATATATGGGGGTCAGGGAGCGCTTGAGGAGACAGTCTGTCCCTTATCAGAGCTCAAGTGCTATGCTGGGGAGCTCCATTGTTCCATTCACAGCTTCTGGGCAGATATGTTTAAGTCTGCTGCAGTGGAACTCATAACCACCTCTTTTCCCAGGTGCTCTGTCCTGGGAAGTTGGGGCTTTATTTATAAGTTCCTGACATGCTGCTGCCTTTTTTCAGAGACTCCTTGCCCAGCAAGGAAGTAGCCTAGTCACAGTCTGCCAGCAGAGGCATTGCTGAGCTGCCTTTGCTGTGTAATCTTCCCTGCAGTTTTGTTTACAGAGGTACAGTTAGAACTGCGTCGGTAATGGCGGACTGCCTCAGTAATGGCAGATTGCCTCCATAATGGCAGACTTCCTCGGTAATGGCAGACTGCCTCAATAATGGTGGACTGCCTTGGTGGTGGTGGACTGCCTAGGCAATGGCAGATGCCCTACCCCCCCACAAAGCTGGACCTTTCTGATCCAGCTGCACTTGCTGCAAAACCCTTAATCCAGAGAGTTTCAGATTGCTGGTCTTTGTGGGGGTGGGACCCACTAAGCCAGATCACCTGTCCCTGCCTTCAGCCCCCTCTATTTCAGTTGAATCGGAGGCTCTGTCTCCCAGGCATTCCAGGTGCCAGTTGAAACAGCTGCCCACATTTGTGTGAGTTTTTATGTGGAAGGAAACCCACGGCGCCAACTGAAACAGCCTTGCTGGAAACTCTTGGTGCTTTTTGGCCTGGGAATCTCCTGGTCTGTGGGTGGTAAAAACTGCAGGAGAGGTGCAGTATCTGAACTGGAGTGCTGGAGTGGATGGAAAAGTCCCAGATGGCTTCTGTTGTGTAGGGAGGGGGTCCTCTGGGGATTGCACTTCCAGGGTGAGGCAGAGCCCAACCCTGCCTCAGCTCACCCTTCTTGGGCTACACCCACTGTGCAAACAGTCCCATTGAGATGCAGCTGGTACTTCGTTTGGAAATGAGGTGATCACTCACCCTCTGCGTTGCTCTTGCTGGGAACTGCAATCCAGAGCTGTTCTTATTCAGCCATCTTGGAGCTCCCTAATTATAATTATTTTTATTGATATTATATAAAATAATAACTTTCAAAACTTAAAATACGATTGCTAACAATATAAATTAGTTTTCTATTTTTCAATAATTAGTTAAATCTACTTACTTTAACACTTTTTTTAATGCTCAACCTACCTCAGAGGAAGAAGCACATTAGCTAAATCTTGAAGAACAAATAAATGATTGCAAAGTGAAAACATTTCAAGGGTATATTCCTGAAGGACCCTGACATGTTTAGACAACATCTCAATGTATTACAATACTTAAAAGAGGTAAGAAAGAGGTCAAACATATAAGCAAGAAAAAAAATTAAATAATCCCATTAAAAAGTGGGCACAAAACATTAATAGAAATTTCTCCAAAAATGTACAAATGGCTAACAAACATATGAAACAGTACACGACATCACCAATTATCAGGAAAGTACCACCTAATACCGACCGCAGTGAGAGACCACCTTGCCCCAGCCAGAATAGCCACTATTAAATAGTCAAAAGACAGTATATGTTGGCATGGATTTGCTTAAAAAAAAAAAAAAAAAAAAAAGGAATACTTATACACTGCTAGTGGAAATGTAATCAGTACAGCATCTATGGACAATAGTATGGAGATTTCTCAAATAACTAAAAGCAGATTTACTATTTCATCCAGCAATGCCACTACTATCTACTCAACACAAAATAGACTAAGATACTGGGTAAACAGCAGAGCCAACATTCTTAAATGTGCAGTTTGCAGTGAGTGGGGGGTTAGACTTGTCACTAAGTACAATATACTTGGCAATATAATGCATCTTCATACTTTCACTGGAAAAAGCCATGGCATGAAAATGATGCTAGCTAAATGAATTATGTAGTCCATCTGGACAAAGCCAAAGAGACAAACTCTTAGTTTCTGACCTAGATTTGAGAGCTCTGTACATTTGATGCCATACAAAATGCTACAGAAAATACTATGCAGCCAGTGGGGTTACTATATACAGAGGTATACACCAAGCTGTCCCAGAATCTGAGGACAAACTTATGCTCTGAAAATATCACAAATTAACTGCTCATGACAAAGCTTACTTCAAATGAAATTTACACACAGAATTCATGTATAAGAAAGTATTTTTGTACAGTTCTTAATTAAAATTTAAATTTTACAGTATAATTTTAGACAAACATATGTAAAGGTTGTATTTATTTAATACAACTTGTCCCAGAAAAAGTCTAAATATTATATCTCAATTATTTTTAGAATATAACAAGTGGTCAAAAATTCTTCTCTGATCCTTTTTTTTCCTTTCAACCATGTATCATACTAAAACAACCAACAAAAAAATAAAGATAACTTTAGGCTAACTTATAAATAAACATATCTAGAATTTTATGTTAAACTGACAATCACTATCCCATTATTTCCACAAATTAAAATCTACCATATCCACAAAATGCAAAAATTCCCATGTTTAATACAAATTTCCTAATGGATTGTTTCCTTTAGAAAAATCCATTCAGGATGTGTGTGTATGTGAGTGTAATTTAGCTTCTAAATCCTTAAAAAATCACACATAAAATAGTAAGTAGATTTCCCTAGAAAATTTCTTTTATTGATCTAAATATTATTTCAGATGTTATTATTCTATATATCTTTTGATAATCCATAATTAACCTTAATTTCTAAGAGCAGAATAAAGGTAAACACTGAAAAATTGTTTCAATTCAGATGCTGATACATGTTCTGTATATTGGTAAATAAAATACTTTTTAAATGTTCTTTTCGTGATCCATATTTATGAAATGAATTTAGCCTAAGTCTTTTCCTGTAAAAGAAGCATTTTCTGTAGGTTATTATTATAATGGCCCTTGTAAATCTGTAAGACAAAACCCAAAATTCTTAGTAGGCTAGTCAGTGCTCTAAAAGCATAGTTATTATGCCAGAAATTGTGTTTTCTTTCCCAAACTATTACTGTTATGAAAAACAGTAAAAAAGATAACATCCAATTTATGCCAGATAAATAAGATATAACTATCTCCTGTTCACCACCATGCCTATAGTTAGCAATACTGTATTGTGCACTTAAAAATTTCTTAAGGGATCAGATGTCATGTTAAATATTCTCACCCCAATACAATATATATTTATACATGGATATGTGTGTTCATATAAATGCACATTAAGGCAAAAATCTGAAACATTTTATATTAATTATCTAAACAATAAAATAGAAGTAGATAATTAAAAGTAATATCCAAATTACAGAAATAAGAAATAAAGACTTAACTATCATAGGTGTATAGCAAATAGTTTGTAATGACTAACAAATATTAGAAAGTTGAGAAGATAAAATCTCAAAGATAAAACTAATAATTTATTATTTCAACAGAAGGCACAACATAGATGTAGTGATAGAAATTGGAAAAAAAAAGATTTATGGCTATAGTGTTTGATATATCATGGCTTATGTTACCTTTAATTTCAGTTAAAAACTGGATTTAGCAACCAATCTAAAGCAATGATAGTTTTAGAATCTGTATCCTCTCTTTCCACTCTTTTAAAAAACACTTTAGTTTAAACCATATTTTCTGAATGTTATCAGTGGAAAACAGATGTTAATTAACTTCTCTTTTTTGAAGAAAAAGGTGGAAACCGCTACACACAGAATTGTACCAGATCTTTGCAAAAATAAAACACTCATGCAAAAAGTTATTTGTAATATTTCACCACACTGGGTTCAATCTAATTAAATTGTCTACATATCACCAGCCTTTCCTATTTATGTGCCCAACAATACCGTGTTACAATGTTGAGTCAAACATTATTACACTATTGAATTTTTTAAAAAAACTCATATTCAAAGTAAAAGCTAATGCCCTTTTTATAAAAGTGAACAATATAGCAATAAAAGCTCTAAGTGTTCAATTATTTATTTGCTGATTTGGCAACAACCTACATTTTCATTTCAACTGATGAAGAATTTCTGCAAAAAAAAAAATCCGAAAAACAAAATAACACTTCTAATTTTTGCCTTAGTAATGATCAAGGAGAAATCACAGAAACATTTTCAAAGTTTTTGCATAATGAATCTCTGCAGGTTTTCTTAGTGGATTTTTTTTTCTCTGATGAATTCATGCTTCTCACACAAGCAATAATTTTACTGAAAAGCAGTAAAAGAAAATATACTCAAGAAACCACTTTAGACAAATCTCTTAGGAGGAATTACATATTGAAGTTTTTTCCTCCAATTCTGCTCTCATGCTCCCTTTCCACCCACCATCCCCCTGTGCCTGCCACACACACACACACACACACACACACACACTCCCTCACTATAGTAACTAGGTTCTTCTTTTCAGAGGGTTCAGATGGGAATAAGAAAACACTTGTTCCTGTAAAACTGATGTTTTGTTTAAATTAGTTTAAAATCATGGCCCTTGTTCATTTATTTACGTTATTAAATGCCAATGGCTTTCTTTAAGTCTTTATTGGGGTAGGCCACAGTGTCCAGTCATGATATCTAAATTATTTGAATATATGAATTCATATGCTATGTACACACAAATAATTAAGAGGTCCACATGTATCATAAAGAAGTTGCAAGTTTAATGATTTCCTGCAGCTAAATAAAATTTATGTCCTTCTCATTTAAAGTTATACTGAAAATAAATATCTCATTTACATTTTTAAAGACTCAGTTTATCTACATTCAGTGGGGTTTTTTGAATTAAATAGGGTATAACATAATAAATGTATTTGTCAACCATTTTTATCCTTTTTATATTTACTATGATAGGAAACGCCTCAAACTATCTGCATTTACATTTTGTGTTTAATGAGATGTCTTTCCCTTTATGCTTTCAAAATTACTTATACCGTAATAATGCTCACAGAATTCTGTTTCGAGAGGTTTTGCCTTTGGAACATAATAAAGAAAAATAAACGTCTCTTAATTCCCTTGATTTGTACTGTCTCTCTGGCTTTGAACTGCATTTCAGACAAAAATAATGCATACAATGCAATGCTTTTTAAAAAAATTAATGAAGTTATACAACCATCAACACAATCCAGTTTTTGAACATTTCTATCACTACAAAAGGCGTCCACCTGGCCCCGTGAGATCAATTGCCTTTTCTTTGGTATCCTACCTAACCCTCTCACCCTCCCTACCCCCACCTTGGACACAAAATCCAATCTTTCAGTATCTCTATGATGCAGGATATTTCCCTGACCCCTCCATGGGGCTTGCCCTCGTTTACTCAGCATGTAGTTCTCAACTCGCTTGTGGGAGGGAGCGCGGTAAACAAGGTGGGAACTGGAGTGCATGAGTGCTGGAACCAGCTGGCCGTTTTTGGCACTGGCAGGATCAAACCCCACTCACTGAGACCCGCTGCATTCCACCCCATGCGGGAGGCAGTGCACAGGTGAGCAGGTGCAGGAAGCAGAGCCAGCTCTGCAGAAGCAAACTCCTGCAGTCTCTAAAGCAGCAAACAGGGGGGTGCCTGTGACTACCAAAGCCCCAGAGAGTGTGTCTTTTAGCTCCGCCATCCATAGACAGCTTCAGGGTTAACAGCTCTGCGAGCCCTCTGCCTTTTCATGGGAGGCGGCTGCCCTCCACCAGGGAGGGCAAAGGGCCAGTATGATGATCTTTTGTATCAACACTGTGGTTCCCGAGCTCTCATCCAGTGTCCAGGAAAAATGAGGTTTAATGAACAAATTGAAAGATGGTAAATACGGGGAATTTGTTTGCCAATGAAAGTGGCTGCCAGTGAGAAGGGGAGCTGAAAAGGGGAGAGAGGTGTAGGCAGTCTTCCCCTGATGTCCAGCTTTCTTCAACTTGGTTGTTTTCTGAAATTACCATGTCAAGCTGTTCCTCTGAAGTTAAGTCACTTCTCTCTGACACACAGCTGTAGTCCCTGCTCCCCTCCAACTGATTCTGGGGTCTTGATAAGGTACAGGATGGTGGGCAGGATGGTCCATGGATGGTTTAGGAAAAGGCAACATTCAAGCAGGAAAACAGAGATGTAAGTTCTCACTTTGGACTATGGTGTCAGGTTTTCTGGAGTGAGGGTGGGGTTTCACCAGGGACTCACTCTTTTCTGCCTGGAATTTCTCTGCCTCCTGTCCCTATCGTCTATTCATAGAATCATGTTGATATGGTTTGGCTGTGCCCCAAATCTCGACTTGAATTCTCTCTCCCAGAATTTCCACATGTTATGGAAGGGACCCAGCGGGAGGTAATTGAATCATGGGGGCCCGGTCTTTCCATTGCTATTCTCATGATAGTGAGTAAGTCTCATGAGATCTGATGGGTTTAGCAGGAGTTTCCACTTTTGCTTCTTCCTCATTTTCTCTTGCCATCACCATGTAAGAAGTGCCTTTCACTTCCCGCCATGATTCTGAGACCTCCCCAGCCATGTGGAACTCAAGTCCAATTAAACCTCTTTTTCTTCCCAGTCTCTGTTGTGACTTCATCAGCAGAGTGAAAACAAGCTAATGCCGTAAATTGGTACCAGGCATAGAGCATTACTGAAAATATACCTGAAAAGGTGGAAGCAGCTTTGAAACTGGGTAACAGACAAGAGATTGGAACAGTTTGAAGGGCTCAGAAGAAAACAGGAAAATGTGGGAAAGTTGGAACTTCTTACTGTCTTGTTGAATGGCTTTGACCAAAATATTGATAGTGATATGGACAATAAAATCCAGGCTGAGATGGTCTCAGATGGAGATGGGAAACTTGTTGGGAACTGGAGCAAAGGTGACTCTTATTATGTTTTAGCAAAGAGACTGACAGCATTTTGCCCCTGCCCTAGAGACCTGTGGAACTTTGAGCTTGAGAGAGTTGATTTAGGATATCTGACGGAAGAAATTTCTAACTAGCAAAGCATTCAAGAGGTGACTTGGGTACTGTTAAAGGCATTCAGTTTTAAAAGGGAAACAGAGCATAAAAGTTCAGAAAATTTGGAACCTGTCTATGTATTAGAAAATAAAATTCCATTTTCTGAAGAGAAATTCAAGCCAGCTGCAGAAATTTGCATAAGTGGCAAGGAGCCTAATGTTAATCCCCAAGACCAGGGAGAAAATGTCTCTAGGGCATGTCAGAGACCCTTATGACTGCCTCTCCCATCACAAGTCTGGAGACCCAAGAGGAAAAAGTGGTTTTGTGGGCCGGGCCCAAGGTCCCCATGCTGTGTGTATAGCCTAGTAACTTGGTGCCCTGAGTCCTAACTGTTCCAGCTGTGTCTGAAAGGGGCCAACATACAGCTCAGGCTGTGACTTCAGAGGGTGGATGCCCCAAGCCTTGGCAGCTTCCATGTGGTGTTGAGCCTATGGGTGCACAGAAGTCAAGAATTGAGGTTTGGAAACCTCTGCCTAGATTTCAGAGAATGTATGGAAACTCCTGGATGTCCAGGCAAAAGATTGCTGAAGAGTTGGGGCCCTCATGGAGAACCTCTGCTAGGGCAGTGTGGAAGGGAAATGTGGGGGTCAGAGCCCCCACACAGAGTCCCTACTGGGGTATCACCTAGTGGAGCTGTGAGAAAGGGCCACCGTCCTCCAGACCCCAGAATGGTAGATCCACCGACAGCTTGCACTGTGACCCTGGAAAAGCTACCAACACTCAACACCAGCCCAGGAAAGCAGCCAGGAGGGAGACTGTACCTTGCAAGCCACAGGGACGGAGCTGCCCAAGACCATGGGAACCCACCTTTTGAATAATATCACCTTGGTGTGAGACCTGAGTCAAAGGAGATCATTTTGGAGCTTTAAAATTTGACTGCCACACTGGATTTCAGACTTGCATGGGGCCTTTAGCCCTTTTGTTTTGGCCAATTTCTCTCATTTGGAATGGCTATATTTACCCAATACCTGTACCACCATTGTATCTAGGAAGTAACTAGCTTGCTTTTGATTTTACAGGCTCATAGGCAGAAGGGACTTTCCTTGTCTCAGATGAGATGTTGGACTGTGGACTTTCAGGTTAATGCTGAAATGAGTTAAGACTCTGGGGGACTCTTTGGAAGGCACGATTAGTTTTAAAATGTGAGGACATGAGATTTGAGGGGGTCTGAGGCAGAATAATATGATTTGGCTGTGTCCCCACCCAAATCTCAATTTGAATTGTATCTCAATTCCCACTTGTTGATGGAGGAACCCAGGGAGAGGTAAATGAATCATGGGGGCAAGTCTTTCCTGTGTTATTCTCGTGATAGTGACTAAGTTTCATGAGTTCTGATGTGTTATCAAAGGTTTCCACTTTTGTTTCTTCATCATTCTCTCTTGCTGCCACCATGCAAAAAGTGTCTTTCACCTCCTGCCATGATTCTGAGGTCTCTCCAGCCATGTGGAACTGGAAGACCAATTAAATCTCCTTTTCTTCCCAGTCTTGAGTATGTCTGTATCAGCAACATAAGAATAGACTAATACACATATAATATGTAGTTTTTTGAATCTGCCTTCCTAAAGATGAGGATAATCCATGTAATAGTATGTATAAGTTTATTCCTTTTTATTGCTGAAGAGCATTCCACTGAATGGATGTATCACATGTTTTTCCACTCATTAATTTACAGACATTTTAATTGTTTTGTGCTTTTTGATTATCATAAAAAACACTACTTTCACTGTGTGAAAAAGTACACTACTTATTGTATACACAATGAGTACACTAATAATATATTTATGTATACATATTGTGAATAAGCACTCAGGTAAAAGTCTTTACATAGACATATATTTTCATTAATTTTAGGGTAGATACTGAGACATAGAATTGCTGGGTTGTAAACTAAATTTATATTAATCAACTTTTTAAAACTGCTAAACTTTTTCCAAGTAGGCTGCACCAGCAGTATAAAAGGGTTCCAATGTCTCCACATCCTTGCTATTTTCCTTTTAACAAATTATTACTGTAGACATCTTAGTGGCTATAAAGTAGTCCATCACTGTGGTTTTTAATTATTCTAATTAACACTAATGATGAACCTTTTTCATTTGCTTATTGGGCACTTTATCTTCTTTGGTGAAGTGATTATTTAAACCTTTTGCTTAAAATGGTTTGTTCATCTCCTTATCCAGTTCTCAGAGTCTTATTTTGTTCTGTATACAAGTCCTTTATTGCATATTTGATTTTCAGATATTTTCTACACAAGTCTGTGGCTTTACATTTCTTAATAAAATATTTTGAAGGTCAGATGTCATTTTTAATTTTTATGAAGTTTATTTTATTTATTCTTTCTTTTTGTTTTTAATTACACTTTTGGTTTCCTACCTTAGAATTCTTGGCTTAACCCAGGTTTTAAAGATTATCTATGTTTTTTAAAAATATATATATATAATTTAAATGCTTATCTTCAGTTCAAAAATCTACTATAAATTATTTATTGTGGGTGTGTATTAAATGAAATAGAGTATAAATTCATCTTTCTGTCTGTGAATATGTAATTATTTTAGCAGTATTTTTGAAACGAACTGCCTTTTTTATTGAATTCCCTTGGTTTCTTTGTTGGAAATCAATTGACCTTAAAGATAAAATTTTTATACATAATTTTATAGATTCAATATTTATGCTTATGCTAATATCACATTGTCATGATTCCTTAGCATCATAGTAAGTTTTGAAGTAAGGAAGTGTAAGTTCTTCTGTTCATTCTTCTCTTTAAATTTGTTGAAGCTATTCTGGATTCTTTGCATTTCCATATAAATTTTAGGATAAGCTCATCAATTTCAGCAAAATGCCTGCTGGGGTTTTTATGGAGATCACCTTTGTTAACAATATTGAATCTTCAATCCATTTACACAGGAAGTCTCAATTTATTTAGAGTTTTGTTACTTTCTATCAGCAATACTTTTAGTTTTCAGTGTACAAAGTCTTATACTTTGTTGTTAAATTTGTTTTTATTTTTTCTTTTGAATGTTAACATCCAAAAGTTCTTTAATATTTCAGTTGCTAGTATATAGAAATGTAAATGATTTCTATACATTGTTCTTACATCCTGTGAACTTACTCAACTTGTTCATTGGCTCTAGAAGTGGTTTTGTGGATTACTTAAGACCGTCTACATACACAGTCATGTCACCTGCAAATAGAGACAGTTTTATTTTTCCTTTCCAATTGAGATGAGTTTGGTTTTTTTCTTTCCTTATCATGCTGGTAGAACTTTCAATTCAATGTTGAATTGGAGTGGTGAGAATGGCTATTTCCTAAGTCCCAATCTTTGGGGAAAAGCACTTAGTCTTTTACCATTAAGTATGATGTTAGTTCTAGTGTTTCCATAGATGCCGATTATCAAGTTGAGAAAGTTTCCTTTTGTTCTTAATTTGTTGAGTTATTGCCATGAATAGATGTTGGATATTGTGGAATAATATTCCCATTTTTTATTATTCTATTTAATATGGCACATGACATTAATTAATGTTCTGATGTTAAACCAATCTTGAATTTTTGGGATAAATCGTACTTGGTTATGATTTATAATCATTTTTATATGTTGCTGAATTTGGTTTACTTATATTTTGTTAAGAAGTTTTTGATCTGTACTCATGAATGATATTAGCCAGTTGCTTTCTTGTAATTATCTGGCTTTGGTATTACTGGTATTATAAAATAAATTGAGAAGTTGTCTCCCCATCTCTATTTTCTGGATTTTTTGAAGTATTGGTATTACTTCTTTCTTAAAGATTAGATAGAATGGCTTCTCTTTCAAACCCTTTAAAATATTAGTTCAAATTGTTCCAATTGTGTTCTCATATTATTTAATGCACTCTCCTTTAATAATCAAATCTGCAACTATATATCAGCTTGCAGTTTGTAAACTGAGAACATCCAAATCTGTATCTCCAATTCAAATTTCCCTCTTAAGTTCTATATTTCTTTTTAATTGGCTACTGGCTATTTGTTCCTAAATGTTCACTGGTATTTCAACTACCAAAATTATTCTGTCTTTGATAATAGAATGAAAACCATATAGTTTCACCCAGAACCATGAGCTTACCCACACCTATCTTGTGCTCCATATATTTGATGATTACTAAATCTTGTAAACACTACATCCAGGATATCTCTCTTGAATCTTTCTTCTCATCTTCTCCTCAGGCGTAATTATTTTTTCCCACTTGGATTAAACTAATCACTTAACAGTTTTTTTGTTGTTGTTGCTCCTGTCTGGGGGCTACTTTTAATCACATGTTTTAACCAGAAGACCTTATTTGAAATATTAGGGATGGTAACTGGAATATCCTTTAATCTGTGTGTGAAATCTTTAATCAATAGAAAAGGCAATGTCCTCCAAAGCAGCCTGACTTTACAGCTGTGTGTGGCAGTGTGATAAAGAATAATAATAGGTCCCTTCTTGGTATTTACTTTCCTTCTTCTTGTCTTTTTATAATGTAAACACTCTGCCTAAGGTTAATACTATCCTTTTCTCCACTAAAAAATGTATCTTGCCCTTAATTATTTGCTGCAAGGGGTTGTAAAATTTATCAGCTCTTCACCCAAAACCTTAGATCCACAAGGAAAGTTATCATGTATATTGTTAAAAACATAAATTACAAATAACCTTTTCGTATCATAATTTTCTTTAGTTCTCTCATGTGACTATCTACTGATACCATTTCCCTAAAAAACAATCAGCAAAAGTAGAGTTTTAAAGAACGATTTAAAAGTCAAGCACAATTATCCATAGATGATAAAATCTGGGAAAAAGAGAAAGATGAGAAATAAGAAAAAGAAATTATTTTTCTACTCGTAACCCTCAGAAAGTTATGTGTAATACATTTGCTTGATGAATGGATATTGTAGTTTCAATCATAAAAAGCAATTACAGTGACATTTTTAACAATCTGCATGTACAATAACAATTGTTCTGAAATGCCCGTGATTATATATTTAACTGCTGTTAATAAAAGCACTTATTTAAAAAAACAACAGTTAACTTTACAAATGATAGAACAGTTAATACCAATTACCAGTTGTCAAGCTAACCGCTGAATACTAAAACGTAGATATTTTGTTCCTTCAGCTTGTTCAGTTTGCTTCCAAGATGGGGGGAAAGGGTATAAAGTTAAACATCTATGAGATTACAATGCTGGGGTCACATATTCTTCCTCTGGCATTTACACACTATCATTAAAGTTATATTTCAACACTATTAATTATGCTTCACTGTCTCCTTGTCTAGTTTTGAAAGCAAGTAATTACAGAACATTTATATCCTGAAACATTTCTATATTGCTAGTTCAAAAGATATATTTTGCAATATAGTGAGATTGTTCCTTCTTTCAACAAAAGAAACTTTATTTAAAATTAAATGGAAGGCTCTGTGCAGCCATTTCCCTTTCATATAAATCACATAGAAAATTTAAAAACCAAAACCAATGGTACATACAAGACCTTAAAAGACACATATTATGGTCATATTTTCTGATTTCTGATTTTCCGAATTTTAAAAATATACTTACAAGAGAATTTTGGTGGAACTCGCTTTTCTTTGTATGGTGTTATTCTTTTTATATAATCATACATTTTATTTGTGTAAATACTGTATACCTTGTAGCTCTTACATGGCAAAAAATATTTTTTGCTCAAATGTGTTCATATTTAATTCAAGTTGAATATATTATATAAAATGGCTTTTAACATCTTCATGTTTAAAAATATTCAGTAGATGGAAAAGATGGTCCTTTATAACAATTTATTCTATGTCAGTAATTTGCTTATACTTAGTTGTAGAAGAAGTATTATATTCATAAAAGTCTGTATGGTAAGGATATTAGATATTATCTAGACCCACGGTTCTCAAAGTGTGTTTCTGAACAGGTAGCATCCCCATCACCTGGACATGTATTAGAAATGCAAATTCTCAGGCTCCAAGAAGACCTATTTTGTGGATGGGGCTCTGACATCTATTTAAACTAATCCTACTGGTTATGCTGAGGCCTTCAAAGTTTGAGAACCACTGGGCTAGACTAGTTATTCCAAAACACCTGTCTGTAGATGGATGCTCATGCATGGCAAAATCATACCAGTTAGTGTGAGGGAAATAATTACAGCTGGCAGCAATTTCTTAGAAAGCAGGGAACTTTACTCTAAAATGACATCTTATTGGCAATTTCTGGAATTAAATTATTAAATGATGATGATGGTAAGTCTCTTCTTGAGGTCCATTTTTTAGCAAAATTTAAGGTCGAACACTCAATGCTTATTCTTAATATTTTGTGTGTGTTATGGGTTGGGAGTGGAGGCCACTGTGTGGTGGTAAGTAAACTATTAGTTCATATTAATTCCTCTTATTTATAGATGAAAAACTGCCCCAGCAAGATTAAGGAAACATCTCTGAGTCATATAATGATCTATATGTACAGTTAGAAAAAATCCGCAAATCTGATCACCATGGAATCCAGTGATGTTCGATTATATTATGCTTTTTCTAAAGAAACATAGGAGCAAATTTAATGGTGCATGGTTTCACAGAACTATAAACACAAAGGGATCTATGATGAAGCAGAAGTAATAAATAATCCATAAAGTAACAGAAGGCCAGGTGCGGTGACTCACGCCTATAATCCCAGCATTCTGGGAGGCCCAGGTGAGCAGATCACCTGAGGTCAGAAGTTCGAGACCAGCATGGCCAACATGGAAAAACTCCATCTCTACTAAAAATAAAAAAGAAAATTAGCCAGGCGTTGTGGCAGTCACCTGTAGTCACCTGTAGTCCCAGCTACTCTGGAGGCTGAGGCAAGAGAATCACTTGAATCTGGGAGACAGAGGTTGCAGTGAGCTGAGATCATGCCTTTGCACTCCAGCCTGGGCAACAAAGGGAACTCCATCTCTTGGTGTCTCATGCCTGCAATCCCAGGGAGGCCGAGGCAAACAGATCACCTGAGATCAGGAGTTTGAGACCAGCCTGGCCAATATGGAGACACTCCGTCTCTACTAAAAATACAAAAAAAGTTAGCCAGGCGTTGTGGCAGTCACCTGTGATCCCAGCTACTTGGGAGGCTGAGGCAAGATAATTGCTTAAACCTGGGAGTTGGAGGTTGCAGTGAGCCGAGACTGTGCCAGTGCACTCCAGCCTGGGCAACAGACGGGGACTCCTTCTCAAAAAATAAATAAATAAAGTAACAGAAGACCCTCAATCAGGAAAAGGCATTAAAGCGGTCGGCAAATCCTCAAGGATTCAACAGGGTTGTGCCAGGAATGAGATCACCATGAATGACAAATGGGCTGACAAAACTGTATGGAGACCTTCATATATCTATACCTTCACTTAGTGTTTTGCCTTTTCTTAGAGTCATAGAATCTTTTCCTTTGCATTGTGCTAACAAAATACATAGGATTTATACGAAATGCTATTATTTTTTCAGTCTTAGAAATGAGCATACAGAATTTCACTCAAAGTTAGATTCATTTTACCACAGCTAAAGATAATTAGCCAAATTGGGGATACATTTAAAATCTGATGTTGAGTCACGGGATGTGGAGGTGGAATAGATAGGAAGGATGAACACAACTTCACTTCCTGGTTCAGACAACAGATTATTGCCTTGTTTCACAATTTGAGTGATTTTGATGTACCTTTGTGAAAGTCAAGGGTGAAGCAGAATAGTAGTAAATAAAGTGAGAAACAGAACATGTTATCCAGAGTAGATTTTGCTTTACATTGGTTGAAGTCTAATTTCTTTCCCTTCATGAACTAAGGAGATGCTCTGTCTGTGGTTCTCAAAGTGTGATATTGTATGTAAACTAATCAAAGTAAAACAAAACAGATTTAAATTGCAGCTAACTCATACTTAGGTAAGACATCAGAAAATCTCCCTACTTATAAAAGTTATTGCTGATTAAGAGATATTATATAACATGGGTATAATTACTTGAGGTTTAGCAAGACAGCGCCTAACACAGTGCTATGTTTTTTAAAAAACAATGATTTAGTAAATAGTATAACCCATCTACCATGTTAATATGATAGACTTATTCAAAACAAAAGTATGCTGAAAGGATGAATCTTTTTTAAAGGGAACTCAAATTTATACTGAAAAATTCAAAGATCAGTTCAGCAAGTTTAATAATCTATATGTTTTATAGCCTTAGATAGGTTCATATATTTAAATATGTTGTTTTTGTTTACTAGCTCTACTAAAGTAAGACTAGCAATAAAATCAAACAAATTAGATGCCTCCTTTTCTAGTGTCATCAATTTGTCCACTTGCAAGAGTGAAACAGATGGTTGCCTACATGGTCTGAATGGAAGAATTCCAGAAATGTTTCCTGCACAAAAATTATCCTTTCATAAATTCAATTAATTTTACAAAGAGCCTGTTACTCTTATGCGTTAACCATTGCCTTTTCCATATATTCCCATTAAAAATTCAATTTGTCCTAGACCTTAACCTATCACAATAGTAAGACTATTCTTAGCAGGTTCCCTTTTCTCTTCCAACATAACCAAGGGCATCATAAGTGCACTGTGACCCTGAATAGAAAAGGTAGAGGGGGAGTTCACTGAAGAAATAGTGATTGCTACACAATGTGATCCTGAGCTTACCTTCTACAATACCTTTCTTGAGTTTTCACAGGATTTGCTATCAGCCCCAAGCCTTATGGAGTTTAAATTCATTTGATCAGTCTTTGCTTTTTTGACTCACAAAAGGTAGTTTAATGGAGGTTATCAACTACCTCTACCAAAATCTAGTAAGTAGGATTGGATTTTCTTGTATATGTATTCACAGCTTTTAGAAAAAAACTAATCATTTATTTCAAACACTTTTTCATTTGACTTTCACAATATCATACTCTTAATTTCACTATTACTTGTTGACTACTCATTTCTCATTTTCCAGCCATCTCAAAGCTATTTGTCTCAAGTCTCAATCTTCAGATATCTATTCCACACTCCTGCCCTTGGTGACCTCTTCCTGTCTTGTGGCTTTAAATGAGGTATATATGTTGAGGATCCCCTAATATACATCTCCATTCTTAACTCATACCAGAAATCTTATCTAGTCACTATGACTGCCTGTATATCATCTCTACATCAAAGTCTAACAGGACTTAACTTCACATGTCAAAAAATGCAACTCTCATTCCTCCCAAAAATAAACTCCTCCGTTTTTCCCATATCAGTTATTAGGAGCCAAATCTTTCCAGATACTCAAGTCAAAAACAGGGCAGTCGTCTTGGACTCATCTTTTTCTCTACATCCCACATTCAATTTATCTGGAAATCAAATTGACTCTACCTTCAAAATCTGAGTATCTCTCACCACCTTCTCTTCTACTGCCCTGGCTTATCTCACGAGTGTTTTGTAGTTTTAGCCTCCTAACTACTTTAATTGTTTACTCGCCTCCTTTGGTCTGTTAACAACCCAATAGTGAGAGTCATTCAGTTACAACATAAGTCAGATCATATCACTTACGTGGCCAAAACCCATCAAAACCCTCTTAAAACTAAGTCTCTAGATGTGACCGGCACTTGCCTCAGCATTCTGATCTTTTTATCTATCACTTTCTTCTGTCACCCTTAAGTACATATACACTATTTTCTTGAATGTGCCTGGAATACTGTCAGTTTGGAGATTTTGACCTTATTCTGTTTCCTAAGATGAAACGTATTTCTCCCCAATAACATTATGGCATGCTCCCTCACCTCCCATAAGTCTCTGCCTTAAAAGTCATTTTCTCAGTGAGCCTTCCTTTCCACCATGTACTCAATACATCTACCCCATTTAAAATGGAAACTTCCTTCACCCATGACACTCACTATTTCCCTTTCCTGCCATGTTTTTTCTCTGTGGCGTTTATACTGTCTAACTATAGTGCACCTATCCAATGGAGTCATTGTAGGCACTTTGGCCTTCTTTAAATAATCATATAGCTTAATTTATTTAATCTGTTGTAAATTACAGAGCCTATTTAAAATATAAAGCTCCTCCATTTTAATATGTTTTATTACCATTTGTGCTGACATGTATTTATACAGCACATCATTATTTCCAAAGTCTTATTCCATTTAACCTTCTTCCCTATGGCCACAAAGCAATAGTATGTTAAGCAGGGAGGCATCATTATCAAAATTCCATTGATCAGAGCACAAGGGCCACTGAATACCAGGAGCTATCTACTCTTGCTTACTCGGGGCAAGAGGTAAAAATAAAGCAAGGCTTTAAACATTAGCATCACTATTAAATAAAGGATGATCATTTCAAAAAAGTGTAAAACGCTTTTGTATATTTTGAATTTAATTTTTCTTGATTTGAGGGAAAAGATGAAATAAACAACAGTCTCCATCCTCTGCATGAAAATAATCTGGGGTGCCAGTTTTAGTTGTAATCCACCTAAATTGATTTTTTGCTTACACATTTGTGTTTTAATTTACTCCTTCTTTTGGAAAATCCGTGGGCACATGGATTTTCATTATTTAACTATCCAGTTAATTTTTTCCCCATCACTGCATTTGTTTAAATGTGGACTTTTAAAACATGAAAATGGTTCTTTTAATCTGGTTTAAATTCAGTCTTGGAGAAAATGTAGAAATACATTAAGCATTCTATATTTACTAATTTAATTAAAATTAAATGGGCATATCAATAAAACAAGAAAACAGTCTTGATAAAATGCAATACAATACTCACACAAACCCTGCATGAAAATGTCTTATGTTGTTCTCAAATTACACTCAATTCTGAATATATCCCGAGTTTGTTTGTGGTTGTAGCTTAGTCATGGCAAAATGCTTGCTATTATAAGTTGATGAATGATTTGCAATTGTTATAGACTAACTTTGCAAACTGGAAACAACATTCTTGCTGTTCTGCTGATCACTACCTTTTCTAAAGGAAACAAAAAGGAGACAAATAATGAAGAACAACCCATTAAGTCATAATTGGAAGGCAGAAATTTTCTGCATATTTACTTCACTTTATTTTCTTATAGAAACAGACTTCTGGGTCATTTTGTGGTTTTTTTCCAAAATGACTTTGCTGAAATATTTAAGTATGTAGAATAAAATTACATATTGCAATGTGTTTTTACATATAGTAATATACCTCTCGCTGAGTTATCAACTATGATGACTTGATATTTTCTTTCTTTTTTTCTTTTTCTTTTTTCTTTTTTTTTTTTTTTTTTTTTTTTGAGATGGAGTCTTACTCTGTCATCCAGGGTGGAGTGCTGTGGAGCGATCTTGGCTTACCGCAATCTCCACCTCCCAGATTCAAGTGATTCTCCTGCCTCAGCCTCCCAAGTAGCTGGAATTACAGGCTCATGACACCATGCCCAGATAATTTTCATATTTTTAATAGAGACAGAGTTTCACCATGTTGGCCAAGATGGTCTTGAACTCTTGACCTCAGGTAATCCACTGACTTCAGCCTTCCAAAGTGCTGAGATTACAGGTATGAACCACCATGCCTGGCCATCTTGATATTTTCTATGTGTTTATTTTGTTTGGGGTTTGGTGAGTTTTTTGAATTTGCTCATACTTTTCATCTAATTTGAAAAATTTAAATGACTTTTCTTAAAATAATTTTTCTAATCCTTGGCTTCTCTCTCATCTTTTCTGAAACTTCAATTACATGTTAGTTGGTGAGCTTGATATTGTTCCACAAATTACACAGACTTTTTTTCTTTGCATCAATATGCATAGTTGATATCACTGTATCCACAAGTTCACCTGTCTCTCCTTCTGAAGTGCTTAATTTGTATTTAACCTCAATGCACATATTTCCATTTTATATTAAATTTCTCAGGTTCTATTTGTTTGTATGTTTATGTATGTGATGTTTTGCTATGTTTTTCTTATTTTTTTCTCCTGATTTTTATTATTACTTTTAAATTCTGAATATTTTTGCAATATCCGTTAAGAAATGTGTCTGCTAATTTCTGTGTTTCTACCATTTTTGTCTGTTTTTATTAAATAGTTTTTATCCAGCTAATGGATCACATTTTTTTTTCCTTTTTTGATACATGATTATTTTCATTGGATGCCATCACTGCATTTATTACATTGTTAGCTATCTGTATTTTTTTTGCCTTTCTCTACAGAATTTTCAACTTTGAGTTTGCAGGGAGTTCACTTACTTGTTTCTGGTTATTAAACTTTGATAGGATGTATTTGAAGTAGTTAGAATTTTCAGAGAAAATATAGGAAGCCCAGTTAAATTTGAAATTTAGATAAACAAAAACAAAACATTTTTTATGATAAGTATACCTCACGTGTTATTATAAATTAAAAATAGGGGCATTAAACTGAAACTTCAGTTGTAATATTTGAGACCTCCATGTATAAAAAATGGTGTTTATCTGAAATTGAAAAGAACTAAGCATCCTGTATTTTTATTTTTTTTTAATTTGGCAACCCTAGGATTTATCTATTGGGGCCTCTATTAAATGGTCCAAGTACTCACCATGATCTCTCTACTTTGACTGGCTGGAAGTTGACCATCTCTCATCCTGACCTCTAGGAATTTCTTAGCTTACAGCTTCCTGACAATTTTCTTTGCCTGAGCTTGTGAGTTTTCACCCTATGCTTGTGTAGCTTCGTCTTCAGACAAGGAGTTAAGAGAAACCCTATTTACATGTCTTGGATTCTGTATTACTTTCCTATGGCTGCTGTAATAAACGATCACAGATTTAGTTGTTTAATACAATAGAAATTAATTCTCTCATGGTGCGGAGGCCAGAAGTCTGAAATCAGTATGACCAGACTGAAATCATGGTGTCAGCAGGGCCACACTCCCTCAGGAAGCTCTCAAGGAAAATTCACTCTTGCATCTTCCAACCTCTGGGGACTACAGGAATTCCCTGGCTTGTGGTATAATCTCTCCATTCTCTGCCTCCATGGTCATGTTAGCATCTTCACTTCCGTCTGTCAAAATTCCCTGTTTCTCTATATTATGAAGACACTTGTGTTGATTGCACTTCAGGTTGACTTGGATTATACAGGGAAATCTCCCTTTCTCAAAATTCTTAATCATATCTGCAAAGACTCTTTTCATATAAAGTCATATTTATAGATTCCAAGGATTAGGACCTGACATTATTAGAAGCCATTCTTAAACCTACTACAAACTCTTTCTTTGCATAGCTCTGTATACTCCTCTACTTATAAAGAGCCACAAATTCCAGATGCTCTAGCGTGTTTCAACTTTGATTTCTGTCTTCTCAACTCAGAGAGATTCTGCTCAGCTTGGGTTCCTCTTCCCTGTGTTATAGTTGAGAATATGTCTCCAGGCAGAGAGCAGGGGGAAAATTATTTTTAAATTTATTTATTTACTAGATAAATTCTTAATAAACAGGAAGCCTGTGCCAGGTGATTAAGTTACAATGAGTCTGCTAAGATGGGTCCTAATCCAATATATAATCCAGTATGCCTGGTATCCTTGTAATTTACAGTTGCTATAAAAAAATACCTAGAAATAAATTTAACCAAAGTAAAAAAGAAAAAAAATTACAAAAACCCTATGAAACATTGCTGAAAGAAATTGAAGAGGGCTCAAAACAATAGAAACATCTCACATGCTCATGAATTGGAAGAATTAATATTGATAAAATGTGCATACTACCCTAAGTGATATACAGATTCAATGCAATTCTTATCAAAATACCAATGGTATCATTCACAGAAATAGAAAACTAATCTTAAAATTTGTATGGAACAACAAAAGTCCCCAAATAGCCAAACCAATTCTGAGCAAAAAAGCTGCAGATGTCCCACTAACTGACTTCAAATTGTACTATAAGATATAGTAACCAAAACAGCATCTTCTGGCATAAAAACAGACACAGAAACCTTTCAAACAGAAGAGAGGTTCAAAAATAAATCCACTCATTCTGACCAACGGATTTTGGACAAACATTCCTATAATACACAATGAGAAAAAGATCATCTGTTCAATAAATGGTGTATGAAAAATAGAATATCCATATGCAAAATAATGAAACTGGACCATTATCTGATACCATATAAAGAACACGTCAAAATGGATTGAAGACTTTAATGTAAAGACCTGATACTGTGAAACTATCAGAAGAAAACAGTGGGAAGGGCAATGCATCAGGATATTGATATGATCAAAGATTCTCGGATAAGATTTCCAAAGCACAAGCTACAAAAACCAACTCAGACAAACGGGAATACATGAAGCTAAAAAGCTTCTTCATAACTAAGGAAGCAATCCACAAAGTGAAGAGACAGCCTACAGAACTGGAAAAAGTATTTGCAATCTGTTCATCTGAGAAGCATACATGTGATCAATAAGCAGAATATATAAGGAACTCAATCAGCTTAACAGCAAAAAAGACAAAAAATCCAATCTTAAAATGAGCAAAATCTGAACAAACATATCACAAAAGGAGACATACAAATGGACAGTAGGTATATGAAAAAATGTTCATCATCATTGGTCACCAGGGGAAACGCAAATCAAATCCACACTGAGATATTCTCTTATCCAAGCTAGAATGGCTTTTATCAAAAGGAAAAAATAACAGATGCTTGCAACGATGTGGAGAAAGTGGAAAGCTCGTACACATTTGGTGGAAATGTGAAGTAATACAGCTTCCATGGAAAAGAGTATGAAGGTTCCTCAAAAACATAAAACAGAACTTCCATATATCCAACAATGCCACCGCTGGATATATACTCAAAACAAAGCAGTCAGTAGGTTTATGTGATATCTGCAGTCCCCTGTTTAATCTATTACTATTCAATATAGCCAAAATATTTGTGTGCATCAACAGTTAAAAGGTTAAAGAAAATATGGTATATATACACAACAGAATATTGTTCATCCATTTAAAAAATAAATTCCTATAAAATTTGCAAAACAACATGGATAAAACTGGAGGTTAGTATGTTAAATGAAATAAGCCAGGCACAGGAAAACAAATACCGCACATTCTCATTCATATGTAAGAGCTAAAAAATAGATTTCACGGGGAAAGTTGAATGTTGGTGACCAGAGACCGGGGTAGGGGGGAGAAATGAAGGGAATTTGGTTAATGGATGCAAAAATACATTCTGATAGAAAGAATAGGTTCTAGTATTTGATAGTACAGTAGGGAGATGATAGTTAATAATTATTGTACTTTCAAAATAGCTAGAAGAGAAGAATTGGAATACCCCCAAACACAAAGAAAAGACGAGTATCTGAGGTGATGGATACCCCAATTACTCCAATTTGATCATTACACTTTGTATACAGCCATCAAAATATAACATGTACCCCTAAAATATGTTAATGCATATATCAGTAAAAGGAAAAATTACAAAAAAATAAAGAAGAGGAGACGAGGACACACAGAGAGACACCCGAATGTGCATGCACTGAGGACAGGCCACACAGGGACACATGAGAAGATGGAGAGTCAAGCCAATAAGAGAAGCCTCAGAAGAATCCAAATCCACTGAAATGTCTATCCTGAACTTCCATATTCCAGGACTGTGAGAAGATAAATTTCTGTTGTAGTCTGTGGGATTTTGTGAATGGCAGCCCTAGGAAATACAAACATTTCTTCTGCAAACTTCACAGGAAGTTATTCCTTATGCTTCCTTGAGCAGCCCATGAAGGATCCATTAAAAATGAAATACAACCTAAAGCTCTAAATCTTAAATCTTGTTGCTTTCTTGAAATGGTTCCTTTTGAATGGCTTACACCACTTACAAATCAAAACAATGGTGGTACATGAGGAGGGGACTCAAGAATTCTTGCTCATGTCTGAGATACCTGAGAGGTGGGTGCTGTCTGAGACTGCTGGGGAGTAACTATACATGGGTATATAATTCTGTCACAGATATCAACCTCTTTAAGTTAAAATATTGCAGGACTACCCATAGCAAGAGTCACCACAAGGTAATCTCAAAGAAAGCAGGTCAGGATCAGTGGTGATATGATGTTCCATATTGGAAATATCATTGTAAAGATTATTAATATGTGTGTCTAATCTTGTTTCAGTCTTACAAGGTCCTCTGAAGAAGAGAGGGGAAGAAAGAAGGGGAAAAGTGGTGACTGTTTATCCTACATGTTATATATTAATACAAAGGAAACAGTGAGTGGACCTATTGCCACTGGCCAACTGTTACTGAAAAGAAACTAAAAAGATATCCCATTTATGCTAGGTTGATTATATAGAGAGAATTTTAAATGAATTTTGCACAGGACAAAGGATTCTTGATAGTGCTTGTCAAAATACTCCCACTCCTGGAACAGTAAGGAATATGGAGTTTTAGACTGAGAGGAAAGCCACAGACGTTTGACCTTACTCTAAGCCTCCCCAAAGTTTATCAGATTACAATGATTACTAACAACTATGGTCACGAAGTTATATCTCATCATAGTAAAATAATCTGATGAGAAAATTATACTTTGATAGAGGAACAGGACACACCAAACACATTAAATTTAACACTTTAGAGAAACTTGAGTTTAGTGACAAGACTATGCCTACATACAAGCTGAAGCAGAACATTAAGAGTAACAGGAAAGCATTCTCAGCAAACTAACACAAGAACAGAAAATCAAACACCGCATGTTCTCACTCATAGGCGGGTGTTGAACAATGAGAACACATGGACACAGGGAGGGGAGCATCACACACTGGGGTCTGTCAGGGGGAAATAGGGGAGGGACAGCGGGGGGTGGGGAGTTGGGTAGAGATAGCATGGGGAGAAATGCCAGATATAGGTGATGGGGAGGAAGGCAGCAAACCACACTGCCATGTGTGTACCTATGCAACAATCTTGCATGTTCTTCACATGTACCCCAAAACCTAAAATGCAATTTTAAAAAAAGGTAGTGGAGAATAATAACAATAAAAACACTTATTATTGAGTAAACATTGAAAAAAAAGAAGTAACAGGAAAGCTTTACTTAAAAAGAAAATTGCATCTGAAATTAAAAGAGAATATGTCTGCTTTACTGAAAGACTTGAATTATCTAAGCCACTTTCCTTTTGAATCCAGGAGACCATTTGCCCCTGCTGATGTATTGCATCCCACAAGCTGCTGCAGGTAATAGTTCCAAGTGATCTACTTCAAGCAGCAGGCACCTTCACTATGTCCTGTTCTGGGATTAACTCACAAATCTGGTGATGAGTTAAACAACAGTGTAGATCACCTGAAGCTTCACAAGACCACACATCTTTCTGACTCTCCTCTGCTGTGAGTTTGAAAGTTGTAATTGTCATTAAGTGTTTTAGAGTCTGTATAAGATGCTAAAACTCATGCATGCTCTTGTAATAATTCAGTAATCATAGGGACTAATTCAATCTTCACTATTTTATAGCAGCTCTATCCTATGAATAAGACTAACAGTAATAATAATAATAGTAACAATTCCATTAGAGAAGCAGAGTAGAGTGGTTCAAATAATGGACTGCAAATAAACAACCTAGACTCTTATTTCTTTTCTATCATTAACAAACCAGTTGAGCAATTTCTTGGTGCCTCATTTCCTCTGAGAAATGTGAGAAAGTATACGGCCCATTTCACCTCATGGTTGCATGAGGATTAGGATTTTATATCTATATTTATCTACCTATATATCACATAAAACATACTTGGTGCATAACACACTAATGATTCTTTTCACGTATGTAGTTATTTGTTCACTGTAACTCAGGCAGTCAGTGCCAAGAACATGCCTGTATGTAATAGTGGATGTTGGCTCCCCTAACCTCCTCAGCTTGATCAGACTAATTAGCCTTTAATCTTCTCCCATCAGCAGCATTATATTTAATCATAATTTAACTCACCCTTTCACCATCTCGAATCCATGCGTAGACCAAAAACAAGAGTCATGGATGAATGAAAACCCTCTTTACCACTAAGATGTTGAATTTGTTGTCATAATGGAAAAGAGAGGCCTTTCCTGCTTTCTCAATAGGGCTAACTAGGTTGATTATTGATGTTTCAAATAGGTGCTCTATCTTTGCCACAGTCCCCGTGTTTCCTCCACAGAACAGAAGAACAAGAATGGCTTCAAACACATGCTTGGTAGCCTAAAGGCAAAAATAGACATCTTACTTACCAGTAACTCTCTTCCAACAGATTTATTTGGATTGGCAGTATACATTAAATTGTGTATGTATCTTACATAAAGTATCCCTTCAGATTGGTAAAAGATATATTTTAAAAGTGGGCTGACCATATAACTAACAATTCATACAAGGGAAAAAATAATTAACATGAAGGCAGAAAATTGCCAAGAACTATAATCTCAAAATGCAAATTAAAAGTGTAATGAGATACAGTTTGACACATATTTAATTAGAAAAAAATTTAAAAAACCTTCTACACTAGAAAGTGTCTTAAAAGAAGATGATCTTTGTTTATCTAATATAAGATAAAAATCTTTTCAAAAATAATATAATAATATCTTAAACAAAAATTATGCTATTTAATTCAGTAATACTACTGAGAATTTAACCTAAAGGATAATTATTTTTAAAAATTAATATTCAGTAAAACAATACTTAGAAATAAACTAGAGAGAAAACAGTCTAGACATAAAGGAGTAATTAAACTAAGATTAAGCCATTTAATACAGTATGATTCATTCATTACAATAATAAATATGACATTTCAGAGCATAAAATGTTACTATGATACATTAAGTAGAATATGAAATGTAAATATTTTGCTAATTGCCATTATACAAAATAATATATATTTGGATAATTACAAAAAGGGAAAAAAATATAGTTTAATTAAGAGAAAGGATAATAAGTATCCTTTAACATCTGAATGTAAACAAACATTTTAATATGTTATTTAAATCCATATATATATATATATAGTTGAGTCATTATGTTACATTGTAAAGTTTCTGCATGTTATTTGACTATTTAAAACATGGTAAAGAATTTAACATAGCAAAAGCCTAATACATATTTACACAGTTATATATGTCTCTCAAAATTAATGTTTTGTTTACATTTGAAGTGTATTTCACATCAACTTCTAAAATCAATTTAAAATATTTTCCACGTGCAAAACACTGGCATAATGGATTCTACAGCTCACAACTAGAAATATCCTTGTGGCTCGTAGACTGCCTATGCAGGATTCTGCACAAACAGTTTTGTTTTCTCAGAAGGAATGCACCAGTTGAATTATTTGATTTCATCACTCAAACGAATGTTGGGATAAAAATTGGCCTCAGAGTCTAAATTAGTTTCTTTATGCATGATTAGTTAAGCCAGACTGGAGCTCTTCTCTTGGATATACGTGATACAAAGTGGGATTATAAAGAAATGAATTTAGCTTTGTTTCACTTAATTATAATAAACATTAGTCACCTGGAGAAGACCAGACACTGTGCTGAGAGTTTAGGATGTGAGGAAGATTAAGTTGTGATCCTTGCTCCCCAGTCCCTGTTCGTTTCACGACGTAACCTTGTGAAACGCTAAATGACTCTAATGGCAATTACAAAACACTGCAGCAATGTTAGCAAGGACTTGGAGCTTAGTGGAGGCACTCAGAGCTGGAATGTTTGGATTCACAGCACTACTCTACTACCTATTAATTGTGTAAATTATGGCCATGCTTTCTGTGACTTAGTACACCTATGTAAAATAGTTAGAGCCCTACCTTGGAGATATTGAGGATTCGGTTCCATATCACCACAGAAAAATAAGTACTGCAATAGAGTCACACACATTTTTCGGTTTCCCAGCACAGGTAAAAACAATGTTTACACTATACTGTAGTTTGTGTGCCATAGCATGTGTCTAAAGAAAAACAAGGTACATATTTTAATTAAAATTGTTTCTAAAAAATGCAATGTTAATCATTAGTTGAGCCTTCAGTGAGTCATAATCTTTTGCCTGGTGGAGGGTCTTGCCTCTATTTTGGTGACTAATCAGGGTGATTGTTGCTAACGTTGAGGTGACTGGGACAATTTCTTAAAATAAGACAATGATCATTGGTGCCACATTGATTGACTTTCTTTCATGAAGGGTTTCTCTTAGCATGTGATGTTCAATAGTATCTTATCCACAGCAGAACGTCTTTAAATACTGGAGTCCATCCTCTCAAATCCTCTACTGTTTTATCAACTAAGTTGATAAAAATATTCTAAGTCTTTGCTTTTATTTAAACAGTTTTAACAACATCTTCACCAGAGGAAGATTCTATTTCAACAAACTACATTTTTTTGCTCATCCATAAAAGCAACTCTCATCCATTCATCCATTCATGTTTTATCATGAGATTACAGCAATTTCGTCACATCTTCAGAGTCCACTTCTAAATCTAGTTCTCCTCCAATTTCCATGACATCTGCAATTATTAAGTTCACTAACTCTTGAACCCCTCAAAGTTACCTATGAGTGTTGAAATCAAACAATGTTAAGTTTGCATTTTGTAATAATATTGTAATATTCTAAACTCCCATTGATGTTGGTATTTTGACCTCCTCCCATAATTCACAAATGTTCTTAATTACATTTAAAATAATAAATTTTTTCCAGGAGGTTTTTGATTGACTTTGACCAGATCCATCAAAGGAATCACTATCCATGATAGCTATAGCCTTACAAAATGTATTTTTACGAAATGCATTTATTAAATAATAAGACTTAAAAGTCAAAATTACTCCTCAATCCATAGACTGAAGAATAGATGTGTTAGCAGGCATAAAAGGAACATTAATCCCCTTGTACATTTCTATCAGAGCTATTTAGTGACTAGGTACCTAGCCAATGGGTTGTGATGCTTTGAAATAAATCTTTCTCTGATTTATTTCTGGGCTTAAAGCATTTAGTAAACCACTCTGTAAACAGATGTGCTGCCACCCAGGCTTTCTTGGTCCATTTATAAAGCACAGGAAGCATCTATTTAGTATAATATTAAGGGCCTTAAGATTTTCAGAATAGTAAATTAGCCTTGGCTTCAATTTAAAGTCACCAGCTGCATTTGCGCCTAACAAGAGACTTAGCCAGTCTGAAACTTTTAAGGTAGACATTGACTTTTCCTCTCTAGCTATGAAAGTCCTACATGACATCTCTTCCAATATAAGACTGTTTCATCTACATTAAAATATGTTGTTTAATAGCATCACCTTCATCAATTACTTTAGCAAACCTTGTAGATCAGTTATTGCAGCTTCTACATCAGCGGTTGCTACTTCACATTGCATTTCTATGCTGTAGAGACAGCTTCTTTCCTTAAACTTCATGACCCAATCTCTGCTACCTTCCAACTTTTCTTCTGCAGCTTTCTCACCTCTCTCAGCCTTCACAGAATGGAAGAGAATTAGGGACTTGGTTTGGATTAGGGAATGTTATGGCCAGTTTGATCACTAAAAGTCTCCAAGTTAGCAAGAAGGCTGCTTCACTTTATCATCTGTGTGTTCACTGAAAGTCACACTTCTGATTTTCTTTAAGAACTTTTCCTTTGGATTCCCAACTTGGCTAACTGTTCTGCACAAGGGTCCTAGCTTTTGACCTATCTCAGCTCCTAACATGCCTTCCTCACTAAGAGTGAACATTTCTAGCTTTCATTTTAAGACGAACAATGTATTACTCATCCTTTCATTAAACACACATTCATTGCATGGTTATTAACTGGCCTAATTCCAATATAGTTGTATCTCAGTGAATAGGGAGGCCTGAAGGGAGGGGAGAGAGACAGGAAAATGGTCAATTGATGGAGCGGTCAGAACACATACAACATTTATCAATAGAGTGACACCCAAAACAATTCAATAGTAACATCAGAAAACACTAATCACGGATGGCCACAACAGGTAAAATAATAATTTAGAAGTTCAAAACATTGTGAAAATCAGCAAAATGTGACAGAGACATGAAGTGAGCCCACGCCGTTAGAAAAATGATGCCCACAGAGTTGTATGATGCAGTATCTGTGAAGTACAATACAGTGAATCACAATAAAACAAGGTAAGCCTATAGTTTACAGCTGGAATAAGACACCTCTGTGTTTATCTCCAGGGATGGCTGAAAGTCTGCAACTGACTTTTAGTCAAGATAAGAAAAGGGAATGTTATAATTAATCATTTATAATGTGCTAAACTTCAAAATTTCCCCAACAGCCAAAACTGGTAAAATTGGCTTATACCTCATATGAGTAGCAAGGCAGCTTAATTGAATAAGTGATCAGGAACATGAAAGATCCCCCTGGAAACTTCTAGAGACATCTCCCAAAACCAAAATGTGTCACACAGATATTGGTGTTGCAATATGGAGGTGACGTGTGTCCTGTGGAAGTGAGAGAGACCTTGAGAAGCTGACCCTGTAAATATCTCCTGGACTTTCACATTTTTTCTATATTCTTTCTACCACTCTGTTCTTGCCATTATTAAAATCTGCTATGTGTATGTGCTGGGCAATGCTGTGAATCTTTTCAACTGTTAGACCTATCGTAGTCTATAGTAGGCACTATAATTTCAAGTAATGGTGAAGTTTCTGTTTGGGAGAATTAAGAATGAGAAAGGGGCCGGGTACAGTGACTCACACCTGTAATCCCAGCACTTCGGGAGGCCGAGGCTGATGGACTGCTTGAGCCCAGGAGTTCAAGACCAGTCTGGGCCACACATTGAAAACCCATCTCTACCAAAAGTACAAAAATTAGCTGGGCATAGTGGGGTGTGACTGTAGTCCCAGGTATTCAGGAGGCCCAGGTGGGAGGATTGCTTGAGCCCAGGAGGCAGGGTCTGCAGTAAGCCAAGCTCACGCTACTGCACTTTAGCCTGGATGACAGAGAAAGACCAGGCCTCAAAAAATAAAAAGTAGCAATAAAAGAATGAGAAAGGGTGGGGAAGTCAGGAACTACTGTTGCAGAATGACTTTCTGCCCATCTCTGATGTAAAGTAGCACAAATATTGCAACCGTGGCTAGGAGCAAATGCCTGTCAGTGGATGCTGGAGAGGTAAATTCCTGGCTTGGAAATTAGGGAGCTAAATGGATTACAAAAAAGGAATTTCAAAAGAAGTCAACCAAGGATACTCTGCTTTTTTCTAGAGAAAACGGTGATAATAAGAAAGCAGCTGAGGGCTTCCAGGACCGCAGATGTACAGCATGTGACTCTGACTGTAATGCACAAAGGCAGTGGGGAAGACAGCTCTTTCAACCAAAATACAACCTCAGCACAGACAAGAACCACAGCACATTTACACAGTCCACATGGCAGTGGGAATTAAAAGGTTGCAGAAATGACAGGGTGGTTAGTTAAACAGTTAAGCCGCATTGGAGTTGATCGCAAACTCACTTCTGAACCTCTACTGAAGTCAGTGTAGTGCATGAGAAGTCAAAGAGCTTTTTCCCCTCTATTGGACCCTGTCGCATGAACAGGCCTGTTAGCACTCACTCAGCACCCTCACTTAGTGTAGCTTTTGCAGATATGTGGATAGAAAGAGTAAACTCCAAATCCATTAAGCTGTGTAAAGTCAAAGGTAAATAATGTAGAGCTTGAAAAAGAAAATTCCCCAAATTCACCCATAGATTTTAAATGCAATATTTCTGAGGCTGCTGACATGTTCAGACTGTAAGTAACTTATTAGATGCAGTAATTCTAAAAATGGTCCTAATTCTGTAGTTTTGATCAAGATATAATTGATGCTATGAGAAGCTATACTGCTTGGACTCCTCATTACCTGCATTGCTGCAGGGATAAGATGGGGTCAGCAAAACTATGAAAGCACTCCTTGCCCATCTACTGCAAAGAAGCGTTAATGATAGAAAGATGATTCGGATTAACCAAAAGAAAAGGGAATATGGATAAACGGGGTGAAAAAAACATCTTGAGAAAATTTAAGCTGAATATCAGTGTTCAGAAGATTAATTAAAAATAACATTAATAGGCCAGGCTCAGTGGCTCACACCCATAATCCCAGCACTTTGGGAGGCTAAGGCAGGCGGATCACAAGGTCAAGAGATCAAGACCAGCCTGGACAACATGATGAAACCCCGTCTCTACTAAAAATACAAAAATTCACTGGGCGTGGCCACGCGATCCTGTAGCCCCAGCTACTCAGGAGGCTGAGGCAGGAGAAACGCTTGAACCCGGGAGGTGGAAGTTGCAGTGAGCCAAGATCACGCCACTGCACTCCAGCCTGGCAACAGATGGAGCAAGACTCTGTCTCAAAAAAAAAAGAAAAAACACCACACACACACACACATTAATAAGAAGGAGACAGATGTTATAACCACTAAAATTGTAATGAATTGCTGTGTAAAGATTAGGTGGTCTGGCTGCCCCATTAATTTTTCAACCTGTAAAGGAATTGTGATAGTTTTGCTTGATTTATTTACATCTCAATAAATTTTTGAGAATCTGATTATTGTACAAAAAGAAATTCATAATCCCCTGAGTGTCAAGGCCCATGAAAGTTGTATGGAGAAAAAGAGAAGATTCTAGATGACAGGAGGGCCATAGTCCCTTGACCCCAGCAAGGGATCCAAGGCTGTTTCCATTGGCGTGAGTAAAATGACCCAAGGGTGGTGAAGGAAATTTAGTTGGCTTTCTGGACACTGGTGTCTAATATAACATCATACAAAGCTCGTTAAGGAAAAGTTAACAGGCAGTAAAATTGAGTTAGGCAGATACAGTGAGCAACTCCAAGAAATAGCAGACAAAAGCATGGCTAGAATGTAGGCATTTATTAACAAAAGTTATATAGGGTTCCAAAATGTTGGTTAGAATGGATCTAATGTCTGAATGAAGGGCTCTTGTCTCTCCCAGGTTATTAGGAAAAAGGTTGGCTTCCAAATCCATTTTTAATTCTCTTTTACTGGAGCACAGTAGATGGGAAATTTTGAAATTATCTAAGCCAACTCAAGTGGCCAATTTAATTAGAATAGACTAGATTTGGATACCTGGGGCACATAAAGAATTTTTTTTTCAATTAAAAATGTTTTAGATGTAGGTATATTAATATCCACAAACTCCTTGTTTAATAGCCTGTGGGAAAAATGATGAAACCAGAGATTCACTATAGAGTATAGAAATAATAATAACCCTCATGCCACGAGTAGTGCAAATATCATATTAACTATTCAAGCTGAACAGCAAGCTAAGAGAGACTATTATTCTGTGACCAGTTTGACTAATGCTTTCTTTTCTGTTTCTACTTATGAAGAAATTTAGAGCCAATTTGCATTCGTGTGAGATGGATGGAAAAATACACATTTACTATGCTCTGGCAAAGATATTTAAATTCTCCTGCTTATTGTTGTACCTGATGAGCTGAAACAGATTTGATTCAATTGAAGAGTACTGCTATTTGTGATAGTAATGATATATTGTTTATGTATCCATCTGAACACTATGCTAAAATTGCATTATAAATGCTTGTTAATCATACGATTTCAGAAGATGGCTGATTAACTATCATACAATACAGATCTCAGAAAAATGGTGAAATTCCTTGACATCTCTTGGACAGAGGAGACTAGGGCATTCCTCAGAAAACAAAAAATAAGTTATTTTCTCTGTGAACTCCAAAATCAAAGCAAGCAGTATAAAGTTTGATTAGGTTCTTTGGTTTCTAGAGAATTCACGTACAACATCTGAGAAATGTTATCAACTCCTATTCACAAAATTACCTAGAAAAAGAAAAAAAAAAAAAACCTGAATTTGAGCAACAGCAGTTCTTTTATTTTATTTATTTATTTTTTTTTTTTTTGAGTTTCGAAGAAACCTTAGCACAATCAGGTCTCTGTGACCTTACTAAGCACATGGTCACTTTATTACCTCCATGTTTCAACTACTTTGGAAATGTCCAGTCAGAGCAGCCATACTGACTGAAGTATTTGGCAAAAACCCTTGACTGACACCCAGTGGTAATTGCTGGTATTTGGGACTAGAAAGTAACCTATTTTCAACTTCAAGGTAAGCATCACTTGAAAACGACCACTGGCTTTTTATCCTAATAGGGGCTTTAATTGAAATCGTTTTTATTACAAAAAATATAAATTTATTTTGAGATATGAGATACATTGTCATGGGTTATGTCATATCATCATTCCTACATGAAAGCAAATAAAGAAAGGAATTTCCTCATCAAATGAAAATGTACATTAACTCTCCCAGTGGAGTTGTGAAAGGACGTAACTTGTCCTTCTGCCAAGTTTCCAAAGGGGGCCAAAGGGTGTCAAACAAGTAAATGAATTTCAGGTGGTTCGCAAGGGTGGAAGACAAACACAGTAAGATTTCAAGCTAGAAATCAGCCCCGTTGTTGAAATGTGGGTGACCTTACTTCACGTGAAGAGGTAAAAAATAAATCTGCTTCACTGGCAGAAACGAGTCATTTTTCTTCTGGCATCAGAGGAACTGGATTATAACAAAAGTGACTTTTGCCAGTTCTTGGGTAGAAATCATAGAGTTGACGTATGGTCCCAAAGAAAATGAACCTGAGATACTGGGAAAATAAAAGAACCCCATTGGGGTTCTGTATGATGAAATTTGATGTGGAATTGGAGATCATCAAAGTGTAGCACTCACAAAGTAAACCCAAATACCTCCCAAAATAATACAGGTAACTCCTATTACTGACTACTCACTTTGGCTTAGCTACATAACTAGATAACATAAAAGATTCCAACAGAAATTTTAAGAAGTTTTCCCAAAACAAGGTGCATTGAACGAACAGAAAACCAAACTGGGGAGGAAGCATATTCTGTGCATGTAATGAATGACTTTCATTAGCAGGCTCCTAATGTTTGCCTCAACTCTTTCTCCTCCTCAACTGTGTTCTTTGCCTTTATTGAAAGCCTTGTACAAGGATGCTGTGTGAAGTCTTGTGAGTCCTTTCAATTATTGGAATCTAATTTTCAATCTATGGAATTCCCATCTGTATAATTAAATAATAATAATGCCTATTTTGTAGGGTTGTTTCAAGGAATGAATTAAACCATTTAAAGTGCTTAGGATAGAAGTGGAACATTCAGTGCTTAAAAATATTATTTTATGTCACTGGAACAATGACATCAGTACAGTAGTTTATGTATAATCTTTCATGGTAAATGACAATATACACTTGCATATACACATTATAATATATTTAAATTACTTATGAAATCCCGTATTTCAGTGAAAACCTATTTTTTATTTCAATGGATAAGACTATTTGTATATATTGAAAGCAGAATATTCTCATATTATAATATACAACAAACATACACAGAGTTTGTTCTAATCTCTGTGTGGGATATATGAAATTATTATTCCAAGGATGTGAGCTTTGTTTCAAATTAATATACAAGACTAATATTATAGAATTGAATTTTCAAAGTGATGAAAATAAGTTTATAGTAAGTTAGTTTTTCTTTGATTTTTAATTACATTTCTCCTACAAGGATTAGGAAATATAATTTTAAAATTATATTTTGCTGGTTCCAAGAAAAGCACAATCAGGTTTAAAGCTCTACTTGTGGCCACGTTTACTCCATAAGAACATAGTCTTCCCTACTGCAGGTAAATCATGTTGAAGATAAACATGATAAATGATATGTAGTTTATTTCAAAACAAAAGTATTTATAAGCCAAAAGGTAAATATGGTTCAGAAACAATAGCTACTATTTTAATATACTTTGCTTTTAATCGTAATATTGCATATTAAAAATATTCAGATGAGACCAATTTAGCAGCACATTATTTTTTCTTTAATGATAATGATCCTCTGAATACTAATCTCTGTGTGGGATATATGAAAATTATTATTCCAAGGATGTGAGCTTTGTTTCAAATTAATATACATGACTAATATGATAGAATTTAATTTTCAAAGTGATGAAAATAAGTTAATAATAAGTTAGTTTTTCTTTGACTTTTAATTAAATTTCTCCTAAAAGGATTAGGAAATATAATTTTAAAAATAATTAAAATGGGATTATTTTTATTCATGACTTCTATTGCTACAAGTTGGAAAGGGTCAGTGCAAATTTCCAATTAGAATGAATTTTAAATGGACTTTAGAACATCAGAACATGTCCAAAGTATGGAAATAAAGATAATTTTTAAAATCGTATGTTGTTCATTTACCTAAAACTTGGATATCTATAGTGCGTTGTATGCAGATATTCAGTCCTGAAATTTGCTTTACATTTCAACATCAACATTCTTTTACAAGCCATAAAAAGCAGTGGCATTTTCAGAGGGATACATAGTATCTACAATAAAAATCTATTATCATGAAGGATCAGCAATATAATTCAGGAAAGATAATTTTTGCTGTTTCGCTTTACAAAGATTCATGAAGTATATAGAGAAGGAGGTTACAGATATTGCTAGCTGGAATGATCAACGATAACATTTTTTAAGTTATAGAAAAAGAAATTCAAAGAAAAGAGAATCTGGTGACATATAACATTGGTTCTTAAGCTAACAGATGTTCTGTATACACATCAGAGGTTAAGCGGCCTGCCACAGAGAAGGGTCACCAGAGAAATTATCACGGCCCCACCAACGTAGATGACAGCTTTGCCCTCAGCTACAAATTTTTTCTTTTTTCTTTTTTTTTTTTTTTTTTTTTTTTTGAGATGGAATCTCACTCTGTTACCCAGTGGCGAGATCTCAGCATACTGCAACATCCACCTCCTGGGTTCAAGCAAGCCTCATCCCTCAGCTTCCCAAGTAGCTGAGATTACAGGTGCTTGCCACCATGCCTGGCTAATTTTTGCATTTTTAGTAGACACAGGGTTTTACCATGATGGCCAGGATGGTCTTGACCTCCTGATTTTGTGATCCTCCCGCCCCAGCCTCTCAAAGTGCTGGGATTACAGGCGTGAGCCACTGCGCTCAGCCACCTCCAAATTCTCAAAAATCAAATTCATTCATTCAAAAAATACTTGTTGGACGGTGTTTTAATGTTTTATACACTATTTTATGTACTATCGTTATGGTAGTGAAGAAGACCAAGACATTTTCTATCTACATAGAGTTTGTTCTAATGTTAGAGAGACATTTTAAAATATAACATATATATAAATATATATATATATGCATATATATATATATAATTTTCTTAGTGAAAATATAAACCAAAAAAATAATAATGTAAAGATAGTAACGTAAGTGGAATTTACAACAAACGTGACTGAGAAGATACAATCAATATAGTCAAAGTAAAACAAAGAGAATGTAGGTTCCAGAAGAATGAAGGAGAGACAATTATGTCAAGATGAGAACAGAGAATAATCCACTAGACTTGCAAAGATAACCATCGTTTATGACAACAGTAGTTTCAGTGTTGTGGGAATACTTGATTGACACAGGATAAAGCAGGAATAGACAAGTGGAGAGAGTGGGTATAGATAACTGTTTGAAGCACTTTCACTACGAAAAGAAAAGAAAAAGTTGTAGCAGGTGGAGAATACAAAGCCAAGGGAATTCTTTTATTTGGTTGGTGGCTTGCTCTTTAAAATTACGGTTGCTGTAACATAATTTTGGGCTGCTGGAAATAATAAAAGAATAAAATGATGATGTATAGAAATGGGATAATTTCCGGAATGAAATCTTGGATAAGTGAGAAGAATGCATAAGTTAGCTGTGCACTGTTAAAGAGGGAAATGGGAGAGAATACAAAGGCACGCATACACCTAGAAGAATGGAAAAACTCCTATTTGCATCAATGGCTGTATCCTCGATACAACAAGGGAGGCAGCAGCTGAAAATTAGAAGGGTGAAAGAGTATAGAGTTTTGAAGACTGATAAAAATAAAAACGTGGAGTTTGATTAGGTCCTGTTTGTCTATTTTGGCTTTTGTTGCCAATGCTTTTGGTGTTTTAGTCATGAAGCCTTTGCCCTATGCCTATGTCCTGAATGGTTTTGCCTAGAACCCAAATGCCCATCGATGATAGACTGGACAGGGAAAATGTGGCACATATACACCATGGAATACTATGCAGCCATAAAAAACGATGAGTTCATGTCCTTTGTAGGGACATGGATGAACCTGGAAACCATCATTCTCAGCAAACTGACACAAGAACAGAAAATCAAACACTGCATGTTCTCACTTATAGGTGAGTGTTGAACAATGAGAACACATGGACACAAGGAGGGGAGCATCACACACTGGGGTCTGTGGGTGGGCAGTAGGGGAGGGAGTTGGGGGAGGGATAACATGGGGAGATACAGGTGATGGGGAGGAAGGTAGCAAACCACACTGCCGGATGTGTACCTATGCAACAATTTTACATGTTCTTCACATGTATGCCAAAACCTTAAATGCAATTAAAAATAAATAAATAAATAATAAAAATGTGAAATAGACCTTCAAGAGTGACATAGCCAACAAGGATATTCAGAAAGAACTGACTATCACATACTTGAAATTTGCTGTCACATATTAAAATTGTAGCTAAACAATATAATGCATTTCTTGTGTGTGTGTGTTTCTGATATTTATTGTGACTTGACTATACATATTTCTCTCATCACATATAAATTTGAACGTAACAGAAATGTGAATTTTACAATAAATTATTCACTTAACAGGAATTACTAATGTAATCTGTAAGCTCTGCACTTTTACCGACCTAACAGTTACTCACTTCGATTGCTGTTAAAACTCACAAAGCAAACAAGCCTGCATTCTAAGAACACCTCAACTTTTGTATAGGTATAGAACACAATGTCCTTCACTGCATTCTGAAACATAATGCCTAAGATTTTGGAGTACCAGATTCATTTAATTAGGATTAATTATTCTCTCTCACACATGTGCCTGTGCTACTCTAATTCTGTCAGTCAAAGTCGTAAACTTAATTATAGTTGACCCTTGAACAGCATTGGTTTGAACTGCATGGGCCTGCTTATGTGTGGATTTTCTTCAGCCTCTGACACTCCTGAGACAGCAACACCAGCCACGCCCTCCTGTTCAGCCTACTGAACATGAAGGCCATGAGGATAAAGACCTTTATGATGATCCACTTCCGCTTAATGAATGATAACTATATTTTCTCTCCCTTATGATTTTCTTTTTTTTTTTATTTTTATTTATTTTTTTTTTTTTATTGCATTTTAGGTTTGGGGGTACATGTGAAGAACATGGAAGATTGTTGCATAGGTACACACATGGCAGTGTGATTTGCTGCCTTCCTCCCCCATCACCTATATCTGGCATTTCTCCCCATGCTATCCCTCCCCAACTCCCCACCCCCCCACTATCCCTCCCCTTTTTCCCCCTGACAGACCCCAGTGTGTGATACTCCCCCTCCCTGTGTCCATGTGTTCTTATTGTTCAACACCCGCCTATGAGTGAGAACATGTGGTGTTTGACTTTCTGTTCTTGTGTCAGTTTGCTGAGAATGATGGTTTCCAGGTTCATCCATGTCCCTACAAAGGACCCGAACTCATCGTTTTTGATGGCTGCATAATATTCCATGGTGTATATGTGCCACATTTTCCCTGTCCAGTCTATCATCGATGGGCATTTGGGTTGGTTCCAGGTCTTTGCTATTGTAAACTGTGCTGCAATGAACATTCGTGTGCATGTGTCCTTATAGTAGAACGATTTATAGTCTTTTGGATATATACCCAGTAATGGGATTGCTGGATCAAATGGAATTTCTATTTCTAGGTCCTTGAGGAATCGCCACACCGTCTTCCAAAATGGTTGAACTAATTTACACTCCCACCAACAGTGTAAAGCGTTCCTATTTCTCCACATCCTCTCCAGCATCTGTTGTCTCCAGATTTTTTAATGATCGCCATTCTAACTGGCGTGAGATGGTATCTCAATGTAGTTTTGATTTGCATTCTTAATAACGTTTTTTTCTCTAACTCATGTTACTACTATAAGAATCCAGTGTATAATACATATAAGATACAAAATATGTGTTAATTGGCTATTTATGTTATTGGTAAGGCTCCCAGGTAATAGTATACTATTAGTAGTTAAGTTTTGGGGGAGTCAAAAGTTGTATGTAAATTGTTTACTGTTCATAGGGTCGGCACCCCTAATGCCCCGCACAGTTTAAGGGTCAACTCTTGTTTTCGAACCTAATATGATATTACTAGTATATCTATATAAATATTTATAAAATGTCCACACTTCTTTCCACTTATCAAGCCTTTTCAAGGGACTTCAAAATAATTTTAAAAATTAAACATTAACATTATTATATAGGTTTTGTTACCAGGTAACAGAAACAGTTTGACCAATAGGTTTCCTGTTTATAGAGTTGTCTTTCTCTGTTTGTGTCCATTTTTAACTCTGACGACAAGGTGTATCTAGGACAAGGATAACAACACAATTAATAGCAATTGAGAAGTCTTCCATTTTGATGTATTTATTAAAAATTGAGAGGATAAATGAATAACATATCCTTCTGGACAAAATTTATGTTGGTGATAAATTATAATGTTAGTGTCATTCAGGGCTTCAAAGAATTGAGTCACATTTCTGCAATAACATTTCTTCTCTTCTTATTGAAATATTTATTTTAATATGCTTCTCAGGAACTTGTACCCCTTAAAGAAGTAAGACCAGGATGTATGCTATACTTTTCCCTAACTTTAGCCATCCATGCACACATGGACTCATTAAAAAAATACTTTAGCCATCTCACTGTATTTATAATATATTGGGAAAATACCATTTTTTGGTAAATTGTGCACTATTAATCTAAGGGAATCTCCATCAAGAAACAAATTAACACTAAGAAGCTTATGTTTACAGATTTGTTTTAAATTAAATCACAATGTATTAAGGAAAGACTTTCAGTAATGGTATTTAAGTAGAATTGTTGTGTAAGCTCTCTCACAGACAGAAACTGGATAAAACTTAAATATCAACTCGATTAAAGCACTGAAAAATTGTCCAGAATCAGACAGAAGCTGTAGCAAATGTTATTCCTTGTCCTTCCCCCACCACCAACCCATCAAAAAAAAAAAAAAAAAAAAAAAAAGCCAGCTCCAGAAAGAGTAAGAAATGTGAGTTTGAAGCTTTCAGGCCTGATTGTGTGCCTTTTGGATTAAAGAGCCTCTCAACCCCACAGCTCCAGTGCTGTAAACAAGCAGTAGAAAACCACTGTCTTACATGGTAAAAGTACCAGCAGGGAGAGTTCAAAATTGAAAGACCATTTAGAAACTTAGAGGTAAAATATTGGCAGCAAGCAGACTGAAAAAGAAAGGAAGGAAAGGAGAACAGGCATCCTAGCCCTTGACAAATCTTAGGGGGAAGCATTCAGTTTTTCATCATTATGTATACTATTAGCTATTGGTCTTTAATAGGTATTCTGTTTCAGTTTGAGAAAGTTTCTAACAACATCATTAGCTGATACAAAATACATTTGCACAAAGAAGTTTTAAGGTGTAGGGGTAGGCCATAATAAAAAGGCAGGCAGAAATCAGAGAGAAATCTACTCTTGAAACTTTTGTGACTTTTTTTTTTTTTTTTTTTTTTTTGAGGCAGAGTTTCACTCTGTCATCCAGGCTGGAGTGCAGTGGCACAATCTCAGCTCACTGCAACCTCCACCTCCCTGGTTCAAGTAATTCTCCTGCCTCAACCTCCTAAGTAGCTGGGATTACAGATGTGTGCCACCTCACCCAGCTAATTTTTTTACGTTTTTGGTAGAGAGGGAGTTTCACCATGTTGGCCAGGCTGGTCTAGTGCTCCTGGTCTCAAGCAACCCTCCTGCCTCGGCATCCCAAAATGCTGGGATTACAGGCGTGAGCCACTGTGCTCACCCCCTACCCGCCCCCCCCCCCCAAAAAGCAAACTTACTTTTATGATTATTTAACTGAGTGTACTCTTTGACCATGCACAGTCGAGTGGTAGAAGAAGTCTTATTGCCTTAAAGTATGAGAAGAGGTCTTAAGACCAGAATAGTGGTAGAAAATTACATGTGAATTTCTAGAAACAAGCAAGCCACGGGCATGGAAGGACCACATATAGAAATATTATCTCTGGCCCAAAACTTGGCTAACAATGAATCCAGGCAAATGGAAACACGCCCCTACCCCCTCCGCCCCACCCCTACCCCCACCCCCCGAAAGGAACAAGATAAGGAAAGCAATAGTTGGAAGTTGTAGACCAGGGCAGAAAATTCAGCTACTGCATAACATAGGAAAGACACATTTTTCTGTCTGAGTCTACGCAACTTGCCTACCTATTAGGACAAAATCAGGCAATCTCAGACGAATGCAACAATATCCAGAGTTCATTACCAGTGGTTGGCTTTAAAACAAAAATTACTAGACATTCCAATAATCAGCAAAGTGTGGCACATATCCAGGAAAAAAGATAGTTCATTAAAACTGCTTCTAAGTGTGTTCCCCTATAAATTTAGAAGAAAAGCCTTCAAAGTCCATATTAAAAACATTTCAACATAAAATAAAAGAGAAATTTGAATAACTATATAAATTGAATCCATAATTTATAAAATAAACCTTTTCACCTAGAAATATGGACAAGATTGGCTTCACTGGTAAAATCTACCAAATATTTCAAAAAGAAAAAATATCAATATTACACAAATATTTTAATGGAGGAAAATTAAATACTTTACAACTTATTTTAGAGGCTAGCATTGCTCTAGTAAAATTCTAGACAAAGTCATTATGAAATTTTTTAAAATGCTACCAACCAATATTCTTTGTGAATATTATATGCAAATTTTTTTAATGTAGCAAATCAAAGTTAACAATACATAAATAATATAATGCAGAATGACCAAGTGAAGTTTTTCCCAGAAATATAGGTTAACATTCAAAATATATTAATATAACTCACCACATTAATAGAATTTTAAAAAAATTGATCATCTCAGTTTCAGAAAAAGAAATTTTTAAAACTACTAAAGTATGAATAAAGAGAACTTTCTCAGATGTCCTAAAAAAGGACATCTATTACAAAACCATATCTAATAACATACATAGTGATGAAAAATGAAATGCTTCCCCCTAAGATTCATAAAAGGCTATATGGCCTCTACCATATATTCAGTATTATACTGAAATTCACATTTAATAAAAGAAGATAAGAAAAATAATTTTTTAAAAAAATTTCAGATTGGAGAGGAAGTAAAACTATCTTTAAAAAAAAGTTTATCTGGTCTTAATCTGTTTGTGTTGCTATAACAAAGTACTACAGACTGGGTAATTTACAAACAATAGACATGTATTTCTCACAGTTCAGGAGAGTGCGAAAACCATGATCAAGGCACTGACAGGTTTGGTGTCTGAGAAGGGGCCGATCTCTCTGCTTCCAAGAAGGTGCCTTGTTACTGCATTCTCTGGAGAGAATGAATACTGTGTCCTCACATGGTGGAAGGGAAGAAAAGCAAAAAAAAAAAAAGAGGAAGAAAAAAAAGAAAAATTTTAAAAAGGTGAGCTCTGTGTGAAGCCTCATTAATAAGTTCCCTCAAGCCCATTCACAAGAAATGATTCTTTATGACTTAATCATCTTCAAGGCTCCACCTCTTAAAACTATTGTATTGGAGGTTAAGTTTCAACCTGAATTTTGGATGGATTGCAGACATTCAAATGATAACCTGGTAGTAATAACTAACAAGTTAACTTAGCAAAGTCACAGAATACAATGTGAACCTATGCAATGCAATAGTATATTTATTGATTGATACAAATAATTCAAAAACAAAATAACGTCATTTTTAATAAAATCAGAAAATATGACGTATTTTAAGATAAAAATAAATGCACTGAAAACAACATATTAACGAAAGTAAAGACTTCAATATGTTCAATAGAGATACACTATGTTCATAGATCAGAAGACTAGATGTTAATATATTATCTCTTCCTCCAGATAAGCCTATCGATTTAATGTAATTAAGTTACCAGTAGGCTTTTTAAGAAATTGACAAGGATATCCATAATTTATAAAATAAAAAGCATAACCTACAGGAGCCAAAGCAATTAAAAAAGGAGGAGGGGGAGAAGAATAGTAACAAAGCTGCAGAATTCACATTACTTAATTTTCACAATTATAAATCTACAGTTATGAATTAAGATGATATGGTATTGGTGAAAGAAACATCTAGATCAATGAGGCATAAGGTAGAGTCCAGAAATAGACCCATACACATATGATAGTAATTTTTGACTAATGTGTAAAAACAAATCAATGAGAAAAAAATTAAAATAATGGTACTTTAACAACTGAGTATCCCTATGACGAGAAAAAAATGAAACTTGCCTATACCATGCAAAATATAACTATTTATTACATTTTATAAAGACTGTAACTATAAATTTCTAGAAGAAATATTCAGATCTTGGGTTAGGCAAAAATTTTTTAAATATGAAAAACTTGAAGAGGAATATTAATTGGAGTTTATTCAGTTATAAATTAGAAGCAAACAAAAAATATACTATTCATGAGACATTTGAAAAATGAAAAGACAAGCCGAAAACTGAAAGCAAATGTTTGTAAATCAAAGCTGATAAAGGTTATGTGTCCAGAATTTATAAAGGTCTCTTGCAAATCAATGCTACATATACCAACTTTGTTGAAAATGGAGAAAATATTTGAACAATTTGCATAAGAACATGTAAGGATGGTCATGTAACATATAAAAAGAATATATGCTTAGCTATAAGAAAATTGTCAATTAGGAGCATGATGTAATACAAGCACACAACAATTTCATAGCTAAAACTTAAAAGGGTGAAAATGTCAAGTATTAGCCCCAAATCATCTTTATTAATAACAGTCAAATGATTATCAACATGTTAGTGGATAAATAATATCTGGTATATCTATAAAATAGAATATTATTCTGTACTAAATAGGAAGAAACTCTTGATACATATAACATGGTTGAATCTCAAAAATATTATGCTGTAAGAATCTATATATACACACACATATGTACAGATTCTGCCAGCCAGGTTGGAGTGCAGTGGCACAATCTCAGCTCACTGCAACTTCCACCTCCCAGGTTCAAGCAATTCTCATGCCTCAGCCTCCTAAGTCACTGGGACTACAGACGTGCACCACCATGCTTAGCTAATTTGTGTATTTTTAATTGAGATGAGATTTTGCCATTTTGGCCAGGCTGGTCTCAAACTCCTGACTTCAAGTGATCTGGGTATAGTGGGTGTGAGCCACTATACCCAGCCTAGAGTACATAATATATTATTCCATCTGTATGAAATTCTAGATAAATCAAACTAATCTATAGTCACAGAACATACATCAGCAGTTGCCTGGGGCAAGACATGGAAAGAGGGATAAGCTATATTGGAAATGGAAAGATCTTTGTGGATGAGTGTTGTGAATCTTCATTGTGGTGTTAGTGTCACAGATGTGTATATCTTCAAATCTTAACAGTTGGTACACTTTAAATAGATTCATTTAACTGTAGACAATTTATACGTTATTAAAGTTATTTATGAAAATAACAAAGATTGGTGGGAAAAGCCTATGGCTTCCAGTTTGAATAAAGATGGAAATTGTTACAAGCAACTTTCTTTAAGTTATAAACGTGATTTATAAATATATGATAAGGTGATCCCCTAAAAGTTATTCGGGCATAAATTATCTCATAATAAATGACTGTGCAGGAAATAGAATGGAAATAAGAATAAGAGAAAGAGAGAAATGATCCAAAATATTCAACTGTTAAATAAGCACTTAGCTTACATATTTTAAATGAATGAAGTGGACATTGAATGGTTATGGTATTGAAATCACATTGGATGCTTTGAGAAGAATAAAAAAATAACTGTGACTATTTAAACCTGAATGAAAATATTTTACATGACATTTGTAAAAAAAATAGAAGAGGTAGATAGTTTTTCCAAATTCTTTGGGGAATATTGAGACAAAACAATTTGAAGGTCATTGTCTAATTGGAAAAAAATTGTTCTACGTCTAGCCTTCTTCTTATGATTGTTGTTTTAGGCAATTTGTAGTACTCAAGAAGGCAGAGTCAATATCAACTATGCATAAATATATATATATATAAACATATTAAATAATTTTTGTTAATGATGCTTTTTCATCATGTATAAATTAAAAATTCTAAATCCTTAATTAATGTATATAAGCGCCATGAGACAGAGATTTTTGCCTATCTTGTTTCATGAAGTATCCCAAATACCTATTACACTGTCAGAAACCTATTAGTTGCCTAATACATGTCTGCTAATATATTGAATAAAATGATAAAAATGTGATTCCAAGAAGGATTAAATGCTTGTTTAATATGGCACATTAGACAGTAATTCAAATTTTACTAGATGCTGACACCAGCAACATGAAAGAATAGAAAAATTATAATTATCCCTTCTCCCACAGACACACCAAATTAACACCTACACATGGATCAACTCTCTAAAGAGAATGACAGAATTTAGTTGAAAGACTCCTACACACTGGACAATTGAGAAAACATAAACATCAAAATGGGTTGGAAAGGCAGATATAAACCATCAAGCCCACCCTGAGCACTGTGCCTTACAATCAGGAAGAAATTCCCAACTCCTAGCTGCATCTAGAGGGGTGAAGGATTTATACCACACATATAGTGCACAACTTTAATAATCTCTACCAGACGGCTTGTCTATTAAATTACCTTGCTTGAGGAGCAGCAGGAAAATGGCATCAGAGGATTTCCTTCAAGCACAAAGAATAAAGAGGAGTTTTAATCCAAATACTCTCAGTATCTGTAGTCGCTAGGATCAATCCAACTTTCAACTTATAGAAGTTGAAACATTTCATGTGCTAGTTTGGATACACATTTTTCCAGAAGCTCCCTGTGATCCTGTCCTCTAACAAGCCTTTATTTGGGAGCTTATGTAACAAATAAAGAATAAACCTCCTCTAGCCTAATAAGAAAGGCAGCAATTCCTGTGCCTTTGTCCTTACCTTTCTCTAGTGAGAAATCCCTGCAATCTTTCATTGGAAGGAGGATGGGGTACCTAGCTGTGCTGAACTGGAAGCTCAATGGACACCTAATAAATGAATCCGAAGAGATCCATATCAACACATCGTAATCAGACTGTCAAAAGTTACGGACAAAGAGAAGACCAAGGGAAAGCAAATCATTACACATGAGGGAGCTTTCATAAGACTATCAATGGATTTTTCAGAAGAAACCTTGAAGGCCAGAAGGAACTGAGATAATATAGTCAAAAAGCTAGAAGAAAAACAACTGTCAACTTAAGAATATTACACCCAGCAATCCTAATTTTCAAAAAAGAAAAAGATAAACCTTTCTTAAACAAACAGAACTTGAGGGACTTTATCACTGTTAGCCCTGCCTTACAAGAAATGCTAAAACGATTCCTTCAAGATGAAGGTAAATGTTGCTAAGTAGTAACGTGAAAAGATATGAAAATTTTTTTAAAAACTCACTGGTAAAAGTAAGCACACAGAAAGAAGTAAATGACATTTACACATGAAAGGAAGAAATGAAATTATATCTGTTTGCTGATGACATAATCTTATACACCAGAAAATCCTATCAATTCCATTGAATAACTGTTAGAACTGATTTTAAAAATTCAGTAGAGGTTCAGGTTACAAAGTCAATACACAAAATCAGTGGTGTTTCTATATACTAACAACAAACTATTCATAAAACAGACTAAGAAAACAATCTTATTTAAAATTGTATCATGAAATAATAAAATACTTAAGAGTAAATTTAACCAAGCAGGTAAAATATCTACATTAAAAACTATAAAACATTGATGAAAGACTGAAGACAACACAAGTAAGTGAAACTATATTTTATATTAATGGGCTGGAATAATTAATACTATTGAAATATCCATACAATTCAAGGCAATCTACAAATTTAATACAATTCCTATCAAAATTCTGATGTCATTTTTCATAGAAATAGACAAAACAATTTTAAAACTTGCATAGAATCAGAAAAGATCCCAGATAGCCAAAGAAATCCTGAGCAAAAAAAAAAAAAAACAACAAAGCTGAAGGTATCACATTATCTTATATCAAAATGTATATGAATCAATTGTAATCAAAACAGCATGGAACTGGGATTAAAAACAGACACACTGACCAGTGGAACCAATTAGAAAGCCCAGAAATAAGCCCAGGTATTTATGATCAGTTGATTTTTTAAGAAAGGTGTCAAGAACACACAATGATAAAAAGACAGTCTATTCAATAAACAGTGTGGGGAAAACAGGATATCCACATGCAGAAGAATAAAATTAGACTATTAATTTATACCCTAAACAAAAATTAACTCAAAATGGATTAAAGACTTAATGTAAGACCTGAAACTGTTTAAAACTGTTTAAAACTGTCAGAAGAAAACGTAGCAGAAAGTCCATGACATTGATCTCACAATTATTTCTTGGATAGAACCAAAAAAGCATGGAAAACAAAATCAAAATTAGACAAATAGGATGGCGTCTAATAAAGATACTTCTGCACAGCAAAGAAAACAATCAAGAGTTAAGAGAAAATCCACATATTGGGAGAAAATATTTGCAAACCATACATCTGATAAGGTGCTAATATCAAAAAGACCTAAGGAACACAAACAACTCAATAGCAAGAAAACAAGTAACCTGATTATATATGGGGCAAGTGCAGATGACAATTGTATATCTAGAAGACCCCATCACCTCAGCCCAAAATCTTCTCAAACTAATAAGCAACTTCAGCAAAATTTCAGGATACAAAATCAATGTGCAAAAATCACAAGCTTTCCTATATACCAATAACAGACAAACAGAGAGCCAAATCAAGAGTGAACTCCCATTCACAATTGCTACAAGAAGAATAAAATACCTAGGAATACAACTAACAAAGGATATAAAGGACATCTTCAAGGAGAACTACAAACCACTGCTCAATGAAATAAGAGAGGACACAAACAGATGGAAAAACATTCCATGCTCATGGTTAGGAAGAATTAATATCGTGAAAATGGCCATACTGCCCAAAGTAATTTATTGATTCAACACTGTCCCCATCAAGCTACCAATTACCTTCTCCACAGAACTGGAAATAACCACCTTAAACTTCATATGGAACCAAAAGAGAGCCTGTATAGCCAAGTCAATTCTAAGCAAAAAGAACAAAGCTGGAGGCATCACACTACCTGACTTCAAACTATACTACAAGGCTACAGTAATCAAAACAGCATGGTACTGGTACCAAAACAGAGATATAGACCAATGGAACAGAACAGAGGCCTTGGAGGCAATGCCAAACATCTACAACCACCTGATCTTTGACAAACCTCATGAAAACAAGCAATGGGGAAAGGATTCCTGTTTAATAAATGGTGTTGGGAAAACTGACTAGCCATGTGCAGAAAGCAGAAACTGGACCCCTTCCTGACACCTTACACTAAAATTAACTCCAGATGGATTAAAGGCTTAAACATAAGACTTAGCACCATAAAAACACTAGAAGAAAATCTAGGCAAAACGATTAAGGACATAGGCATAGGCAAGGACTTCATGACTAAAACACAAAAGCAATGACAATAAAATCCAAGATAGACAAATGGGATCTAATTAAAATTCAGAACTTCTGTATAGCAAAAGATACCACCATTACAGTGAACCTGCAATCAACAGAATGGGAAAAAATTTTTTCAATCTACCCATCTGACAAAGGGCTAATATCCGGAATCTACAAATAACTAAAACAGATATACAAGAAAAAAAACAAACAAGCCCATTCAAAAGTGGGTGAAGGATATGAACAGACACTTTTCAAAAGAAGACATCGATGAGGCCAACAAACATATGAAAAAATGCTCATCATCACCGGTCATTAGAGAAACGCAAACCAAAACCACATTGAGATACCATCTCATGGCAGTTAGAATGGTGATCATTAAAAAATCTGGAGACAACAGATGCTGGAGAGGATGTGTAGAAATAGAAACACTCTTACACAGTTGGTGGGAGTGTAAATTAGTTCAACCATTGTGGAAGACAAGGATCTAGAAATAGAAATTCCATTTGACCCAGCAATCCCACTATTGGGTATACACCCAAAGAACTATAAATCGTTATACTGTAAAGACACATGCACAAGTATGTTCATTACAGCCTTGTGTACAATAGCAAAGACCTGGAACCAACCCAAATGCCCATTGACGATAGACTGGACAAAGAAAATGTGATACATATACACCATGGAATACTATGCAGCCATAAAAAAACGATGAGTTCGTGTCCTTTGTAGGGACTTGGATGAATCTGGAAACCATCATTCTCAGCAAACTGACACAAGAACAGAAAGCCAAACACCGCATGTTCTCACTCATAGGTGGGTGTTGAACAATGAGAACATGTGGACTCAGGGAGAGGAGTATCACACACTGGGGGCAGCTGGTGGGGGTAGGGGAGAGACAAGTGGGGGGTGGGTAGGGAAGGGAGGGGTGGGGAGGGATAACATGGGGAGAAATGCCAGATATAGTATGCACCTAAAGTAAAATAAATAAATTTAAAAAATAAATAAATAAATAATATACTTAAAAAAAATGGGCCAAATACTCAAAGAGACATTTCTCAAAAGAAAACTTATGACTGGACAATATATTCTGAAATGTTCAGCATCTTTAATTATGAAGGATATGCAAATTAAAATGGTATTTTAATTAGATTGATTTAATCTTCCCACAATGTAGTCATATTTCAAAAGATCATATTGTATGCCATAAATATATTTAAGTATTATTCATCAATTAAAAATAATAACTAAATGAATAAGATATCACCTCCCACCTGTTAGAATGGCAGTTATCAAGAAGACAAAAATAACAAGCGTTGGTGAGGTTTTGGAGAAAACGAACACCTGTATTCTGTTCTTGGGAATGTAAATTAGTATAGCTGTTTCGAAAAACAGTAAGGAGGTTCCTCAAAAAATAAAACATGGAATTCCCACATGATACAAAGTGTCACTTATGGATATATATCCAAAAAGATAGAAATCAGTGTATCAAGGAGATAACTGCACTCTCACGTGCATTTCGGCATTATCTACAAAAGCAAAGATATAGGAACAACCTAAGTATCCATCAATGGATAAATGGATATAGAAAATGTAGTATAGACACACAATGGAATAATATACATCCTTTTAAAAAAGGAAATTCTGTCATGTGCAACAATATGGATGAAACTAGAGTACATTGTGGTAAGTAAAATAAGTCAGACACACAAGGGCAAATATTACATAATCTCACTTATAAGTGGAATATGAAAAAGTCAGTCTCATACAGAGTCATTACACCAGAAGCTGGAGTTTCAGGGGAGTCGGGATGAAGAGAGAAAAGGTAGATGATGGTCAAAGTGCACAAAGATTCAATTAAGCTGAAAGAATAAATTTGAGTGATCTAACCACAATTAGTAGTAGCATAGTATATATTTCAAAATTGCTAAAAGAATAGATTTTAAACATGCTCACTACAGAAAAAGAAGTCAGAAGGTGACAGATATTTTAATTAAACTGATTCAGTCTTTCCACAATGTATTCATATTTCTAAAGACCACATCATACCCCATAATATATTCAAGTATTAATATTGTCAATTAAAAAATAACCAAATGATATGTTTTTAAGAAATAAATTTTATTTATAATGTTGCTTGGTGAAAAATTATTTTAAAAGATATGTAAAGCATAAGGTTAATGTTGAATGACTTCTAGCCAGAATAGTGTGATGAATATTGCCAAAATTGGGATTGCTTCAGTTAGCTTTTGTTGCCGAAACAACTCCAAAAATTTCAGACTATGGACTCCCTATGGGCCTGCATCCATTGACTTCATTTAAACTTCCTTCATTCTAGGACATGTTATTTTTACCAGAGAACAGAAGCAACAGAAAAGAAAAACAGAAAATCGCAATATGTCTAAAAGTTTGTGTTCAGATGTACCATATCACACCCGCTTCTTTTGCATTGGTTGAAGCAAGATCATGGCCAAACCCCAAATCAAAGGTTCAGAAAAAGCGTATAACAACCAGAAGAAATGAAGGGGGTGACCAGTTGAGGAAGATAATATAAACTATCACAGGGATATACTTAGCAAAAGACCAAACATACCTGATATTTTGGCCAATTTTCTATGCTTTATTAACTGATTCACCTGTTTTTAAAAATTTATTCACATATTTTTAATAAACTATTAACTTTGAAAGGTTACAATCATGTCTTACTAACCCAAAAGAGGTTACTTTGTCTTTTTAGACTAACAGACTATTTCTTCTCTGATCCAGTAAATGGTGATTTATGACCAAGGGACAATACTAATTCCAGATGTTGGATGCTGCTAATATTTCTTCTTTGTTGAATTTTAACTTCAGATTGAATTCTGAAGCAGAGATAAAAGCATTTTCTTATGGGCCATATATAACTAACAACTCGAAGTCAAATTTAGAATTAAGACAACAATAGTACATACTTCATGCCTTCTTACCACCCTACTCTATCCTTGCTAATATGGGTATCTTGGTTTCTCTACCTGGAATTCTTTTTCCTTCTAATTCACATTTCAAATGCTAATCCACCTATGAAGTATTCTTCATTTACTTGTTGCCTAAGTAACTTGCCTCTTGAGGAACTGTGCACAATATTTTTCAACTTTCATCATGGAAATTTTCATAAACAGAAAAAATAGACTCATTTTAACTAATTAACTACCATCTTCCCAATAGTTTTTGAGATTTTGACACACTGGTTTCAAAAGGTGTCTCATGCTCCTTTTTCCATTGAATATTATAAACCAAATAACAGATGTCATAGTTTCCACTGAGGACATGTTTTTAAATGCTAAATCACAAAATAACGATTAAAAAATTATACACCAAGTAACTATTATCTGGGAGAAAATTGGGAAATATTATCACGTCTGTTTTCTCTGAATTATCTAATAATCTTAGGGAAAATATTTTGGTCTCGAATATTTTGACAACTTTTGTTCAGATTCACATATTTAGTCTATAATGAAAGCTTACTAAAATAATCATAAAAAATTATAGTTGAAAACTCTTCTTTTGTTTCTAATTCTGAATCCTAGAGTTTTAATAAGTATATCTATTATAATTGCTATATGCTGTCTAAATATACACAGCAAAAACACAAGACCTTGATTCATACGCAGACACATATACATACATAGTAGAACTTACTAGATTTTAATGTTTTTGAGCCAAATATCATGCTTCCGTATATCTCTCATAGTACCAGGTATACTGGTAAGCTAATCAGATAATATTATAAATTGAATGCTGAATAGCATATATAATAGCTGCTATATAGAAGTGTATGTGTATATATATATATAAACACTTGTGTGCATTACATTAAGACATATTGCTTCATGGCTTTTACTCATATTTTAACATCAGAATTATTTTGGGTAGTTCTAGAGCTATGGATAATGATCAGTTGACACTTATAGTATTCTGTTCTTTCAATAAAGAATATTTTCTCCTAATTCTTTTTCAAAGTTTTTAAAAATTTTTATAAATGAACATTATATTGTTCACTAAATAGCAAGTAGCAGTAAAATAACATAATACAGATTCATTTTGTTATTTTTGGAATGAAATATGAATGTATCTAGATAGTTTCCAATACTATATTGAACTTGACAGGTTTTTCTAAAATTTGGTTTCTTAAAATGCAATAGTTAAAATTACATATACAATATATAAAAATTAAGTACAAAAATGATGGTGAATATGTTTCTCCAAAAACTTTGATTGGAGGATAATGAATTATTTCCTAAATACATTTAAAATATATTTTTTATTTTTGTATTTTTAGTAGAGACAGGGTTTTGCCATTTTGCCCAGGCTGGTATCCAACTCCTGACCTCAAGTGATCACCCTGTCTCAGCCTCCCAAAATGCTGGGATTACAGGCGTGAGTCACCGTGCCCGGCCCCTAACTACATTATTTTTTAATATAAGGGCAGATAAACAGTAGTTAAAATATTTTTTTAAATGGTGTAGATACATATAGAGCCTAGCAATTTAAGATATGAAACTAGGGCTGGAGCACTTGAAAGAGTTTGGACGTTAATAACAATTAATCAGAAATAAATCATTAACTTTGTGGGTAGTCAACTTAGCTTTCCATAAGTCATTAGCTTTTTCAAAAGATTACATTTCTTTCATTGGTTGGCTACTTTATGTGTCTTAAATCAACATGCAACCAGAGATTAGGTTAATGGTTCTATTTATTTTGTGCAGTAATTCTGCATACTCACCTATGATTGATAACTAAGTATAAATACGTATCTCAATTCATGCTGTATCCAGATTTGCTCTTCCATTTTCTCACCTGAGTCTGAGGAGAACAGCGAACGTATTTATATTTGATTTAGCAGTGAACCTCCATTCTTTTCTGGCTTCGCAGCGAAACAAGTTTATGAGATTGATCAAATATTTTGATCCCTGAATCTAACCATAATCGTCAAAATGTTTTGTGGAGACTATGTGAGTATAATGGTTATTTCTGTAAAGCCTTTAAGTCTTTTGAGAATTCATTAGTAAAATTTCATTTTTGTTTCTTGACTTTTTAAAGGGAAATATTGTTTTAATTTGTTTTTCATAAATTTTTAATTAGTGGGTCTTCAATATAACTATTATACAGAGTTAACATTATTAACTCCTAAATCCATGCTAATTTTGAAACAATGTATTATCCCACAGAGGCCAGTCGGTTGCCCCTACTTTCATAAGTAATTTGATTAAGAATTCTTATGAAGTTATCATAAGATTTTTTAATCTCAATATTGATTTCTATCTATAAAAAATTAAAATAATTTTGACTATTAATTTTATTTTAAATCCATGCTTTCATTTAGCTCATTTTTGAATAATTTTATGTTGAATTGAAGCAATGTATAACAAAATTTAGTCTTTTATTTTTTGTTTTGCCCTTGTCTGAATCATTCCAGTGTAACTGCTCTGATATCCACGAACTTTTAAAGAGCCAACATAAACATTAAGTTATCTGAATATATATTATATGTAAAGGTCTCCATTTCACATGGTCTTGAAAATTTTATACAAGAGTGTATCTATGCCTTATGGTCTTGGAAATTATACACAAGTACATGTGTGTTCATGATGATTCTTTAAAAATCTATATTATAAAAAAAGCTTTCTGGGAACTTCTATGCAAAAACAATCATAACATAATTATTTGGTTAAACTTTGGCAAACAAACAATATTGTTTACTCATACAAAGTCATCATTGCAAGAAAATCCTACCTATATATTTTGTTTCTTCAATAAATACTGAATTAGGAATTATAATGTGGCTATTTTTCCATCACTGTTAGTTTAACAATCTTAATTTCATCTTAAGATTTCAAGATCTCATTTTGCAGTTGAAAGTTACCATTATTGTTGTATTAATTGTGAGGTAGTTATATTTCACTATAAAGAAATAAAAGTTACCAAGTAATTAGGCCAGCATGGTAAACAATTAAATATGAAAATGCCTTTTGTTTTCTCTTTCTGTTCATTTGAGTATAAGTACTTGAAAATAATTACTATTATATTCAGTGCATCGTGTGGTCTAATGTTACTCTTTATATGGCAATTTTCCAAAAGAAACATTTATAAAAGCAAGATTTCGTTAAGAGACTATTGCAAGCCTGAGTTTTGATATATTAGTCAGATATAAATCATATTGTGGGAAGATATTATTATATTATAATAGCTCTCTAGTATGGAGGAAATTGTACTATACAGGTACTTGCCCAAACCAGGATTTAAACCCAGGTATCTCTATGTCCATAGAATTCAAATTCTTTTTATTAATATATAATGTCTCTTTAGAGTACATCTTCCTCTTTAGAATAGAATTTTCTTGTGAAAATTGTTCGCTGATTTTGTCCTGTTTTGTCATCAACTGATTCCCCTTTTTCATACAGTTGCATTATATTTACTACAGATTCATTTCTTAGATGATACCCTTCCTTTTGGCCTCTCATAGGATTAGAGTTAACTTTAATACTGTTTGCTTTTCTATTCTTTTGACACCTTTTCCTATTTCTATCATATTCCCTGACTGACAGAAAATGTTAATCATAGCAGTATAAAAAGCAAGATACATATTGATATATTTCTTACCTAAAATAGCATTATGTATTACACAAACATAGAGAAATTTTATAATAATTGCCTGAATGTCTATATACATCATCCATACCTCGTCTAATCTTCACAGCAAATTGTCTTATAAAAATACCATTTAACATGCAAAGATTTGAAGTTCTTTTGGAGGTACTATTCTACCCAGATGTTTTATATATATATATATATTATTTTTGTGTTTCCGACTTTCAAGGACAGTGTTATCATACCCTTTTCCAGATGAAAATACTGAGGTTCAGAGAAATCAAATACTTTTTCCAGGAGTAAAAAACTCAGGAGGCGAGAGGTACATATGATCCTGTGTAATTCCAAAATCATTTCTACCACAACAAGATAAAAATGCCTAGGTATGATTATTCTTTGTGACCCTAATTAAGCGAGAAAATCTTAGCAGCAGTATCTTTACAAAGATGCTTTACTCAGGCGTTTTCCCCCAGAATAGCTCAAGAGCACCAAAGTCAGACAACAGCAAGTTATGCAACATCTACTATGGGCAATGAGACATACAGCATTTTAGCCTGACTAGAATAAAATAAACGCATTGGTTTCTAGCAGTGGATTACATGTAGCGAAGGAAAAGCACTCCATAAATCAGAAAATAATTCAGGCCATATTGCATGGGAGTGATTGCAGACTGAGGACACATCTCATGGGAGGAGGGGCGGTTGATCAGGCGAGATTATTTTCAAAACTGGCTTTTCCTATAGAAAGTAATTCCCAGGACAAAAACTTCCATCCAAGAAATCTGACTTTGATTGTTTATCTGCAATATGACTTACTGAGCAAATATTATTAAAAGGTTATTCATACTTTAGATTGCTTTTCACTATCATAAGACTACACTGTCTGAACTTTACACACTTTGATTCAACAAAAGTTATGAATCATGCTGGTTATGGCTTCAACTTTTACTGAAGCTTCTGTAGAACTAATAAGAATTGGATTGGAAAAATTAAATGTGATAACTTTTTCCTTGAAGAGGTATGCATACATGTTGTTAATTTTTTAAAAATACCATTATAACAACGGTAGATTGCTTTTAATCTAGGGGCTGGGCAAATATCACTGTAGGATAGTGACTAAACACACACTTAAAGCTAGCCTTTCTGCATTGGATACACGTGACTGAGCACAGGTTGCTAAATCTTTCTGCACCTTAATTTTTCTGCCTGTTAAGTGAGTGTGATAACAGCAGCTATCTTATAAGGGTATCATGAGAATTGTTTGGCAGATAAAGCACCAAGAAAAGTATCTAGAGCATAGAAGTATCCCAAAAAGATGAGCTGTTATTCACAGTTTTATTTAGTACCAGTGCCAAAGCTTGAATCCAACTAATTCAAAAGACCTGGCCTTCAGCAGCCCAATGTACTGCTTCTAGAGCAGAGGTTAAGTGTGTATTCATTACTAATACAAGTGTGTGTGTGTGTGTGTGCACAACACATATATAAGCATATACGTGTATATGTATATATACAACTGTCCCAAATTTTATGAAGAAATTTGAGAAACATCAAAAGTTTCACACAGGGAAATACATTTTCTCTTAAACTCAGCATAATGTTTATTTGTAAGTAGATTCTATCATGCGAAAAAATTTCATAAACCCACTTACTTCAGTTTCTGCTAACTTCTCTTCTTTGTTATGGCAAATTTCCTCAAACATGTATTACACCCATTATATACATTTCTTCTCCTTCAATTACCTCCATATCCACTCATTGAGTTTCTTTCTCAAATGCCCTGCCAGAACTGCTCTTATTAAGGTAAACAGTGACCTTCATATGGTTAAATCCTGTGCCCAATTCTCTCCTATAATCTTGCTAGATATATGGGTGTTAGTAGAAACAATCGCCTTGAAGAGAAATATTCCAGGGCTAAATTCTGAAACTCTTCTCCTTCCTACTTATAGCCTCTTTGTTCATAGCATCCAGTATAATGGTTTTAATTTCATTCTACATACAGATTCTTTTCTGAATTTATTTCTCAACCCAGAACCTATGCCTAAATTCCAGATTTCTATAACCAAGTGTCTACTCAGGGAGTAGAAACTCATCCTCTTATTAGTACAGAAAAAGAAAAGTAAAAAAAAAAATTAAGCATTGGCTTGTTGGGATTCAGGGGTTCAGGGGAGCCCTCAGCTTCCCTGAGAGGATGTTTCTCCAGGTTCTTGGTCTATCACTCTCCCAAAAATGAGAGAGGAGACCACAGCACAGTGAGCTAGTGAAATAAATACCAGACCCCAAAAGTGTTGCAGAAAAGTGATTTATTTAGGTAGAGATTGAAAATGAGAAGGAGAAAGAAAGAAACAGCTAGCTCTCACACTGAATGAGAGAAAGAAAAGCTGCTCTCACACTTAGTGAGAAGGTTTCAAGAGGGAGAAAACCAGAGAAGGAAAACTCCTCTCACACTGAGTGAGAGAATCCAGAAAGACGGAATTCAGGAGAGGAAAGACGGCTTCCATACTGGGTGAAAGGGCACCCCAGAGGGGGGAATCCAAGAGGGGGAAAGAGAGCTCCCCACCATGTGGGAGTGGATTCCAGAGAGCTGGAAATTGGCGATGGTGAAGGAGCAGGGGAATTTGTCCTGGGAGAAATTCCCACTTCCCCAAGTTCCTCTGGCCAATGAAAGGAGTTCCTTTAAACTTCCACTGGAGTGATTGACTCTTAGTTTCTTCTCGAGCCCGCAAAATTTAAACATAAACCATTAAATCTCCCTGATGGAGAGAGATGGGAGGGGGAGCATGGCGCTGGGAAGTTCTTGCCCTTAAAACTGCGCTTCCTTGTGGACCCAGAAAGAGAACACATTTCCTCAGGCTCACGTTCTCTCATATCTTACATTATCATCCCCTGCCAGCTTCCGCAGTGGCATCCTACCTGGTGTCCTGGTCCCACTTTTAGGTACTGGGCAAACAGTAATAAATACAATTGTAATAAGCCCTGCCCTCTTGAAACATGTGTTTCATTGATGTACAGGACTCATAGTCAGTCTGAAATTAGACAAAGTAATAAAATAGGAGGTAAAAGTCATCAAAGAGGAGATTTTGAGAAAGCCATCTAGGTTTTCAAGTTCTTAATTTGTCATAATACCTAGAACAATAAAAAGACTTCAATTCGTAGAATCACTTGGATTTTTTCAAGTGAGAAGTTAGAACACCTCTCTAGATATGTTGGTTTCTCTTGAATGCTAGTTTTTGAGATCATTATAAACTTATCTTTATTTTGACATTATACCTGTACCATTAACATTAATACATCTTGCCCATTTAAATAAGTATTGCTTTAAATCTAAGGCACTTTTCTAACTTAAAGAAAAGATGGTTAACTATATGTTAATTTTTTATTTTTCCTACTTAATCGACTCATTTAACAAACAGTAAAAGAAAAAAGTTATCAGATTATCACAAATTACAAGCGTTAAGAACTTACTTCTTTCCTTAACCCTTAAGGAAAAGCCTTCAGAAATTATGTTTGAGCAATATGAGTCATAGTTACTTTAATGAGTCATGCATTCCTGCAATTAGGTGGAGAGGAAAAAGCTGAAAGAAAGGAGCCATTTAGAGGTCATTACTTACCAACTTTTTATTATTTGGTACAGTCTCACACACCAACATCTGACCCTTACCTCCCTCAGAGTTCTTCTATCAGAAGAAATTATTTGTAATAAGAAGCAGCTCAGCCTGATTCACTAAAAAGGAAGAGATTACTATACATAAGAAACTCTTCAAGATCTCACTCCCTTCTACACAAGACAATGTGTTTTATATACTCCTATATATATAATTCCTTTATATATATATGTATCCCTATTTATGTAATTTTATGCAATCCCTATATATGTATATATGTAATTATGTATATACGTATATGTGTGTGTGTAATTATGTATATACATATATGTGTGTGTGTGTGTATATATATGTGTATATAATATATATATATATATATACATATGCACATTTTTTTTTTTTTTTTAAGATGGAGTCTCACTCTGTCACCAGGCTGGAGTGCAGAGGCGCAATCTTGGCTCACTGCAACCTCCACCTCCTGGTTCAAGTGATTCTCCTGCCTCAGCCTCCTAAGTAGCTGGGATTACAGGCACCCACCACCACACCTGGCCTGGCTAATTTTTATATTTTTAGTAGAGACAGTGTTCATCATGTTGGCCAGAATGATCTCGATCTCTTGACCTCATGATCCATCTGCCTCCGGCTCCCAAAGTGCTAGGATTATAGGCGTGAGTCACCGCGCCCGGCCTACAATATATTTTTAAAGAGATTTCAGAGTTTATGCTGTCAATCTCCCAGCAACAGCTTCTTCTAAATAGTCTCCAGCTATTCATAAGACTTTACTCATAGCTTGTGGACATGCATTTGTCATCGAAGGCAAAGTAAAATTTGCTTTCTGGGGCCTATTTTCTTTGCCAGCATCACAGTCTTACAACACACAGTTATGAATATATTCTTCCTCAATTACACTTTTATTTATGTCCTGTAGACATTCTGGGTAATTATGGTAGAAGGAACCAAAGAAGAAAAAGACTATTACAAGTATCATGTGCAAAACATAATAGTAATTTCTACACAAGATAATGTGTTTTATATATTCCTATTATCGATACAGTGGGAATCAGCTTTACTCACAGCAATTTTGGATTGGCTTTTCATCTTTATTTGTTGGCAATTTGTAATAATAAAGCAACAGAATGTCTTCATGTATTTTATCATTCTATCTCTTAATTGAAACATTTCTGCTATTTTATTTTTAAATAAGGCAGAACGAAGAGCATTGTAGTACTACTTTTTCAGTTATGTAAAAAGAAAGCACTTTAACCCCAGCAGACATAACATCCTTAGTACTGTGAATTAGTAATGGTTTAAAAATATGTAAATCATATTGTATTTTATGGATGGGGTATTCTTTTGTTGTTGCCAGTAGTACAGTAGTAAACTTCTTCAATTATTGTTCAACCCTTTGGAGATATTGAATATATGTGCATATTCTTCTAGGCATGCATTTAGTTGCCAGTCTCAAAATATCACTGCTTCAAATGGTAAGAAAACAGTCGAAGGTGCTGAAAGACAGAGGCGTCAGTACCTGGGGACACACGCACCTTCTGTGTGCCTTTCCTCACCTGTGTGCTGACTGCTGTGTGTTGATCAAGAGTGTGACTCACATATAGAAAAGTAAACAGTCACAGTCAATATAGTAGTCCCTCACAGCAGGAAAGGGTTAGATTCATGAACCCTTAGTGAAAGGTAATTACTGGTTTTAAAATAAGACTTTTTCATATAACAATGGTCACAACTGAACCTAACACAACTTAATGACCAGAAGAAACTCATCCCTTCTAGTTCTTAATGTGTTTTATTCTAGATAATATGAATACTAGAATGACTGTGGGTGGCTATGCTTGGTTTTCCTTCAAGATATTCAATGACTTCTAATTTCAAGACTTAGTGGACTTGGTCTTTTTTTTTAATATGTGATCCATATGTGAGTAATCTGAATGCTTCAGAGACAGAAATGGGTTTTAGAAAATGTTGTCAGTTATTTGGCAGAGGGAAATTAGCATTAAATAATCCCTCCTCTCAGAATCAAGGAGTTACTATAACCTGTATGCCAATAATAACAGAAATGAGTGGGTTAGTCCCTTTCAAATATTAGCCTTCACTTCTCTCTCCTACAACATGCAAGAGTCCAGCTTTATACTTTAGGTTCATTTTCTTTTACGTTCTTTCTTAATTCTTTTTGTATATTGAGAAAGTTTTCAAATAAAAATTCATGTAATCTAGATTTAGTCATTGAAATTTTTAAGATAGGTGCACTAAACTCAGAAAACTGGTCAAATGCTGTACTACAGTTAAAGCCATCTGATTAACTTTTCTTACATTTGGTCATGTTTTTAATCTAGATTTTTTTTTAAATCTCTGATTTAGAGAGACATGTAGACAGGATAAATTTTACAAAAATACTTAGCTATATTGGCAATGTAGCTTATTCTTCTCCCATCTGATTTTGAATGACAAGAACACTCTTTCCTTAGAATGGAATATAAAACATATTCATTATGAAATTGTACTCTCCTGCAAGGCTTTCTGTCACCTCACTATGACAATGTGTGAGGCAGGACATTTCCATATGGTGAAGATGATTGTCAGCCTTCTTTCTATTCACAAAAGTGTTCCTTTCTTAAGCCTCTCATGCAGGTTCCTTCATCCTTAGCTCTAAGTACTCTCTGCTTCTCTCTCTTGCATAGGATGCTCTTCAAAGTGAAGTTAAAAACAACTGGGATCTGTTTCCTGCTACAACTCATTATTATTCTCATGTTTGAACCTCTATCTTAATTCTCCAGTTGTAATTCTTGTGAATTCTTTTGTCAAACTATACAATTTGAAGCTAAATTCAAACCAGTGTGGTAATATCTGATTTAAAAGTTTGCCATATTTGGTTTTATGAGACTAGATGTGCACCTAAAAATACTATGTGTAAACTTTTTGTTTTGGAAAAAGCTTTGATTTACAAAAAAAGTTGTAAAAATAATTCACAATTTGAATTACCCTTCCCCCAGCTTTCTCTAATGTTTATATTTTACATAACGATATGGAAGTTATCAAAACAGGATATTAACATAAGCACAGTGCAACTAATTAAACCACAGATATAATTTGTATTATACCAGTTTTTCTGCTAATCTTTTGGTTTCCTGCTTGATATGATTTGGATCTGTGTCTCTACCAAATCTCATGTAGAATTGTAATCCCCAGTGTTAGCGGTGGCACCTGGTGGGAGGTGATTGGACAGTGGAGGCTGTTTCTCATGAGTGGTTTAGCACTGCTCCCTTGTCCTGTTCTCATGAGGATGAGTTCTTGCAAGATCTGCTTGTTTAAAAGTGTGTAGCACCTCCCACCTTGCTCTCTCATTTTCCTGCTCTGGTTGTGTGATGTGCCGGTTGCCCCTTTGCCTCCTTCCACGATTGTAAGTTTCCTGAGGCCTTCCCAGAAGCTGAGCCCATGCCAGCATCATACTTCCCGTTCCTTTGGAACCATGAGTCAGTAAGACCTCTTTCTGTATAAATTACCCAGCATCATATTTTTCTTTATAGCAATGTGAGAGTGAACTAATACACTGCTCCTAGGAGCTGATGGCCATTGGGAACACTTTTAGGCTTAATCATACTTTTGATATTTCTTTCTTTTCTATTTTCTTTCTTTTAGGGGAGTGGGGGCAGTGGGGGAGCGTTTCTTTACTTACAGCTACAAGATGAATTAATCTAATCTTGCATTTTTGCCTATTCCAGCCCTAGAATTAACCACTTCTCTGAAAACTCTGATTCCTTTCATTGAAAACTAATATTTAAACCCAAGATCTGGATACTAGTCATACTCATTGCTACTGGGGTATCACTGTTTATATGCCCTCTTGAGAGTATAGAGCAAAAAATATGTGTATACACTAACCCGTTTATCCACACACATCTATATTTAGTTTTGTACATGTGTACATATATATGTTTGTATGTATACATGTCTCCATACCTTCTTACTTGCCTATTTCTCTGTTTCTATCTATACATCTATCTACCATCTATCTTCATATTAATACCTCCAATCTAATCAACAACACTGTTCTAACCTTCAGCACTATTTGTTACTTCTTTTTCAGACATTAAAAACTAAGACTATCAATATCTGAAATACGTTTGCTTCTTTGTTTATCCCTACCATACATATAGTTTAAAACTTATTAAGCCATTGCCCTGTGAGAAACAACTTTCCCAAGAAGAGTACATTGTTTGGATTATTTTTATTTTTAGCTTTACGGTATTCCATCAAAACACTATTTTCCAAAGTTACTTAGGGCACATCCCCTCTCTCTACTGACCTTATTGTGTTTATGAGATTTATTTGTAATATAAATACATAAATTTGCTACAGTCTGCATTTTCTGTTGGGTCTCCCATATATCTTTGTTGATTTTGTTAAACTTACATTTAATAAAATGTGCTTTTTGTGGTATACAATTTTATGATTTAAGTCATGTGTCCAATGCCATATTTCCTTATAGAAGACTTTCATCATCCAAAAATTCCTCCACACTGCCTGCCTGTAATCAGCTACGGTCCTCAAACTCCAGACTCTGGCAAATACTGCACTGTTTGCCACTGCTATCGTTTCACCTTCTCCAGAATGTCATATGAATAGAATCATAAACTATTAAACCTTTTCAGGATGGCTCCCTCCACTTAGTAGAACACATTTAACCCTTATTCCTATTGTATTAATCAATAGTTCTGCCTTTTTATTGCAGAGTTGCTCTCTGTTGTATGGAGGTACCACAATTTTTTTATCCATTCACAGTTTGAATGGACAAATTGTAGGTTGTTTCCAGGTTTTAATGATTATAAACAAAGCTGCTATAAACATTCAAGTTAAAGATTTTGAGAGAAGATATGTTTCCATTTCTTTTGGGTAAACACTTAGGAACAAGATTGCTAGGTCATACGGTAACAGTATGTTTATGTTTAGCTTTAGAAGAAACTGTCAAACTGTTTTCCCAAAGTGGCAATGCAATTTTGCATTCTCACCAGCAATGTATTACAGTAGAATATAATTGTAGTTTTAGTTTGCCTTTCTTTATGGGTAATGATATTGATAATATCTTCATCTGCTCATCTACTAAACCTTCATTGTCAATGTGTTTGTTTAAAATGCTTACCTATTTTTATATCATTTTCTTTAATTGTTTATTTTTATTGTCCTATACATATTCTGGACTAAAAGTTTCATGAAAATGTAACTTACAAACCTTTCCTTTCATTCTGTGGATTGTCTTTTCAGTCTTTTAATGGTGCTTTTCACCAAGCTAAAGTTTTCAGTTTTGACAAAGTCCAGTTTATATTTTCATTATGGATCCTATTTTTGTGGTTATTTCTAAAAATTCTTTGACTAACCTAAGTCATGTAGATTTTTTCCTATCTTTTTCTTCTAGAAGTTTTATAGACTTAATTTCTACTTAGGTCTATGACAAATTTTGAGTCAATTTTTGTGTAAGGTATGAGGTATAGGTCAAGCTTAAATTTTTTTATATCAATCTCCAATTTTTATAGTACCGTTTCTTGGGAAAACTATTTTTTTCTACTGAATTGTTTTTATAACTTTGTCAAAAGTTACCTGTGTGTATTTATGTGAGTCTAAATTTTTTACTCTGTTTAATTAAGCTAGTCTTCTAGATTGTTACTTAATAGAAGAATTTCATTGATACCGTGACTTTATAATAATTCTTAAATCATTTAGCATTACTCCTACAATTTAGGAGTTTCTTTTCAAATTTGTTTCAGCTATTCTAGGTACTTGGCACTTCCACAAAAATTTTGGAATAAAATTGTCAAAATGGACATAAAATTCTGCTAGAATTTCTATTGGGATTTTGTTGAAGTTGTAGGCCAATTTAAGAAGAATTGACATCCTAACAATATTAAGTTTTCTAGCCCTGAAAATGAAACATATCTTTAGTTATATGTCTTCTTTAATAACTGTCAGAGGTATTCTGTTTCTTCTATCCCAATATGTATACTATTTATTTTGATTGTCTTATTGCATTGCCTAAGATTTTTCAGAATGGTATTGAAGTGATAAAAAATAACATTCTTGCTTTCTTTATATATATATATATATATATATATTTTATTGCATTTTAAGTTCTGGGTACATGCAAAGAACATGCAGGTTGTCGCATAGGTACGTACATGTACATACATGGCAATGTGGTTTGCTGCTCCATCTCCATCACCTATATTTGGCATTTCTCCCCATTTTATCCCTCCCCCAACTCCCTACCCCACGCTGTCCCTCTCTTAGTCCCCGCCCAACAGCACTCAGTGTGTGATGCTTCCCTCCCTGTGTCCATGTGTTCTCATTATTCGACACCTACCTATGAGTGTGAACATGTAGTGCTTGATTCTCCGTTCCTGTGTCAGTTTGCTGAGAATGATGATTTCCAGGTTCATCCATGTCCCTGCAAAGGACATGAACTCATAATTTTTTATGGCTGTGTAGTATTCCATGATGTATGTATGCCACATTTTCCCTGTCCAGTCTATCATCGATGGGCATTTGGGTTGGTTCCAAGTCTTTGTTATTGTGAACAGTGCCACAATGAACATACGTGTGCATATGTCCTTATAATAGAAAGATTTATAGTCCCTTGGATATATACCCAGTAATGGGACTGCTGAATCAAATGGAATTTCTATTTCTAGGTCCTTGAGGAATCGCCACACTGTCTTCCACAATGGTTGAACTAATTGACACTCCCCACCAACTGTGTAAAACTGTTCCTATTTCTCCACAACCTCTCCAGCATCTTGTTGTCTCTAGATTTTTTTAATGATCGCCATCCTAACTGGCATGAGATGGTATCTCAGTGTAGTTTTGATTTGCATTTCTCTAATGATCAGTGACGATGAGCATTTTTTCATATGTTTGTTGGCCTCATATATATTTCTTCTTTTGAAAAGTATCTGTTTATATCCTTTGCCCACTTCTGAATGAGTTTATTTGTTTTTTTCTTGTAAATTTGTTTTAGTTCTTTGTAGATTTTGGATATAAGTCCTTTGTCAGATGGGTAGATTGCAAACATTTTTTCCCATTCTGTTGGTTTCCCATTCGGTTGGTTCACTCTAATGATTGTTTCTCTGGCTGTGCAGATCTCTGGAATTTAAATAGATCCTATTTGTTTATTTTGACTTTTGTTGCCAATGCTTTTGGTGTTTTAGTCATTAAGTTCTTACTTATGCCTATGTCCTGACTGGTTTTGGCTAGATTTTCTTCTAAGTTTTTTATGGTGTTAGGTCTTATGTTTAAGTCTTTAATCCATCTGGAGTTAATTTTAGTGTAAGGTGTCAGGAAGGGGTCCAGTTTCTGCTTTCTGCACATGGCAGGCCAGTTTTCCCAACACCATTTATTAAACATGGAGTCCTTTCCCCATTGCTTGTTTTTGTGACGTTTGTCAAAGATCAAATGGTTGTAGATGTGTGGTTTTGCCTCTGAGGCCTCTGTTCTATTCCATTGGTCTATTATCTCTGTTTTGGTACCAGTACCATGCTGTTTTGATTACTGTAGCCTTGTAGTATAGTTTGAAGTCAGGTAGTGTGATGCCTCCATCTTCATTCTTTTTGCTTAGAATTGTCTTGGCTATGTGGGCTCTCTTTTGGTTCCATATGAATTTTAAGGGGTTTTTTTCCAGTTCTCTGAAGTAGGTCATTGGTAGCTTAATGGGGGATAGCATTGAATCTGTAAATTACTTTGGGCAATATGGCCATTTTCATGATATTGATTCTTCCTAACCATGAACATGGAATGTTTATCCATCTGTTTGCGTCCTCTCTTATTTCATTGAACAGTGGTTTGTACTTCTCCTTGAAGAGGTCCTTTACATCCTTTGTTAGTTGTGTTCCTAGGTATTTATTCTCTTTGTAGCAATTGTGAATGGTAGTTTATTCTTGATTCAGCTCTCTTTAAGTCTGTTATTGGTGTATAGGCATGCCTGTGATTTTTGCACATGGATTTTGTATACTGAGACTTTGCTGAAGTTGCTTATTAGTTTCAGGAGATTTTGGGCTGAGATGATAGGGTCTTCTAAATATACAATCATATCATCTGCAAATAGAGACAATTTGACTTCCTCCTTTCCTAATTGAATACCCTTTATTTCTTTTTCTTGCCTGATTGCTCTGGCTAGAAATTCCAGTACTATATTGAATAGGAGTGGTGAGAGAGGGCATCCTTGTCTAGTGCCAGGTTTCAAAGGAAATGCTTCCAGTTTTTGCCTGTTCATTGTGATATTGGCTGTGGGTTTGTTATAAATAGCTTTTATTATTTTGAGATACGTTCCATCGATACCTAGTTTATTGAGAGTTTTTAGCATAAAGGGCTACTGAATTTTGTCAAAGGCCTTCTCTGCATCTATTGAGATAATCATGTGGTTTTTGTCTTTGATTCTGTTTATGTGGTGAATTACGTTTGTAGACGTGCATGTGTTGAATCCAGCCTTGCATCCCCGGGATGAAGCCTACTTGATCGTGATGGATAAGCTTTTTGATGTTCTGTTGCAATCGGTTTGCCAGTATTTTATTGAAGATTTTTGCATCTATGTTCATCATGGATATTAACCTGAAGTTTTTTCTTGTTGAGTCTCTGCCAGGTTTTGGTATCAGGATGATGTCGGTCTTATAAAAAGATTTGGGGGAGGATTCCCCTCTTTTGGATTGTTTGGATTAGTTTCAGAAGGAATGGTACCAGCTCCTTTTTGTATGTCTGGTAGAATTCTGCTGTGAACATATCTGGTCCGGGGCTTTTTTGGTTGGTAAGCTATTAATTGCTGCCTCAACTTCTGCCCTTGTTATTGGCCTATTCAGGGTTTCAACTTCTTCCTGGTTTAGGCTTGGGAGGCTGTTTAAGTGTCAAGGAATTTATCCATTTCTTCCAGGTTTACTAGTTTATGTGCATAGAGTTGTTCATAATAATCTCTGATGATGGTTTGTATTTCTGTGGAATCAGTGGTGATGTCGCCTTTATCGTTTTTTATTGCATCTATTTGATTATTCTCCCTTTTCTTTTTTATTAATCTGGTTAGTGGTCTATTTTGTTGGTCTTTTCAAAAAAACCAGCTCCTGGATTTATTGATTTTTTGAAGGGTTTTTTTGTATCTCTATCTCCTTCAGTTCTGCTCTGATTCTAGTTATTTCTTGTCTTTTGCTAGCTTTTGAGTTTTTTTTATCTTGTTTCTCTAGCTCTTTCAATTTTGACAGTAGGGTGTCGATCGCAGTCTAGAGCTGACTGGGGCAGTGGAAAGGGAGATGAAACATTCAATATTTCACCTTTAAGTAAATTTTAGATGTAGGGCTTTTGTAGATGTCTTTTACCAAATTAATGAACTTACTTTGTCTTTTAAGTTTGCTGAGTTTTTAACATGAATAGATGCTATACTGTCAAATGCTTTTTCTGCATAATGTTTTGATGACCATATAAGTTTTATTGCTTAAATTGTTAATATGGGGAACTAAACTGATTGATTTTTTAATGTTGGACCAGTCTTGCATTATTGGGATGAACACAAGTAAGTTTTACTGCATTCTTCTTTTTATATATTACTGCATTGAATTTTCTAAAATTATGTTGGGCATATTTGCATTTATGTTCATAAGGGTTACTATTCTACAATATTCTTTTCTTGTAATATTGATTTGGTTTTGGTATCAGTATAATCTAGCTTCACAAAATGAGTCAGAAAGTGTTGTCTTCTATTTTCTAGAAGAAATTTGGTAGAATTCATATTATTTCTTCCTTAAATGTTTAGTAGAAATTTCCAGTAAAACCATGAAGGCTGGAGTTTTTCTTGCTGAAAGGTTTCTAAATACAAATTCAACTTCTTGGCAGTGAGCCAAGATCTTACCACTGCACTCTGTCTGGGGGAAAAAAAAAGGCAAGAAAAGAAAAGTCAGATTACCAAAAAAGATATTAATGTGACTTTATTATTTCATTTAGAAACAAATACCTTATGATTATATGTAAACATATGAAAAGCACAAGAAGAACACTTGGTGGTCTACTTTTCTCTTTTGACAGCTATTAAAATATTTAACAATAATTTGTAGACAATGAGATCATAAATGATTTTTCATAACTTTTTATGTCAGGGATTTTTTTATTTGCCAAATTCAATACGTTAAGTACATATTAATTTTCTAATGATTTAAAAATACTCCTATCTGTATTTCTCCTTCATACGGAAGTCTAGTCTAGCAATCAAGAACCTTTTAAATCAGACAACTTTGGGTTGCAATTTAGGCTCCATACTTTACTAGCCACGTGACCTAACAAAAGTAGTTAATCTCTCTGCCAGTGCAGTGGCTCACGTCTGTAAATCCAGCATTTGGGAGGCCAGGATGGGCAGATCATTTGAGGTCAGGAGTTTGAGACCAGCCTGACCAACATGGTGAATTCCCATTTCTAATAAAATTTTTTTAAAAAATAGCTGGTGTGGGGCACACTTCTGTAGTCCCAGTGACTCGGGAGAAATGAGTCAGGAGAATTGCTTTAACTTGGGACGCAAAGGCTGCAGAGAGCTGAGATTGTGCCATTGCACTCCAGCCTGGGTAACAGAGGAAGACTCGATCTCAAAAAAAAAAAAAAAAAATTGGGGGGTCTAGAGGAGGGATAGCAGGGGGTTGGGGGATTGGGGAGAAATAACACTGGGAGAAATATCTAATGTAGATGACAAGGGAATAGAAGCCGCAAACCACCATGGCACAATGGCACGTGTATACCTATGCAACAATCCTGCATGATCTGCACATGTACCCCAGAACATAAAGTATAATAAAAAAAGAAAGAAAGAAAAAGGAAAAAAATTTAGTCTCTCTAAATCTGCTTCTTCAACTTTAGCAATAGGACCAATCCCATTTGTTTGTATGTTTGATTGCTTAATGCTTGAGAGTTAAATATGCTGTTAGTTCATTTTGTGCTGCTGTTACATGGTATTTAAAACTATGTAATTTATAAAGAACTAGAATTTATTTTCTTACAGTTCTGGAGGCTGGAAAGTCCAAGATCAAGGTGCTCTCACTTTGGTCCAGTTTCTGCTTCCACAATGGTGCCTTGAACTTGTGTCCTCTCTAAAGGAAAAATGCTGTGTTCTCAAGTAACAGAGGTGGAGGAACTCCTTTCATCAAGCCCTTTTATAAAACTACATAATCTCATTCATGAGGGCAGAGCTGTCATGGCCTGATCAGCTCCCAGAGGCTCCACCTTCTGATCCTGTCAACTTGGTCATTAGGTTATATTACAGATATTGGAAAGGACGCCAAATTCAAACCATAGCATAAGGTAATGTAAGTTATTTAGCACTACTCTTGATATATATTGAAAACCCAAAGTGTTGACTATGACTTTTGAACACTTATTCATGGTATTGAACTACTTCTTTTCTTCCCTTTACTACTTTTTTACATTTATTCAGCTTTCATTTGGTTGGAATTACTCTTGAATATTATGTTTGGAAAGATTGTACAGGTGACATTTTTCTTTTTGCCTTTCCTTTAAATTATAAAGCTTTTTAAAGCTTTTCAGTTTGAAACCTTTCCCACTGGATTCTGGAAAGGCTGATCAAATGCCTTCTCACATTAATTTTGCAGAAGAGAATGCTAATGCCAGTTTGGTTATTTCTTTTGCAAATAATCTAAATAGGTCTAAATATTGTGTTTCAAATGTTAATCTTATTTTTTTTTTTTTCACTGATATTCTCCGACATGAGGTAATCCCTTTTCCTTTAAGGATGTGATTCTTTCAATACTTAAATTTATTTATGTTTTATTTATTCTTGTTTTTTTTGTTTCATTGCTATCTTCCAGATGTATAAAAACCTTTTGATGAGAATAGAGGGTGCTTGATGAGGACTGGACAAATTTGTGGAGTAAGAGTTTAGGATTGATGGACACATAGATACATGGATTTCAAAATAAATGTATTAGTTTCCTGTTGCTACTGTAACAAGTTAGCAGAAACTTAGTGGCTTGAAATAACACAGGTTTCTTCTCTTACAGTTCTAGAGGTCATAAATTTTGAAATCAGTTTCACCGAGCTAAAGTTAAGGTATCAGCAGAGATGATTCCTTCTGGAGACTCTAGGGCCAAAACAGCTTCCTTGCCTTTTCTAGCTTCTACACGTTACCTACATTCCTTGGGTCATGCTTCCTTCTTTCATCTTCAAATCTGGTAACACAGCATTGTGCTTTCATTTTCATGCTGCCTTCATCTGCAATCAAAACTTCCTCCTCCTCCCTCTTATGAAAAGACATTCGGAAGGGTATTAATGGCCCACCCAGATAATCCAGGATATTCTCAAGAATCTTAATTAGTCATATCTGCAAATTCCCTTTTTTCATATAAGGCAACATTGACAGGGTTCAGGGATTGGACATAGGATATCTTGAGGCTTGAATAGTAACTAGTCATTTGATACTATCTCTTTTAAGTTTAGCACTCTTCTATTGAAGTAATTTTCAATGACACCGTCCTAGAAAATTGTTTTTGAAAATAGTAAAAGCACATTAGTTGAAGATACACTTTTATCTTAATTGTAAGAGGCTGTATGGGTGAAATCAGTTCTCCTCTATCTCTTTTTTAATTGCAGGCATCTATCTACCTAATTGTAAACATTTTATGGCAACTAATTAATCATAAATTTGGTCAAGTAGCAAATATCTTGGAAATTGGCTGTGACAGCACACCAGGAATTACAAAAATGATCGTGGATGTCCTTGATTCATGGGCTGATTTTCATTTAGCACACTTTCTCCTATACAGGTAGAGTGAAGCAATCAATTGTCACAGAATCACAGAATTTTTAATTTTTGATAGAGTTCTGAGTTCTTCTAAAGCAGCCACCATACAATGAGACCATGTTTATGCTACATGGTTTTTAGGTACCTGGGTTTTATAGCTTACCCTGAGCTTTGCAATTCAACTGTATATGTTTCAAAAAGTTTAGAACTATATTAATATGTATATATTTGGTTAATAGATGAGACATTTTAAAATATCATTCTACACTGCAAACGATTAGTTATAAGCCTGGCCAAAGTGCTAGGCCTTGAACTTTGAGAAATAGAAATTACTGCACGAAGCATGATTCTGAACTACAGGGGGCATGAAATTTGGTTGTGTCTGCAAGACAAATTATTTCGTTGATAAGACAGTGCTGCAAGAAAGTATATACACACCAAATTAAGTGGTACAAGAAACTAGGGAAAGAATTTAAGTTATTTGGCCATAATACTTTGGCATAAAATTTGAAAAAAATAATGTTAGCCTATTTTAATATCACTGACTGTATAGTACTAATGAACTATCCACCAGTCTGTTAAATTTTACATTGATTAGATAACATATTCATATTTTCTTTACAAGCATAACACAGCTATAAGCTGAAATAAGCTCTAAGATTTCAATTAGGTTCGAAAATTCATATTCCAGTGACTGTCTTTCTAAAGATTTTTTTTCCTGAGGCTAGAACAACACAGGAAAAAAAGATTAAACGTCATCTCACTCATTTGAAGCTCTATGTTTTCATATCATTTGACTAATTCGTTTAAGGAACATCCAGCCAGCACATGTATACTGTACCCTGTTTTTTTAGCAATTTTTTTAAACTTTTATTATAAGTTCAAGGATGTAAGTGCAGGATTTGTTACATAGGTAAACTTGTGTCATGGAAGTTTGTCGCACCTAATAGTTATTTCTCCTGATCATCTTTCTTCCCTGCAAACTCCACCTTCTGAGATGCCCCAGTGTGTACTGTTATCCTCTAAGTGTTCATGTTATTATTATTTAGCTTCCACTTATAAGTGAGAATATGCGATAATTGGTTTTCTGTTCCTGTGTTAGTTTGCTAAGGATAATGGCCTAAAGCTCCAACCATGTCCCTGCAAAGGACATGATCTCGCTTATTTTTATGACTGCATAGTATTCCATGGTGTGTATATACCACATTTTCTTTTTTCTTTTTTTTTCTTTTTTCTTTTTTTTTTGAGACAGGGTCTTATGTTGTAGCCCTGGCTGGAGTGCAGTGATACAATCTCAGCTCACCACAACCTCCACCTCTGGGACTCAAGCAATCCTCCCAACTCAGCCTCCCAAGTAGTGGGGACCACAAGCATATACCACCATGCCCAGCTAATTTTGTGTCAAGACAGGGTTTTGTCATGTTGCCTGCTCAGGCTGATCTGGAAATCTTGGGCTCAAGCAATCTATCCGCTTCAGATTCCAAAAGTGCTGGAATTACAGGCATAAGTCATCATGCCCAGCCTCTGCACCACATTTTGTTTATCCAGTCTATCACTGATGGGCATTTAGTTTGATTCCCTCTTGATGCTGAATAACCCTATCAAGGACAAAACCCTGACACCTTCACTCCTCAAAAGTACCGCCAACTAAAATCTACTCCAACTAACCTCTATTGAAAGTTCATGACAATAGATGGGCTTACACAGGGGTTGTGCAAATAACTGGAAGTCAAATATTTGACATTCTGTTCTTAACGCACTTCGGCAACCCAGCCAATGAGAATTTCTTTTTGGGTGTCTTATTTTTTCCATCCCTCCCTACAAAACACACACACACACACACACACACACACACACCCCTCTTTCTTCTTTCTCTTTGAACTCACATAAAAATAAGAATTCATCCTTTTAGAATTTTGTTTTTACTTGTAGGGTCCTTTGAAAATGGAAATGATTTCGTTCATATCAGTGAAAAAAAAAAGTCTTAATTGTATATGTTATTTTATTTTACACAAATTACAGCTATAATGGAAAGGGCACAAACCGTGAGGTTAAATTTGAATTTGAACGTTGGCTTCATGACTCACTACCTGTGTGGCTTTAAACAACTTACTCAGCCTCATAGCCTTGTCGTGTGTGAAATAAGATTAATATTATCAGTCTCACAAGGCTGCTGAGGTGATTACCAAGGAAATGCAGGTGAAAATGCCTACAGCACAGCCTGCTTACATGAATAATGAATTTTAAAAACCACTGGGTAAACAAAAGATGTCACTGTGGTACATGGATTTTTTTATACACTGCCCTAGACACTTTGAAAAGCAAGAAAAGGAAGTCTAAAATTTAGAGTTAAAGACAAATGCAAAAAAGTGGAAGGCCATGTCTAACACAGATGCAAAGTGAATAATAATAATACTTTGTAAAATCTGTAAATATTTCACCTAATATAGTTGGAATGTAAACTAGGTCTCAAATTTTGAGTGGGATATGATCCCTATAGATAAAACAGACGCAGAAAAAAAATAATTTTGCTTTTGATTGTAAGAAATCACTATTAAACACTCTATCGACAAGCATGAGTAAAACCCAAAGACTGACCTACAGAGGTGACCAGCTTGGACATTTTAGACGAGATCACTGTATTCCAGCTGTCTTTGTCTGAATCTGTGCCTCTTTGTGTAAATCACATGTGCAATATTCCTCTGAGCCAATTTAGTTGCACATGAGCCAGTCATGGGCCAGTGACCTTTTACTTCAAGAAAAACAGAAATATGGTGTTTATTATAGCATCCTCTGTAGCCAGAATAACAAAACAAAATAAATAAATGAAAGAGTTAGTATCTCCAGATATCTCCCCTGCCCCCAAAAATAACTATAACTTTCAATAGGCTACTAAATCAGAGAGGCAAAAAGGTACTATTTTATTTTTTAATATTTTATTTATTATTATAGAAGAAATCCAATTAATATGCTATTTGTTTTAATAACTAAGAGAAACATCCCATTATGGAATAATGGTAGTATTATTAACAGGTGTCGTTCTTTATGTAGGATGACTACCAACCGGAGCTTAGTAAGGCAAATATTTTTCCAGAAGTAGGGATGTGTTTGAGCCAAATCCACTCATATTTTTTAATCCGTGTTCTTTGTGACCTAATAGTGAAGTGAAGTTTGATTCATTGAAGCCACTAAGTGATGAAACACTATGAAATTTACTAGCAATTATTTTTCCATTTAATTTTATAAATTTCCTCCAGTTTCACTAATATCCCAGCAAATTTATCACATAGAGACACAAATACACACAACGTGGTGTTATTAACAGCTTTATTAATCTGTACCTCATTAGTTTTAGCCTTGGCTAATTGTGAACGTCAAATCCATCATAAAATAATATGTATTCAGCCAGGAACATGTGGTCCCGCTGCTCAGGAGGCTGAGGTAGGAAGATGACTTGAGCCTGGTTGGTTGAGGATGCAGTGAGCTGTGATTGCACCACTGCACTCCAGCCTGGGCGACAACAAAATCCTGTCTCAAAAATACTAAGAAGAAGAAGAGGTGTTCAACTATCTCTAAAAGCAATTCTGAAATAGTTATCCCAAAGTGATATTTGAGCAATTGGAAAATGTGTATGTTCTCCAAAACAACTCCTTCAAAAATACAACCGTAAGATTAAATACAAAAATCTGTGCTGCATTTGTCTAATCTTTGGCAGGAACACGTCACATCACTTCACAGTTTCTTACCACACTCTTGGTATTACCAGTTGCATACCAACTTTTTGTGAATAGGGACTGAATCACCCATGTGTAGCTCTGCCATTGTACAGTAAGTCCTCACTTTTGTCGTGGATAGGTTCTTAAAATCTGTACCTTTAAGGAAAACAAGGTATAATAAAATCAATTTTACCCATAGGCTAATTGATAGAAGCAAGGGTTACGTTCCTACATCTCTCATCACAAAAACATCACCAAAGTTCAAAATAGACCAAACACTTCCAATATTAAAAATTGATATAAATGTGAGCTATGTATACATTTAAGAAAGATTAGTAAAAACAAGATAACTACTTACCCACTATTTCCAGTTCAGGGTTATGGGTGGCCCCGGAGCCTATCCCAGCAGCTCAGGCACAAGTCAGGAACTGACTTTGACCAGGATGCCTGTCCACTGCAGGGTACACTCATACAGAACTCCTCAGTCACTCATGCGCTCACTCACTCACTCACTCACTCGCAGGGAGACCATGTAGACAAGCGGATGAACCTAATGTGCACATCAGTGGAATGTGGGAGAACACAGGAGTAGTTGGAGAAAACTCACGCAGACATAAAGAAAACATGCCGGCTCTACACAGTGTCACTACCTGGGAATCTTTTTTTTTTTTCCTCATCAATTTATAACAAAACAATGTTGAACAAAATGACATCACTAGAGGACCTGCTGTGTATAAGGATTGAGGACTGTTGTAAAACTCTAAAGTAACAAGGAGAAAAAAATGGGCTCTTGGCCTAATTAGTGTGGGATAGTAAAGAACTGAGCTTTCAAAAGATAAAATATAAACATAAGCATTTCCTGTTTCAGCTGAAATGATGATGGTGAATATTGTGTGATGCTCAGTGCCCAGGAAGTTCCAGCCACGTCCCAGCCATGTGTTTTCGAATTCAGGGAGGAAGCTGTTCTAACTCTGCAGGGTCTCACTCACTTTAATGAGGCTGTGCTTTCAGCTCCTGAAAAATCCTTTAGAACATCTGAGAAGTGACTGTGATCCAATTGCTTTCTCAGAGCAGCAGGGATTCTATGATGGTGCTAGGAGTGTTCTGTCTTTTCTAATGAGTTCTAGTAAGGAGTGGGGAGTTGGTACCCAAACTATTGAGAACCTGGCTGGTGTTTTTCTCAAAAAGGGTGTATTCTCCTTAGAGAATATGTTCTGTACTCTAGAGGATTTTCCTTTCAGAGCCATTTCATGATAGGGAAGCAGACTTTTGGAGATTTGCTTTTAAAAAATATATGTGTATACGTATTTTTTAACCAAGAAGAAAACAATTCTGAAAACATTGCTGAAATGTGTAAAGACACATTCATGGTATATCCTATTTTTTACTTGGAGAAAGAAATAATATCAAGAAGCAAAAATTATTATTCAATTTTTCTGTATTTTTGTATTATCATATTTTATAACTAATTCTGAATATCTGACTAATAGAGAACTCTGTGCAAAGATGATAAAAACTAGTTGAAAATATTTCATATCTATGCTTGTTTTTATATTTACTCATTAATTACATGATTTTTATTTAGTGTCCCTTGACATATATTTTTCTTCTACAATGTGTAAGATTCTATCTCATAAGTCTTATTCTCGTCTTAGTTCTAAGCATTTACTACTATTTAGATTTCTGATGAAGAAATAAGGCTGGAAATAATACGATATGACAAAAAAGGAACTAATCGTGTACGGGCCCATAAAACTGTCTCAGGAAATGAGGTGGAACCTCAGAAAGATAACCTCGTAAGAGGAGTCAGAAAAATCTACATTGCACATCCAGATAATTGGAAATTGGCTGTGATGGCACACCAGGAATTACCAAAATGATTGTAGATGTCCTTGACTCATAAGGCTGATTTTTATTTAGCACACCTTCTCATATACAGGTAGGGTGAAGCAATCAATTGTCATAGAATCACAGAATTTCTTTTTTATATATTTATTTATTTATTTATTTTTTATTGCATTTTAGGTTTTGACGTACATGTGAAGAACATGTAAGATTGTTGTATAGGTACACACATGGCAGTGTGATGTGCTGCCTTCCTCCCCCATCACCTATAGCTTGCATTTCTCCCCATGCTATCTGATTTTTAATTTTCGATAGAGCTCCTGGTTCTTCCAAAGCAGCCACCATACAATGGGACCATGTTTACGCTACATGGTTTATAGGTACCTGGATTTTATAGCTTATACTGAGCTTTGCAATGCAACTGTATATGCTTCAAAAAGTTTAGAACTATATTAATATGTATATCTTTGGTTAATAGATGGGATTATTTTGAAATATTCTTATACACTGCAAACAATTGATTAGTTATAAGCCCATCCAAAGTTCTAGGCCTTGACCTTTGAGAAACAGAAACTACTGCACAAAGCATGATTCCTAATTGTAAGGGGAATGAAATTTGGTTATGTTTCCCAAACAAATTGTTTCAGTGATAAGGCAGTGCTACAAAAAGTATATACACACCAAATTAAGTGATACAAGAAATTAGGGAAAGAGTTTAAGTTTTTGGCTCGGTATCAGATAAATTTGGATTCAACCTCTTTGCCACTAAGTAGCTGTGGTGCCACAGTAAGTTTCTTACCGTTGCTATGTCTCACTTTTGTCAATTACAAAATGGGGAATAACATAGCTGTAATAACATAGGGTAGCTTTAAGAATGAAATACAATACCAAGAAATGAAGCTTTGCAATACTTGACATTCTGTAAAGGGCAGCTATTAAACCAACTCATGAAAGATTATTTATAACTTTGGTAGCCAGAAAACACTTAATGTAGATGGGGCTTTACTGGAACATTCAAAATTATGTATGAACTTCATAAATATGAAACTTATAGGAAAAAATCAAAATAGGAAGCCTCAATCCTAGAAATATTACCAGATATGAAAACTTGTTACATAATTTTTATTTAAAGCTGGTTTCCAAGAAACATAAACTTTCCAAGCAATGCCTTTCCAGGTGGAATGCTTGTTGCAATCTAATCAAGCATAAAATTTTCACCTCAAATAAAACATCACTCATAAACACGTCTTGGGGGTAAAATACTTGTTCACAAAATTCATTTAAGAAAATATTAACACTTCAGGAACAAAAAGGCCTGGATAAAATAACTGGTTATAAGACTTTATTGACATATTTCTATAAATTTATTGGAATATTGTTGAACAGTTGTGGGCATTATCGTAATGGTACAGAATGTATGTGTAATAAATTTTGATGGCATCGTAATGTTAATAAAATACCTAACAACATTGACAGAGAGAAGAGGGGAATTAGGAAAAAATGTGGGAGTATCAATATCTTCATCTTTTACATAATGTTTGTATTTGAATCCATCTAAAATTGAAAACTTGTTTATAAGATATAATGATTTAATGTTAATGTTTCTAACTCTTCTTTTCACCTGAAAGTGACATTTTAAAATGTCAGTACTTATAGTGCTTACAATGGATTTGTTAAAAATCAGTTTTTCAATATCACTTCATTAATTTTTTTTTGTTTGATCTAAGTAGTATTTATCCCAAATTGCATTTAGTAAAAGGTGTTTCTTGCTTTATATCCAGATCTAGGACACAGCTGCTTTGGCTCATAAGGAAAACTTCATGTAGCTGTGTGCTTAAGTTTTTAGCACTTCATTCAATGTATTTCTCTTTCTTTAATATAAAAGTTTTTTAAAACTAACTTAACTTTTAAAAATGTTTATTTTTCTAATCATATTTTCATTTGATGTTTATAATTTTTAATTCTGAGTAGTGAGATTTAGGTTTTTTAAATTATTTGTAGTTTTCTTCATCGCTTACATTCTTTGAGTAAATGTATGTCTTCTAAACACAGCAAAAAAAAAAATTCTAACAAGGCATTAACTTTTCCATTTTTCATGTGAGGATTATCATTTTCCTTCAAATTCCATGGCATGTTGTTAGACTTTTATAATACAATGTATCATCTTCTTCCTTGAATCCATTGTGTACATGTATTTAATCTACAATAGTAAAACTATATTACACATGTTAGCTGTTTAACTTTCTGCAAAAAGTAACATGACATTTAGCTATTTGAATCTAGGAAAGTTAAATTCTATAAAAATACAATAAGTATGGGATACAATTTAATTAAAATGCACTTTTAAAATGAATAGTTTAATTCTTTTAATAATCTCAAAGTTCATCTCAAAAATTTGATTAAAAACATATTATCAAATAATTAAATACTTAGAGCTAAAAATTGAGAACATTCACTGCTTATTCAGCAAAGTTCCAAGTTTTTTTGTTTTAGAATATTAAAGATCATGTTTTGCTATTTTATAGTATACACTAAAAATATTTATTTCCCATACACCCTCAATTTTTTTCATTGAACATGTTCTTTTCACAGAGAAACATTCTCCTTTAGTTTTTCAGCTTTTTAATCCTCCATTTTGACCTTCCATGAAGGAGACTCATTCTCTCAAATCCATGTCCAGTGAAGTCTCTTCAGATCAGTGGTATAGTGATATTGCTTCTAAACCTCCTATTCTCATTAGAAATATAAGGGTAATAAGAGGATGGAGAGGAAGTTTCTGAGATCAGGTGATTAGAAAATAGTTACCTCTTACTGGATTGTCTAGAAAGTAATTTACCTTGAAATTCGCACATAAATTTTAAGTTCAATATAATACTGTGTGCTATAGAACTAAATTCCGGTTATGTGAATCACAAATACTGAGAGGCTATATCTAGAACTGAAGTCAATATATCATATTGTATTAGGCCGTTCGTTCTTACATTGCTTTAAAGAAATAGCTGAGACTGAGTAATGTATAAGGAAAAGAGGTTTAATTGGCTCACAGTTCTGCAAGCTGTACACACATGATGCTGGCATCTTCTTGGCTTCTGGGGAGGACTCAGGAGGCTTTTATTCATGGCAAAATGTGAACCAGGAGGTTGCATGTCACATGGTGAAAACAGGAGCAAGAGAGAGGGTTGGTGGGGAGGGTGTCACACACTTTTAAACCACCAGTCTCATGAGAACTCACTCACTATTGCGATGACAGCACCAAGCCATCAGGGATCCACCCCCATGACCCCAACACCTCCCACGAGGCCCTCTCCCCAACATTGGAGACCACGTTTCAACAGGAGACTGGGAGGGGCACATATTCAAATCATTTCACATATATAGCCTCATTTCAAGTTAATTTTGTGAAGGAATTTGTGTAATCAAAATTCTGCCAGTCTATTGAAAATTTTGAAAAGGCGAAATCAGACATTATTTCAAATCAAATACAGTACTATCGATAAAATAACACTGCACAAAATCTATTTTTTTGAGAACTTACAGTCTAGAAGAAGCAGGAAACCATGTATGTTTTTGTGGGTATCTGCACATAAGATTGCCTCAAATACCCTGAGTGTGCAATGTGAAGTCCAAAGCCTTCCCAGATTTCTTCAAATTCCTAGCATGTTTTGCTGCCACGATTCTTTCCCCCATGTGAGCTCTATAGCTGTGCATTGTTAAAGAAACAAGAGCTGAGTAGCAGTTAAAATGGTAAAAACAGACTTTAGGAACTATTGCAATAGGGCAAAACAGGATGGAATAGATGAATAGGGCTTCAGTATGGAATAGAACTGAGCTCGCTTCCAAATATATCACGCATAAGTGGGGATTTATATTCAAGTGAGGACAGTCTAGAATGAAAAATTACAGAGATTAAGCTTCAAGAGTAGAGGGTAGATTCTGATTTAATCTACCTAACAGGAATCTTGCTGAAGACAGGCCAGGGTTAATACCTATCACTTGGGGGGATGAGGAATTTGATCAGATACTGAGGTTCATCAGATATCACAGTTGAGACTTTTTTTTAAACTGACTTAGCAAGATTCTCATTATTACCAAGACTAACAGAGATGCCCAAATGTAAAGCTGTAGTTGGGAACAGAATTCAGAGGTACCTAATTAAAGTTTGACTAACTAAACTCAAGTTTAAACTGAAGAGAGCCTTTGTCAGCATGTTGTATTATTTTCACCCAGACAAACCCAAATAACTCATTCATTTCCCCAATTTCTATTTTTAAAAAACCACTTGTAACCACCTTTTAACAATGTTAATGAAAGGTTGTGAATAATGAGAGATCACAGAGAGGAATTTTGCCTCTTTTTCCATTTTTGTCCTTGTTACGTCTCTTCCCAAATTATTTCCTGGAGATCCGAATCATTCTTCCTTTACTTGCAAGAACAGTTCTATTTTCAAATCTGCACAGCCACTCACTCTCAGGTTTAATCTCAAGAAAACTGAGGAAGCCCAGTTAATAGGATCCATTATTCTCAGGAAGCCAGTATAACTAGAAATGGAAATTTTCCCTGTAATCCCAGCACTTTGGGAGGCCGAGGCAGGCGGATCACGAGGTCAAGAGATCGAGACCATCCTGGCCAACATGGTGAAACCCCGTCTTACTAAAAATACAAAAAAATTAGCCAGACGTGGTGGTGCGTGCCTGTAGTCCCAGCTACTTAGGAGGCTGAGGCAGGAGGATTGCTTGAACCTGGGAAGCAGAGGTTGCAGTGAGCCGAGGTCTCGCGCCACCACACTCCAGCCTGGTGCCTGGTGATGGAGTGAGACTCTGTCTCAAAAAAAAAAAAGAAAAGAAAGAAATGGAAATTTTCTGCTGAAGTGCATTTGATGCTGTAATAGCGTGTGCTAAAGTTCCATGCTCAGGATAAAATAGAGGGCACCAGGAAGGGAATGGACAGTTCTACCAGAGGCATCAGGAAAGGCTCCATGTAAAAGATGACTCTGGAGCTAAAGCTTGAAAGATAACATCTTGTTTAGATGTTCGCCAGTATCATAAGGTGAATTCAGAGTTCGGAAATGGGGGAGGAAATATTCAAACAGATGGAACAAAATGAACAATGACACAGAAGTTCCTTTTAGCTGGAGTGTGTGACTGTGAGTCACGGTGTGGGAATAGAGGGGTTCAGGAGACAGAAAATAAAATATGAAACTATCCAGGGAGTGAAGAATCAGGTCATGAAGAACACTGTATACTCCGTTAAAAATTTGAATTGAATCCCATGAGTCATCTATTCTGATATTCTGAGTCATAGGAATACATTGCAGCATGCATTGAAAATGTTTAATACTGAGAAACCAAAGTCTGACTACATTTTTCTATCCTGTATGATTCCTACATTGCCTATATAACACTCTCACTCAGTTGGTTTGCAATATACTTTCTTGAGTGTGCAAGAATGGGATGTAATTAAAGCTAGCATACTGGGACTTGTTCAGAAATCTAGATGTTCCCAAGGATGTTTCTTTCTTCTGAAAACGATGTATCATGTGTGCCAGAGTAGAAAACAAATATTGAGAAGCATCATTTTGGACATTTAGGATTTTAAGCACGGAAGGGCAAATAATATTTGATCTTTTAGAAGGATCATTTTGGTAGACAAATAGGACCTACTTATCGATCTTATCAGCTTATCAGATGTAATTCAAAGGACAATTGGCAAAGGTCTGTATTAAGTAGTAGTAACAGAAATTAAAAGAAGGCAAATTACATGAAAACTATTGTGAGGTTAGGAATGAGGGAATTGGACTGAAGGGCTCATTAGCTATGGAAGAGTAAGGAAGAGAAAGTGTGCTCATGCTCAGTAATCCACCCTGTAGTGCTGGCTGTCTTTAAAGCCATTGAAACTACTTTGGAAGAACTCTCGGGAGACATGAGGCAGAGTGTGTTAAAATGGCTGAAGACCTTTAGGAGAGTTTAGGTCCAAAATAAAAATCCAAAGAGCCATGCTCCAAAGCTAAGTAAATGCCATGTTCAGGGTAAATGCCTCATGAAAGGAAATCCTAAGATTTCTGTAAAATTTCCTCTGAGGGCTCTTAAAATCTTTAATTAACTAGAGATCTAATATCAACCGCACTAAAAGTAAGCTATTTCAAACACATAAAACTATCCATTGAAACCCACACTCTAATAGTTGTCTTGTTAGTCAAGCTGTCACCTTGTGTAGCTGACATTTCAAACTCAAAAAGTCTTGAGGCACTCAGATTGTCAAGGTGCTTGAGACTCAAAAGCCACATGAGAAAAAGTGTTCAAATGTGGGAAGCCTAGGGGTGTTGGATGTGGAGGTATATGGTTTTATGAATCCTGGCCACCTAATTGGCTATGAGTAAATGAAATATGATGCACTTCACATATTGATGTACCTACTGACATGAGATGGCAAAATAATTTTTTCAACTTCATGTGCAAAACAACCTTCTTTTTGAGACTGTACTCAGTCTTAGGCATTAATAAATTTGAAATTTTTCTGTCATTTAATGAACTATATTTGTGGAGGCGGGGGAGATAATTTCTAGAACCAAATTTTAAGGATACAAATTACTCATGCTCTTTTGTATAGTAAGTTTATGTGGCTATTTATTCTGTCTTCTAAAACAAGAGTATTCTTTATCATTTTTTAAAACGCAAATTCATATGTAACTAGAAGCAAAGATTATATTTTTATTTCCTTGTGGTAAAAATTTAAATAGAAATGATAGGCATTACAATTTATTTTGCCTTAGGCAAGTCATACTGTTTCCAAATCTGGCCACTTTCAAAGAAATGAAACAATCTTAATACATACAGATACACATTATTTCTCACAGTCACATTGAAAAATGTACATTTTTTTCAAATTTTCCAATTTGCTCTAATGCCAGAATTTAAAAACAATCATACATATAAAAAGGGCATTGTTTGAAAGGTATAAATTCTGCAAAACTCCTTAAACATTCTCCGACTATTCAAGGTAACTATTCAGGGTAAACTGCCATTATTGGATTAAGTTAAAATGTGTCTCAGAAAATTAGTATGTTAAATTACGTTTCATTAACCAAGAAATCTGTATTTGCTGAAAACATGCTATTTGCCTCAGTTCAGCTTTATATTCTGGCTTGACTGGGATGCTAAATTAGCCACTCTTCAACTTGTATTACTTCTTTTTGTTTCATTCTTTACATCATTACAAAGTGTTACCACAGGAACTCAAATCAGATTATATCACTTTCTTACTTAGTAACCTTGTGGCTACCACCTTCAACTCTATCTTTTGCAGCTCATAAACAGCTGTGGAAACACTGCAGTCCTCTTCCCATATTCACTTGCTCAATCATACATATGGCTGTGGTTAACCCTCTCATCTGGGGCCAGCTCTTTCCCCCACACCTTCTTCTCCAGGCTAACTCTTATGAGCCTGTCTTATGTATTTATTTCTGTTTTGTTTTCCTGATGCAAAACATTAAATATGATAAGTATAATGATTGAAGGAATCTGCATAATTCAAAGAATAAGAATTCCACTATTATAGTTGTACTTCTAAGAATGAAAATATAGACATAATCACAATCATCATGTTTTTTGGTCTACTTCAAATAGACAACTTCATACTTATTAATGCTGGTGAGGTAGAATCCAAACTGAATTCAATTCTTAGTTTGGAGTCCTTCGTCCTTCAAATTCCTTTTACAAATATTTTGGTATCAGTCTATGTCTATTCGTTTAGCTAGAAATGATGGTCTAGTCGTCTCATTAGTTAATTAACTTAATTAATAAAAATGTCTGAGTTCGTCTCATTTGCTGCGGAAAGGCATAATTTCCCCAGTGTGTCTGGGCATACTGACAAACAGGAGAGCTGCCACTCTTCATCGGTTTTGATTGACAGTTCTATTGTGCTGCGTGTGATTATATGTTGCCTAGTTCTAGCGGACTCACTCTAAAATAATGGACCATGCGGATCACAAGCCTGCTTTAAATGTTCTGCCATTTTACAATTGTCAAGAGAGAGAATTTAAATAGAATGTCAGTCAAGTGCTTATGTTTACCTCTGCAGCCATGAGCCTTGACTAGATAACCTCTGCCTTACCTATATCACCTGGATTTTTATGAAGCTCATAATCCAAATTCAATTACTTTCATTTTTGTAATATAATTTTAGGGTCCCCTAGCTGGAAAAAAGCTGTGGTAGGAAGTACCACTTCTAATTCATATGAATGAAATGAATCCCACCAATACAGTTGTCTTTTTCGGTTTCTATAAAATAATCTCTATTCTTTAAAAAATATTACTGTTTGTCAAGAAGATACATATTATTAATTTGATTCTCACAATTTTTTACTATTGGTATTAGTATCATAGTCTCTCATTTGAATAATATATGCCAACATAGCAGAGACCAACAGATTAAATGAACTCAATTGTTCTCTCTCCAACTGACACACAAGTAAGACATTTGTTTAACAGACTCTTGGATATGTCTTGTACTAACTTAAACACACAGAATATACTTTCATTTTCATTTGTCTGGAAAACAATATTTCAACATTAACATGAGTTATTAGAATCACTTCTCATTGATTTTCCCCACCAGGTGCAAGGAACCATCTTCCCAGCTCCCCAATTTCAATCCCATAATGGATGCCCAAATGCTAGGAGGAGCACTCCAAGGGTTTGGTAAGTCTGATTATTTCTACCATCTTTTATTGTAATGATTTTTTGCTTTATCTGGTTTTAAGACTATACTGTAGATATGCAATAGCGGATGTCTTACAAAACACATATACAGATTAGACCAAAAAAAAAAAAGAAAAACAAAAACTGAGCAAAGAAGTAGAATGAGAAGAAAAATAATTGAAAAAGACAATAATGATGAAGAAATTTGCCATGAGAAATTGCTAGTCTAATCTTGAAATGCTGCTTTAAATCCATAAATGCCTCATCACTAACTACTAAATGAAATCTCAACTGAAACACCTTAATCTACAATTGAGCATTCTTTTTAACCTTTGCCTTTGTTTTCTAGCTTGTTTCATTTGCTATTTGCTATTTGCTATTTCCACTTCCAGTCAAATCAGGCTTCTTCCTATTCCCTTAAATGACTCTGCTTTTCACATGTCTGTAAATCGGCCCAATCATTTCTCTGCCTGGAATGCTATTTTCTTCTGTTGTCTACTTTTCTTCTAAATTCTCTTTCTTCAAGAATCTGTTCAGATGAGCCTTCCTCGTTGAATCCTTCTCTGGGCACTGCAAGCTCAATCAGCTTTGCCGACCCCCTGGGCGCCTTGCTTCCTACCTCCCACTCCCTAATCTCACCGGCACTGTGCTTGTGTTTGTATTACCGGCTGACTGGACTGTGAACTCACAGAGCCTGGAGTTTGACATAGAGGTGATCAATAACAAATAAGACTAGAGTTTAGGAAAGGAATATAAAGAGAAGACAGGAACATTTTGGGATTCTTGTACCAAAAAAAAAAAAAATAGTTTTAAGATATGATATGGAGGTGTTAAACTTTCATATAGTTTCCTGCACTAAGACTGTTTTAAGAAGACTTCTGATGAACATAAAGATAAACATAGACAACATAAAAGAAATCTTTGCATAAGACATGCAAAACCTTTCATAAGAAAGGAAGCTCTTAACTTTGAAGACAAGGTCGCCTTTACAGGAACTTTACTATATGTGTGTGTATGCATGAAGGCACATCTGTGTGTTTTATTCACTAGCAGTATCCCATAGGAAAACAATAGAGGACTTAAAATATGCTCTCTAAAGCTGACTTTAGTAGTTTTCAATGCTTTCATGCCTTTTAAAATATCAATCATCACTAGAAAAATAAAAAGACAAGTTAACACAAAGTTACGAATTAACTTTTTATTGAGGAGTGCAATTTTTGCTTTAAAACTATAGATTACAGAAATCTATTCACCAAAAAGTTTTTCTTTGCTCCAGTTTCAATGTTCCTGTCATTGCAATTTTAGTGTCAGAATAAGGACTCATTTTGACCATCATAATTTGTTGCTGATCGGTGTGTTAGACTGAAGTACGCTGGGAGGTTTTGGCTTTGATTGCACCGTGTCCACTGTAGCATACCAGAGAATGAACACAGCTCAAATTGCATTAAAGCTCTATCTATCCCCATGACTCTGGCAAAGTGTTATTGAAAAAGACAATTACTAATGTTTTTCTTAGCTACTCTGTTTCATTTAGAAAAACCTGAAAGCAAAAATGTATTCTGAAACAAATGAAAATGTGTAGCTTTGATAGAAATTGCCTTCGATTGTATAAAAATATACTCATCATCGATAAAAGAAACACCTCTCAGTTAACATGCCCTGCTAATGCTGTCTGCTTTCCAGTTTCTCATCATTTAAAGATACTTTCCGGCTCATGCATTCTTAGAATCATGTTTATTTTGTATCTATTAAAATGTATAAGTGCTAGGTCAGCCCTGTGAGATCCTGGACAACCAAAATCATTTTTAAACTACATTCCTAAATCTTGACAAAGGAGCACACATGACAAATACAGTCTTTTTTGAAACAGTGCTATTCAAAATGAACATTCTCACCTCGTTCCTGATCTTTCTGATCATTAAGTATGATGCTAGCTATAAGTTTTTTTAAATGTTCATTATGAAATTAAGGAAGTTCCCCTCTATTCCTAATTTACTAACAGTGTTTATCTTGAATAAGCATTGGCTTTTGTCAAATTGTTTTTTTTCATCTGTTGATATAATCAGATGATTTTTCTCCTTTTTCCTCTTGATGTGATGGATGACATTAACTGATTTTTGAATGGTGAACCTGCCTTCCATATCTGAAATAAATCTCACTTAGTCATGAAATACAATGCTTTGTATGCATTCTTACATTTGATTTTCAAAATTTTGGGGGATTTTTGCATCTATGCTCATGAGAAATGTTGGTGAGTAATTTTCTTTTCTTGTCATGCCTTTCTCTGGTTTTGGTATCAGGATAAGGCTGAACTGGTAGAATGAGTTATGAAGTATCCCCTGTGCTTCTAGTTTCTGAAAGAGATTGTAGTAGATTGATACTTATTTCTTAAAAGTTTGTTAGAATCCGGCCGGGCGCGGTGGCTCAAGCCTGTAAACTCAGCCCTTTGGGAGGCCAAGGCAGGCGGATCACGAGGTCAAGAGATTGAGACCATCCTAGCCAACATGGTGAAACCCCGTCTCTACTAAAATACAAAAATTACCCGGTCGTGGTGGCGCGCGTGTAATCCCAGCTACTCGGGAGGCTGAGGCAGAAGAATCGCTTGAACCTGGGAGACGGAGATTGCAGTGAGCTGAGATCACGCCACTGCACTCCAGCCTGGCGACAGAGTGAGACTGTCTCAAAAAAAAAAATTTTGGTACAATTCATAGGTGAAGCCATATGGTCCTAGTGCTTCCTATTTGGTTGGTTATTAATTACTGACTTCAGTTTTTGTTCAATACAGGCCCATTTAGACTGATTGTCCAATTTTTTCTAGCATGTTTGGGTAGACTGTGTCTTTGAAGAAATTGATCCATTTCATCTAGACTATCAAATTTGTGAGCTTAGAGTTGTCGATAATATTTTATTATAATTTTAATGTCCATGAGATTGGTAGTAATGGCTCCTATTTCATTTCCGATATTAGTAAGGTCTCTCTCTCTCTCTCTCTCTCTCTCTCTCTCTCTCTCTCTCCCCCCTCCCTCCCTCCTTATCCTGGCTAAAGACCTATAAATTCTATTAATGTTTTCCCAAAAAACTTAGCTTTTGGTGCCATTGATGATTTCACTTGACTTTTAATTTCAAATTCGTTGATTATTTCTCTAATCTTCCTTTTCTTCTGTTTACATTAGGTTTAATTTGCTCTTCCTTTCCAGTTTCCTAAGGTGCAAGCTTAGATTCATGATTTCAAATTTCTTTTTGTTTCTCTGTATGCGTTCAATGTTATACATTTTTCTCTAAGCATTGTATTTGCTGTATATCTCATAAATTTTGAGTCATATTTTTACTTTCAATTTGTTTGAAATTTTTAAAAATTCTCTTGTCACTTCTTCTTTGTCCTATGTGTATTTAGAAGTGTGTTGTTTAATCTTTGTGTATTCGGGGATTTTCCAGCCATCTTTCTGTTATTGATTTCTAGTTTAATTTCATTGTGGTCTCAGAGCCTATTTTGTATGTTTTTTATTATTTTAAATTGTTAAGATGTGTTTTGTGGTCCAGAATGTGGTCTATTTTGGTTAGTGCTCCATGTAACTTGAGAAGAATGTATATTCTACTTTTGTGGCAATAAGCGTTCTACAGATGTTAATTAGATCCACTTGATTGATGGTGCTGTTCATTTCAATTATACCCTCACTGGTTTTCTGTCTGCTGGATTTTTCAATTACTTATAGAGTAATTGACAAATCACTCTAGAGTTGTTAAATTGCCCAGTTATACAGTGGATTAATCTATTTCTCTTTGCCATTCTATTATTTTTTTCCTCATCTCTTTTGGTACTCTGTTGTTTGACACATACATATTAAGATTTGTTATATCTTCTTGGAGAACTGACCTCTTTATCATCTTGTAATAACCCTTTCATTTCTGATAATTTTCTTTGCTTTGAAGTATTCTTTGTCTAAAATTAATATAGCTACTCCAACTTTCTTTTATTGCATTAACATGGTATATAATTCTCCATTCTTTACTTTTAATCTATCTGCATCTTTAATGTTGGTTTCTTGTAGACCACTCAGTGCTATTAGGAAATAATTTTACTCACCTTAGTTAAAATAAATTTTATCCAAAAGACAGGCAATAACAAATTCTGGCAAGAATGTGGAGAAAAGACAACCCTTGTGCATTGCTGGTAGAAATGTGCATTAGTACCACCACTATGGAGAACAGTTTTAAGGTTCTTCAAAAACTTAAAAAGTAAGCTATACTATATGATCCAGCAAATCCACTGCTGGGTATATACCTAAAAGAAAGGAAATCAATATATCAAAGAGATATCTGTACTCCTGTGTTTGTTCCAGCACTGTTTATAATAGCTAAGACTAGAAAGCAACCTGTGCATCAACACATGAATGGATAAAGAAAAATATGGTTCAAATATACAACAAAGTACAATTCAACCATAAAAAAGAATGAGATCCTGTCATGTGCAATAATACAGATGAAACTGAAGATCATTATGTTAAGTGAAATAAGTCAGGCACAGAAAGACAAGCATTGCAGGTTCTCATTTATTTCTGGGATCTAAAAATCAAAACAATTGAACACATGAACATAAAAAGTAGACGGATGATCACCAAAGGTTGAGAAGCGTAGCGGAGGGCTGCTGAAGAGGTGAGGATGGTTAATGGGTATTAAAAAAAAGAAGAATGAATAAAACCTACTATTTGATAGCATAACAAAGTGACTATAGTCAATAATAATTGTATATTTTTAAATATCTAAAACTGAGTAATTGGATTTCAATGCTAACAAGACTGGCTTGTTTCATTACAACTCAATTAATAAATACTCAAGGAGATGGATAATCCATTCTTCATGATATGCTTATTTCACATTGCATGTCTATATCAAAACATCTGTGTACCCCATAAATATATATACCTACTATGTAACCACAAAAATTAAAAATAAAATATTTAAGAAATAATTTTAGATTTTAGTAATAATTGTTTTCTTGCCTAGGAGGCCACTTTTACCTGTATGACCATACAATCAATCCTCATTATTTACAAATGCTATATTTACAAATTTATCTACCTATTAAAATTGTTTTATAACCCTCAATCAATATTCACAGATATTTCACGGTCATTTGCAGACATGTGCAGAGACATGAAAAATTTTAGTCACTAGAATGCATATTTCTGGTTGAAATCAAACAAGGTGACCTCTGCCTTCTTCTTTCAGCTTTCATGTTCTAAATAAGCCCTTTATGCAGTCTATGTAGTGTCACAATTCTGCATTTTTATGCTTTGCTTGGTCATTGTGCTGTTTAAAATGGCCTCGAGCATAGTGTTGAAGTACTGTCTAGTATGTTCCTATGCACAAAAAGAAGCATTCAATAAAAAAAATGTGTTACATAACCAAATTCAAGAGGGAGTTATAGTACTGTTGACCATGAGTTTAATGTTAATGAATTAATAACAGAATAGAAAATGTATTAATCTGTGCATGATGCTCTTTGGAAAACGCTGAAGTAACATCTATTCTATGTTATGAAGTATGGAAAAGATGAAAAAAATAGCTGAATTTGTGGGTTCGTGAAATGATAACTGAGGATAAAATTTATACTTTTTAAAATAATCAAAGTGGTCAGCTTTCTTTTGAAAGTAGTGTTGGGTGGCAAGTTAGAAAAGTTATGTAGATCAGGAAGCTATAGAAGAGTTTTTAAAATACCTCTTAAATGTTTATACAGGAGAAGGATATGTGGAAGTGTAGTTTTCAATGCTAACAAGACTGGCTTGTTTCATAAGGACATTGGCAAACAAACTTATAATGCAAATAATACTTCAGTTGACAAAAAATATTGTAACCATAGGGTTTCAGAAACCAAACCCTGCATTTTCCCTAGGAAAATAGTTCAACACTTACTAATTCAGTGTTCATGGCAAATTTGTAGAATGTAAATACTACATACAACAAGAGTTAATTGTACAAAATAAAACTTAATAAAATTGTGATGGTTTATTATGCCAAAATTAAAATCAGAAAAGGATGAATTATTTAGAAATCCCTGACCTAACACAGTAAGAGAAGACAGAGAAAAACATACAATTATTACAAAGAAGACATCAAAGTTGTTATTATATGAAGAAGAAATTATATATCTATAAATTCAAGATTAATAAAAACTTACTATCATAAGAGAGTTCAATAACTTTTTAGGATACAAAGTAAATACAAAATTCAATGTCACTTCTTCAATTAAGCAGTTATGTGTTAGTAAATGAAACAAAAATAACATAACTAGGAATATCAATAGAAGCGCAAATATAAATAACTTTACCAAAATAAAGCTTCTTGTCATTAGCAAAAAGATCTGCAAATCTTTACTAATTCTTTTAGAGAAGAAATAACCTTAAATAATAGGTTGGCAGAAATATCATGTAAATGACAGAAAGACAACACTTACGAAATTAATTCCCAAATTTACAGCTATTTTAATTTAAAAATGTTAATACAATGATTGAGATTCATATAAAGTATCTCTGGGAAAATAAACAAGAATTACTATAAAAACTTAAAAATAAGGGCAATTCAGAGGACCAGATTGTGGATAATCTCAATAGAACAAGAACAAAAAGCGAGACTATAATAATTTCATAAATGTGATAATAGTAAGAATAAGACAAAGAAAGTAATTTGAAAATCTTCTATTTATTATTAAAGATATATTCATTTGGGAATGTCCATCATGCAATTAACAGACTCCTCTATAGCTATTTTTTTGCCTTTAGTCCAGGGTCTCAACCGGGCTTGAGCCAGACATCACATTTCTCTATGCCTTTTCAGTGGAGTCTGCCTTTTCTCTTATTACCTATTAATTTCTATATTTGAAGCCAATTCTAAGCCTTTCTCCCTCCCTGTTACAGCTTTCAGAGCATTTGTCTGTGCATAAGATACCCTGATCCTCCCTCTGCTTTTTATTGGTACAGTCTTTTATGTAAATTCTTAACACTTGTTCTCATTCATTGGCTATTTCAGCACCTTAACAGCCTTCCTGTGATCCTAAGCCCATCCAGGATGGATTTAATTTCCAAAAAGATGATTTGCTTAACATTCTGGCTTTTCAATTCATTTTTCTCCCCCATCTCCATTAAATATCTCCTCTTGTCAAAGAAAAGTTACATCAGATGGAATTAAACAGTGAAGGAAGACTTCTGCAGCAGGGATTGAGACCATTGCAAGAAGGGAGAGAGAGTGAACTCAAATCCTATGAAACAAAAGGCAGGAGAGTTTTTAAGCAGTGAGGTGAGCTAGTGGGGAAGTACTGAGGAATGCTGGGGCAGGGGGGAGCATTGGTCAATGTGATTAGGCCATCTGTGATTGCTGATTGGCACTTAACAAAGGCAGGTTCCTGTCCTCACACAGACACTGGGAAAAACGGTTTCTATCTTCCCAATGATTACATTTCAAAGGGATGGCTCCCATATCCCTGAGAAATACAATATTGGATTGTCAAACTGCTAGGGGCTGGGAAGAGATTTACATCTCTAAGAAGCAGAGAAAGAATTGAAATTGCATGTTTTATTAAATAAATGCTCTAATAAAAGGGAGGTTAGGAACCTGTAGTTAGGAAGAAACCTGTCCAAATTTTAGTCAAGCTGAGGGAAAATCTAATGTCAGATTGCTCACACTGCTATGACTACAGTTACACCTAAATTTATCTAAACTAATTGTACACTAATCTTGTCTCTTAGCTCAGTGTATTGGTACATCAAGAAGTGAAGGATACGCAGACCAGAAACAGTCTATGTTAGGGAGGAGATAGACTGTGTGCCACACAAAGCACAGCAGGTTCACACTATCCCTCAAAAGCACACAGATACCTTGTACTTTCATGATTTCCTTCTTGATTACTCCTCCCTCCTTAATATATGTACATTATAAGCCATATCTCTCTAACTTTTCAATGAGAACATTGCAATATTAGTCAATTCCCACACTGCAATAAAAAACTACATAAGACTGGGTAATTAATGAAAAAAGACATTTAATTGGCTCATGGTTTTGCAGGCTGTAAGAAAGCATGGCTAGGGAGACTTCAGGACACTTACAATCATGGCACAAGGCAAAAGAGAAGCAGGCACATCCTACATGCCTGAAGCAGGAGAGAGGGAGGAAAGAGGGGGTGCTACACACTTTTAAACAACCAGATCTCATAAGAACTCACTCACTAGCACAAGACCAGCAAGGGGGAAATCCGCCCCCCAGGATCCAGTCACCTCACCCCAGGCCCCTCCTCCAACACTGGGGATTACAATTTGACATGGGATTTGCAAACAGACATAAATCCAACCAGATCATTCTGCCCCTGTCCCCTCCCAAATCTTATGCGCTTCTCACATTGCAAAATGCAGTTACCCATTCTCAACAGTCTCCTAAGCCTTAACTCATTTCAACATTAACTCAAAAGTTCATAGTCCAAAGTCTCTTCTGAGACAAGGGTAGTCGGGGGAGAAATCAACCAAAATAAAGGTGCTAGAGGCCCTATGCAAGCCTGAAACTTGGCAGGGCAGTCACTGAATCTTAAAGTTCCAAAACAATCTCCTTTGACTCCATGTCTCACATCCAGGCTACACTGATGCAAGAGGTGGGCTCCCAAGGCCTCAGGAAGCTCCACGCCCATGGCTTTGCAGAGCTCAGCCCCCATAGCTACTCTCAAGGGCTGGTGTTGAGTCCCTGTGCTTCTCCAGGTGCATGGTGCAAGACGTCAGTGGATCTACCATTCTAGGGTCTGGAGGATGGTGGCCCTCTCTCACAGCTCCACCAGGCAGTGCCCCAGTGTAGGGGCTCCAACCCCCACTTTTTCCCTCCACACTCCCCTAGTATATGTTTCCCCATGAAGGCTCTACTTCTGCAGCAGACTTCTGCACGGACAGACATATGTTTCCATATATCCTTTGAAATCTAGGCAGAGGCTCCAAAACCTCAACTCTTGCTGTCCATGCACTCACAGACCTAACACCACGTAGAAGCCTTGGCAGTTCCAGCTTGCACCCTCTGGAGCAGCAGCCTGGGAAATATCTGGAGCCCTTTTAGCCAAGGCTGGAGCTGAAGCAGCTGGGATGCAGGGGGAGCAGTGTCTCAAAGTTGCACAGGGTAGCCAGGCGGGGGACATAAATCCAAACCATATCAGATGTTGCTCCCATTTAAACACTAATCAGCTTAAAGGTCAAGGGAGCTATTTCTGGTGGGGTCAAATAGCTGGTTGAAGAGACACTATATTTTCTTCACTCCCCTGTACTTTTGATTGGATTTTTACTTTGCTTTCAAAATTTTTTGTATATTTAAGAGGGACAAGTGGAGTCTGTGCCTTTTAGTGTACCCATCACCTGAATACTGAATATCATACCCAACAGAGAATTTTTTAACCCTTCCCCCTCTTCCACCCGCTCCCTGTTTGGAGTCTCAAATATCTATTATCCTACTCAATATGGCCACATGTACCCTTCATTTAGCGTCCCACCCATCAGTGAGAACAAATAGTACTTGACAGTTTCTGAGTTATTTCACTTAGAATAATGACCTCCAATTCCAACTATGTTGTTGCGAAAGACAATAGTTCACTCTTTTTTACAGCTGAGTAGTATTCCATGATATGTATATGCCACATTTTCTTATCCAATCATCCATTGATAGATACTTAGGTTGATTCCATATTTTGGCTGTTATAAATGGTGCTGCAATAAACATAGCAGTGCAGGTAACTTTTTATATAATAATTATTTTCCCTTTGGGTATGTACACACCATAGTGGAATTGCTGAGTCAAATGGTCGTTCTATTTTTAGTTCTTTGAGAAATCTCCATACTGTTTCCCATAAAGATCTACTAATTTACATTTCTACCAACAGTGTTTAAACATTTCTTTTTTGCACATCCTCTCCAATGTCTGTTGTTTTAACATTTTAATAATAGCCATTCTGACTGATGTAAGATGGTAACTCATTGTGGTTTTAACTTGCATTTCTCTGCTGATTCATGATGTTGAGCATTTATTCATATGTTTGGTGGCTGCTTGTATGTCTTCTTTTGGAAAAAAAATTTGTTCATACCCTTTGCCCACTTTTTAATGGAGTTATTGGTTTTTTCTTGTTTTTACGGTGGTACCATGCATTTTGATTACTATAGCTTTGTAATATAATGTGAAATCAGGTAATGTGATGACTTTGGCTTTGTTCTCTTTGTGTAGGATTGCTTTGGCTATTAGGACTCTTTTGGCTCCTTATGAACTTTAGGATTGTTTTATCCTAATTCTATGAAAAATAACACTGATAATCTGATAGTGATTGCATTGAATCTGTAAATTACTCTGGACAGTATGATAATTTTAGTGATATTTTTTCTTCCAATTCATAAGCATGGAATATTTTTCCATTTGTTTGTGCCATCTATGATTTTTTTCAACAGTGTTTTATAGTTACCCTTATAAAGATCTTTCACTTCCTCAGTTAAATGTATTCCTAGGTATTTTATTTATTTTTTTGTAGCTATTATAAATGGAATTGAGTACTTGATTTGGTTCTCAGCTTGATCATTGTTGGTGTATAGCAATGCTGCTGATTTTCATATATTGATTTTGTATCCCTAAACTTTACTGAAGTCATTTATCAAATCTAGGAGTCTTCTGGAGGAGTCTTCATAGTTTTCTATAAGATGGTAAGATCATATCATCAGCAAACTGAGATAGTTTGGCTTCCTTTTTCTAATTTGGATGCTTTTTTTCTCTTGCCTGATTGCTCTAGCTAGGACTTCCAGTACTATGTTGAATAGGAGTGGTGAAGAAAACATCCTTGTCTTGTTCAGTTCTCAGGGGGGAAAGTTTTCCATGTTCAGTATGATGTTGGTTGTGAGTTTGTCATATATGGTTTTTGTTATTTTGAGGAATGTTCCTTCAATGCCTAGTTTGTAGTAATGGCACTAAAATAGGAGATAGAAAGAATCCAGTCTTCATCAAGCACCATTATATGATTTGCAATTTTAGTTAAAATTGTTTCCTGCTGTAAAATGCCATCAGGGATAATGTTGGCACACTGTTTATGCTCCCTAGATAATGGATTCTTCCTAACTACAAAGTAGCAACTTTACTAATCTTTAAACATTATTCTTTTCCAGACTGTGACAAAGACATGCTGATCAACATTCTAACTCAGCGCTGCAATGCACAAAGGCTGATGATTGCAGAGGCATACAAGAGCATGTATGGCCGGGTAAGGTCACTTTATCTTGACCTATTTCTAGGGCAATCTCCTGAAAGACTCACAGAGAATCAGATTTATTTTTTTTAAATCTCAGATTGCAAGCCTCCCAGATACCATTGTATGTCAGAAACAGTTCATGTTCCTCTAACATGTTTCAAGGAATGAAATCTATATTATGAAACAAATATACATGTGAAATATGTTCACACTCACAGTGACCAGTGACCACAAGTTCTTTCCCCAAAATCCTTCTGTCCCCAAATGAAAAGTTTTGATAACCTTACATTGCCAGCGGGTCCAATTAGGCTTCAAGTGTTGTGCTGGAAGCGCCCCCAGCCTAGAGCTGTAGGGAAGGCTTATAAAAAACTAATGATCACCAGGTCAAAAAATAACAACTTTTCCTACAATTCCCTGCAGGTCCTCACCTAACTCTCAACCAGTGAATTCTCTACTAGCTTTTCCTTTCACTGGCATGCAGCTATAGAGACCATTAAAAAAAGAATGGCAGTTTAAAAATAGTTTAAGGCAATAAAACTATCCATAGTGTTTTAAAGTAATCACACTCTAATTTCAAAGCAGCTACCATTAAAGACTCCTTGCTTTTGTTATGCATTTAAACCGCAAATTCAGAACAAAAACTCTTCAGGCCAAAACGGCAATTACTTCATCAGCTGAGCTTTATCCATAAAGCACTAGCATAAACTTTTTCTGTAGAGTTAGTCCATGCAAATTTACTCCACCTCTAAATCCCAGTCTTTGAACAACTATAATTAATACGTGAAATAAAAGCCTTCAGCTTTAGATTGAGTTAATAATCCAAAAGCCACTTCCGCTAGTGACATTAGTTGAATTAAGCCAAAACAGAAGAGCAGTTATCCTTCTTTTCCATACAAACTGTTACCTCAGCTTACGTTCCACTGGCACCAGTACTAGATTTCTTTTGAAAGAGAATATAAAAACCATAAAAGTTCTATTGTTGGTAATCTAACATTGTTTTAATATGCATAGCGCTATAAGAAATGTCATTTTTAAGTAACTTTTTTTAACCCAAAGGTTTACAAACATGTTTTCTTTTTATATATCCGGTTAAATTTAGCCTGAAAACGTTACTTTATCAAGCTCTACAAAAGTATGCTAAAGCAGAGTAAAATAATTTTAAATGAGTTACTCACACTCAAGGAATTTAAAATCTACTAAAGAATTTATACTCCAGTGAAGAACTTTTCACTATACGTGTCAAGTCTCAGAGTTTGTTAAACCCTCGGTTTTGCTGAATAATTCATACCTCCTGGAAAACCTCAGTTGATACACTAAATTGCGCCACCTGGAAAACTAGAAGTCATATTTGCCTCTCTCCTCTGAAATACCCTTGTCATTTACAATCAGTTGTCAAGTTCTGTAAATTACTTCTCTTCTCACATTTCTCTCTTCAAACTCGCTTACACAATCTTAATTTAGATCTTCATCATTTTGTGCCCAGACTAATGCTGAAACTCCTAACTGGTCCTGGCTACCCTTAGTCCCTTCCCACTCCAGTCTGTCCCCAAACTGTAGCCAGAATGACTCAAGATCTAAATTTTCACACATCACTTTGACCCTTTAATCCTCAAATGTTTATTTCTCCCTACAAATATCTGTGTGTCCATGCATTACTCAGAAGCATGGGGGAATCCTCGGTTCTTAGTCATGTTGGGAGTAAGATAACGGCCAAGTGACAATGCAGAGACAGCAGAAAGCTTTACTTGAAGGAAAATAGGAAGCAGAGTTTATTTAAAGAGACAGGACATTCTATATGAGGCCAACAAACATATGAAAAAATGCTCATCATCACTGGTCGTTAGAGAAATGCAAATCAAAACCACACTGAGATACCTCACGCCAGTTAGAATGGCGGTCATTAAAAAATATGGAGACAGATGCTGGAGAGGATGTGGAGAAATAGGAACACTTTTACACTGTTGGTGGGAATGTAAATTAGTTCAACCACTGTGGAAGACAGTGTGGCGATCTCTCAAGGATCTAGAAATAGAAATTCCATTTGACCCAGCAATTCCATTACTAGGTATATACCCAAAGAACTATAAATCGTTCATTGCAGCCCTGTGTACAAGGGCAAAGACCTGGATCCAACCCAAATGCCCATCAATGATAGACTGGACAAAGAAAATGTGGCACGTATACACCATGGAATACTATGCAGCCATAAAAAACGATGAGTTCATGTCCTTTGTAGGGACTTGGATGAATCTGGAAACCATCATTCTCAGCAAACTGATACAAGAACAGAAAGCCAAACACCACATGTTCTCACTCATAGGTGGGTGTTGAACAATGAGAACACATGGACTCAGGGATAGGAGCACCACACACAGGGGACAGGTTGGAAGGGGGTAGGGGAGAGACAGTGGGGGGGTGGGGAGGGGGTAACATGGGGAGAGATGCCAGATATAGTATGCACCTAAAGTAAAATAAATAAATTTTATAAATAAATAAATAAAAAGAGACAGGACATTCTGAGAGATGAGGCAGAGCGGGCTGCTGAAAAAGAATGGTCCAGCAGCACCCCGTGAGTCCTGCATTGAGTTTTATAATGTTGGACTTTTCTTGACGTTTCCCCGCCTGTCTCAAGTTTCTGCCTTTTTAAATCTAGTTTTTCTGCTTCTGCCATAAGTCTTTACCTTTTCCCTGCCTAGTTTCCACGCCAGGTTTCTGGGGCCCTCCCTTACTATTAGTCGGTGCAGGTGTTGGATAGGAATTCTACCTAACGGCTGCATTGTTCATCACCGCCACCCCAGGAAGGTCACACCACAGTCAAATTTATACTTGCTGTGCCTATATATCTCTTAGGAATTTCTCATTTGCCTTTTTTCCTTCTTTTTGCTTTCAGTTGACTAATTGTCTACCCATTCCTGCATTAGAGATGCTATTAATATGTAAATGGTGGGGTGGTCCCTCGGGCCTGAGTCTTCCCAAGCTTTTCCTTTCTCAAGGGCTCCCCCACCTGCATACGTCTAACTATCTGCCTACTCTAACACGTGGAAGAAACCTAATGCCTCCCCAGGGCTCACAAAGCCTTGCTTGCTTTGTTTCTGCTCTCCGTCTTCATCCCTCTCCCCTTCCCTAACACCTTTCACCTGCAGCCAAATGAAACTGCTCTACTTGTAGTTCTTCAAATTAACCATGCCTGCCCTTCACCTCCAGTCATGTTGTTTCATCTGTCTTCAATAACCTGACATCAGTATCACAGGCTGAACACTAATCATTCTTCCAGATACTGGACACAAGACCTCACAGCCCCCCACCAGAACGAGTGCAATAGACCTGGTTGCTAATATATCCTTTTTGTAACTTCCTCACAGTAACTAATGACACATCTGTGAGCTTGTTTGTATCTGTTTCACTTTACCATGGTCTAAATCCTTGAGAGCTGGGATAATTCTTGTTCATCCTAGAGCTTATCACAAATGTCTGTCTAGCAAAACAAGATTGCTTAATTCATGTTTATTGAATGACAGTGTAAAGGCATGTCTAGCTGCAACTCCTGCAATAACACACAGGAATGCTTTGGCTGCTCCGGGCAGCCTATTACACTCACCCTCTGCTCTAACGAACTGTTTCTTGCCTGGTTCCAAGAGGTCCTTGTGTATAATGCTACCATGGCCCTTGCCATATTGAGTTTTGCTGGTTCACTTTTACATCTTGCTGACAACACTGTAATCTCCTGGAAAACCAGGGGACTGTATTCTTTGCTGCTCTCTCTCCAGAGCTCAGCCCAAGTCTGGCATAAAAGAGGCATTTTGTTTACAGAAGCAGTGCGTCTAAGGAATTGTATCCTGCCTATTTACTTTTTTTTAAAGAAAAGGAAAAACACCCTTTCATTATCCACTCTGTAGTTAAAATGAATCCATGCCAATTGCCTAGATTTCTCTGTTCTCTCATTCCTTGCCCTGGCTGCTACCAGGTAAATATCCCTGAGTATCAGTAAGGTCTTCTTGACATCTACTTCTGCTTACATTTAGGACTACCTCCTCTACCTGGCCAAGGTGTATCTCTGTGGTGAGAATGTATACATTAGCCCCCATGCTCATCAAATCATATTTTTAATTTATGTTAACAAGAATAATCAAGAGTTGAAAGAACTATTTTCTGAGTGCTGAGTGATGTGAAATTCTCAGCATGCTCCATAAACACGTCTTCCTTGACATTTTACATTGGTGCAGAGTAGCTGAATTTCATCAGCTTTGCCTTACCTATTGCAGAAAATAATCCCTAGACTCAACTAAAAATCCACTTGGAATTCTGCTGATTGATATATTTATCAGTATAATTCATGAGGTCATTTCTGATCTTCCCCACCAAAGCAAGTACTGGTTAAAAGCAATGCAGTGGAAGAGGACAATGGAATCCCCTTGCAGATGGGGGAGAAGGACACACAGTGATTCTTGAAGGAGTTCAAATTCAGCATTGATGCACTACGTGTTCTCATTTTTCGCCTAAAACAGGGACTATCTGCTCTAATACATGCTGGTATCTATCATTCATTCAGCCAGCATTGTTGGTTGAGCAATTTAGCTCTGGGGCTGACTTGCCCAAAGGTAAAATTTGAACCAAGGTTATCTGACTCTTACATGGTCTCTTCCACAGCGTCTCAATAATGTCCGCTGTTCTCAATGGAGCAAACGCTACTTAGAAGGGCAGATATCAACACTGTTAATTCCCTCACATCTTTCCAGGTTTTGCTCAAGTGTCGACTACTCGAGGAGGACTAATCTAAAGTTGTCACTCACTCCAAGGCCTATGCTGGAGCTCCAGATACCCCTCAGCTGACCACAGGAGGAAGTCCAGGGCAACCTATCTTATAATAGTCTTGGCCAATATTGCTCTGTCACCCAAGCTGGAGTGCAATGGCACGATCTCAGCTCACTGCAACCTCCACCTCCCAGTTCAAGCAATTCTCCTGCCTCAGCCTCCTGAGTAGCTGGGATTACAGGAGCGTACCACCATGCCCAGCTAATTTTTGTATTTTTAGTAGAGATGGGGATTTGCCATGTTGGCAAGGCTGGTCTTAAACTCCTGACCTCAGGTGATCACTCGCCTTAGCCTCCCAAAGTTCTGGAGTTACAGGTGTGAGCTACCATGCCCAGCTGTTGTTCTTACTCTACCACCAGAAAATTGACTTGTCGCATTCCAGTAGCTGTAACTTCAATTTTTTGTTTTTTTTTCCTATCATTTCCAACTTACGCCTAGAACTTTTATGTGGAATGATCAGGTACAAGAGGGACAAAGCCATTTTCATACAATTTCCAGAAACCTATGATGTCCCACACATAGTGTTCCCAAAAGAATGATCCTTATCTTTATGATCTGTGATGATGAGATTCCAGAGAGAATCCAAGTGACTGAACCAGAATTGAGTTTGAATTCCTATGCTCACTTTTGATGAGGCTGCCACCCAGAGAACAGATCAACCAGGACACCCCGAAGTTGGTATTGTAACCACCCAGTGGGTTCTTTTGCCCACTGACACTGACAAGACAGAGCCAATTTATCAAGACAGTGGCGTATAAATAGAGAGAGTTCTATTCACACAGAGCCAGCTGTACAGGGGACTGGCGTTCTGTTATTACACAGATCAGTCTTTCTGAAAACTTGGGGATTGGGGTTTTTAAGGATAATTTGGTGGGGGAGGGGGTCAGAAAATGAGGAATGCTGATTGCTTGGTTCAGAAATGAAATCATAGGGAGTGAAAGCCGTCCTCCGCTGAATCAGCTTACTGCTGGGTGGAGGCCACAAGACCAGATAAGCCAGTTTATCCGTCTGAGTGTTGCCAGCTAATCCACTGAGCATGGGGTCTGCAAAATATCTCAAGCACCGAACCTTGGTTTTACAATAGTGATGTTATCCCAAGAAACAAGTTAGGGAGGCTCAGAATGGTGCAGCCTCCAGCTGCAAGACTCCTAAACCATAATTTCTAATCTTGTAGCTAATTTGTTAGTCTTGCAAAGGCATCCTAGGGGATTTGTTTTAGAAAAGGGTTATCATCTTTGTTTCAAAGTTAAACTATAAGATAAGTTCCTCCCAAAGTTAGTTCAGCAGATGCTCAGGAATGAACAAGGACAGCTTGGCAGTTAGAAGCAAGATGGAGTCAGTTAGGCCAGATTTCTTTCACCATAATCATTGTCTCAGTTGTAAGTTCTGCAAAGGTGGTTTCAGTATTAAGAGAAAGAAGAAGCATCATGCTCAGAAAAGGTCAGCGTGAAATCCCAAATTTTCAAAATAGGTTTGTGTGACCCTCTTCCTCCATCATGGTCATTTTCCAGGAAACCGAAAGGAGGTTATTATTTTTAAGAAACTACTGAATTCAGGGACCAGGCTTCCCTACTGAGCTAGGTAGGCCAGATGAAGGTCAAGAAGATAGAGTCAGAAATCTTCCTGAGCTGATCAATTGGCAGGAATAACAGAAGCCTAGGGGCAGTGGAGAGCAACAAAGGTCTATCAAATACCTTGACTCTTAGTCTATTGTTGAGTGGTTTTTTTTTTTTTTTTTTTTTTGGACAGAGTCTTGCTCTGCTGCCCAGGCTGGAGTGCAGTGGTGTGATCTTGCCTCACTGCAACCTCCGCCTCCCAGGTTTAAGCAGTCTCCTGAGTAGCTGGGATTATAGGTGCAAGCCACCACACTTGACTAATTTTTATATTTTTAATAGTGACAAGGTTTCACCCTGTTGGCCAGGCTGGTCTTGAACTCCTGACCTCAGGTGATCCACCCGCCTCAGCCTCCCAAAGTGCTGGGATTACATGCCCAAGCTTGAGTGGCATTTTTAATAAAACTTCATGATGGTCAGAGTGCAAGTAGTGTGGAAAGCCAAAAACATGGGGCACAGATTATTTTCATGGACGCAGCAATGTGGCTGAAGTCAGCTGATTGAACTGAAACAGCAATATTGTAACTTGAAAATGTGTCATCATTTGGGAGGACCTACAGAAGCCCTAGCAGGTGATCAAAGTCTGATGCATCCCTCTGCCAGAACTGCAGGGGTAATACCCTATAAATTGTGATTTCCTTTCCCATGAAAAACACAAGTCAACCTTTGACAAAAGTGACCAGATTGGCAAGTGGTGGTAACCTTGGCATCAGAAACATAGAATGCTTTACTGCATGTCCAGCTTTTGATGGTGTGTATATTGTGATGTCCAGTCTGATGATGAATCCAGGTAGCAATTGTGTGATCTGAGCAATGCAGGCACATCAGCACCTGGATTCTAATGGATCTCAACAGAGAATCAGCCCTTACTGTGGACAGCTGTAAGAAGAACACAAAAGTTACCAGCACCTGCAATTTTTCCCCACAGACTACAGAAGGAAACTCCTGTCGAATATGCAGTTTGTGTTGTTCCAAAAGTTAAGCCAAAGAGAAGGCCTAACAGCCCAAGAGCGAGTAAAAAGACTGAGTTTATCGAAGGGAACACTGTTAAGAGCTGTAATCGCCTTGATGTCTTCCCATGGGGCAAGAATCATTCATTTTCAGTACTGCGCAGGTGTTTCTGAGTTGAGCACCCACAGCGGCACAGTGGACACTATCTGGTTTCAGCTTATCTGAATCACCAGTCAACCAGGCAGTGGCATTTACAGCAACTGATTGAGGTCTCCACTGAATGAGCAGCTTGCTAATTTCCCCCTAAGTTTCTCCCAGAAGAATAGCTACCATTTTTTTTTCTTCATGTAAATTCAAGGCACTGCAGGGTCCAGGCCTGCTGGATTCTTCGAAGTGCCACTTTTATTTGACAGGTGAAACTTGCTGGTTTCCTTCCACCTTGTCAGTCAGTGAGTCCCAGTTGACCTACCCCAACATGGGAATGTCAGGCATCAGGGTCACGAGGCCTCCATAGATCAGGCATTCAGTTTCTAAAAGAGTCTAATCATGGGCCAGTAGCTGCTTTCCAAAAGGGATATACCTGAAAATGAATCAGGAAGGCAACAAGTTTAAAGCATCAACAGGCACCTTCGAGAGGCGGCTCTCCCTCGCCAGAGGCTCCAGTCAGCAAACCATCTATCACAGAAACTCATGCCTGAAAGTGATCATTAGACATATGAGGCGTCATAGGTAGTAGCACTTCTTACATATGCTCTTTTCCTATGGAAAGCCTTCCCTCCAGTATTTAGGAGCATTCTCAGAAGAAACAAATAAACATGAATACCAAGTAAATTCAACAGTGGAACTTATAATAGTCCAAAGGTCTCCAATCACAAGGTTTTTTGACTTTCCTTCTTCATTTTAAACCTTGCTGAAACCCATCCTTTGAATTTGAGTGTACTTCCACCTACAGGTCCGGGTAGAATGGTGACATGGACACCTGCATCGAGCAAATTTATATATCCTGGAGTCCTTCTGCCCCACCAAAGGCAAGCATGCATAGCCCTAATCCTCAATGGAAACAGGAAAATCTCTGTCCCAATCCCACTCATCTTTTCTTGAAAGCAGTAGAAGCTGGCGGGGAGGGAAGGAAAACATCAGGGGACATGAAGGAGAGAGCAGCTCTGCATCCGTCAGCACGACACATTGATTTCCTGTACATGGCTGTGCACACCTTAATCAAATTAATTTCCAATGGTTTTGGGCTATACAAAGTCCTACATCACATGCAACTTCTTCATTACTGACCCCATGTGTTTCAGCTTTGTGGACCCTTGAGTCAGAGATCAGAACTACAGTTATTTCATAGCCAAGGGGTTTGAGCCCTTTGACTGACTTGGGTTTGACTCAAAGGTGAAAATTATTATTATTATTATTATTATTATTATTATTTTGAGACAGAGTCTTGCTCTGTTGCTCAGTTTGGAGTGCAGTGGCGCAATTCTGGCTCACTGCAACTTCCACCTCCCGGGCTGGAGTTCTCTGCCTCAGTCTCCTGAGTAGCTGGCACTACAGGCGCCCGCCACCACACTGGGCTATTTTTTATATTTTTAGTAGAGACGGGATTTCACCATCATGGCCAGGTGGTCTTGAACTCCTGACCTTGTGATCCACTCACCTCGGCCTCCCAAAGAGCTGGGATTGTAGGTGTGAGCCACCATACCCGGCCGTGACAATTTTTTTAAATGAGTCAGTATTTAAAATGGACTCTATCTTACTTATTAACCTATGTTCACAGTAACATCTCTTATCTCAAGTTTTTGCCTGTTGACAAAAAAGCTGAGGAAATTTCCCAGGCAGCATATTATTATTGCCCAATATTTTTATCCCACCTTGTTTTATACTCTCCCAAATGAATCATTATTATGCCATTGTATAAGTTAGTGTTTCATTAGTTTTATTTGTGATTTTTATTTATACATTTTTCTTCTAATAACCAATTCTATGTTTCTGGTTTCAATGTGATTTTTTCAAAAGGATATATATTAGCAGTTTCTTTTCTTTTTTTGGAAATAACAAACGAATGTTAAATTATTTCAGTCTTGTCCTGAGAATATCTTCATCATTTCCTCATTGTTAAATATTAGCTTAGACAGCTATAGAATTCTGGGCTGAATCCTAGCTATTTTTCCCTACATCCTTATAATACAACTTTAATTTTTTTTTTCTGAGCCTTATCGACACTTTTAAGAAAGCTCTTCTCACATCAAGAGGTATTATTTTGTTTGTTTTCTTTTTTCTATAGATTCTTTTATTCTCTGGATGCTTTTAAGATAGTTTTCATTTTTGGTATTCTGCAGTTTCACTGTGGTACTTAACAGGCTTGTATATTTTTGTCTAAACAGCTGAGGATTCACATATTATGGAATACTGGAAATAGTGTCTCTCTCTACATTCTCTCCTACTGTGAATCCTATTAGACCAAACTCTGTCCTTCTCCTTCGGTCTTTCAAGTCTGTTAACTTAATGTTCATGCCATAGATTTCTTGTCTACATATATGGAAGGTTTTTGTCATTTTAAAATATATTTTTCCAATGTACTGATTTCATCTTCAGTTTTTTGCTAGCTACTCTTTAAATTCTGATAGTTTTTAATTTCTAGAATTTTATTTGCCTTCTTTAAAAAGTCTGTTAACTTTTTCCATAGTATACCCTCAGATTGTTATTAACAATCTCAAATTCATGGGGTTCCAATTCTGATTGTTGCAGAGTCCACTAGTTTTTTTTTTCTTTAGTGAGAATCTTTTTTCTCTTCTGGGCTGTCCAAGAATTTCTGAAGAATGGTTTTGCATTGGCTTCTTCTGTTGCATGAGAATCACCAGTTTAAAATCAGCTTTCATGATGATTTCTCTTCATGGAGGTCTCTGTTCATATGAGTAAAATAAATTTGAGCTTCAAGCCCAAGGAAAACACAGGTCTATTATTTCAGATTATCGGGGAACATGTCCATTTACTCAAAGCCCAGGCAAGGAGTGGTGAGCGTGAGCTTTCTGCCAGTCTTTCAATGCTGAATATTTTTCTTCTAGTTCATGCTGCTACTGCAGATACAACCCTTTGAGGGTGGCAACCTCATACGTGAGGTTTCAGGCTTAATTCCCTGTGTTACATTGCCCAGTAAATGTTCTCTTCTCCTCATACAGTGCCTAAATTAGGCATTAAAGCTCAAACCAAACAATTCTCAAAACCAAGCTCTCCTTTCCCCGGTCACCTGCAAGTTCATCTCCAAGGTCAGCTCACTTGCTTACCTTCTGGCTTTTCATTTTTTCCCTGATTTTTACATCCAGCAATTTCTCTTTCTTCTGAATCATGCATACTGTTAAAAGTATTTTTGTTACATTTTATCAGGTATTTGAAAGGGGAGCGTTTTAGCTTTAAGATACTGTTTGTCTAGAAGACCCAAGTATTATCATTATCAGACAAAAAAATAAGAACTCAAATTTTATTGAAAATTAAATCATTATGTAAACTGTGAAAGTATCTGTAAAACGAAGTTATTCGAAAGAACATTCTCTTACCACTGCAAAGTGATGAAGCAACTTGCACAAACGTTGTCATGATACTGTCAACTGAAGAATAACAAGGTTCGTAAATCCGGAAAGGAAAGCTTTATTTTTTATAAAAGGTTGCAGCCTGCAGGGTGGCCATTCTAACAGTCTCGGAAGCATGGTCTCCTGCCAAAAACTGGAAATAGACACTTTGATAGCCACAAGAATAAGATGAATTTATGCAGAACAGGGTGGCTGAATATGCATATTCAATAAGCTACAGGAGTCATGAATATTTATAAAAGGAGAAACAGGCACATGCGCAGTTAAGCTTCATCCCTCTCCATGGGACCCATGTTCAAAACATGGTGGTGTTAGCGTGATGCAAGGGTGGAATTTTCAGCCCTCTGACCCCAAAAAGGGACAGAAAACCCTCTCTCCACATCCTCTGTAGACTGGCCAGAACCACTCAGTGGCCGGTGGTCTCTATCTAGGAAAGAATGCTGGGTGGTTGTTTTGTCTAAACCACTAAAAGGAGTGGCAGTGTAAGAGGGTTGGTTGATATCAGGGTGGAGCGAATCTTTCCAAAGGGCTGGTTTCTGTTAACTCTCAGGAAAGAAAGGCAGTGAGCTAGGGAGGGCGTATCATAACGTTTTTGTATCTTTCATCCATCATTGCCAGGAACTCAGTTTTCAAGATTTCACTGGGGCCCCCTTGGCCAGGAAGGGGTTCATTCAGTCAGTTGAGGGACTTAGGATTTCAATTTTACTTTTCAATATAATATAAAATTGTGCAAGTATTTGCATAGTGACCACTGGGGGAGGGATGTAGAATTAAGACACATTCTAAATTTCACTTTATATAGCATGCATCATTGATATTTAAAAAGCAAATGCCATTTTTAATAATAATAGAAAAAGGCACACAAGTGAAAAGCGTAGGAAATATTGCCCTAAGCATATTCAGACAAGAAAAATGTTAGTTTTACCTCTATTTTTTGCCCCTGTTTATCCATAATAAGATAAAGGTAAGAGGAATAAGAAATAAGAAAATGGCATTTTATTTTTAATTTAAATGGTTAGAATAGCTGCAGAAGGGGTAGTCTGCAGTTGCATCAGCAACACAGAACAGCTCAATTTGCAAAGCAAGTGCTCATTAGCTTAATGTAAGGCCAAGCTGTGATTCCAGCAGAGTCGCTTTAGGGCAAGTCTTCAGAAAACAGGAAAGCAGAGGCAGTCAGGCTGGGGGAAAGTCACGCTCCAAAGATTGCATTTGAAAGGTGGTATATATATATGTGTGTTTATATAAGTCCAAGCGAGAATTTAATACTCTAATTAGAGAACCTATTTGAAGGCTCCACTTTGAACTTGCAATGTTTAGTTAATTAAACATATTATTCAATATTTATCTTCCCAATTGAAAGTAATATCTCCTTCCTGTGTCCTGATAACAGCACGCTATTCCCACTACTATAGCACTTACCAAATTTTGTATTGTGGTTTAATTGCAATTCCTGTATTTCTCTGCCCTCTCCACTGAAGAAAACTGCTTGATGATAAGGACCTTGACTTACTTATGTTCAAATTGCCGAGAATGACTCCAAACAAATAACTGTTGAATTTCAAGTAGTCCTCACTCATTCATTCATTCATTCATTCACTCACTCATTTTGTACCTATACTGTAAGTGATTGCTATGTAGCAGGCACAGTTCTATGGGCTGGTGAAATAGCCATAAAGGAGACAGACCAACAGCTCTGCCATGATGGACCTTACATTCTACCTATTCTACCTGGGTGGGAGAGATCATGCATAGAAGGCAATAAATGCTTTGGAAAAAAGAAGAATCTAGATGAGAAGTACAGGGAGTGTTGGGAGATGGGGTATAGGATAAACAGGGCAGGCTTCACTGAGAGCGTAGAGGGGCTGGGCCTGAAGCGGGAGCAGCCGCCAACAAACCTCTGCAACACCGAACTGGTAAGGAAGGGGCTTTTTATTCCGCCAGGAGTCTAGGCAGACTCGCGTCTCAAGAACCGAGCTCCCGGACTAGAACATCCTGGCCTCTTTCAGAGGCTCACAATCTTAGAGGGTACATGTGAGAGGGTCTTGACGGATGAAGTAAGCGGGGAGCGGGGGTACATGACTTAGGTGTGGGTCGAATTGTGATGCAACAAGAACAATGCCTTCCGGGGAAGATTCCTCCAAACCATGCCTGTGATCTATAGATAGATGGGTCATGGGATGGGACTCAGCTCCCCCGATTTGATCTGCCCGAGGTTCTTGGGCTCCCTTGCCCCAGGAATGGGGGGAGAGGCCCTGGCTGCTCAGTGAGCTTCCCAGTTAAGTAAATATCAGACCCAAAGATTTTGCAGAGAGCGATTTATTAGGCAGAGAGAGAAGAGAGAGAAGTAGAGAGAGCTCCCACGCTGTTGTGGGAGAGGATCCCAGAGAGGGAACTCTGCGCAGGTAAGGGGGCAGTGCAGTTTTAACTTTGAAGTTATTCCCGCCCCATTCACGTTCTCATCCAGTTAGAGGAGTTCCTTCAGACTTCCTCTGGAGTGATTGATCTCCAATTCTGATATTGGATTGGTTACCTGGCTCGCAATCAAAGCCTCCTCCCTCTGAGCTTTTGGCAGGCTCACCTGGGCTTTCTAACCAGCCGGCCCCTGGGAAAATTAGACAAAAAACTCTAGGTTCCCGGATGGGGAGGTGGATGGAGGCATGGCCCTGGGAAGTTCTGGCCTTTGAAACCACACCCCTTGTGGACCCGGGAAGAGAAGTTAACATAGTCCCTCAGCAGGAACTAGGGTGGAGGGTTTGATCTTTAACCTCCAGGTCCGGTTTTGTCTCCTCCACTGACCTTATGCCTTCTATTTTCAACTTTTACTTCTCCTTTTGAAATGCAATGTAGAAGGCTAAAGGTCTTAGAAGCTTAAGAGGAAGGGGTCTCCTTCCTCAGGCCATGTGAATATCTAGGGGAAGAATATTAAAAGCAGAGTGAAACACAAAAGTAGACGCCCTGACTCCAGCAGATCTGCTATTCCAGGTTCAGGAGGCAGCCCACTGTAGCCAGAGCAGAGAAATCAGAAGTGAGGAGAATTGTAGGAGATGAAATCTGAGAAGTTACGGAGAAGAGATCATGTATCTTGTTGACTATGTAAGGACTTTGGCATTTACATAAGAATAAAACATTTTGAGTGTTCATTTTCTTCTAAGATCAACTGTATAAAATAATTCTATAGTTTATTTTGCAGTGTGGAGTGAGAGAGAACATTATGAGCAGAGGAGTAACTAATCTGATTTTTATTTTCCCAGGATTCCACTCTCAGGGGTGTTGAAGGAGATTGCAAGGTACAAGGACAGAAGGAAAACTCACTTGAAGTTTTATTATAATATATATTATAATATATAGTTATATAATATATATTTATTATAATGTATATATTTTTATTATAATATATAATATACAAATATAGAATAAGTTATATATTTGTATAGTAGCTTCCCAGAAGTTCTATTTATATAAGATATATTTTGTGTAAATAAACTATAACTCATAGGGTTTATTTAATATATAAATAATATATCTATGATTTTTGAGACAAGGTGTCGCTCTCAGTCACCAGACTGGCATAGTCACAGCTCACTACAGCCTCACCCTCAAGAGCTCAGGTAATCCTCCCACATCTGCCTCCCAAGTAGCTGGAACTAATAGGTGCATGCCACCACACTCAGTAAGTTTTTGGTATTTTTTGTGGAGACGGACTTCACCAAGCTGCCCAGTCTGGTCTTGAACTCCGGGGCTCAAGCAATCTGCCCACCTCAGCCTCCCAAAACACAGGCGTGCACCACTGTGCCCAACCAGAGGCTATCGTATTAACAAAGGCAAGTGATGATGGCAGCCTGGATAAGGGTTGTAGCAGTAAAAGTAGTAACAATTCAGCAGTTTCTAGTTAGATTTGTAAGTTGGAGACAATGGAATCCATGGGCAATCAGATACAGCAGGGGGTGTCCAAGGGAGAGAGCACAGTCATGGGTTCTTAGTTTCTCTTTCTGGTGGGGCCAGTAAAGGCCCTTCCTCATCCCTGTGTGATAAGTAGAAACCACTTATCACTAGAGAGAGAAACTGAAAACCATGAATTCAAGCTGCTAAAAGCCTAAAGCAAAACAAAACAGAATAACAACAAAATAAGGCAGGTTGGACAAGCTTGGGTTATAGCAAAAGTTGCAAGAAATACGGGCAAAACTGTGACGTAGAGAGAGAGAGAGACAGACAAAGATGGGGACAGGAGAAAGAGGGAAACAACCTAGTATTGGCATTGACACTAACTGACCATGTTTTATTTGCAACAAGTGACTTAACGTTTTGTGGGATTGGAAAGACGTATATTGAATGCCTATAATATGCCGTAAAGTATTTTAAGAATTTTACCTGAGTTCAGCCTTTTAACATTTATATCCACCCTGTGAGGCAGGTGCTGTGATTCTTTTCACTTTGCAGATTGGGAAACAGACACAAAGAAGTTAAGTAACATCTTTGGAATATCACAGCTGCTATTTTGCAGTCAGAATTCAAGCCTAAACATCCCACCTCCAGACCCTGTGCATTCTAGCATTAGATGATATCTGAGATTGTTTCTTTTCCTAAAATTATATCGTTTCTTTTTTTACTATAACTATGTTCACTGTAACCATAACTATGTATACACACATACACACAAGCGCGCTCGCGCGCCTCAGTTAAAAACAAAGATACAAGCGCCATCTAGTGGCACTACTAATCTCAGTCTATTGTTCAGTATTAATATAAAAATATAATATGTAAAGGGAGTAAATACGTTGTGATAAATGTATGGGGTGGGAGTAGTGATAAAGACATGTGACTAAAAGCTAAACAACAAACTTTTGCAATGTTTGCATCATCTTCAGCTTGAACATTGCCCTTTTATCCTTTACCAAGTTTTTCTCTATCCACATTCATCTATTCTTTCATGTGCTTATACATTCATTTATGTATTATTCACACACTGTACTCTACATAGTTTGCGCACTCAGTACTTTGCTAGAGCTAGATGCTGAATTTTGAAGAATTTGTGAGAAAGTCCATGTCCTGATAGACTTTTGGGGGGGGGAATATGCACATATATTTATTATATAATGTGATCATTCAAATATAGTGTAATAAATGCAAAGATAAAGCAGTGATGGCCGAGAAACAATCAATTTCACTTAGGGATAGAAGGAGGCTCATAGAAGAGATGATCATTTTAATGTTTCTACCTTTCTGTCAACGGCCAAGTACCACTATTCTGTAGAAACAAAAATATATTTAACTGGTCCATTTGCATTCAAACCTTCAACACACTGCCACCAGATTTATTAATAAAGCCTAAAACATGCCACATGTACCACCAACTTGCTATGTTTGTCACTTTGGTGGCACATAATTAGTGGCTTTCTGTTGTGCTGTCACCTTTGTGTGTCTGATTTTCTTGTCTACATAGTGGAATGAATACAGTTCCTAACTCATAGCGTTGTTGTAATAAATTATTAGTTATTCTAATATTCAGAATACTTCTGGCTAATATTAAGTATTCAGTAAGTAATAATTGTTATGATAATCATTACATTCTTCTGCCTGGCCTACTCAACTTCCCATTATTAGGGCCTCATAGAATACCCTTTGCACTACAAGGGAGGCTGGAGTAACAGACATCCAAAGTCTCTTCTAAAATATTCAGATTTTAAATCAATCCAACATTTATTGAGAGCTAGCTGTATACTTCACATTCACGTTCTTCTCTACCCAGAACAGTACCTTCTCTGTCTTGAAACATTATTTACTGTTGGTATCTCCTAAGCCTTTGCCTGATCAATCCCACTTCATTTCTCAAGGCTTACCTCACGGCTACGCTTTCCACAAACCTTCATTTTATTAATAATATATCTCATCTATACATTCCTACAACTCCATAAGTTTTTTTTTAATGTATATATTTTTTATTGCATTTTAGGTTTGGGGGTACATGTGAAGAACATGCAAGATTGTTGCATAGGTACACACATGGCAGTGTGATTTGCTGCCTTCCTCCCCATCACCTATATCTGGCATTTCTCCCCATGCTATCCCTCCCCAACTCCCCACCCCCTGCTGTCCCTCCCTTTTTCCCCCCCCAACAGACCCCAGTGTGTGATGCTCTCCTCCCCTGTGTCCATGTGTTCACATTGTTCAACACCCGCCTATGAGTGAGAATATGCGGTGTTTGATTTTCTGTTCTTGTGTCAGTTTGCTGAGAATGATGGTTTCCAGGTTCATCCATGTCCCTACAAAGGACACGAACTCATCGTTTTTGATGGCTGCATAATATTCCATGGTGTATATGTGCCACATTTTCCCTGTCCAGTCTATCATTGATGGGCATTTGGGTTGGTTCCAGGTCTTTGCTATTGTCAACTGTGCTGCAATGAACATTCGTGTGCATGTGTCCTTATAGTAGAACGATTTATAGTCCTTTGGATATATACCCAACTCTGTAAGTTTTAATGCCTTGCCCTTAAAGGTCTCATGTTAACCCTTAGTAATATATATATAGTTGGTGACCACGTTGCTTTTAAGTGCTTTTAATTTCTTGTTTTTATCCATCTTGTTGATGTTTAGCTAGAGAAAATGGACATACACCTGACCTCCAAACAGGAGACTCTCTTAATTTTGAATAATTTTACAAACTCTTCCTCTTACCTCGGATTCTCATGTCACCTCTATCCCCAGTCCTATTAAAGAATCATTCCTCTAGGCCACCAATATTAATGGTGAGGTTCACATTTTTCCTGAGGTCTAAAAAAATGCTAAAATTACTACATTACCTGATAAATAATTTGAAACCAGCGATTAAGTGGTATGGCATATAAATCTGAAAGAAGTAAATTGAAGATTTAGAAAATATTCACTTTATAGATGCCAAAACAATGTTTTAAAATTTAAAATTCACAATATTAAGTACAATTTCTATAAAATAAAAATCGTTTATGTTAATTCAGTTGGATGCAGCACAGTCAAGGTATAGAGCATTTTAATACCCCAGATGTTGTGCATGCTCCTTTGCAGGCTGTGTCTCGACATCCTCCTGCTGAAAGCAACCACTGGTCTGCCTTCTACTTGTCTAGATCAATGAATTTTTGCTATTTCTAGATTTTAATATGGACGTAATCATGTAATATGTGCTCTTTTATATCTGGACTCATTTCTCAGAAGAATGTTTTTAACATTCATTTGTGAAGCTACGTGTATTACTAGTTCATTTTCTTTAATTGCTGAGTATTTTTCTAGCACATAAATAAACCAATATTTGTTTAGTCATTCACCCAATGATAGACATTTAGGTCATTTTCAATTTGGGGTTATTATGAATAAATGTGCTATAAATATTCATGTTCTGTGGGTTCATAAATGTTCAGTTTTGTTAGTTCATACTGAGGAGTGGATTTGATAGACTGTTTTAAAAATACGTTTAAACACATGAGAAACTACAAAAGAGTTTGCTAAAGTGGTTGCAATATATTACATTCTCATCAGTGATGACAGTTCCAAATGATCCACATCCTTACCAACACCTAGTATTATCAGTCTTTTAATTTTAGCCATTCTAGAGAATAAGTAGTAGTACCTCATGATGGTTTTAATTTCCATTAGTCTAATGACTAATGTTTTAAACATAAAAATATTTAAACATTCCACACGCTTATTCCCAGTTTGCATGTTTTATTTGGGGAAGTGTTAGTTGAAAGCTCTTTTCCATATTTCCATCAGAATGTCTTATTATTGAGTTTTAAGAGATTCTTATATCTTCTAGGCACAAGTCTTTTGTCAAATATGTGAAGTGATAATTGTGGTTTGCTTTTACTTTCTTCAAAGTTCCTTTCAAAAATTTAAAGTTTCTATTTCAAAGAAGTTAAATTCATCCTTTTTTTCATATATTGTTTATATTTTATGCACAATCTAAGAACTTTTTGTCTACACCAAGTTACAAAGATTTGTTCCTAGACTTTCTTTGAGAAGATTTTGAATTTTAGCTTTTCTTTTTAAGTATATACCTCTAGTACAAATTGAAATAGAATTATCAGTAAGAGCAGACATCCTTACCTTGTTCTCAATCTTAGAGGATAAGCATTTCGTTTCTCCCTGGTATCCTCTTCCCTGTAGAAATTTCGTAAATGTCCTCTATCAGTTTGAGAAAGATTCCTTCTTTGTTTGCTAAGATTTTTTTTTTATTATGATTGTGTGTTAAACATTCTCAAATGCTTTTGCTACATGATTTGGTTTAGATATATGTCCCCTCCAAATCTCATGTTGAAATGTGACCTCCAGTGCTAGAGGTGGGCCTGGAGGGAGGTGTTTGGGTCATGGGAGCGGGATTCCTCATTAAGAGCTCTTTCCCTTAGTAATGAGTTCTCCTTAAAGAGCCTGGCAGCTCCTCTCTCCAGCTCTTTCTCCCCCTTTGCCTTCTGCCATGATTGTAAGCTTCTTGAGGCTTCACCAGAAGCAAACACTGGTGCCCTGCTTCTTGTACAGCTTGCAGAACCATAAGACAATTAAATCTCTTTGTAAATTACCTAGCTACAGGTTTTTCTTTATGGCAACACAAAGTAGACCAACACACTGCTTCTATTGATATCATCATATAGCTTTTTTCTTTATACTACTGAAATGAAAATTTACATTGATTAATTTTCAAATGCAGACCAAACTTGCATTCCTGGGATCAACGCTACTTGCTCATTAGGTGTCATTCTTTTTATGTATTACCAGATATGCTTTATAAATATATAAAGTTTTTATTTTAATTTCTTATTATGGCAATGCTGGCCAGATAAAGTAAAATGAGAAATCTTCTATCATCTACTAATTTTTTTTCAAGACTTTGTACAGGATTTACTTTACTCCTTCCTTAATGGCTTGATAGATTACATTAGTGATTCCACCTGGGTCTAAAGATAGGAGGGAGCATTAACTACAAATTCAATTTCTTTAATTAACATTGGGCAATCAAGATTTTCTATTTATGCTTGAGACTATTTTAGTAATCTATATTTATTATGGAATTTGTCCATTTCAACTAAATTTTAAAATATAATATAAATATTAAAATATAATATTATAAACACATTTATGTGTTTATAATATTCTCTTTTACCCCTAGTGTCTGTGGTATACATACACACAACTCTTACACTTCCAGTATTGGTATTTTGTATTTTCTCTTTTCTTATAACGTTTTTATCTACTAAAAAATAAAATCCACAACATATGAAAGGTGTTGTTGGATTATGTCAAATAAAACGAAAATTAGGATTATTTTGTTATTTCAATGAGGTATCTTTTACTTGAATTCCAGTATTGAACCACCTCAGAACTAAAATATTTCAAGTTTTTAAGTAAAACTAAATATACTTTACACACTTTAGTGAGATTAAACATCATTCAAATTTTTGGTAACCCTACAAAAAATAAATTGAGCATATGTATTTTTCCCCCTCGAATTTTATTTTAAGTTCAGGGATACATGTGCAGGATGTGCAGGTTTATTTCACAGGTAAACATATGCCATGGTAGTTTGTTGCATCTATCAACCTATAACCTAGATATTAACCCCAGCATCCATTAGCTTTTCTTCCTGATGCTCTCCCACCCTCAACAGGTCCCAGTGTGTGTTTTTCCCTTCCACGTGTCCATGTGTTCTCATCATTCAGCTTTCACTTGTGAGAACATGCAGTATTTGGTTTTATGTTCCTGTGTTACTTTGCAGAGGATAGCAGAGGATAATCGCTTCCAACTGTTCATGTCCCCCACAGAAGACATGATCTCATCCCTTTTTAATGGCTGCATAGTATTCCATGGCATATTTGTACCACATTTTCTTTATCCAGTCTATCATTAATGGGCATTTAGGCTGAATATATGTCTTTGCTATTGTGAATAGTGCCGCAATGAACATACTCATGCGTATATCTTTACAATATTAATAGAATGGTTTTTATTCCTTTGGGTATATACCCAGTAATAGGATTGCTGGATCAAATAGTATTTCTGCTTCTAGGTCTTTGAGGAATCACCACACTGGCTTCCACAATGGTTGAACTGATTTACGCTCCCAGAAAGAGTGTAAAAGTGTTCCTTTTTCTCCTCAACCTTGCCAGCATCTGCTATTTCTTGACTTTTTAGTAATCACCATTCTGACTATGGTGAGATGATATCTCACCATGGTTTTGATTCTCATTTCTCTAATAATCATTGATGTTGAGCTTTTTTTCATCTGTTTGTTGGCTGCATGTCTGTCTTCTTTTAAGAAGTGTCTGTTCATGTCCTTTGCCCACTTTTTAATGGGGTTGTTTGTTTCTTATAAATTTGCTTAAGTTCTTTGCAAACTCTGGTTATTAGACATTTGTCAGATGGATAGATTGCAAAAACTTTCTCCCATTCTGTAGGCTGCCTGTTCACTCTGATGACAGTTTATTTTGCTGTGCAGAAGCTCTTTAGTTTAATTAGATTCCATTTGTCAATTTTTGCTGTTGTTGCAATTGCTTTTGGTGTTTTCATCATAAAATATTCACCTGTGCCTATGTCCTCAATGGTATTGCCTAGATTTTCTTCTAGATTTTTTATTGTTTTGGGTTTTACATTTAAGTCTTTAATTCATCTTGAGTTAATTTTTGTATATGGCATAAGGAAGGGGTCCAGTTTCAGTTTTCAGCATATAGCTCGACAGTTCTCCCAGCACCATTTATTAATTAGAGAATCTTTTTCCTATTGCTTGTTTTTGTCAGGTTTGTCAAAGATCAAATTGTTGTAGGTGTATGGTCTTATTTCTGAGTTTTCTAATCATTCTATTGGTCTGTATGTCTGTTCTTGTACGAGTACCATGCTGTTTTTATTACTGTAGCCTTGCAATATAGTTTGAAGTTAAATAGTTTAATGCCTCCAGCTTTGTTCTTTTTGCTTAAGATTGATTTGGCTATTCAGGCTCTTTTTGTGTTACATATGAATTTTAAAAACAGGTTTTTTTTGTCTAATTCTGTGAAGATTGTTAATGGGAGTTTAATGGGAATTGCAGTGAATCTATAAATTACTTTGGCCAGTATGGCCATTTTCATGATATTGATTCTTCCTATCCATGAGCATAGAATGTTCTTCCATGTGTTTGTTTCATCTCTCATTTCTTTGAGCAGTGGTTTGTAGCTCTCCTTGAAGATATCCTTCGCTTTCATTGTTAGCTATATTTCTGGGTATTTTATTCTCTTTGTAGCAATTGTCAATAGGAGTTCATTCATGATTTGGCTCTTGGCTTGCCTGTTGTTGGTGTATAGGAAAAGCATATATATTTTTTAATTCCACTCTACATTTGTCAAATAAAATGCAAAAAATTAAAATGATCACTTTTATATGTCTGTTTTCATAGCACAAAAATTTAGTATGCATGTATTTCTCTTTAAATGCTTAACTTTCCATATTTAAAATAATATTGCTTGTTATTTGAAGAAAGTTCTAAGACTACTAACACATTACTTAATGAATGTACATAAGCTGTTTGGCAATAGTATAACCAGGAACTTCTGCTAAAATAGACTGCTGCAATGATAAAATAAAATAAAGTGCTTATTTTCTTTAAGGACTAATGTTTCAGTAATTCCGCACAAGAAAACTAAGGACCCCAATTAAATGTTTTTAAGTTTTAACTTTTATATATTTTCATAATGAGATCAAAAGAGGAGTTGGAGTTTGGGGTTGGAGAAAGAAAATCACTCTATGTTCATATGACTACAATGTGCATATGCTACGTCATGCAGGGGTGAGATTAAATCAGTAATTTTCAAGTTCACCATGTCATGTAATCCATACATACACATGTGGATCAGACTTGTTATTACGTTATTATTAAATGACATGAAAAGAGAATACTGAAAGACTTTCTGCCATTATCTCATTTCTCTTGTAAATTTGGTAACATATAATAAAAATACATACTTTTTCTTCCACAGGACCTGATTGGGGGATCTGAAGGAGCAGCTTTCAAATCACTTCAAAGACGTGATGGTTGGCCTCATGTACCCGCCACCATCATATGATGCTCATGAGCTCTGGCATGCCATGAAGGTAGTGATCTGATCCAAAAATATGTCTGTAACAAGTACAGGCCAGTATTTCAATCGAGGGGAAACTTTCCTGTGATGCTCCTACATACATACATGATCAAAGAGAGGGGAGGGGATATCTAAGCAACGACGTAACAACGAACATGTTGTAGTCAAGGAAGTGACCTTGCTAGGAAGCTGGAGCCTCCAGGGCTCAGTGGCTAGGATCACCCTCTTCTTTTGTTGTACAAAGTCACAAACTTACTGAGCCAGATCCAATGCTGACCTAAGAAAAAGTGAACAAGCCTCCAGGGCTATTCAGATTTCTCTCTGAGTATGTATTCCTATATTGAGGAGAATGTATTAAAAATGATGTGAATCTTGTTACATTATTTATAAAAATTTGATTAAGTCAAAGGAGGATATTGAATCAGAGACAATATATAGATGACATCTTTATATTTTCTTTTTATGATCTGAAGTTCATTCTTTATAGAAACAATTTTTTTTTTTTGCTCAAGTGTATCAAAATTTTAATTCAGAAGAATTAGAATCAGTCTTTCTTACAGGAAAGTCATTTCCATGAAATAAGTTGCCTGTGGATTTGTTACAGATTTTGTTGGCTAGGGACAAAAAACAAAGAGGGCCTTGGCCTTAATTCTTTCCAAATGCAGATATTAAGCATCTGCAGAACTGTTGAAATCATTCCAGTGTGATGTTTGCCAAGGACCAGATTACCACAATCTGTGAACAATGTGTGACAGAAAGAGGCAACAGGAAAAAAATTAAAGGACATGGATTTTGGCCATCATATTTACTGAACCAAATAGGCATTGCACAAAAATTGTGTGAATTTTAACTAATCACTTTTAACAAATGTTGCATGTCAATTCCTACCTCTTGCAAAATTGTGTGTCTAAAAATTAGTTTTAAAATGAAGTTATATGTTAATATGTTGCCTTTGATTAAACAAGGAGATTTTATCAATATTTAATAGAACGCTAAGGATTTCTGAGGCTTTCCTAAAAAAGACCTGTTATCTTTAAGATCATTTTCACAGACCAATATATGCAAGAGACCACAGAAAACTTCTGTCCAAATATTTATGCAAATTGTACAAAATTCCACATCTAGAGAGGCAGGCCCAGGTCCCTAAGATATTCTCGGCAAATTAGAAAACCTGTATTTTAAAGTCAGCTTGCTGGAGAACTGATATTTTAGCAGCAAGTGGAATAGCAAATTTCATTCCAACAGCAAATGGAAATGCTCAGTGCCATGAGCATCACTTGAACATGTCTTTCTCTGCATTGTTTAGAAATGCTCATACTGTTTTATTCTACATGAAGAAACAAAGTTTCCTTCAGATAATATTAATTCCTAAGGGTCAAATAGGTAGTAAATGGCAAAGCTGGAACTGAGATTGTGCTTACGTTTATTCTAAACACACTTCCTTTCCCCTGCCACCTCTCAAAACACTGGAAATGCTATATCCCTTTCTTCTACAAAAAGTGCACTATTACTTCCAATAAGAATGTCCTTACGTTTATCTCTTTTTCCTTTCTCTAGGGAGTAGGCACTGATGAGAATTGCCTCATTGAAATACTAGCTTCAAGAACAAATGGAGAAATTTTCCAGATGCGAGAAGCCTACTGCTTGCGTAAGGAAATATACATATGTGAATATATTTTACACTTATATGGACATTGTAACACCTTAAATATTCCAGTTTATGTATTTTGAAGAATTTTCTAAGACATTCTTACATTTAACATAGGACTCACTGAGGACCAATAAACTCATTAGGTAAAATTGACGATTAGTGCACTAAAAATGAAACCGTTCCCTAGACAGTCAAGTTAAGCAAATTTTCCAGGAAAGTAATCACAAGCCTCCATGAGGCGAATATTTTCACTAAGACAGGAAAGTATCCCACACTTTAATTCGGGGGCGTTTCATCTCTTACCCTGGAAAGACCCAGTATATAGAAAAAATAAAGTACAGTAACGGCTCCGTGAAGTCTACAAATATATCTGATTCGCTTTACATAAATTTCACATTCCTGTAATCTACCTTAAAATCAGATGTTTACACATTTCAAAAGTAGAAAGGGTAACTATTTTCACTTTCAAAAGGTATAATCCAGTAAGTTCTATTGCTTTATGTATTATGTGACATTGAGTGTCAAGAAAATTCAGACAGTCATCTCTATTGCATTCAAACACAAACAAGACTTTTCTGAACAGAATGAAGTAAGGACTTTCACTAAAATATTAAAATGAGATGAAGCACTTAGAAAAAGTATTGGGCTGGATAGCAGTCTGTGGAAATAGAATGCATAATTCTGAATTTTGAGAATTAGAAAATGTGAAATGACTCTCAGTCCTGTTTTTCAATTTGGGAATAAAGATTTTTTTTAAATAGTCCTATGCTTATGTTACCATTAGGCAACAGAATTCTTTGGCAGACACTTTATTAACAAAGAAATATCCACAGGTTTACTGTATTTCCTGGACTTCCCAGTCACAACTGGGAAATAATATTAACTTATTGAAACCACATTGATACATGGTTCAATGATAAATCATATCTTTAACATGGTTTCTTAAACAGAATACAGCAATAACCTTCAAGAGGACATTTATTCAGAGACCTCAGGACACTTCAGAGATACTCTCATGAACTTGGTCCAGGTATGGCATTTCAAAATTCACACCACTTTGCACTACTTAAAAAAATAGGTATATGCCATTGCCAAGAAACAAAATAGAACAGAAAACTCCAGTATATTACAGTTCAGCAGTAAATTCTGTGTAGTAACATTTTTCTGAAGCCATGTTCAAAGTACTCAACTAGAAACTTGAGTTGAGTATAAAGACAAATATGGATAATGCACCAGCTCTATTTTCAAACAAGTAAAAATCTACTATTCTAAAGAGATTATAAATATACATGTATGTATAATTAATTATATATTCAAAAAAGTTAAATGATTAAAAATATTTCAGTTAAAAATTAATAATTCTTATTAGAAATAACTTACTTCTCTCCCTCTTTTTTTTTTTTTTTTTTTTGAGACAGAGTCTCACTCTCTTACTGAGGCTGGAGTGCAGTGGCGCAATCTCAGCTCACTGTAACCTCCTCCTCCTGGGTTCAAGCGATTCTCCTGCCTCAGCCTCCCATGTAGCTGGGACTCCAGGCACATGCCACCACATCCAGCTAATTTTGTGTGTTTGAAATGAAACAAGAGTTTTGAAATCCCCAAACCTTTCCTTTATACATCAAAGGCATAGTACTTAGCAAAGAATTAGTAGTTACCAAAGAATTTTCACTAAAACCCCAAGGTCAATAGAATTTTGTACATGGGAACATGAAATTAGAAAAGATTTCAATGCCTTTAAAGGAAGAAGAATACATGAAAGCCTTTTTAGTGGGAACAAAGGTGGAAGAGTAGGACCTAAGAGAAAGAAAGATCTATAGTCCAGGTGGAGGGGACTAGAGTGAGAATCCTGCCTAAGACCGTCAGGAACCCAGAGCCCCACACTCTTAGGTGAGGAGTTAGAATCACCAGATAAAAAATGCAAGATAGGTCATTGTCTATTCTTTCTTCCTTTCTCTGAACCACTCAAATGCCAGTTGCCTCCATGAGTTCTTGGATTTGTTTTTAATCTAAACATTTCTTGGCTACTTTGATAAACTCTGAGAAGTCCTTCCCTGTCCTTTATCCTGCTTGGTTTATCTGAAGAGGTGTTGTGGAGAACAGACAGTCCTCAGTCCCTGAACTTTTATGGTCTGACTTATCTACTTTACGGTACCTTTCTACTTTATGATGGTGCAAAACTGCTGCAATTTTCACATAATCGTTCATATTCCATAAATTATGTGAGATGTTTAACACACTTTATTGTAAAATAGGCTTTGTGTTAGGTAATTTAATCCAACAGTAGGCTACTGCAAGTGTTCTGAGCACATTTAAGGTAGGCTGTGCTGTGCTATAAAGTTCAATAAGTTAGGAGTATTAAATGCATTTTTGACTTGGGATATTTTAATTTACAATGGATTTATCAGGACGTAATCCTGTTATAAGTCAAGAAGCCTCTTCATATTCTTGAAGGTGGTACCAGTTTCACAGCAGTTCAACTTTGGCAAATTTAGAGAACTCACAGTTTGTTAACAACATATGTTATCAATGTTTCCTGAATCTGGGTTTGTATTGTCTTTGAAAATGAGGATCTCTTAAAAACTTAGAAGAGTGGTGATCTACTTGCTTTTGGTTAGGTCCATTTACCACTTCACTATGTGCAAAGTTCTTTCCTAGCTTTATTTCTCCAGTATGACTTTCTTTGCATCCTTGCTCCCTCATTTGTGCCTTTTTTTATTTTCACAACTCAAAAACATTTCCTTGAAGGCTCTCTCAGAAAGTAAAACTGTCTGAGTATTCCTAGAGGGCTGAGTCATAAAAGGCCCTTACTTTTCAAAGCCTCTTCAAGTCTCAGCTTACATTGCTTGGAATCAGTAAGTGGTTTTTATTTCTAACTCTTCAAGACACCAAATTTCTAAACTTTCTTCTCTCTTTCATGTCTGCTTGCAAACTGGCCAGTTATTTACTGAGCTCGTCTCTTTCTTTTAATACACGACTAAAAGCATAAAGTAAATGCCATTTCTCAAGCTCATAGGAAGATCAGAACAGGTGCTACCAATCAGAGTGCGGTTCCCCTTCCAAGAAGTGATCCAGAGACTTAGTCTCCTTCCACCGTTCCAACTAGCTTTTCAGTTTATCATGTCTGTCTTCAACCTACAGAAGCAGAAAGAGAATAGAGTTTTCGTCATGGAAGTGTTTATGAGCTTCATTGGAATTCATATCCATTTCTGCTCAAGTGTCATTGACTAAACCTCAGTCAAATAGGGCTACTTAATATCAAAGATGGTGAAGTTATTTGTCTTCAAGGACATTGAAACAAGTTTTACAATCTGTAATCAGTGTATTTCGAAGCTGTAAAAAGAATTGGACATTGCAACCAAGAAATACAAATGGGTAAGAGAAGATAGTAAAGATAAAGACATATTTGTCAATAAATAGAAAGCTTATGATGACAACTATATCAGGCTGAAATAGAATTTCTACAAGGGAAGGATATATAAACAAAAAAACACACACACACAAAATATCCTGCCTTCCTTCTTAAATATACTTTAAAAAGGAAACCATCTTTGGATTTGTATCCATGTTTTATGTTTTTGAGCATATCTTTACTGTGTCACCACTTACAATAATCTTGTTCCTACTTTTAACTCACTTTGAGTGATGATGTTTAGTACATTATCAAAGAAGAAATAAAAGATTGTGTAAAAAGCAAAAAAATGCAATTTTAATCTAAATACATCAGATTCAAATATTTTAGTATATAAAATTATAGAAATATATGTTACATATATATCATATTTCTGTATAATTAATCCTACCATTAATAACTAGTTTCTAGGAGAGAAATAAAAGGCCAAAGATGAGGCTGTATTTAAATTTTTTATTCCTTCTGTTTTGCTTTTGCCATTAAGTATGTTTTAAAATACGGAGTTAAACATTTATCTATATAACACAGTTTTTCTTCTGTTAGAGTTTGCATTTGTGCCCCCAAACCTCATGTTGAAATGTGATGCCCAATGCTGAAGGTGAGGCATAATGAGAGGTGTTTGAATCATGAGCATGGAGTTCTCTTGAATAGCTTGAGGCCGATTCTCACTGTAAAGAGTGAGTTCTCACCCTATTGGTTCCCAGGAGAGCTGATTGTTAATAGGAGCCTGGCATTTTCCACCTCTTGCTCTTGCTTTTTCTATCTCACCACGTGATCTCTGCACATGCCAGCTCCCCTTCACCTTCCATTATGAGTGGAAACAGCCTGGAGCTCTCAGCATTAGCAGATGCTGCAGCCACGCTTCTGGTACAGTCTACAGAGCTGTGACCTAAATAAACTTACATTCTTTATAAATTGCCCAACCTCAGAAATTCCTTTCTAGCAACACAAATGGACTAAGACAGAAAATTGTTCTAGTACAGAACAAAAGCAGATTTCAAAAATGCTAGTATGGAATGAAGTTAATAATTTCCCATCAGACCTCTCAAAGAATCTATTCTCCAAAGCCTTCTTCCACTCTGTAAGAACTGCTCTTCTCCAAACCTTTTATATGCATTTCCATTATAATCTTACCCTGTGATATTGAATCTGTCTGCATATCCATCTTTCCCATTAGACTGAGTTCTCTAAGCGTAAAATCTAGTTTTATTCCAATTTGTAACTTTATAACTAAGCTCTTCACATGATACATGGTAAGCAATTTATATTTTTTAAAATAAATGGCAAAAAGAATAAAATTGAATGCTGGATAAAGAAAAAGAAGAAAGCTTCACATAGGATTCTTCTTTAACAAGATCTTGGAAAATGATCATCACTTGCAAACATGAGAGGAGGAAGGAAGGGTGGTTTGGGATGGGTGAATAGGTGCTGCCTGAGAATCAGGCTGGCTCAAAGGACTCCTGTTGAATAGGGAACATTTTTCTGAATAGAGAGCTGGTGGAGATGCTAGACAGAAGAGTTTATGTAGGCAGGAAAGAGCCAGGGGGAAATTTTTAAGCAGAATGTGAGATGATCAGGAAATTTTTGAGAACTGCACATGGCATGATAATTTACCACTCACTTGTAGTGAGTACCTCACTTGTGACTTAAATTAAGAGAACTTGATTTGCTTGAGATGAAAACCAGTTTTCCTTCTTAGCATTTATTTAATTTCTATAATCCTATTCTTCTCTTTGAGTTTGTATGATCAAATCAATCAGATATACCCTGATTTATATATATATATACATATCTGTATATTTATGTACTAATAATATAGTATATATATGTGCATATACTGTACTATGTACTAATAACACAGTATATGTTTACTAATAATACATGTACATATATACATATATACTCTATTATTAGTATATCCTGTAGTAATATAAGAAACTATGAGAAAATTCACCAGAAGGAGAGGAACATATATTCAGTCAGGAAAAGGCTACTAAGAAGAATTTTATCATATTGCTCAGATTCTCTTAATAGCCACATTTTAGCAGTGAGCGCTGTTAGACTGAATTCTTGGTGTCCTAACTCCTATCACGGAGTGAACAAAAACAGGAAACATTCAAGTCAGAACAGAAGTGCAGAAAATTCCCCAATCATTCAGGAGAATAAACCATACCATATGCTGATTTCCCACAAAATTGCAGGTTTTTAAATGTTTAACTAAAGAGATTTTTAACTTTTTATTTTACAAATACATAAAAAAGATAACTTCTTTACATTTCTGAATCTAAAGTGTTGTATTGTTTCCTGACAAGGGCTAATATCCAGAATCTACAGAGAACTTAAACAGATTTACAAGAATAAAACAAACAAGCCCATTCAAAAGTGGGAAAAGGATATGAACAGACACTTTACAAGAGAAGACATATGTGAGGCCAACAAACATATGAAAAAATGCTCATCATCACTGCTCATTAGAGAAATGCAAATCAAAACTACACTGAGATACCATCTCATGCCAGTTAGAATGGGAATCATTAAAAAATCTGGAGACAACAGATGCTGGAGAGGATGCAGAAAAATAGGAACACTTTTACACAGTTGGTGGGAGCATAAATTAGTTCAACCATTGTGGAAGACAATGTGACGATTCCTCAAGGACTTAGAAATTGAAATTCCATTTAACTCAGCAATCCCATTACTGGGTATACATCCAAAGGATTATAAATTGTTCTATTATAAGGACACATGCACATGAATGTTCATTGCAGCACTGTTCACAATAGCAAAGACTTGGAACCAACCCAAATGCTCATCGATGATAGACTGGACAGGGAAAATGTGGCACATATACACCATGGAATAGTATGCAGCCATCAAAAACGATGAGTTCGTGTCCTTCATAGGGACATGTATGAACCTGGAAACCATCATTCTCAGCAAACTGACACAAGAACAGAAAATCAAACACCGCATGTTCTCACTCATAGGCAGGTGTTGAACAATGAGAACACATGGACACAGGGAGGGGAGCATCACACACTGGGGTCTGTAGGGAGGAAATAGTGGAGAGACAGTGGGGGGTGGGGAGTTGGGGAGGGATTACATGGGGAGAAATGCCAGATATAGGTGGTGGGGGAAGAAGGCAGCAAACCACACTGCCATGTGTGTACCTGTGCAACAATCTTGCATGTTCTTCACATGTACCCCAAATCCTAAAATGCAATAAAATATATATTTAAAAAATAAAATAATAATAATAAATTAAAATTAAAATTAAAAAAAAAAAAAGAAAGACACAGACGGTCGTGGTGGCTCATGCAGCACTTTGGGAGGCCAAGGCGGGCAGATCATGAGGTCAGGAGACTGAGACCATTCTAGCCAACATGGTGAAACCCTGTCTCTACTAAAAATACAAAAAAAATTAGCTGGGTGTGGAGGCGGAGGTTGCAGTGAGCTGACATTACGCCCCTGCACTACAGCGTGGGCCATAGTGCAAAAAAAAAACCAAAAAACTCTCCCTGTCACCACCCTCAGTTAATCATTCTGTGCTGAGGATTTTAATCTGTAGGATTATACATGTCAGTGGAGAAAAGACACTTTGGTTTTTCATAGTACAGACTGAAGCTTCTGGTAAAATGTAGATATAAGTTCATTTTAATTTGTAACAGAAGTTGAAGTGATTTGTAGAAAAATACATTTTCAATAATAATTACTATTTTAAAATAATCTCACTTGACAATATGGCAATTGAATATTTTCTTTTACATTTTATAAGATGAATTTTAATTAAAAAGTTTTCTCAATTTAAAAGGCTCATTATTTTTTAATTTTAGCATAATGTTGCTACAATAATATGAATTAAAGCAACAGTTTCCACTCAGAGACTCTCTTGGCACAGTTCCATTATAAGTCATTATAAATCCTAGTATCAAACAAGTTTTTATTGCTTTCATGTCTACCTACAAATGTATTTTAATTCATTTAAGAAACATGTAAGTGGTTTAGTAAGAAGAAAATTATTTTCCTAAGGACTCCATTTAATTACATTAGGACTATATCACAGCCAAATCCTGCTTCTTTTTCCTCCTTTTCATAGGTGTTGATCTCAAGAACATTCCATAATTAACAGGCTCTATGCTAATCTCCATCTGAAAGTCAGCTTCCCAGGAAACCCGACTGGCAATATCCCCTCTGCGTAGAGATGAGGAGACTTAAGCTTAGAGAGGTTAAGTGGTGTGTCTGACATTACAGATCTCCTTCATGAAAGGGCTGACGTGAAATCAGGCCTAGATGCCCTATATCTCTACTGTTCAATTGTACTGTTCCTACCTCCAACCCCATCTGGTTCCACTCCAGTTCTACTTCTGTTTGATAAAATGTCAACGATCAAAACTCAAATCCTCATAGGATTTCTTCACCTCTTTAAAGGTTGAGCTATAAACCACCTAAAATAACTGACATCTAAGAATTAGGATCACAGGGTATTTTTATAAAGCAAACATTCTTGTGTTTCAGGGGAAACACAAGTTCTAAAAATGAAACATGAAGGAAAATAAATCACAAGGGAAAAACTAATCAATGAGTTGTGCCTTTTTGGATGTAATAGGACAATCAATTTTATTCTCAATTGTAGTTATTTTTTTCCTGAAATTAAACAATGCTTTATTAATGATAGTATGTGCAAGTAAGTACGAATATTTGTATATATATTAGCATTATTTGTGCAGATATACATATATTTTTAAATAACACACAATATTTTTTTTAAATAACATACAGTATTTTATCACTGGTTTTTACCTAATTTGGATTATGAATGTACAGGATGAAGTATTACTTTTTTTAAAAGATGACATCAACTTGAATTTTTAATTTGATTTTTCTTCTTATATATTTCATTAAAATTTTCAAAAACCGTAGCACCTATAAGTTTCTATGAATTACACGTAAGAATAGCTCAGGTTTTTATTATTTCCACAGACAACTTTATTTCCTAGACTTTATCTTAATGGAAAAAGTCAATCCTGTATACTACAGACAGGACAGGATCACCATTCGATTGCTTGTCTTTTAAGTTTAGAGTTTCAGGCTTTTGGTTCCTGATAGGCATAAAGCTCTTCTCTAAACCATGATCCAGGACCCAAGACTCTTTTCAGTTTGTGGTTCCACCAAAAGTGTTACATCTTAAGTTTGATTTCTAGAATTGAAACATTAAATTGTATGTGTGAGTATTAACCTCAGAACAGTTTTTTTTTTTTTTTTTTTTTTTGAGATGGAGTCTAACTCTGTCGCCCAGGCTGGAGTGCAGTGATGTGATCTCGGCTCACTGCAACCTCCACCTCCCAGAGTCAAGCGATTCTCCTGCCTCAGCCTCCCAAGTAGCTGGGATTACAGGTGCATGCCACCACACCTGGCTAATTTTTTATTTTTAGTAAAGATAGGATTTCACCATGTTGGCCAGGCTGGTCTCGACCTTCTGACCTCAGGTGATCTGCCCACCTCGGCCTCCCAAAGTGCTGCGATTACAGGCATGAGCCACTGCACCTGGCCAGAACAGCTTTTAAGTATAGTAAAATTTTCTTTTCAACATAGAATACCAAAAAGTATGGTTGAATCAAGGCTTACATTTTATAAGAAGCCAAGGAAAATTAATAAAGTTTACTTTAACATTACATACTTATAAGGTTTCACAGTACATTTTCCCTAAAATGTAAAATATACAAGAATACAATAATACATATTTCACAAAGATTATTTAACTCATAATAGAAAATAGAGGTAACAACCTATTAAAGACTTAATATCATCTCCTTTAGTAATAGTCTCTTTGAAAATCAGAAGTTCCATGGTCATTTATACTGTTAGTAAAATGTATGACTTCTCTTTGATGTTTAAATAGTTTGAAGATTTTCTATTGGCTTCTCATTTCTACATTAATGGCTCCTCAGTTTGAAAACCACTGACTTAGGATTTGGATCAGTAAATTCAGAAAATTGGGAAAGGTGTAAAGTGAATAATGGGGTTTTAGAAGTCCATCGCTTCTCTTGATTATCGTCTGTGGTGTACACCTCTTCAGAGAGAATCCGTGTAGATGTTTTACCAAAAGAAATGGAATTTCTTCCTAGTGGGAGGTGAAATTTGGAGCTGGTGAGTTCCTAGTGGATAACTGTGGGGCACTGCAGTGTAATCAAATCTCTCCCATCCTCTTCTCTTCCATGGTCTTGGGATCATTATTCTCTCTCTCTGTCTCCCTACTCCTCCATGTCTCTCTATGTGTGTGCACACATGTGTGTAAAACAGCAAGATGTATATACTTCCCTCTAGCTCTGTTATAATTCAGTTTTATGTCTTCAGATTTATCATTTAACCTTTATGAGATTCAGGTTTTTACTCTGTAAATTAAAGGATATAAGCTCATTCTTCTTTCAATTTCTTCCCAGTTGAAATGTTCTCTAATTATTTGGTTGTTATAATCAAGTCCTTTACCTCCCTATGCACCTTCACTTTTAGAATCAAAGGAAAGATGACCCATGGTTCTCATATGTTTAACATCATTAAAATTCAGACACACCTATTTTTTTAATTAATAGAGACTGGGGTAACTGGAACATAGGAGCCTTAGGTTTTTATGAAATGGAAAGTGCTCAAAATCATTGTCATATTTTCCAGGAGAGAAGATCTTTTGCTTAATCTATAAAGTGTTTCCTGATGGGACAATTTCTAATAAGGAAACAACTGAGCTGTAACACATTCTTCTTGAAAACTAATGCCAATTATTAAACTGGCTCACAATGCTTCCTGCATGCTTCTATTACACAGATATATGAAAGATCTAAATATCTGTCAAATAATGAAAAATTAGTCACTCAGAGATTAATTAATCAATATCTGCAAATCACACTGGAGATGATAAATGTTTTCAGGGAGAGAAAGAATGGAATTGGATACTTACTGCTTACCTGGGCTTTCAGGATTCTCCTATGACAGTTTCTTGAACTCATTCAATGAGGCTTCTGGGAGTGTTATTGCCATCAACTTTCAATATTCATCTGTGATCAATTCACCTCCAAATATTTTCACCCACATCTTGTTTCTTTTAATTTCTTCCCTTCCCATTTTTATCATGCCCTTAAACTAAATTCTGTATTCATGTATGTCATTTTCTGGTATTGACATCAATTAAACATACCATGTGACTCTCTTAGGCCCTTTACATGAGAAAGCCATCTTGACTCTGCCTTTGCCAAAGCCAAATCTTACTTATTCACATTTTTAAATCCACCAGTCTTCTTAAAGAGCTCTTGGCAATTAACTGCATAGGAAAATAAACAGATGGGCACCATTTCAAGTCAAATGTTCAAAACAAATTATCTTTCCAAACAATATTTCAGATATGTAAAGTTGCAGAAAATTCTTAAATATTTCTCACAAACTTTGCAAGGCCAGGAGCTGACTTAGCCATAAAGGTTGAAGATCACTAGGAAACATCAATAATCCAGAAAATCTTTCCACATCCACTAAGGTATCTTTGAAGTCTGCTATATAAGTTATTTCTTTACTTTTCCAATTAGCATTTATTGAATGTCTATCATGTGCCAAGCATGATTTTAGATCATTGGGAATTATTGGTGAAAAAGAGACAAACATCCCAGCCCGTAAGATGTTTACATTCTAGCAAAAGAATATGGACAGTTAAACATAAATTTAATAAATAGGTGCATTATGTATAATATTAGAAGGTTGATGAAAGATATGGCAGAACAGAGTGACAGGAAGAGGTATAGTAGGACTGGGCATTATGGGTAGGTTGCCATATTATACAGGTTGGTCAGGGGTAGGTCTCATTGAGAAGATGAGATTTGAGTTTCTCTCTGCTGAGAGCTGCTCCTTCACTCAATAAAACTCTTTGCCTTGCTCACCCACTGGCTGTCAGTGTAACCTCATTCTTCTTGGATGTGGGACAAGAACATGGGACCTGCCAAATGGCAAGTATGAATAGAGCTGTAGGCCTGTAGCACTCCCTTCCCACTCACCAAGCAATGGGAGAAGGAGCTGCTTGGCTCCACACGCCCCTTTAGTCAGGCTGCAGTTGGTGGAACTAAAAGAGCTGTTAACACACCCCATTCACCTGATATCTCTGAGTTTTTAGGCACCACCATGTCCCCTTTGTCTGGACACTGGAGTTACTTGTCACATGCCTGGTCCAGTCACAAGCCCCACATGGAGCGTGCACCTGTGCCAGCACTTGGAGCCACCAGCTGGACTACATGCTCACTCATTCACATACCCCCTCACTCTGCAGGCTGAGCACGCAGTCACAGTGGTCACGGGATCCAGGCCAGGTTGCAAGCCAAACACAGCCCCACAGGCTGAGTGGGCAGGGTACCTCCTGCCACAAGCCTGGGGCAAGCAAGTCCCAGGCAGGAGCATTGCCAGCCATGGAGGTTTCCAACTGGCAAAACACACAGAAAAAAATCCTGTGTTAGTCTGAAAGCAGTGTCTTTATTATTTCCTGAGGAATTGGATGTGGGATATGAAAAGGCAAAAGAAAAAGGAATCAAATGTGACTCTGTTTCTTAGTCTGAGCAACAGAAATGATGAAGTACAGTGTGGAAGACTGGAACTGTAGAAAGGTTTTGAGGTGGAGGGAGTCGAGGCATTGGATTTTCAACATGCTAAACCTCATATATGTATTAGAAAATCAAGTGGAGGTACTGAGTTGGCAATTGGAATATACGTATCTGAAGTTCCGATGACAGATCTTTGCTAGAGATCAAATAAATAAATGGGTAAGATAAATGGGTATCATTACAATATAGATGGAATTTAAAGCCACGTGAGTAGATAGCATCACCAAGAGAAGAAATGTAAACACAGACAAAAAGATGACCAAAGATTGACTACTTGGAGCTTCCAAAATTAAGAGATTGAAAAGAAGAGAAATCAGTTCACAAGACTGAGGCATAACCAGTAAAATAAAATAAAATAGGTTACAGGATCCTGGAAACCAGGTAGTAAAGTATAGCAAGAAGAAGAGAGTGTCAGTTATACCAAATCCTACTGGTAGATCAAATAAGATGAAGACTAAGAATTACCATAAATGTATGCTATTAAATAAATGGTATATAGTCACAGAAGATATAGCATATTAATTGCTTTTAATTATTTGTTGCTTGGTATGAATTAAAATCATAAGAAAGAATTTGAAAGGGAGCCAGCACATACTGTGTAAAAATAATAAGTTATTTAGGCAAGGGAAGAGTATGGTAACCAGATCTCAGAGTCAGAAATGCCACTGAAATTTCATAAACATTCTTCTCTAACAATCAGATCTTGGGCAATTAGGCAATTTGCTTAATATCTCTAACTTTCATCTCCAGAATAAGAGATGGAGCTCCCAAGGTACCTGCACCTTAGCATTTTCATGATTTGAAAATACCCATAGTCCTACCACTCAATCAAATTATTCCCTCCTCTAATTTAATACACAGATTTTAAAATAAGACTTGCATTCTTAGTCTCTTGGTATTTTAAGCAAAGGAAATTGAAGCAGAAGAAATGTGACTGACAAACTCATGCCTATTTTTAATCAGTTTTTCACCTTTAGGCAGCATACAGTGTTTTAGTTATGATTAAACATTAAATGTTCCAGGGCTACAAATTTACTCACAAATGGTATCTTACTCACTTCTTTGTGAATAAATTGCACTTTCTCATATGCCTCTAGCTTTTTGTTATCAAGAAAAAAGCCCTAATATTTCATCTAAAATGGCAAATTTAAACTATGCAATACTTTCAATAGTGAATGCGGGTGCATGTTCAGTCTCATTCATACTTTTATTGAGTTCAGTAATTGACTCTCAGATTTCTGGCCATCCTCCTCCTTTCTCTCCAAGAAGGCAATTGGTAGAGAGATGTGTGTGTGGTTATGAAATATCTTGGCAATAGGAAGGTCACTGTGTCCTTAGATCAAGATATCGTCTGCATCTTTGCTGGTTTAGACTATGGAATGGCAGTTCTTGGCAATTCCGGACATTGACCATATGAGGTGTCAATGACCAGCATATGGGCATTTATGAGTGTCAGCTGCCAAAATAAGCCACCAATTTAATTTATGATCTTTTCTCTGTCTCACTTTGGTGAGAGCCAAACTGACCAGTTTGGTCAGAGTAATCTTTCATGATGATTTAGCCTCACCTTTACTCTCATGGGAGCTGAAGACCCCCCTAAGGCCTAGCTGAGTCTCTCACACAGTTCAAGTCAATGTGGTCTATCCTGTAGCCCTTGGCTGCTGGACCACTGTTCCTGCCATGGTCACAAACAACTCAGTCTGGCAAGTTCCCCACAGATTCTCAGCTAGATTGCAAGTTCCTCCATTGGGAACAGGTAAGAAATTTGGGATCCCATCATGCTACTTAGGGCTCAAGGTTAATTCAAGGAAGTGGTGTTCAAGACCTCCCTGTGTCCAATCTTGCTGTCTCACTGGGTTTACTGCATTGTGCCTATTTTCAGTGTTCTAAAAAATGATAGAGCTAGGTACAGTGGCTCATGTCTGTAACCCCAACATTTTGAGAGGCTGAGAATGAAGAATTGCTTGAGGCCAGGAGGTCAAGACCAGCCTGGTCAACATGGTGAGATCCCCTTTCTGAGAAAAAAAATATTAGCCAAGCATAGTGGCACATACCTGTAGTCCCAGCTACTCAGGAGGCTGAGGCAGGAGAATTGCTTGAGTCCAGGAGATCGAGGTTACAGTGAACTATGATCATACCACTGCATTCTAACCTGTGCAACAGAGCAAGGCCCTGTCTCAAAAAAAATGGTAGAAGCAGAAGCTACTGTATTTTCAGTATTCTCTTAACATAGTTGAAGCTGGGAGAAACCTCCCGTCTATATCTCGACCCATACTAAACAGTTGAATAGACTGATCACATGCTTCCCTACCTCCTTCTCCCCCACTGGCCCTCATAACCCTCAGGAACCAATGGAGCCTGCACTGGTTAGTGCCTTTCCCTCCTGTTTCAAATGATCAACTGGACCTTGTCTGTTCTTTAAATGATCATGGAGTGAGAGTTAAAAGACTTACAAAATATTCTTACTGCACAAAGTCTGGGTTTGATTACTATTTTGTTGTATAAATCCTATTGTGCAAGTCAGAGATGGACTTTCTCTGCATTTTTGCTCTAACAATGTTCACACCCATTTCTACCACCCATTGCCATGGTCAGGTAGTGGATGTTCAGTTTGATAAGGGAGAAGATACTCCACAGAGACTTGGGAAAGTGAAAAATCCCTCAATGTCTTTCAAAGATTACCAGTATTGCAAAGAAACAGTAAACCAAAATAATGCACATTTTAAAACCAAATCTTATATACTATCTTCTAAAGTATTTGAGAATTCAGGAAATGAAAACTTACTCCAGATAATAATAGAACTTCCTTAGGAACAATCAGAGTGTTTGGTGGTTGAAGAACTTTGGTCCCACTAATCCTATATGAATTGCTGACTAAGAACATTTACATGGAAAGCCTGTGCTTCCTTTACAGGGGACCAGAGAGGAAGGATATACAGACCCTGCTATGGCTGCTCAGGATGCAATGGTAACTAGAACCAGTTCTCACACTGACTGCAAAGAACCCTGGTTAAAATGGGCGGGAGTGATTCTGACACTCCTTTGCTGGCTAATGTTTCAGGTCCTGTGGGAAGCCTGTCAGCAGAAGACGGGGGAGCATAAAACCATGCTGCAAATGATCCTGTGCAACAAGAGCTACCAGCAGCTGTGGCTGGGTAATTATTCACTGAGTTTCTTTCCAGCTACTCAACTGATTATATAACAAAAAGGTGGTGGTTAACTTGAAAAAAATATGAAATATTACAAGCAAATAGAGGAAAGTCAGTTATCTTGAAGGTACTCATTTTGAATTTTGTTTATAAGTTATGCTCTATTTAATGACATTACTAAGGAATAAATATTTCCTTATTGTTTTTTCCAATAACTGTATGATGTAACTTTCAAATACTGAGCATTTTAAAAATTATCTCTGTATTAGATGGAGTACTTATTCAAATATATTAGCTATATTTCCTATTAGGTATATTATAGGTTGTCTTGCAAAGTATGTAGTAAATATAGTTTAACCTGTCAATACTGCGTCAAGGCCATTATTATTGATGTCATCATTTCTGCAGTATTGAAATAACCTTATTGGTCTTAGAGAGTGCACTCATGTTAGTTTGCACTTTGTTTGACATTCCCTAAACTACTGTATCTTTCTTTCTTCCCTTATTTAAAAAAAAATTTTGTTTTTTCTATATAAAACACACAAATTCTGACAATTTTCAACAGATGGCCTACCCTAACCCAATCCCATATCTAGACTCTACAAGTCAATAAGAGGCATTACCTGTCTTAATGTTAATAATAATAATAAAAAGACATCTCCTTGCTTCTAATTTTCTGTAAGAATGTTTGAAATCTAAAGTTACCTAGGATACAGTCAGATAACTAAGTTATTGAAATAAGGAATCTTACTTTAACACAATTCTAAATTAGTAAACCTTAGTCTACACCCATAAAGTTGATTTCAGAATATTCTTTATAGATACCACAACCACTATTTTAATCATCACAGAGAGGACTTTTACACTTAATTCTCATATTTAAGCTCAGGTAGGAAGTTTGCTATTGACATGTCTATTATGTATGTCTTAAATAACTGGTTTGTAAATAATGGCTAGTGTGCTTCTTCTCCATGTAAATCAGCAATGAGTTAATGGGTCCCACTGGAGGTGGCATTTGCTCCCCAGGAGAAGAGAATAATAGCAGGCCTTTGAAGTTCAAGATGTATGCTGCCTCTACTAAGAGGATTTGTATTTGTTTCAATTGTATTTATACTAAACATAATTGATAGCAGTAATGTTTTAAATTATTTTATGGAAAATATAAACTTTCACTATGCATAAAAATCTAATTAATATTTGTATTATAAATTTGTAATATATACAAAATCTCCTTTGAATTACATCAATTTATTGAAGTTTTCCAGGAATTTCAAAATATTTCTGGGCAAGACATGGTAGATGCCATTAATGAATGCTATGATGGATACTTTCAGGAACTGCTAGTTGCGATTGGTAAGTAATAAATTAGTGGAAGCACAGTAGACATTTTATTTTGCAATAAATGCTGAGTGGCTCTGATTGAACTAGAGGTGCTCTTGATGGAGTCATTTTCCTTTGACTTTTATTATTTAAAAGAATATAAACTCCAGAGGGGGAAGAATACATCAGCTACTAATAAAATGCACCACCTGGCAACCTGGTGACTTGCACAAACTGATACCCTTCCCTGACAGCTACTTTAACTTTCATACCAGAAAACACATCATTCTCAGATACTTTCTCTTTAGAATTGGCTTCTCACACTGTTCAATCCATTTTATCTTTACTGACTTCCATTCCCTGGCTCAAGAGCAGATAAATACTTAACTGTGGTTTTCTTCTCTTCAGAAGGAAAAGAAATTTTTAGTCACCATTATTAATAAATATGGTTTTAGGAGTAAATCCTACCATAAAAGAGATTTACCAAGTAGTGATTTTCCTCAGGCTATTGTGATAGTGACACACCTCTTGCTCCTTCCTAAGAAGTGATATCCCTCCGTAGAGGACTAAACAGCGCTATTTATAGAAAAACTGCAATAGAACTACTTTTGTGAGGTGACGGCACACATTTCACTGTGAAATATCCATCTCAGGCATAGTCAAGTAATCACTTAGATTCTAGTTGAATAAATGAATATTGTGATTTTCCATCCTTGAATGGCAGAGGTACACATGGGTATGACAGCTGAGAGATAAAGGAATTTTTGTAGCTTATCTAGCAAAGAAGTCTCAAGCTAGGGTTCCATGAAAATGGTTTGATGGAACCCCTAAAGAGGATGCAAGAAATGACTATTAATATCTGTGTGTTTCTTCTGAAAATGTTACATTTATTCCAGAAAATTATCTACAAAATTTAATAACCACATATCACATCAGAATCCTTCATTTTATAAACAACGCCTAAGGAAATTAAGTGACTGCCTCAAATGATTACCAACAAAGTTATGACTAAAACTCATAATATTCAAATCTCAGATGGCTTCCTTTCCACTATAGACTACTGCCACAAAGCGGTGGGCATAAGAGAGGAAGTGGTGGACATTAAAAATGCCGGGAAACATTTCAACTGATTGATTCACTCAGTAGACGTTTATTGAGCACCTACTGTTCTAGACACGGACTTAAGCACTGCAGATAGAACAGTGAAACAACAAAAAACACAAAAGTCGCTGCCTTCAGCTTATGATGAGTAGTGACTCAAGAGTGTGTACGAGGCTTTGTGTATTTAAAATGAAAGCAAATATGAGGGTATAATCTCACAATGTAAAATAATAACTTAAACTACCAGGGAAACACTGTTACAATGATTTTGTTCTGGCTAGAAATTATAGCCTCTCGTACATTACCCATTCATGTATTCATTTGTTAACCTATTCGAATAAACACTACTGAATGTTTATGATCATCAACCGACTTCCAGGAAGGATAACTGTTGACCAGGTGCTAGGCTGTTCTAATGCCTTAGCAGTTTTTATTAGATGACTTCCAAAATTGGTCTAGACCAGTTGTGGTCCATATAATTTCTCCAGGTTTAGAGACTTCAGGTTTACTCGCAAAGCTATAAGTTACTAAAAATAGTATTCAAATTGATGAATGCATTATATGGGAGCTATGTTATATTGAATCCTACAATAATAATAATCTGTAATACTGGTAATAACCTAGCTCTCTTTGTAGCTCTGTTGATTTAATTTTCAGATAAAGAGGATAACATTTCCTTCACTATACTATATGAAAGAACTAACAGAGTTCCAACAGATAGAAATAGACTAAGTGAAAATCTGCATGACTCATTATAATGTTGTTGCTTTATATTTTTTTCTGTGGTTTATGGTGTTATCGTTACTGTAAGTGTTGAAATTATAATACAGTATAAGAATTGTAACAGGAAAAGTGTTATTGTTTCTCAAATTCTGAAGAAAATATATGTTTTCACTCTTGATGTTTCTTCTTTTCTCTCTGATTTCTCCTAGTTCTCTGTGTTCGAGATAAACCAGCCTATTTTGCATATAGATTATATAGTGCAATCCATGTAAGTAAAACTTATATGTTTTTTAAATTTCTCCAGAAATTGTGTCTGTTTTCTCAAAGGATTAATTTTACTTCCATCATTTAAATGTTCATTACCATTTTGGAACTTGTATGTACAAAGAAAAGGTTTAGAAACCAAAAATAAGACATATCAGGTTAAAATAATGCTCTGCTTTTGTATCAAATTTAGGGAACCAAAAAGTATGGGTCTTTGCGGTTTATCTCCTCGTGTGCTTTAGAATTTTTTAACATCTGCAGAAACTGGTAAATTCAGATGCTTTTGTATATTTCCAGAAACCCCACATCAGACCTATGCAAGTACAAAACATATGGTATCAAGCAGAAAACGTCAAAACATTATAAACTCTCAGCAAGAAATTGCTACATTCCTGAAGTTTCAAACAGAAAATTATGTCGATGGGTATTTTTAAATATCATGTTATTTTCAAAAAGTATTTGAAGTGATAACAAGAAAACCGTAAACTCTAAATCTATTTTGGTAATTAAATGAGAATGTTTTCATACTTTAGTGTGTTATTCAGTCACACATATTTTGGAGCATTCACTTTTTAAAGAACAAACACTTCAGTGCATCACATAAGCACACCTTATCCATATATACACGAAACATAGAAAAAGTCTCATACAGATCATTATACATGTCATAGCCTTGAAAATTCAAAATAATTAAACACAATCCAACAACACAGTAGTTTTAATAACCAGTTTTATCCTCAAAGTAAATTTAACAGATGTACTTCTTAAAAGTAGCCAGCATGCTGGGAAAATATGTTAGTAGTCAGGAATATTTTATTTTATATCCTCTGCAGTATATTTTCTCATTTATGCAAAGGAAGAACCTATGTAACGCCAGAACACAAAAGAAAGATCAATGCTCACAGTCTTGCTTCTCTTTTATTCTGTTTTCTAGGAGAAATAGTTGATTTGATTAAACATTTATTTGAAATAGTGTATTTGGAAATCCATTAGGACAATTTCAGCTATTTCTTTCTCGAATCAACCACTACAACAACAGTATGACACTTCACTTGTGAATGACTTTGGGAAAATAATCACAATTACCTTGATTACAATTATGCACAAATCCAAGGCTACTTATTCTAATAATAAACAAAAAGCATATTTTTGTTGTGTGTGCTATAAGGCAAAAGGAAGGTATGCATACTCACAAATAGTTTATAGGTAGACAGAAGGATTTGTATATTCAAGTAATGTAATTTTTAATACATGAAGATCTCTAATGACAAATATTTGTCAAAAAGCTGCTTTAATCACCCATGAACCAAAGCTATATCCTGTGTTATTCTCCAGTGCACTCTAAGTGAATGATTTATAATTTAAATTTGAATACTTGGTTAGAGCATTCATTTTAACCACCTCAAATTATGAGAGATTTATTAGTGACATGCATCCGAAACATTCAGACTTCAAAGATTAGATTCTGTTTGCTGGCCACTAGATGTCACATTTACTCCATTTGGAAAGACATTTTGAAACATTTGTTAGGGTGTAGTGTTTCTGGGGCTAGCATACAGATGTTGATGTTGTATTTTTCTGCATTTGAATTTAAATCAGCAACTATTTGAAGCACCTAGAATTCTAATTTCTACAATTTCTCAATAATGACCAGAAAATAAAGTTAAAATATTATTGCTTTCTTAGACAGATCAATGTCCATCTGACAGAGTTCAGAATGTCTTCCTCTCGAAGGAAGAATTCTTACCTAGAAGGACTACAGGATCAGATTTGCCAATTCTAATGCAGTGTGAGCAGGACAGTGTGAAGGCTGACAAGGCTAAAAACGAGGAGCAGCTATTGTAGAATCAGGGTGAAATGATAAGGGTCAGAGTCAAGGTTGTGGCACTGGAATAGAGAGCATTTAGAAATAGAGGCATTTAGAAAATAGAAGAGAGTAAATCACTTTCAGCATGCAGTGAGGGACAGGGAGAAGTGAAGGAAACGACTCAGGATCCGAGCCATGCGCTGTGTGGCCAGTGATGCCAGTGTTTGAGGAACTCGGAAAGAAGAGAAAATGACTACAGGGAAGGGGTGAGGCTACTTGGGACAGACTGACTTTCAAGACTGTCTTCTCATTTCCCCCACTTTTCTGTATCTTTTAGGACTTTGGTTTCCATAATAAAACTGTAATCAGGATTCTAATTGCCAGAAGTGAAATAGACCTGCTGACCATAAGGAAACGATACAAAGAGCGATATGGAAAATCCCTATTTCATGATATCAAAGTAAGTCTCCTATACATGGTTTATTTTGACCCACATTTTATCCTTTTGGAAACTGAGATAAAAGCTCTCATTCAATAACTTCATGGCAGAGTCTAAAAAGTTAACTATTCAGACAGGGGTAACTTAGAAAACTCTTTACCTCAATGACAGAACGTATTCCTCTTTAATGTGTCTTACCCAGAAGCATTGATGCAGTCATGCAAAATATTCATTCCCTATAATTGTGCTTAAAGAGCTGATTTCTGAAGTATGATCAGGCTCAGGAAAAATATATATTGCGAAAGGCTGCATTAATTGTGAAGAGGTTTCTTAAATCAGTTCAGCTCTCCTCTCATATTGTCATAGAAATCAGGGCAGTCAGTCAAATATCATAAACAGCTAATTCAGAGGGACTTAGTGTTCCTAGCTATGTACAACTCTGCATATCCTTATCCCTTTAGCCTTTTAAAGGCAAAGGACCAATGATTCAGTACTAAAAAAGCTAATTTTTTCCTTCTGATACTTTTACACTTCACTCTGCGTTTTCATAACACCTAACAAAGAATTCTCAGAATGTATATGACCATTACATAACAGAGAGCCTAGTGGAAAATAAAAATGCTTGGCACCTTGTTCAAAAAAGTTTAAAGAATTTCAAGCCAAGCACAGGGACATGAGAATATTGCTTAAATTCTATTTTGCACAGAGCTAAGAGATATTACCTTGTTCACGTTGTTTTCTACTGAAATTTTTTATATTTTTTTAAATTGTATTTTAGGTTTGGGGGTACATGTGAAGAACATGCAAGATCGTTGCATAGGTGCACACATGGCAGTGTGATTTGCTGCCTTCCTCCCCATTACCTATATCTGGCATTTCTCCCCATGCTATCTCTCATCAGCTCCCCACCACTTGCGGTCCCTCCCCATCCCCCCCGGCAGAGCCCAGTGTGTGACATTCCCCTCCCTGTGTCCAGGTGTTCTCATTGTTCAACACCCGCCTATGAGTGAGAACATGCAGTGTTTGATTTTCTGTTCTTGTGTCAGTTTGCTGAGAATGATGGTTTCCAGGTTCATCCATGTCCCTACAAAGGACACGAACTCATCGTTTTTGATGGCTGCATAGTATTCCGTGATGTATATGTGCCACATTCTACTGAAATTTTTAATTGAAAGAAGCAGTGCTTTCGTTTATTGAAAGAGTAATCGAGATGCAACCTAAGGCCCAAGAGACCACACAAGACAGAAGACTCTGTAGGCCCCTGGAGAGCTGAAATGGTTTCCAGGAGGAAGAGTGGTGGAGCATTTAAGAGAAATCTTATTCCTTCGTCTTTGATAAAACTCTGCTACAGCCACCTTCAAAACCCTAAACTCTTTTAGTGATAATAAGCATTTCCCATGGAGAAATGCAGGACATAATTCATTTTCCAAATGAATAAATTGGTTCTTAGGCACTTATTATAATTAATCACAACTACCTCAAAGTCTGCTAATATGAAAATGTAATTAATGCAACTTTAATATGTACATTTAAAGCACTGAATTATAATTACATGACTTTGTGCCAAGGCACCTTAATATGAAAATTGATATTTAACAAAGAGACATTTTATAATAATATTAATTACTATCATTGATTTTGGAAAATTTAGAAATTAGAGAAAACCATTACAAGAAAATTAAAATTGCCCTAATTTTCTACAGATAACCATTAATAAATTTTTATTCTGCTATGGTCTGAATGTTTGTGTCTCCCCAAAATGGATCTGCTGAAATTCTAATCCCAAAGTGATAGTAGGAGGTGAGGATCTTTGGGAGGTGATTAGGTCATGAGGGTAAGGCCCATGAACAGGATTAATGTCCTTATAATATAAGCCGAAGAGAACACCTTTGTCCCTTCTGCCATGTGAGCTTAGAATGAGAAGGCTGTCTATAAAAAATGGGCACTCAGCAGGCACCAGATCTGCTTGATCTTGGCCTTGCCAGCCTCTAGAACTGTCAGAAATCAATTCCTATTATCTATAAATCACCTAGTTTATGGTGTTTTTGTCATAGCTACCTGAACACACAAAAACAGGTACCTTCAGTCACTCTCTAAAAATATATGAATAATAATATGTTTTGCTATGTAAAAGAGTATTTTTATTTAATCATGGTATTCTGTTGTATAAGCTATAAAGTACACAAACTACCTCACATTATTATATATTGCTTTTCAGTGTTTCACTATTATACATAATATTGTGGTGTATCTATTTCTAGCATAAGACTGTGCTTATCAATGATTGATAGTAACTTTCTTAATATATATTTCTTGAGATAGAATTACTGCTACATTAATAATTACAAACCTTTTTAAATCTTTTGGGACATATTAATTCTTTCTTTACATTCTACATTCACATATAATTATAATATTAATATTAGGACATGTCTTCCTAAAGTTGAGGGGAATATTTAATTCTAAGGCAAGTTATTATTCTTATAAATACACATTCAGGTTCAATCAACTTTACATAAACTGCATACTACTGACTCTAACCAGAGTATTATTCTTCAGCAACTTCCACTGGGAATAGTATTTAGGAAATGTTAAATCTTTAGATGAGAAAAGTAAGTGATTTTAGAAAGGCTAATGGTCCATGGCTCTTTCCTAGGGCAGTTCAGAGGAAGTATACTTCCATTTTAGAACTACTGTGACATATTATTTCAAATAAATTATATTTTTTCTTTTCAGAATTTTGCTTCAGGACATTATAAGAAAGCACTGCTTGCCGTCTGTGCTGGTGATGCTGAGGACTACTAAAATGAAGAGGACTTCGAGCACAATGCACTCCTCTTTCTAGACACGTCCAAACAGAGATTTTCTCATAAATTTGTATGGCTCATGGCACTATAACAAAACCATACAATCATATTTTCTCTTCTATCTTTGAAATTATTCTAAGCCAAAGAAAACTATGAATGAAAGTATCTGATACTAAATTTGCCTATTATCTAATCAGCAATTAAATAAATTGTGCATGATGGAATAATAAAAGAATTTCACTGAAATAGATTTTATTTAAATATGAATGATCAACAACCTACAACAAGGCTGTTTTTATCATTATTTGAAAGACCAAGGAAAATGCAGCATAACCATCCTTATTTGGGGAATTTTTGAGGCTCCTGTACAATTACAATAAATCTAGAGTGATTATCTAAATCAGGCTTTAAAAATAAGATATAAAACAGCAAAATGCAGCCAGATATATGCTTGCCTGGATTAGGTGTCTAAAAAGTGATTTGGATGTAAAAATGAGTGTGTGTGTGTGTGTGTGTGCGTGTGTGTGTGTGTGTGTTTGACTTCCAGCTATTTTTTTGAGACAGTACTTAACCAACTACTTGCCCAAGCTATACGAGAAAAGTCATTTCTCTCTGTTTTTGTCTTCACCTTTTAACAACAGCCTCAATTACTTTTGGAAGTTAATACATGCTTTGTGCCAACAGTAGAGCATGGTCTCTCCTGTCTCTCAAGGTTCAGAAAGTTAGGAGTGACAAAGGAAAAATATTCACTGAGATCAGACTTGGGGCATAACCTAAATGAAGCCACAGTCTAGCCAATACTGAAAGCAGAGGCAGGATGGGTGAGTGTAACCTGGAACCAACAGGAAGAAAATTATCATCCTGAAAACACACGAAAGTGTAAAGTTAACTAGTAAAGCAAACACACAAACAAGGAAGAGAAAGGAGTCAAATGGTACCACCACCGAAAACACCAAATTACAAGAATAAACAAAGAGAAAAAAAAGAAGTAAAGAATATACAAAACAACCAGTAAACAATATGACAGGAACAAAACCTCATATATGAGTAATAACCTTGAATATGAACAGCTTAAATTCTCCACTTAAAAGATATACACCGACTGAAAGGATAAAAACAGATTCAACTATATGCTGCCTACAAGAAGTGCACGTCACCTGTAAAGACACATACAGACTGAAAATAAAGCTATGTATGGAAAACAGATTTCAAGCAAACAGAAACCCAAAGCAAGCAGGAGTAGCTGTATTTATATTGCATAAAATAGACTTTATGTCAAAAAGTAAAAATAAGACTACATAGGTCATTACATAATGATAAAGAAATCAATCCAGTAAAAGGAAATATCAATTCTAAATATATACGTGCCCAACATTGGAGCACCCACATTCAGAGAGTGAATACTACCATATCTAAACACAGAGATAAACTCCAATACAATAATGTTGCAAGAATTAACACCACATCCTTAGCATTAGGCAGATCGTTTAGAAATAAAATCAACAAAGAAACATTGGATTTCAACTGCACTTTAGGGCTGGGCATGGTAGCTCATGCCTGTAGTCTCAGCTACTTGGGAGGCTAAAGTAGGAGGATTGCTTGAGCCCAAAAGATTGAGGCTGCAGTGAACTGTAGTCACACCACTGCAGTCCAGCCTGGGCAACAGAGTGAGCCCCTGTCTCAAAAATAAATGAATAAGTAAACTGCACTTTATACCAAATGGACCTAACACATATTTATAAAACATTTTCTATAACAACTACAGAAGACACATTCTTCTTATCAGCACATGCAACATTCTCCAGAAAGGACTGTATCTTAGACCATAAAACAAGTCCCAATAATTTTTTTTAAAAATTAAAATCATATCAAGCATCTTTTCAGACTACAATGAAATAAAACTAAAAATCAATAAGAAGAGGAAGTTTGGTGTCTATAGGCATAGGTGGAAACCTAATAACATGCTCCTAAGTGAACATCAAATCAGTAAAAACAATTAAGAAAGAAATCAGAAAATTTCTTGGACAAATGAAAATGGAAAAATAACATACCAAAACCTGTGTGATACAGCAAAAGCAGTGCTAAGAAGGAAGTTTACAGCAATAAATAATTACATAAAGAAATGTTTCAAATAAAATCTGACAATGCACCTCAAGGAACTAGAAGAGCAAAAACAAACAAATCCCAAAATTAGCAGAGGAAAAGACAAATTTCCTTTTCAGAACTAAATTAAGTTGAGACTGAAAAAATCAAAATTAGCAGAAGAAAAGAAAAATTTTCTTTTCAGAACTAAATTAAGCTGAGACTGAAAAAAATCAATACAAAGGATCACCAAAATGACAAAATGGTTTTTCTAAAAAGAATCAAAATTGATAAACTCCTAGCTAGACTAATCAAGAAGAGATACACAAATAAAAAGAGAAATGAAAATCAAGGCATTAAAACTGATATCACAGAAATATAGAAGATGATCAAAGACTATTATGAATAACTGTATGATAATAACCTGTAAAACCTAGAAGAGATGGATAATTTGTGCAAACATAAAACCTATCAAGATTGAATTAGAAAGAAATAGAAAACAAGACACTGCCAATAATAAATAGTAAAATAGAATTGGTAATAAAATGTGTCCCAGAAAAGAAAAGACCAGGACCAAATAGATTATCTGTTGAATTCTATCAAATGTATAATGAAGAGGTTATATCAATCTTCCACAAACTATCCAAAAGATTGAAGAGGACAGAGTTCACCTTAATTCATTCAACAAGGCTAGCATTACCAAATGCTGATATCAAAACCAGACAAGGAAAATGACAGACCAATACACAAGATGAACATAAATGCAAAAATCCTAAACAAAATCCTGTCAAACCAAATCCAACAGCACATCAAAAGGATAATACATCACAAACAAGTGGGACTTATTCCAGGGATACTATGACAGTTTAACACGTGCAGATGAATAAATGTGATGATAAATCACATCAATACAATGAAGGACAAAAAACAGTAGCAAAGACTTGGAACCAACCCAAATGCTCATCAAAGATAGACTGGATAAAGAAAATGTGACACATATACACCATGGAATACTATGCAACCATAAAAAAGGATGCATCCACATCCTTTGCAGGGACATGTATGAAGCTGGAAACCATCATTCTCAGCAAACTGACACAAGAATAGAAAAGTAAACACTGCATGTTCTCACTCATAAGTGGGTGTCGAACAATGAGAACGCATAAACACAGGGGAGGGGAACACCACACACCAGGGCCTGTTGGGGGCCTGGGGGAGTAGGGGAGGGATAGCAGAGATTGGAGGGAAGATGAGGGGGATGGATGCAGCAAACCACCGTGGCACATGTATACCTATGTAACAAACTTGCACGTTTTGCACAAGTACCCCAGAATTTAAAGTATAATAATAATAAAAGAGATCATAGATGACACAAGCAGATGGAAAAACATTCTATGTTCATGGATTAGAAGAATCTATATAGTTAAAATGGCCATGCTACCTAAAGCAATCTACAGATTCAATACAGATTCATTTTCAATGGCATTTTTTATAGAATGAGAAAAAAAAAAAGCTATTCTAATATTCACATGGAACCAAAAAAAGAGCCAAAATGGCCAAAGAAATCATAAGTAAAAACAACAAAACCAGAGGCATCACACTATTCAAATTCAAACTATACTATAAGGCTACAGGAACCAAATCCTGGTAAAAAAATTTTGAAAAAGACACATATACCAATGGAACATATTAGAGAACCCAGAAATAAAGCCTCACCTACAGCTGTTCAATCTTCAACAACGTTGAAAAAAATAGACTGTAGGAAAAGGATTCCCTATTTAATAAATAATACTGGGATAGCTAGCTAGCCATGTGCAGAATAATGAAACTGGACCCTTACCTTTCACCATATACAGAAAGTAACTCAACAGGGATTAAAGATTTTAATGTAAGACCTCAAATTATAAGGCTCATAGAAGAAAACCTAAGAAAAACTATTCTGAACATCAGACTCAGGAGATAGCTGATGACATAATTCTGAAAAGTAATTGAAACCAAAACAAAAATTGACAAGTAGAACCTAAACCAAAGGGGTTCTGAACAGCAGAAGAAACTGTTCAGATATGCAGCCATGAAAAATGATGAGTTCATGTCCTTTTCAGGGACATGGATGAATCTGGAAACCATCATTCTCAGCAAACTGACACAAGAACAGAAAATCAAACACCACATATGCTCACTCATAGGTGGGTGTTGAACAATGAGAACACATGGACACAGGGAGGGGGAGCATCACACACTGGGGTCCACTTTGGGGGGGGGGCCAGGGGAGGGACAGTGGGGGTGGGGAGGTTGGGGAGAGATAACATGGGGAGAGATGCCAGATATAGGTGACGGGGTGATGGAGGCAGCAAACCACCTTGCCATGTATGTACCTATGCAACAATCCTGCATAATCTGCACATGTACCCCAGAACCTAAATTACAATTTTTAAAAAAAGGAAGAAAGAAAAGAAACTATCAGTAGAGGAAATGGACAAGTCACAGAATGGCAGAAGATATTCTCAAACTATATATCCAACAAATTATATCCAGAACTCATTAGGAACTTAATTGAACAAGCTAAAAACAAATAACCCTATAAAAAATGGGCAAAAGGCACAAAGAAACACTTCTCAAAAGAAGACATACAAGTGGCCAACAAATTACCCAAAAAAAGTTCCATATTTTTTTAATCATCTGAGAAATGCAAATCAAAACCACAATGAAGTACCATTTCACACCAGTCAGAATGGCTATTATGAAAAGTCAAATAATACCAGATACTGGTGAGGCTACAGAGAAAAGGGAATGCTTATACACTGCTTATGGGACTGTAAATTAGTTCAGTCACTGTGCAAAGCAGTTTGTGGCACATATACACCATGGAATACTTTGCAGCCATAAAAAAGGATGAGTTCATGTCCTTTGCAGTTCATGTCCTTTTTTAGTTTCTCAAGGAACTAAAAACAGAGCTGCTATTCAACCTAGCAATCTCATTACTGAGTATATATTCACAGAAAAACAAATTATTTTACCAAAAAGACACATGCACTCACATGTTCATCACAGCTCTATTCACAATAGCAAAGACATAGCATCAATCCAGGCACATATGAACAGTGGATTGAATAAAGATTATGTTGTAAATCCGCACTATGGAATGCTATGCAGCAATAGGAAACAACAAAATCATGTTATTTGCAGCAAGATATGAATTAACAAAAGAACAGAAAATCAAATTCCACATATTCTCACTTATCAAAGAGAGCTAAACAATGGATATACATGGATATAAAGACGAAAACACTAGAAACTAGGGACTAGATGTGGAAGGTAGGAGGAAGGGAAGGGTTGAACAACTAGTCATTGAGTGCTATGCTCAATACCTGACTGATGGGATCATCTGTACCCCAAACTTCAGCATTACACAATATACTGAAGTAACAAACCTGCATATATACCTCCTGAATCTAAAATAAAAGTTGAAGAAAATAAATAAATACAATTTTAAAGAAAGAAAACAGAAACAGTTGAACTTAATTCTAATAATCTATTTTATATAAAACTCAATATATCAAGATATAATTTCAACATGTAATTAATAAAAATATTAAAGAACTACAAAAAAACTCTTACACAAAGAAAGCATTTTGTATTGAGAAAAGGGCTAATTTGTCTAGAAGTTATCACAACCATAAACATATAGGTCCCAAATAACAGAGCCCCCAAATATATAAGGCAAACACTGACAGAACTAAAGGAAAAAATTAAAATCGATCATTCAAAAATATTAATTGAAGACTTCAATATCTCACCTGCAATAATGGATAGAATATCTAGATAGAAGATCAAGATCAACAAGGGATAAACAACATAAATACCACAACTAGATTTAAGAGACTAATTTAGAAGTCTTCATCCAACAACAGCAGAATACATATTCTTCTCAGGTCTATATCAAATATTCTCAATAATAGACCATAATTTAGGCCACAGAATAGTTTTAATATACTTAAAAATAGTTAAATGTTATAAAATATCTTCTCAGACCACAACATAATAAATCTGGAAATCAATATTCAAAGACCAATTGGAAAACTGACAAATATAGGGAGACTAAATACCATAGAAATAATGGGTAAAAGAAAAAATCACAAGGAAAATTAGAAACAAATGAAAATTAAAGCATTACATACCAAAACTTATGATATGCTAAGAAAGCAGTACTCAGAAGGAAATGTATACTAATTAATGCCAACATAGAGAAGAATAAAAGGTCTAAAATCAAAAACCTTTTTATCTTAAAGAACTAGAAAAAAGTAGAGTGAACTAAAAACTAAGCTAGTAGAAGAAAGGAAAAAGAAAGTTTTATAGTATGAAATATAACATACAGAATAAAACGCAATAGAAACTATCTGTCAAACAATAGAAAGTATCTGTTGGATCTTGAATCAACAAAATTGACAAACCTTTAGGCAGACTGTACAAAAAAGAGAGAGGATATGAATAAATTCAGAGATCAATGAAAAAAGTATTATTGATGCTATCAAAATAAAAAGGATTATGAAAGAATACTATAAACAATTGCTTACCAAAGAAAAATTACATAATCTGGATGAAATGAACACCCTAGAACCACACAAATTACTAAAACTTTTTCCACAGAAATGGAAAATCTAATGAAACCTATATATAAACAAAAATAATAAGCACAAAGATTGAATACATAATAAACAAAAAGATTGAATCAATTATTAAAAACCAGCTGACTTCATTGTTGAACTGTAACAAAAATTAGAAGAGAAAGAGTACTTCCAAACTCATTCTGAGGCAAATATTACCCCCGATATCAAAGCCAGACTAAGACATCACAAGAAAACTATAGAACATTAATGTTTATGAATATAGATGCAATAAGCCCGCAACAAAATACCAGGAAAGTGAGTGCAACAGCATATTAAAAAGATTATACATGGCCAGGTGCAGTGAGTGGCTCATGCCTGTAATCCCAGCACTTTGGGAGGGTGAGGCAGACAGATAATGAGGTCAGGAGATCAAGACCATCCTGGCCAACATGGCAAAACCCCATCTCCACTAAAATACAAAAAATTAGCCAGGTGAGGTGGCACGTACCTGTAGTCCCTGCTACTCAGGAGGCTGAAGCAGAGGAATGTCTTGAACCCATGAGCCAGAGATTGCAGTGAGCTGAGATTGTGCCACTGCATATATTGTGTGTCTTATAAACTATACAGCACTGTATAGAGACACATGTATACTGTAATAGGCTGAATTGTGTCCTTGTAAATTTATATTTGAAGTATTATCCCCCAATGCCTCAAAATGTGATCATATTTGGAAATAGGGTCTTTAAGGGTAATTAAGTTAAAATAAGGTCATTAAAGTGGGCCTTTACCCAATATGACTATTATTCTTATAAGAAGTAAACATTTGGCAGACACTTGGACATAAGATAAAAAATGATGTGGAGATATAGGGAGAAGATGTTTGTCTATAAGCCAAGAGAGAGACCTAGAACAGATCCTTCTCTTATGACTTCCCCAAAACACCAGCCCTGCTAACACCTTGATCTCAGACTTCTAGCTTCCAAAACTGTTAAAAATAAATAAATAAATTTTTGTTGTTGCAACAGCCTACCCTATGGTACCTTGTTACAGAAACCTTAGCAAACTAATATATACACACAAACGTATCCCCCTTTTCTTTGCTGTTATGTGATTATCCACAAGTGTACAATCAGCATAAGTATAGTCTGAAGAAACTTCATGATACTTTTTAAGGTTTCTCACTATTTCCTTTATTTCACCTTGCCATAAAAGTATTATTTTAATACTGGTATTTGAATATGAATTTAAATGTCTGAATTTTAAAAATCAAGAAAATCAGTAAATATATTGATTAGACATGCTTCTTTATTTTTTGAGTCTGAGATTAGTTAGGTAATTTAAGCCCAAAACACAATTATTAGAGGATATTTACTAGGTCTTAATTACCTCAATTCTCCGCTTGTCAGCCTATAATTTAAGTATACTTTAAATGTATGCATGAACTCATACTTAACAGAAAATACAAAACATTCTAATGTCCACATGACCACAGTCCACCTTGGCATCAAGCTGTCGGTGGACTCCAGCTACAGGACACTCCCCAGAATCAATGCATCAGCCCACTAGTGAACTCTACTAGTTGGTGCATTCACAATCTCAGACTGGGCAATTGGTGAAGGAATTTCTCACCAAAGCCGGTACATAAAAACTGGAAGAGGTGAATGTTTCTTCAAATGCACAAACACCAGTGTGAGTATACAAGAATCACAAAGAGTCAGAGAAATATGATATCATCAATAGAATTTTTAAAAAGTTTCAGTAAAAAACCTTAGAAAAATGGAAGTCTATATATATATATCTGACAAAGAATTCAAGATAATCATCTTTAAGCTCAGTAAATGACAAGAGAACACATATAGAGAACTAAACGAAATCAGAAAATTAACACATGAACAAAATATGAGTTCGACCAAAAGACCAAAACCATAAAATAGAACTATGCAGAAATTCTAGAGCTGATAAATACAATGATTGTAATTAAAAATGGAATAGAGACCTTCAGCAGCAGTGTCAAGCAGAAGAAATAACGATCAAACTCATAGAAAGTTCATTTGAATTGTCCTGTCAGAGGAACAAAAAGAAAGAAAGAATTTAAAAAGAGGGAAAAAATGCCCATGGGAGTTAGGGAGCACCACCGAGTGAACCAATTAATACATTATGGGAACTTCAGAAGGAGAGGAAAAAGAAAAAGGAGCAAAGAGCTTACGTAAAGAAGAAGTAGATAACATACTTCCAAATCTGAAAAAGGAATTAGGAATCCATACTCAAGAAACTCAAAGGCACCAGTTGGATATAATATAAAGTGGTGCAGCAAGGCATATAATAAATAAATGGACAAAAGTCAACAAAAACAGAATATTTTGAAAGCAGTAAGAGAAAAGCAACTCATCACACACAAGGACCCTCCTCATAAGAATATTATGAGATTGCTCAGCAAAAATCTTGCAGATTGGAAAAAAGTCAGATGATATATCCAAAGCACTGAAAAAAAAAAATCACACTGCAAATCCAATGCTATATGTGGCAAAACTAACCTTTTGTAAAAGGATTTAAGGCCTAGAAAAATGTAGACATGAGGGAGTATTGCCAGGGGACATTGCAAGGGGTGTGTGTGTGTGTGTGTGTATGTGTGTGTGTATTTATAAATATATATATATATATACACACATATATATATATATATATTTATGTATTTATTGGCCCTGCATCCCAGCCACTCCAGCTCCAGCAGTGGCTAAAGGGGCCAAGGTGCAGCTAGGGCCATTGCTTCTGAGGGTGCAAGTCTCAGACCTGTATTTAGAGGAGATATATATATATATATATACACACACACACATATATGTATATATAACTGAGTTATATATATATATATGTGTGTGTGTATCTCGGTTGATTCTATTTGTGTGTTTGTCTATATCGCACCTTGCTGCAAAAGATATTTGTTTACACATTGATATGGTTTGGCTCTGTATTACCACCTGAATCTCATGTTGATTTGTAATTCTTAATGTTGGTGGAGGAGACTTGTGGGAGGTGATTGGATCACATGGCCAGATTTCCCCCTGCTGTGCTCGTGATAGTAAGTGAGTTCTCACAAGATCTGGTTGTTTAAAAGTGTGTGGCACTTCCCACTTCACTCTCTCTCCTGCTGCCATGAGAAGATGTACTTGCTTCCTCTTCACCCTTCTGTCATGATTATAAATTTTGTGAGGGCTCCCCAGCCATGCTTCCTGTACAAGCAGCAGAACTGTAAGTCAATTAAACCTCTTTTATTCATAAATTATCCAGTTTCAGGTAGTTCTTTATAGCAGTGTGAGAACTGAACTAATACAGAAAATGGTACTAAAGAAGTGGGACATTGCTATAAAGATACTGAAAATGCAAAAATGACTTTGGAACTGGGTAACGGGCAGAGGTGGGAACAGTTTAAAGGCTCAGATGAAGACAGAAAGATGTGGGCAAGTTTGGAACTTCCTAGAGATATACTGAATGGTTGTGACCAAAATGATGATAGTGATATAGAAAATGAAGTTCAGGCTGAGGTGGTCTCAGATGGAGATGAGAAACTTATTGAGAAGTGGAATAAAGGTCACTCTTTCTATGCTTTAGCAAAGAGACTGGGGTCATTGTTTCCCTCCTCTAGGGATTTGTGGAACTTTAAACTTGAGAGAGATGATTTCAGATATCTGGCAGAAAAAAATTTCTAAGCAGCGAAGCATTCAAGATGTGGCCTAGCTGCTTCTAAAAGCCTATGCTAATTTGCATAAACAAAGAAATGGCCTGACACTAGAGAGCATATTTAAAAGGGAAGCAGAGCATAAAAGTTTGGAAAATTTGTAGCCTGACCATGTGGTAGAAAAGAAAAACCCATTTTCTAGGGAGGAATTCAAGGCTGCAGAAATTTGCGTAAGTAAAGAAGAGAAGAATGTTAATAGTGAAGGCAATGGGGAAAATGCCTCTAGGGCATTTCAGAGACCTTCATGGCAGACCCTCCGATCACAGGCCTGAAGGTCTAGGAGGAAAAAATTGATTCGTGGGACAGGCCCAGGTCCCTACTGTTCTGTGCAGTCTTAGGACATGACACCCTGCATCCCAGCCACTCCAGCTCCAGCAGTGACTAAAAAGGGGCCAAGGTACAGCTTGGGCCATTGCTTCTGAGGGTGCAAGCCCCAAGCCTATATTTCAGAGGATGTATGGAAATGCATGGATGTCTAGGCAGAAGTCTGCTGCAGAGGTGGAGCCTGTATGTAGAACTTCTACTAGAGCAGTGCAGAGGGGAAATGCGGGGTTGGAGCCCCACAGAGAGTCTTCACTGGGGCATTGCCTAATGGTGCTAAGAAAAAAGAACTAGCATCTTCCAGATCCCAAAATGGTAGGTCCAACAACTTGTATCATGTGCCTGGAAAAGCTGCAGGCACTCAACACCAGGCTGTGAAAGCAGCTGTAGGGGCTGTGGGGGCAGTACCATGAAGGGCCACAGAGGTAGAGCTGTACAAGGACTTGGGAGCCCATCTCTTACATTAGTGTGTCCTGAATGTGAGACATAGAGTCAAAGGAGACTATTTGAGAGCTTTAAGATTTAATGACTGCCCTGTTAGGTTTCAAACATGCCCTGTAGCTCCGTTGTTATGACCAATTTCTCCCTTTTGGAATGGAAGCATTTACCCAATGCCTCTACCCCCATTGTATCTTGGAAACAACTAACTTGTTTTTTATTACAGGCTGATAGATGGAAGAGACTTGTTTGTCTCAGATGAGACTTTGGACTTGGACTTGAGTTAACGCTAGAATGAATTAAGACTTTGTGGGATTATTGGGAAGGCATAATTATGTTTTGAAATGTGAGATAACATGAGATTTGGAAGGAAACAGGGGCAGAATAATATGGTTTGGCTCTATTTCCCCACACAAATCTCATGTCAAATTGTAATTCTCAATGTTAAGAGAGGGACCTGGTGGGAGATGATTGGATCAGGGGGTAGATTTCTCCCTTTCTGTTCTCATAATAGTGAGTGTGTTCTCACAAAATCTGATTGTTTAAAAGTGTGTAGTACTTCCCCCTTTGTCCTCTCTCTCTCCTGCCTCCATGTGAAGATGTGCTTGCTCTCCTTCACCCTTCCATGGTGATATTAAGTTTTCTGAGGCCTCCTCAGCCATACATTCTGTTCAGCCTGTGTAAATTTGAATCTTAATCACCTTTTCTTAATAAATTACCCAGTCTCTGGTAATTCTTTAGAGTAGCGTGAGAACAGACGAATACATACACACTGTGTTATATATGCAAAAAAAAAGAATATAAATTTAAAATCAATGAATAAAATAATGGGTAAATAAGGAAAGGAATATACTTGGAGCACAGATTGAAATGTGTTCTAAATCTCTTCCCTGAAATTCCCCTTTTCTAATACTGTGAGATGACCACAACTCCTTTATATCACGGGTTATTTTCTTGCTTTTGTATTTCACTCAGCAACATATCCCCCAAACTATAAATATAAGTAATGATGGTGTTTTAGGAAGTTAGTAATATACAATATATAATACCCTTTTTATTCTTACATTGTTTGAGTGAATTGTAAAATGACATGGGTGATAGATGAATGGAAATAAAAATGTTAGCCTTGTGACTATAATAAATTTTCTATTGCTTCTGTTAACATGTTACTGTAAAATTAGTGGTAATATCACTGTCCTCAAAGTTAGATGTCTAAAATGGCTTTCACAGTGCTAGAATTAAGTGGCTGGAAGGACTGTGTTCCTTTCTGGAGGTTCTAATGGAGGGTCTGTCTTTGCTAGACATGGGAATGGCTGGATTGACAACGTAACTGAATAAACCAAGGTAGAAAAATAATGGGGGCCATAGGAGTCACATGCCAGAAAGGAACATGAATATGTGCTAATAGATGTATGCTAAAATACCTATCTGTATGGTACATTTTTTTAAAACTTCATATTTTCCAAATGCTTCAAAATCCCGACAAACAGGCTTGAACACCCTGCCCAGGCATCCAGGTGCACTTCTTTTCCTCCCAACTGTCGCCTACTGACATTCAAACACACCAATGAAATCCCCTCATCTCTCATCCCTAATAAAAACTGCCGAGACCAGCTCAGTCATAGAGACCCCAACCCAGGTGGTGCTGAAGGAATTAAGAAACAGAAACAAAGATAGAGTGCAAAAGTGGGATCAGAGTGGGACCATCAGGGGTCTTGACAGCATCTCCCAACTCACAGCCCAGAGCAGACTCTGACCCATGTATTTATTCTTTGTGAACAAGTGATTATTTTTAATAAGCAGATGCTCAGTGTTTCTTCATGGACTAAAGATAGACTAAACAGGCAGATAGTGCCTGTTCACTACTAAAATAGAAATAAGCTAGAAAGCACTCTTTGCCAGTCTGCAACGGGGACAAGGTCAAATATCCTGTGTTTTGGGAACTGATTTAACTAGTGCATGACCAGTACATATTGCTTACTTATTCTAGCAGTTTTTTGCCTGGGGGATGGCTCAGTGTTCCTTGCCATCACCTCTCAGCAAACAACATATACTCCATCACACACATGTCAAGACCTTCTCCCAACAAAAGACATTTGCCCGGGGATCCTCTCTCTCCCATTCACCACCTACTTAGTTGAGCCTGAATGGTGGCCATTCCTCTCCCTCTAGAACCTGTGAGGATAATAACTCTTTTCATTTCCTCTGCCTCAGCAATTGTATGGTCTACAGCCATGTTAAATTGATTTTTTAAGATCCTACAAGAAAGACTCAGTGCCCAATTTACAACCTGCTATCAATAAGCAAAAACCTAGCTCATCCTTCATTTTTTTCATAATGTCATATTCCTTATGTAATTGATCAACAATGTAAGTCCTACTTGAGTTTACACATTCTCTGCTTTTCTACTGTAGCTAATTTAATCCAAGACACACACTTGCGTCATCATGACTATCACAGCAGCCTCCTTCCCCTCCTTGCCTCCTCCAGTCTGTTTCTTACAAGGTAAAAGAACATCATTTGTACATGCAAATCATAGCATGTCTTGACATGTCTTGGCCAAAATGTTCCAGTGGATTCTTCAGATCTATAGCCTACAAGGCCCCCTCCTTCTATTCCACCCTGATCTCTTACCACTTTCCTTATTTACTTCCACAGTCACACTACACCTCTCAATGTATCTTAAACACAACTTTATTCTCCCATCAGGGCATTTGCACTGCTGGTTCTCTGCCTGAATTTTTTTTTTTTATTTTTTGGACAGGGTGTCACTCTGTCACCCATGCTGGAGTGCAGTGGCACAATCATGGCTCACTGCAGCCTCAACATCCCAGGGACCAGCGATCCTCCTACCTCAGCCTCCAGAGTAGCTGGGACCACAGGCATCTGCTACCACACCTGACTATTTTTGCATTTTGGGTAGAGATGGGGTCTTGCTGTGTTTCCAAGGCTAATTTTGAACTCCTGAGCTCAAGAAATCCACCTGCCTTAGCTTTCCTAAGTTCTGGGATTATGGGCATGAGCCACTGCACCTGGCCTCCCTAAAAATTTCTTTCTCCAAATCTCTGTGTGGCTTTTTCCTCCCCCTCTCCTAACAGTTTTTATATAATTATCTGACCCTTATCCTATTTCATCAGTGACTCTAATATGACATAAAATTGTGTTATATACTTATGTGAAAAAACTGCAATTACTTTTGCACCAAACTAATATTTCAGCCTCAATTTTATTGACCTGCACATCTAACCTGCATAAAATAAGCGAGGGATGGGGTATGATTCTTTCTCAGAGAATTAAACATCTATGTAGAATTGTATCAAGAGAGCCAGGCACTACAATAAAGAGTCTACATTTTCTGGTTTCTAGGATACTGTTCAACTGCATCAGCTATGATGAAGGCTTGTTGTCAACTTCAGAGTCACAAAGATGTGTAGTAAAACCATTATTAATCTGTTTATTACTAGGAAATGAAATTTTGTTTCAGATTGGTGCCCTCACATAAATACCTAAGAGCTAATACAGTTTTAATCAATTGCATTGGTAAGACACAGCTTTTCTTCATAAGCACTCAACCTAGTAGAGACCAACTGTTTGTAATATAAAAATGATAACGTGGGTCTTTATTGCACAGGAAGACACAAACAGGATCACAAATGGATATTGACAGGAGCAGGGACTAGCTTTGAGTACGTTTTCTGGTTATGGAAGCCTTGCCCACTTATATGAGATTTCTTGCATTAGCAAAAATTCCTATAAAGATCAGCATTTCAAACTGAAGAGATAAAGCTTCCCTTGACCAAGTTACTGATTCATGCAAAAACTGTAGTATCCAACTTCCCCCAACATGTTCAGACCTTCCTTTCTTTAGATAAAAATCTCATTGATGAAAACTTCCATTTCCAGGCAAGATGGAGTGACTTTATTTCTTCCAGGTCTTTTTTCTTTCTTATAACTCAAAAACCCTGTACACAACACAAGAATAAGCATGGGAAGACTCTGAAATGTGAGAAGAAAGTGGACTACCTAGGGACCTCAAGACTAAAACAACATGACAATATGTTCCCTGGATTTTCTTACTGACCCCACATATCCTGGCCATGGTGCTATAGAAGTCCATGAGCTAGAACTGCCAACTGGCACAGATAAAAAGGCTCCAAGAAAAAGTCTATTTTCCCCCAGCCAAAGGACCTGAAAAAAGAGTGGTCTAACACAGAAAGCCTTTTTGGCAATATCCGTTGCTATGCTTTGAATATGTCACCTCCAAACTTAATTGGAAACTTAATCTCCAATGAAACAGTGTTGGGAGGTGGGGCCTAATGGAAGGTGTTTAGGTCACGAGGGCTCCGCCCTCATGAATGGATTAATGCCAATTACAAAAGGGCTTGAAGCCTCAGGTTCAATCTTTTACTCTCTCATGTGCTCTCTCTCTCGCCCACATGATGCCTTCTGCCATTTTATGATGCAGCATTAGTTCTTCACCGTGATGTGTCTCCTTGATCTTGGACATCCCAGCTTCCAGGATCATGAGCAAAATAAACTTACATTGTTTATAAATTACCCAGTCTGTGACATTCTGTTACAGCAGCACAAAATGAACTAAAACATCCATCCTGCTCCTTCCAAACCCCAATAGAAAAAAACAGCAACTCTCCTCCACTGAAGTTTCAGCAGAGAAGAGCGAGAAGGTAATCCACTGTCCTGTGCCCCTGCCCCACAGAAGCAGACAGTGGCACTCTGGTTTCCTTGCCTGTTGGTGTTGGTAGGGCTAAGCAGGGAGCTATTATTCCATCCCCTGCCTAAAAGAAGCAGGTGTTGATCAGATTCCCTCACCAAGATAATGTCAGCAGGGTCCAGCTGCAAACTGAGCCTCTACCCTCACCTGGCAACAAAGAGACTTGATAAAGAAGTAAGAGTTCAGGCAAATCACCACTAAGCTTTACCACCTCCCGGTGGTATTAAGGCCATCCAGGTCTCTCTCTGACTTGCCATCAGTGAGAATGAATGCGGTAGTGTGAAGTGGGGCTCATTACTACTCTACTTTTACCTCCCTCCCTGACAATTCTCCATGCAACCCTAAAGTGATTCAGTTCTCCTCCCTTTCTTGCTTGTAGTTGTCCTCAAGAATAACTGTGGAATATGCTGTGAATGCAACAACCTGAGATGAGGGGGAATTGGCTGGAATCATCCAGGCTCTGTTTTAGTATTCCCCCAGAATAGGCTGTACTTTGAAATTCTTTATCCCAATGACTCCTGTTGCTATGGGGTATAAAACCCAAACCAGGCTGCTTTCCAAGGTCCCTCAGCCATGATGCAAGTGGGGCCCCCACAGTTGAGACATCATCCTCCTTGCCAGCTTTCCTGAGCCTTGGGGCACTAGTTCGCAATGACTTGGAGGCTTCTGTTGTCCCTTGCTGCCTATCTGTGAGTAATAAATCTGCCTTGTGTAGTTTGCTGTGTCTGAGTATGTTCTTTCTCATCAGACTAAGACAAGTTGGCAAACCAGTGCTTGGTGAACCTGCTTCACAGTGTGTACACGGGTTGGGATGGTCAACAGTGGAATGCTGAGCTTCCACTCACAATCAACATCAATGAGGAAGAATGAGGTAGAGCAAAGCAGGACTAATCAGCTCTGCCTCCATACATACTCCTGGTGAGAGCAGGGCCAAGCAGGCTGTTGAGCTTCCATCCCCATCCTGAAACAATAAAGCAATGTGAACCACGCCCCTATTTTCATCCTCCCAGGTTGTCAGCAAGGACCAGTAGGGGAGCTATGTGTACACCTCCACTAAAAGACAACAAGTCCAGGGAATTCACTGCCCCACTTACACCAGAAACGTTTCAGAGGAAGTATGGGAGAAGTTAAACTTTAACAACACCACTATCTGCATGGAGGCAGTAGAAGCCTGTGTTCTCTTTGTCACAGTGATGTCAGCAAGACCTAGCAGGAAACTAATACCTGCTGGCTCTCAAGCTGGTGAGGCTACACCTCACCAAGGAGATGTCCTGTTAAAAAACCATATTAAATATGATTCAGTGTTTCATCATGTAATATCCAAAATGCTCAAGATACAATAAAAATTACTCATTATACCAATAATCAGGGTAATCAGGGTAATCAAAACTTGAATAAGAAAAGACAATCAACTGATGCCAATATCAAGATGAATCTGATGTTAGAATTATTTGAAAAGAACTTTAAAAGCATCTATCATCATACTGTTTCAACAAGCAAATGCATATTCACGGGAAATCCATTCCCAACAAATGGAAACATGGAAAATCTGCGAAAAGAAATCAAAATTATAAAGAAGAACCAAGTGGAAGTTATTGAATGGAAAAATGCCATACAATAGCAAAAACCATTCTTCAAAAATTTTTTGCATGGCTTTAATAGTGGAGGGAAAATGACATAGAATAAAATCAGTAAATCTGAGGATAGGTCAATAAAGTTTACCCCATCTGAATAACAGGGAGAAAGTGGACTGAAAAAATAAACAGAGTTTTAGGAACTTGCAGGACAACACCAAAAAGCTAACATGTCATTGGAGGCAAAGAAGGATAGGGAAGAAAAAGTGGGTCTGAAAAAGTATTCAAATAATTAACGGCTAAAAGGTCTCTACTAAAAGGTCCCAAATTTAACAAAAGACAGACAACTTCAGATTGAAGACCCTAAGTGAACCCCAGTAAGACTGGGAAAAAGGCAATGCCAAGAAACATCTTAATTAATCTTCTGAAATCTGTCAGAAAAGAATCTTTAAAGTAGACAGAGAAAAGGAACACATAACTAATAAAGAAATGCCTATTCAAATGACAGAGGCTTTCCCACCTGAAGCCATGAAAGCCAGAGGAAGTGGAACAACATTTTTTTAGAACTGAATTTTTTTTTCTTTTTTGCAGTTTTTTTATTTTTTAAATTGACACACAATAATTGTCCAAATTTATAAGGTACATAGTGATGTTTTCATACATATAATGTATAGAACTGAATATTTAAAATAACTTCAATCATAAGTTTTACATCCAGTGAAAAATATATATATATATTTTTCTTAAACTCAGGAAGGCTTTACTCAGTAGCACCTGTTTGGGTGGACTTCAACAAGCATCTCCAAAATAGAAATGTTCCATTAGTAAATTGTTTTTTGTTTGTTTGTTGTTTTCTTATTGTACTTTAAGTTCTGGGGTATATGTGCAGATCTTGCAGGATTGTTGCATAGGTACACACATGCCATAGTGGTTTGCTGTCTCCATCCCCCTATCACCTACATCAGGCATTTCTCCCAGTTTTATCCCTCATCAACCTCCCCGCTCCCTTCTGTCCCTCCCCTAACCCCCATCTCCCAACAGACCCCAGTGTGTGATGTCCCCTCCCTGTGCCCATGTGCTATTGCTCAACACCTGCCTATGAGTGAGAACATGCAGTGTTTGGTTTTCTGTTCCTGTGTCAGTTTGCTGAGAATGATGGCTTTCAGATTTATCCATGTCCCCACAAAGGACATAAACTCATCATATTTTATGGCTGCATAGTATTCCATGGTGTATATGTGCCACATTTTCTTTGTCCATTCTATCATTGATAGGCATTTGGGTTGGTTCCAGGTCTTTGCTATTATCAACAGTGCCACAATGAACATACGTGTGCATGTGTCTTTATAAAAGAATCATTTATAATCCTTTGGGTATATACCCAGTAATGGGATTGCTGGGTCAAATGGAATTTCTGTTTCTAGATTCTTGAGAAATTGCCACACTGTCTTCCACAATGGTTGAATTCATTTACACTTCCACCAACAGTGTAAAAGTGTTCCTATTTCTCCACATCTTCTCCAGCATCTGTTGTCTCCAGATTTTTTAATGATCGCCATTCTAACTGGCGTCAAATGGTATCTCAATGTGGTTTTGATTTGCGTTTTTCTAATGACCAGTGATGATGAGCATTTTTTCATATGTTTGTTGGCCTCATGTATGTCTTCTTTTGAAAAGTGTCTCTTCATATCCTTCACCCACTTTTGAATAGGTTAGTTTGTTATTTTCTTGTAAATCTGCTTTAGTTATTTGTAGATTCTGGATATTAGCTGTTTGTCAGATGGGTAGGTTGCAAAAATTTTTTCCCATTCTTTTGGTTGCTGGTTCACTCTGATTGTTTCTTTTGGCTGTGCAGAAACTCTTAAGTTTGATTAGGTCTCATTTGTCTATTTTGGCTTTTGTTGCCAATGCTTTTGGTGTTTTAGTCATGAAGTCCTTGCCTATGCCTATGTCCTAAATGGTATTGCCTAGGTTTTCTTCTAGGGTTTTTTTTTTTCTTATCTTCTTTTTTTTTATTGCATTTTAGGTTTTGGGGTACATGTGAAGAACATGCAAGATTGTTGCATAGGTACACACATGGCAGTGTGATTTGCTGCCTTCCTCCCCCATCACCTATATCTGGCATTTCTCCCCCATGCTATCTCTCACCAACTCCCCCACCCAATGCTGTCCCTCCCCTATTTCCCTTGACAGACCCCAGTGTGTGATGCTCCCCTCCCTGTGTCCATGTGTTCTCATTGTTCAACACCCGCCTATGAGTGAGAACATGTGGTGTTTGATTTTCTGTTCTTGTGTCAGTTTGCTGAGAATGATGGTTTCCAGGTTCATCCATGTCTCTACAAAGGACACAAACTCATCATTTTTGATGGCCGCATAATATTCCATGGTGTATATGTGCCACATTTTCCCTGTCCAGTCTATCATCGATGGGCATTTGGGTTGGTTCCAGGTCTTTGCTATTGTAAACAGTGCTGCAATGAACATTTGTGTGCATATGTCCTTATAGTAGAACGATTCATAATCCTTTGGATATATACCTAGTAATGGGATTGCTGAGTCAAATGGAATTTCTATTTCTAGGTCCTTGAGGAATTGCCACACTGTCTTCCACAATGGTTGAACTAATTTACACTCCCACCAACAGTGTAAAAGTGTTCCTATTTCTCCACATCCTCTCCAGCATCTGTTGTCTCCAGGTTGTTTAATGATCGCCATTCTAGCTGGAATGAGATGGTATCTCAATGTAGTTTTGATTTGCATTTCTCTAATGACCAGTGATGATGAGCATTTTTTCAAATGTTCGTTGGCCTCATGTATGTCTTCTTTTGTAAAGTGTCTGTTCATATCCTTTGCCCACTTTTGAATGGGCTTGTTTGTTTTTTCTTGTAAATCTGTTTTAGTTTTTTGTAGATTCTGGATATCAGCCCTTTGTCACATGGGTAGACTGCAAAAAATTTTTCCCATTCTGTTGGTTGCTGATTCACTCTAATGACTATTCCTTTTGCTGTGCAGAAGGAGTTTGATTAGGTCCCATTGTCTATTTTGGCTTTTGTTGCCACTGCTTTTGGTGTTTTGGTCATGAAGTCCTTGCCTACACCTATGTCCTGAATGGTTTTGCCTAGATTTTCTTCTAGGGTTTTTATGGTGTTAGGTCTTATGTTTAAGTCTTTAATCCATCTGGAGTTAATTTTAGTGCAAGGTGTCAGGAAGGGGTCCAGTTTCTGCTTTCTGCACATTGCTAGCCAGTTTTCCCAACACCATTTATTAAACAGGGACTCATTTCCACATTGCTTGTTTTTGTCAGGTTTGTCAAAGATCGGATGGTTGTAGATGTGTTGTGTTGCCTCTGAGGTCTCTGTTCTGTTCCATTGGTCTATATCTCTATTTTGGTACAAGTACCATGCTGTTTTGATTACTGTAGCCTTATAGTATAGTTTGAAGTCTGGTAGTGTGATGCCTCCAGCTTTGTTCTTTTTGCTTAGAATTGACTTGGCTATGCGGGCTCTCTTTTGGTTACATATGAAGTTTAAGGTGGTTTTTTCCAGTTCTGTGAAGAAGGTCATTTGTAGGTTGATGGGGGATAGCATTGAATCTGCAAATTACTTTGGGCAGTATGGCCCTCTTCACGATATTGATTCTTCCTAACCATGAACATGGAATATTTCCCCATCTGTTTGTGTCCTCTCTTATTTCATTGAGCAGTGGTTTGTAGTTCTCCTTGAAGAGGTCCTTTACGTTCCTTGTTAGTTGTATTCCTAGGTATTTTATTCTCTTTGTAGCAGTTGTGAATGGCAGTTTGTTCTTGATTTGGCTCTCTTTAAATCTGTTATTGGTGTATAGGAATGCTTGTGATTTTTGCACATTGATTTTGTATACTGAGACATTGCTGAAGTTACTTATCAGTTTCAGGAGATTTTGGGCTGAGATGATGGGTTCTTCTAGATATACAATCATGTCATCTGCAAATAGAGACAATTTGACTTCCTCCTTTCCTATTTGAATACCTTTATTTCTTTTTCTTGCCTGATTCCTCTGGCTAGAACTTCCAGTACTATATTGAATAGGAGTGGTGAGAGAGGGCATCCTTGTCTAGTACCAGATTTCAAAGGGAATGCTTCCAGTTTTTGCCCATTCAGTATGATATTGGCTGTTGGTTTGTTGTAAATAGCTTTTATTATTTTGAGATACGTTCCGTCAATACCTAGTTTATTGAGGGTTTTTAACATAAAGGGCTGCTGAATTTTGTCAAAGGCCTTCTCTGTATCAATTGAGGTAATCATGTGGTTTTTCTCTTTTTTCTGTTTATGTGGTGAATTACGTTTATAGACTTGCGTATGTTGAACCAGTCTTGCATCCCCAGGATGAATCCTGCTTGATCATGGTGGATAAGCTTTTTGATATGCTGTTGCAATTGGTTTGCCAGTATTTTATTGAAGATTTTTGCACCTATGTTCATCCTGGATATTGGCCTGAAGTTTTCTTTTCTTGCTGAGTCTCTGCCAGGTTTTGATATCAGGATGATGTTGGTCTCATAAAATAATTTGGGAAGGATTCCCTCTTTTTGTTGTTTGGAATAGTTTCAGAAGGAATGGTACCAGCTCCTCTTTGTGTGTCTGGTAGAATTCGGCTGTGAACCCATCTGAACCTGGGCTTTTTTGGGCGGTAGGCTCTTAATTGCTGCCTCAACTTCAGACCTTGTTATTGATCTATTCAGGGTTTTGACTTCTTCCTGGTTTAGGCTTGGGAGGATGCAAGTGTCCAGGAATTTATCCATTTCTTCCAGGTTTACTAGTTTATGTGCATAGAGTTGTTTGTAATAATCTCTGATGATGGTTTGTATTTCTGTGAATTCTGTGGTGATATCTCCTTTACCGTTTTTTATTGCATCTATTTGATTATTCTCTCTTTTCTTTTTATTAAACTGGTTAGTGGTCTGTCTATTTTGTTGACCTTTTTGAAAAACCAGTTCCTGGATTTATTGATTTTTTGAAGGGTTTTTTGTGTCTCTATCTCCTTCAGTTCTGCTCTCATCTTAGTTTTTTCTTGTCTTCTGCTTGGTTTTGAGTTCTTTTGATCTTTCTCCTCTAGCTCTTTCAATTTTGACAATAGGGTGTCAATTTTAGATCTCTCCTTGCTTCTCATGTGGGCATTTATTGCTATATATTTTCCTCTAGAGACTTCTTTAAATGTGTCCCAGAGATTATGGTATGTTGTGTCTTCATTCTCGTTGGTTTCAAAGAACATCTTTACTTCTGCCTTCATTTCATTGTTTATCCAGTCAACATTCAAGAGCCAGTTGTTCAGTTTCCATGAAGCTGTGTAGTTCTGAGTTAGTTTCTGAATTCTGAGTTCTAACTTGATTGCACTGTGGTCTGAGAGACTGTTATGATTTCCATTCTTTTGCATTTGCTAAGCAGTGATTTACTTCCAATTATGTAGTCAATTTCAGAGTAGGTGTGATGTGGTGCTGAGAAGAATGTACATTCTGTGGATTTGGGGTGGAGAGTTCTGTAAATGTCTATTAGGTTTGCTTGATCCAGGTCTGAGTTCAAGTCCTGGATATCCTTGTTAATTTTCTGTCTTGTTGATCTGTCTAATATTGACAATGGGGTTTTAAACTCTCCCACTATTATTGTGTGGGAGTCTAAGTCTCTTTGTAAGTCATTAAGAACTTGCCTTATGTATCTGGGTGCTCCTGTATTGGGTGCATATATATTTAGGATCGTTAGCTCTTCTTGTTGCATTGATTCTTACCATTATGTAATGTCCTGCTTTATCTCTTTTGATCTTTGTTGGTTTAAAGTCTATTTTATCAGAGATGAGAATTGCAACTCCTGCTTTTTTTTTTGGTCTCCATTTGCTTGGTAAATCTTCCTCCATCCCTTTATTTTGAGCCTTTGTGTATCCTTGCATGTGAGATGGGTTTCCTGGATACAGTACAAATATGGGTTTTGGCTTTTTATCCAATTTGCCAGTCTGTGTCTTTTGACTGGGGCATTTAGCCCATTTACATTTAGGGTTAATGTTGTTATGTGTGAATTTGATCCTGCCATTTTGATGCTAGCTGGCTGTTTTGCCTGTTAGTTGATGCAGTTTCTTCATTGTGTTGATGCTATTTACCATTTGGTATGCTTTTGGAGTGGCTGGTACTGGTTGTTCCTTTCTATGTTTAGTGCCTCTTTCAGGAACTCTTGTAAAGCAGGCCTGGTGTTGACCAAATCTCTGAGTACTTGCTTGTTCACAAAGGATTTTATTTTTCCTTCACTTATGAAGCTTAGTTTGGCTGGATATGAAATTCTGGGTTGAAAGTTCTTTTCTTTAAGGATGTGAATATTGGCCCCCACTCTCTTCTGCTTGTAGGGTTTCTGCTGAGAGATCTGCTGTGAGTCTGATGGGCTTCCCTTTGTGTGTAACCCGACCTTTCTCTCTGGCTGCCCTTAGCATTTTCTCCTTCATTTCAACCCTGGTGAATCTGACGATTATGTGTCTTGGGGTTGCTCTTCTTGAGGAATGTATTTGTGGTGTTCTCTGTATTTCCTGGACTTGAATATTGGCCTGCCTTGCTAGGTTGGGGGAAGTTCTCCTGGATAATATTCTGAAGAGTATTTTCCAGGCTTGGATTCATTCTCTCCATCACATTCAGGTACACCTGTCAAACGTAGATTAGATCTTTTGACATAGTCCCATATTTCTTGGAGAGTTTTTTCATTCCTTTTTACCATTTTTTTCTCTACTCTTGCCTTCTCATTTTATTTCATTGAGTTGATCTTCGACCTCTGATATCCTTTCTTCTGCTTGGTCAATTCAGCTGTTGAAACTTGTGTATGCTTCACAAAGTTCTCTGTTGTGTTTTTCAGCTCCATCAATTCACTTATATTCCCCTCTAAATTGTTTATTCTCATTAGCATTTCGTCAAATCTCTTTTCAAGTTCTTAGTTTCTTTGCATTGGGTTAGAACATGTTCTTTTAGCTCACAGCAGTTTTCTTGTTACCCACCTTCTGACACCTGATTCTGTCAATTCATCACACTCATTCTCCATCCAGCCTTGTTCCCTTGCTGGTGAGAAGTTGTGATCCCTTGTAGGAGGAGAGGCGTTCTGGTTTCGGGTGTTTTCCTCCTTTTTGTGCTGGTTTCTTCCCATCTTTGTGGATTTATCCACCTGTCATCTTTGTAGTTGTTGACTTTCAGATTGGGTCTCTGAGTGGACATCCAGTTTCTTGATGATGAAGTTCTTTCTTTCTGTTTCTTAGTTTTGCTTCTAACAATCTGGCCCCTCTGCTGTAGGACTGCTGAGGTCCACTCCTGACCCTGCTTGCCTGGGGGATCACCTGCAGCGGCTGCAGAACAGTAAGGGTTGCTGCCAGTTTCTTCTTCTGCTATCTTTGTCCCAGAAGAATACCCACCAGATGTCAGTCTGAGCTCTACTTTATGAGGTGACTCGTTGGATATACGGGGGGTCAGGGAGCTGCTTGAGGAGACAGTCTGTCCTTTATAGGAGCTCAAGTGCTGAGCTGTGAGCTCCGTTGTTCCATTCAGAGTTGCTGGGCAGATACGTTTAAGTCTGCTGCAGCAGAACTCATAAACCCCTTTTTTTCCCAGGTGCTCTGTCCCGGGGGAGTTAGGGCTTTATTTATGAGCTTTCCATTGTGCTGCTGCCTTTTTTTAGGGCTGCCCTACCCAGCAAGGAGGCAGCCTAGTCACTGTCTGCCTGCAGAGGCTTTGCTGAGCTGCTGTGGGCTCTGCCCAGCTGCTGTGTGAACTTCCCTGCAGTCCTATTTATATGGATGTAGTTAAAACTGCCTCGGTAATGGCGGGCTGCCTCAGCAATGGCAAACTACCTCCATAGTGGTGGACTGCCTCGGTAATGGCGGACGCCCCTCCCCAACAGAGCTGGACCATCCTGGGTTCAGCTGTGCTTGCTGTGAATCTCTCAATCCAGAGCATTTCCGATTGCTGTTTTTTTGTGGGGGGGTGGGACCAGCCGAGCCTGATCACCTGGCTCCCTGCCTCAGAGTCTTTTTTTCAGTTGAACTGTCAACTGTCTCCCAGGTGTTCCAGTCGCCTGTTGAAAAGGTGCCGGGATCTGCATGATTTCCCTGGCGGCAACCCACTGTGCCGGCTGAAACAGAGACACTGAGATTTGTGGTGCTTTTTTGCCTGGGAATCTCCTGGCCTGGCTCCCTGTTTCAGTCCCCTTTTTAATCAGATGAATGGGCGACTCTAACTTCCCGGAGCTCCAATCACCAGCTAAAATGGCACCCGAACCCATGTATTTTGTACAGAGAATCGCTGCGCTGGGGCACCAGCAAAACAGCTGCACAGGCCAAAACATCCATGCCAGTCAAACCAGCCGCACTGGTGACTCATGGGGCTCCTCCGCCTGGGAATCTCCTGGTCTGTGGGCAATAAAAATCCGTCTGGAAATGCAGTGTCCACTCATCTTCTGGGCTTTCACTGGGAGCTGCAATCCCGAGCTGCTCCTAATCAGCCATCTTGGATCCCTCTCTCTTCTAGGGTTTTTATGGTGTTTGTTCTCTTGTTCAAATATTTTAGGAATAAAAAGGAAATAACAACATTGTCCCATGAAGGAAAATGAAGAGAATTTATCACAAGCATATGCATTCTTTTTTTTTTTTTTGTAAACCAAGCAAAAGTTTTATTAGGGAAGTATAAGTACACTCCAGGAGAGGAGTGGACTGACCCTGCTGGAAACACCCCCATGACATTCTGCATTGTGATCTTCTGTTGCCTCAGTTCTTTTTACCCCATTCTCACCAAAGTTTGGGGGATCTTCCCTTACTGTGCTTAATACACATGCATGGGAACCAGTGATCAATACGAATCCTATCTAATGGTGGCACTGCTTATTACCGCCAGCCCAGGAAGGTAGAGCAGTCAGTTTTGTACCCATTGTGCCTGCTCAGCTCTCAGGAATTCCCCTTTTGCCCTTTTCCTTCCTTATCAGGATCTAGTTAACAACATTCTGACAATTCAACCATGGAGTGAGTACTGGGCATCCTAAAACTTATTCCAGGGGATTCCTTCCAACATGGATACCTCCCCCCTCCTACCTGCTCATATCTGACTCTCTACTCTTACATTTCTACCTCAAGGAGCTGGGGCCCAGAAATCTTTTGGTAGATGCGGCAGAGGTCATTCTCTGTAGCTACTTCCTGCTGAAAGGGGCCTTCGAGGGTCTTTTGATGATTGTTGTTTTCTCTTGGAAGGTCTGACCCATGGTGTCCAGATGAGACATCTAGGGACTTGGTTGTCCTTTGACAAGTAGTTCTCCATTCTGCTATTTGAAGACAATGAGCTTGAGGTAGAAATCCTTAAGTCTTCTCTTGGATTCTACATTCTGTTGAGACCTAAACTGTCATTAAACCTTCCATTGCAAGGTGATTCTAGGACTGTCATCATAGTATATGTGGCCAGTAAAGATCTGATCTGCTCCTTCACTAAAAGTTCAATACTAAAATTTGCTAGAATTTCCTTCTGTGAAGATTGTGAAAGACAAATGTTGAGTGTTTATGCCCTGAACGCTATCTGCACAGAGCTCCATCTTTCTGTGAGCAACATCTCTGAGTTCTGTCTTGCTTAGAGGTCCATCTCCTCTGAGCTCAAGCTTGCTAGGAGCTCCAATCACTCTGAGCTCCATCTCGCTCTGAGCACCATCTTACTCTAAGCAACATCTTTTCCAAGCTCCATCTGTTACTAGCTCCAGCTTGCTTGGAGCTCATACTCTGAGCCCCATCTTGCTCTGAGCATGATCTACTTCGAGCTCCAATGGCTCAGAGCAATGTTCGGAGTGCCAATCACTCTGAGCTTAAGCTTTCTGTAAGCATCCTCTTCTCTGAGCTCCATCTTACACCAAGCAACATCTGCTGCAATAGAGCTCCTTCTTTCTCCAAGCTCTATCTACTCCAAATTCCTTCTTGCTCAGAGCTTCATCTGCTCCAAGCTCCATCTCGCTTGGAGCTCCAATCACTCCAAGAACTATCTTGCTCTGAGCACCATCTGCATAGACATTTACCTTACTTGGAGCTCCTAGTCAGAGATCCATCTACTCCAAGCTCCATCTTACCTGGAGTTCCAATCATTCTGAGCTCCATCTTGCTGGGAGATCCAATCACTTCAGGCTCCATTTTGCTCTAAGCACCATCTGGTCGGAGCTCATCTTACTCTGAGCTCCAATTGCTCAGAGCAATGTTCAGAGTATCAATCACTCCAAGCTCCCTCTTGCTCTGAGCAGCATCTGCTCAGAGCTCCATCTTATACCAGCAATAACTGCTACAAGCTCCATCTTACTTGGAGCTCCTCTTGCTCAGAGGTCTATCTTGGAGGTCTATCTGATCCAAGCTCCATCTGGTTCAGAGCTCCAATCATTCCAAGCTCCATCTTGCTCTGAGCACCATCTGTTTGAAGCTACATTTCCTCCAAGTTCCATCTTGCTTAGAGCTCCCACTACTCTGAGCTCCATTTTGCTCTTAGCACCATCTGCTTCAAGCTCCATCTTGCTCTGAGGATGCTCTGCTCAGAGCTCCATCTGCTCAGAGCTCCAACTTCTCCTAGCTCCATCTTGCTGAGGTCTCCAATCACTTCCAGCTCCATTCTGCTCTGAGCACCATCTGCTCAAAGCACCATTTTACTGTGAGCAGTATGTTCTCTGAGCTCCCTCTTGCTCTGAGCACCATTTGCTCTGAGCTCCATCTGAAACCAAGCACCATTTGCTCCAAGCTCCATCTTGCCCAGAAATCCATCTGCTCCAAGCTCCATTTTGCTGAGAGCACCAATCACTTCCAGCTTCGTTTTGCTATGAGCACCATCTGCTCAAGCTCCATCTTACTACGAGCAACATGTTTTCTCAGCTAAATGTTGCTCAGAGCTGCATTTGCTCCAAGCCCCATTGTACTCGAAGCTCCAATCACTAAGAGTTCCATCTTGCTCCAAGCATCATCTGCTCTGAGCTCCATCTTAACTGAGCAACATCTGTTCCAAGTTCCATTTTGGTCATTGCTCCTTTTGTTCAGAGCTCTATCTGCTCTGAAGTCCATCTTCTCTGAGTTCCATCTTACTTGGACCTGTAATCACTCTGAGCTCCATCTTGCTCTGAGCACCATCTGCTCTGAGCTCCATCTAAAACCAAGCAACATCTGCTCCAAGCTCCATCTTGCTTAGAGCTCCTTCTTGCTCAGCAATCCATCTTGCTCGGAGTTCCAATTGCTCAGAGCAGTGTTTACAGTTCCAATCACTTCAAGCTCCATCTTGCTTCGAGCTCCATCTTACACCAAGCAACATCTGCTAGAAGCTCCATCTCACTTGGAGGTACTTCATCTTGCTCAGAGCTCCAGTCACTCTGAGTTCTATTTTGCTTTAAGCATCATCTGCACAGAGCATTATCTTTCTCAGAGTTCTAATCATTCTTAGGTCCATCTTACTCTGAGCACCATCTTCTTAGAGTTCCAGCTTGCTCTGAGTACCATCTGCTTAGAGCTCCAGCTTGCTCTGAGTACCACCTGCTTGGAACTCCATCTTACTGGGAGCAAAATCTGCTAGCTCCTTCTGTTCTGGGCTCCAACCACTCAGCTCCATCTTGCTCTGAGCACCAAAGCATACCTATTCTTAATGAGTGGGTAAAGGAAGTTCTTTCAATAGAAAGAAAATGAATACAAAAGAGAGCGTGAGACTTCAGAAAGGAAGAAGAAAACCAAAAGAGAAAAGAAATAGGATTAAATATAATAGAATATTCTTCCCATGAGCTTTTTAGATCATATTTGATAGGTGAAGCAGAATTTTTAACATCATCTAATGCAGCACTCAATGTATGTGGAGGAAATTTTTAAGAAAAATTTTTTTAAATGGGCGGAGGATAAAAAAAACTAAATAAAAATAAGGTAATACAAACTTTGATACCAGTATACTGTGATATGTTACATGTGCATTGATACAATTTCCGTGAGTCCCCCAAATTTCATGTTTTGGAAACTTAGATCCCAGATTCATATGTTGATGATATTGGAGATAGGGCCTTTGGGAGATCATTAGGATCAGGTTAAAATATCTGAGTGAGATCCTTATGGTGGGACTGGTGACTATAAGAAGATAAAAAGATAGTTCCAGCACTTTGAGAGGCCAAGGAGGGTGGATGACCTGAGGTCAGGTGTTCAGGTCTGGCCAACATGGCGAAACCCTATCTCTACTAAAAATACAAAAATTAGCCATATGTAGTGTCACACACCTAATAGCTACTCAGAAGGCTGAGGCACAAGAATCGCTTGAACTTGGAAGGCAGAGGCTGCAGTGAATTGAGATCACACCACTGCACTCCAGCCTGGGTAACAGAGTGAGACTCTGTTTCACAAAAAAAAAAAAAGAAGAGAAAAAGAGACCCAAGCTGACACACTCATGCTCTCTCACTGTATGATGCTCTCTACCACATTATAAAGCAGCAAGAAGGCCCTCACCAGATGACAGCCCCACACCCTTGGACTTTTCAGCTTCCAAAACCAGGAGCCAAATAAACTTCTGTTCTTTACAAATTATCCATACTCTAATATTCTGTTATAGCGACAGAAAACAAAGACATGTACATTGCAACACCTAGAGCAACCACTAAGAATACTACACATAGCGATATACTCAAAAACAATATAATTAAATCAAGATGGATGCCTAAAAATGTTCAGATAATTCACAGGAATACAAGAAAGGAGAAATAAGAGAATAACAAACAGAAGGAAAGTAAATATTTGTACCGTAACCTAAAACTACAAACAAGCTAAATGTCCTTCAGTGGGTTGAATGGTGAACAAACCATGGTACATCCATACCATGGCGCTATTCATTAATAAAGAGGAAACAAACTATTGATATAAGCAGTGGCTTGGATGGTCTCAAGGGAATTATGCTAAGTGAGAAAAGCATATCTCAAAAGTTACATATTGTATGATTTGATTCCATTTATATAGGTTTTTGTTGTTGGTGTTTTGAGACAGAGTCTCGCTGTGTCACCCAGGTTAGAGTGCCGTGGTGTAATCTTGGCTCACTGCAACCTCCACATCCTGCATTCAAGCGATTCTCCTGCCTCAGCCTCCTGAGTAGCTGAGATTACATTCATGAGTCACCATGTTCGGCTAATTTATTTATATTTATCGTACAGATGGGGTTTCACCATGATTGCCAGGCTGGTCTTGAACTGCTGACCTCAGGTGATCTGCCCACATTGGCTTCCCAAAGTTCCATTACAAGCGTGCACCACGATGCCTGGCCTCCACTTATACAGATGTTGAGATAATAAAATTACAGAAATAGAGTATAGCTGGTGGTTGCCAGAGGTTAAAAAGAGGGGATGGTGTTAGATGGGAAGAGGGAAGGGGTATATGGAAGACAGTGAGAGGGAGGTGGGAATGGTTATAAAAGGGCAAGGAGAAGCATCCTTGTGGTGATGGAATTCTTCTGTATCTCGACTATGGTGATGGATACACAAACCTATGCATGCAATACAATTGCACAGAACTAAATTCACATAAATGAGTGCATGGAAAACTGCACTATTAAATAATAGATAATGGAGTGTTAAATTCCTGGTTCTGGTATTATATTACACTATAATTATGCAAGCTGTTACCATTTGAAAAACTTGGCAAAGGTTATACAGGATCTCTTGTGTATTACTTCTTATAACTACATATATCTGCAAATTTCTCAAAACAAATAATTTTAATAATTGGCTATTGCAGGACACCTTGTAAAGGCCCAATGACAATATGATTTTTCCCCTCTCAGGAAAAGGATAGGAAGGAACTGTGGTCATCGTAACTATTCTCCAGCAAATCTCACCAAGGCCTCTGCACGTTTCTTAAAAAGAAAAATTACATTTTATTGCCACAAATAAACATAAAATGCTTTTAGAGTTTCTGTATAAACTCATTCTTCATAAATTGTTGCAGGTTACTCCTTAAAGTTTTTGCTAAAAAACAAAAAGAAAGCTACCCATTGGACCCACCTCAAGGTGGTTAGGTAAAACTTACCCTCTTTTTAGAAGATTCTAGATTGTAAAAAAAAAATCCCGTTTTCCTCCTAAAAATTAAGAAGTCAGAGACTGGCTCAGTAACATGGAAAAAAAAATCTTCATGTCTCAATCAGACTCATGAAACTACAAATAGGGGGAAACCATCATGATAATATATTAATGTTGTGTACCATTGTTTTGAGTACAGATTAACAGGCAGTAGAAAACACTTTAGTTTCTTTATTATTATACTTTAACTTCTGTGGTACATGTTCAGAATGTGCTGGTTTGTTAACATAGGTATACACGTGCCATGGTGGTTTGCTGCATCCATCACCCTGTTATCTACATTAGTTATTTCTTCTAATGCTATCCCTCCTCTATCCCCCCACCCCCTACTATCCCTCCCCTTGTCCCCCAACCCCCAAAAAGCCCTGGTGTGTGATGTTCCCCTCCCTGTGTCCATGTGTTTTCATTGTTCAGCTCCCACTTATGAGTAACAATATGCGGTGCTTGGTTTTTGTTCCTGTGATAGTTTGCTGAACGTAACGGTTTCCAGCTTCATCCATGTCCCTGCAAAAGACATGAACTCATCTTTTTTGGATGAGACTTATAATATGGTACATGAAATGATGGTTTAGTCAGAAATCAGAATATTTTTATATCTCCAGACAAAATGAACAACAGGTGTTATTCTAAGCCAATGTAATCTGTTTATAAAAAATAGCATACAAGAGATAATCTTTCAGTAGGACATCTGGGTGGTAGGAGATAGCAGACTTTTTGCTCTGAGGATAAAAATTTTATGTTTTAGTTTTCACTCTGAAATAGATTCTAGAACTGTGACCTGAGGCTAAGAGTAAAGAGGCAAGATTATTATGTATAAATTACAATATATATAATGAATACATTGTGCAAGTGGATTGATAGATGCATATATTTAACACAATGAGACTAATGGTAAACAGATCAAACCCACTTTATTTCTTTGCGGTTTTCCAGTCACTTATATACAATTACAATAAAGCAAATCATTCACTATATTTTTGTTAAATCATCACAAAATATATACCAAAACTCCTATTTATATGTTTAAAAACTAGTTTAAGTTTACTGGAAAATACTATCTCAATAGCAGTATAGCTAACTTATGTAACCATATTTATGTTAATTGGAGAGAATATATTTCAGCTTCAGGATACTATAATCATTTTGTCTAGCCCTAATAAACATTTAATAAATATTGATGCTGGGGATAAAAATATTGAGAATATAGTATTAACTTTGGCTTCACAGAGTAAAAATTGTTATTCAGTCACATAGGAGATTCTTGCATTTTCTTAGTCAATCCTCAAACTACCGGAGACATAAGCATTATTACTCAGTTATAAACAGAAACCAAGATTCAGGTATACTAAGCAATTTGTGAGTATTCATGATAGAACATGGCAGGTTTGATTGCAACTCTGTTTGATTGCAACTCTGTTTTATTGCAAAGTGCTTGCTCTTTCCACTTCATCATAATGTATTTCTGGCAAGAACCATGAGAATCAAAAGTATGACCTGAAAAACTACTACGGAATTATTTTTAAGTGATTTGCATAGACTTTGTTTTAGACATTGCTAAACTTTTCCCAGAAAGTTGTACTCAGTTGTTCAAAGGCTAAGACAACGTTGTCATCTTCATTTTCACATAGCTCACGCAAGGAAACACTGCAAATGAGGGAAAAATTAAAAGACCCATTTTAGTGAGATTGAATATTATAAGAAAGGCTTTCCTTGGGTAGGCAGAAGTAAGTAAATCCCATTAGATGATGAAATTATGTTAGCAAAATATGAGGAATAATGATAAAAAATATATTTCTCCTAAAAAAGTGTAAAAATTTTTTAAAAGATAACAAAAAAAACCCCATGCAGTTTTTCTCCATGACTAACACCAAGAGAGTCTCAGAGGCCATCAAATTCCACATAACTTGATCCCTTCTTCCTTCAATAGTGCAACAACACAAATTCCTTTTCTTTTCTCTATGTATCTCTTGTGGAATCATTTTGTGTTATGATACTGTGTCCCCCTGTATACTGAAACCCACTGGCAGCTACATCTATGATGAGGCAAATATTCCGTTCTTTACCTAAATGTGTAAAAAGATAAGGAAAACAAGATATGGTAAGCAGAATAATGGCCCTCCAAAGATGTGCACATCATATTCCCCAGAAACTGATGAATAGGTTAAGTTACACGGCAAAGGGGAATGAATTATGAAATTAAATGAATTAAAGTTGCTAATCAGCTGACTTTTAGATGGGAAAATAATCCTGGATTATATGGGCAGGTTCAGTGTAATCTCAAAAGTCCCTGTAAGTGGAAGGGTGAGGCAGGAGAGAGCCAGAATGATGCAGTGAGTCTACCAAACATTGCTGGCTTTGGAGATGAAAGGGAGCCACAAGCCAAGGAATGCTGGCAGCCTCTAAAAGCTGGAAAAGGCAGTAAAAGCAGATTGTCCCTTAAGAGTCTCTATAAAGAAATGCAGCCCTGCTGACAACTGGATTGAGCCCATTAAGACATATTTTGGACTTCTGACCTCCAGAACTGTAAAATAATAAATCTGTGTTGGTTTAAACAACTATGTTTGTGGTAATTTGTTGCAGCAGCATTAAGAAACTAATGTACAGGTAACAAAAAAGGAGAGAACAAATCCAAAAAGAACAGTACAGCTTGGCTGATCAAGAGCTGAAAACTATCATGATCTGACATCTTATCAGCCTTTTATTATTTGCACCTACCTTGTTTCCACTAGAGTTCCAGGTTTTTTCTAGTGTCGTCACTAACCTACCACAAAAATTGATCAGATCTGTCTGAGTTACACCAAATTTCCTTCTGAGTTATTACAATTTTGACTACTGAACACTTCCTCCTGATTGGTATCTCCCAGATATAATGTGAGGGGTATAAATTCTAATTCACGAGTTTTTATTCTCATCCTCAAATGTCATGCTCACCCTTGTTTCCCATGCATCCTTAACAAAAATAGAAACTTTGGTCATCTTTACCAACTGCATAAATTTTTTTTTACCAATTTCTTGAATTTTACCTCATAAATATTTTTCTGATCACACTTCTGCATATTTCAATTCCCTTAATTCAGATTTTCACTCATTTTCACCTGCATGACTGTTGCAGTCTTTGCACCTACACATTTCTGCTGCATATACAGTCCACATGCTCAGGCCACCCTCATGCTTATGCACTCTCCACACATTGCTCAGAAGATGAAGGCCAAACTTCTTAATGTTAATGTATAGTCTTTCCTGATATAGATCCAAATTCCATTTAAAGTATCTTACAACAACCTGGCATCTTCCCCCATCTCTGTCAAATCCCCATATTCTCCATGTCAGTGTAGTGAGCTTAGAGTCTTTCCCTGACACATCAGGCCCTTTCTCATTGCTGTACTTTGAAAAATACTGTTTCTTCTTCCCCATAATTAAGGGCTTAGTCAAAAAATTCCTTCATGTGAGACTCTTTCTTTGAATGCAAGTAGAATTAGCCATTCCTTTATCTGCCATCATAGCCGTGGCCGTGTTTGGAAGGTCTGTAAGTCAGCTTCTTTCACTACACTGTAAGAGTTTTTTTAAACAGGTATATCAATTAAATGATCCTTTGGCCAGGCATGGTGGCTCACACCTGGAATCCTAGCACTTTAGGAGGCCGAGGCAGGCGCATTGCCTGAGTTCAGGAATTTCGAGACAAGCCTAGGCAATAGGGTGAAACCCCATCTCTACTAAAAATAGAAAAAATTATCCAGGTGTGGTGACGGGACGCCTGTAGCCCCAGCTACTCTGGAGGCTGAGGCAGGAGAACCACTTGAACCAAGGAGGCAGAAGCTGCAATGAGCCAAGATGGCGCCACGGCACTCCAGCCTGGGTGACAGAGCAAGACTCCATCTCAAAAAAAAAAGTTGTTTTTTGATGATCCTTTATAGCTCACATGCTTAGAAGTGTGTCTCTTACCAATAACGCTTCAATACTTCTTAGATGATGCATACATGAGTGATTTCCTTGGCCAAGTCTTAGAAACAGTTTCCAAGTCTGTGGAGTTTCTTAGGCTGCTCTGGAGATTATAACTTCAGTAACTACAAGCCACTCAAGGAATACCCTATCTAGAGATAATACAAGTGGACAAACAGTTTCCTTCTGCTCCCAAAAGTTTTACCCTCTGTATGAAAAGTCCAAACAGGCCTAATTCTGCTCAGATCCAAGATATGAAACAAGACTTGATTAGCAAAAACCTAATAATGGAGAGATGTGTGTCAAAGTAAATATATAAAAAGTGACAGGACAAAGCAACACCCATAAACTATTGAGATGCATGCAGATTGAAGGCTTCGGAAAGATGGACATTTAACTAAGGAACATTACATGGTCAATGAAGCCTAAGAATGGGGTACCCAAATAAAGTTTGGTATTGCTTGGAACTCCACTTAAAGATGAAAATAGGAGGCCAATATGAGAGATTAGAGTCAGATGGAGCCTGGAGAAAGGAAGAAAGTCAAAGTATGTAACAATGTAAACTGGTGGAACCCTAAGGAGCCCTCTGAAATATCATGTCCTTGACACACATTGCTTGTGGCAATTGAGAATACAAGGATCTGGGAGTCAGTGAAGTATTCAAAACTATTGCTTCCTGTCAGCACATGATGCCTGGGCCTGAGACTCTAGTCTGGATGAAACTTCATCTCAAATAGACATTGGAATTAATTCTATTATAGAAATAATGCAACAGGTGTTGAGGAGACATTCTGCAGAGTCTTTGGGGAGCTGAACTGCATCGCATATAAGAAGCTTAAAGGCACTTTCACGTACATGGCTTATAGTAAGGGTTCAACATTTTTCCAATTATAAATAAATTATTAAAAACTCTAAAATCAATGTTTAAATATACAACACACCTGATAGTTTTAAGGGTGAGTGCAAAATCCTTCAACAAATAATAAGCATCTCCTTCATTCATCCTAAACAAAACAACATTTTGAAAATTAATAACTCAAAACATTAAAGAACATCTTATTTTATATTTAAATGTTGGATTTATTAATGATAGGCTACTTTGTCTGTCAAGATCTGTTTCCCAGAATCATTTCTGCCACAGACTCCCAGATATTGATTTAATCTATGGCAATGGTGATTACGAATTCAAGGAATGAAATGTCACAGCCATAGATAATAATAAAAATAGGAGGCTGGACATCTCAGGAGATAACCAAAATAGAAAAGTAAAACTCAGGAGGGAAAATTGGAACTAGAGACTCAAAAGAAACAGATGTATTATTTACTAATGTCACAGCTGCTTTATTCACAATGAGTCACTTTTTTCAAAACAGTGCTCAACATCTTTGAAGACTGTCAGAATTTCTTAACACCTTAATTCAGTAAGGATTGCTCAAAATTTTATGTAAAAAATAAATTAGTGGCCAGGTGCGTGACTCATGCCTAGAATCCTAGCACTTTGGGAGGCCGAGGCTGGCAGATCATGAGGTCAAAAGATTGAGACCATCCTGGCCAACATGGTGAAACTCCGACCTTACTAAAAATACAAAAATTAGCCAGGTGTGGTGGTGTGCACCTGTAGTCCCAGTTAGTCCCAGCTACTTGGGAGGCTGAGGCAGGAGAATCACTTGAACGTGGGAGGCAGAGGATACAGTGAGCCAAGATCGCACCACTGCACTTCAGCCTGGTGACAGAGAGAGACTCCGTCTCAAAAAAATAAATAGATAAATAAATAGGTTTCCTGCTTTGGTGTGACAGATTCCCCCACCCCACAACTGTGTGTCCAAGACAATTTCTTCATCCTAGGTAAATCCAAGAGTGTTTACTCCCAGTTACTATTTTTGAAAATGTTTTTCCTGCCACAGAACTAAACCAATTGTCATGTACTCAGTCCTATATCTACTCTTCTCAAATGTTGGAGAACAAGGCATTATTTGTTATTATTTATTCAGTTTTAAAATTTATATTAATGAATAAATAGGATAGTAATAAATAAAAATATATCTATGAGCATATGCAGATATTTATATCTTTAGAGTACAGCATTATGTCATGTGAGCCAGCCTAAGTGCCAAGATTTTGTTGGAAAACCACAAGCAAAAATAATACTGAATTTATTATTCTCTCCTGCCATTAGTCTCCAAAACAAAATCTAGTATATTTAGCATGATTTAAACTATACTTGAAACTGTAATGAGGATTCTTCCTTAAAATTCATTAAATTTATTCATTAGGGATGGAGATGGGGGGACAGAGAGACATAGAGAGAGAGGACATACCTGTTATCCTGGACTAATCCTAGCAAGGAGCCATGTTTGTAGAAATCCAGGGCATAGGCATTAAGTGGCATTTTCCTTCCTCGGTTATCAAATCTTTGTGACAACAGCACTGGAGCCTGAGAGCGATTGACACCGATTGTGCCTAGAGTAACCTGAGAAAATATGATTCTTCTTCATGTATTATTCATGTATAAAGAAGGTTTATAATTTCTTATGTGGTGCTTTGTAGTTACATCCTTTAGTCACCATTTTTAAAAGCCATTCTTTGCTGTGAAGGAAGAGGGTGTCTTACCCACACATTGTGGTAGCACCATCCTAAGCAGACCTGGAGAGAGGCTCAGCTGCACCCCATGAAGATTATTGCCTCCACAAAATGCTGATAACACTTTCAACCAACCACCCACTAGAGTATAGACACACTCACTAGGAAAAAAAACCTAATACTATTTTATTCTCCTTATTGGTGGTGGAAATTTACTTGTAAACAGAGTATCAATCAGCTAGAGGCTTATACATCACAAGAAAATAATTCAACTGAACTCTAACAATCTTTGAAACCCAATTACCTAAATTAAAAAAAAAAAAAGAGGAAGAAGGAGGAGGGACAAAAAGAAGGAAAGTGAAAACAAAAAGGCAAACAGTTTTTCCATGTCTGTTCTTTTTTTTTGCAAACTATACTGTACAGGATCAACAGAACTCTAGCATACTGTTAATATGAGTGTAAATTGGCACAACTACTTTTTAAATGAGTTGGTAGTCATTTGAAAAGTTTAATATTTGAATATTCTTATTCCTATCTGACTCAGAAAATTATTTTAACTCAGAAAATCAATACCTAAGAGAAACTATTGCGTATATGCACCAGACATCCATAGCAACCCTTTGTGTGATAGCAAAGACCAGAAAGAAACACAACTATTCAAAACAGAAGAATAGATCAAAAGGCTCTGATAGTCACACTATAAAGTATTATTGAGTAGTAAAAGTAGAGGAGAGTTTGATGTTATAATAGGGATAAACTTTAAGGCATAGCGTTGAATGTAAACAAAAGCAACTTCCAGGAGACTGAAGTAACTATTACTTCACTTTTCATAAAATTCAAGCAAACAAATATAAAATGGGATTTTCTAATATGTAGTTTTTAAAAAGGAAAATGAAAAACACAAAGTTTATAAAGGTTGATGGCCTGGGGGAAGAGGGAGACAAGAAAATTAAATGTGGGAGGAGCACACGTATCCTTAGTACATAGTGTCCATTTAGTTTGAAGCTTTATAGCTTATCTATGTGCTATAAAAGTATATATTTGTAAGTACATTTAACATTATATTAAAATATAATAATAAAAGCAAAACAATTTTAAGAGGTTATAACTTATTTTAGTAAAGTAAATTTGTATAAAGTGAGTTAGGTAAGGTAAATTAAGTGAGGGAATATGAAAAAAAAATGTGAGTTCAACAGAAAAATAACTGCAAATTTATTTTTCCTGACTTGTTTTTAACTTAATGACCATAGGTATAAAAACACTTTCTTATTGATACTCCATTTTATGCAATTAAAAGAATGACTCATTGGTTTCAGCATACCAACATTTATTTGAAACTAAAAACTATATCATTAGAAAGTATTTAAATTTAGGATAAAAATGTATGTGCTTATTTAAAAGTCACAAGGTGTATATCATTTTCAAAATCACTTTAAGTGATAGAGGACTATGATTTTGGAATAAAATAGAGTTGAGACACCAATATCAATACATAATATCAAATGTAATAAAACATTTTTTCTCAAATTTTGTATTAAATATAAATTAAATTTCAACAAGTTTCAACATTCATATGAATTATACAGGATCTTCCAGATGTGTCTAGTTCTTTGCATTCCATTTTAGGCATCAAGGATGCAGAATATAAGTAGTATTCACAGCATTTATAGCAGTTCTGAGAAAGCTTAAAGACAGTTTCATGTGCTACTTCCATAGCAAACCTGTGTCAATATTAGTAGAGTCTTCAGAGATGGAAGAAAGTAGTGCTGCCTGGAAACTCCTGAGTAGTGTCCTCAGGCCAGTTCTGAGAAACTGAAATCATACTGGCTTCAAGAGCACCAATATTTGTTAATACGCCCAGATTTTTTTTTTTTTCCTTTTTAATCAGGGAAATTTGAAGTTCTTTCTAAGCTTCCTAGCAATATAAATCAATTCTTTCTTAAACACCTTTTATTAATAAAACCCATTCTTCACTTACATGGTTTGGAGTTTCCAGGTGAAGCAAATCACCATCAAAGTTCCCAGACAGACAAACAAATGGTGAAATTGCTACTCTTCCTTCCTTGCAGCTCATCAAATGAGATACGAGTTGGGAGTCTTCACACTCTTTACCTGTGAATTCTGACCATAAGAGTTAGGAATAGATTAGTTTTGAACTCAGCCAAATTGTCAAACCTCAGATACTTTCTCTAGACCATGTTACAAGGGGAGCCATTCAGCTTCATGTAATGAAGACTGAAATGTTTTGTAAGTTATATCACATAAGGTGAGTAGCACAGCTTGGCACAGAATACATTAAATGCAAGTTGGCTATTAATGTTCAGATCACTATTATAAAAATTTGTATTACATTTTAGTTGCTTTAATCAATAAGAAATGAAAGACTAAATTTAAATTGTACTCTTATCAGAGAATTATAGTTATTACCTTTGTACTTTTTCTTACTGAACTCAGATTTGGCTTCAGAATCTTTCTTGAAACTATGCAGCCACTATTAGTAAGTTTGGAAGTAGTGCATGAGAATAAATATATTTTTCAATTATATTCTTATAAATGTAAAATAGATCAGACATTCATACTGGCCTCTAATTTGTAATTGAGGCAAAATATTCACAGACTCCAATCTCACCCCATCTGTGATGTTCACTATTTCATGTCGATTTTCCCTTAGAAGGCTTCCATCTATTAGCTCATGAGAAGAAGAGCAAATGCTAAGAGTGTTAACCATGTGATAAGCATTATTTAAAAATCTTCATATATAGTAAATTGATCATTTAACACTCATCAAACTAGGCAGATAATGTATTCCCTTTCTCATATGTCTGTTCAGAAAACTAAGGCATGAGTGTGGAGTCTCTCACTCAAGATCTCACAGCTAATAAATCACAGAGCCAGAGTTTGGACCCAGGAAAGATGCTCAGAGTCCATGTTTATGAACACTAAGCATAGTTCCTCTCAAGACAGAGTAACAGAATTAGTCACTAGTTTCTGTTCATCTCACAGATGACTTACTGTATTTTCCAGGCTTGACCCTGAAGCAACACTTAACAAGATGGTTATAAATGGCCCTACTTAGTTTCCATCTCTTTTGCCCTTTTAATGTCTAAAAAGCACAATTTTTTTTCTTTAGAAAGCAAAAGGAATCCCGTTACTTGAAGGCAGGATAACCTTTATGAAGTTCTACTCTTCTTCCAGAATAAATTACGCTTAGGCAAGATTATTTATTCTTCAAATTTTTCCACAATGGTGGTAAAATATACTTACTAATTTTTGACAATGGGAGTTGATACTCCTGATTCATATCAGCCAGTTTGGAAACAATTTGTAGGAAAGTGGAAAAGTCTTCCATAATTTTCTTGTTATACTCATCTAAAGCATCACTGAAATCCTCAGGGAGATCATCAAGGAACACCTAGAAGCCAAACAATTTTCAGAGAAATCTATTTACTTTCCTTTAAAACTGAATCTTTGGAAGAAAAAAGGTAAAGAACACAGCAATATAATTCTATAGTTATCTATTAACATTTATTCAATAATGTCATTGTTTCATTTTTCACTGGTGAAATTCAGGTAAATTCATCTTCTGTTCCTATTTGCGATTATGAAAACAAATACCTTACTCTTTACCCTTAAAAATGTATTTTAACATACTCAATCAAAACCACTTTTAAATAGAAGCATGCCCTCAAATAGCATTAGACTTATAAATATTTCAAAGACTGTGGTGACACATTTGAATAACAAGCAATGAGACAAAGTACATTTGCATGCCTCGAATAAATCTCACTTTGTTGTGAGGGTTTTTAAAACTCTCACTGGATTCATTTTGCTAATAATTTGTTAATTATTTTTTTCACTCATATTCATGAAAGAGAAGTATCTTAATATCAAAACCAGGAAATGACGTAACAACAACAACAAAAAAAAAGAAAACTACAGACCAATATCTCTGAGGAACGTAAATGCAAAAATCCTCAACAAAATATTAGCTAACAGAATCCAACAGCATATCAGAAAGATAATCCATCATGATCAAGTGGGTTTCATACTAGGGATGCAGGGATGGTTTAACATATGCAAGTCAATAAATGTGATACACCACATAAACAGAATTAAAAATCATATGATCATCTAAACAGATGCAGAGAAAGCATTTGACAAAATTCAGCTTCTCTTTATGATTAAAACCCTCAACAAAATTGACATAGAAGGGACATACTTTAAGGTAATAAAAGTCATCTATAACAAACTCACAGCCAACATAGAGGGAAAAGTTGAAAACATTCCCAGGGGGGAAATGCTTTCAAAAGCATTTTGAAAAAGACTCATTCAAAAAGCTTCTAGAACTGATCGATGAATTCAGTTAAGTTTAGGATACAATATTAATGTACACAAATCAGTAGCTCTGCCATATACCAACAGTGACCAAGCTGAGAATCAAATCAAGAACTCAACCTCTTTTACAATAGCTGCAAAAAAAAAAAAAAAAAAAAAAAACTTAGAAATATACCTAACCAGGAGGTGAAAGACCTCTACAAGGAAAACTACAAAACACTGCTGAAAGGAATAACAGACATCACAAACAAATTGAAAAATGCTCATGTATGGGTAAAATCAATATTGTGAAAATGACAATACTGCCAAAAGCAATCTACAAATTCAATACAATTCCCATCAAATTACCACGATCATTCTTAATAGAACTAGCAAACACAATCCTAAAATTCATATGGAACCAAAAAAAAAAAAAGCCCACATAGCCAAAGCAAAACTAGAAAAAAGAACAAATCTGGAGACATCACATTACCTGACTTCAAACTATACTATACCATTATAGTCCCCAAACCACAAGGTACTGGCATAAAAATAGACACATGGACCAATGGAACAGAATAAAAAACACAGAAATAAAGACAAACACAGTCAACTAATCTTTGACAAAGCAAATGAAAACATAAAGCAGGGAAAGGGCATCCTATTCAACAAATGGTGCTGGGATAGTTGGGCAAGCCACATGTAGCCAAATGAAACTGAATTCTTATCTCTCACCTTATACAAAAATCAATACAAGATGGATCAAAGATTTAAATCTAAGACCCGAAAGCATAAAAATCCTAGAAGATAACATTGGAAAAACTCTTCTAGACATTGGCTTAGACAAAGGCTTCATGACCAAGAACCCAAAAGAAAATGCAACCAAAACAAAGATAAATAGATGGGACTTAATTAAATTAAAAACTGTCTGCACAACAAAAGAAATAATCAGCACAGTAAACAACCCACAGAGTGGGAGAAAATCTTAGCAAACTACACATCCAACAAAAGACTAAATATATAGATTCTATAAGGAACTCAAACAAATCAGCAACAAAAAAACAATCCCAACGAAAAGTGAGCTAAGGACATGAATAGACAATTCTCAAAAGAAAATATACAAATGGCCAACAAACATATGAAAAAATGCTCAAAATGACTACTTATCAGGGAAATGCAAATCAAAACCACAATGCAATGCCACCTTACTTCTGCAAGAATGGCCATAATCAAAAAATCAAAAAATAATAGACATTAGCATGGATGTGGTGAAAAGGGAATGCTTTTACACTGCTGGTGGAAATGTAAAGTGGTAAAACCACCATGGAAAACAGTGTGGAAACTTTGTTAAGACAGCCTTGCAGTATGGCCAGCTGTGAGGAGAAAGCAGCTGTTTGTGTTAGGACATAGCCCTCTGTCCCCCAAGCACAGGGTCTCTGGCCCGGTCTGACTCTGAAACCTTGGTGCTCAGTCCTTGGCTACAGTACTCAGTCCCATGTAACCCAGTGGCTCCTGCATTAACCCAGAAATACCTCCCTTGTATCTGTGCACTTAGCTGGGAACTTACTTACTGTAATGACCTGAATAAAGTGTTTATAAACATGTAAAAAAAAAAAAACTAAAAGTAGATCTACCTTAACAAACTAAAAGTAGATCTACTATTTGATCCAGCAATCCCACTACTAGGTACCTACCCAGAGGAAAATAAGTCTTTATACAAAAAAGATACTTGCACAGGCATGTTTATGGCAGCACAATTTGCAACTGCAAAAATGTGGAGCCAGCCTAATTGCCCATCAATCAATGAGTGGATAAAGAAAATGTCTTACATATGTATTATGGAATACTACTCAGACATAAATAGAAATGAAATAATGGCATTCACAGCAACCTAGATGGAGTTGGAGACCATTATTCTCAGTGAGTGGTAACTCAGGAATGGAAAACCAAACATTGTACGTTCTCACTTATACATGAGAGGTAAGCTCTGAGGACACAGAGGCATAAAATGATACAATGGACTTTCGGGGACTCATGGGAAAAGGTGTGAGGGATAAAAGACTACACACTGGGTTCAGTGTACACTGCTTGGATGATGGGTGCACCAAAATCTCAGAAATCACCACTAAAGAACTTAGATGTGTAACCAAACCAATTTTATCAAAATTGATAAAATCCTTTCATCAATTTTACCTCTCCTCCTATTTTCTTGACTGTATTAATCACACTTAAAGTCCTTAAATGTTAACACTAACATCTGGATCATTTATGGAGCTACAATTATCAACCTCTTTTCTTCCTGCTTATTGGCCATGTGTTCATGCTTACTGCCTCCCAAAAAACTATTGAAATTTTTAAAAATCCCCCCCCCAAAAAATTCATATGTGGTCATCTGAAAAAGTATCTTTGATATAAGTATAAAAAAGCAAATAGTATGTTTAATATGATTCTAGTTATGTATATCCAAGAGTTTATATATGTGTATATCTGATGAATGTGTGTATTTGCATATGAAATATCTGAATCAACAACAAAATATTGCTCCATTATCCATTAGCTTCCATTATTTTGATTAAAAAGACATCTATCATTCTCATTACTCCTTCTTAGAAGGAAATGTGTCACTTTATTTCTGTCCTAAGTGATTTATGATTTTCTTTTTGTGTTTTAAGCAGTTTTAGCTTAATGCTTTTCTATATTTATTCTTCCTGAAGTTGACTAGGGTTTTAAAACTATAGTGAGCTATCTTTTATCAGCTTTGGAAAATTCCCAGCTATTATCTTTTTGATAATATCTTTGGCCATTTTTCTCCATCTTCTTTTCTGGGACTCCCATTATATAAACATTAAACTTTTTCAGTGTTATTCATGTTTCTTAGGCTGTCTGATTTTTTCAATTACTTTTATCTCTGTGCTATACTTTGGATGCTTTCTATTATGCTGTCAATTTACTGATCATAACTTCTGAAATGTATATTCTGAAAGTAACATATTGTATTTTCAGTTCTAGAATGTCCATTTAGTTTTACACATTCTAATTATCTAGAAAAAAAAAATCCATCCTTTTACCAATTTTTGACTCTCCTCTTATTTTCTTGAACATAGTAATCATACTTAAAGTCCTTATATGCTAACACTAATGTCTGGATCATATATGGATCTACAATCATCAACCTCTTTTCTTCCTGCTTATTGGTCATATGTTCATGCTTACTCACCTTTTTAGGTTTTGGTTTTGGTTTTGGTTTTGCACCAGAAATTGTTTTCAAAGGACTTTATAGGCTTTAGATGTTATCTTTCACCAGAATGAATGCCCTCATTTTCATGTTTAGCCAAGAGAGTGAAAGTATGATCACCTCAATTCAAGTACAGACTGCAGTGGGTATTGTTTTACAGCTTTAATAAGCCTCACTCTGTATCTGCTTTGTCGTTCTTTCTAGGTGATGACTTTCTTGGGATTTTGAGAATGAGGCTAGTTGGTCTTTGTCTTCTCAAATATATAAAACTACTGAAGATCAACCTCTTTCCTGTACACTTCCTAAACTGCTGTTTAATTTTCCAGTCCTAGATGGCTTCAAAAATGTCTTGAAGGGGGATACAAACCTATCCATGAAGACAGACCCAGATCCTTTTCTCTAGTAAGTTTTTATTTAATATATGGGACTTTAGAAATTATTATCTAATTTTTTCTTTTTCTTAGAGATGGGGTCTCCCTATGTTCCCCAGGCTGGCCTCAAACTCCTGGGCTCAAACAATCCTCCCACCTCTGACACCCAAAGTGCTGGGATTACAGGCATGAATCACCATGTCTGGCCTATTTTCAGTCATTTGGTGTAGCACTCCAACATTTCATGCAGATCTGTCTGTTACCCAGAAAAGTGTATTTTTATCATGATCTTTTTTTCAAAATAGAAATACTGAATTTTGTAAGTTATATATGTATTAATTTAAACAGAACAATTAAATAATTGTTTCAAAAATGTACAGGTGGTGAAAAGTGTGAAGATAATAGGTTAGAGCTTGTGTTCACTGCTCTAGAGGACGTTCTATGAGAGCACAGATTTGTGATCCAACATTGTGGGATTAGAAGATATATATTAACTCTTTTTGTTTTGTTCTACAGCACCTTCTCACTAAGGTTATCTAGTATAAACCAGCATATCTCTTTTTATTCTAGGGAAGTATAATAGTAATAGTATTTGATGTTGATTTGATGGTAGGGAATCATAACCAAAGAAAATGTTGCATGTTACAAATAAAATTGAAAAAGTGCTTCTCTGTTTTTTGGTCTCTGTGAGTCGAGGAATGATTTCTTAGATAACTATTCTAATATTTTCTCAGAGAAGATGTTATAATTCACAACATATACTTCCCTTCCATAGTACTACCTAAGGTAAAAGGATCCTAAAAGAACAGTATATTTGGTGATAAAGATAGTTGTTTCACTTAAATGTATAATTAGCATACATTTTCTTTAGTCACCTGATGTTATAATTTGATACAATCAGATGAAAAACATGAGTAAAATGTTGATCGTGTTTTTTCACAAAGACTTGAACTTTTTGGTAGCTTTACAGAGGGGAGACATGACTTACAGATTAAATATCACACTGATTACAGAAAGAACAAATTATTCTACAAAACGAACTGCCCTTTGAATTGCAATTACTGAATCATACATTTTACCTTTGATTGATAAAACTCATATTTAGCATCTTGGAACTTTGGTGGAAAATATCTTCTTCCAAAGAGATGTGCCAATACTAACATTAGCTTTTCCATAACGTCTTTAGAAAAATGTTTTGAGCCTAGAGAAAACAAAGTATCTCTTTGTAAATATAAAAGGGTATAATTCTAGTTTTTTCATGTTTAAATGGAATGTCATATTACATTTAATTTCATGGAAACAAAAAATGTATGACAAATACAGCAATTGAAGAGTTACTATATATCTATTAACAGCTTTTATCTGTGCCTTCTTTTCCACTCTTGTCTATACCCTAATTTGGATCCTAATCATCCCACACAAATTGCCTTATTTCCTTGCCTAGATTTTCCTCATTTTAGTCTTATCTTAGTGCTTTTAAGAATACCATACAGATCTAGTGTTTAAATGTAAAAATCAAAGATTTTAATCAAAAATGTATTAAATAAAATGTATTTTAAAATTGACTTAATGTGTGTAGAGTTTTGGTATTTTTAGGGGAAGATATGATTCTAAATTACACTATTAATACAATATCTGCTATTTAGGTATACTATATAATAATAGTCAAAGAAAATATGATTGGAGCTCTTTCCCATCTTGCAAGATGGCGGGTGAAAAAGTTGAGAAGCTGGATACTAAAGAGAAGAAACCTGAAGCCAAGAAGGCTGATGCTGGTAGCAAAGTGAAAAAGGGTAATCTCAAGGCTAAAAAGTCCAAGAAGGGGAAGCCCCATTGCAGCCGCAAACCTGTTCTTGTCAGAGGAATTGGCAGGTATTCCCGATCTGCCATGTATTCCAGAAAGGCCATGTACAAGAGGAAGTACTCAGTGGCTAAATCCAAGGTTGAAAAGAAAAAGAAGGAGAAGATTCTTGCAACTGTTACAAAACCAGTCAGTGGTGACAAAAACGGCGGTACCCGGGTGGTTAAACTTCACAAAATGCCTAGGTATTATCCTACTGAAGATGTGCCTCGAAAGCTGTTGAGCCGTGGCAAAAAACCCTTCAGTCAGCACGTGAGAAAACTGCGAGCCAGCATTACCCCTGGGACCATTCTGATCATCCTCACTGGACGCCACAGGGGCAAGAGGGTGGTTTTCCTGAAGCAGCTGGCTACTGGCTTGTTACCTGTGACTGGACTTCTGGTCCTCAATCGAGTTCTTCTACGAAGAACACACCAGAAATTTGTCATTGCCACCTCAACCAAAATTGATATCAGCAATGTAAAAATCCCAAAACATCTTACTGATGCTTACTTCAAGAAGAAGCAGCTGCGGAAGCCCAGACACCAGGAAGGTGAGATCTTCGACACAGAAAAAGAGAAATATGAGATTACAGAGCAGCGCAAGATTGATCAGAAAGCTGTGGACTCACAAATTTTACTAAAAATCAGAACTATTCCTCAGCTCCAGGGCTACCTGCAATCTGTGTTTGCCCTGACAAATGGAATTTATCCTCACAAATTGGTGTTTTAATTGTCCTAATAATCTAATTAAATAACTGATTACCTTTAAAAAAAAAAAAAGAAAATATGATTGGAAGAAAATATTCACAACTATTAACAGTGATTAACTGTGGATAGTGTAATTATGAGTAATTTTTTATTTTTAACTTAATGCTTTCCTATATCCTTTTACTATGATGATTATATATTGTAGTTAATTAGAAGAAAATATTTTCTGAAAAGTATATATTAGTTAATACGTTATTAATCCTGGAGGCAAGGAATCACTGAAATTAATACTTTGGAGGCATTAAATAGGTGTCATAAAATATAGCTGACTAGCTTATAATATGTATGAATGAGTAGATATTTATTTTGTCAATTGAAGATCTATAAATAATCTATATATTAATTGTATTTTCTTTATGAAAAATATTCCTGCCGTGTTGGCTTTCTACAAATCTGTTGCTATTTTTGTACTCTGTCTCTACGTAGATATATAAAATCTCAAGCTTACCTTTCCTGGTTGGCTGACAGAGATCATGGAAAAGGCCACTTACAAGAAAACTGACAAAAACAAGATTCGAAGGTTCGTGATAATGCAAATGTGATACAAGTCCAGCAAACCCCATAGGATTACCTTCTTGATCTAAATAGCCCTAAAGAACAAAAAGCAATTTATTAGTTTGAGTCAACTCACCACATAATTAACAAGTAACTTAGTAAGTACCAGTTTAAAATAGTATTTAATGCCAATATAATAATTGTAACTATTACCTGGCCCAACTTTTATAATTATACCATTTATAAGTAATATCAGTCATTGGATAGAACCTTCTAAAAGCTACAATTAGTTTAGCATGGTAAGAAATCTAGACAGTAGCAATGATATTTCCCCCACAAAAAACGTGTAGTTAATACATACCTCTTTCACCAGGAACTGCAAAGAAAACAAGAAGTAAAGTTTTAACATGTCCATAGCTCTCGGTTGCCTGAAGGACAGCAATGAATGCTTTAGCACTGATAACACCTTTAAAGAAAAGAGTACTTTTAGACACACAACTTTAAGTGTTAAGAAATATACTTGAAAATGATAATAAAGGATAGATCAATGTCTCTTATACCACAAAGACATTATAAATGTACCAAATAAAATTCGATGTATTTGTTTTATAGTGTTACATGGCAAATCATTTCTTTAACAAAATAGAGCACACACACAGAATTGTCAGAAATGAAAATACTCCCAAACAGTCTGATTATAAAAGCCATTACAGTTTTAGAGTTTACAGCTTTTAAAAAATATATGTTATCCCATGTTCTGCAGTATTGTTGCAAAAATATGTAACCAGGTTGATTTCAACCAATGTTATAAAAATATTGCTTGTTTTCCAGTGTAAAACTGCATTAAAGTACATGTATCTTTCATATCTTTCAATTTCCACTAAAATATCTATAAAATTCAAAAAAAATTGAAACAGCATCACCAAAATTGAAACTGAGCTGTCTTTAAGCCTGAGGGTTATAGAAACTAGAAAGAGTCTCTACTTATTATAAGACTAGTGGACTAGGAGGAAGGAAGGAAGGAGGGAGGGAAGGAGGGAGGGAGGGAGGGAGGAAGGAAGGAAGGAAGGAGGGAGGAAGGGAAGGAAGGAAAGAAGGAAGGAGGGAGGGAGGGAAGAAAAGAGTGAGGGAAGAAGAAAGGAGGAGGGAGGGAGGGAAGAAAGAAGGGAGGGAGGGAAAGAAGGAGGGAGGGAGGGAAGAAGAACAGAGGGAAGAAGGAAGGAAGGAAAGAAGGAGGGAGGGAAGAAGGATGGGAGGGAAGAAGGACAGAGGGAGGAAGGAAGAAAGGGAGGGAGGGAAAGAGGGAGGAAGGAAGTAGGAAAGGAGAGATGGAAAGAAGAAGAGAAGGGAAGAGGAAGGGAAGAGGGAAAAAGGGAAGGAGAGAGAAAAGGAAAAGATGGGTGGAAGAAGGGAGTGCACTTTCTATCTCCTTACTGTGGGGGTGATACTTGAGGGCACCATATATGGCCTTTTTTTTTTACAACCTCTTCTCTCTCACATGCCACACTGAGTCCAAGATGGCAGTAGTCAGAAAACAGCAGAGTAGTAAGGAGTGAGGGTTTCATGGTGGTTCACTATAACCACAGAGATACAGACCTTATATGTAAAGTCATACTAAGATGGTAAGAATCCTGATGGCATTGCATACTGTAGTTTCTTGTGGTTAATGTCATCCATATATCAATGCGTCAGTAAGAACAGCAAAAGTAGAAAATGACATTTCAGTCCAGAAACTACATAGATGAAGATCTGCTAAACACTGGTGTTTGGGCCAAAAACTATTCATCCAGCTCAGATTTAAAAGGGTATTTGATTAGCATTTAGATGGGTAGAGTAAAGCCAGAAGAAATTTCATACATCCTATTGCTTGGCAAACCATCAGATTTGGATAGATGCATCCAAAATGATAAAACAGAAAAACCCACAACAGATCACTTCTTCTTTAGAAAAATTGATCATCTTCCTAAAATTATTGTCATGCTATAAATATTTATTGAATGTCTACAACAGAAAAGCAGACAAAGTATTGGCCTTGAAGTGCTTACATTCTAATGGGAAATACAAGAAAATACATAAAAACATGATAGAGATAGAAAGATAGATAATAAGTAGGTAGGTAGATGATTGACAGATGTAGATAGATGTAGACAGATGAATAGAAAGATAGATGATAGAACAATACATGATAGAAAGGTAGGTGGATAGATGATAGATAGATAGATAGAAGATAGATAGATGATAGATAGATAGATATAGGTAGGTAGGTAGATGGATAGAAAGATAGATGATAGACATAAAGAAAGATAGGTCAATGTAGATAGATACATAGATAGATTTGTTGTTATGTGGTAAGTGATGAGAACTCTACTGAACTGAATAAGGAACATTGTCAATGCAGCAGACAGGAGAAACATTTACAATTCAGAAGTCATGGTGAGGGTATGCTTCAGTAAGTAATGCTAGAGCCAAGAATTTAATGTGGTAAGGGAGTGAGGTCATGTATATGTCACAGGAAATATCTTAGAAGCAGAAGAAACAGCAGGAGCCATGGTCTTCAGACCAGAATATGCCTGGAGTGTTCATGGAGTGGGTAGCAGGCCATGTGGGAGAGAGGAAGAAGTGGGCTCTACAACCTGACAAGAGATCAGATTCTGCAGAACCTCATAGACTGTGACAAGGACATCTTTTCCTCTAAAAGAAAAGATCTGATCTATGAAAACTGCTTTCTGTATGCAGCAAAAAAAAAAAAAAAAGAGTATTTTGATAAAATATTTGTATGCCCTCTCTCACCACTCCTATTCAACATAGTATGAAACTTCTGGCCAGGTCAATCAGTCCAGAGAAAGAAATAAACGATATTGAAAGAGGAAGAGACGAAGTAAAAAAATTGTCTTGCTTGCAGATGACATGACCTTATATCTAGAAAACTCCAATATCTTAACCCAAAAGCTTCTTAAGCTGATAAGCAACTTCAGCAATCTCAGGATACAAAATCAATGTGCAAAAGTCACAAGCATTTTACTACAAACCAACAACAGACAAGCAGAAAGCCAAATCACAAATGAACTCCCCTTCACAACTGCTACAAAGAGAATATAAAACCTAGGAATACAGCTAACAAGGGAAGTGAAGGACCTCTTCAAGGAGAGACTACAAACCTCTGCTCAAGGATATCAAGGAGGACACAAACAAATGGAAAAAGATTTCATGCTCATGCATAGAAAGAATCAATATTGTGAAAATGGCCTGACTGCTCAAAGTAATTTATAGATTCAGTGTTATTCCCATTAAACTACCACTGACATTCTCCAAAGAATTAGAAAAAACTATTTTAAAATTCATAGTGGAACCAAAAAAAGAGCCCATATAGACAAGACAATTCTAAGAAAAAAGAACAAAGCTGAAGGAATCACACTACCTGGCTTCTACTGTTAATACAAGGCTACAGTAACCAAAACAGCATGGTACTGGTACAAAAACAGACACATAGACCATTGGAAAGCAACAGAGAACTCAGAAACAAGACTGTACATCTACAACCATCTGATCATCAACAAACCTGACAAAAACAAGCAATGGGGAAAGAATTCCCTATTTAACAAATGGGGGATGGGAGAACTGGCCAGCCATATGCAGAAAATTGAACTGGACCTATTCTTAAACCTTATACAAAAATCAACTCAAGATGGATTGAAGACTTAAAGGTAAACCCAAAAACTATAAAAGTTCCAGAAGATAACCTAGGCAATACTATTCAGGATATAGGCACGGGCAAAGATTTCATGATTGATGTGGTTTGGCTGTGTACCCACCCAAATCACATCTTGAATTGTAACTCCCACAATGCCCTCGTGTCATGGAAGGAACCCAGTAGGAGGTAATTGAATCATGGGGGTGGATCTTGCCCATGCAGTTCTCATTATAGTGAATAAGTCTCATGAAATCTGATGGTTTTAAAAAGAGTAGATCCCCTGCACAAGCTCTCTCTCTCTCTCTCTCTCTCTCTCTCTCTCTCTCTCTGTCTGCTGCCATTCATTGTAAGCTGTGACTTGCTCCTCTTTGAATTCTGTCATGGTTGTGAGGCTTCCCCAGCCATGTGGAGCCGTAAGTCCATTAAAATTCTTTCTTTTGTAAATTTCCCAGCATCAGTTATGTCTTTATCAGGAGTGTGAAAACAGACCAATAGAGTATTGGTACCAGTAGAGTGGGGCACTGGTGAAAAGATACCCAAAAATGTAAAAGTGACTTTAGAACTGGGTAACAGGCAGAAATTGAAACAGTTTGGTGGGCTCAGAAGAACACAGAAAAATGTGGGAAAGTTTGGAACTCCCAAACACTTCTTGAATGGCTTTGACCAAAATGCTGATAATGATATGGACAATAAAATCCAGGCTGAAGTGGTCTCAGATGGAGATGAGGAACTTCTTGGGAACAAGAGCAAAGGTGACTTTTGTTATGTTTTAGCTAAAAGACTGGCAGCATTTTGCCTCTGCCTGAGAGATTTATGGAACTTTGAACTTAAGAGAAACGACTTAAGGTATCTGGCAGAAGAAATTCCTAAGCAGCAAAGCATTCAAGATGTAACATGGGTGCTGCTGAAGGCATTCAGTTTTATAAGGGAAGCACAGCATAAAAGTTCAGAAATTTTGCAGCCTGACAACACAATAGAAAAGAAAATCTCATTTTCTGAGGAGAAATTCAAGCTGGCTGCATAAATTTGCATAAGTAACAGGGATTCAAACATTAATCACCAAGACAATGGAGAAAATGTCTTCAGGGCATGTCAGACATCTTTGTGGCAGCCCCCTTTCATCACATGCCCAGAGGTATAGGAGGAAAAAATGGTTTTGTGGGCCAGGCCCTGGGTCCTTCTGTTTTGTAAAGTCTAGGGATCTGGTTCCCCGCATCCCAGCTGATCCAGCTAAAAGGGACCAAGGTACAGTTCGGGCTGTTGCTTCAGAGGGTGGAAGCCCGAAGCCTTGCCAGCTTACATGTGGTGTTGAGCCTGTGGGTGCACAGAAGTCAAGAATTGAGGTTTGGGAACGTCTGCCTAGATTTCAGAGGAGTGTATGGAAATGCCTGCATGTCTAGGGGGAAGTTTGCTGCAGGGATGGGGTCCTCATGGAGAACCTGTGCTAAGGCAGTGCAGAGGAGAAATATGAAGTTGGAGACCCCACATAGAGTCCCTGCTAGGGCACCACCTAGTGGAGCTGTGAGAAGAGGACCAACATCCTCCAGACCCCAGAATGATAGATCCACCAACAGCTTGTGCCATGTGCCTGGAAAAGTCACAGACACTCAACACCAGCCCATGAAGGTAGCCAGAAGGGGCACTACACTCTGCAAAGCCACAGGAGTGGAGTGGCCCAAGGCCATGGGAGCCCACCTCTTGCATCAGCATGACCTGGATGTGAGACATGGAGTCAAAGGAGATTATTTTGGAGCTTTAAGATTTGACTTCCCTGATGGATTCTGGACTTGCATGGGCCTGTAGTACCTTGGATTTGGCCAATTTGTCCCATTTGTCATGACTGTATGTACCCAATGCCTGTACCCCCCATTGTATCTAGGAAGTTACTAACTTCCTTTTGATGTTAAGGTAAAAGGGACTTGCCTTGTTTCAGGATGAGACTTTGGACTGTGGAGTTTTAAATTAATGCTGAAATGAGTTAAGACTTTGGGGGACTGCTGGAAAGGCATGATTGGTTTTGAAATGTTAGGATATGAGATTTGGGAGGGACCAGGGGTGGAATTATATGATTTGGCTGTGTCCTCACCCAAATCACATTGTGAATTATAACTCCCACAATTCCCATGTGTTGTGGAATGAAACTGGTGAGAGGTAATTGAATCATGGGGCGAGTTCTTTCCATGTTGTTCTTGTGATAGTGAATAAGTTTTATGAGATATGATGCTTTTAAAAAGACAAGTTCCCTTGCACAAGCTCTCTCTCTCTCTCTCTCTTTGCCTGCTGCTTTCCATTGTAAGATGTGATTTGCTTCTTCTTGCCTTCCACCATGATTGTGGGGCCTCCCAAACCACGTGAAACTATAAGTCTATTAAGCCTCTTTCTTTTGTAAATTTCCCAGTCTTGGGTATGTCTTTATCAGCAGCATGAACATGGAAGAATATAATGATGAAAATGCCAAAAGCAATCACAACAAAAGCAAAACTTGATAAATGGAATCTAATTAAACTCGAGAGCTTCTGCACAGCAAAAGAAACTATCAGAGCAGACAACCTACAAAATGGAAGAAAATTATCCATCCAACAAAAGTCTAATATCCAGAAACTACAAGGAACTTAAATTTATAAGAAAAAAGAAAATAACCCCACTAAATAGTGGGCAAAGGACAGGAACAGACACTTCTCAAAAGAAGACATACATGCAGCCAACATAGAACTGGCAACCAAGAGAATGGGAAAAAATATTGCAATATACCCATCTGATAAATGGCTAATAACCAGAATCTACAAAGAACTTAAACAAATTTACAAGAAAAAAATAAACAACCCCATCAAAAAGTGGGTGAAGAATACAAACAGACACTTCTCAAAAGTAGACATTTTTGCAGCCAACAAACATATGAAAAAACGCTCATCATCACTGGTCATTAGAGAAATGCAAATCAAAACCACACTGAGATACCATCTCTCATGCCAGTTAGAATGGCAATCATTAAAAAATCTGGAGACAGATGCTGGAGAGGATGTGGAGAAATAGGAATGCTTTTCCACTGTTGGTGGGTGTCTAAATTAGTTCAACTATTGTGGAAGACAGTGTGGCGATTCCTCAAGGATCTAGAAATAGACATACCATTTGACCCAGCAATCCCATTACTGAGTATATACTCAAAGAATTATAAAACATTCCATTATAAAGACACATGCATACGTATGTTTATTGTGGCACTGTTTACAATAGCAAAGACTTGGAACCAACCCATAATGCCCCTCAATGATAGGCTGGATAAGGAAAATGTGGCAATATACTCCATGGAATACTATGCAGCCATAAAAAAGGATGAGTTCATGTCCTTTACAGGGACATGGATGAAGCTGGAAAGCATCATTCTCAGCAACTGACACAAGAATTGAAAACCAAACACTGCATGTTCTCACTCTTAGGCGGGTGTTGAACAATGAGAGCACACGGACACAGGGAGAGAAACATCACACACTAGGGCCTGTCAGGGGGAGGGGGAGCTGGGGGAGGGATAGCAGGAGGTGGGGGGATTGGGGAGGGATAACATTAGGAGAAATACCTAACGTAGATGATGGGGGGGATGGATGCAGCAAACCACCATGACACATGTATACTTATGTAACAAACCTGCACAATCTGCACATGTGCCCCAGAACTTAAAGTATAAATAAACAAATAAATAACTCAAGATCACTGCTAATTAGAGAAATGCAAATCAAAATCACAATGAGATATCATCTCTCACTAATCAAAACAGCGATTATTAAAAAATCAAGAAACAACAGATGCTGGTGAGTTAGCAGAGAAATAGCAATGCTTTTACACTGTTACTGGGAGTGTAAATGGGTCAACCACATTGTGGAAGACAGTGTGGCGATTCTTCAAAGACCTAGAGGTAGAAATACCATTTGACCCAGCAATCCCATTACTGGGTATATGGCCAAAGGAATATAAATCATTCAGTTATAAAGATATACGCATGCATATGTTCACTGCAACACTTCACAACAGCAAAGTCATGGAATCACCCCAAATGCCCATCAACAACAGACTGGATTTTAAAAATGTGGTATATATACACCATGGAATGCTATGCAGCCAGAAAAAGGAATGAAATCATATCCTTTGTTGGGACATGGACGCAGTTGGAATCCATCATCCTCAGCAAACTAATGCCAGAACAGAAAACTGAATACCACATATTCTCACTTATAAGTGGGAGGTGAGCTATGAGAACACATGGACACAGGGAGCGGAACAACACACACTGGGGCCTGTAGGGGAAGGGAGAGGGAGAGCATCAGGATAAATAGCTAATGCATGGTAGGCGTAACACCTTGTTGATGGGTTGACAGGTGCAGCAAACCACCAAGGCACGTCTTTAGACAACAAACTTGCACATCCTGCACATATGCCTCAGAACTTAAAATAAGAAAATGGAAAAAAAGAAAATTATTTTCGTCCTTATTGGATGCCAAATGATATGGCCTATTTGAGACAAGGCACTACAGTATATGGTATAGAGACAATATAAATTGACATTTAAAAAATACCTTATTATGATAGGAAAGAGTGATGAATGGAGTAGTAGAACAATTTCAGGAGCCAGGCATGTGGGCCCACACCTGTAATCCCAGCACTTTGGCAGGCTGAGGTGGGCAGGTCACAAGGTCAAAAGATCAAGACCATCCTGGCCAACATGGTGAAACCCGGTCTCTACTAAAATACAAAAAATTAGCTGGGCGTGGTGGCACGTGCCTGTAGTCCCAGCTATTCAGGAGGCTGAGGCAAGGGAATCACTTGAACCAGGAGGCAGAGGTTGCAGTGAGCCAAGATTGAGCCACTGCACTCCAGCCTGACGACAGAGCAAGACTTCATCTCAAAAAAAAATCCTCACTTCAGAACGGTATCTGATTTTACTGGGCACACTAATTAACATACAAAAACAGGAAGAATAGGTATCATTAACAATGCATCTTCATAAAGATGAGAATCTAATTAATTATAAATTTTAAGATCCATCACTGAGTGCTTGGTACAAAATTTTTATCTGAGCAACATACATCAGGAAATGTTTACAACCGTATTTTGAAGTTCTGTTACATGCAACTATATCAGTGTTTAAAAATGAAATGCACACAGATGCCTGGAAAAATAACTGGAAAAAGGGCTAATGTGAATGTCTTTGGGGGAGTGGAACATGGGCACTTTTCCTTATTTCAGCATTCTACATTTCCCAACAATTCTTAAGTTTGAGTTACATTTTTATGAAACATTAACTTGTTATAAAATCATAAAAATACCCCTTTTTTCTTTCTAAATTGTAGAAAGGAATCTGTTAATTGCCTGGAGCTTTTTAAATCCATAGCCAGCACCTTACTATAGGACACTGCCTTTCACCTGAACATAGTAACTCTGTGCCCATGGGTGATGTTCAGTGCCCATCCAGCCACAAATTCCATGTCTGATAGTGGAAACAAACAAAATTGTTATTCTCCCTAGCTACCCCCCAATACTATACTATTCAAGACATTACAAAAACATCAAGACTGATGAAACTGAAGGGTTATTTCTACAGACTTCTAAAAGAGCAGCAGACCTGACCACAGCTGGGCCAGTGATGAAGACTGAACCTTGGGCAGTGTCTAGCATGGTACCTTTGCTTTGGCATCCTCTGGGTCATCTCCTTTGGAAGCTAGCAGCATGAGTCGCAGGACCAGGGTTATGCTGAGAGGGAACTGTCCTCTCAGCTCAGGAACATTTGGATTTTATGAGTTTTCCTATTTTGGGGGAATGGAATATCAAAGAAATACACATCTCCCATCAGGTCTTGACCTCTTCTTCCAGCACGACCAGACATCTGGAAAGAGAATCGAATTACAATGTAAAACCTCCCCAAATACTTCTACTCTGCCATAGTGTAAGCATGGAAATTGTGCATGTGTCTAACCATTAAGGAACAGACCCTAACATGCAACTACATAGTGCTTAGGAAATTTGCCATGACTGAGACAGATCTAAAAACTGACACATCTGGCATCATCATGTACCTGTTTCATGCCATTAATTTCAGTAGGCATTTGTATAATATGTATCCAAGAAATAATGATCTATTGAAGAAACAAAGAACAATGGCAAAACAGTGATGTCAAAATCACTTACAGAAGTGTGTTGATTTACAAATCACAAAATAAAATATGTAAACAAATAGAATAAACACGAGTGAAATAAAATTCAGAAAGGCTACTTGTAAAACAAGCAAGTTAAGAATAAACTCTTTGCAGAGGTTATATTACTCTGATTTTATTAAGTAATTAGACTATGCTGAGGCACTGGGAATATAAGAAATGTGCCCATACTGAAACAACCACAGAGTGGAAGATCCAGAACTCAAATCCTGGCATTTCAGTTCCCAAGTCCGTCATCCCAAATATCAAACCCCTGGCTCCAGAGCCCAAAGTAGAAGACTCCCAAAAATGAGACAGAGAGAATTCATTCAGCGTATGTATGGCAGAAGCAGTAGAAATAAAAAAAAAGCGTTGGTAACATGGTAGGAAATCATATGAGGATGTTGGGTAGGAACAAGGCGTAAAAGGAGAATAAAAAGTTTTTAGAGATAAAGGGAGGGGAAGCACGTTGATAACCCGAACGTGGGTGAGATATCTAAATTTGATTCTGCTAGCAGAAATAGTTATCAAATGTCTCTGAGTAGGGAAGTCATATGACAGATAAACCACGCTATCTGCAGGACATGGTAGAATAAGGAGAATGGAGATTCGGGGAAACTGTACTAATAACACAAGGCCTGGAATGTCTGATGAAAGATGGTGGATACAGAAATTGCAAGGCAAAAATCAAATATCACTATAGGAAAGTAATGACATGGGCTTGGTAATAGATTGAGTGTCAGAAGTAAAGATGAGTAGAGCATTAACGATAATTCTACAGTGCAAAATCTTGCGCATAGCAAATGAGTGAGTAAATGTTTATCTAGCACCTTTAATGTGTATCTTCTTACAAATCACTTATGTAATTCTTGCAAATGCTGTGGGAGAGTAATTATTGCCCATATGTTGGAGATAGAAAATGAGAATCAGGCAGTTTAGATATCTCATCCAAGGTCACACATCTGACTAATCACACAGTCCCAAATGCAGGTGCTTTCAACTATATCACAGCTATAACTGACAGCCAGGCACAGATGAATGCCCAGTGATGCTACTGTGAATTGTGGCATGTTTATAAACTAAAGGTTCACTTTTTTTACTATGCTATGGCCATATTTCAATAAACACAATAAGCAAGTTTATGCATATTGCAATACCTGTCTGTAATTTAAAGCATCCAGATAGACTGAGTTTTGAGCAAAAACCACAGATCTACAAGGCATGTTGATACCTAAAGCAAGTGTTCCAGTAGCTGTCACCACCTTGAAAGAGAATAAAACAATTACTTCATAAAATAGCATTTCAATAGAAGGCAAGTATTTCCTGTCATAAAGTTGCTGAAAAATTATTTGAGCTTCAATTAAGACACAATGGGAAAGCTAGAGAAAGGAGACACATTGGTATTCTTGCTATTTCACAAACACCACAATTACATTCCCAAATGTGCGTTTGCTTTGCACAGAATAGCCTTCCCCAAATATTCATTTGTCTGGCTTCTTCAGCCGTCTGCCCAAATGTCACAGAGGAATCTGTAGACCACCCCATCCAAAATAACCACCCCTACTATCATTATCTATCTCTGTCTTACATGATTTATCTTCATAGCATTAATGACTACCTCAGTCACATTACTTGTTTGTTCACTGCTCTTATACTAGACGCCAAGCAAGATTCTTTACTGTATGCACAGCACCCATAAGAGTACCTGACAACTGATATGAGTTCAGTAATTTTTTTTTTTTTTTTTTTGAGACGGAATTTTGCTCTTGTCACCCAAGCTGGAGGGTAATCGTGCATTACGCTGTCTCAGCTCACTGCAACCTGCAACCTCCACCTCCCAGGTTCAGGCGATTGTCCTGCCTCAGCCTCCCAAGTAGCTGGGATTATAGGCTTCCAACACTATGCCCAGCTAACTTTTGTGTCTTTAGTAGAGATGGGGTTTCACCACGTTGGCTAGGTTGGTCTCAAACTCCCGACCTCAGGTGATCCACCTGCCTCGGCCTCCAAAAGTGCTGGGATTACCTGCATGAGCCACTGTGCCCAGCCCAGGAAACATTTTTAAATAAATAACTAGAAAGGAAATTTTTTGTGATAGGGAAATAATACTTTTCCAAATCCACTTCTGGACAATTACCTATTTTGTCTACTAAAATTTGTTGAGATTATGTCTATAGAAATAACATACCTCGGTAATTTTAAAAAGTTGTCTTCCCCACTAAATCTAAGCAAACAAATAAAGTAGTTACTTAGATAATCCTCTTTTTATATAATGCTGGGTATTTCTAACTATCTTCTCTTTCTTTTTATATCGATTGTCATAGGTGCCATGGTTAGCATTAAAGTTTAAGTATATGGAGTGATTTCTGTAATTATTCTGTAACTGAAATCTATATATCTGTCAAAATGCAACACACCATTTATTACCTGTTTCTATAAAGTTTTTTGATAAGAACAAAAATTAGAAAATAATAATACATTTAGAAAATAACTAGAAAAAATACCTTTTAAAAAAATGTTCTCTATGGCAAAGCTATCACTACCATAGTACCTTTTCTGTACTGATCTCATTATTCATTCGTTATCCTATTAGTAATTAAGCAACTATTGTTTAACAAATACTACTTTAAACACAGAATATGCTGATCAAAATAGGTGTGTCTCTCTTCTAACAATTCATAATCATGTAGAAAAATATTGTATCTGGTTATCAGCCTTTAAAATAAATACACAATTTGTTATTAGTTAAGAGAAAAGCATAGCAAAGTTGTTAATGCTAGATCTTGGGATTTTTTTTTTCAGGCAATAGAATTGTTAACTATGGTGTCAGATTTTTCTCAACATTTAATTTAGGATTAAAAGATGCTACCTAGAGTAGCAGAAACAATCTTAATCACTTGTCTTTCTCTCTCTCTCTCTCTCTCTCTCTCTCTCTCTCTCTCTCTCATGAATGTAATATATGTCACACAAAATTTAATAATTTTTAAAAGTCAGTCTATTTGTGAATATTACTCAGGATCCAAATTTACAGGTAAACTGTATAAAGCCCCTTCTTGAATTTTCCGGAAAATCCTCATGCACTCTCATGGGACACACTAAACAAAACATAGCAAGGGTTTAGTTTGAAAGTTATTTAAGTTAGTCCTCCTTTTGTCAGTTATCACTGATAAGAGAGAGAACATAGATATATTTTATTGTAGAAATATTTGGAAAAGTATCTGTTTAGGATTTATTTTATTCCCATGAAAAAGAGATAAACTGACTGGTACATTTCAATTCCCCCTTCAATTAAATAAGACAAAGGATACGCAGTCATACCATGACTTATTTTTTTTAAAGACAATTACATGAGAAAAAAAGAAAAGTGATGGTTGTGTTCTTTACTTTTTCCATGAACATTCAGCTTGAAATAGTCATAATTTCAATTTTTAGAGTAAAAAAATTCACCTACCCTAAGAAATCCTTTCCTAAAGAGGATTTCAACTAATTGTTTTTCTTTGAAATTCATAGCACTGTGATGATATCCAATACCCCTTTTCTGCCAAGGCTTTCAATTCTTCACCTTTTCTTGCAAATTTTACTCGATCAAATACCTTCTGCAAAGTCTAAAAGGAGCAAGACATTTAGGGATTATGATTTAATTTTAATTATAATAAAAATGTATAAATGAAAATGACATGCATGCTATGTAACTTGACTAAATGAGGCAACTGTTTGAAATTGACTCTATGTGAATACAAAGAACACTTTATGGCAGCAACAGTAACTACAAGAAAAATCTTCTCAGTTCTTTGGACAGACTATCTTAAACTGTCTTACTCCACTTCTGGGGTGGAAAATTTTGACAAAGTAGCAGATAAAACACCCAGCAGTTGTGAGTGCATGACTCTTGCCTGAGGTATATCACTTGGCTATTGAAGCCTTAGGAGTTTTCCCCAACAGAGAGACTTCTCCAAGAAGGCAGAGTAGTTTCCTTACCCTACGTGGTCTGGGAATGCCTAATTCCCATTGAAATTGAGCACAAATGGCCTTAAAAATATCCAGGTCTTAAAGAGGAAATCCAGTTGTGTCCAGAGTTATATGGACAAAGACAAACACTGTTTATGAAGAGAGAGGGACAAAAAAGCTTCCAAAAGCAAAGGCTGGTTAGTAGTTACTTCATTCACTCATACAACAGAATATCAAGTATTCATTAAAATGATGGTGTTAATCCATGGTTATAAAAATAAGACACCACGAAGCTTACAAAACAAGGTACACAGTAGAATGAATATGTGTATGTGTGCGCATATATACACACTCACACAATGTATGTAAGTTTGTGTGTGTATGGTCACAGGAAAATGAGGTAAAACGGTCTGGTGGGCTTAAAGGAGTTCCTTGGGAAAAAAAAAAGAAAAAGAAAGGTTGGTCTGGAAGGAGAGTGAGTACTTGTGAGTGATGACATTGCTTTTATTATTACTAATTTGTATTTTCAAATTAGTCCACCATAAGCATGAGTAATTTGCATTTTAAAAGGTTTCTGCATACCAGTTTTAGATATTCCAATGCCTCTTTGGTGTTTTAGCTATAATGTAAAAAGCTCCTGATTTTGAGAAGTTCTGTGAATATTATTTGAAGTGTATTGGGCCACATGCACCCAAATTTTCAAATGAAGCATGTGAAATTGAAGTCTAGAATTCAGGCTGTGGAAACAATGTAATAGAAAGAAATAGTGAAAGGGCAGACATTTTCAGAGGTGAACTGTTAACAAGCAAGAAATAATCTACAAATCTTGAATCACTTGCACAGGTATCCTCATCTCAGTGTGTGCTCCTAGGGAATTGGACCTAGCAGACTCCTTCATAAACTCTGGATGAGACTATGTCCTTTTTAGATACGCTCTGCAGAGCCTTCAAGAGTGATATGCAGCTAGAGGAGATTTCTCTTTTGGTAGGGATTGTATTAATTATATAATATATTATGCATATATCTTATTAAACGTTGTCTACAACTAAGAAGTTATGGCTGATGCATGAAATAGTCTGGAGAATGGTCTCACTGTAAGTGCTGACCTCAGTGTCCACTGCTTTCGATCAGCATATGTGCAGTCCTGTGGGATTTCCAGGTTCTTCTCAAGACTCTTCAGTAGATTATCATGTTCAGCTTCATGGATTAGGCTTTGATCCACATTTCTGGGTTTTTTCTGGCTCTTTTCATCTCTGTTCATAAAAATAAAATTTTAATTAATAAAATTGTAAGTCATGAATGAAGTAATTAATTAACTTGGCCTCCATAGGATGCCCAAGACTTTCCAAATTGTCTTCTTGCCCTGTCTTCCACTGCTGTGTGTCTTTTATTTTATTTTATTTTTTTCAAGATGGAGTCTTGCTCTGTCACCCAAGCTGGCATGCAGTAGTGTGATCTTGGCTCACTGCAACCTCTATCTCCCAGGTTCAAGTGATTCTCCTGCCTCAGCCTCCCGAGTAGCTGGGATTACAGGTGCCTGCCACTACACCCAGCTAATTTTTTGTATTTTTAGTAGAGTCGGGGTTCCACCATGTTGGCCAGGATGGTCTCGAACTCCTGACCTCGTGACCTGCCCACCTTGGCCTTCCAAAGTCCTGGGATTTCAGGCGTCAGTGACTACACCCGGCCTGCTGTGCATCTTTAATAACTAGTCTTCTTCCTCTTCAGCCTCTGGATGTTATGATCCATCATGAGAAAATTCTATCACATATTTATCTTTCCTGTGATGTTCCCTTTCCTTCTGGCTGTAGTCTTCTTGCCAAACCCAGTTGTCCCCAGATGACTCTGTTTCTCCTTGCTAAAATGATGATCATTTTCTCTTCCTTGGCCTTCATGACCCTAGACTTGGAGGTAAGGTAGGCATTCTCCTTGCTTTACATTGCCAATTCCAGTCATTCTCCTTCCCTCCTTGTAGTGGATGCTACAGCTGCTCTGAGTTTGGTTGCTAAGGCTCTCAGCTGAACCATTCCCTGGAAAATTGCCCTAAACTGACGGGCCTCTTGGAAATGCCTGCGTGGTTACAACCTCTCCTGGGGATGGGAAATAGCCCACAGCCAATGTCTGACTGATATGAAGTATAAAAATTAGCCCCCTTGACTCAAAGTGGGGCAATTCTCTGATGCCCCAGCATTCCCAATAGGGTGAGAATCAGGCTATATTCTAGCAGAAGCCACATTCTTGCTTTTCTTCACCTTCTCTTTCTTGCTTCCTTCACTTTCTTATAGGTCCCTCATGAGCACACACCTTCAATAAATCCCTTCCACAGATATCCTCATCTCAGTTTTTGCTACTATGGAATCTGACCTAGGAGATACCTCCATAAACCCTGGCTGAGACTCTTCCATCATCATGCTGTATTGTCCATCCATCACTCCTCAATGTAACATGCACCCAAATCACTTATCCTTGATTTTTAAAATTTTCTTTTAACTGTGCACTGAAGACAATTCTAAATATGAGATGAGCTCATTTGTATTTCATCATTACGTGTTCTCACCTCCAACCAACATTACCCTTAACTCAGGGGAACAGGTCCTGCCTATGGAAGAGCCTGGCCCTAAAATTTGCAGAGTATGCAGCAAAGCTCCACATAGTATTGCCTCGCTGTAAGATTTTAGTCAAGGTCATAAACTGTCAAGTAAAATAAATTATATCCTCCTACCTTGACAAATATAGCTCCACGATAACCTGGAATTCAAGGGTGAGAGTGAGCACTGGGCAGGCTGCCCCTTGCTTTAGAAGAACAGATGCAGATGGAAGGGGCAGGAGTGGGACTATCTAAAGGGCCCCCTCACTCTCAGTGCGGTGATGAATAACACATTAAAACACGCTTTATTGTCATAACTTGAATTGCTGGTCACTAATCCAACCTGAAATGTGGCTCCTGGTGCCCTCAGGAAAAGTCGTTGAGGATCAGTTACTAAGAAGGATTACACCTCTTATGCTGTCCCCCGGGTTTTTCCCCTCCCCACACTTCCAAAGAAACAGACAAATAGGCAGGGGAAATATAAGCAGAAGGATCAGTGCAAATTCTAGTTTGCTCTAGAATTTGGGAAACCCAAATCAGAGATGCTCTAAAAGTTGTTTCAACTTGTAGAGAAATATCTATCATTCATTCAAATATATTTATGGAATAGTATTACCTGCCGGGTAATGTGCTAAGCATTGAAGACACAGAAAGAAAAATACACGGTTCCTGTTGAGAAGGAACTTAAAATTTAGGAAAAAGAAATACATACAACAACAATACCTTACAATAATTGATCTATAAGCTATTGAAAGTGTAGCAAGAACATGGGAGAAAAGGTAGAACGTCTAACTGCAGGAATCAGGGAAAGATTTGGAGATGAGGTAGCAAAAGTTATGAGTGCAAGTTTTGGGAGCAATCAGGAAGGAGGAGCACTCAGGCAGATGGGTCAGTTCATGGAAAGGAAGAGGTAGAAAAGTAAGTCATGTGAGGAGAACCACGAATGTTGACTATTGATAGAGGAAAGTGCTAGGAAGCAAGACGGAAAGAGTTAAGGCAAAAACGGAAAGAGTTAATACCAAAGAATTTTGGCATAATGCTCAACAAGTTTAGACTCCATCAGCTGAGCAAGGGTGAAGGAAGAACACTGAGCATGAGATAATTTAATCAGTTCAAATATGTGCAAGATCATTGGTTGACTAGACTGGAGAGTGGTGAACCTCAAGGCTCTGAAGTTAAAAAAAAAAAAAAAGGATCACTGTGATCATCCAGACAAGATATGATGAGCTTCTAAAGCAGGAAGTGACTTAAGATAGAGAGGATCAGGGACAGGGGGATAAACATTTTGGCTTTAGAGTTGACAGAATTAGACATTGAGAGCAAGGAAGAAAAGTCACTTCAGCTAAGTCTTTCCAAGCACCGAATCAGCATTTCCATCCATTCTGAAGTTCATTTTATGATCACTTATTAAACTGTGATGGTACGTATATTAGTGAGACTTCATCATGACCAAAGACAAAGTGTGTAGTCTATATTTCAACCTTCTGAGGACTAACCGATAGCCAGAGTTCATGTATGTCAAAGATGTGCTTACTGTGCAGGCTGATTATGTCCGGGTATAAAAGTACCTAGGCTAACAGGCTGTGGTCTTCCTCTCCCAAGACCTAAATGAGACTGACTGATGCAATTAAGGAATGAATGATCACTCATCTTTACCCCATTCTCTCATCTAAATGTACTCAATTTAGAAATAAGTCCAAGCAAGGCTGGGTGTGGTGGCTCACTTGTAATCACAGCACTTTGGGAGGCCGAGGAGGGTGAATAAAATCACAAGGTCAGGAGTTCTACACCAGCCTGGCTAAGATGGTGAAACCCCATCTCTACTAAAAATACAAAAATTAGCTGGGAATAGTGACGGATGCCTGTAAGTGCAGCTACACGGGAGGCTGAGTTAGGAGAATCGCTTGAACCTGGGAGGCAGAGGATGCAGTGAGCCAAGATTGCACAACTGCACTCTAGCCTGGGCAACAGAGCAAGACTCCACCAGAAAGAAAGAAAGAAAAAGAAAGAAAGAAAGAGAAAGAAAGAAAGAAAGAAGAAAGGAGGGAAGGAAGGAAAAAGGGAAAGAAAGAGATAGGGAAAGAAAGAAAGAAAAAGAAAGGAAGGGAGGGAGAGAGAGAAAGGGAAAGAAAGGGAAAGAAAGAGAAGGAAAGGAAGAAAAACAGAAAGGGAAAGAAAGAAAGATAGAGAAAGAAAGAAAGAGAAAGGGAAAGAAAGAGAAAGAAAAGAAAGAAAGAAAAAGAAAGAAAGAAGAAAAAGAAGAAAGAAAGGAAGGAAGGAAGGAAGAAAGTTTCCTGCTGGAACTTGGGAGTATTTTAACCCTCTACTTATCAATTTCTTTAGTTAACTACTTACATGATCTTTTGTTTCTCTATGGATTTTTTAACTTTTCGAAGTTTGTTAGCCATGACATGGGCTTCTTTATCAGCTTTAGGAGGCCTTTTCTTCTCCTGCTTTGCCTCCAGGAAAGCGCTCGCACTTTTAGCTGTGTTTTCTACAGCTCCTAACTTGAATCTGGAAATTAAAAAAAAACATGCATCTTGAAAATAACATGATACATACAATTCAAAAACTCATATTTCCATCTACTGCTATCACCCTGACGTTTGCCTGTTGGGTTTTTAATACTCATCTTTAAAATGTTACCCAGAACGTCCACACCAGGTGTTCTGAATCAGCAGACTCCTTATTAACCTCATAGTAAATAATGTTGCCTGTCCTCCCTCCCCTACCCCCCACAACACAGATATTACCCCTGGGACAATGCAATGAGAACTCATGGAAATGTTTCCTCTAAGAGTAGTCAAATATTCCACAAGCAAGGAACAGAGAACAACGGCCTTTCCCCATTTTTATAGAGAAGAAAGATAGCTATCCCCATCACCACCCTTCTGCAAAAATGAAAAAAAAGATTAATCAACAAAAAATTGTTCTTTTGGTAGAGGGTAATGATTCTTTCCAAAAGAATAAACATAGATGTTGCTGGACTTTGCAGTGCAGAAATGTCTCGAGGTCTGGGCTTTATACCATTGAAATGTAAATACCTAGGAATGCAGTGCCCCATACTTCCTGGTACCTTGGGGCTTCACCCAGCAACCTGGTCTAGCTTGTAATCAGCTGGCTTTCTCAGAGCTGAGCAATTAGCTACAAATTGCTACAGACATTTATAAACAAATGGCTACAGATCAAATTCTCGTAATATATGAAGAGTAAACTGTTTCTAGAAGAGTAAAGGCCAACATTTCCTATGTTTATTTCACATGCATTTCCTGTGTCAGGAGACTAGGGCTTTTTACCTGAGCACTGATAAACCCAGGGAGTCTCATTGCCCCACGGTACCTCGGTGGCAAAATGCTGTGGCTGCAAGTAGCCAATAGCGATTGTCACTATATTAACCGTAGCTTATTATAGCAAGTCAAAGGTTTGGTTTGTACAATAAAGCTTTTGAGATCTATGTTGTGAAGCAAAGGGCCTTTTTAAAGTCTTTATAGGGCTATCATTAAAAGGAAATGTGTTTAGCTTGGGAGTAAGTAAATAAACTGGCACACTGGTGAAGTAACAATTTTAAAAGTGACAGTCTATGCCACATGGCAAGAAATTTCAGATAGTAGACAATAAAATAATAACAGAAAACATTTAAATTATACACAGTTGGCCAGGCGTGGTGGCTCACCGCCAATAATCCCAGCACTGTGGGAGGCCAAGGCGGGCAGATGACCTGAAATCAGGAATTGGAGACCAGCCTGGCCAACATAGTGAAACAGAATATAAAAATTAGCCAGGCGTGGTGGTGCGTGCCTGTAATCCCAGCTCGGGAGGCTGAGGCAGGAGAATTGCTTGAACCCGGGAAGTGGAGGTTGCAGTGAGCCGAGATAGTGCCCCTGCACTCCAGCCTGGGAGACAGAGTGAAACTCTGTTCCCACTTGGAATTAAAAAAAAATTATACACAGTTGTCAGGCATTATTCTCAGTGACTTCAGTATATTAACTCATTTAGTACTCACAACTACCCTATGAAGAAGGCGCTATTAATATCTCCAGTATTATCCTTATTTTCCAGATGAAAAAAATTGAGACATAAAAAGATGAAGTGACCTGCTCAAGAGCCCACGGCTTATATGTGGCAGAGTCTGGCCTGCAAACCTCTGTTCTCAACTCCCCTTTTTAACTGACATATGTTGCTTCTCTTTTTACATTAATGCAAGTTACTGGGACCTAGGAATATGCTACTTTTTTTAAATGGTGTCACTTTTATCACAGTACTTCATTTTTTCAAAAACTCTTAGAAATAATATTCAGAGATCACTTGAAAATAATGTTGCCTCTTAAATCTCTCCAATAACCTACTTATTATGTCAACCAAAACAAAATCAAAGAAGAAATATCTCCAAGTATGTTGACTACATTTGGAATTAGAAATGAGAATCATAACCCAAGATGCACAGCTATGGCAAACCACATATATATCTGAAGGGATATCTGTAATCCCAGCTCGGGAGGCTGAGGCAGGAGAACCGCTTGAGCGTTCTGCACCATATAAAACATATTACGTATATGTGCATGCTCTTCAATTGATTTGTCTTATATCAATATTATTCTCAGGTCCAAGTAAAAAATCCTAAGGTGGTAGATGTAAAATTTTGCCTCTCCTATATTTGTATGAAGGTATGAATAATAAACAGCTATTTTTCAGTGTCTGTTTTGCAGTGAGGCTTTTAGAAATATCCCAGAGGTACAGGAGTATTTGAGGAGGATAAAGGAAGCTCGTATTGGCAAAAGGAGAGGTTCATACAAACTGCTTAGAAACACAGTTTATTGGTTTTGGAGACACAAAACTAGAGCTGGCATCCTTTTATCGGTGGAGACGCCATTGCTGGGTGTTCTTTCAAGGGCATCTTATCTGAATTGCTGCAGTCCTAAAGAAAGAATTGCCTGTGAAATGATTTTAGAAAGTCCTTGAGACAGGACTTTATCTCAGCCATGCAAGCCTGAATACTCCGCCTTCAGACTCTCTCAGCTCTAGTCTCTTTGGATCTGACAAAAAGTGATCATCCTGGTATCTGCAACTTTCACAAGAATCAATGTGACCTAGAGATCTGGACCTTATTAATAACATTTTTGTAGCAATGAGCTAAGTGCTCTCGTAACTTATTTTTATTTAATTCTCACTCCAGTCCTGTGTATTATTATTTTGATCATCTCATTTTGCAAATAAGGAAATTAAGGCTCAAAGTCATTAAGGAGCTGTCCAGAAATAACACAGCTCATGGGGGCAGAGGTGGGATCCAAGCTTGGGCCTGGCCATGAGGTGTGTGCCCTAAGCACACACTGCTATTGCCATCAAACACTGAATATGCTCCATGCATTTTTTTTTTCCAGAGACTAGACTGCAGAAGACTGAAGGGTACACTACTATTTGAAAAACTCCTAGTGGTAAAACTTGAGCCCAGGCAAATCCTCAGCTCTCTTGATGATCTGGGGTACTTAGCACTAAATCAAACTGGGTAAGGCCAAGGCTATTCCCAGTTTATTTTGTAGAGAATCCAAGAGTCCTATAAACATGCCAAGCTTTGATGCTTCAAGTAGAATTAAACTTTTGATGTTTTTGTGAAATATTTTAGTTTTAAAATATTTTAAGTATGTGACAGACTTTGGAACATGCTACTCCCAAAATATACCACGCTGGCATATTCACTATTTTGAGTTGAAAGCACGTGGGAAAACAGCGGTGTCAAGATCTTGCAGATCTTCTTTCTTTTTCTTAAAAGTAGCAGACTAAATGCCCACGTAAAATGTTTTTATATCAGAAGGAGAGTAACATTCCCATCTTCAAAGATGGGAAGCTGAAGCCAAGGAAAATCTATGCCAACAAACCTTGTTAAACTGACCCTTACCTTCCTAGTCACATTTTCACCCAAATTACCCTAGCTGAAGCCCCTTTACCTTGTCATGTTTTCACAATTTACTACTCTTTGTCCAATTCACCATGCAAGTGTTCAACTCTAACTCCACCTTTGGGTCTTCATCTCCTTACGGAGCCTTCTGCACCATATAAAACATATTACATGTATGTGCATGCTTTTCCATTGATTTGTCTTATATCAATTTAATTCTCAGGTCCACGTAAAAAATCCTAAGACGGTAGAGGTAAAATTTTGCCTCCCCTATATGTGTATGTAAGTATGAATAATAAACAGCTATTTTTCAGTTTCCGTTTTACAAACAGCTATATTTCAGAAATATCCCAGAAGGTACAGAATTATTTTTGTTTCCAATTACAATCTATAGCCACACTTGCAAGTGAAGTAGGTGAGCTTTGTAAATCCTTGGCAGTACAGAAATTTATTTTCCTTATCCCAACAATGAAGACAAAAGGAGTAATAGTATTGCCATTCCCAGATTTCCAAACACAGTCTTACATTCATGCATCATCATTATTTTAGGAATATATCACCAGTGATTCATTCTTAGCAAGACTTTGGATTTATTTACTTCAGCTTCCATGGCTTACATGTAGTTTGAAATTATCCAAATTAAATAGTGTTGTGCTCTAGTCCCAAACTATGCTATCAAAGTTAATCCAGTATCTAGTATGTCATCCATTTAATAAATTATACTTTGATGTCACGTTATTGAAACTTCACTATTTTGTTCAATTTTAAGCTAAATTATACTACAATATATAAAATTTAGCAAGATGTCAGTGTATCTGGATCACAGTTCTCATTACTATAAATTAAATATAATAAAATAAACTTTTCATAAGTAGTATATTGTGAGGATAGTTTAATTATATGTGGGGGAGACTTGTGTGCATTGAATGTGTGCATTGAACGTGTAGTTCAACGGGTTTTCCAAAGAACCTAGGTATATACTGAAAATTAACAAGGTTAAATAAAAACTAATAGTTTACAGTAGAAAGAATACAAAAGATAGAGTAGCAAACTAAATAAAGAAGGTAATTCATAATAGCACAAATACAAGAATTGAACTAGAAAGTTGTATTTTTAAACAAAACATAGGCATTCAAATAACCAAGGGGCCCCAGAAATAGTAATGAATAAATACTGTACTATGATAGGAAAGTTTGTATAACTCCCTCACTTTAAAACAGCGGTCCCCAACCTTTTTGGCACCAGGGACTGATTTCATGGAAGACAGTTAGGCAGTGGGTGGCAGGGGAGAGGGGGTGCACAAGAATGGGGGGGGGATGGTTTTGGGATGAAACTGCTCCACCTCAGATTACCAGGCATTCGTTAGATTCTCATAAGGAGCATGCAACCTAGACCCTCACATGTGCAGTTCACAATACGGTTTGCCTCCTATGAGAATCCAACTCCACCACTGACCTGACAGGTGGCAGGGCTCAGGCAGTAATGCTGGCTGACCCACCACTCACCTCCTGCTCTGTGGCCCAGTTCCTAACAGGCCATGGGCTGGGCTGGTACTGCTCTGTGGCCCAGAGGCTGGGGACCCTTGCCTTAAAGGAATGAGTCTAATACAATTACAAGCGAAACCAAATTAAATTAAATAACTTACAAAAAAAATAGTGCAGGCAACTTCTCCATTTTCCTTAGTTTTTCAACTAGAAGTGGAAACCTTGTGATCATGTTTTCTGGACTAAAATCTGCTTTAGGACTAAGAGTCTTAAGTACCATTCTGGCCTGTAGCAGTGAATACAAAACAATTTTAAGTTCTGTATAAGAAAGAAAGAAATTACTACTTTTTGCTAAAATATTTTCATAGCTGTCTAATGTATGTTTTTTTTAAACAGTCCTATGAAAGCACATTATAAAACTATGCAGAGAACCATCAAAGAAACATACAAATCAATACACTAGAAAACAAAAATTTGGCAGTAATATACACACACATGCACGATTTAGCCTGCAATTTTTCAGGCAATACAAATCAGGAATAGAAACATTTTTCGGCAAATGATGCTGGTTTCACCATCACAGGCGAGCAAGTGTGAATCACTTTCTACATTATGCAGAAAAATCACATCCAAATACATCTCCAAGATTTGTAACTAACAAATTAGCTAGAAGAAAATGTAACTCAATTATATTATGTTTCTGAATGGGAAGAGATTAAGGTATAATGACAAAAAATATCCAATGAGAAAAGTCTAATATATGTCATTTCTCAATCTGTGCCAATAAATCAAATTTCAAAATATGATGACCATCAACTTATTAAAACAAACATGCATAACTTATATAATTCCAGGTGAAGTTTTAATACACAACTCATTCCTAAGACTTGAAATAACAATATGAAAAGAACAATAAACTCCAAGTCAATAAAGAAAGGAGTAAAACATTCTTCTCAGAGGCTGTTATTGTGAGTTCAGTCTCTCTGCTGCCAAGGTATCAACAATATCATCTCTATGGAGAGTGATCCTTTTGTTCTTATCTGCTAAACCATTTAGAAGCAACCAGTAGCCTCTGGTACATGGTTCAGAAGACACTGAGGAATAGACAACGACCAATTTACTTTCTCTCTTTCTATTCTATCTATTTCAAAATCACTAGACTTCATGTTCAACTTAAAATTCTAAAATAAAAATTGAGGATTAAAAAAATCAGAAAATGATATTAACGGAATGATATAACTCAAGAAAACAATAAAAATACAGTTTGGCCAAAAAAATGTGTGAAAGTTACCTCCTCTATGTTGCCATTTTTAATCCAACTTGTTAATTCTGCCTTTAGACTCTCTTCATATTTTCTAGCATCCATCTTTTTAATGACTAATTTATTGTTAAAATGAATAAAGTTTTCTGGACACAGTTCCTTAAAAACAAATATTACAAAATTAAGTACAATCATGCAAGAAAATTCAAAGGTATTTCTTGATTATATGACTCATTAGCAGCATTACAGGTTTCTCGAGCGAGGGATGATTAAACTTTTTATCTCCCCCATGGCTTCTAAAGCATAACATCACTAGGATAATGAACTCTTCAAAAGAAGGATACAAAGAAAAACAAAGCAGAAGATGAAAACAAACAGCAATTGGGACTTAGAAGGGAAGCAAGCGTAATAATAAACAGAAAATATGAATCCAAGGTGTAAGAAGACAGAAATATAATAGTGTTCCAGAAGTTGAAAAGATTTCAAAAAAAAAAAAAAAAAGGAAGCAATATTTTCAGGAATCAAAATAAAATACAAATTAAAACCCATTAAAAAACAAAGAGAACATGTTAGAAATATGAGAAGAGGCAATCTTATTTTAGGAAGAGTCGACCGATAATTTTAAAAGATCAGATGCATGTGATTAGAAAGGGTGAGAGTTTGTCTTTCTGAACAGCAATGTTATCATCGTTTATAGTTGTGTTAATTACTTCATTATTATTTACCTGGGCCCGGGGCCAACTTTCCCAAATTTGAAACATGGTGTCATATAGCTGGATGCTTTCTCGAGGTGAAAGGGAAAGATCAGGAGGGAATCCATACCTTTCGATCTGTTTAAAATAAAGTTAAAATGTTTACTATTTATTTTATTTTATGCCTTATCCTTTGCCTCTTAGTCACTATCATAACCCAAAGACACTGAAAGGCATTAAAGTAAAATGTTCAAATGCTGATAGGTGCTAAACGCCAATATTTATACTAGCTACAAGTGTCTGAATCACCAAAGTGGAAAAAAAGCCGAAATCCCACCAAAAAGTTTTAATATCACTTCCTCAGACCTTTTCATTGTGCTAATTTTCTATGAACCGTCTTCGTGATCGAAATCAGAGCACTGGGAAGCTGAAAGATTTGTGGACTCAGTTTAGACAAGACATAACCTTTACTTTACAGCTCACACCAAAAGTGATGTAATTAAGAATGTGATTCTTTACTTTTATGTATACCAAGCCAGGCTAAAAAGAAAAAGCCTTATTTGCTTGAGTTAAAAGATAAGAACTGCGTCAACTTCAAGATAAAGGTTCTCAAACCACCTTCAAGACTACAAGAAACTTCTCCCAAAGGTCACTGACAGGTCTCCTTTAAGTCTTCTGAATAAAGTATGTCATTCATTTTTTCCACAAGTGTTTTTAAGTGGAAATAAAAAATTCCTGTTCTCAAAAATGTTCATTGTAGTATTTCCTCCTGGTTCCAATCACTACTGTTAAAAATCATTTGCAAAAACATACTCTCGGAGATGCTAATAGGAATGTAATACAGACTGAATGTTTGTCTGCTCCCAAAACCCGTATGTTGAAGACCAAATCCCCAATGGATGGTATCTGGAGGCAAATCCTTTGGGCGATGATTAGGTCACGAAGAAGGAACCATCATGAATGGGATTAATGCTGTTGTAAAAGAGACCGCAAGATCTCCCCCTGTCCCTCCTGCCATGTGAGGGCACAGGAGGAAGACAGCTATCTATGATCCAGACAGCAGGCCTTCATGACACCAAACCTCCCAGTGCCTTGACCTTGGACTTCCCTCCAGAATTATGAAAAATCAGTATTTGTTTCTAAAGCCTCTCAATTTGTGATATTTTTGTTATAGAAGCCTGTCGAATGTGCTAAGACAGTATGCTTCAAAAAAGAAAAGGTCGGGAGAAATGATATATATTGCATCAAATAGGATTCTTTGAGATTTCTCACTGGAAACGTTAAATCTCAAAGAAGTAAATATAGTATGCAAATTTATCTGAAATAATTTGACAGTACTGCACTTGTTTTAGTAAATAGCTATTAAAAGATTTTAAAATTCAGGTTTCAAAATTCAGGGCTAAAAAGCCACTCCAAACACAACACAGTTGAAGAAACATGGATGTTTGGTAGAATGGAAAGTGCACAAGAGTTTGAATCAAAAGATCTGGTTCTAATCGCACCTGTAAACGCTAGTTCCTCATCCATAAGACAGTAATGAAAATACAATATTTATGCATCCACCTTAAAGACTGCAGTGAGAGCAAACAAAATAACGAAACACCATATGTTCTTCGAACCTTTAACACTGTAGAATGTAAAACAATTCCTGGAATCGTCATTTAACATCTCAGTTGGAGCACTGAAAGATAGTTAAATGCTAAGGACTGCATTGCGCCAATGTACTAAATAGAACAAAACACGTATTATCTTGCAATGATGGCACCTGGCTCTCTTATTAGGTATAATTTATTCCACCTAACTGAAATAAAAACATACAATAAGTCCAAGATTTATTATAATTTTAAAATATAAATCTTCTGTTTCTGGTTGCTGGAATGCTTATGATTTCTTAAGTCTCTAAGCCTTTTAGAGAGGCCCAAATTTCCTCATTTCTAAAATGAAGGATAATTCTACTTGTAACATAGATTTTTCAGGAGAATTATATTACATAACATATGTAACAGACCTAGTAAAATGCCTGGCGTATGATTAATGCCACAGCCATCAATATGATTGATTAATTATCCCTTATAGGACTGAATTTTTAAAATCAGTTTAACAGTCCTATGCCTCAATGCCAAGGATTCAATTCAGTGGTTCTCCACTACATGGTGACTAGTGAACCTGCAAACATTGAGCTAGCCTAGGCGGAGAAGGAAGAGAAATAAAAGGTCATAGATGGCCAGGCGCAGTGGCTCACACCTGTAATCCCAGCACTTTGGGAGGCTGAGGTGGGTGGATCACAAGGTCAGAAGTTCAAGACCAGCCTGGGCAAGATGGTGAAACCCCATCTCTACTAAGAATACAAAAATTAGTAGTGGGCGTAGTGGCGGGTACCTGTAATCGCAGCTACTTGGGAGGCTGAGGCAGAGAACTGCCTGACCCAGGAGACAGAGGTTGCAGTGAGCTGTGATTGTGCCACTGCACTCCAGCCTGGGCCACAGAGCAAGACTCTATCTCAAAAAAAAAAGGTCATAGATTTGTATCATTCTTTGTTTATAAACACAATAGTATTATACCATGATGCTGTTTTTGTAAATATTGTCCCTATGTCATAGGTGATGGTAACCACTGATCCATGCTTAGCAGAAAGAGACAGCCATTCTTTCAAGGACCTCCTAGGACTGATAACTCTCCAGGAGTCAGCAGCTGTTGCTGTGTGGCATGGAAATTGGGGCAAAGGCCAAAGGATGCTGTTCTTAGCCAGAAACCAGCCATATATGGATTGAAGGCGATTCCTCACCATAGCTGGATTCAGACCAGCTCACTCACCCTGCCTCACTCCTGAAATTGTTTTTACACTACAACTGTACAGGAAAGGACCCAGGTGGATGGCCCTTCGTATGTTGCCACAGTTTATTATATTTTTCCTCGGAACTCCATTTTTTCATATTAATCTGAAATGTACTACATAAGACCAGGTTATTTATTCAGCTGAAAGCTTCTTGGTTTTTATCACTGCTACTTTAGGATATGTCCGATATAAACACATGCTATACACAAAGCTGTCAAAATGGACTCACTAATACCCAAGCCTTTGTGTTCATCCTGCACACCTGCCACAAAAGTCTAGCCATCTTAAGAAGACTCATACAACAGCATGACCTTTGCAGAAGTCATCTGGGGTCAGAGCACACTGTAGTGGCTCTATTGCTTTCCAGTTACTCCATTAATAGCTACTGAAAATAGAGGAAAGGCACTTGGACCAAAATGACAATTTCAGCAGGTACTCCAAATCACTACACTCACTGCTGTTTAAAGATAACCTGCCTTGAACCATCCTACACAGAATAATTTTTAATGCTATGCTATTTTTAAAATGCCACATAATGATGAAAATGTCAGATAACTCCTGGATATCAGAAAGAAAAGAAGGGAGGGAAGGAGGGAAGGAGGGAAGGAGGGGAAGGAAGGAAGGAGGGAAGGAAGGAAGGAAGGAAGGAAGGAGGGGAGGGAGGGAGGGGAGGGAGGGGTGGGAAGGGAGGGAGGGAGGGTGGGGAAGGAGGGAAGGGAGGGAAGGAGGGAGGGAAGGAGGGAGGGAGAGAAGGAGGGAAGCAGGGAAGGAGAGAAGGAGGGAAGCAGGGAAGGAGGAAAAGGAAGGAAGGGAGGGAAGGAAGGGAGAGAGGGAAGGAGGAAGGGAGGAAGGAAGGAAGGAGGGAGGGAGGAGAGAGGGAAGCAGGGAAGGGAGGGAGGGTGGGAAGGAGGGAAGGGAGGGAAGGAGGGAAAGAGGGAAGGAAAGAAGGAGGGAAGGAAGGAAGGTGAGAAGGAAGGAAGGAAGGAAGGGAAGGAGGGAAGGAGAGAAGGAGGGAAGCAGGGAAGCAGGGGAAGGAGAAAAGGAAGGAAGCAGGGAAGGAGGGAAAGAAAGGGAAGGGAAGGAGGGAAGGGAGGGAGGGAGGGAGGAAGGAAGGAAGGAAGGAAGGGAGGAAGGGAGGGGGGAGGGAAGGAAAAAGAGAGAATAAGATGCCTTTTGTTACTATATGTGGGTTATCATCCATATTCTAGGTTTCAGGTATGGGTTAAGTCACAGGAATTTTGTTCATATTTTAGGTTTATTTAGAATTTGGATTGGGCCATTGTCACACAAGAGAGAAGTTTCCATAACAAAATCCTATTAGAAAACTACTACCAATCAGCTTGCTTTTAGAAGCCAGCCTGTTTGAGATTGCATCCTGGCACCACCATTTACTTAATGATGCAACATTGAGTCAGTTAAGTTCTCTATGCCTCACCTTCCTCATTGTAAAGTGGGAATAGTGTTAAGGCATCTATCATAAGATTGCTGTAATGGTTAAAAGACGTTTAAAAATGCAGAATTTTTAGAACACAAAGTAAGTGCTCAATTTAAGTTGGCTGTTCTTATTTAAAATACACTTAGTAAGTACCTTTTATATACAGTTTCTTGGGAACTGAAAGACATAAAATGTATCTTCAAAGAGTTATTCTAGCCAGTAAGGAATCTATGCATGTAAACAACTTAAGCTGTAAGCTCATCATGACTGGTGTTGTGTTACATACACAGACAAGGTATTATGGAGAGAAGAAAGATTACATCTAGCTAAGACATTCAGAGAAGAATTCTGAAAAGGTTTCACGTTAGGAGAATTATGGAAGATGAACAGGATCTGAACAGCTGGTATTTGGCATCTGGGTTGAAATATTCCAAGAGCAATGCACAGCATGAGGCCTGCCTGGTAAGATACCCCAGTGGATGAATGAAAGGACACTGGGACCGGGTCATAGAACACCTTGGCTGTCAAGCTAAGGAGATATGCATTTAGCTTTTTCCAAAAGAAGGCCAGTAAAGACTTGGAAAGATCAAAATGATCTTTAAGGAAAGTTGAGAGTTATGTTTCATTATATTCATGTCAAATTATGTTTACTTTTGGGATCTAAAAATTTTACATATTTTATCTCCTTTAATCATCACAACACTCTTATGATGGGACGGTCTATTACGTTTCACATGACAGAATGTAGAATATATTTAAATTTAGAGCGAAGGCAAAGCTATTAACTAATCATCACTTTGAAAGCCACAGGAAGCTTTTTTAAATGGGTCATTTATAAAAACAGGATGAGAGATGAAGAGAAATAGGATAAGACAGGAAGAGCTACATGCAAGAAAAATTAAGAAATCTTTCCCCACTCACACCCCAGTGTACCAAATGACATCTTTTTTTCTTCTTTTTTTGAGATGGGGTCTTGTTCTGTTGCCCCGGCTGGAGGGCAGTGGCTCTATCTTGGCTCACTGCAACCTCTGCCTCCCAGTTTTAAGCGATTCTCCTGCCTCAGCCTCCCGTTAGCTGGGACTACAGGTGCTCACCACCGTGCCCAGCTAATTTTTTTGTATTTTTAGTAGAGATGGGGTTTCATCATACTGGCCAGTCTGGTCTCAAACTCCTCATCTGTGATCTGCCTGTCTCGGCCTCCCAAAGTGCTGGGATTACAGGCGTGAGCCACTGCACCCAGCCCCACAGCTGAAATCTTCTTAAGGTCCCCCACCTTACTGGCTCACCACCCAAAAGTCATGTCGTGATTGCTATGTTAGGGAGAATGTCATATGTAATAGGGATTGTCCACAAAAAGCTGTATGGCTGCACTGAGGGGAGAACTAGTGTCAGAGAGGTAGACAGACAGACATGGGTGCTGAGAAGAAGAGAAACTGGCAAAGATAACCTCCAAGGATAAATAAAATTAGCAGAAACTTCAGGTTAAATCTGTAGTAGTTTTTAATCATTATTCAGACACTGTTGAGGAACCAATTAAAATTAGAAAGAATGTTCTTGTTATTTTTTAAATCAAGGTTAAATTATCAGTTTCTGTCATTCTGTAGTTCTATCATTCTGATAAGTATCAATTAGGCAGCTTTTATTTATAATATAGACAAATATTTTATATGACTCAGAACAAAAATGGCTAAAATATTACTTACATGGTCTGTTGTTAACGCAGCACATGGGTGGAAATGATCAAAATGAATGTCATCACCTTTTATTGAACATACATGCTTCTCTAGATCATTGTATCTCTCTCCATAGAGCACTAAAAATGAAGCAAGAATTTCCACATCAATGGAAATATAACAAGTGAAATACATTTAAAGTAAAAGGGATAATGGTAGATTTAAAAATAAAAAGTAAAAGGCAAACCTTATATAAATATATCAAACGTACCAAGTCTGACTTTATATGATTGTTTTACTTGCAAGTGGTCTTTGGGAAAACTGGCATGACAACCCACATGTCTCTTAGAAGTAATAGAATTTTCAATTATTTTGTCTTTTTCTTTCCAGTACCATTTTACCGATTGTAGCCACCTTAAAAAATACAAATGTACATTTAGGCAGAACATGGAACTACTTCCTGTGAAATTAAGTAGTTTAAGTAAAGAAAATTTCATGTTCCTTATAAATTGTACTTAGGGGAATAGACTCAGAAGCCAGACTACCTGAACTTAAATCCCAACCTTCTTACTAATCGCTGTGTCTCTTGATTGAATAACTGCATCTTTCTGTTCCTAGTTTTTCACATTTCAAAATGGAAATATGGTAGTGATATTGTAAGTGTGACTATTTAATAGTAGTAATGGAAGTAAGCATAAATCATAAGGTTTGCCGGGCATTTAAAATAAATTAATACATGTAAAGTACTTAGAACAGTACTAGGCATGCAGGAGGTATTATAGGATCACTATTAGTAAATAAATATTATTATAGGATCATTATTAGTAAATAAATATTATTATAAAGTAAAAAAATGGTTTTTAGTAGGCAAAAATCAAGCCCAATGACAATATGATATGGGGCTTTCAACTAATAAGGATTTGCTATCTTTCTAAACATCTTTACAAACTAGGAAAATGGATCACAAGACCCATGTCTGAGGGTGTTATTATAGCATTTTATTTTTTATTTCTTGGTGAAGGACAAAAAAAGGAACATAAATATATCTTTTCTGATGAATCATTTTTGGGATGGGGGAAATTTCCTACTCAGTTGCAGATCTCGGTGGGGAAAGTCCTTGATTTTCCTCAGCAATGGCCAGGAAGTGTAGAGAGGTGCAGTTTCTTGAAGATCCAGAAATAAACTATTAAATTCACCAGAAAATTATGAAGCTCTTCAGAACCCAGAGAGAAATTATGAAATTCAAACATTAAAACAGATAAACACTGTCCATTTGGAACGTAATGCCTACTCAGTGAGATGTTCGGGATTACTTATGGTAGCTGAAAGGGCCAAAAAGGGACATCGGATCATGACAAGGAGATGCTCCCAGATTTCTGCTCCAATTTCTCCACCAAGACAATGAACCTATTAAAGAAACAAAAATTCTCAACTGAAAAGCTGATTTTAAAATAGCACATGAAAATAAGACATGGAATCTTGAAATTGTCACACATGCCTTCCCATCACCTTTCAGTGACCAAGTTTAAAGATATATTAAAGAAATATTAAAAATCCCCACAACCAATTCACCAACAATTCTGCTTTACTTTACTTTCAAAAATGTCTTTCAAATCAATGGATTTCTCTTCATGTCTACCGCCAACCAAGCTACTGTCACATTTCAGCAGAGCTACTTCAGCTATTATACTAGCGTCCCCTATTCACCCTTAAATTCTTCTCATCACAGCCAAAATGAAAATGTTGAAAAGATAAATTATATCAAGTCATGTTACCAAATAAATTGCTTTACTATGTTCCTTTTGCATGTGGAATAAATTATAAACTCCTCAATGGGATGTATAATGCCTGGCATCATCTGGCCGCTGCTGCCTCTCTAGCTTTATCTCAAACCACTATCTCCACCTTTATTGTGGTCCAGAGAGAATTACCTTTTCTTTGTTCCTTGAACACACCCTTCCTACCTAAGAGCTTTCCCACATATTGTTCCCCTCTGCTTACAATACTCTTACCCTCTCTTATTCAAACTGCAAAGTTCAGCTCAATGGCACACCACAAAAAAGACTTTTCTGGGTCGGCTGCGGTGGCTCATGCCTGTAATCCCAGCACTTTGGGAGGCCGAGACAGGTGGTTCATGAGGTCAGGAAATCGAGACCATCCTGGCCAACATGGTGAAACCCCATCTCTACTAAAATTACAAAAAATTAGCCAGGTGTGATGGCATGCGCCTGTAGTCCCAGCTACCTGGGAGGCTGAGGCGGGAGAATTGCTTGAACCTGGGAGGCGGAGGTTGCAGTGAGCTGAGATCGCGCCACTGTACTCCAGCTTGGGCGACAGAGCAAGACTCCATCTCAAAAAAAAAAAGGAAAAAATTTCTGACCACCTCTTCCAGAGTTGCCTCCTCCTGCCACCCTACCGTGACTGCAGTCTCAACAACCTGCTCTCTCCCTTCAACTTTTGTACCAATGTGGGCTGGCACCATCATCTGTGACCTCACTTGTTTATATCCTCTCTCTTGAGTAAACTGCTATCAGCTCCAGTGTCTAATAGAGAAGATATTAAGTAAACTGTAACCTCAGACCTGAAGATTCTATTCCTAGCCACTGACACAAAGCCTCCGCACCGAGGAGGCACTCCTTCAATATCTGCTGAGTGAATGGATGAGCAAATCAAACCAGATTCAGAAAAGAGTCTCAAATGTGGTCTTCATTAAACAGATTAAATTAAGACACCTGGCAATCAACTGAAAAAGACTTACTATCAGAGCCAAATTATATATCTATTAGAATATGCATCCCCCACTGCCCATATGGGCTTGTGCTGGTCATATAAAATACCACTCCATCAAATATTGACCTTATGCTTTGCACTAGATAGCACTTTCCCTGATTCTGCCAGAATAGATGTTAGCCATTAAAACATTTCTGTTTTATAAACACTAATATAAAATTGGAAAAGCTGAAATACCCGAAGTCATATTACTTCCAAGTTTTGAGATGAGACTTTAATCCAAGTTCTAGATTGCATAGACAAAGTTGTTGGATTTTTTAAAACAAGAATATTCAAGGCCTTCATGATGCAGTATGAGATTAACCAAAAATAAATATAAGAAATCAGCATCAAACAAATCCACAGCACAGCCTATTTGGTAGCTCCAAGTTTACAGCAATGAAAAGGTAAGTTATAGAGATTTGTTAACCTTTTCCCCTTTGAATGGAAAATTCCATGGAGTCAAAGAATATATATTTCTATAGTGTTTTAAATCTCTTTTAATAAATATTCCTTTTTTTTTCTTTTTTTTTTTTTTTTTTTTTGAAATGGAGGTTTGCTCTTGTTACCCAGGCTGGAGTGTAGTGGCTCCATCTTCGCTCACTGCAACCTCCCCCCTCCCGGGTTCAGGCGATTCTCCTGCCTCAGCCACCCGAGTAGCTGGGATTACAGGCACCCACCACCATGCCCAGCTCATTTTTGTATTTTTAGTAGGATGGAGTTTCACCATATTGACCAGGGTGGTCTTGAGCTCCTGACCTCAGGCAATCCGCCTGTCCTGGCCTCCCAAAGTGCTGGGATTACAGGTGCGAGCCACTGCGCATGACCAATAGATATTCTTACTAATGCTGCAATTTAACTTTGCTAAGTATCTTTCATTTGCCCCAATACATTGCTGTAAATCTACGTTGTTTTTCATTCTGCTCTCTCTTCCCAGGGAAGCTGATCTGTAGGCACTTCCTCAAAACGACTCTTATGATTTCTGGTTCCATTGGGTTTGGCCCATGGAGGTCATTGGCCAGAGATTGAAGTGGAGAGAATGAGGTTGAGGTCACTGTTCCCTTGGCTTCTTTCCTGCAAAGCTATCTTGAATCAGCTATGTTCCTCACTGAATCAGCTATGGCCAACTCAACTGGAATCTCCTTTTGCCTTTCCATAATGCTTCCACGCCTAGAGGTAAACTACCAGCTCTAGATTACTCACTAACCCTTATGGATTCCCTCACACACACTTTTGAAAAAAATTCCCTTCTCCAATTACTGTATTTCAAGGGTGTCATTTAATATCTGTTGGGATCTTGACTGATAAATAACTTATGTAATTGATATGATTGTTAGAGCCAAAAATTACTTGCTTTCTGTGCGGGCGCACGGCAACATATTCAAGCTTATGTACAAGGCGTTTGAGGTCGGGCAAGGAAAAACAGTGAGGCACTGTGTGTGTGTTATTTGTGCATGGGAATGAAACTCCTTGACCCTGAAAATAGGACAAGGAGTGGAGTGTGTGGTGTGACGAATGCTGAAAACAGCCTCCTGAAAATGCTGTTTGAGTGTGTATTAGGTCACAGGTGCCTCAGCAACCACCTCAAATGACCATCTAGTGAATGTTTAGTTAACACAAGCCCTTTCATAAATACTTGGTGGACCAATGCTGGGGCAGACTCTCTCGGAAGAGCACCCCCCTAGCCCTGCTCAGCTGGAACTGTCTGAGTACTTCGTTCTTGGCGTTGCTGCAAGCTATAAGCTCTCCACTTTAGAGGTAAAAGACTGGATTGAAATCTCTGTCCCAGGAAACTTGTGCCAGGATGGCTGAATTCTGTTTCCCCTGAAATAGTTGTCAATGAAAGTTTCCTCTCCCTTATAGAACTCTGCAGGGTATACCATTATATCCTATTGAGTCACAACAGGGAAAGAGAGCAAAAAACTGTAATTTCCAGAAAAAAAAACACTCAGGGAAAAAGGAGGCCTTCTCAATCTGAATTCCATCCAAGGGGATAGATGTCCTGAAACACCAAATACCTTTATTACTATGCAAAGGCACACTAGGAAATTAAGCAGAGAAATAACACCAAACCTACCCTCATCAAATATAACATATCTGATCTTTTTCACCCAGTTTTGGCGATGAGGAGCAAGCAGCAGAATTTCAAAGCAGGCGGGCACTGTAATAAGTACCTACAAAAAATAATATTGTGTGAAGCAACATTCTGAGCAGTTACTATGTGTAGACATAGTTACAAGAATATGTAAGATAGACTTATGAGTCCTGAATATGCCTGCTGATAATTGGCATATAACATTGCTTCTGATAATTTAGGGTTTCATCAAAACTGTCCTATAGTCATTTGAACCATATAAAACTGACATTGATAGACGAAAAATGGTAGAAAATCAGATCTGAAGTTTACATCCTTGTTTATGAGCATTCGAGTTTAAAAATAGAAATTATTCGTGGTCACAGGTTTGGTTACTTAAAACCTAACCCTGACATAGAGTTTGGACTGAAAGATGTTTATTAAGAATCTACTAGTGTGAAAAGAGCAGGGAAGCAGGAATGAGCAGTGGGAGAAGACTTGCTGTAAGGCAGGCCTGATGGAGCCTCAGCCAATCTGGCTCGGAGCTCTGGAGTGAGGATTGCTCGGCCTGCTGTTTATACCTCTACTTAGCTCAGTTGCAGGGTATAGACTGTGGAGGTAGAACTGGGGGAAGCTGATAGCTGGCATCTATCTTAACCACACTCCACACATCAAGCCCTTCTTTGAAAGGCAATCTGGGTAGAACATCTCCACGTCTACCATGCAATGTTCTATAATCATGTGTTCACTCTTATTTACTCTTAATTGTTCTGTGAGTTCATAAGGGTGAAAACCGTCTATGATTTAACACCAGGTATACTATCCCTAATTCAACATTGTCTAAATCATGAGTATCCTTAACAGATGTTTATGAAGAAAAAGTAATTGATTTAAAATTAAGGTTTGTTAATTTTTTATAACATAGCATTCTTTTTTTTTTTGAGACAGAGTCTCACTCTGTGACCGAGGCTGCAGTGTGGTGGCGTGATCTTGGCTCACTGCAGCCTCTGCCTCCCAGGTTCAAGCGATTCTCCTGCCTCAGCCTCCCAAGTAGCTGGGATTACAGGCGCACGCCACCACACCCAGCTAAATTTTTGTATTTTTCATAGAGACGGGATTTCACCGTGTTAGCCAGGATGGTCTCGATCTCCTGACCTCAGGTGATCCACCTGCCTCAGCCTCCCAAAGTGCTGGGATTACAGGTGTGAGCCCCTGTGCACCGTGCCCGGCCCATAACTTATCATTCTTTAGATCATTTTGAATCCATTTATAAACCAAGATGATGCAATAAACTATAAATGAAATCAGAAATCCAAAGGTCAGTGTCCTTAAAAAAGATGAGTTCTAGTTCTATTTGAAATGTAGCAATATTACATTTTCTCTAAAAGTATTTTGTCTTTCATAAATTCAAGGAAATTATTTTCACAAGGCCTTGTGAAGATGTTGAATTTCTAGTCAAGAGACACATAAGTGCAGTTATATAATTTGATAACACACTTATTAATTAAAATACCCTACCTGACAGTTTAAGGCGTCATGACGATACTCCCTGGTGAAAACACCACAGAGAGCTTCACCACTTGGCAGATTTTTCGTAAAACGATTCTGAACAGTTGCTGCCACTTGATTAACAAGGGCCTGATTGACAAAGAAAAAGATCCATTCGTTACATAATAGGGAGAGCTGAAATCTCAGAGGACAACCAGAACCATCTAAAAGTGGGTCCCGCCTTCAGTGCAGAAAGCTTAGTAAACCCTTTCATCAACTCAGTACTCTAAACACAGTGACATGTTCTCTTTGAGATGGTCAACTCAGCCTACAAACCTCATTGATAAACCTCAACCTAAAATAAAATGAAATTTTAAAAGTATTCATCAGAAGGAAGAAGAAAAAACAGAAAACGTTGCCTATGCATCAGAAAAAAATTATGCCTCCTATATTTGGTGGTTTTCCCTGATGTCTAAAGTTTGAATACGTATATGTTATTTTATGTATACCTTTGTGTGTGTATATATATGTATGTGTATATATGTATATGTATTTATATGTTATTTTAGCCTCAGAAACTAGAACAAGAAAATGCAGGTTAAAAAATGAAGTGGGCCAGGTGCGGTGGCTCACGCCTCTAATCCCAGCAATTTGGGAGGCTAAGGCAGGTGGATCACAGCGTCAGGAGTTCAAGACCAGCCTGACCAACATGGTGAAACCCCCATCTCTACTAAAAATACAAAAAAAATTAGTTGGGTGTGGTAGTGTGTGCCTGTAGTCCCAGCTACTCCAGAGGCTGAGGCAGGAGAATCACTTGAACCCAGGAGCCGGAGGTTGTAGTGAGCTGAGATCGTGCCACTGCACCCCAGACTGGGCAACAGAGCAAGACTCCATTTCAAAAATAAAAATAAAATAAAGTGAACTGGATCTACCATGTGACCATGTTCATTATTCTTAAAGAGTAGGTTCAGGAACAAAGAGAATATTGAGCATTACCTTTGTGGGTGCAACGTACACGACCACCCCGTCATCGCTCTCCCTCAGCACTTTCTCCATGCAGTAGTAGGAAGCATAGGTTTTGCCTGAGGACGTTGGGGCCACAATCACTGCTGATTCATTCTTATCCACGACATCAAGGAGCTCTCGCTGCAGGGGCAGATCATTGTGTCAAGAAAGTGAACAGCACGTAACCAAAACAAAGATAATCTATTAATAGACTTCCAATAGGATTTTCTGAACCTCAAAGGATCTATAGGAAAATCTGAAGGTCTCATGTCATTTTATGCTTCTGAACATCTCTAAGGTGGGTTTTATGTGTGAAAAATGGAGAGGATGTCTGAACAAAATACCTTATTATTGAGAAGATGTCTTGTAATTATTTGTTGTTTAATAAGTGCAGTTGATAACCTAAGTTCTAAGAAGTAGACACTATGTATATGACTGATGGTGAAAAAAATAGCTGAGGAGAAGAAACATCAAACATTCTTCATTTTACTACTTATCTTCTACTTTCTACACAGAAAGATGCCAGGCATGAGAGAGCTCCATCCCTGCAATCTATGCTTTTATTCATCAAGATGTTGACTAGCCAAAGAATGGTTATAAGCCTTTATAATAGATACAAGGTGGAAAACACCTCAAAACCCCAACTGGTCCACTCCTGGACACACCTCAGAGTGAATTAGGCATCAGAAGAGTTACAATGTGAATGGAAGTAATGGAGAGCATTACTGCCTCCCAATCTGGCACTGAAGTAAGGAACCAGTCTTCCTGCTCATGAAAAGCCGGCATGCACTTTTTTTTTTTTTTTTTGAGACGGAGTTTCGCTCTGGTTACCCAGGCTGGAGTGCAATGGCACGATCTTGGCTCACAGCAACCTCCGCCTCCTGGGTTCAAGCAATTCTCCTGCCTCAGCCTCCCGAGTAGCTGGGACTACAGGCATGTGCCACCATGCCCAGCTAATTTTTGTATTTTCAGTAGAGACAGGGTTTCACCATGTTGACCAGGATGGTCTCGATCTCTTGACCTAGTGATCCACCAGCCTCAGCCTCCCAAAGTGTTGGAATTATAGGCGTGAGCCACCGCGCCCGGCCGGCATGCACTTTTTAATGTACCCCACCATCCTAAGAAGGGTAAAGTAAGATTCTGAAGCGGACAGTCTACTAGACTGAAGTTATAAAATTGCATTTCTGTAGGTAAATATGTTCCATTTATAAGCACGTTTGTATGGTTAAATGTATGTAAAAATGCATTCCTTTTCTTCTAAATTTTATATCCATGAGTATTAATTTTATATACATTTTTAGAATAGCTACCTACTATGGTGACAGATGCAATCTGTAAATATCTAAACAACCGTGCCTGCTATTTAAACTATCCAAATTTCTTTATGCACATTTATATATTTACATATGGAACCCTACTGACATAGAAAAAACCTGGAGGCTGCTCTGTAATAATAGAGCTGGATGACTGAGATACCATCAGAGCTAAACATATGAATCCATTAATGTACCTCCAAGGAAATGATCTATATAGTAAAAGAAAATCTCACCTTCTTTAAATGGGGAAAAATTGTCCACATTAGACATTTTCAATAACAAAGTATCTTTAAATGACATCAAGAAGTTCATGCCAAATATCATATGTAAAACCACAATACTGAGAAACCTCTGAGATCACATATAATAAGAAACTACAGTAATTTTTTTCCTTTTTTAATTAATTAATTAATTTTTGATATGTTTTCCTTTTTTATTGCATTTTATGTTTTGGGGTACATGTGAAGAACATGTAAGATTGTTGCATAGGTACACACACGGCAGTGTGGTTTGCTGCCTTCCTCCCCCATCACCAAAATACAGTAATTTTTGTTTCAGTTGCAGTATTACCTGCCATGTGTCGGGAATAAAATCCTGGACCCTAGGATCTGGATCTTTTCTCTCGTCTCGTATCAAGTAATGGCCCATGTATTGCAGCTGAAACCGAGCTGGCCCCATGCCAACTGAGTACTTGTTCCTTTTCTTTGCTTTTACATCGTTGTCTGCATCCTGCATTATTTTAAAAGTCCATTTTGAAAATGATATTGAATTAGCATAGCATTGAAATAAGTAAAACATTTATTACCAAGCACCTCCTATGAAAAGCATTTTACCACCTTTTAAACTTAATTTTTTAAAAACATTGTCTTAACTATGAAAAATAGTAGACATCAAGATTTTCAAATATACATCATGACATTTGTAGCTGCAACCTGATATATTTAAAGACAATTGAATGATCACACTATAGTTTTAAGATATTTTGCTAGAATTAAGTATAGGGTTAGTTTTAAGAGTCTGCAGAGATTATCTGACATTTAATCTGTTTGTCCAGGTAAGCATTTGCACAAATTTTCTAATTATGCATTACTTTAAGATTGGGCAGTTGGGTTACTACTAATAATAGTATTTTCTGTAAAAAAAAAAAAAAAAAAAAAAAAAAACCACACACACACAAAAATCTGGAAGAGATGACTATATTTGCAAAACACTTTACGTATACCTAATAATGACCCTGTTGAAATTGAGCTATTCTGATAATACTACCTGGGTTGGATGTAAAGAACTTGCCAACTCATCAAATCCTAGATACTTAAGGCATCTGGCTATGAGTTGCCGATCATCTTCTTGTAAAAGTTCTGAATATTTTTCCATCAAGGAATGGATCCTTTTCATCATCTGAACAGCTACACTTAAATCTTTTGTGATTTTACCTTGGTAAAGAATAAACAATAAAATTGTTATAAAGGCCAACACATATTTTTGTTTGATTCATGTTGATTATCCAAGATTAATCATCCACATGGCCTTACTATCTTACTTGGCATTAGTGGAGGTTTTGAAGTAGAAAGGACCAAATAAAATAAAATTCAAGTTCAACTATCCACACTTCATCATCTCCATGGATTATTGAGATGTAGCTGTGTCAGTGTTGGGGAAAAATTATAGTTCATAATATAAATAAGATCATAACCAATCTTTTCTCCGACTATTATTTTCATATTTCTTCTACTGTGTTCAAAGAAAACATCTTTATGACTTTAAATATCTGGTTAAAACCTCAGCAACATGTATTGAGCCCTACTCCTGCCCACAGGTAAGTATTTGGAGTAATCACTGCAGCCCTTCAATTCAATCCATCTATTTCAACTGTCACATTCGAGACGTCACCAATCTCTCTCCATTGCTTCGTATTTATACATATCCTTTTTGTTCCTCTGCTCTGCTAATTATTTCATACTTCTCTTGTCAGGGTTTCTTCTAATCAATCTATATTTCACTTATTTAACAATATTATCAAACACCTACTGAATGCAGTAAGAGGCCACAAAGGAAATGTAATACAGTTCATACTGATTAAGTGTTATGCACTGCTTTTCTAAGTGAGCAGTTCACTTGGAAAAACAATGCATAACACTTGATCAGTCCCAATTAAGCAGTAGAAACCATAGGTGGGGTGTTGGAGAGAACATGAAGGTCACATGTTAAATGGATCCAAGTGTGGACATGCTCGAAACTGACAGATAAACTAGGTTTGCTCAGAAGAACCGTCACTTTGGAAGTATTACGGAACAAGATCATTTCACTTGCTGTGAATTTACACATCTTGATGTGGTCCCATTTCACCTTTATGTTCCGTTTTCTGCCTCTTCTTTTCTTTTTTTACTACCTGCTATGGAAATTATAAAATTGAGCACATGGTATCCACAGCAGCTTTGAAAGTACTCAGCATGCTAGGCAAGCAGGAATACAGAGTTACCCAAAAAGGAAATGTTTACTCTTTGGTCTCAGAGATGAATGGCAGATTCTTCCCGGGTGCCTCACCATTTTTGTTGGCTCCCTTAACTATCCCCACAACTTTAAAAGTTGTTCTTTTTGCACCTGCCAGCACCTTGACTATGGCCTCATTCAGTTTGTCAAGCCACATACAACTGCCTGGTGTTTAATCATATTCCATCAGCAATTGATGCAGACCCTAATCTGGACATAATAAGATGCTGGAAATTATTCACCATTCCTGATGCAATAACAATCACCAAAGATGCAATGGATGAATTAAACCCAAAAACTATAAATGTCTGCTGAATTTATGGAGTGAAGCCTGAGTGATTTTCAAGGCTTCTTGAGGATCACTGGAGAAGTTAGGAAAATAATTCATGCAGAAAGACTAACTGATAGACAGGGATTTGCCAACGTGCTTGATAAAGAAGTGAAAAAACATAATGAAGTGCATTAAGAAATGTTAACAAATGAGGAAATGGAAGAACTTACTCAATCATCTACAGAGGAAGATGAAGAAGAAGAACCTGAAGCAGAACCTGAATTTGCTGAAGTGTTTCAAATTACACAGATATTAAAAGAAAAATCTATGGAATACAATTCTCAGATGGAACACAGCATTAAAGTCACCCATATAATCACAAAAGAATTGCAGCCTTCACAGAAACAGTGGCTGGGCATGGTGGCTCATGCCTGTAATCCCAGTACTTTGGGAGGCTGAGGTGGGCAGATCACGAGGTCAGGAGTTTGAGACCAGCCTGGCCAATATGGTGAAACCCCGTCTCTACTAATAACACAAAAATTAGCTGAGCATGGTGGCACATGCCTGTAGTCCCAGTTACTCAAGAGGCTGAGGCAAGAGAATTGCTTGAACCCAGGAGGCAGAGGTTGTAGTCAGCTGAGATCGCACCACTGCACTCCAGCCTGGGCAACAGAGCAAGACTCCATCAAAAAAAAAAAAGTGACAATAGTCACTGATAATGTTGTTCTTTCAAAAGCTTTCATCAGAAATCTTTCAACTATGAAGATCCCCAATCATCAATATCGTCTGCTCCTAACATCATTCATCCACTCCATCATGGCTTGTGATGCAGGATCACCTGAAGCAGACGATCCTGCACCTGTTGTATCATCAGAAGGTCAGCAATAGCCTACATCATTCACCTCACTTCACCTCATCATGCAGCCATTCTATCATCTCACTTTCTCACAAGAAGAAAAAGGGTGAGTACAGTACAAAAGGTATTTTGAGGAAGAGAGACCATATTTATGTAACTTTTATTACAGTATATTGTTATAATTAGTTATTGTTAATCTCTTACTGTACCTAATTTAGAAATTAAACTTTGTCATAGGTACGTATGAATAGGAAAAAACTGTGTGTATTTAGCATTTGGTCCTATCCGTAGTTTCAGGCAATCACTGTGGGTTTTAGAACACGGCCCTGCAGATAGCGGGAACCTACTGTAGAGGTAATAATCCATAAAACAGGATAGTGCATGTCAGTCTTCTAATACAAGTCTTCCGGTTAGTAAATGGCAACTATCATCATTACTTTTGTATTAATTCTCCAACTCACTGAAACAAGAAAACACAGAATCACATACCTTCTTTACTGCGGCAATGCTCTTTCCAGGCTTTCAGGCAGGCAGTTAACCCCACCATTTCAACCCGAAATTTCACAGAGCTACTTTTACAGGATTTTAGAAAGTCTTCCAGCTTCTTTATTCCGGAGTGTAAATTCGCTTTCATTTCCTCTTCAATAGAAAATGACAAAGAATTCCACTTTTGCTCTTCCTTTTGTTCTTCCTTGGCAAATAATCTTTTCTTATTCTCTCTAGCAATTATTTCAGCCTTGGTCTCCTGCCCCAAAGAAAAAAAAATCTCTTAAAACAAGTTAGAAATATTCCAAGATAACAGGTCAGGAATGAGACAATATTAAGTGTGTACTGATTACTTTAACCATAATCCCATTTTGAGTAGACATGAACATTTCTTTTTTTGTTTTGTAAATTAAACCTCTGTTAATTTATAACTTATGGCAATTTAATTTAGGGAGTATAAAGTCTCTCTGTAGATAATTTCTAGATTTCTGAGCAGTGTGGTTTATAAATAAAAGAGTAAATGTCACCAGGTATGGTGATTCACACCTGTAATCCTAGCACTTTGGGAGGCCGAGGCTTGGCAGATCACCTGAGGCCAGGAGTTTGAGATCAGCCTGGCCAACATGGTGAAATCTCTTCTCTACTAAAAATACAAAAATTAGCAGAGCGTGGTGGCATTCACCTGTAGTCCCAGCTGCTCGGGAGGCTGAGGCATGAGAATCCCTTGAACCCAGGAGGCAGAGATTGCAGTGAGCTGAGATTGGGCCACTGCTCTCCAGCCTGGGCGATGGAACAAGACCCTGTCTCATAAATAAATAAATATAAATAAATAAATGAAAGAAAGAAAGAAAAAGAGTTAATATCACGAAATCAGAGACAAGAGGCCGCCACTCTTTTCATGTTTCCATGCGATGGTATCTGCTGCTCTCTCTGGAATCCCTGTCCTCTTCCATTCTTCCCAAGTCACCTCCCTCATCTCTACTTGTTCTTTAAGATATTTCCTCCATGAAGCTTTCGCTAACTCTCCAAAGGTCATGGATTTTTCCTGTGCTCAGACACCTATTAGAGCACTCATTAGCACAAACTGCAGTTGTCATTTCATTTACCATTCCTCCTCTCTTGATTGAAATCCTTGAGACAGGAATGTGCCTTCACTGTCTGTACATCTCAAGCGCAATGCATTTAGCCCATAATGTTTGATGAGTGAACAAAGAAAGAGGAAGAAAAGGAGTGGATAGAAGGAATAACACAAATACAACTGATTTGCCCTTCTTCAATGAGCATTTCCAATCAACTTAAACATGGTATGGACCCACTTTTACTATGCTTTTACCAAGCTGACTCATTAATCTCCGAAGACAAATTAGAGAATTGTATTAGCAAGAGAGTTCCAACACATCTTCCACTCTTCTGGTTAGTCACAAAATTAATATGTAAATGCTTGCCTTTAAGGAAGTCAATTTTAGGTCATGAGTCTCTAAATTAGAAACTTAAATAATCCTTCTAATCAATAATGTCTGAGCTTTCCCAGTGTTTAGTCTTCCTAATTTGCTGTGTTGGGCCGATTTAGCACAATTCTGTCTCAATAGTACAAGGGTTACCTTTGACTCTTTGCAATGCAGATTTTTCTATTTTCATACATTGTATTATGTGTCAAGAATTTCTGCAAATTTGCTATTTCATAACATTTCTCAAAACAAATTAAAATCAAACACTCCAACTAATCAAGGCCCAGATGTTTCAGATTTGAAAAAATGAAAATGCCCATCAATCTACTAATATAAATGGGCAAAGGACAGGTGATCCACAGCATGGATCACCACAACCTACAAATGATCCCTCCACCGATTTGACTGCCCCTGCAAACATTACAGAAAGCTGCTCCCCAAGAGGAGGAGGAGGGCAAGCTTACCCACAAGGCCATTTCCTAGCATCTAAAGACCTATTCCTAAAAGAAAGTAATACTTCTGTTGAGAAGAAAAATGCCTTTGAGTTGCTTTTTCATAGCTATTGGAAATAATAAAAACTTACTGAGTATGTCCCCCAAAAAAACTGAAAAGCAGCAGCTTTTATCACCCATAAATGTTTAATTGAATAGTCTCACTAACAATCAAATCGGCTATAAAAATGAAAAGGATGACAGAAACAGTGATCACATAGTTGAGCTTGAAAAGGCTTCTCTTTGACTCTGAAAACAAAAGATGGGACAACCCAATTTCTGCCTGAACTTTTGAAGCAGTTCCAGGATAGAGGCTTCACAGAAGGTCTGAGAACCTTTTAGAGTAATTTGTAATTAGCTTTTGATGTTATCTTGAGTAGAAAATAAAAGAGCTTTTTTTTGAAAAGTCCTTGAACTGATGAAGTGTCTGTCTCTAAGAGTTCTGGAATGTCCATTGAAGGCTTGGAGAGGCAATGCACATTTTCCTGATCTTGCCAAAAATTTGACAAAAGTAATTATTCAGAAGTGAGAATAAAAATATGTTTTGAGGTCTTTATAGGTTTCATTTCTGATAACTTCACCATGTTTATTTCAATCTGTTAAGGCAGACATGTGACAAATGCCTTTATTCATGACTGGTTTTGGTAAGTTGATACTTTCTCTTTATATTAAAACTTTGATCTTGGGAGAAACTTTTCGTGAAAATAAATGCTGTTCCCAAATCTCCAACTTTGAGGCCCACAGAAATATGCTAAAGCCTGGTGAGTTTCCCATTTGTTTAAAATGGAAACCTTTATGACCTTCCTCTAAAGTAGTAAAATCAGAAAATTCAGTTTTAAAATAAAAATTTCTGTACTTAAACATTAATGTTATCAGGAATTATCAACTGATAATTTTCAGATCATAAGTTATTAGAATTATTATTCCAGAAATAGATTGTAACTTTCCTTATTTACTCATTGGAGTAAATATTAGTATTATTTAATTAGTATTAGTATAAATGAATAAGTATTAGTATTAGTATTGCAGAAATGGATTGTAACTTTCCTTATTTACTCATTGGAGTATTATCATTATAGTATTATAGTATTATTATTCCAGAAATAGATTGTAACTTTCCTTATTTACTCCAATGTAAATTGAGTAAGGAAAGTTACTCAATTTACATTGTAACTAAGGAAAGTTACAATCTATTTCTGGAATAATAATTCCCCAGTTACGGCCCTTGGGAAAAGGGGTAGAAAAACCACATCCCAAGAAGGAAAAAGCAAAGGTCACAGGGGTCCAACCCACACAGAAAGAGGAAATGGGGGAGTTATAACCTTCCACCCTAAAAATGGGGTGGATTAATCAGTCATTTAAATACTTTGGAAAAGTGTAAACAATCTTTATAATTTAGAAAAAAGTAGATAAATATTTCATATCTATTTTTACCACCTATATGAAAAAGATTTTCACTCCCATTAACTAACAAACAAATACATATGTTTTGAGATGGAGTCTCACACTGTCGCCCAGGCCATAGTGCAGTGGCACCATCTTAGCCCACTGCAACCTCCACCTCCCCAGTTCAAGCGATTCTCCTGCCTCAGCCTCCCGAGTAGCTGGGACTACAGGTGCCTGCCACCACGCCCGGCTAATGTTTTTTGTATTTTTCGTACAGACAGGGTTTCACCATGTTGTCCGGGCTGGTCTCAAACTCCTGACCTCATGATTTGCCTGCCTCAGCCTCCCAAAGCACTGGGATTACAGGTGTGAGCCATCGTGCCTGGCCTACTTTTTTAACGTTATTTCAACATTTCTAAACCCAAAACTGTAGTCACTTAATTGTTCTTCAAATAGATATATATGTTATTATGTATAGAATACCATTACAACTTTTTTTTATGGAGGTTAGGCTTTTTCAGCAAGTAGTTAAAAGAATAAGTAATCACATATAAAAATATATGCATATATATATATACATATATATATATATATATATACATATATATATATATATATATATATATATATATATATATATATAAAGAAAAAGCATTATATTAAAAGAAACCACCAAAGGGATAACTAATATCTACTTGAGGAAAGGAAAAGAAAAATTTTTACATTTAGAATTTATAGGACCTACATGTGCCTTTTTGCTCTTGGGCCCACTAAAATCTTTCTTTGACTTAATAGTTTGAGTCACGATGATTTTCGAAGAGACCGTTTCTAATGAATTCCCATAAAATCGTTGGAAAACATGATACTTCTGCAGAGATTTAAGAACACGGGGATCTCTAGATTTTTCTGAAAAAGAAAAGACTTAAAATGTAACATTATTGTAGTTTTTCAATAGCATTCTTATCAATTCTTCATATTATCCCATATCCAGTAATTAAATTAGTGGAAAGTAATTTAATCTTATTATGCTTCCTAAAGAGAGAATGTAAAATCAGATTATCTGTGGATAATAATTTCTTCTCTTATTTAAAAGGTGGAAGTGACAAAACATACTTTAATGGTCTACCCCCTAAATCAGGTATCAGAGTGCAACAATAAAAGGACAGATTCCTGGCATTACCTATGTCCTGTGCCCTGTGAATTAGTTTAAGAAGAAGGTAGAGGCAGAGTCAAGAAGACAAACATCTAAAATATTCTGACTTCTTGCATCACTGCCTAGAAAAATCCTTACTCCAGACCATAGCCACAGAGCCAGGGCCCACAGCATGGAGCTAAACTGGCAAAATCTAATAACCTAAGAAGTCCCAATAAACAGCCGGGCACAGAGGTTCATGCCTAATCCCAGCACTTTGGGAGGTGGGTGGATCATCTGAGATCAGGAGTTTGAGACCAGCCTGACTAACATGGTGAAACCCTGTCTCTACTAAAAATACAAAATTAGCTGGTTATGGTGGCGCATACCTGTAATCCCAGCTACTTGGGAGGCTGAAGCAGGAGAATCACTTGAACCTGGGGGGCAGAGGTTGCAGTGAGCCAAGATTGCACCACTGCACTCTAGCCAGGGTGACAGAGTGAAACTCCATCTCAAAAAAAGAAGTCCCAATAATAGTCAAGGTATGTCTTACACCCTTACCTCCATCAAAAAGTATAATACTCATGGAAATGCAATATCTAAGATGATTAATTTTTCTATGTCTGTAACTATATACATCAAACCAAACCACTCGGAAGCATGTTAATGACTCATCAAAAGCATCCCCCCCCCACACGTTGGTCATTATTTACATACCAGGCTAATAAGTACGTCATACAAGCATACTTGCTATGCCTACTCCTAGATTATTCTCAGAGTAAGTCTTTTCAACTCTAAGTGGGGTGGGGGCAAACACAGGGATACAGAAAGTTGAGATGAAGACAAGATCCCTAATTCAGTCTTTGGTGATCCACTGTTAGTGGTTTCATGGGCCTCCTTTTGTAGTTTCAGCCACCCTGAGCATGAAGGCAGACAGAATGCTGGCGCTCATTACATGCAGTCAATCGGATGGTGTGTAAACAGGTAAAAACTGCTTGAAAGACAATGGTCTCAACATATCTGACTCCAAGGAATACATCTATTGCTTAAACTACAAACCATCTTTCCTTAAAACAACTTCTAGCACTTTCTCCTAAACACCTACATATCTACATACGTATGACTGTCAGTAAAGAAAAACAGAAGTTTTCATTATCGTCTTTCCCGATGCACATCTAAATATCTCATAGACTATATTCAAAAAATTTAATTTGTGTCTCATGATATGATAACTTTCCACTATAAAGTAAAAGGTAGAGAGTCAGGCAGATTTAAGTTTATTTCACCAGAGTCACAGAGCTCACCATCAAACTGACATTTGGTCCTGTCATAATCGTCACTCAGGGGTTTATGAGAATGCCAGTGCACAAGCTCATCAAATTCCTTTTGTTTAACCAGTGAGGTAACAATAGGATCATCACTGTGAGACAAAAAAAAGGTATATTTTAAATGGCACACTTCCAAATATAACATAGCACACGTTTTATTTTATAATATTTTTGAAAATCATAGCACTCCTTATTCTTTCTACAATATCATGTAGGTGGTAGACTCCAAAGAGCAGTTTATTAGAGGTTTAATAAATCAAAATCTACTCCTTGTCTCTAACAGTCCCATCAATATCAACTAATATTCATTCACTAATTCATTAATTTAAAATATGCAGCTGTAGTGATTTATTCTAAGACTAAAAGCTATATAGATTCTTACATAGTAATGGCCAAAGGGCATTGAAAATTTTGATTTTAAATTCATTGTGTGTTACAAACACATGGTACATGTCATGTACTCCGGTCTTCTGCGTTTCAAATCTTTGTTCAATAACTCATGCATTCCATACAAGTATTTATTAAGGCACACTTTTGGGCCTCATACCTCTTTAGAAAAGGCAAATCTTTCAAAATATCTCCAGCAAATTGATCAACCAGAGAAGAGGACATTGGAATAAAACCCAAATTGGGCACCATTTTACTGGAGCTGTCTGTAAACAAAAAATGGAGACAAGGATAAATGTAAAACTTTCAGACAGGAAGATTATGTATTATTTTCTAAAATTTCACATCTAAAACATTTTACATTAATCTTATTTATATGTATCCAGTTCAGCCCTTCTTATAAAGCTATTTCCCAGAGTAAAACACTTTGGCATACAGCAGAGTATAAAGAATTAGACAGCATTTTGGCATATATGTGGATATGCATGGCGGGTGTGTGGGTAGATGGCTGGATGGATGGATGGGTGGATGGATGAATGTGTAAGTAGATAGATCATAGATGGATAAATCAGATAGGAGGAAGGCACGGAGGAAGGAAGAAAGGGAGGGAGGGAAGGAGGGAGGGAGGAAAAAATACCTATGCCTTTCATTTTCAAGTGTGAATTCCTTTTATTATTTCTTATTACAAGCAAAGAGTTTGAAGATGGAAACCTCAGAAACATATCTATATCTATATACATGTACATATACACACACAGAAAGACTTTCATAAAAATGAAATAAAAAAGAAGTAGGGAAAAATACAGATGGTAGTAAAATTATTTGTTACCATTACACTATTCTCTTGGATCCTCCTTGATTTTATACACATACATACACACACACACACACACACACACACGAGATAGACAGATAGATAGATAGATAGACAGATAATAGAGAGATGTAGGTACATATATATTAGATATGTAGATAGATAGATAATAGGTAGATAATAGATGACAGATGATAGATAATAAATGATAGATGATTAATGGAGAATAATATATGATAGATAATTGATAGAAGATAGGTAAACAGAAAATAGACAGATAGATGATTAATAGATAGGGAATAGATAGATGATAAATAGATGATTGATAAGATCGAAGATAGGTAGATAGATGATAGATAGATGACAGATACATATGATGATCCATATATACACACCACACACACACACACACACACACACATGCACACATTAATGAAAATGAAATAAAGAAGTAGGGAAAAATACAGATGATAGTGAAATTATTTGATTCCATTGCAGTATTCTCTTTGATCCTCCTTGATTTTACACACACACATACACACACACACACACACACACATAGAAAGATAGATAGATGATTAATAGAAGATAGATAGGTAGGTAGATGATAGATAATAGATAGATGATTAATAGATAAGGAATAGATGATAAATAGATGATAGATAGATGATAGATAGAGATAGGTAGATAGATGACAGATAGACAGATAGATAGATACATACATACATATATACATATCGTGTACGTGATGATGATAACAGAGGAATGGATGACTTTCTATGGAACGTCTGGCTCATGATTCCAGGTAAACCGCCATTGCTCTGCCTGCGCTCCTCCTGGTGCTGCCTGTGCCTGCGTTTGTCCGGATCCTTTCTGATTTAAGCCCCTCAACTCGCTGCCTAAAAGAGCCGGAGAGTCCATGTGGCTGGCCTTCCCTAAATTTTTCAGCCCTCAGGATTCCCCTTCTATTGTTTTGAGCTTAGTTGTAATTATATGAAAAGATGTTTGGTGTCTCTTATCCAGCATTTCAGGTGTTTTACACAAAGAGATTTTTCTGTTGACCTATACCACCATATTGCTGGAAATGGAAGTCACATATACCTGGCTATGTTTTTTAATTGAAACAATATTAATTATAAGCAAAATGTAAACCTTTATTATTACAGTTATAGCATACCACTCCAAGGATATAAAAATAAAGGTAATTTATTTTTATTGTTAAAATCAAGTGCCAGAAAATTATTCTTGCAGCACTGAATTAGTGGTGTTTACTAAACATTTTCAGAGGAATGGTGCTTTCATTTCAGATTAAATTAGAAATTTATTACCTTTGATTGGTGATGGTTTCTTTTCAAGAAAACAAATTTTTGTTTTTCTCAGAGGAAATGGCTGTCCAACCTCAAAGTCTCTGACCAACTTTGATATGGTATTCCAGAGATATTCATAATCTTTCATAATGGTGTCTCCCAAATTCAGATGTAGGCCTACATAACAATTAAAAACACTAGATATTAGAAGCTATTCACATCCACACAAAGAATCATTAGCCACATTTTGAGTAAATTCATGGAATTCTGAAATACTTTCCACACGGTGAAATTTTTAGTGAGTTCCACACTGGACATAAATGAAAATAGTCACTAGTGTTGGCAAAGAGATACAGACTGTAAAGTTTACTTGTTTTTCTTTTTAATAACTAAGTATTAAAATTGTAACTATATTAACTAAAAAAGCAAAGCCTGTAATCCCAGCACTTTGGGAGGCCGAGGCGGGCAGATCACGAGGTCAAGAGATCGAGACCATCCTGGCCAACATGGTGAAACCCCGTCTCCACTAAAAATACAAAAATTAGTCGGGCGTGGTGGCACGCGCCTGTGGTCCCAGCTACTCGGGAGGCTGAGTGGAAAAATCGCTTGAACCCAGGAGGCGGAGGTTGCAGTGAGCCAAGATTGCACCACTGCACTCCAGCCAGGCGACAGAGCAAGACTTCGTCTCAAAAAAAAACACAAAACAAAACCAAATCATGAACAATTTACTCTTTAAGGCAATAAAAACATCATGCCGCACATAACTTTTACAACCAACAAAACTGAATAAAAACTTTAATTTTTGAGAGATGAAAAAACTTTGTAAAGGATTAAGTTTATATGCAGCCAATTTATTACGGTGATTACAATATGAAGGAACCACATCACAGTGGTCAACACTTCAATAATGTTCAATTAGTTAGAGTTCTGTCCAAATATGTTTTTGTTTTGCTTTGTTTTGTTTAACTATTAGGAAACATCAGAAACCTTATCTTAAGAAAAGATATTAAGGAAAGAAAAACAAATTACATATAAAATATATAAATCAGCCTTATCTTTTGGAAAAACAATTAAATTTCCTAAATATCTTAATGGCAGTGAAATGATTAATTAAATTTTATGAAGAAACATTATGCATGCATTTAAATTAAAAATTCAACTTTTGAAATTAACTGACAATGTTGAACACGCAAGCATATATTTTCTCCAAAAATACTTTTAATGTAATATTAACTGAAGAAATATTTTAAAATACAGCATGCCCTCTGATTGCAGCTAAAAAAATTACATACATATATGAACAAAGATGAAAAATAAATATAATTGCTATGTTATATGTTGGAAATACAGAAAAATTATTTTGTAGTTTTAAATTCCTTATAAAGCTTGTCTGTGGATGAAAATACAATTATTATAATATACTGAGATGGTACCTTTTACATTTTCATTTTCATAGTAAAAAGCAATATTCTTCAACAAAAGCTCATCACTTAAGTCAGAAAGGTGAATTAAGTTCAGATTCCAAAATTCAAAAATATGTATATTTCTTAAGACAAAATATTCACACCACTTTTTCTGAAAATTGAAAAGAAAACCAAGTTATTGGCAATTTTCATATTAATAAACTATAGAGTTCATATACTTCTGAACTGAAAGGCAGTGTACAGCATGGTTTCAATTCTTACTAATGTAAGCACATTCAGGCTGGGGAATGGTGAATGCTTTATATCTTAAGGAATTAAAGCATAAAATAAAATAAAAACTGATCCAAAAAATGTATTCCATATAGTGCTTTATCCTGAATCAGGGAAATCTGCATTTGACTTTCAAAACAGTATTTTTCTCACACTGTTACCCACAGATAGAATCCCAAGGCTACAGAAATATTCCTGCTTTGAAATGTGCTTCCATTCTTTATTTAGATTTCAATATGTTCAGATTTAACTTTCAGGTCAAAAGAGCATTTTTTTTTTTTTATAATGTATTTGAGTCTCCGGGGACCTAGAAGATGCTGAATCCTTCAAACTCTAAGATTCCCATCCACCTACCTGGTTGATCTCCATCTTCAAGATTCAGAGTAAATCTCATGGAAAGATCCCTTCTACGATGTGCTTAGTTGCTTTCTCCAGAGGCCTCAAAAATTCTTTATGGTGAAAATATTAGGAGCTATCTGAAATTACACTTCAAGCTACGGGGTGTTAACAAAAATGAGGCGTGGAGTATGGGAAAGGCAGGACGGATGGCTGACTAGCGGCTAATCAGCTGTTGCTCCATAGGGCACATATTTGGAAGCTGGGCAGAGGGAAGTCAGCTCTCAACTTGATCATTCGTTAGCTGTGCTCATGGACCATGAGGCTGAGGCCAAGTTTTTCCTTTGCAAAATGAGGTCATAAGAGGATTGTTGTATGTCTAATTAAAGATGAATGTTTTCTATTAGCTAAAAGTACAACCTAGACCTTAGTCTCTTAATTATGATCAATAGTGAGCTCCATGTCATTAAAACCGATGTATTTTCAGTCCTCTACCTATTACAATCCTCTATGGCAGTTGATACTATTAACGACAGCCACCTTTTAAACTGCCCAGTTCCTTTGACCTTCAGGACAACCTATTCTCCTTGATTTTATTCCTATTTATCTAAGTGGTTCCTTCTCAGTGTCTTTTGCGTGTCTCAACACATAGTTAAGTGTTTAATATTGGAATATTTGAACTCCCTGTCCTCAGTTCTCTTACCATATCTCTCTTCCAAAATAATTTCATTTCTTAGCATAGCATCAATTAACATCCATAGGGTAACGATTCCTAAACTTTTATCTCCAGCCCATTCAATCCTTCTAAATCCAAACCATTTTTTCAAATTGTATACTAGATATCTCCATATGGACATTTCATTGGCACTTTAAACTCAGTATTTCCAGAAAAGAAACTCACAATCTTTCCCTACTAACGTGCCCTTCATCCAGTGGCAGCATCCCCCAAAAGGCTCAAGCCAGGGATCTAGGAGCTATTTGACTCCTTCCTTTCCTGCGTTCCCCATACTCAGTCACTAAATCTGTCATTCTTCACCTTAAGTAGCTCTCAAAATCACCCAATGCTATTCATCTCTACTTACCCCTCGCTGGTCCCTAACACCATCCACACGTGCATGACTGAGGTAATAGTCACCCAATTTCCACGAATCCCCCCCTGTTCTGCCCCCCACAATGCACTCTCTGCACTGCAAGCCAAGGAAAGTTTTTTTCCAACGCAAGTGCCACTCATCCGTTTGAAACCATCCAGTGGATCCTCATTGTGCTTTTCTCAAGTTCTATCACCATTCTCTTCACAGGGCCTACAGAATCCTATGGGACTTGTCTCTTATCCACCTCTTCAGCTTCATCACTTTCCCGCATTTTTCCTACCCTTGCTATGATAGGTGTATGTCAGTCCCTTGGCAATGCCATCCTCAGGATAATCACACATGCTGACCGATGCCCTGGAGTCCAGTTTCATCCTCTCTGCTAACTCCCTCCCTTCCTTCAGGACTTGGGTCTCTTCATATCTTAAGAAGAACCACTGTTTTCAGACTACATTGGATCTTTTTATTATCAGATTATAAAGCATCCTATGGTTCCTTCTTCATAATTACTTTTAAAATTTAATATCTGTCTTCTCTGGAAAATATAGCTCTATGAAGGGGTTAGAGTGGAAAAGGCAAATATGTCTTTATTTTCCTCACTCTATCCCAGTGATAAGCACAATGCACTAAATGTCTGTGGACTGGCTTCCTAGTTGATTGATTATAAAATACTTTCCTTGAACATTTTCACTATATTTATCATGATCTTTAAAAAAAGTTCATGCCAATTGATCCATCAATCCCATTTCTAGCTCTCAAGCCAAAATCAATAACCCCAAATTAAAGGAAAAGGGTTATACACAAAGAGAATGGCAGCATCTCTAATACAACCATCAAAGTCTTCTTAATATTTCATAATAGAGAGATGGGTAAGTAAACCATGATACTAAAAGATAACTAGTAGCCATTAAAAAATGATACTAATATTGTGAAAGAGAATAGAAGACCATGAAAAGAAAATAGTATGTGTGTGTATATAGAGAGTTCCAATATAAGAAACAATAAAACATCAGAAAAAACGTATGCATGTAAAATAAAGAGAATACACCAAAATGTTAATAGTTATCTGCAATGATTTAAGTGGTAGTCCTCTGGGGAAGTTTTTCTTTTGTTATTGCTTCTGTTTTCCTAAAGTCTCCAAATTATCTCTAAATATTCTCTATATCAGAAAGTAATAAACTACTACATTGATTTCTTAAGTTTCTCTTAAGAGCAGACCACAGTGATCATCAACAATCAACTAGAGTTGATAACACAAAAACCTGATCTTGGCAGAGATTTAACAACAGATAAATAGAGAGGCTTTGTCCTTAGGTTAGATATATATCATGCTATGTGTTAATTCTCCTAAACATAGATGCTGAAATTAGAAAGTGATTGAGGTAGGCCATTAAAAGTAGTCCCACATAAGTGAATTTTAAAAGTTATTGTGGTTTTTATCTATCAAACATTCAAAATACAAAAACAGTAAACTAATAAAGAGTACATTTACCATTTTTAACAAAGGCTTCATGTCCTCCGCCCAGTGGGAAGTGATGAATCTAGCACAAGCTCTTTGAGAAAGAGGCAGATGGAGTAGAAGAACCACAGTGAGACAATGCAGTTTACACAAATCTTCCATCTCCTGCAGGGTTAAGCAATTACTTTTCATCTGAATAAAATAAAGAAGGTAAGTCAGAGAATAGCAGGACGTGACACTGCATAATAAGCATAGAGGACCACAGAAGCTGGCAGCCACCTTTGCTGCACAGGAATCAGGAATTATTGCTTTATTTCTTTTTCTTTTCTTTTCTTTGACAGAGTTTCACTCTTTCACCCAGGCTGGAGTGAAGTGGCACGACCTCGGCTCACTGCAACCTCTGACCCCCAGGTTCAAGCAATGTACCTGCCTCAGTCTCCTGAGTAAGTAGGATTACAGGTACCCACCACCAGGCCCAGCTACCTTTTGTATTTTTAGTAGAGACAGAGTTTCACCATGTTGGCCAGGCTGGTCTCAAACCCCCGAACTCAGGTAATCCACCCGCCTCGGCTTCCCAAAGTGTTAGGATTACATGAGCCACGGTGCCCAGACAATTATTACATTTTTCATTCTACATTTTGTAAAGACTTTCCTTTTCTTTATAACATAAACTCTACTGCATTTATATAGATGTGAGATAAGTGGAGCAGGGAGCTGCCGGTTTAACAGCAATTAAAATAAGACAATTTTCAGAATTTTTAATTAAGCCAAACTCTACATGAGCTGATCAAGCAACTAATGAAGTCATAATTTCACCGGACTCTGCATGGATGGAGCCACATATTAAATGCTCTATTCCATCCCAGGCATCATATTTTTAGGATAATATTGAAATTACCAGGTCGAGGACACCAGGATGGTAACAGATCTGAAAAACCTGCCCCGTGAGAACAAGGGTAAAGAAGTGGGCACATCTGACACCGTGGGACAAGAACGTGATAGCTATCATCAAACATTTACAGAGTTGTCAATGAAGCAAGTGTAGGATTTAATCAAGTCACCTCCAGAAGCCCAAATAGAGTCTAATCATTAGAAGTCCCAGAGAGACAGATTTGACTTAGTATCATTTTTGTGAGAATGATTTAAAATAGCATGTCTAGTCATTAAGAAATGTTTCACTAAAAATATATTCAATCGGATATTGGAAAAACAATTATAAGGATGCTAGGTAAAAGATAATGAACGCTGAACATTTCTGAAATGTTCAGAAACTTCATATCTCTTTAACAGAAATCTTTAGCCAAGAATCCCCCAGGAGATCATATACAGAATAGTATGTGTATCCATACTATACTATGTGTGTCTGAGTGTGTAAGTGTGTGTGTGTATGTGTGCACATGCACACCTGTAAGCACATATATATAGAGACCACTGTGTATTTGGGGAAGGAATCCAGACTGGCCAACAGATTCTTAATGGACCTTATTAGCCATAAAGAGGGTTAAAAACGTTAGTATCTTTCTGGCTAGGATGACGCCAAAACACTACAGTAGGAAAGTTCTTTCAAAAGACAGTTGGTGGCTGGGTGCGGGGGCTCACACCTGTAATCCTAGCACTTTGGGAGGCCAAGGTGGGTGGATCACCTGAAGTAAGGTGTTCAAGACCAGCCTCATCAACATGACGAAACCCCATCTCTACTAAAAATACAAAAAATTAACCAGGCGTGGTGGTGCGCACCTGTAATCCCAGCTACCCGGGATTACAGCTGAGGCAAGAGAATCACTTGAACCGGAGAAGCGGAGATTGCAGTGAGCCGAGATTGTGCCACTGCACTCCAGTTTGAGTGACAGGAGTGAGACTCCATCTCAAAAAAGAAAAAACAGACAGTTGGTAGTGTGGAATTTGCCCAAGACAGACCTGAGCTCCATCCACATTGCTATTTAATAGCTTTGGTTTGAAAAATGTTACCTGGACTATTTCAACTTCAGTGTTCTCATATGTGAAATGGGAATAATAGTGCCTTTCTCACAAGGCTGTTGTGAGGATTTCATGGCACAATGCCCAAATATATAAAGCCCAAAACATAGTCGTATAGTAGGCTTCCACCAAGTGCTAATATCCTGTCTTGTTTCATTTTCCTTTCAATGATTTAGACTCAATATATACTAAGTGAAACATCCACACAGCAAAATATTAAATCATTTAATGGCACAGTAAATGTTTCCTGATAAACATAAATTTCAATTTTATTTTTTGAAGTGTATATAAATAAGAGAAAAACACGAAATACAAAATAGAGGAAATGAAAGATAAAAATCAATAAAATTTCCTAGGTGGAGAGCAATAGTATTTCCCAGTAAAGTTATAACAAACACACCTGTTGGATATCAGTTTTCTCACCAGAGGAGATATTTCTGTTTTCTTTTTTTGTTGTTGTTGTTATTGTACTTTAAGTTCTGGGGTACATGTGCAGATCTTGCAGGATCATTACATAGGTATACACATGCCATGGTGGTTTGCTGTCTCCATTCCCCCGTCACCTACATCAAGCATTTCTCCCAATATTATTCCTCCCCAACTTCCCCATGCCCCGCTGTCCCTTCCCTAGCCTCCAGCCCCCAACACACCCCAGTGTGTGACATACCCCTCCCTGTGCCCATGTGTTCTCATGGTTCAACACCCGCCTAAGAGTGAGAACATGCAGTGTTTGGTTTTCTGTTCTTGTGTCAGTTTGCTGAGAATGATGGTTTCCCACATTCATCCATATCCCTGCAAAGGACATGAACTCATCCATTTTTATGGCTGCATAGTATTCCATGGTGTGTATGTGCCACATTTTCTTTTCCAGTCTATCATCAATGGGCATTTAGGTTGGTTCCAGGTCTTTGCTATTGTAAACAGTGCCACAATAAACATTGGTGTGCATGTGTCTTTATAATAGAATAATTTATAATCATTTGGATATATACCCAGTAATGGGATTGCTGGGTCAAATGGAATTTCTATTTCTGGATCCTTGAGGAATCATCACACTGTCTTTCATAATGGTTGAACTAATTTACACTCCCACCAACAGCGTAATAAAAGTGTTCCTATTTCTCCACATCCTCTCCAGCAACTGTTGTCTCCAGATTTTTTAATGATTGCCATTTTAACTGGCATGAGATGGTATCTCAACATGGTTTTGATTTGCATTACTCTAATGACCAGTGCTGATGAGCATTTTTTCATATGTTTGTTGGCCTCATAAATGTTCTCTTTTGAAAAGTGTCTGTTCATATCTTTCACCCATTTTGGATGGGGTTGTTTGGTTTTTTCTGGTAAATCTGCTTTAGTTCTTTGTAGTTTCTGGATATTAGCCCTTTGTCATATGGGTAGATTGCAAACATTTTTTCCCATTCTGTTGGTTGCTAGTTCACTCTGATGATTTTTCTTTTGCTGTGCAGAAACTCTTAAGTTTAGTTAGATCCCATATGTCTATTTCGGCTCTTGTTGCCATTGCCTTTGGTGTTTTAGTCATGAAGTCCTTGCCTATGCCTATGTCCTGAATGGTTTTACTTAGGCTTTCTTCCACGGTTTTTATGGTGTTAGGTCTTATGTTTAAATCTTTAATCCATCTGAAGTTAACTTTAGTGTAAGGTGTAAGGAAGGAATCCAGTTTCAGCTTTATGCACATGGCTAGTCAGTTCTCCCAACACCATTTATTAAACAGGGAATCATTTCCCCATTGCTTGTTTTTGTCAGGCTTGTCAAAGATCAGATGGTTGTGGATGTGTCTTACTTCTGAGGCCTCTATTCTGTTCCATTGGTCTATATCTCTGTTTTGGTACCAGTACCATGCTGTTTTGATTACTGCAGCCTTGTGTATAATAGTTTGAAGTCAGGTAGTGTGATGCCTCCAGCTTTGCTTTTTGCTTAGGATTATCTTGGCTATGCAGGCTCTCTTTTGGTTCCACACGAAGTTTAAAGCAGTTTTTTCCAGTTCTGTGAAGAAGGTCAATGGTAGCTTGATGGGGATAGCATTGAATCTATAAATTACTTTGGGCAGTATAGCCATTTTCACAACATTGATTCTTCATAATCAGGAGCATGGAATATTTTTCCATCTGTTTGTGTCCTCTCTTATTTCCTTGAACAGTGGCTTGTAGTTCTCCTTGAAGAGGTCCTTCCCATCCTCTGTTAGTTGTATTCCTAGGTATTTTATTCTCTTTGTAGCAATTGTGAGTGGGAGTTCACTCATAATTTGGCTCTCTGTTTGTCTGTTATTGGTTTATAGGAATGCTTGTGATTTCTGCACATTGATTTTGTATCCTGAGACTTTGCTGAAGTTGCTTATCAGCTTAAGGAGATTTTGGGCTGAGACAATGGGTCTTCTAAATATACAATCATGTCATCTGCAAATAGAGACAATTTGACTTCCTCTTTATTTCTTTTTCTTGCCTAATGGCTCTGGCTAGAACTTCCAATACTATATTGAATAGGAGTGGTGAGAGAGGGGCATCCTTGTCTAGTGCCAGATTTCAAAGGGAATGCTTCCAGTTTTTTCCCATTCCCATATTGGCTGTGGGTTTGTCATGAATAGCTTTCATTATTTTGAGATACATTCCATCGAAACCTAGTTTATTGAGACTTGTTAGCATAAAGGGCTGTTGAATTTTGTTGAAGGCCTTCTCTGCATCTATTGAGATAGTCATGTGGCTTTTGTCTTTGGTTCTGTTTTATGTGATGGATTACATTTATAGATTTGCATATGTTGAACCAGCCTTGCATCCACAGGATGAAGCCGACTTGATCGTGATGGATAAGGTTTTTGATGTGCTGTTGCATTCGGTTTTTCAGTATTTTGTTGAAGATTTTTGCATTGGTGATCATTATGGATATTGGTCTGAAGTTTCCTTTTTTAGTTATGTCTCTGCCAGGTTTCAGTATCAGGGTTATGTTGGTTTCATAAAATGAGTTAGGGAGGATTCCCTCTTTTTGTATTATTTGGAAGAGTTTCAGAGGAATGTTACCAGCTCCTTTTTGTATGTCTGGTAGAATTTGGCTGTAAACCCATCTGGACCTGGACTTTTTTTGGTTGGTAGGCTATTAATTGCTGCCTCAATTTCAGCCCTTGTTATTGGTCTATTCAGGGATTTAACTTCTTCCTGGTTTAGTCTTGGGAGGATGTAAGTGTCCAGGAATTTATCCATTTCTTCCAGGTTTACTGGTTTATGTGCATAGAGTTGTTTGTAGTAGTCTCTGACAGTAGTTTGTATTTCTGTTGAATTGATGGTGATACCCCTTTATCATTTTTTATTGCATCTATTCAATTCTTCTCTCTTTTCTTTTGCATTAGTCTGGCTAGTAGTCTGTCTATTTTCTTGATCTTTTCAAAAAACCAGCTCATGAATTTATTGATTTTTGAAGGGTTTTTTGTGTCTCTGTCTCCTTCAGTTCTGCTCTGATCTTAGTTATTTCTTGTCTTCTGCTAGCTTTTGACTTTTTTTGATCTTGCTCCTCCAGCTCTTTCTATTTGGACCATAGGTTGTCAATTTTAGATCTTTCCTCGCTGCTCATGTGGGCATTTATTGCTACGAATTTCCCTCTAGACACTGCTTTAAATATGTCCCAGAGATTCTGGTATGTTGTGTTTTTGTTCTCATTGGTTTCGAAGAACATCTTTATTTCTGCCTTCATTTCACTGTTTATCCAGTCGTCATTCAGGAGAAAGTTGTTCGGTTTCCACGTAGTTGAGTGGTTTTGGGTGAGTTTCTTAATCCTGAGTTCTAATTTGATTGCACTGTGGTCTGAGAGACTCTTGTTACGATTTCCGCTCTTTTGCATTTGCTGAGGAGTGATTTACTTCAAATTATGTGGTCAATTTTAGAGTAAGTGCAATGTGGTGCTGAGAAGAATGTACATTCTGTGGCTTTAGGGTGGAGAGTTCTGTAGATGTCTATTAGGTCTGCGTGTTCCAGTTCTGCATTCAAGTCCTGGATATCCTTGTTGATTTTCTGTCTTGTTGATCTGTCTAATGTTGACAGTGGAGTGTTAAAGTCTCTCACTATCATTGTGTGGGAGTCTTAAGTCTCTTTGCAAGTCATTAAGAACTTGCTTTATGTATCTGGGTGCTCCTGTATTGGGTGCATATATATTTAGGATAATTAGCTCTTCTTGTTGGATTGATCCTTTTACCATTATGTAATGTCATCCTTTGTCTCTTTTGATCTTTGTTGGTTCAAAGTCTATTTTATCAGAGACTAAGATTGCAACCCCTGCTTTTTTTTTTTTTTTTTTTTTTTTTTTCTCTCCATTTTCTTGGTAAATCTTCTTCTATTCCTTTATTTTGAGTCTATGTGTGTCTTTGCACATGAGATGGTTCTCCTAAATACAGCACACCGATGGGTCTTGACTTTTTATCCAGTTTGCCAGTCTGTGTCTTTTGATTGGGGCATTTCGGCCATTTATATTTAAGGTTAATTTTGTTATGTGTGAATAAGATCCTGCCATTTTGTTACTGGCTGGTTGTTTTGCCCATTTGTTGATGCAGTTTCTTCATTGCATCACTGGTCTTTACCATTTGGTATATTTTTGCAGCGGCTGGTACTGGTTGTTCCTTTCCATGTTTAGTGTTTCCTTCAGAAGCTCTTGTAAGGCGGGTCTGGTGGTGACAGAATCTCTCAGCAATTGCTTGTCCATAAAGGAGTTTATTTCTCCTTCATTTATGAACCTTAGTTTGGTTGGATATGAGAGTCTGGATTTAAAGGTCTGTTCTTTAAGGATATTGAATATTGGCCCCCATTCTCTTCTGGCTTACAGGGTTTCTGTCAAGAGATCCACTGTGAGTCTAATGGGCTTCCCTTTGTGGGTGATCCAAACTTTCTCTCTGTCTGCCCTTAGCATTTTTTCCTGCATTTCAACCCTGGTGAATCTGATGATTATGTGCCTTGGGGTTGCTCTTCTTGAGGAATATCTCTGTGGTGTTCTCTGCATTTCCTGGATTTTAATGTTGGTCTGCCTCACTAAGTTGGGGAAGTTCTCCTGGATAATATCCTGAAGAGTGTTTTCCAGCTTGGATTCATTCTTCCCATCATGTTCAGATACACCAACCAAGTGTAGATTAGGTCTTTTCACATAATCCCATATATCTTGGAGGCTTTGCTCATTTCTTTTTTGTTTTTTCCTCTGATCTAGCCTTCTCATTTTATTTCATTGAGTTGACCTTCAATCTCTGATATCCGCTAGATTAATTCAGCTATTGAGACTTGTATATGCTTGCAAAGTTCTCATACTGTATTTTTCAGCTCCATCAAGTCATTTATGTTCTTCTCTAAGCTGGTTATTCTAGTTAACATTTTGTCTAACCTTTTTTCAAGGTTTTTAGTTTCTTTGCATTGGGTTAGAACATGTTCCTTCAGTTCAGAGAGCTTTGTTATTACCCACCTTCTGAAATCTGCTTCTGCCAATTTGTCAAGCTCATTCTCCATCCTGTTTTGTTCCCTTGGTGGTGAGGAGTTGTGATCCCTTGGAGGAGGAGAAGCATTGTGGTCTTTGATGATTTCATCCTTTTTGGGCTGGTTTCTTCCCATCTTCATGGATTTATCTACCTTTGATCTTTCAAGTTGGTGATTTCTGATGGGGTCTCCGAGTGGATGCCCTTTTTGTTGATGTTGAAGTTATTTCTTTTTGTTTTTCAGCTTTCCTTCTAACATTCAGGCTCCTATGCTGTAGGACTGCTGGAAGTCCACTCTAGATCTTGCTTGCCTGGGAATCACCCATGGGGGTTGCAGATCAGCAAGTATTGCTGCCTGATCTTTCCTCTGGTAGCTTCATCCTGGAAGGGTACCTACCAGGTGACAGCCAGAGCTCTCCTGTATAAGATGTCTTTTTGGTTATACAGGGGTCAGGGAGCCGCTTGAGGAGGCAGTCTGTCCCTTGTCTGCCTGCAGAGGCGCTGCTGGGCTGTCATGAACTCAGTCCAGCTGCTGTGTAAGCTTCCTCTGGCTTTTGTTTACACAGGTAAGTTTAGACCCGCCTCAGCAATGGGGATGCCCTTCCCCCACCAAGCTCAATCATCCCAGGTTGAGCTCAAACTGATGTGCTGGCTGAGAAACTCTAAAGCGAGAGGGCTTCAGTTTGCTGGTCTTTTTGGGAGTGGGACCCTCCAAGCCATATCACCTGTCTCCCTGCTTTCAGCTCCCCCTCTTTCTGGGGGAGTGGGTAGCTCTGTCCTGCATGTGCTCTTGCTGCTAGTCAACATGTTCACCCAAATCTGTGCTGACAACCCTCAGCGTCTGCTGGAGCTGCCGCTCAGATCTGAGTTGGTAACTTGTGGTGCTTTTCAGTCTGAGGGGATTTCCTGTTCTGTGGGTTGCAGAGGGCATGGGAGAAGTGCAGTATCTGAACCAGAGTGCCAGTGGAGGGGGGATGTCCCCGATCCTCTGGTCAGTTGCACTTCCCAGGTGAGGCAGGGCCCCGCCCTGCCACAGTTTGCCCTCCTTGGGCTACACCCACTGTCTAACCAGTCCCATTGAAATGAACCTGGTACCTCGGTTGGAGATGTGGAGATCACGCTCCTTCTGCGTCTTTCTCGCTTGGAGCTGCACTTCGGAGCTGTTCCTATTTGGCCATCTTGGAATCCCTGGGATTTCTGTTTTCTAAAAAGCGATGGTACATTCTCAAAGACAATGAGCACGAAGTAACACAAAAGACACGCCGAATGTCAGAGCCTTCTGGCCAGATTTGTGTAAGCAGAGATAGAGTCTCATGTGCCTGTCAAAGAAAAACATTGGAACGTGTCATCTATTTAGAAAAATATTTTTATTCATAAGTGATCTTATCAGTGAGCACAACTCGGCTTAATACATATGTGACAAAATAATCTGTAAAACAGATCCCATGACACAAGTTTAAAAACCTACACATGTGCCCCTGAACTTAAAGTTAAAAAAAAAAAGAAATGAGAAGACTTTTCAGAGATGAAAGGAAACCTGTGTACATAGAATAAAAGAGCTCACTGTAAACCAAGAGAAAAAATGAAATTACATCCTCATGCCATATACAAAAAGCAACTCAAAACGGATTAAAGACTTAAATATAAGACCTGAAACTGTGAAACAACTAGAAGAAAACACAGCAGGAAAGCTCCACAACATTGGTCTGAGCAATGATTGTTTTGGATACCACCACAAAAGCACAGGCAACAAAAGCAAAAATAGCCAAATGGGATGGCATCAAACTAAACATCTCCTGCACAGCAAAAGCAGCACAGACTATCCACAGAATTTGCAAACCACATATTTATTTATTCTTTTTTTTTTAATTTCTGAGACAAGGTCTCACTCTCTCACCCAGATTGGAGTGCAGTGGCCAAATCTCAGCTCACCACAACCTCTGCCTCCCAGGCTCAAGTGATTCTCCTGCCTCAGCCTCCCAAGTAGCTGGGATTACAGGCACCTGCCACTATCGCCCAGCTAATTTTTGTATTTTTAGTAGAGACGGGAGTTCACCATGTTGGCCAGGTTGGTCTCGAACCCCTGACCTCAAATGATCCTCCCACCTAGACCTCCCAAAGTGCTGGGACTACAAGCATGAGCCACTGTGCCAAGCCAAACTATACCTTTAATAAGGAGTTGAGATCTAAAGTATAGAAACAACTCAAACTCAATAGTAAGAAAACAAATAATCCAATTTAAAAATAGACAAAGGACCTGGACAGACATTACTAAAAACACAAAAACAAACAACCAAATGGCCAATAGGTACATAAAAAAATATGCTCAGCATTACTAATTATACTAATCATTAGGCAAATGCAGAATAAAACCACAATGAGATATTACCTCACATCTGTCAGAATGGTTTTTATCAAAAAGATGAAAGATGACAGTGTCAGAGAGGAAGTAGAGAAAAGAGAACTCTGATACATTGTTGGTAGGAATTTAAATTAGTACAGCCATTATGGAAAATGGTATGAAGCTTCCTCAAAAAACTAAAATTAGAACTACCATATCACCCAGTAATCCTTTGTCTGGTTATGTGTCCAAAGGAACCTAAATTAGTATGGCTAAAGCAAACTAAATATGGCTTGAGAAGGACTTCACTCTTCTATATTTGAGTCCTTGTGGATGAACTACAATGTAATTTAACAGTCAGACAACATTGAAAACCTAGTTTAGGAGTATGTTTCTGTAACAATCACTGAGTCTTGGCCAATCCCAGCAGCCATATTTCAACCACTCATACACTGCTAAGCATTCAAATAAGGCAAATGCAGAGCTGTAACCAATCCAGCTCTTCAGTACCTCACTCCTGATTCCTGTACATCACTTTACTTTTTTTTGTCTATAAGTTTGTTCTGACCACAAGGCACCCCTGGAGTCTCTCTGAATCTGCTGTGATTCTGCCACCCAATTTGTGAATCGTTCATTGCTCAATTAAACTCCTTTAAATTTAATTTGGCTGAAGTTTTTCTTTTAACAGTATGTTGAAGGGATATCTGCACTCCCATGTTCATTGACACACAGTTCACAATAGCCAAGACGCGGATCAATCTAAGTGTTTATCAACACATGAACAGACAGTGAAAAATGAGGTATGTATACACAATGGAATACTATTGAGCATTTAAAACAGGGGGTAAATCCTGTCATTTTCAACAACATGGATGAACCTGCAGGACATTATGCTAGGTGAAATAAGCCAAGACAAAGAGACACCAAACAATCTCACTTCCATGTAGAATCTAATAAAGTTGAACTCATAGAGAAGAGAAACTCCTCTTTTCAGGGGTTGAGCGGAAAAATGAAGAGTTGCTAATCAAAGGCTACAAGGTTTTGAGATCTATTGTACAGCAGGATGACTACAACCAACGATAATGTATTAAATATTTCAAAAGAAGTGCATAAATTTCAAGTATCTCACCATAAAAAATGATAGGTAAGCAAGGTTATGGATATGTTAATTAGCTTCATGTAATCGTGTCACATTGTATACCTATATCAAAACATTGTCCTCCAGGGAAAATGTGGCACATATATATACCATGGAATATTATGCAGCCATCAAAAATGATGAGTTCCTGTCCTTTGTAGGGACATGGATGAACCTGGAAACCATCATTCTTAGCAAACTGACACAAGAACAGAAAATCAAACACCGCATGTTCTCACTCATAGGTGGGTGTTGAACAATGAGAACACATGGACACAGGGAGGGGGAGCATCACACACTGCGATCTGTCAGGGGAAATAGGGGAGGGACAGCAGGGGGTAGGGAGATGGGGAGAGATAGCATGGGGAGAAATGCCAGATACAGGTGATGGGGGAGGAAGGCAGCAAATCACACTGCCATGTGTGTACCTATGCAACAATCTTGCATGTTCTTCACATGTACCCCAAAACCTAAAATGCAATAAAAAAAAACATTGTCCTCATATAGTCATGATGTGTCAATCAAAAATAATATTTTTTTAATTTAAAATTTAAAAAAGAATCGAAACTATTTAAAAGATAGGAACTACTTAAGAGGACAATTTTCTTTTTTTTTTTTTTATTGAGATGGAGTCTCGATCTGTCACCCAGGCTGGAGTGCAGTGGCATGATTTCAGCTCACTGCTACCTCCGACTCCGGGTTCAAGTGATTCTCCTGCCTCAACCTCCTGAGTAGCTGGGATTACAGGCATGCACCACCACACCCAGCTAATTTTTGTATTTTTAGTAGAGCGGGGGTTTCAACATGTTGGCCAGGATGGTCTCGATCTCTTGACCACATGATCCACCTGCATCGGCCTCCCAAATTGCTGGGATTACAGGCATGAGCCACCGCACCCAGTCAAGGGGACAATTTTCTGAAAACAGCTTTGGGAAAGAAGGAAGTTTTTTAAAAAAGGAAGAAGTAAAATCCTTTGGCAATTAAGTGATGAAAGGATAAAAGAAGATGAAGAATTTGTGGACTCTGTCAGTTAGAAGAAAAGCAGACAATTTGAGGACTCAAAACCACTCACCCACTACCAAAACAAGTAAATGAACAAACTAACAAAAACTCCCATAACATGCCTGGACTCTGCTAGGCTAGCAGAAAAAGATAACATTACATTAAATTAATTAAATTAGATTGGATTAAATTGAATTAAAATATCTTGTAACAAACCTCAATATCATTAAAATGAAAGGAAATTACATAGAGAGCTATTGCAAAAAGTATTAGCAGGAAAAACATCCCACACAAATTGAGTGAAAATCTCATCATTACCTCCAAAAGTAATAATAAGAATGGCAACTATAAAGCAGAAGAAATCTCTAAATCTATACTCTAAATATGGATATGCTCAAACATGCATTCAATCATACAAAAAAATGATCTTTATTCAGCAACTGATAAACCAGAAACAGAGTTGGAAAGAAAGACAATAATTAATTCAGAGAAATAATCTTAGAAAAATGCAAAGCTATCCAGAAATAAAGAATAAGTTACAAGATGCCCAAAGAAGAATAATCTCAATAAAATTTAATGAAGAAAGGTAAGAAAACAACCAAATGACATAAAATAAAAACCAAAAAAATGTTTAAAAAGATAGTGGAAATGAAAGAAAAATATTTGTATCATCACAAATCTTACCAACAACAAAACTGGGCCAGGCACAGTGGCTCACACCTGTAATCCCAGCACTCTGGGAGGCTGAGGCCAGGAGTTCAAGACTAGCCTGGGGAATGTGACAAAACCTCATTTCTAATAAAAGTATACAAATCAGCCAGGTGTGATGGTGCAGGCCTGTAGCTCCAACTACTTGGGAGGCTGAGGTGGAAGAATTGCTTGAACCAGGGAGGTGGGAAGGTTGCTGAGATCACACCACTGAACTCCAGCTTGGGCAACAGAGCGAGACATAATAGTAATAATAATAATTTAATAATAATAATAAAATTAATATTTTAAAAATAATAATCCAAGAAAAACCACTCTATGCAATAGATGAGTGCTAGAGGGTACTGAAAAAAATTAAAACCTCGGAAACCAAATAGTGAAAGACAAAATAAGAAAACAGAGGATTAAGATTATTCTTTTTATAAAAAAGGTACAACACAAAGGTAATTGCCATCACAGAACATGTAAAACAGTCCAAATTTTAAAACTGTTTAAATAAAATAACAAAGAATACACAGATCATCATTAAAGAAATTTAACAAACACACCAGAATACAAATACCTGTAACATATTGTAGAATCAAGACCAAACATATCAGTGGTAACAATAAATGTGAGACTTAACTCACCTCTAAAGGGAAAAATAATTTCAATTTGGACCGCATTCCATATACAAGACACACAGCTTAAGACTAAAAATAAAGGAATGGGCATAATTCTGCTAGGTAAATAGAAACTAAAAGAGAGCAGAGGTTAGCATCTTGATATTGGGCTAAGCAGCCTTCAAGCTCAAAAGTACTACATGTGAAAAAGAAAAGCAGTCTTTTATTCCAAAAGCCATAATCCATAATGAAAATTTATCCCTTATAAAAAATTACCCAACATATAGCACGGCAACCAACTTTGTGAAACAAAAATGACAAAAGACATAGAGAATCATACGTATAATAACACATTTTAATACACAAGAGAGACACTTGGACAAAAAAAATAAGTTAAAGGATAAAAGACTTAAACCACTGTAATCAACAGAGGAGACTTTATGAACCAAACTGCATCGTGGTGATGGGGAATCTTCATTTGTCTTAAATGACCCCAGCACATCCATAAAAATTAATTATATATTAGTTCACAAAGAAAACATCAGTAACTTTCATAACATAGAAATATTACAAACAGATCTTCATAATACAATAGAGGTAGTGGGAAAAAAACAGAAAGAAATTTTTAAAATCACAGATGTGCTTCAATCTGAAACTTAAAAACATTTATATTACGTCAGTCTTGGGTGACAGGAAATACAAACTGAAATTACAGAATTTTTTTAATGATAAAAACAATTTACAGCATAATCTATGGGATATATACAAAGCAGCAATTCAGAGGAAAGTTTATTTCACTAAATATGTTTAATAATAAAAATAAAATAATTTTTAAAATGAAAAAGTTCCCAGCACACCTAAAAAATCTGTAAAGAAACAACAAAGTAAAAACCAAAAAAGTAAAAGATGAAAGAAAGCACAAATTAATAAATTTAAAAAATCAATAGATCTCATTAATAAATCAAAATTCTTGGTTTTAAATAACTTAAAAACAGACAAACCACTAGTTAACTTCATCACCAATAAAAGCAAGAGAACCCAGAAATATACAAAATAAAATTAAAAGAGAAAGTAATTATTGAAACAGAAAAAAAATTAAATCGCAAAAGCCTACTTCACAAAGTTCTATGCAAATAGACTTGAAAACTTAAGTGAAATAATTTTCACTGAAGAATAAATTACTAAATTTGACTCCATTTGAGTTAACAAGCCCAAAGAAGTCAATGTCCATGGAAGAAATACGGAAAATTAAGAAACTACCTCACAAAAAAGCACCAGGACCATGTGACTTCACAGGGGATATCTATCAAATCTTCAAAGATTAGATAATCCCAATGGTCTATACATTATTTCACAATATTGAAAAAGAAGAGAAGACATTCTAATCTTTTATGAAGCACATATAACACTGACATCTAACCAGATAAAAGCAATTGAAAGAAACCAAATTACAGAAAAGTATCATTCATGCATACTGAGGCAAAAATTCTAAACAAAATATTATCAAACAGAATCCAACACCATATTAACAAGTAATACACCATGACTAAGTTAGATTTATTCTAGGAATACAGAGTTGCTTCAATACTGGGAAAAATCATTAATACCCTACACAATACTAATAAAACTAAGAAGGAAAAATCATATAATTATATACACACTTTTAATAAACATTCATGCATTCATGATAAAAACGCTCAAGAAAATAGAAGCTACAGTCAGACACGGTGGCTCACGCCTGTGATCCCAGCACTTTGGGAGGCCAAGGCAGGCGGACCATGAGGTCAGTAGTTCAAGACCAGCTTGGTCAACATGGTGAAGCCTCATCTCTACTAAAAATACAAAAATTAGCCAGTCATGGTGGCAGGCACCTGTAGTCCCAGCTACTTGGGAAGCTGAGGCAGAAGAATTGCTTGAACTCGGGAGACAGAGGTTGCAGTGAGCCGAGATCACAACACTGCACTCCAGCCTGGGCAACAAAGCAAGACTCTGTCTCAAAGAAAATAAAAAAAGAAGTTACGAGCTATGTGTTTAACCTCAGAGTGTGTGTGTGGGTGTGTGTGTGTGTGTACATTATATGTATATGTGTGTATATGCATTATATGTATATATGTGTGTGTATATACATTCTATGTATATGTGTATATACACACACACACACATACATATAGTGGTAATGTTTCCTATACCTTTCACAGACCTTTCAAAATAAACATAATTAAAAACAAACAGGAAATAGGTGGGAGGCACCCAGGATGAAATACAAACACTAACCAATGAATCTAACTGTATTAAATAATAAAGGATAACATAACCACATCAAAGGAGGTGGGTGAGAAAAATCACTAACCTGAGTAACTTTGGAAACAGTATATTAACATATTCTATGGTTACAGTTAAAAAATAAACTGCACATGAATCTTATAATCTCATTGACTCTGTTTCTCACAGGGTATGGTTAGCAATTATAAAATTACTATACAGAAGGAAATAATAGACATGGGGGCTCCAAAAGGGGGTGGGTCAGAGGGGAGTGATGGTTGAAAAGTTACCTGCTGAGTACAACATTTGGGTGATGGGTACAGTAGAGAACCAAACCTCAACATTATGCGATATATTCATGTAACAAACCTGCACGTGTATTACCTGAACCTATACAAATCAAAACAAAAAAATAAAATAAAATTATGTGTGTATTAAAACTGAGTAAATAAGTGAATATATTGTAGATAATGAAAGCAGGATTTCTCACAATTGAAGAAAGAAATTTAAAAAAAGGAAAGGGAGGGGTAAAATGAACTATTATGGATTTGAATCCTAGTTCCGTTTGCTGAAAAGCCCTAGTAGCAATGACACCCCAGTAGCAGTGCACCAAGACAGTTTTCAGATCTGAAGTTCTAAACGCCTTTTTCTTTGGAGATGTAGTTAATTTCAGGGGTGGGGTAGGGAAAATACAAGATGAGACTGGACCATCTTGTGATTTCAAAAAGTTATAAAGTACAGAAAGATGAGGGCTTGTAAAAGAACAGAGGCGCCAACCTAAAGGGGCTTCTAATGTTCAAACCTGAGGTAATCTGAGCTCCACATAATTATAATGTGGGATTTTCATGTATAATATAAAATAAATATATTTGTCCATACTGACATAAATGGATAAATGGCAGTGCTAGGACAACTGTCCCTTACAGTGGAGTTCCAACTAATCAATGCAGAAGGAAAGCGTGAAATAAAAAATCACCATTAGGAAAAAACATCAATAATCTTTGCCACCCACAAGATCCACTGCCGACACTAAAATTAATCCACTAAAGTTTGAGAAGAAACAGGATCTGCATAGTCACAAAGCATGTCCTTCAAGATTTATTAACTACAAGGGGCAGATAGTAACTTCATGGTGGAGAAAACTGTCAGGCACCGACTAATCAATGCTCAGATACATTGTTAGAAAGCACTGAGGACACAGTATTAATTCCGTGACATTCTGGCCAAAAATGTATAATAACCTCATCCCAGTTATGTGAAAACATCAAACGAGCCCAAACTGAAGGTTATTAAAAAAATAAAAGATTGGTCGTCTTCAAAAATGTCAAGGTCAAGAAGGACAAGAAGAGGCTGAGAAACTATTATAGACTGGAGAACACTCCATAGTGTCCACTGACAGCTGAAGATGGATGTGGTCTCCTGGACTGAATCCTGAAACTGCAAAACGACGCCAGTGGAAAAGTCAGAGAAATTTGAATAAGGTCTAAAGTTTAATATTGACACAATGTTAATTTCCTGGTTTTCATAAATGCCCCATGGTTATTTAAGATGTTAACATTAGGGGAAGCTGAGTGAGAAGTATATGAGAACGCTACTATTTTTGCAACCTTTCTTTCTTTTTCTTTTTTTTTTTTTTTTGAGACGGAGTTTGGCTCTGGTTACCCAGGCTGGAGTGCAATGGCGCGATCTCGGCTCACCCCAAGCTCCGCCTCCTGGGTTCAAGCAATTCTCCTGCCTTAGCCTCCCGAGTAGCTGGGACTACAAGTGTGTGCCACCACGCCCAGCTAATTTTTGTATTTTTAGTAGAGATGGGGTTTCACCATGTTGACCAGGATGGTCTCGATCACTTGACCTCATGCCTCGGCCTCCCAAAGTGTTGGGATTATAGGCGTGAGCCACCACGCCCGGCCTGCAACCTTTCTATAACTGAAAAATTAGTTCAAATACAAAGCTTTCTAAAATGTTTCGTTACCTCTTCCATCATATTATTCCATTCCAAACTTCCAAAAAGAGGTGCTAATGCTGAAACCTTATAACTTTCCAACTGGTTAAGCAGGGTTATATAAGCAACTTCAATCTTCTGTTTATTCTGTAAAATAAAGGAAAATCAGAAAAATTGTGATAAATAAAATATGTAATAATTTTCCAACTATAGAAAATTAGATATTTTAGATATAATTATGTTATGATATAGTTCTAAGTAAAATATGCCGATGTAATTGTAAGGTGGTTGGTTTGTTTGTTTTTTGTTGTTTTAAGACAAGTTTTGTTCTTGTTGCCCAGGCTGGAGTGAAATGGGGCAGTCTTGGCTCATTGCAACCTCTTCCTCCTGGGTTTAAGAGATGCTTTTGCCTCAGCCTCTCAACTAACTGGGATTACAGGCACCTGCTACCATGCCCAGCTAATTTGTATTTTTAGTAGAGATGGGGTTTCCCCACATTGGCCAGGCTGGTCTCGAACTCCTGACCTCAGGTGATCCACCCACCTCAGCCTCCCAAAGTGCTGGGATTCCAGGCCTGAGCCCACCGCATCTGACCTAATTGTAAGTTTTAAACCCCATTGAGCATCACTATTGTGTCTTTGCAAGTTAATTTTTGCCTACGAATATAGTGTATTTTGTTTTTTAATAGCTTCATAAAAGTATAATTAACATAAAATTCATTCATTTTGTTACGATTCAATGGCTGTTAGTAAATTTATAGACTTTGGAACCAATATCACAATCTAATTTTAGAACACTTCCAGCACCCACCAAAACGTCATCATGCCCATTTAATGTAATATATTTTGACAAATTTCAAACATACACATGAATAAAAGATAACAAAACCCCTCACAGGTACCTATCACCCAGCAGCAGCCATTTCCAATATGCATTGTATTTTTAATCGTATTTCACATAATCCTCAAATTGACTAATAATAGTCAATTTGACTAATTTAAGGTGAATATTTGACAAATTAGGAAATAGATTATTTTACCAGAAATGAAATCCTTCATTAAAAAAATTATTCTTAAGGAAAGATTAGACAGGATATGTGTAGGTACTCTTTAAAACTCAAATTTAGAAATTGCTCTAACAGAGAAAAATGAGATAATAGCAGTACTTCTGTTATTACATAAACAGAAGTATAATATAAAAATGAATCCCAGGGCTATTCCTGCTCAGAGTACGCAACCAGAATTGAAAATAGTTTAATACTAGTCACGAGCCACATAATGACATTTCCCTCAGCCACGGACCACTTATATGTTGGTGGTCCTATATGATTATAATGGAGATGAAAAATTTCTACTGCCTGGTGATATCGCCATCGTAACGCCACAGCACAATGCACTACTCAAGTGTTGATGGTGAGGCTGGCATAAACAAACCTACTGTCCTGCCAGGCATCTAAAATGACAGCATATACAATTACGGGGAGCATATCATACTTGATCATGATAAAAATGACTATTACTGATTTATAATTTACTGTACTATACTAATTTTTTATTATTATTTTAGAGCATACTCTTTTCACTTATATTTTAAAAACAGCTGCGAAACAGCCTCAGGCAGGCCCTTCAGGAGGTATTCCAGAAGAAGGCATTGTTATCCTAGGAGATGACAGCTCCCTGTGTGGTACTGCCTCTGAAGACGGTCCAGTGGGACAAGATTTGGAGGTGGAAGACAGTTGATGTTGATGATCCTGACCCTGTGTAGGCCGAAGCTAATGTGTGTGTTTGCATCTTATTTAAAAAAAAAAAAAAAAAAAATCTTAAAAAGTAAAAAGTATATATTTTAATAGAAAAAAAGCTGATGGAATAATTATATAAGGAAAGAAAGGCCAGGCGCAGTGGTTCACACTTTTAATCCCAGCACTTTGGGAGGCTGAGGCAGGTGGATTGCTTGAGCCCAAGAGTTTGAGACCAGCCTGGGCAACATTGCAAAACCTTGTCTCTACAAAAAATACAAAAATTAGCTGGGCATGGCCGTGTGCACCTGTAATCCCAACTCGGGAGGCTGAGGCAGCAGGATCACTTGAGCCTGAGCTATGGAGGTTGCAGTGAGCTGTGATCGCATCACTGCACTCCAGCCTGAGCGACAGTGTAAAATTCTGTTTCAAGAAAAAGAAAGAAGGTAGATATTTTTGTACAGTTGTACTATGTGTTTGCATAACCACTGAAAAACTTTTGAAAATTAAACATTACACAACAAAAAATAATTATATTAAGCTAAGGTTAATTTATTAAATTAAGAAAAGCATTTTTAAAATAAATTTACTGTAGCCAAAGTGAACACTGTATATACTAATAAAATCTACAGCAGTGTAGAGTAATGTCCTAAGCCTTCACGTTCCCTGGCCACTCACTGACTCACCCAGAGCAACTGCTGGTCCTGCAAGCTCCATTCATGGTAAGTACCCTATACAAGTGTATCATTTTTAATCTTGTATACAGTCTTTGAATGTACCTTTTCTATGTTTAGATATGCTTACATACACAAATAATTATCATTGTGTCACAGTTGCCTACAGTATTCAACAGAGTAACATGCTGTAAGTTTAGCCTAGGAACAAGAGGCTATATCAGATAGCCTCAGGGTGTCATAGTCTACACCATTCAGGTCTGTGTATGTACACTGATGATGCTGGCACAACAGTGGAATCATCTAGTGATGCATTTCTTGGAATGTGTCCATGTGATGCATGACTGTACTAACTACAGCAATACAAACTATCTTATTTTATGGCAGCCATGTGGGTATTTCCAAATACATGAGGAGGATGACACAATTCTCAAAGAGTGACAAATGTTGTCTCAAAAATGATCTTGATGAATTAAAGAATGGTCTTCATATTCAGAATTCACTATCAGTAGTGAAAAATAAGCAGAAACATTTCTGCAGATGTATTTATAATTTTATAAATAAATTTTGTAATTTATAACTATATTATTTAATTTGCTAATTTTATTAATTTATGATAGGTTACTGTATTATATTTGTTTATAATTTATTATATAAATAAATTTATTATAATCATTACTATTATCATATATAATTATATCATTATAGCTATCATGTTAATTATAATTTTATAAATAAATATAGTAATTTATAAGTAAATCAGCATGCATATTTACTCCCAAAATTTCAATACAGTAATTGTCAAATATACTAATGTATCAAAATAATAACATTGTGGAATTAGAACTCTAAGAACTTTGAAATCTTCCCATTGATTACTTAATAATAAGATTCAGTTATTTTCCTTCTTTATTGACCATCCCATTGTTTTCTTATTAAAGGCTATAATATTCATAGCATTTTGTTGATATGTCTCAGCAACAGGGGCATAAGTTTTGCCTAATTCCATGCATTTCTGGCCTTCATTAACTTGAGGTCGATATCTTACACAGGGGTTAAGGACATAGGGACTTGAGTCAGACTGTGTCTTTTCAAATCCATGTTCTACTATTCATTTGGTGCGTTTGGTGAACAGATTACTTATTCTAGTATCTATTTCATCATCTGTAAAATACAGACAATACCAATGCCTACCTTATAAGATTGATTTTAAGGTTAAATAATAATTATTCATGAGAAATACCAAGCACAATTTTATAACAATAAGTGTTTGATAAATGACTGCGTTCGCGTTATTTACTTAATATTATTAATTATTATACCTACCTGTTAAATCTCTGGTAATTTCCTAGAGGAGGAGGAAAAAAACTGACTCAAGTAACTTACAACATTTTGTAAATTTCTAGAATAAATTATCTTTTGGATATGAATTACCATCTGGAAAAATGTCTGATGTCTGTACATGCTTGGAAGAAGGTACGCATAAAGTCGAAGAACATCAGATTCTTGCCCTGAAGAAAGCACGACATTGACCTTCCTTGCCCAAGAATGAATGATTAAAAAGTTGAAAAGGTGTGTTTGTACATCGTTCAGGCCTTCATCTGCAACTATCAGGAAATATGGGTAACCCTCTTCCAGGAAACTTTCCCACTCTTCTGATAAGCATCCCGAAAATGTTGTTTGAACATCAATAGTGGTATTATTCTGAAGATGAAGGATTAGAGCAGTTCTCAAAGAAAGAAGTTCAGGGAAGTTGAAATAGGCATACTCAGCATCCTGTGGAGGAGGAGGTAAAGTATATTTTATTTCAAAATTATCATTTTATAGTTTAGTTAGCTAACACATCCAACAGTCGTGTTCTATCTGCTTGTCGGGAAATAGACCCTTAAACTTTGACTGCCATCTCACAAATATTTGCCAAAAAAAAAAATCACAGTTTGGATTTCAATGCCTGTGTCTCCTTGAAGCAGGCACTTAATACTCAGAGTTTGTCATCTTTACCCTTCCACTGTCAAATTCTTTTCCTCTCCAATCTCATTTCAGAAAGAAAAAGAACAGAAAGCCAGTGGTGGATATAAATCATCTGTATCGGGAAGCTGAGGTGAACCACTGTATTCTAGAGGATTGCTCCAGGCTACTCTGACCCTCCCGAAGCAACATGGATTGTCTCAGTATACCAAAATTAGGGCAGCCAACTAGATTACACACATTAGATGGGAAGCCTAGCTCTTTGTTCAAAATATTGCTGGCAAGCATTCAGCCACCGATTATGATTATGACTCGGTCTCACTCTGTCATCCAGGCTGGAGTGCAGTGGTGTGATCATGGCTTACTGCAGTGTTGAACTCCTGGGCTCAAGTAATCCTCCCAGCTCAGCCTCCCAAAGTGCTGGGATTACAGACATGCACCACTATGCCCAGCCAATAAATCATTCTTACTGACTTTGCCTAGGCTCAGATATATTTTCGTCTGCGCTCATATAAACTGCCTGCTGAGTTTTGAAGGCAGAAGTAGTTCTCAGAGCAGGAGAGCTAGAATCCAGAGTTCAACTAGGCTGCTGTTGAGGAGCTTTCTCATCCTCTCTCGTGATCCCCTGTGTCCTTACAATAAAGTTCTCTTCATTCAAATAAAACATAACCCTAAGTGTGGTGATTTCTGAATACTGAGATAGTGGGTAATTTTCTCTCTTCTTTCCTTTAAATTTTCTGAACTTTTATAGCTATAATCTACTTTGTAATAAGAAAAATACATAAAATAATTTAGGAAATTTTAGTTTTAGTTCTTATATTATAAAAAAGAACTCAACTGACATGTTACCTTGAAGAAAACTACAGTAAATTGTCCTCCTTTGCTGATAAGATCCACAAGGTAGCGTTCAACCAGATAGAAGAAATGGAGGTTCTGCCCAGGCTTAAATGATATCTCACAGATACATGTGATAAGTAATGAATCTCCATCAATCAAAAAAAATTCAGATTCAACAAAGTCATTGAATAAACTGGAATATCTGAAATACAAAACAGTTAAAACAAAAATCACATATGCATTACACAATGTTCCAAAAAGGCAGTAACATCGTTATTATTATCTCGTTATCATTATCATCAGTGGCTCAATTTGCTGAGTCAATTGTCTCATGGCAGTGTCTACACTAAGGATTTTCAAATATATCCACATGCGCAACTATCCTTCACAGGAAGAAGGCAGGATTATTCACATCCTAGGCTCAGGGAGAGAGAGCAAATTATCCAAGGCCATATGGCACAGCCTGATTGGATCACGAATCTAGTACTTGTACCCTGCATGTAGACCTAAATTATATTTATTTTCTGCTTAATCCATCTCACTCCCTTACATGTGGATTCATCGATGGCTACTGACAAATGAAGTAAGAGGAAACTGTTTCCACTATCAAACAGCTCTAAAAGTGCTGTGTTGAACAATCATATATACATATATATAATACTATGCATAGTTATATGTATATTGTTATATATAATATTCTACACTATATATACTGATGTATATTTTATATGTATATATATTATACATCGATACTAATATAAATACTGATATATATATAGACACTGATACATATGTACTATATACTGTTGACTCTTGAACAACACAGGCTTGAACTGCACAGCTCCATACGTGGATTTTCTTTTTCAATAAATACATTAGAAAAATTTTTTAAAATGTGTTACTATTTCTAAAAACTCTCAGACAAACCGTGTAGCCTACAAATATGAAAAAAAAATTAACTCTGTCATAAACACATAAAGTATACATAGGTAGTCTATTTTAGCATTTACTAACATAAAATATACACACATCTATTATAAAAGTTAAAATTTATCAAACCTTATGCACCCACTTACAGACTATACATGGCACCATTCAGAGTTGAGAAAAATGTAACCAAATGTTAAGCTGCACTATTAAATCATAACTGCATAAAACTAACTACAGTATATATGGTACTACTGTAATAACTTCCTAGCCACCTCCCTGTTGTATGGTAGTGAGCAAGCAGTTCCTCTCCAGTAAACTGCTCTCCAATCACAATAAAAAGTGATCTCTCGTGGTTCTGGTGTATTTTTCATCATGCTTATTGCAATACCATAAACCCTAAATAAAACCATGAAACCCATATGAAGTGCCACTAGTGATGCCAGAATTGTCCCCAAAAGCAGGAACAGTCATGACATTACAAGAAAAAGTTGAATTGCTTGAAATGTGTCATGGATTAATGCTTTCAGCTATAGCTGCCCACCACTTCCAGATAAATGAACCTAAGGTAAGGACCATTTTAAGATAAATGTTTTAAAGAAATTAGTGAAGGCATTGTTGCAGCAGTCACAAAAATCTTGCGGTTTTTTTTTTTGTGTGTGAAATATCTCACATTGAAAATGGAGCTTTTGTGTGGGTGGGGATTGTCTAAAAAGGCAAACTGACAGACTCTAATATGATTCAAGAAAAAGCAAAGTAACTATCCAACAAAGCAAAAGACACACTATAAGAGCTAAAGCAGGAAAATCTAATGCCTGCACAGTATGGTTGGATCATTTTATTAATAAGTTTGGCTTTACAAATGTGAAGATAAATCAGCTCCAGCCAACTAAGAGGCAGAAGAAAATCACTGAGGGGAAAGGATATCTCCTCGAATAGGTTTTTCATGCAGATGAAAGTGTCCTACTCTAGAAAAAAAAAAAAAACTCACAAAGAATATTTATTAGTAGGAAAAGAAAAGTGAGCACCAGGATTTAGGGCAGGAAGGGATAGGCTAACTCTGTACTGTGCAAAGGCAGTTGGTTTTCTCTTCAGGCCTGCCTTTATCTATAAAGCTGCTAACTCCTGAGACTTGAAGGGTAAAGATAAACACCAGCTGCCAGACTTTGAGCTGTACAACGAAAGAAGTTCTGGACAATAAGGACACATTTTCCGGATTAGTTCAATTGATACTTTGTCCCTGAAATCAGGAAGTACCTCACCAGTAAGGGACTGCTTTTCAAAGTTCTTTTGATATTGGACAATGTCCCTGGCCATCTAGAACTACATAAATTGAACACCAAAGACGTTGAAGTGGTCTACTCACCCTCAAACAAAATGTCTTTAATTCAGCCTTTAGATTAGAGGGTCATAAGAACCATTAAGGCTCATTACACACAGTAATCTATGGAAAGAATCTATGGAAGAGAACCCTGATAGAGAGAGCATCATGAAAGTCTGGGAGGATTGCGCCAGTGAATATGTCACTATTGTTACGATTCACTCCCACTTAATAAATACATTTTTGCTTCCTTATGATTTTCTTAATTTTCTATACTAAGACCAGAGAAATGAGAGGGCAGGCAGAGCCTTTGAAGGCATGTTTTCAGAATTTTCTCTTCATCCTAGAATCAAATATTAGCCATGGATGAATTTTAGGCAGGTGGCATTATGATGGGCTTTGCATTTTGAAAAGACTAGTCCAGCTACAATACAGAGAATAGATGGGAAGGGTGCAAACTCCTTGGTGGAGCAGAGAGAAAGCTATTGCAGTTGAGTTTTGGAGGAGTAAAAATTTAAACATGATCCTTCTGTAGTTCGTAAATGTGACGATCAGGTTTTCATGGGCATGTGTTGGATGTACCCTACTCAACCCTTGTTACAAAGTTCTCTCTTTATCTGTCTGGCATGAACTTAGAAAAAAAAATAGAAAAATTAATCAATTCATTAACAATAATAAAAAACAGTTAAACATGGATTCTCAACAGCATGGTAGTTCAGGGTCCTCAGCCCCAACATTGTTGAGTGGTCAACTGCCTATATATCAGTAGAAGGCCAAATGGACATACAGGAAATATGATAGATGATTTCCTATCTTTATTACTATGATAATACTCACTCAGCTTTTGGCATTTCATCCATAATTAACTGGGACATTTTCTTTGAAAATTCTGTAAATACCTTTCCTTCTAAATGTAAAAAAGAGAGAAAGAGAATGGATTATTTTTCAATTGGTCCTTTTTACAGCAGCTATCATTTAGTTATTATTCAAGAAAGTAAAGCAGTAATGTGGTTTTTTAATTCTATTAAATCTATGTAGTTTACAGAATCATTGTTTTATAATCTATAAATATTTTAAGTGGAAAATTACCCATTCTTGCTGCTACCTGTGGCAAGTATTAACGATAGCAAATATCTTGTACTTTGGTACCTCTAAGTGGCAGTTCTTAATAAAAATGGCAGTCCTACAAAAAAGAAAGAAAAGAAGTCTTTATTTAACAAGTATGTATTGACTGACTACTATATGTAAAGCAAAATATTAGACACCAGGAATACAAGAATGAACAAATCAACATGCTCTCGCAGAGCTTAATATCTATCAGGAAAAATAATTATTAATCAGATAAGCATTGAAATAACAGAACATTGCAAAAAGGACAAACTCAAGAGGTCAGAGAAAATTTCCCTAAAGAAATAATGCTTGAGCTGAGTTCTAAGAAATAAACAAGAATTAATAAGGCAGAGTAGGTTGTTTAAAAGTAGCATTTCTGGCAGAGGGAATACCAGAATACCATGTGTGAAGTTCTGTGGCATGAAGGATTGTGGGTGGCATTGGTTCCAGAAAGAAGCCAGTAGGGCTGGAGTAGAAACTATTAAGGAAAAGACTAGAGAGGACTAGCGAGATATAAGGGCATGTAGAGCATTCAAAGTTATGTTATAGAATTTTATTCTTGTCCTAGAATCAAAAATTAGGCATTGATGGATTTTACGCAGATGGCATTGTGATTGGCTTTGCATTTTGAAAAGATTAGTCCAGCTAGAATACAGAGAATAAATAGGGCGGGAGCAAACTTCTTAGTAGAGCAGAGAGGAACGTTACTGTGCAGGAGAGTAATGATGGCAATTTGATGTAATATAGTTTGATGGTAGAGATAATAAAGCTGGAGAGACGTAGATCTTCTTGAAGGACATTTAGATGAGTTTGATATACTTTGGAATTGGATTGGATGTGGATGAAGAGAGGAGAGGGTGTTGTCAAGGAAGATACAAGATTCTAGCTCAAGTAATAGGATGGATGACTAGGCCACTCCTGGGCTGGGAACCTTAGAACAGGGGCTACGTGTCACTGCATTTGTGAATCACCTGAATTTGACTTGTTTTCAAGGTTTGCCATAAGTCAAAATATGTAAGTAGTTAAATATACAGGTCTAGAGGTCAAATACAAAGTCTGGGCTAAATTTGAAGAGGTAAGTCATCTGAGCATTAATGGTAAATGAGGCCATTGGTATAGATGGGATTGCTTGGAAAGAGAGAGACAGCATCATGGAATAAGAGTACTAAAAATCCACATTTGAAGATACTCATACTTAATATACAGCAAGAGAGGAGGAAGAATCTGCAAAGGTAATAAAGAAATACTAAAGAGGTAGATGAAAATGCACTTGAGCATTTTGTCATGGAAACCAAATATTGAGACATTTGCCATTCAATATGTCAGTGCTGTGAAAGAGATAAACAGATAGGTAGATACATATATAATTTATTAATAGGTCGTAGATAGATATAAAGATAGATTAATAGATAAGGAAGAAAGAAAGAGAGAGGGAGGAAGGAAGGAAGGGAGGGAGGGAGAAAGAGAAAGAAAGAAGAAAGGAAGGAAGGAAAGAAGGAAGGAGAAAGAAAGAAGAAAGGAAGGAAGGAAGGAAGAAAGAGAAAGAAAGAAGGAAGGAAAGAAAGAAAAGAAAGATTCTTATTCCATGATATTAAGGAACATATAATGGTGATCACATGCTGATATTAAATATTACAATAATAATGCAAGGAAGTATATGGCTGTAATGACAAGTTTAAAGTAAAATGGAATTACTGTGGGCTGGGATGTTTAGAGACACTTAATACAGACAGGAGCATAAGGATGGTCTCTCTCACTCACCCTGTTACTGTCTTATTTCAAAGATTATAGAGTATCTACACTTTACCAAACATTCCACTTGCTGAAACATATGCAAACATGCATGAAGCATGATTCTCTCCTTGTGTGACCTGGTGTAGGTTTGAAGATAACTAAGTCACACAGTATAGTCTAATTTGCTGTGTTCTAGCAGAAATGGCACAGGAAGCCATCAGAGCATTGAGAGGGAGTTCCTAAATCAGAATGAAGGAATCAGGGCCCTGTATTCTGAGGTTTCAAGGACAGGTTGAAAAGACGCAGACTTATGAAAGCATGTTGGGGAAAGTGAGAGATATAGAGAATTACTTTTCAGGTAGCAAAATCAGCGTCATTTTAATGCATAAAGTGGTGAAACTACAGTTTGAGATGCTATGGGTTGTTCTACATGGCATAGGGCAGGGTGACTTGTTGGAGATGACACTGGAAAGGTACGTAAGAATCAGACTAGAAAGGGTCTTGTGCCCAGGTAAGGAGGTTAGGTATTTTCATACACACTCTGTCACCCATTGCCCACACTTTCTTCAACTCTCCAAACTGCACCAAGCTCAAATGGAAAGAACGGGTCAGTGAGAACCGAACAGGCAGAGAGAATTGACCCCCAAGTATATTACACAAAACTTCAGAAAGGATAGCGTCAGATTCTACAAGATGAAATAAGTTAATTTACAGGTTCCCAGATGTTCACAGTGCTCTTAGAGTCTCAGGAATTTCTTTATGCGACTCCTAGGACAAAATCAATACCTAACTGTTTCATTTATTAAGTAGTTAGCTACAAACAAATTAATAACTCTTTGTGTCCTGACAATTTAGAAATTAGAAATAATATATGTACATTAAAAGGGATAATACAGTTTTAAAAATTAAATAATTATAACTATTAATGAGATGTGGGTGCCTGTTAAACACTGTGAAACTTTTCAACAATAGCTGTGGTGGCAAAATAAAACTGCCTTAATAGGTAATCCCTCCTTAATTTGACAATCAAGGGATTCTGTAGCCTGCCTATGGCAAGTTTGAGATCCTACAGGTTTCTCTACATAGCATAGGACAGGGTATGTAAGACAGGATATGTAAAGCCTAATATGCTTTCCTGTTATTTACCCTATACTAGATTAGGCTTACATACCCTGGGCTTTTCCTTTACAAACCCTACACTAGAGCTACCCTATTAACCTCTGCACCAACACATGCACGCCCTAACACTTAAGCAGAATTCACTGTTATTATCTCCATGTCTTCTCTGTCATTTAAGGGGAGAGACATGGTAGAGATCTAGCCCCCTGTAATAACTGATGATTGAAGACTCACACACAAACACGTATACAAATTAGTATCAGTAGACATTTGAGGCACAAAAAAGCAAAAATAAGAAACCAGATGAATAAGCATGATTCAGAGACCAAATAGACCTTCAGAATTTTCTAATTACTGCTTATAAAGAATTAAAAATATTTCTCATAAAATCATAACAGGCTGCTAAAGAAAGTGAAAGCTTGCAATTGTTTATACAAATTTAAAACATAATTTTACAAAGAAGAAAGTCATGTGCAGAATAACAAAATGAGCATGGTGGAATTTTAAGTTAGTGATCTGGGGGGTTAAAGTCCAGGAAATTTCATAAAAAGATAGAAGTAAAAGACAAAGAGATGAAAAATTTCTAAAAATTCTAAAAAATATGAAAGTAAGTCAATAAGCTCTTTCTCCACCTATTAGTAATTCTAATAGAACATAACTAAGATTCCAAAATGAGTGGGGATAAAAATAATCAAAGATATATATTTAAATTAATATAATAATATTAGACTGGAACTAAAGAACAACATAATATATTTAGATTGAAATGTTTTCCAACTACTAAGTAGAAATAATGACAAAAGAGAAAACTACACCTAGGCACAGCTTGTTAAAATTCAGAGCTCCAAGAAAAAGAGAAAGACAGATAAGCTACAAAGAAATGGAAGTCAAGCCATATGTGAACTGGTTTAAGGCATGAACACTGTTGGCAGATCATTTGCATTTTAATATTGGTTCTGAAACATACTACAGTTCCATAAGCTTAGACAAATTATTTACCTTCTCTGAGTTTCCATTTACTCATCTATAAAATTGGAACAATAATATTATTCACCTCTGATTGTGTTTTCAAGCCTACTTAAATGTATAAACTGATGGATACAAATTGATTAAAATAATACCTGGCACACAGAATTAAAATTGCTTATTTTAATTATTAATTAAAATAAGCAACATTCCTGGATGTTTTGATAAAATAAAACATTTTCAAATTTCTAAAGAGAAAATAATTTGAACCTAGAATTCTGCATCTAAATACTGATTCAATTCATGGAGAAGGCAAAAAGATGTAATTAGACTTTTAAGAAGTTATAAATTTCCATTAACCATCTATCTTTTTTTAAATTTTACTTCAAGTTCTCAAATACACATGCAGAATGTGCAGGTTTGTTACTTCGGTATGCATGTGCCACGGTGGTTTGCTGCACCTATCAACCGGTCACTTAGGTTTTAAGCCCCCCATGTATTAGGTATTTATCCTAATGCTCTCCCTCCCCTAGTCTCCCTCCCCCCCAGCAGGCCCCAGCGTGTGATGTTCCCCTCCCTGTGTCCATGTGTTCTCATTGTTCAACTCCTCCTTATGAGTGAAAACATGGCATTTGGTTTTCTGTTCTTGTGTTAGTTTGCTGAGAATGATAGCTTCTAGCTTCATCTATGTCCCTTTTAATGATATAGAACTACATGTCTTAGCAAAGGACATAAACTCATTCTTTTTTATGGCAGCAAACTGTTCCATGGTGTATATGTGCCACATTTTCTTTATCCAGTCTATCATTGATGGGCATTTGGGTTGGTTCCAAGTTTTTGCTATTGTAAATAGTGCTGTAATCAACATAAGTGTGTATGTGTGATTCATAATCCTTTGGGTATATCCCTAGTAATGAGTTTCCTGGGTCAAATGGTATTTCTAGTTATAGATCCTTGAGGAACTGCCACACTGTCTTCCACAATGCCAACCATATATCTTAAACGATAATTTTATTTAAAGAGATAATACAGAAAACTGGGGGGGGAAAACATCAAGAATGAAGACAATTAAAAAACAATGAAACTTTTCATGATTCAGAAAAATTAAAGGAAGCTATAATGAGAAACAAGAGAACCCACAGTACTTCGAATTTTAAAAGTCTATTTCAAACAGTAGTTTTAGTGATATAGAACTACATGTCTTAGCCTAGCAATTCACAGATTGCTTCTACACTGAGTAATGTGTACATACTCATAATTTTGCCACTGCTGTTCACTTATTTTTTACTGTTGACTCAACATAGAAACAAATCACAAGAATTAAAGTCACAAAATACTGTAAAATGTGATAAACCTTGACAATATAAAAATAATAATATAATTAACCAACTTAGCAGTTCACAAAGGGATGAATTAAAAGAAAAAGAAATATGTATGCTAAGTTCTTCATCTTTCACAGCAGGAAGTCCAGCAACAGCATCTGAAGACAATACATTAAAAAATAATGGTTTATGGAATCAAGAAATTATCCTGCTTTTCTTCTAACTACTGCATCATTGTATTACTAAAGAGTAGACACAGGAGTGATTCATTTCTAGAAATAATGCATACCATTATTATTTCTAGATGAGACCACAGTTCTGACCACAAGTCTGACAGACACCTTGATTTCAGCTCGATGGGATGCTGAGCAGAGGACTCAGTTTACGCATGCCTGGGCTTCTGATCCACAGCAATCATAAAATAGTAAACTTGTAAGCCACTAAGTTGGTGATAATTTGTTATGCAATAATAGCAAACTAATACCTGCCCCTCGACCTCGAATAAATTAAGTTACTGGAGTAAGAAATACACTTCTATTTTCTTAAGCCACTGAAATTTAAGGGTGCATCGGAATTACCTGAGGGATCTTATTAAAATGGAGATTCTGGGCTGGAATGAGCCCGGTAGGTGACTCACGCCTGTAATCCCAGCACTTTGGGAGGCCGAAGTGGGCAGATCACCTGAGGTCACGAATTCAAGACCAGCCTGACCAACATGGAGAAACCCTCGTCTCTATGTAACAAGCAAAATGCAGATTCTGATTGTACAGGGATTGAAGAAGGGAGCTGCTTGCTGATGCCAATGTCCAGGTTTTAGTGGCTGTGCTCAGATCTGATGGCCCTTATCTCCCCTCAGCCTCCAAGACCCAGCTCCCACCTTAGCAGAGGAGGACTCCTTCGAGGCCTAGGCAATCCTCTCTCTGGTGGGGTTCATGGCGACGCCCCTTTCCCCGCCCTCACCGCTCTTCCCGGGGCCAGCAGGGGGTTCCGCAGGTTCCTGTCCCGCTCCCAGCACTCCCGGGCCACCACCTCCTCCCCGAGAGCCACAGACGGAGGAGGGAGACCAGGAGCTCCCGCAGGGCGTTCCGCCCCAGGCTCCTCCCGAGGGGCAGCCCCGCTCCTCACCGCGGACGCCGGACCCGTGGCGGCCAAAGATCCGCGAGCTGCGCCCTGGCGGCGAGGAGTGGAACCGGGGAACCCGCGCGGAGCCCGACAGAGGTTCCAGGGCGCCTGGACCTGGGCTGGGACTGGCGCTGCCTGCCGCGCGGACGGCCCTTTATGCCTAGGGCGGGGGTTTCGGTTTCCTTTCTCCTCTCTGAAGCGCTTAGGTTTCAGTTTCCCTTCAGTACGAATTAGGCAAATTAGGCCGGGCAGGTTTGAAGGAAAGATTAACATCCTTCCTTCAGTTTGGCACGAATTAGCGAGGCAGGTTTGGGGAAAGCTTAGCATCCTCCCTTGAATGAGAATCTTAAAAAGGGGGCATGGGGAGACGTTGGTCAAAGGGCATGAAGTTACAATCGCTGAGAAGAACCAGTTCTGGTATTCCATTGTGCAGTAGCGTGTGTATGGTTAACAATAATGCATATTTTAAAATAGCTACAACAGAGAATTTTGAATGTTCTCATCACGAAGAAATAGTAAAGTTTTTGAGGTAATGGAATGGCTAATTATCCTGATTTGATCATCACACAACGTATACATGTATTGAAACGTCACATTGGACCCCAGAAATATGTACAATTATTATGAGTCAGTTACAAATAAAATAAAACTTGAAAAAAAACTTTAAAAGAGAGAGAATGGAGGCAATAAAAATGGGCTTTGGAATTTGGGCATAAATGTAGAGTAAATGGAGCAGAAAAATCTGTAACATCTAAACAAGATGAAATCAAGAAGAGCTGGAATTTAGAAATAGATAAAATGTAAAAGACACTATGGAATCTGAAACCCCACAATGAAATGTGAGATCTTGCTGCTTCTACTTGTATGCAAAAAGAAAAAAGAAAGTATGCAAGAATACATGAATTTTCAGTTTCTGTTATGAGAAGCTGATGATTACTGTTCTGTATAAATTGTAATTGGTACTTTCATGCACCAAGAAACACCATTAAAAACTAAATTGAAAAATGCAATAGGGTCACATTTATTTCTGCTTTAATTGATGAAAGTTTCTCTTAATTTTTGCCTGTTGATACTTGCAATGTGGGTTTCAATACTCATGTTTCTTTTCAATGTCCTATTATGCTTAATTTCCTCAATGCTGTGAATGTGCAAATATATTGGAAATGGAAGAGAGTGTGGAGGAAAGACAGCAGTGAATTTAGATAATCAGGGTGACAAGAAGCCACAACCTGCTTTATCTGAAAGAAAGGAAAGAGCAAAGGTCCGGGCACCACTTCACTGGGAACACAGAACAGAGAGAGTAGCGAAAGACACATTGTCTTGTGAAAAATTAGAGAGTCAGGTTGTTAAAAGAGGGGGGATATGGGAAGGGAGGACATTTCTCACATCCATCAGGCAATTATTTGTTTATTCATTTGTTTAGAAATTCATGTGTTTGTAAGTGATGAGATTAAGAAAGAAAATAAAAGAATCCAGAATTTGACACATGATTTAAATCAGCTAACATTCCTGTCCCCTTCACTGTGATCTCTGATGTACCTACCTGCCTGTGGTAGGCTGAATAAGGCCCTGCACTCCTCCCCTCCAAAAGAGGCCAAAGACCTAATTCCTAGAACCTATGAATATGGTAACTTCAATAGCAAAAGTAACTTTGTGGAATAGACTAAATTAAGAATTTTTAGAACAGGAGATGACCTATTACCCGGGATTATCCAGGCAGGCCCAAGGTCATCAGCAGGAGCCTTATAAGAGGGAGACAGGAGTTCGAGAGGACAATGTGATGACAGGAACAGTCAGTGCAGAAGGTGGGGACACTACACCGATGGCTTTGAAGACAGTGGAAGGGATCACAGGTCAAGGAGTCTGGTGGCCTCCAGAATCTAGCAAAGGCAAGGAAACACTATTTTTTTCTAGAGTTTCCAGAAATCAGCCCTGGTAACACCTTGACTTCAGCCCAGAAAGACTGATTTTGAATCTCTGAGCTTCAGAACTATAAGAGAACAAAGTTGTGTTGTATTAAGCCACTAAATTTGTGGTAATTTGTTACAGCAGCCACAGAAAACCAACACAGTATTGCAGACTATATGTGGGAAATGAATAACATATTTGGCAACAGCAGAAATAATGGATTGTGTTATAATAAGAGGTAGAATTAATTCAGAAGGCTACTATGTGGTAAGCAATATGCTAATATCATGTCAATTATCATAGCAAGTTCATGAGGTGTGTACTATTATTTCTGCCATTCTGTAGATAAGAAAAATAAAGCTTAAAGGGATAAAACAGCTAGTAGAATCTTTGGTACTAAGATTCAAAACTTGGTCTAATACAATAGGTTACAATAGTCTCTATTACATAATTTCATCAAATGCTTCAGATTCTACAACTGAAAGTGTTTCAGCTAGTGGACAAATGATTTTATTTTGCTTAAATTATAAAGTTTTTTAGAATATATGATGTGCTATGGTTGTTTTGACTTTCAGTGACTTCAGATTTATCAGGTGAGAGCTCAAGAAAACCTTGACTCATCTTCTTCCATTTTCCACCCCAAATTATGTAAACACACAGAGACTTTACACTATTTTTTCTTTTTCACCTCAACAGCCTACTCCCATGACCACACCCTGGACTTTGTTCTGAAGCTTGATGATCACACACTTTATTTTTACTTTTCAGACCCCTCCCTTTGTGCCCTGCACTTTAACCACTGAGGACCCACAAATCTTTGTCTTATCAGGGTGAACTCCATGAATCAACACTTCCACTCTCCTCTAATTAACATATCCAACTGCCTGAACCTACTGACTTTCCTCTACACTTGTATATAATTTGCTAATCCTGATTCATTCAAGATTTTTTTTCTTTTTGATACCTGGCCACCAAGCGGAATGACCCAGTTTGGGTCTCATCAAATGTATTGTTTCATAACACAGCTGATACCTTTTTTTCTGTTCCCCACAGCCTTCTGCACGTTTTGCAATGACAGTTACAACTCAGCGCTTTACCATTCTCCTCACGTCTTTTAAACGATAGAACGTCTGTGTGCTTAATGTAGATGCGAACCAAAAAATAATAACAATAATAAACATCTTTTTTTTTCAAGGAGAATTCTCTCCAGCTTTCTGATAACTCCATATTCCAGCCTTACACAGATTTTAAGCAGAACACAGAGCATGCCACTCATACACAACCTAACTAGCCTTCTATATCTGGTGTAGGAGCTCTCCTCAAGCATCCTAGCCCGTCATTCTTCAGTTCATTGTATATTTCAACATCTCTTTGTCAACTAAAACATAGTGTTCACTCCGCTAATAGGTTCCAGTCACTTCTGTTGTAAAATAATAACCAAAATGATGTCATGTTCTATTTCAACCCTTTTCTTTTCAGCGTGGTGCCCTGTAGTGGTCTTCACTCGTCTATACTTTTTCACCTTCCTTCAAACGTCTCAGACCCATCAGCCTAAGTCTGATCTGGAAATGTTCTGTCAAAGATATCCAGTGAGGATCCACTAATTGACAAATCCAAACACTTGTTTAGTCCGTGTTTGATTTACTCACGCCTCTTCGGCATTAGAAAGGTAGTTTTTTTACCCGTCCCTCTCTTCCAACGAGCCTCTTCTCGATTGATTTCAGTTACAGTCTTCTCCTTCAAATCAATTTCTCTTCCCACCTTCTCTGCAACGATCAGTGGATTCATCACATAACTATTGCTCAAGAAGCTTGGGAGCCACTGTTGCAACCCCAACTCCCTCAAATCCCAGTAAATTCCATTTACGGAATCCTGAATCTCTTGTCTCTTCTGTTTTTCTAAAGGCTAGAGCAAGCTTCATCATTTCTCCTCTGGATTATTGAAACAACCTCTTCACTTTCTGACTCCCTCCAATCTCCAGTCTGTCCCTCCGAATCATTTTTCTACTCTGCTGCATTTTTCTAGCATGTAAAACTGCATACACCAAGACCACGTTACAAAACACTTCAGTGTATGCTCATTGCTTCTGGTTTAAACTTTCTTATCAATATTTCTTCTCTTCTTAGAACACTCCAACTAGTCGACTCCCCTTCTCTTCTCTCCATTGGTGAGGAAGTGATTCCCACCCTAGGGTTAAGGGATGGCCACACCCATGGCACTTGACCCTGGACTGATGAGATTGACAGCAGTTTATTAGTCACACGTCCTCCCAGCCCAGGGAGGAGGAAACTGTGCAGCATACAGTGCCACACGGGGATGGGACTCAGGAGCAAAGTGAAAAAGGAGGGACTGGCTGGGCGAGGTGGCTCACGCCTGTAATCCCAGCACTTTGGGAGGCCAAGGTGGGTGGATCACGAGGTCAAGAGATCGAGACCATCCTGGTCAACATGGTGAAACGCCGTCTCTACTAAAAATACAAAAAAATTAGCTGGGCGTGGTGGCGCGCGCCTGTAGTCCCAGCTACTCGGGAGGCTGAGGCAGGAGAATTGCTTGAACCGGGCGGTGGAGGTTGCAGTGAGCCAAGGTCACGCCACTGCACTCCAGCCTGGTGCCTGGTGACGGAGTGAGACTCTGTCTCAAAAAAAAAAAAAAAAAAAGAAAGAAAAGAAAAGAAAAACAAAGGACTATGGGAGGTAGGCTCTAGAATTATCAGAGGATGGGGGAGCTCCCTGTTTCCCACAGGAGGGTGTGATTGTTTGATGGAATAATTGTGCTGGCTGACAAGACAGTGAAATCCAAAAGTTAAGTGCAAGTGGGAGGGCTGAAAGAGAAAGAGCCAGGTGGGTGCAGAGTATATCTGGTGAGAGCCCAGAGCTACTGGTTCGGTCTTTGGGGTCCCGGGAGGCGCAAAGGAGCCTCAGCTTTCACATGGAGCAAGCACATGAAATTTTTGGCCTTATGATACAATGCCTTTCCATCCACTTAAAATTTGATGATGTCTGAGGCTTTCTGGGAGCAGAAGGGCTTTCCCAGGAAGCAAAGCAGCTACTTGACTGGGAGGGAGAGGATCAAATAGTGACATGGAAGTCAAGAACATAAAGTTTAGAGGTGCCCCCATTGTGACCAACGAAAACAACTAAGGGACCCCTGTGTCACTGGGATGGGGAGTGCGCATTCCCAGGGGTGGTGAATTTACTTTAATCAATGCATGCATGTGGCAGCAGTGACACACACCAGGACATCAATTGGCCACTTTGTAACTTTAATAAGAGCTCTTTGGATTGCCCGATAGGCCTCTTAAATTAAAGTGACTGCTACCAATACATATGCAAGGTGGAAGTTCCACAGAATGCTTTCTTCAAGAACCCAGTGTTACATATTCTGAGATGTGAAATGCACCTTTCTCACCATCATTAATGTCTAGACTCCACAGGGGATAAGGAATATCCTGGTGAGGGCCAATTGTGCTGATGCTTGGGTTCCATCCTTTGTTAGGGACATCCTGGTTAAGGGATGGAAAGCCACCACATTCCACCGAACTCCAGCACATATAGTGGTGGTGATTTCATTCATTAACTCTACAAACTCCCATTTCTGTTCACTCAGTTGATCCAAGAGGCTCCCCAGGTAGTGTGGAGGCCTTCTCCAGCAATGTGGCATCTGGCAAGACTCAGGATTGGGGGAGACCACCTCTTTTACAAGTGAGCTATGCCCAAGAGGCCAAGTTTGGCTCCATCCTGCATCCAGGAGGCCTTGGTAGCAGAGCCAAGTTGTAGAGTGTTGCTTCCAAGACCAAAGCATAATGGGAAACTGAATAGAAAAGGTCACAGGCTTGAGGGCTGTGAGAGACTCTGTTTCCAAGAGAACCCAGGATGTGACCAGGAAAACGCCAACGCTATGGTGCACAGTACAAGGCTGAGGAAGGGCAGTATCTTGTATCAGAAGTCCATGGGCAAGTTATGGCCATCACAGGTGGTTCAGAGACTTCATGAGACATGAGAAGAGGTTGTTAAAGCCTCTACGGTGAGGAATTCTCTGAGGGCACTGACAGAGGTGCTGCATTTCAGTTTGGACAAATTTTCTAGCATTTGTTGCAGGGGGCCCTTTTTAAGGTGGGCTGATTTTCAGGTAACAGCATTAGCGAGATTAAGTAAAATTTGTAAATGTGAAATATGTGGCCTCCAGAACTCAAAAGGGCTAAAAGATGTTAGAGAGGAACCGTTATGTCCTTCTGCTCATCTTGACACCATCCAAGATGGAGCAGTCCTCAGTCCACCAAATAATTTTCAGGAATTTAACCAAGGTTGCACGTCTTATACTTTATGAATGAAGCAATGGCCCATCCCTTTTTTTAAGCTTCTTTGTGAGTATCTGCATGTCTTGAATGAGTGTTTCAAATGAATCTCTGCAGAGGAGGATATTCATCAATGTAATATCATACCTGTGCTTCTGGAGTAGGGTAGGAGCGGGTAAGATCTTGCCTGCAAAGATTCAGTGCAACAGAAGCTGCCGAGGTATCCATGGGTGGCCTGGTAGAGGTGTGCTGCGTCCCTTCAGAGGTGAAGGCAAATTGCAGTCAAGAGACTCGTGAAATACACACTGAAAAGAGCATGTCAGTGAAATCTGTCATAGCAGATTTTTTAAACACATTTCTGGTTGGATGGAACCAGTCATTTTTTCTGGAGCATTATGTATGAGGGCCTTAAAGGGGCTCACAGCATTAAGTGTGTGAGGAGGCATTCATTCTTTCAAGGTTTAAGAACATAGCAAGCTGGGCTATTACCCACTATTACCATATTGTTTTAGTTTTGATTTTTCTCTGATTCCAATGTGATTGCTGTTTCAAAAGCTTTACCTGACATGTGACTTTGCAAGAAAATTCAATACTGCTTGTTTCTCCAGCTACAATAGGTTTTTACAAAGCCAAGATAACGGCATGCTTTCTTAAAATTATGATGCCAACAACTTTCCTTACAAAGAGAGTTCATTTTCTATTAATTTTGTTTAGGTTTAAATTGTGTAGTCATAACTTCAATACTACATTTATAAATCAGAAATAAACCTACGCTTTTCATAAATTCATATGTATATCTATAAAAAAGTGATTATGTCAACAACCATTTATTTACAGAAACAAAAAAAATTTTCCTTTTTTAAGAATACATTCAAATGAAACCACAGATGCAAGTGTAAAATTAAAATGAGCACACTTCATCTGTGACATATCTGCCACAGGCTTTTTCAACACCTGTTGACCAGTCAATGAGAGGAAACATTGGGGGCTAAGGATATGCCAGTTCTGTAGAAATTCTTTCCCCAAATAGTTCTGAGCAAACTGCAACAGATAGGCAACAGATCTCAGGATTTTAAGCAGCAGAACAACTGTCTTCGTTGGTTGGCATTTCTTAAATATTTAAATGCTTCTTTGGTTCAACAGCTCATTTCCTCCTTTGTCATATTCTTTCCTATTTGCTTCCCAGGCAGTGACACGCACATCTTTCTGCACTGGACTTCTTTGGTAAGCAGCTTCTGAAATTGTCCCACAGCAGTCCACAGCTGTCCAGCAGTGACCTCTTGGCTTGTAAGTCGGATATCTCCTTTGACAAATACTCTATGAGGCATGTAAAATGGAAACTTTAAAAGAAACAAAACACTGTGCATTTTGCATTATGTCAAATAAGTCTTAAGCCATTTTTTAAATATTCAGTCATTTTGGTAGATTTCCCTTTTCCCTTTAGTAGAGAAAAATAAAGTAGAAAGTCAAACTGTTTCATCTAGTCAATATGTTATCCTTTATTTTAACTCTATTTAAAACACTAATGCCTTCAGCCATAAAAAAAGATGCTTACATTTTTAAATAATGCCCTCATAGTGTAAATGCAAATAATTTCTTCTTCTTTCCATTAGCTTTCAGTAATGAGTTTTTACTGTGCTATATCACTCTCTATGACCACTGAAAAATTTCATTTATTGCCTTAACCATCTCACAAATTGGATATTTATGTTGTTTCCAATTAGTTATTATAAATAACGTTGAGGTGAATATAATTTCATATATGTCTTCAGAATAAGGTAGAATAGATCAAAGGATATGAACATCTTAAAGCATGAACATTTTATTTTATTATTTTATTTTATTTTATTTTAGACAGAGTCTTGCTCTGTCACCCAGGCTGTAGTCCAGTGGTGTGATCTTGGCTCACTGCAATCTCCACCTCCTGGGTTCAAGAGATTCTTCTGCCTCAGCCTCCCAAGCTAGAATTACAGGTGCCCACCACCGTGCCCGGCTAATTTTTAGTATTTTTACTAGAGACAGGGTTTCTCCCTGTTGGCCAGGCTGGTCTAGAACCCCTGACCTCAGGTAATCCTCCCACCTCAGCCTCCCAAAGTGCTGGGATTACAGGCGTGAGCCACCACACCCGGCCTAAAGCATGAACATTTTAAAGTGTGAACATCTAAAGTGTGCAGAAACTGGTACACTTATAAATGAATCCAAATATCTGCAAATCTACAGACAATAGCTGGCATGGAATAGAGAACACCTTGTTTCAGGGATTTAAAGTCAACTAGGGTCACCTTGAGCGCTTTGGGTAAAAACATACTAAGTTCCTGTGCACATATTGTTTCAAGCCACTATATCACTTCTCAGCCTTTTGTCTAAGATCAAGTGTTTTAAGCCAGTATGTTTTGTAGTAATTTCCTGTCCAGCAATAGATAATTGACATACGTTTTGATTTGGGATTTGGAAGCAGAGCACATCCAAGTGCAGCTGTGAAGGTAAAGGATTGAATATGAATCGAGGTGAGTGTCAACAGCTGTGAACAGGTCACAGAACAAGTACTAAGCAATATGTGAAGGTGTAGCATAAATAGAGAAGCAAGTGATGATGGCCCCCAGGGTAATGACAGGACTTGAAAAAGAACCACAAGTCCAGCTGAATCCAAAGTCTTGATTAAAAAAAGTAGTCAACTCAAACATCAAGAGCTTCAAAAGAGCAGGACTTTTTATAAGAAGGAGTAACTATTTGGAAGCCACATCAGGATCCAGCCAAAAGGTTGCTCACCCGACTTCCCAACCTCAGCTACATGGGGAAGTGGGCTCCCAATGAATGTGAAAATGCATGAGACACTCGTTTTAACCATACAACCCTGAGTGAGGCACAGGAAGGCCAGATGCAAGAGCAAGAGAGAGGGAGACTGGACAGAGTTTTCAATGTTACTCACAGTTCTCTGGGGGAGACACCACCTGGAGGGTCACTCAGCAGAAGCACGGGTTTGGCCAAGAGGCAGGAGAGAGGTATCTGCCAACAAGGGCTATACTGTGGTTTGTGAGAGGGGAACAAATGGAGAAGGAAAAGCAATTTGGAGTGGCTAGTTTGAATAATTTCAGTGGGTTCTGGGGCCAAGAGGCTGCCACTGATTGTCTGGTATCTGGCCCTGTGGAGATTAGCTGGGTACCTACAATCCTATATGGATGGGAGATGCTTAGGGTGTGGACTTAATGGGCTTCCAGGTGCCCCTGGGGTATGGAAAAAAAAAAAAAAACTCTTGCAGTTAGCTCAGTGTCTGCCCAAACAGATACACCATTTTCTGCCTGAAACCCAGGATCCTGGTCGGTATAGGCACATGAGAGAATCTCCTGATCTGCAAATTGCAAAATCCATGGAAAAGCGTAGTAACCCAGCAGGGTAGCACAGTCCCTCATGGCTTCCCTTGGCGGGGTGAAGGAGGTCCCCTGACTTTTGCACTTCGTGGGTGAAATGATGCCCCCCTCTCTCTGCTCACCATCTGTGGGTTGGACCCACTGTCTAACCAGTACCAGTGAGATGAACTGGGTACCTCAGTTGGAAATCCAGAAGTCACACACCTCCTGCATAGGTCTCACCGGGACATGCAGAACAAAGCTGTTCCCATTTGGTCATCCTGGCCTCTCTTCAAGACATTTTCTTAAACTGGCTTTTAGAGATGAGGGTCTCACTATGTTGCCCAGGCTGCACCAAAGGATCCTCCCACCTCAGCTTCCCAAGTAGCTGGGTCTATAGGCACACACCACCTGCCTAGCCTGACAGCATCTGAAAAACTAATTTGTAACTCTGTATTACTCTCCAGGCACTAATCTCATTCTAAATGAATTAGTCCAACCTTGTTATAATAACTTAAGAGGCTTAGTCTGGTGTAAACTTTCTAAGGACAAGAACTTCTGTATTTCATATTCTTGTATTGCAATATTTTATAACAGGTACGTTTTTCTCCACTCTGTACAGAATGAAAGAAATGTCATGTTGCATTATGTTTTTCTAATGCAATTATTTCCAGTTTTGAGAACTTAACAGGAGAATAAACATTTTTTTTTTCTTTTTTTTTTTCTTTCTTATGGATTTGTCCCTCCTCTGGCCTTACACCAAGGTTTAGGGACCAGGGAACACAGTCAAATGTCGGGGAGGCCTCCTCTGGAGAGTAGTCCACTGAGGTTCACCATGAGACTCATTGTTCTAATCCCCATGGTCCATTACAAACAAGAAGCATCCACCACCTTCACTGCAGCTTCCAAGCACATGATGCTTAATGCTAAGGGCCCAGCAGTCTATGCCCAGGCCTGCTACGCACGGACACTCTTCTGTCCTACATGAGCATCCTGGCCAGTCACAGAACCCACCACCACCTGCTTTTCCAGGCCCTGAAAACCCAACTCTTTCTCAGACTGAGACCAGAATCTTCCCCTGGAAGCATCAGCCCCATCTGATGCTTCTGGAAGTGTTTCCATCATACGTATAAATTTGTGTCATTTTGAGGGTTTTAACACCTAAACTTGTGATTTTTTTATTGTTATAATTCAGAAATACAAGGTGTGACTTTCTCTCTGGGACAGAGGAACTCTGCCTATAATAAGACTTGGCTGGACCTCCTGAGAAGGAGAAGAGAAAAACTTGTATTTTTTTATACACTTTAAGAGGAAGGGAAACATTTTTTACTCATTTCTAAATGTTGCCAACAGCAAAAAGAAATGAGTAATGTTTTATTAAAGGAAATATTAAATGAGAAAGCATTTCGAAAAAGCCTTGCACTGAGATGGGGTTGGAAAGTTTACCTAAGATTTACCTATGTTATTGCCTGGGTGCAGTTCAGTCTGGGAGAAAAAAACCTGGTGAGACTCTGAAATACGTACTATTCACTCAACAATATGACATTGGAGGGAGGTGGGGAGGGTGAATAGGTACAAATAAATTAGTTAGCAAGAATGAATGTGACCTAGCATTTGCTAGCACAACAGCGTGACTGCAGTCAATAACAACGTAATTGTACATTTTAAAACAACTAAAAGGGTATAACTGGATTATCTGAAACACAAAAGATAAATGCTTGAGGGGGTGATACCCAATTTTCTATGATGTGATTGTTACACATTGCATGCCTGAACCAAACTATCACATGCAGCCCATAAGTATAGATACCTACTACCTACCCACAAAAATTTAAAATAAAATAAATTTTTTAATTAAATAAATAAATAAAACATTTGAAAACATTAGAAAACATTAACATGACGGTGGATGTATATAATTTAATTGTTAAGAAAAAAGCATCTATTTTATATCAAAATTAATAATATATCATATATATATTATTCTAATTTAATCCTGATATTCCATTCCCTGATGCTCACAACACCACCAAGATTTTTCAAATGTTAATATTTTTACGTATTGTACCATATCTTGTGTGAAGAAATAAAATGACAGGCACAGTTGAAGCTCTTACTTTACCTTCCTCAATCCAATTCCCCAGACGTCTTTGGATGATTCATCTGCTGTCTTTTAGGCTGTGTGTGCTTAGGTCTGAAGGCTTCCAGATTAGTTTTTCTGGAGAAAAGTGAGGATGGGAAAGTGGGGTCTAACTGCACCTTAGGGATTCTTTCAACCTTATTTGAAGCCCCTGTCTCACCACATATATCCAGTTTGCCAGTTAAAAGTATTTGTCAGGAAGTGCCTGGTGCCTCCGATTCCTGAGCCTTCCTGGGCTCTAAGACAAATCATTTGCATGTCATCAGCATCTCTTTCTGAAGGGGTTCCTGTTTTGATTTGCTCCGCTCTCTAATTTAGTTAGACCACTGCTCCATCTGGTTACCATTTCCCACAATCTCATTGATTTCTAGCATATTTTACTATCTCTTACTCCAATCTTTGTCCTGTTAGGTTTGTACTATGATATCTGTGAAGTTTTCAGAAGAAAAATCACATGTTAAATCAGTCAAGCTCACTTAGAAACTTGTTTAAAGAAGACGCTGGATCAAATGTGATAATGAAGTGTCATCTAAATAAAAGACTCAGTACTTCAATTCCAAGTTAACATAACAAATATTTTTTTTTTTTTTTTGAGACAGAGTTTCGCTCTGTCACCAGGAGCCAGGCTGGAGTGCAGTGGTGCAATCTTGGCTCACTGCAACCTCTGCCTCCCAGGTTCAAGTATTCTCCTGCCTCAGCCTCCCGAGTAGCTGTGTCTACAGGCGCGCACCACCATACCCAGTTAACCAGTTAATATTTGTATTTTTTTTTTTTTTTTTTTTTAGTAGAGACAGGGTTTCACCATGTTGGCCAGGATGGTCTCGATCTCTTGACCTCTTGACCTCTTGACCTTGTGATCCGCCCGCCTTGGCCTCCCAAAGTGCTGGGATTACAGGCATGAGCCACCACGCCCGGCCCATAACAAATAATTTTTAATGATAGTTTCACTCCTTAGATATGGTTCCACTACCAGACATTGGGACAGCCAGGATTTTTGTTCTATTTACCTATATTTGCTATTTGAGGGATTAAACTATTAGACTACATTAAACACAGATGCTACAGAATAGGTAATACAGGGCTTGTGGGACATTCTACTTATCCTTGTCATGAACAAGTGCTCTACCTTACAGGCTACATTTAAGTCTGACATCTTCTGATGTCTTATGATCTATTGTCCATTAGCAATACAAAGAAATATTTGACATCAGTCTTATACTTACATTATTTATAAGTATTTCACAATCCCATTTAAAATTCTGTTAATAGATGAAAAAAATTAAAAGTTGAGTCATTATCAACTGAATTAAATCAATAGAGAGAGATAATTGCTTGGGCTTTTTATCTTAATCCTGGTTAAAATCTTAGAGAGCCGCAATTTAAAAGTATACAGTATAAAAATACGTGAGTTGGGTTCACCCATTCATCCATTTATTTATTCTTCAAACAAAGGTTTCTTGGATACTTGATGTGTCAGGAACTGATCTGAGAAATCAATGTATAACTTAAACCAGGAGTGTCCAATCTTTTGGCTTCCCAGGGCCACATTGGAAGAGGAAGAATTATCTTGGGCCACACATGAAATATACTAACACTAATGATAGCTCATCAGCTAAAAAAGAAAAAAAGAAAACAAAAGAAAAAATATCTCATAATGTTTTAAGAAAGTTTCCAAATTTGTGTTGGGCCATATTCAAAGCCATCCTGGGCCACAGGTCAGGCAAACTTGGCTTAAACTCAGTCCCTATGATTCCTGACCATCAATTTGATTTGCTTGTGATGAACTATGTCTGTAATATTCATCATCATTAATGACCACGTTTACCTAACAATACAGGTAGCTATTTTAGAATAGTTACTGGATTACTGTGTTAAGATAATCTACCACTTGAGTAAAATGTAAATGTATATGGAAGATCATACTAAGCAGAGCCTCCATTTGGACTGTCACTTTTTCTACTTGGAATCACATACCGTACCTTTAATTGATTAAAAATATGCTGAAAGGCAGGTGGTGATTTCCAGCTACAAGTCCAGAGTACAGAGGAACATGTTTAAATCCTATGTGTATCAGATCCATAAATATAGTTCCTTCTATGTTAAGAGGCTTTGTTTCTAAGCGCTCAACCTCAGTCCTGGGGGTGCTTCCCAGCCCGCTGCTGGAATTCCTGATCATGGCAGTCTGCTGAAACATGAGCTCAGTTACCAAATATAGCTGAGTGGAGGAAGAGGACGGATGAGAGTCTGAGGCCACCGTTGCCCCAAAGTGACCACGGACCAGGCAGTCTTTAGTAAATAGGCAAGACCAACCTCCATTCTCCCAGAAAAAGAAGAAATACTCATCTGAAATTCATCACTTTTCCGAAGGCTTCATACTGACTAAGTGTTGATAAGGTCTGTAAGGTGTATCTCAAATTAACAAATAGTAGCTTTCAAGAACTTTAAAAAAAACAGCTAAAATCATAACAGTAGTTTTTCTGAAGTTATCATGCTATTTAGAAGATGCCTTGATTTTGTTTTTATTTGGAGAAGAAAGGTGATAAGAATAGTATAATGTTTCCAAAATAGATAATACTTAAGATTACCTGCAGGCTTTATATCTACCTATGCTCTCAGAGACCCTCATTTCTACTGTTACCACAAGCAAGCTACATTGGTGCTTTCAATCACAAAAGGATTAAATATACTCATAGAGCCAACTTTTCTCAAGATTGTGGATATGTTTCACAGAAAATGATAATGCAGTTGTAGGAATCTTCACCCATATTTAAGCTAACTACTGATGGCTAAAACATAACATATTGTATATTTTAGTAACATTTGAAGTTGTGGATTTTTAATTATAGTTTCACCCCTTAGATATAGTTCTGCTACCATATCTAAGCCATCTAACCATTTCAAAGGATTTTTTAAAATAATTCACTAGATATAATAAATTAATTGATACACTACATAGAAGTTTTTAAAAATCATATTAATACATGAGATGAATACATTTATCTTCCAAAAACTTAGAACTTACCTAAGAAAACTACTATATAGTCTCTGGTTTCTGGTTAAATTAAAACATTGCATTATAACATCACATTGCTTAAAGTTACATGTGAAACCTTCTTGAATCCAGTATATGAGGCTAATAGAAAATAATTTTAGGCTCATGTATTTTTTGACATTTGCTATAATTGCTAATTGCCTATTAGTATGAAGAATACATATAAATGAAGAACACATATAAATGATTTCTAAAAGGTTATTTGCCACCAATATAAAGCCATTAAAAATTCAGACAATCACTTTTGCACAGAAATTAAAATCTTATTACATGATAAATATCCCTTTCCATAATCAAATCTTATATAGTTATGATTAAGAGTTTGAGAAATAGTCCAACAAATTAAAGGAAAGTCTTTTCTGTTCAAATGAATTATGCAAAATGATCAAATCATGGATTACTCATTAAATTATTGCAATTATGGACAAGGGCTGAGAGATTTATTTGACTAGTGAGTAAATACATTATTCACATTCCTAGGAAACAAATTAGAAGACATGGCACCAAAACTAACTCAAATTCAATTTCACACAAAACAAGATGTCATTCCCCCATATTAAAAATAAAAAATCGGCCAGGCGCAGTGGCTCATGCCTATAATCCCAACACTTTGGGAGGCCGAGGTGGGTGGATCACCTGAGGTTGGGAGTTCAAGACCAGCCTGACCAACATGGAAAAATCCAGTCTCTACTAAAAATACAAAATTAGCCAGGCATCGTGGTACGTGCCTGTAATCCCAGCTACTTGGGAGGCTGAGGCAGGAGAATTGCTTGAGCCTGGGAGGTGGAGGTTGCAGTGAACTGAGATCACATCATTGTACTCAAGCCTAGGCAACAAGAGGGAGACTCTGTCTCAAAATCAATCAATCAATCAATAATCTTCACTTAATCTCATAAATGACTCCAACTATCACTCCATAACTCTGCTCCCGTTTATATGAAAACAAAATTCATCTGTACTTAATTTCTTTACTTCTTCAGCTCTTAGTCTCTCCTCAAACTACTCCATCAATATTTTCATCCTGCTCACTCCCGTGTGAAGGTAACCAACAACCTCCACATTCCTGCACCCCTTCTCATCCTACTCAACGTCGACAAAGTTGATTATTCCCTCTTCTTGAAACACATTCTACACTTGACTTAAAGGATACCACCTTCTCCTTGTTCTCCTGTGACCTCACTGGCCACTTCTCAGTCTTTTTTTTTTTCCAGCTCCCCAGTTGATTCTGACCTTAAAATGTTAGACAGAACAAAATTTCATCTCTTCTATTTTTACTCACTCATGATGATCTCACCAACTACTGTGGCTTTGTATGTTATTTCTGTGCTAACTACTCCCATCTATTTATCTCAAGCCCTGGTCTCTGCCTGAGTTCAAGCTATTCCTGGAATGTGTCATAGGCTACTCAAACTAGTTTGTTCCAAACAGAACTCTTGAATCCTCCGCATCCTCACGCCTTCTCTTCTCTATCTCTCTAGATAGTACTCGCCCTATCACAAGGTAAGATTCTCCAGGTCATCCCTGTTTCCTCTCTTAACCTTCTATCCATTATATGATTCATCAGCATGTTCTTTCAGTTTTACGTGAATTTTACCAGTTATCTGGATCTTCACTCAGAGTTAACCTAAATACTGGTGGTCAAATACTGATCCCTTCTAATTGTATCCAACCAATTCCAGGTTCCATGACTACCATAGTAACACGCTTCCCCTCTTATCTCCTCCTTCTCTCTATGCTCAACTGTCACTGGAGACATCTTTCATAAATGCAAGTCAGATCATAGCCATATCCTGGCCAAACTGTTCCAATGGCTTTCTTTAATATCTAGGTTTCACATCCTACAAGATCCAACATTCCATCGCCTTTCAAACCCCTCCACGCTCATCTCACACTTGTTCCTATGTGCCGCCTCACTATGCTGGCCTTCTCTCTATAGCTTGACCACAGTTCATTCTTCTCTCAGAACACTGACCTACTGTCACTTCTGCCTGGAAATTTCTTTCATCCAAACAACTGCATGGCTCGTTTCGTCTCCCACATTCTACATCACTCCCTATTTAGTTGTAGACTCTATTACTACATAAAACTATACGATACGTTGTATGTTTCTTTGCTTCTTATCTTCCTACTTCATTAGAAGGCAAACTCCTTAAAATCAATGACTTTTTTCTTTTGCTTATTTATGTCCATATTCTAGATCAGTGTTTGATGCATAGCAAGTGTTCAGTGAACTAGGAACTCAACTGTTGTCAATACTGTCTCTCTGTGGAGTATTTTTCTTCTTTGTGTCAACCAGCCAACTCTACTTCTCTGACCCGCAGCAGAGAGCCTTACATCTTACTGCTTTATTTATTAAAGAAATATTCTGTCTGTTGGTATTTTCATATCCAAAAAAATCCAGAAAAGGAACTCATTGAAAGAGAAATTTTACATTATTATAGTAAATAGAGCATGAAATGCTGCCAGAGTTTCCTATGAAACCATGGTGCCAGCTTGCTCTTTAAAGTTCCTGCTCAAAAACAAAGACAAAAGCACAAAACAGAACAGAGAAGTGTCTGCTATTAGCCATACCTCAAATGTAAGGATGATTGGATGCAATTACTGTCGATAATACCTACCCAAGAAGAAGTCTGAATAAAGAAGCTAGAAACATCCTCTTTTGAAACAGATACCAAATTGCATCCCATTTCCTCTATTATTCTTTCAAAGAGAAGAGGTCAAAGATTGGCTCATTCATCTGAAAAAAAAAAAGACTTTATCTTCCAACTAAAGACTTGGAAATGTGATAAAGGGTGTAAAACAAGTAAAGAGTGAAAGCCAATTTGGTAATATAGTAAGATTATTTATTATTCCAATGACAGAAATAATCCATTCTTACATTAAGTATATGGTAAAGGATAAGAGATGGTAACAATTTCTAGAGTCTCTGGATCACTATTTTTCTAAAACTGCAGTCACTGTGATTTTTTAATATATTTTTAGAGCAGTTTCCAGTTCACAGACAAATTGGAGGAAGAAATAGAGATTTCTTGTATACCCCATCCTAAAACATGCATAGCCTCTGAGACTATCAAAATCCTTTTATGAAAGTAGTGCATTTGTTACAATTGGTGAACCTGCAGTGACAATCGTAATTGCCCAAATTTCCTAGTTTACATTTGTGTTCACCTGTGATGGTGTACATTCTATGAGTTTTGGCAAATTTATAATGACATTATCCACCATTACAGCATCAAACATAGTAGTTTTATCACCCCTAAAAAAATCCTCCACCCATTCATCCCTCCCTCCCTTCAACCTCTGACAATCAAAATCCTTTGTCTCCCTAGTTTTGACTTTTCCCAAATCTCAAACAGGTGGAATCATACAATATGTAGTCTTTTGAAACTGACCTTTTTTACTTAGTAATAATGTGCGTTTAAATACCTTTCATGTGTTTTCATGGCTTAATGACTCACTCCATTTTAGAGTTGAATAATATTCTATTATCTGGATGTATCACAGTTTATTTATCCATTTACCTACTAAAGAACATCTTGGTTATTTTCCAAGTTTTGAAAATTATGAATAAAGCCACTATAAATATCCATGTGCATATTTTTGTGTAGGCATAAGTTTTCTACTCATTTGAGTAAATAACAAGGAATACAGATTCTGGATTATATAAGAGGATATTTAGTTTTGCAAGAAACTGCCAAACTGTTTTCCAAAGTGTCTGTATCATTCTGTATTTCCACAAGCAAGTAATAAGCATTTCAGGTCATTCCACATCCCGGCCAGCATTTCATATTGTTAGTGTTTTAGACTTCTAATAGGTGTGTAGTGTGTCTCGTTATTCTATTAACTTGCATTTCCCTGATGACATATGATGCTGAGCATCTTTTCATATGCGTATTTGTTATCCATACATCTTTTGGTGAGTTGTCTATTCAGGTCTTTATTTATTCAGAGATTTTTTTCATTTAAAACATTTTATTTAGCCCATAAAATCCAAACATATTTTGAAGAAAAATTCTCCAGACAAAATGACAGAAATAAACCTCTCTTCCATTAGGTATCATGTACCTCCTGAGACTTTCCACTCAGCTTGATTTTTAGCTATTTTACTCTTGCAAGGAAGTATTCTGATAACTCGTCTCTCAGTCTTACATCATATATGGGCTGAACGTCGTAACTTTGAAATTTAAAGACTGTAATATTTACATTCTTTAATGTCTCTTTATTCAAGTTCTCCATGACATTTTCAAGCAGAGTACTATATTAGAATTTTGCATTTGCTGCTCCCAACCAAATTTTTACATTTACATTTTCTTTGGTTGTATTTTTTATTTTTTAACTTTTAAGTTCAGGGGTGCATATGCATGTTTGTTTTATAGGTAAATTGTGTGTTGTGGGGGTAATGATTATTTTGTCACCAAAGTAGTAAGTATAGTATCCAACAGGTAGTTTTTCAATCCTCACCCACCTCTTACCCTCCACCCTCAAGTAGGCCCTGGTGTCTGTTGTTCCCTTCTTTGTATCCATGTGCACTCAATGTCTAACTCCCACTTAACAAGTAAGAACATGTGGTATCTGGTTTTTAGTTCCTGTGTTAGTTCACTTAGGATAATGGTCTCCAGCTCCATCCATGTTGCTGCAAATGACATTATATCATTCTTTTTTGTGGCTGCATAGTATTCCACGGTATATATGTACCATTTAATCTTTACCAGTCCACCACTAATGGGAATTTAGGTTGATTCCATGTGTTTGCCACCATGAATAGTGCTGTGATAAATATATGTGTGCATGTGTGTTAATGGTAGAGTGATGATATTTCTTTGGGTATACACCCAATAATGGGATTGCTGGTCAAATGGTAATCCTCTTTTAAGTTCTTTGAGAAATTGACCAACTGCTTTCTGAAACAGTTGAACTAATTTACATTTCCACCAGCAGTGTATAAATGTTCCCCTTTTCTACATGACCTTGCCAGCATCTGTTACTTTTTGACTTCTTAATAACAGCAATTCTGGACTGATCCAGGATAGTATCTCATTGTAGTTTTGATTTTCATTTCTCTCATCATTAGTAATGTTAAGCATTCTTTCATATGCGTATTCGCTGTGTGTATATCCTCTTCTGAAGAATGCCTGTGTCTTTTGCCCACTTTGAAACAGGATGTTGTTTTTTTGCTTGTAAATTTGTTTAAGTTCCTTATAAATGCTGAATATTAGACCTTTGTCAGATGCATAGTTTAAAAATATTTTCTCCCATTCTGTAGGTTGCCTGTTTACTCTGTTGATAGTTTCTTTGGCTATGCAGAAGCTCTTTAGTTTGATTAGGTCTCATTTGTTGATTTTTTTTTTATTACAACTGCTTTTGGTGGTTTTCTCATGAAATCTTTATCTGATACTATGTCCAGAGTGGTATTTCCTATGTTATCTTCCAAGGTTTCTATAGTTTTACATTTTACATTTAAGTCTTTAATCCTTCTTGAGCTGATTTTTGTGGGTGGTATAATGTAGGAATCCACGTTCAATCTTTTGCATATGGCTAGTTAGTTATCTTACCACCATTTATTGAAGGTGGAGTACTTTCCCCATTGCTTATTTTTGCCAATTTCGTTGAACATCAGATGGTTATAGGTTTGTAGCATTTTTTCTGGGCTCTCTATTCTGTTCTATTGGTCTATGTGTCTGTTTTTTGTACCAGTACAAAACTGTTTAGTTGCCGTTAACTGTTTAGTTACTGTAGCCTTGTAGTATAGTTTGAAGTCAGTCAATGTGGCACTTCCAGCTTTGTTCTCTTTGCTAAGATTGCCTTGGCCATTCGGGCTGTTTTTTGGTTTCATATGAATTTTAAAATAGTTTTTTTTTCTAATTCTGTGAAAAATGTCATTGGTTTGATGAAATAGCATTGAATCTATAAATTGCTTTTAGCAATATGGCCATTTAAACAATATTGATTCTTCCTATCCATGAGCATGGTCTGTTTTTCCATTTGTTTCTGTTCGTCTCCGATTCTTTTAGCAGTGTTTTGTAATTCTCATTGTAGAGGTCTTTCACCTTCATGGGTAGCTGTATTCCTAGAAATTTTATTCTTATTGTGGTAATTATAAATGGGATTGAATTCTGGATTTGGCTATAACTTGGATGTTATTGGTGTATAGAAATGTTGCTGAATTTCCTACATTGATTTTGTATCCTGAAACTTTGCTTAAGTTGATTATCAGAACAAGGAGCTTTTGGGCAGAGACTATGGGATTTTCTAGATGTAGAATCATATTGTCTTAAAACAGAGATAGTTTCACTTCCTCTCTTCCTGTTTGGATGTCGTTTTTTTCTCTTGCCTGATTGCTTTGGCTAGGATTTTCAGTACTATGTTGAATAGGAATAATGAGAAAGAGCATTTTTATCTTGTTCAGCTTTTCAAAGAGAATACTTTCAGCTTTTGTCCATTCTGTATGATGTTGGCTATGGGTCTGTTATAGATGACTCTTATTATTTTGAAGTATGTTCCTTCAATGCATAATCTGTTGAGGGTTTTTAACATGAAAGGACATTGAATTTTACTGAAGCGATTTTCTGGATGTATTGAGATAATTATGTGTTTTTTGGTTTTAATGATGTGTATGTGGTAAATCACATTTATTGATTTGTACATTTTTGAACCAACCTTGCAGCCAGGAATGAAGCCTACTTGATCATGGTGGCTTAGCTTTTTGATGTGTTGCTGAAGTTGGTTTGCTAATATTTTGTTAAGGATTTCTGCATCTATGTTCACCAAGAATATTGGCCTGAAGTTTTCTTTCTTTGTTGTGTCTCTATTAGTTTTTGGTATCAGGATGATGCTGGCCTCATAAAATGAGTCAGGGAGGAGTCTTTCCTCAATTTTTGGAACAGTTTCAGTAGAAATAATACAAGCTCTTTTTAGATATCTGATAGAATTTGACTGTGAATCCATCTGGTCCTGGGCTCTTTGTGGTTGGTAGGCTTTTTATTAGTTATTCAATTTTGGAATTAATTATTGATCTGTTCATGTCCTGGATCAGGATATTTCTCCCTAGTCCAATCCTGAGAGGTTGTGTGTTCCCAGGATTTTATCCATTTCTTCTAGGTTTTCTACTTTGTGTGCATAGAGGTGTTTATGGTCATCTTTGTTGAGTGTTTTTTAATATTTCTGCAGGATTAGTGATAATGTCCCTTTTTTCATTTTTTTCTTTGTTGGTCTAGCTAGTGATTTGTCAATGTTATTTATTCTCTCAAAGAACCAATTATTAGGTTCATTGATCTTCTGTGTGGTTTTCCACATCTCAATTTCCTTCAGCTCAGTACTGATTGTGGTTATTTCTTGTCTTCTGCTAGCTTTGGGGTTGGTTTGCTCATTTCTCTAGCTCCTCTGGGTGTGATGTTAGGTTGTTAATTTGCAATCTTTCTAACTTTATGATGTGCACATTCAGTGCTATAAACGTTCCTCAAAATACTGCTTTAGCTGTGTCCCAGAGATTCTGGTATGTTGTATCTTTGTAATCTTTGGTTTCAAAAATTTTTTTGATTTCTGCCTTCATTTCATTGTTTACCCAAAAAGTCATTCAGGGGTAGGTTGTTCAAATTCCATGTAATTATATACTTTTACTTTATTTTTCTTAGTTTTGATTAAAATTTAACAAACTGTGGTCTGAAAGTGTGGTTGGTGTGACTTTTTTTTTTTTAATTTGCTGAGGACTATTTTATGGCCAATTGTGCAGGAAATTTTAGAGTATGTGTCATATGCAGATGAGAAGAATGCATATTCTGTTGTTTTGGGGTGGAGGGTTCTGTAGATATATCAGGCCCATTTGGTCAAATGTCAAGTTTTGATCCCGAATATCTTTGTTAGTTTTTCTGCTTCAATGATCTAATACTGTCAGTGGGGTATTGAGGTCTCCCATTATTCTTGTGTGGTATATAAGTCTCTTCATAGGTCTATAAGAATTTGCTTTATAAATCTGGTTGCTCCTGTCTTGGGTGCATCTGTATTTAGGATAATTAGGTTTTCTTCTTGAATTATGTAATGTTGACATGGTTTGGCTCTGTGTCCCGACTCAAATCTCATCTCAAGTTGTAATCCCCACATGTGAAGGGAGAGCCTGGTGGGAGGCGATTGGATCATGGGGGCAGGCTCCCCCATATGCTGTTCTCATGAGTTCCTATGAGACAGTGAGTTCTCATGAGATCTGATGGTTAAAAAGTGTGTAGCAGTTCCTCCTTCATTCTTTCTCTCTCCTGCCACAATGTAAGATGTGCCTTGCTTCTTCTTTGCCTTCTTCCATGATGGTAAGTTTACTGAGGCCTCACCAGCCATGCAGAACTGAGTCAATAAAACATCTTTTCTGGCCAGGTGCAGTGGCTCATGCCTGTAATCCCAGCACTTTGGGAGGCCAAGGTGAGTGGATCACTTAAGGTCAAGAGTTCAGGACCAGACTGGCCAACATGGTGAAACCCCGTCTTTACTAAAAATACAAAAATTAGCTGGGTGTGGTGCTGGACACCTGTAATCCCAGCTACTTGGGAGGCTGAGGCAGGAGAATCGCTTGAACCCAGGCGGTAGAGGTTGCAGTGAGTCAAGATCGTGCCACCACACTCCTGCCTGGGCAACATGAGTGAAACTTCATCTCAAAAAAAAAAACAAAAACAAAAACAAAACAAAACAAAAAGCCTCTTTTCTTTATCAATTGCCCAGTCTCACACAGTTCTTTATAGCAGTGTGAAAATGGACTAATACAAATGTTCTTCTTTGTCTTTTTTATTTTTTCTGACATAGGGTCTCACTCCATCACCCATGCTGGAGTGCAGTGGCAAGATCCCAACTCACTGCAATCTCCGCCTCTCAGGTTCAAGCGATTCTCATGCCTAAGCCTCTCAAATAGCTGGGATTATAGAAGCCTGTCACCATATCTGGCAAACTTTTGTATTTTTAGTAGAGACAGTGTTCCATCATGTTGTCCAGGCTGGTCTTGAACTCCTGGCCTCAAGTGATCCACCTGCCTCGGCCCCTCAAAGTGCTGGGATTATAGGCATGAGCCACCATGCATGGCCTTGTCTTTTTTTTTTATTATTATTGTTTGTTTAAAGGCTGCTTTGTCTAAAATTAGAACAGCGATATCTGGGTTTTTTTCTGTTTTCCATTTGCATGGTAGGTTTTTCCCCATCTTTTCACTTTGAGCCTACTGGTGTCATTGAATGTGAGTTGGGTCTCTTATAGACAGCATAGAGTTGGGTCTCTTACAGACAGCATAGAGTTGGGTCTTGCTTCATTATCCAACTTGCCACTATGTGCCTTTTAATTGGGGCATTTAGCCCATTTACATTCAAGGTTGTTATTGACATGTGCAGATTTTAAACTGTCATTGTGTTGTCAGCTGCATAGTTCTTATTATGCAGACTTGATTGTGTAGTTACTTTATAGCGTCAATGGTCTATGTACTTAGGCATGTTTTGTGGTGGCCGTAACAGTCTTTCCTTTCCATATTTAAAGGATTCCCTGAAAGACCTCTGGTAAGGTAGGCCTCATGGTAACCAACTTCCTTAGCATTTGCTTGTCTGAAAAGGATATTTCTCCTTCACTTATGAAAATCAGTGCGGCTGGATGTGAAATTCCTCAGTGGAATGTATTTTCTTTAAGATTGCTGAATGTAGGCCCCCAATATATTCTGGCTTGTAGAGTTTCTGCTGAAAGATCTGCTATTTGTTTAATGGGGTTCCCTTTGTAGCTGACCTTCCTCTTCTCTAGAACTGCCTTTAACAAATTTCTTTCATTTTGACCTTAGACAATCTGATGACAATGTGTCTTGGTGATGGTCATCTTGTACAGTACCTCAAAAGGGCTAGATTTGCTAGATTTGAATGTTGGCCTCTCTAAAAATGTTGGGGAAATGTTCATAGATGATACCCTCAAATATGTCTTCCAAGTTGCTTATTTTCACTCCCTCTCTTTCAGAGACAAGAATGGGTCATAGATTTTGTCTCCTCACATGATCCCATATTTCTTTCTTCCTTATTGTTTTTTCATTTTTGTCTGACTGAGATATTTCAGATAATTGTTCTGCAGTCTCTGAGATTCTGTTCCTCAGCTTGGTCGATTCTGCTGTTAATACTTGCAATTGTATTCTGAAATTCTTGAAGTGAGTTTTTCAGCTTTATCAATTCAGTTTGGTTCTTTCTTAATATGGCCCTTTTACCTTTACCTCCTGTATTGTTTCTTATATTCCTTAGAGTGGGAGGACTGGATTTTGACTTTCTCTTGATTGTTGATGATCTTCATTCCTATCCATGTTCTGAATTCTATTTCTGACATTTCAGCCATTTCAGCATAGATAAGAACCATTGCTGAAAAACTAGCATAGCTGTTTGAAGACAAGAAGATACTCTGGCTTTTTGAGTTGTCAGAGTTCTTAAGATGGCTCTTTCTTCTCTGTGTGGACTGATGTTCCTTTAGTCTTTGGCGTTGCTGTCCTTTGGATGGGCCGTTTTGCTTTTATCTTCTTTGATGCTCTTGGGGGTTTGATTATGGTATAATGTGGGTTCAGTCTACTGGTTTCAATTGTAGTCTGCTCCTGGGTCTTGCCTGAGCCCCTTCTGATGACTGTCTCCATTCTTTTGTTGTGTGTTCTGGTCCACAAGAATCCCTCAGGCAGGGACTCCTGGGTTGCCAGATAGGCTGAATCCTTGCCAGTCAGCCTTAAACTGCTGTCCAAGTGCTTCCTGGGAGAACACAGGGTTGCACCTGCCCAGACAGTTCAGGCAGAAGTGAGACCACTGGGCTGGAAGCTCTAGCAGGTCCATCTGGCTATGAAAAGCTGGGGTAGATAGAGCTGCCCAACTGCCATTGGACTGTTTCCAGAGCAAGAGGAGGTTGGGCACCTCACTTGATTCAGGCAGTGTAGGACTCTGGACCAGAAGCTGTACCTGGCATGGCTCACCTGGTTGTCAGTGACCCGGATGAGTGGGTTTACCCACTCTGACATCTGGGTGCTTCCTGGGACAAGAGGCTGTGCCCTACGGCTGAGTTCACACAAGTGTGATTGCTGGGCCAGAAGTTCTAGCAAGCATTGCCCTTCTGGCTATGAATGAAAAGGGTGGATGACGGAGCCCATCCTGCCATCTGGGCATTTCCTGGGACAACAAGAGGCTGCAGCTGCCTGCTGAGTTCAGGTCAAAGCAGGACCACTGGGTGGAAAGCTAGCACCAGCACTGACCCCTACTTGGCAGGTAGGATGGAGTAGTCTTACTCCTCCCAGGCACTGCGACTGCAGCCTCTGTTGGAACTACAGTACCAGTTTCTGGTCTGCTATGGGGCCCAAGACTCGTAGACGTCCCCTTGGTCTTAAGAGTTGCCCCTGCAAAACGTCCAGTGGTTCACTGCCCCAGCCTAGAAGCAGGGTAGGGGAAATGTGGAGGTGGGAGGCAGGCAGGGAGATTCTCTCGTTTCCAGTTTTGCACAGGTGCCTGTGGAGAGCATGAGTCACCTGGGGGTCTCTTACTCACTTACCCTTTCCCATGTCGGAGAGGTTCTTCTGGACCTATGATGAGCCCAGACAGCCTGGTGCCTGGCTTCATGCCTCCCTGCTCTCTGTCCCCTGCTACCTTGATAGATCCTGTGGTTGCTCTGATGATCAGCCTTCAGGGTTAGTTTTCACTAGCCATTTTGTTTCCTTTCCATGAGAGCAGTGCATATGAGCTGCTTCTAGTCTGCCATCTTGGCCCAACCCCCTTCAAGATTTTTTTTTTTTTTTTTTTGACTGAGTTTCACTCTATCACCAGACTGGAGTGCAGTGGCACAGTCTCAGCTCACTGCAACCTCTGCCTCCTGAGCTGAAGTGATTCTCCTGCCTCAGCCTCCCGAGTAGCTGGAACTACAGGTGCCTGTCACAATGCCCAGCTAATTTTTTTTTTTTTTTTTTTGCTGTTTTTAGTAGGGATGGGATTTCACCATGTTGACCAGGATTGTCTAGTTCTCTTGATCTTGTGATCCGCCTGCGTCAGCCTCCCAAAGTGCTAGGATTAAAGGCATGAACTACCATGCCCAGCCCCAAGATTTTTATTTTGAAAAGGCAAATAATCAATTGAATTTGACTGAATGCTTCATATAAAGACATTGTCTTCAAATACTAATTATATTTGCAAACCAAAAGAAGAATAAAAACGTGTATAATAATCTTTTAAACTCCGAATTTCAGACTTTTTAAGTCTCAAAGAGGAGAACATTTTTAGTAATATATTAGGTCAAATCTAAGTTGACTAAAATTATCTAACTGACTTATTAGCTTAAGCAAATGTCTCATGAATCCATTTTATTTCTTTTTATACTTTATGTTGCCTTTTTGTAAGAATACAATTTATAGAAATTTCAGAATTTTATTTAAGAGGATATTGATTTAGTTAGGGGTCTCCAGAGAAACGGAAACAATAGAACATATGTAGAGAGAGGTAAGAGGAGATTTGTTTTAGGAATAGGTTCATGTAGTTATAAAAGTGAGGAAGTTCCATATCTGCCACCTGAAAGCTAAAGAAACAGAAAAGCAGGAAGCATAATTCAGTCCCAGTCCAAAGACGGGAGGATTGGTGGTAGAGCCTGTGAGCTGCCAATGGTGTAAGTTCCACTCTGAGACCGAAAGCCCTGGAATCAAGAGTGCTGGTGTCCAAGGAAAGGACAGGTGCATCCATTCAAGCAAAGAAAGCAAATCTGCCTTTCCTCTACCTTTTTTTTTCCTACTCTGTTCCTCAGTAAGTGTTGGGATAATGCCTGTCCCTCTGTTCTTGCTTGTTGTCTACTTTATCCATGGAAGCCCATAGCAAATTAATCATAGCTATTTTAAATTTCCATTCTGATAATTCCAACATTTCTGCCATGTCTGGCTCTGATGCTTGCTCTGTATCTTCAAACTGGGTTTTTCTTTTTGACTTTTAGTAATATTTTGCCTAGTAATTTTTTTTTGATAGCAGACATGATGTACTGAGTAGAAAGAACTGTTATAAACAATAGGTCTTTCGTAATGTGGTGGTAAGTTGTTGGGGGAGTGATCTGTAGTCCTATACAGTCATGCATTGCATAATGATGTTTTGGTCAATGTACGGCAGTCGTCCCATAAGATGATCATACCATATATTTATTGTACCTTTTGCATGTTTAGATGTGTTTAGCTATACAAATACTTGCCACTGTGTTACAATTACCTACAGTGTTGAGTACAGTAAAATGCTATATAGTCCTGTAGCCTAAGAGCAATAGTTTATACCACATGATTTAGGAGTATAATAGGCTATACTATCTAAGCTCATGTAAGTACACTCTTTAATGTTCGCACAATGACAAAATCACCTAACAATGTATTTCTCAGAACATATTTCCATTGTTAGGAAGAAACTTATGACTATAATTATGTCTGACATTTAGGGAGCTTGTGTCTGTAGATGATGAACTTTACGAGTGTTCCTCAGCTTTGTTCTACGCCCTGCTTCAGGTGGGGTAGGATGGCTAGTGTAGGCTGAAGTTGGATATTTCCCTTCTATACAGGTTAGTTAGTCTCTGATAAGATTACAGCAGGCTAGGCTCTGAGTAACTAGTTTCTCCTGAGGACAGACCTTACTAAAAAGACCAGAGCGCTCTGGCACATTTTAAAATAGTTTTTTATTTTCCTCCTTCCAGAAGCATGAGGGGATTTTTCTCCAATGTTTACTGTAAGACCTTGGTTCAGTTCCCAGATATAAAACTCACAGAAGCATGGCTCCCAGGTGAATGTATCCCCCTGGAGTTTTCAACTCTCAGACGTGCCCACACTGAGTAGTTCATCCATTAAAGTTCAGGTTTTCCTGCTCCAGCACTGCTTCCTGTGGAGGTTTCTGGCTCAGTGTGTTGTAATTCTCTGTATCCACCTGTCTTTCACTCCAATTTGAGGGGCAACAGTTTCCCCCATGACATCACTTCTCTCAGGGATCTAGAAGAATTATCAATTTTTCAGTTTGTTCCTATTTTCACTAATTAGGATGGAGTGGTTGATTCCAAGCTTCTTACAAGAGAAACCAGAAACTAGAAGTCTCATCCATTTACTTTTTCTTTTTTTTTTTTTTTTTTTTTTTTTTGAGACAGAGTCTTGCTCTGTCACCAGGCACCAGGCTGGAGTACAGTGGTGCAATCTTGGCTCACTGCAATCTCCGCCTCCTGGGTTTAAGCAATTCTCCTGCCTCAGCCTCCCAAGTAGCTGGGACTACAGGTGCACACCACCACGCCCAGATAATTTTTGTACATTTTAGTAGAAACGGGGTTTCACCATGTTGGCCAGGATGGTCTCAATCTCTTGACCTCATGATCCGCCCACCTCGGCCTCCCAAAGTGCTGGGATTACAGGCATAAGCCCCCGCACCTGGCCCATTTACTTTTAATTTACATATGTCTTTATATTTAAAAGAGGTTTCCTGTAGACAACATATAGTGGGTTATGATGTTTTGATCCACTCTGACAAGCTCCATCTTTTGTTGTGTTTAAGCCTTTGATATTTAAAGTTACTATCTATAAAGCTGGATTAATATCTACCACGTTTGTTACTATGTGCTTATTTTAAATAAAAAAAATTTAGAATTAGCCCTAAGAAAATAGTCATAAGTAAGATTTTTGGCACATGATTGATATAAACCAAATTTGGGTTAAATTCTAAGGAATAGAGGTTTTTCCATTTCTAGACAAAGTGTTTTTCTAAGCCTATGTAACATGTCTGTAAGTGATGTCATATGATAAATGGTGTCTTGGTACATTCTAGATGATTCAAAATGTTACGTGTTTCACCCTAAGAAATGCACTATGTTCAAGATCTGGATCTAAACCAGATTTTATAGTCTGTGACCTAGGGCTGCAATAAAGATAGGCAGCAATGAAAGCAAAATACCTAATGAACACATGCCTGCAAACAGGTGGACTAACCAGATTTTATAGCCTGTGACCTAGCGCTGCAATAAAGATAGGCAGCAATGAAAGCAAAATACCTAATGAACACATGCCTGCAAACGGATGGACGAACAGATTTAACACAAGAAACACAACAGTAAATCAATTTAATGCCCTTTATTTTCTGATGGGTGCCGAGTCACTTACTTCATAAACAACAACAATACCAAGTTTTCAGCTAATTGTTTTCTTAAAGGATCACAGAACTTGTACTCAAGACCTCAGTTACATAAAAAATTCACTTGAGGTTTTCTGGTTGAAACTTTCAATAGCTTTAAGAATTACATTCTCTAATTTTTAAATCAACTGCAGTTTAAGCTCATTTGAGAGACTTTTTTCTCCTTCAGAGTATCAAACTCATTTATCACAGCAGAAACACACTTTTAAAGGTTTGTTTTTGTTCATTTTTATTTGTTTGTATGCTTGTTTTTAAGTATGATATTGAGGGCAGAAACAATGTGAATTCCATATTCAGGTTCACAGGGTAAACTTTTTTTCTGTTACATATACACTCCTTAATCACTGCCAGAAAGTGTACTCTTGATCATTTGGAAAGAAGAAATAAGAAAGTTTGGGGGACTCAAAATCTATCATTGCTATTGTACAAAACAGTTGAATCAGCACATTCTGCTTTCAAATGGAAACTGGTTTATAATTACTCCAAGTGACTGTCTTAGTCAATTCAGGCTGCTATCACAGAATACCACAGACTAGGTGGCTAAACAACACACATATATTTCTCACAGTTTTGGAGGCTGGAAAGTTCGAGATCAGGGTGTAAGTAGATTCCGTTCTGGTGAGGGCCTGCTTCTTGGCTTGCAGATGGCCATCTTCCCATTGTATCATCCAATGGTAGTGAGCAGAGAGAGGAGAGCAAGTTCTCTTGTATCTCTCTGTTAAAGACACTAATTACATTCAAGGAGCTCCACTCTCATGACCTAATTATCCCTAATAGCATCACATTGAGGTTTAGAATTTCAGTATAAACATTTTTGAGGGGAGGGCACAAACATCCAGTCCACAGCAGTTACTTTCTTGTAAATGCAGAAGTCTTCTTACAGAACAAAATTGTTGTTCAGGATTGACTTGGGTCTCTTGTGATTTATTGATCATTAATTTAAAATTCAATAACTTGAGGGTGTATCAAAAATTGGCAATGTGATACAAATTTGCTAGACATTCACTTTAACTACAAAAATTATAACACTGTAATTAATTAAGTCACCACCCAATCCCAATCACTTGTCACATATTATCTCATTTAATCCTCAAAACAACTAGAGGTATCCATTTTTACTCCCATTTTGCCAAAAATGAAGTTAAAGTTCAGATATATTACATAATTTAAGGTCATTCACTTAGAAAACAGCAGAGCTAATATTTGAATTCAATTCTGTTTGGCTCCAAGATAAGTATTTTTTCCATTTCATTGTGTAAGCTCAAATATATCTCTCCTTGCAAAGGGATAAATATCACATAGTCAGACTTGAAAGTTTTCCATGGTGTTCGTGTGAGTGATTTCTTCAAGTTTCTCATAAAACGTTTGACTCAATTGCTTAAATGCCAGAACTACATTGTCATGCTCATTTTCACATAGTTCACTCAAGGAGTCACTGTATAAATGATAATAATAATAATGAGCCCACATTTTGATAACAATCAATATTACTAAAAGGTTAGCAGAAGTAATTGCCCCAAAACCTATCAGATGTAAATATGGAGAAAAAATATGCAGAATAATAAAAGGCACATATATCTTATAAAATCTTTACAATATGCATCATGTATCTTGAGAAAGATAAAGACATATACCTTCACACAGTTCTTCTTTATCTTACACCTAAACTTGCTCTGTGAGTTTGTAAGACCACAGAATTCCATATTCTTGGGCCCTAGATGTGTTATTCAACTTCTTTTCTTCTCTGTATACTTCTCATAAAAGCCATATGGACTTCCTAATATCCTGACCATTATTTTTAAAAACCCACAGTTACCCAATTCAATGAAAAAGCATTCTGTCCCTATTCATAGATTTTAGGAACTAGAAGCTAGAGTGAAGGAGAGGAGACTTAGAAAAGTGGGTCTTTGAGCCGGGCATGGTGGCTCACGTCTGTAATCCAAGCACTTTGGAGGCCGAGGCAGGCGGATCACCTGAGGTCGGGAGTTCAAGAAAAGTGGGTCTTTGAGTACCTGACATGCCATTTGAGCACTGAAATCCATTGTGATTTAACATTCTGCCATCCTTTCTGTCCAATGCCCCACGTTATTCACTCTAGAGCAGAGCTTCTGTTTTTTTAATAGTCCTCAGTGGTTGAATATTAGGAATGGTGACATATTTATCTCTAAGTCTGAAATTCCGCCAGAGTTTCAGACCTATTATTCCATCTGACTGCTCGACATTTCCACCTGGATGTCTTACAGACAGCACATGTGACATTTTAAATTCCAACTCATGCATTTTTATTGTCAGGTCCCAAGTCATCGTCATGCATTCCATACTTTCTTTAACATTATCATTAACCAAATCAGAAACCCTAGTTGTCATAATATCTCTTGCCCCACTGCACGAATTCCACTTCTTATATATTTCTCTAAGCCTCATCATTCATTACTCCCACCACTGCCTAATTCAAGCCTGTAATATAGCCTCCAACTTTAGCTCCCTGCTTTCAGTTTCTCTACCTCCTGAGTTAATCTACATACTCTGTCAGAATAACATCCCTAAAACATATATCTATGTCATAGTCATCCTTAGAAACTCCCCTGTCTCACCTTTGTCTACAATTTTAAATCCAGACTTCATTGCATAACAAGTAAGACCCTTCACATATACAACCAAATTCCTTTCAAGGACTCCATACTCACTTCTCAGCATTTCCCCTTATCCCCATCACAACCTCCACATTCTGTACTCCACCAACATTAGCTTGGGGCCTATTCCTGAATACATCAGGACCTTTAATATTTCTGTACATTTGGATACACTATTCTCCCTGCTTAAAATCCAGTTACTGTAATTATTCTACTTAATTATCCTACGTAACTAGAATTATATTAAGTGTAATTAATCTACTTAATGAATTTTCACTTCTCCTTTGAGAACTAATTCGAAATTACATCTTCTTTAATGCTTTTTCTGATTATAGTAGCATTAATCCTAAAGTTGTTGATGTTATCTTAGTATTTTATGTGTAACTCAATCATAGCATTTACCACATATGATTGTCTACAGGAAAGTTTCTCCCATGACACTGAAGTGCCTGGAAGAATCCCTCTAGCACAGTAAGACCTTGATACTTTTATAATTGATGAATGGATAAAAGAGTTATTTTTCTTGTTTCAACTCTTGAGATATGTTTAAAATCTCCAAAGCTTCTCAGGCTGCTCAAAGAGGTTGAAGCTTTGGTAGCTATAAGCCACTTGAGGAATCCCCCACATGAAGTTATTCCAAGCGAGTGAAGTAGGGCCATCCTAAGACTTTCACTCTTTGTAGAGAGCTTCCCAAAGGGTCAGACTCAGCTCAGACTCAGGAAAACCACAAATATGTCCTCACTAACAAGGTCCTCTAAATAAATATTCTCCTTCCCAAACTGAATTTATGTGAAAACTACACACACTTGAAAAAGAAGTAAGGACTAGAGGTAGGGAAAATGGAGCTAGACAAAAATTAGATGAGCAATGGCGCACAGAGAAAGGAGTGCCCACAGAGAGTTCATATTTGCTTGGGTCTCTATTAAGATTGGGGCAGATAAACATAGGAAATCAACAGGAGATGCCAGAGTCTGGAAAAGGCACTGAGTATGAGAAAGACTTAAGTGCTTTGAAGCAGATATAAACTGGAGACCTACTGAAGTCATTAGGGTGTAGCCTTCTGGAGTCCCATTTATCTGACTCAGTGTGACTGCTCAGTATTTGTAGAAATTGAGTATAGTGAGGCCTGGAGATTCATGAAGTCATGAGGAAGTGCCTTCGAGGCTCTGAACTGGATGAAATTAAGTTACAAATGGGTGAGATGAATCTTTTTTTTTTTTTTTTTTTTTTTTAAGACAGAGTCTCACTCTGTCGCCAGGCGCCAGGCTGGAGTGCAGTGGCACGATTTCGGCTCAAAAATGTGACAGTGTCCTGAGGAATGAGTCTACAGAGTCTTTGGGCAGCTGAGTTGTAGAGAACCTGGGAGGCTCAATGATATCTTCAGAGTGCTCCTTCATGAGAATCATAAACTTACACAAAGGAAGGGCTCAATGTTTGCTAAACTATCATTAAGTAATTGAGGAAATCAAACTCAGCATGAAACATACCTGATAGCCTGAATGTTGAATGCAAAATCTTTCAAACACCTTAAGAGCTGTCCCATACGCATCCTAAAGAGAACAATATTTCTTAATTAAAGGTATAAAAACATAAACATAAAATAATTAACTCAAACTTTAATAGTGGTCTGTCCATGGCAGTTAATTTATCTGTCAAATACACTCCCAGTTGAGAATTCATTTTATTGTATTAATCATAATGAAATTCAGAGGCATAAGTAAAACAAAACACACACACACAAAAAAAAATTATTAAAGAGAGAATCTCACCATCACCAAAGGGGGAGGGTGAAATATACAAGTAAAGCTCAGAAGGGCCAATGGGGACTAGAGATTAAAGCGAAACAAAACAAGTTTATACACTAATGTTATTTTTACTTTCTTCATAACTAAGAACTAGACCTAAGAAAAACAGATGTAGCTCAAGATTTGTGAAGAATAGCAGAACATTGAGCAAGATGTTATTCACCTCCCCCATAAAAAAGGACCAAAACTACAAATAAACCATTCTATTTCCACTAGAGTGATGAAGTATGCTGGAGAGCGGCAGAGGAGCACCTGGAGAGCGGCAGAGGAGCACCTGCAGAGCACAGAAGCCCAAGGTAGCACCGTAGAGACAGGAGTGAGGCACCCTGCCTCCGCCACACTGTCTGTCCTACCAGGAATGACTGGGAGTCAGGGTGGCTTCTTCTTACAGAAAAATGCTATGTTAAAGACTTCCAGCGCTTTCCATAGCCATCACAGATGCCAGCAGTTCTTGCTACAAGAGAGTCTTCCAGTCCTCACAGGCCCTGAATCTATTTTGGAGAGTTACCAGGAGGTTAAGTAGCTACACTGGCCCAGAGTAAGAGCCCACATTGTGCATCCCCTTCTTCATGACTAAGCAGCTACAGCATGGTGACATTTTGAAACCAGACTCACTGCTGGACTGTATCCCCTACTGGAGGCCAGTAGCCATGCTCTCTCTCCATCCCTGAAGCCCCACCATCATTTCACATCCAAAACTATGTGGCAGCCCATGACCCACTAGGGAAAAGGGTAGATATGCACAGCAAGAAAGCCACTGAACAGGCGGCCAGGCCACTGCACCTGTGCATACTCGTGCTGCATAGCCAGACAAACCACCATGGGTTTAGTTTGTTCTTGTATATTGTTTCTTGAGGTGCATCACTGAGTTGTTTAGTAAAAAATCTTTCTTCTTTTTTGATTTAGGCCTTTATTGCCATAAACTCCATTTTAAAACTGCTTTTTCTATACTTCATAAGTTTACTTATAATGTGTTTCCATTCTCATTTGCCTAAAGAAAATTTTAAATTTCCCTTTTAATTCGTTAATTGATTTGTTGGTTTTTATAGGAGCAATTGTTTAATTTCCATGTATTTGTAAATTTTCCAGAGTTTTTATTGTTGCTGATTTCTAGTTTTACACCATTTTGCTCAGAAAAAGGTACTTGATATGATCTCTACTTTCTTAAATTTTTTCAAACTTGTTTTGTGATCAGACACTTCTCAAAAGAAGACATTTATGCAGCCAACAAACATATGGGAAAAAAAGCTCATCATCACTGGTCATTAGAGAAATGCAAATCAAAACCACATTGAGATACTATCTCATGACAGTTAGAATGGTGATTATTAAAAAGTCAGGAAACAACAGATGCTAGAGAGAATGTGGAGAATTAATAATGCTTTTACACTGTTGGTGGGAGTGTCAATTAGTTCAACCATTGTGGAAGACAGTGTGGTGATTCCACAAGGATCTAGAACTAGAATTACCATTTGACCTAGCAATCCCATTACTCAGTATATACCCAAAGGATTATAAATCATTCTACTATAAAGACACATGCACACGTTATGTTCATTGCAGCCCTGTGCACAACAGCAAAGACCTGGAACCAACCCAAATGCCCATCATTGATAGACTGGATAAAGAAAATGTGGCATATATACACCATAGAATACCATGCAGCCATCAAAAAGGATGAGTTCATGTCCTTTGCAGGGACATGAATGAAGCTGGAAACCATCATTCTCAGCCAACTGACATAAGAATAGAAAACCAAATGCCGCATGTTCTCACTCATAAGTGGGAGTTGAACAATGAGAACCCATGGACACAGGGAGGGGAACATCACATGCTGGGGCCTATTGTGGGCAAGGAGACGGACAGCATTAGGAGAAATACCTAATGTAGATGACGAGTTAGTAGGGTGCAGCAAACCACCATGGCATGCGTATACCTATGTAACAAACCTGCATGTTCTGCACATGTACCCCAGAACTTAAAGTATAATTTTTTTAAAAAGGCAATCAGTTTTATAAGGGATGCAGAACATAAAAGACTGGAAAATTTGCAACTGCCAATGCAATAGAAAAGAAAATCCCATTTTCTGAGGTGAAATTTAATCCAGCTGCAGAAATTTGCATAAGTAACAAGGAGCTGAATGTTAATCCCCAAGACAATGGGGAAAATGTCTCCAGGACATGGCATAGGTCTTCACAGTAGACCCTCCCATCACAGACCCAGAAACTAGGAGGAAAAAGTGGTTTCACAGGTCAGGCCCAGAGTCCTTGTGCTGTGTGCAGCCTCACACTTGGTGCCCTGTGTCCCAGCTGCTCCAGCCATGGCTGAAAGAGGCCAATGTAGAGGTCAAGCCATGGCTTCAAAGGGTGAAAGCCCTAAGCCTTGGTAGTCTCCCACATGGTGTTGAGCCTGTGCGGGCACAGAAGTCAAGAACTGAGGTTTGGGAACCCCTGCCTAGATTTCAGAAGATTTATGGAAATGCCTGGATGCCCAGGCAGAAGTTTGCTGCAGGGGATGGGGCCCCCGTGGATAACCTCTGCTAGGGCAGTGCCCAAGGGAAATGTGGGGCAGAGCCTCTACACAGAGTCCAAACTGGGGTAACACCTAGTGGAACTGTGAGAAGAGGGCCACTATCCTCTGTACCACAGAATGGTAGATCCACTGACAGTTTGCACTGTGCACCTGGAAAAGCCACACACACTTAATGCCAGGCTGTGAAAGCAGCCAGGAGGGAGGCTGTACCCTGCAAAGCCTCAGGGGCAGAGCTGCCCAAGACTATGAGAACCCACCATCAGCATGACCTGGAAGCAAGACATGTAGTCAAAGGAGATCATTTTGGAGCTTTAAGATTTGACTGCCCTGCTGGATTTTGAATTGCATGGGGCCTGTAGCCCCTTTGTTTTGGCCTATTTCTCCCATTTGAAATGGCTGTATTCGACCAATGCTCTTACCCCCATTGATCTAGGAAGTAGCTAACTTGCTTTTGATTTTACAGGCTCATAGACAGAATGGACTTGCCTTGTATCAGGTAAGACATTGGATCATGGACTTCTGAGTTAATGCTCAAATAAGTTAAGACTCTGGGGGACTGCTGGGAAGGCATGATTGGTTTTGAAATGTGAGGACATGAGATTTTGGAGGGGCCAGGGGCAGAATGATATGGTTTGGCTGTGTCCCCATCCAAATCTCATCTTGAATTGTAACTCCCACAATCCCCATGTGTCATGGGAGGAACCCCGTGGGAAGTGATTGAATTATGGGGACAGGTCTTTCCCGAACTGTTCTCGTGATAATGAATGAGTCTTACAAGATCCGATGGTTTTAAAAACCGGAGTTTCCCTGCACAAGCTCTATTCTCTTGGCTGCCACCAAGTGAGACGTGCCTTTTGCCATCTGCCATGATTGTGAGATCATGGAACTGTAAGTCAAATAAACCTCTTTTCTTTTTAAATTGCCCAGTCATGGGTATGTCTTTATTAGCAGTGTGAAAACAAACTAATACAACCATTAAAAGAAAAACAGCAGAAAACTTTCATGATATTGGGCTGGGCAAGGATTTTTTAAATAAGATCTCAAAAGCACAACCGATAAAAGCAAAAATAGACAAAAGAGATTACATCAAACTAAACAATTAACAGAGTGAAGAGACAACCTATAAAATGGGAGAAAAATATCTGCACACTATACATCAGACAAAAGATTCATATCCAGAATATATAAGAAACTTAACAGCAAAAAAAAATCAATTTAAAAATGAGCAAGATACTTTAATAGACATGTCTCAACAAAGTATACAAAAGGCCAATAGGTACATGAAAAAATGTTCAACATCACTAATCATCATAAAATGCAAATCAAAACCACAATCAAATACCACCTCACTCTAGTTAGAATGGTTATTAATTAAAAAAATGACAAAAGAAAGCAAGTGTTGCTGTCAATGTAGAGGAAAGGGAACACTTATATGCTGTGGGTAGGATTATAATTGAGTGCATCCATTAAGGAAAACAGTGTGTAAGTTCTTCAGAATATTAAAACTAGAATTATGATATGATCCAGCAATCCCACTAGTAGATATATATCCAAAGAAATTAAATCAGTATGTAAAAGAGATACCTGCCCTCCCATCTTTATTGCCACACTATTTACAATAGCTATGATATGGAATCATCTTAAGTGTCCAACAATGGATGAACAGATAAAGAAAATGTGGTACATATACATAATGAGATACTATTTGGCCATAAAAAGGAATAAAATCCTGTCATCTGTGACAACGTGAATCAATCTGGAGGACATTATGTTAAGTGAAATAAGCCAGAGACAGAAAAAAAAATATTGCATGGTATCACTGATATATGAAATCCAAAAGGAAGAAAAAATAATATGATAGAAGTAGAGGGTAGAATAATGGTTACAAAGATTGGGGAGGGGAAGAGAGAGGAGAAGGTGGGCAGAGGTTAGTCAACACGTTCACAATTATGGTAAGACAGGAGAAATAAGTTCTAGTGTTTTATTGCACAGAAAGGTGCCTACGGTTAACAGTATTGTATTCTAGATTACAAAATGGCCAGAAGAGAGGCTTTTGAATGTTCTGACTACAAAAAAATGATAAGTATGTGAGGTGATGGGTACCCTGGCTAACCTGACTTCATCATTATACAACATATATGTATCAAAATAACAAATTGTACCCTATAAATATGTACCGTTAGAATATGTCAATTTAAAAACTTTAAAAATAACAGCATTTAAATTTTTAAAATGAATTTTGATCAGAAGTATTCAAAAATTTATGTAAAATTCATATAGAATTGTTGAATTACTGTTTAAAAGCATGACTTTCCCCATTTCTACCTACTTTTTTCCATGATTCAATTTTTCACTTTCCATGTGAATTCTAAGTATTCATTCTTCTTTACTGCTTTGTAAAATGATTTCCACAGAACTAGAACAAGTGTCCCTTTCCAACAGACAGCTGCTAAGTTAACTTTCTCATAATGTAAGTTTCAGATCTTTTCCTTCCATGTCACATTTGTGGAGAAAAAAATAAATATTTATTTATTTCATAATAAATTAATTTCATAATAAATATTTATTTCATAAAAAATAATCTTTGATATGCTTCTGGAAATCATCCAACATTCTTTCTTAATGAATTAGTATAATGGTAAATTATTAAAATATCTTTTTGAGCTTTGTAATGTATTCAATTTTTTTGTCTTCAGAGTTAGGTTCACCAGAACCAGTTCAAGTATCAAGATTTTGGTAGTACCTACCCCCAAAATCCAAAATAATACTGAAGTTTCTAATCACTAGAAATTATTCTTCCAGAAAGTGATCTAGTATGTTTTTCATGATTAATCTGTATTTTAAGCCCTTAAAAAGATTATGTATTAAAATTCCTATTTAAAATATGTTTACATTTATATAATTATATAATGTAAATTATATGCTGTTACATCTATAATATGAATATGCAGTAATAAAACATAGATATATAGGTATACATATATTTTACAGACACGCACCCATAAACCTACCCATTGGTTTGGCTTAATCTTGTCAAGCAGTTGTGCTTGTAGAAATTGAGTGCATACGCATTTAGTGGCATCCTCCTTCCTTGGTGATCGAATTTCCATGGCCACAGCAGAGGAGCCTGAGTGCCACTAACACCAACTGTGCGCAGAATGACCTGAAGAAAGACATTTTCTATTAATTCATTTTTGATATATAAAGAGGAATTGTTGGAAGTTTGAGATTAATTTTGTATGAATCTCAGTTTCCTAAAGTATGTTCTGAAGAAGCTTAGGTGAAGGAGGAAAGCAGAGGGGGGACTCCCGTGGGGGATGGAGGGAAATAGGGCCCATTATAGTGAGGGAAAGGGGCGTGTTAGAGACCCTGGGCAGTGCCATGCTAAGCACACCTCTGGACTGGGCAGCCTGCTGAAGGAAATGGAAACTCTCACAGCATACTGAGGGCAATTTCAACCATCCAGCTACAATACTGTAAGCAACATTCACTAAGGAAAATACATAGAAGCTGATTTTATTTTATTTATATATATATATATATTTTTTTTTTGAGACAGAGTCTCGTTCTGTTGCCAAGCGCTAGGCTGGAGTGCAGTGGTGCAATCTCGGCTCACTGCAATCTCCGCCTCCTGGGTTCAAGCAATTCTGCCTCAGCCTCCCTAGTAGCTAGGACTACAGGCGCGCGCCACCAAGCCCAGCTAAATTTTGTATGTTTTAGTGGAGATGGGGTTTCACCATGTTGGCCAGGATGGTCTCAATCTCTTGACCTCATGATCCGCCCGCCTCGGCCTCCCAAAGTGCTGGGATTACAGGCATGAGCCACCGCGCCTGGCTGAAGCTGATTTTAAAGTAGAATTTTCATCATCATCTTAATCAGTGCACAGAATGACCTTGAAAGGAGTGTCATGTAGCTAGTGTCTCCCTGTGCCCACAGGGAGAATACAGTGGAACAGCACCAACCCTTGGGCTCCAGAGAGAAGAAAAACGTGGAGGAGGAGGGGTAGAAGAGGAAAAAATGAAGAGAAGCAAAAACGAACAAACAAAAACTAAGTTTCCATAGTTCTGGGCACATTAGACAAATTAATCTGTACAGAATCAGAAGAAATCTGCAAATTCTGCCAGTGCATAGATAAAATTAAACTGTGGAGCAAGTGGAATAAAAATACAAGTTCAGATCAGGTATGGTGGGGCTCATGCCTGTAATCCTAGCACTTTGGGAGGCCAAGGCAGGTGGATTGCTTGGGCCCAGGAGTTTGAGATCACACTGGGCAACATGGTGAAACCCTCTCTCTACTGAAAATACAAAAAATTAGCTGGGCATGATGGCATGTGCCTGTAGTCCCAGCTACATAGGAGACTGAAGTGGGAGGATCGCCTGAGCCTAGGAAGTTGAGGCCGCAGTGAGCTGAGATGTGTCACTGCACTCCAGCCTGGGCAACACAGTGAGACCCTGCCTTGAAAAAAAAAAAAGACAGAAAAGTAAAAGAAAGAAAGACAAGAAACAGAAGAGGAGGGAAGGGGTGGGGAGGGGAGGGGAGGGGGAAGGGAAGGGGAGGGGAGGGAAGAAAGAGAAGAGGAAAGAAGGAAAGAAAGAATAGAAAGAAAAGAAAGAAGAAAAAGAAAAAGAAAGAAAGAAAGAAAGAAGAAAGAAAGAAAGAGAAAGAAAGAAAGAAAGGAAAGAAAGAAAAGAGAAGGAAAGAAGGAAGGAGGGAAGGAAGGAAGGGAGGGAGGACAGACAAGTTCAATGAGAAAAATACATAATGTAAAATTTGTAACTTTGAAGAAGTTGTTTGATCATCTGTGTTCTTTTCTTTTTGATTACTTTGGGTATCAAATAGCTTTGATACCTATATTCTTTTGGATAAACTTTTAAATAATTTAACAGTTCTTTTAAATGCCAATATTTATAATGAACCTGAAATTACATTAGCAGCTATTTAAACTTTGGTCAACTAAACTTTTAGATATCAACCCAAACTGTGCAGGAAGATTCATGATTTTTTAAATTCCTATAAACGTTACCTATGCAAAAGTACCTGACATCCACTCTTGACATGATACGTGACTCCTGACCCAGGGACAAAATGAAGTCAGTGTACAGTGTCAATCTTTATTATTAAATATAATCAATGTGGAATTTATTTCTCATGTTTCAGATTAAATCTAACATCTTCCAGCACCCAAATCTTCCAGTATCCAGAACCTCCCAGAAGTTCTAGGGCTTTGTGGCCCCTTTGTATCCTCAAAGATGCATGTGGTCTGGAGTACAGAAAGCACCACGAGGTCTATATCAATATTGGGAAAATGTGAGCTACTTTCTTTTCCTCTTCCCATAGCAAACCTGTGGCAAACCTCATTAAAAAAATGAGAAAAAAAGAAGTGGTTTCTGAAATTTTAGACAAAGATGGAAGGTTTCTCAGGCCAACTCCATAAAGCATAAAATCACACTGGCCTCCAGGGCTTCATTCTCTTGGACAATGGTGTTGGCATCAGGGGACATTTTTCAGTGTTTCGGGTCTGAGATCCTACGAAGGCTTCACGGTAGTGTAACCCCACTCTCTCTGTTAAACACATTTTGTACATAAGATGCATCCTTCCCTTACCTGGTCGACAGTCTCCGGTTGAAGTAAATCAATATCTGTGTTCCCCGAAAGACAAACAAATGGTGAAACGGCGACTCTTCCTTCCTTGCAGCTCATCAAGTGAGACACAAGTTGGGAGTCTGCACATTCTTTACCTGTGAATTCTGACCATGTTGGACTAGGTCACATTAGGGTTTAAAAATCAGCCCACATGTTAACCCTGTTAAACTCACCGTACGTCAGGCCACAGTAGGTGACATTCATCTCATCAGAATGAAGGCTGACAGAGATATGGTGCATACAGTCTTCAACCCAGCTTGGCAGAGTAATTATTCGATCCATGTTGACTATTAACTCATTATCATTACTCTTTTTATTACCTGTTATTTTTGCCCATGAACTCAGATATAACCTCAGAAACCTCCAAGACACAATGTTCAGGCAGCTCCTACCAGTGGATTTGGAGCCGGCATAAGAGATAAAACATAGGCTCTGTCCAGCGAGTACCATCTCACTGGACTTGGAAGGCACCAAGCCATGAACTCAGGCCTCGCTCCTTTTTCCCATCCTGCCACAATCACACACTCCCACCAGCTGTTCTCTGCAGTATTTTCCGTGCTTCCACCACTACTGTCTGCATTTGCTCACGCTGTGTCCCAAATCAACAAATCTCGAGGAACTACAATGCTTACCTCCCTGTCTTTTACTCCAACTAAGACTATATTAGGAGCAGGGGAATAAGGGAATCATTTTATGGCTCCACTCTTTACTCTTAGTCTAGCTTCCTCTTTCCATTTATTTTCCCTTAGAAGTTTCCTGCTATAAAATTGAAATTTGGAAGCTTAGTTACTCCTTAATGAAGAACAAATAACAGAAGCAAACAATGATATTTGCAATGTCCACTAGAACTTTTTGCAATGATAGAAATATTCTACCTCTACTATGTTCAAAGTAGAAGCCACTAGCATTTGAAATGTAGCTAAAGTGACTAAAAAATTAACTTTTCAATTGTTTTATCTTTAACCAACTTAATTTAAATAGTGACATATAGCTAGCTGGTGGCTACCATATTGGGTAGAATAGACTTATACAATGTTGACTATGTGTTATGCACTGTTTTAAGAACTTTATAAACATTAAGATACCCAATCCTCTAAACTTCTGTAAGTTGGGTAATATTTTTAGTCCTTTCATTTCACAGATTAAAAAATTGAGACATAAAAATTAAGTAACTGGCATGAGATCTCATGGTTAATAATAAGTATCAGAGCCAAGATTTGGACCTCGGCACCCTGCTTCCAGAGTTCACATGTGTAACCACTGTGCCACTACCTCTCAGAGGGAAAAAAAAAATCCCAGAAATTATGCCATTTTCTTTTTTTTCTGTCAAGGCAACCTTCCATCAAAATGAGGCTGAGTGTGGTGGCCCATGCCTGTAATGCCAGCACTTTGGGAGGCTGAGGCGGGTGGATCACGAGGTCAGGAGTTCGAGACCAGCCTGACCAACATGGTGAAACCCTGTCTCTACTAAAAATATAAAAATTAGCCAGGCATGGCGGCGGATGCCTCTAATCCCAGCTACTCAGAAAGCTGAGCAGGAGAATCACTTGAACCTGGGAGGTGAAAGTTGCAGTGAGCCGAGATCACATCACTGCACTCCACCCTAGGGGACAGAGTAACACTCCCTCTCAAAAATAAAAATAAAAGAGTCATGATTACTCTAATGTTTTTTTCTTCCATTGCCCAATTAATACTTGGTAATTATAAAGTCTTTTTCTTTTTGTTTTTTTTTTTTTAACTTGGAAAACAGAGCCATTACCATACCCTATGACGGGCTAAATTGTTTTCTGTGAATAAAACACTCAGGTTAGTATAGCTGCCCTGTAATAAGCTCCTTTACCAGTTTTGAAGAATCCAATATCTAGAGGCTTTCTTAGGCAAGATTGTGTACCCTTTAAATTGCTCCAGAATGGAAGTAAAATTTGCTTACTGATTCTTGACAAAGGCAGTTGATACTCATTTGTCATGTTCACCGACTTGGAAGCAATCAGTAGGAAGGAGGCAAAATCCTTCATCACTGCCAGGTTATACTCATGTAAAGCAGCTTTAAAATCCTCCGGGAGGTCAGCAAGGATCACCTACAGGTGAAATACATTTCGGAAAGATCTCTTTACTTTTATTTAAAAAATTAAACTGCTTGGTGAAAAGATTGCAGCATAGTTCTGTAGACTGATGTTCATTCATCAAAATCCGTGATTACTTTATTCACTTGTGAGATTAAGGTAAAATTTCCTTTTGATTTCAACCAACATTTATAAGTGCAAATACTTTCCTTAAAAAAAGTTGTTTCCACTCCACTTAACCAAAACCACCAATTTAATAGAAACGTGACCTACACTGATATTAAACTTAGGTATATTTCAGAGACTTGAAGGATATATTTAGAGAGCAAGTGACAAGTTAGTGTAGCAATAGTAGCATAAATTCTTTATTAAGTTCAGATTGTGTGCCAACACTATGCTGTGATGACCCAAGAACTTGTATATGTTAGCTAAATTAATCCTAAGAACAACCCTATGAAGTAAACATTTTCATTTACATTTTGTACATGAGGTAGCTAACCCTCACGGAGGTAAACATGTTCCAAATCTGACAGGCAGTAGATAGAGAAGTAGCTGGTATTGCAAGCTAACTCAGCTTCCAAATTTCATGTTTTAAAACAAATTCTTTCAGAATTAGGACTAGAAATTTCTCTAGTATGGGTTGGAAATAGCTATGATATTAGAAATATTCTTGGTTTTCTTCTATTACAATTATGTTTTTTATTATTTATTTGATATTTTACTTAATTTATTCATACCCTATACTTTTCCAAGAATTTGAGGCATTTTATAAGGGTGAAGATAATATAATATGATCATATAAATCCAAATTTGGTAAAAAGGAAAGAAAAATAAGAGAGACTAAAATGGGGCATAAATTACATTCTAAGATTTCTAGGAGCAAGTGTGAATGACACATTTCAGAATGTCTATGAGATAAACACTATTTATTCACAGCACTAATATCACATGAGAATTTTCCAGGGGGATTCTTACAAAAAGCATGCCATGTGGACGTAATAAAGAATGCCCCACCAACTCCTTAAGTAGATAGTATGACAATTTCCAGAAGGCTACTTCCGACTCAGCTCTACCTGTGGATGGACCAAGACAAAAGAACAAATGGACAAATGCAGTTCCACAGTCTGGTGAAAGTGATATGGTTCCTCCATTTGGTATTCTCCAAAGATTCACTGCTATGCCTTCCATATCCTGCCATTGTGCCACTGCTGGACACCGTTCTAGGGGAACATGAGCTGCTTATCACCTACACCTTGTGTTGACTGCCACCTTCTCGAACATGTGTGCTATATAGCCCCATCAGGAGAGCAAGCTCTTGGAAGGTAGCAACTATGTTTCCCAACCATGATTTTTGTTACAGTGTGCACATGTTTATTGCTCAATAAATCTTTGCTAATTGACTGATATAGAACAGTTATCCCAAATTACAGCACACAATATTAGAGGTACATGAGATGACTTAGTGTGACACACAGAACATTAAACAATTATAAATCAGTTTTAAAAAATAAAAAGCTACCCGGGTGCGGTGGCTCACACCTGTAATCCCAGCACTTTGGGAAGCCAAGGTGGGCAGATCACTTGAGGTCAGGAGTTCAAAACCAGACTGGCCAACATGGCAAAGCCCCGGCTGTACTAAACATATTAAAAAATTAGCCGGGCGTGGTGGCAGACACCTGTAATCCCAGCTACTTGGGAAGCTGAGGCAGGAGAATTGCTCGAACCTGGGAGGTAGAAGTTGCAGTGAGCTGAGATCGTGCCACTGCACTTCAGCCTAGGCAACAGAGCAAGACTCCATCTCAAAAATAAAATAAATAAAAATAAAAAGCTATCTCTAGTTCTCTTCTATTCTTTCTGATAACCCTAGAAAGGCCAGATACAATAGACCATCACTGTTTCTCTAAAACTTGATAATCTCTTTTTGTAGCAAAGAGAGAGCAGCTTCAGCTGAGAACCATGTTAACTACATCTATTCCTAGGGCTTCCTTAGTATTGAAACCAGAGATCCTGGCTTTCTATTTAAAGTAGTAGTAAATATGAAGTCTCCTTCTTAAATACTTTAAAATGTGTATGCAAGAAAAACATGAATAGTTCCAGTGATTTGCAATGTGGATATATGTCAGTAACTAAAACTGGGGGCTCAAGGCTGGAGATATCCAGAGGCACTGTGAGGTCAGAAAGCCTAGATTAACGCTAATTCCCTTTTCATTATCTTTCCTTTAGTGTTACTGGATAGAAACAAGCTTCTTCTACATTCCCAGGTTCTAATGCACATTTTCTTGAGTTTTGTTTGTTTGTTCTTGTTTTGTTTTTGTTGTGTCTTTTTTTTAAAAAAAGTAAGAAATTGGAAACAAACAGTGTTACAAATAAACATAGAAAATATTTTTTCTTTCAGTCTTTCAACCCTTAAGTTAGGGGATTCTTTCTAAGTGACTACTGCAGTGTTGTCTCAAGAGGACATTAGAGCTTATGATGTAATTCCTTCCCTGGACTCCCGTCCCTAGTTGTAAATGACCCCAAGAGAACTGTTGGTTCAGCAGTAGGGCTGCCATTCTATTGAAATGACTATTTGTGTATATCATGTCTGTTGCTGCTGAATTACACAATTTGCTCCGATAAAATGAAAAACTTTTAGGGGTAAGAATTGTTTGTTAGATTAGCAGGGGAAGATGTTTGAACTAAATATTAAATGAAAACAAAGACCACACTATTAAAACAAATGGAGTAGCTTATATTAATTTAACCCTATAGGTACTGAAAGCATTCCAGTAGCATACATTTAATAACTATCATTATTACAACATTGTAAGTATAACAGACTTTACCTCTGACTGGGAAAAACTTAGATGAGCATTTTGGAATTTTGCTGGAATATATTTTCTTTCCAAACAAGTTTGCCAGTACTAACACGAGCTTTTCCATCACATCTTGGGAAAATTGTTGCGTGCCTATTTAAATAAAGAGTAGTATCATAAATAAGAATAATGTTGATTCTATGTATTTTGTGTTTAAATTTGTTTTTGTAGTACATTTCCTTTCGTTGAAGGCAAAATTTTCTAGTAAATACAGACCTCAGTTACTGACCGTATCTGCCATGTGCACGTTTAATTTTTTGGTTAAGACAGGAACTTCCATATTCTGTGCCTTTTTTTCCCATCCTTGCTCTACCCACCCTAGTTCCCACCCCAGAATGTTTACTAATGGGTTTCCTGACTTGCACTCTCCTTCCTTCAGGCTGTCTTGAGAGTGATCAATCTTTCCAAAGCATGCATATAATCATGTCCCTCCCTTACTCAAAAATCTTTGAGAGTATCTCAACAGCTAAGTGAAACATCCAGGTTTCTTGGCCTGCCATTTAGGGTTTTCAAATCCTGTCAAAATGAAGCTTCCAGACTTACCTATCAACACTTCTAAACACTAGCTCTAGGTTCTGGTCATCTTGACCTCCACTCCATTCCACTTTCACTCCTCATAACACATGAGCACTATACCACAGGCATTAAAAGGTGGCTAGGTTGAATTACCTGGGCTCTTAAACATACCAAAGTAATATGACCATCGGAAACATATTCACTTTCTATTCCTCTCAGTTTTCTCTTCTGCAAATATTCTTTAATAGTTAAGTAATACGTAAGTAACCCTCTAAATACTCTTTATTAGTTAGAATAAATATAAGTTGACTTTCAGTGTCTAATTTTTTGGCATCTGTAAATCTGAACATATACTTAGCATTTCTTTGCTTTAAAAAAGGAGAAGGAGGAAGAAGAAGAGAAAACCATTTCTGAGGTTTTGGTTATTAAACAGATATGTAACCATTTTTGGACTACATGTATAAAACCCAAGCTTACCTTTAAAGGCTGGTTTACAGAGATTATGAAAAAGGCCTCTCTTGAGAAAATTTACAAAAACAAGATTTGAAGGTTCATGTCCATGCAAATATGATACAAGTCCTGCAAATTTCTTTGGATTACCTTTTTTATTTAAATAGTCCTAAAAATGAGAAAAAAAAGTTGATGTAACTTACCATGTACTACCATAAAATACCAGAGTGATTGACAAATATTACCTGACTTCATTTATTAATGAATGATAAGTAGCAATGCAGCTTATAGAAACTTCAGCTGGTTTAGCATAGAAATAAATCTACATAGTACTAGTTACAGAGAACAAAAGCCAAAGCATGATCATACCTCTTTGATCAGGAACTGCAAAGAAAACAAAAAGTAAAGTTTCAAAGTCTCCATGACTCTTGGTCTCTTAAAAGACAGCAATGAATGCTTTAGCACTGACAACACCTATAAAAGAAGAGTACTTCAATTTATCTTGTTTTAAACAGTATTTGTAAATACTGATATGTAATAAACAGTACACAGACAAACTACATAGACAATGTTACCAGATCTTATGTGAAAGTAAATTTCATTTGATTTCATATTATCTCTTTGACTGTGTCTTCACATGGTACATGCTTCTTTGAATAAAATACGTCACATAAAGCAGAACTGTTATACATAACACAGATTGGCAAATAATCTTCTAAATCTCTGAAACAGTGGTGACTAATAGTGGCCTGAAAATGTAAAATGAAAGCCAATCTGGCTTATAAGATTAGCTCTCCTAGACCATTCTAAAGGCAAATCAAGTAATTATATTGTTCTGAGTCTTGAATTAGCCCATCAAAAACTAATGGAACTAGGTAGATTGCAGTCAACAGATTAGAAAAATTTGGATCTGTGTTATCACCCAAACTTCATGTCAAATTCTAATTTGCAGTGTTGGAGGTGGGGCCTGATGGGAGGTGATTGGATCATGGAGGTGAATTTCTCCTTTGGTGTTGTTCTCATGATGGTGAGTGAGTTACCGTGCGATCTGGTTGTTTAAAAGTGTGTAGCACATTCCCTCTAACTCTTCCTTTCTCCTGCTCCAGCCATGTTAGACATGCCTCCTTCCCCTTCACCTTCCACCATGATTGAAAGTTTCCTGAGGCCTACCCAGAAGCAGAAGCTGCTATGCTTCCTATACAGCCTGCAGAACCGTGGGCCAGCGAAATGTCTTTTCTTTATAAATTACCCAGTCTCAAGTATTTCTGTACAGCAATGTGAGAATGAACTAATACAGAAAATTGATACTGAGGAGTAGGGCACTACTATACAGGTATCTGAAAATGTGGAAACAATTTTGCAACTGGGTAGCGAAGACAGGCTGGAATTTTGTGGAGGGCTCAGAAGAAGACAGGAAGATGAGGGAAAGTTTGGAACATGCTAGAGACTTGTTAAACTATTGTGAGCAAAATGCCTGTAGTAACGTAGACAATGAAGCCCACGCTGATGAGGTCTAGATGAAGATGAAGAACTTACTGGAACTGGAACAAAGATCATTTTGTTCAGTATTAGCAAAGAGGTTCACTGCATTGTGCCCCTGCTCTAAGTATCTGGAGAACTTTGAACGTGAAAGAGATGACTTAGGGTATGTGGCAGAAATAAATTTCTAAGCAGTAAAGTGTTCAAGATATAGCCTGGCTGCTTTGACCAACCTATGTGCATATGTGTTAGCAAAGAAGTGACCTGAAACTGGAACTTGACCTAAAAAATGTGACCTAAACTGAACATTTTCAGCTTAGCCATGTGACAGAAAAGCCTATTTTCTGGGGAATGAATTCAAGCAGCCTGCATATATTTGTATAACCAAAAGGAAGGCAAATGCTGATAGCCAAGACAACTGGAAAAGGCCTCAAAGGCATTTCAGAGACCTTTGCAGCATTCCCTCCCATCACAGGCTGGAGTGTGATATAATCAGTAGGGCCACAGATTATATCTCTACAGTAGTAGAAGCCAAAGAAAATGAAGCATCAACAATTTTGAAGACTAATGCCTCAAATCCAGTAAATTTATGCCTGGTTAAATTGTCCTTACTACGAAAAAAACAAAATCTCCTAAAATATGCAGGAGCCCAGAAACTATCCCACCCTCATAAACTTTATTATATTAAAAACAACAACAAAAACGTTGAAAGTGTACAACTCTCTCTTCCTGGGAGATTAACCAAAATTAAGAGCTCAAGCATGGGGCCACTTTTACATAGAACTGGGTGTTCAGCAGGCACACACCCGATTCATTACAGGGTTCTGGGAAGATTCTTCCTCTTGGCAAGTGGAATCTGATGTAACTCGCCACCATAATGAATATATAAGAATACGGAAAACTTGGTAACCTTACAGTGACATTTAATTAAATTTAAATTTTAATGTGAATTATATATTCGTCAATATGCCTCTCAAAATTGTTCTGATTGAAAACCTCAGGCAAATTTACCAAATTCTGATATCTAATTCAATATACCTGCATCCATTTTTTAAAGAACAGTCACCCACATTTAAGTAGAAAAGACTGGAAGAAATATACCAAAATAATAAAGCAGTTTCCTTGGAGTAGTGGAACTAAGTATGGGTTATTTTTCCTCCTTTCAGCTTTTCTATGTTTCCAAATAGTCTTTTATAAACAGGTTATTTTATAATTAAAATATAATTTTTATTTTTAATACAGCAATACTGTTTCCTCATTCTTATATGGAATTAAGAATGATACATTTGAGAGCAAACTTAACCTTTCATTTCAACTACAATTCTTCTAATAATGCTTTAACGTAGAAATTTCTTATTTATCTAATTAATTAAGTAGCAAATGCTGACAACATAACAGAATTTAAGGCAGATACAAATCTGTTTTACCACAATATATATATACACAGTCACAAACTAAGTTATATTATCAGCGTTCGCTCATACTTGATCTCCTTTATAAAGGAAAAAGTAAACAACAACATATAAAAAAGAATGAAAATGTTAGCAAAGTGCTTTTCCCATTCGTTTCTTTAAGAAAACTAAAGCAAAGCAAAACAAAACAAAACAAAAACCTAAAACTAAAATCATAAGACCTGAAACTACCAATGATAATAGCTAGCATTTATGTGTTTACTACTAATCGAATATGATGCTAAGAAGTCCCTGACTTGCATTAATTAGTTCATTTAATTTAATTACAATCTATAGTGGTTGTTATTGCCATTTTATAGCTGATAGTTCGGAGGTTTAGGAAAATGTAATTGCCTTTCCTAACGTTAAATAGTCAGTAAATAATTGAACCAGGAATCTATTCCAGACCTTTATGAGTCTACAGCCAATATTCAACCACTATACCATATTGCTTTTCACACATTAAAATAGCCCTGGTAATTCTTAATGCCTTATGGTCTTTAGTGGTAAAACAAAACTATTTTTTTCTGTCCTGAATAAACACATAATAATCAAAAAAATACAAAGCATTAAAAGAGTGATGAAACTGAAGAGTTATTGCTACTGTTGACCTAAAAAATACTGTGGCAAAATTAATATAGAGTTCATTTGGGCCAAGGTTGAAGACAGCTGTCTGGGACAGACACACTTCCGAGTTGTCCCGGTGAATATTCAGTTCAGCCTTTGTTACAAGCAGATTTTTAAAGGCAAAAAGGGACAAGAAGTGGGCTGATACAAACTTTTTTTGACAGGAGTTCTCATAGTTTTACAGAAATAACATTGCTTTGTGATTGGCTATACATTGTTGAACTACAGGGAATGAGGTATGGTATCAAATGTATGGCGTTTTATGGCTACTTCCTGTCAGTTAGCCAAGAGCCCACAGAGCAAGTGGCTTCAAGAGGTAATTATTCAGCTCAACAGGGGAGTGAGATGTGACTGCTGTCACACCCAGTCACATTCCAATGCCTCTCTGGGCCTGATAATTAAAGGGCACTCACATTCCTCAGATAAAATGTTTCTTGGCCAGGCGTGGTGGCTCACACCTCTAATCCCAACATTTTGGGAGGCCAAAGTCAGAGTGATGGTTTACACTGAGTGTCAACTTGATTGGATTGAAGGATGTGAAGTATTGGTCTTGGGTGTGGCCGTGAGGGTGTGGCCAAAGGAGATTAATATTTGAGTCAGTGGGCTGGGAAAGGCAGACCCACCCTTAATGTGGGTGGGCGCCATCTAATCAGCTCCAGCAAGGCCAGAATATAAAGCAGGCAGAAAAATGTGAAAAGGCTAGACTGGCTTAGCCTCCCAGCCTACACTGGACTCCACGTTCTTTCGTTTTGGGACTCAGACTGGCTTCCTTGCTCATCACCTTGCACGTGGCCTATTGAGGGTCCTTGTGATCATGTGAATTAAAATACTTAATAAACTCCCATATATATATATATACATATATATATGTATATACACACACACACACACACACACACATATATATAATGTGTGTGTGTGTGTGTGTGTGTGTGTGTGTGTATCCTATTAGTTCTGTCCCTCTAGAGAACCCTGACTAATACAGTGGGTGGACTGCTTGAGCCCAGGAGTTTGAGACCAGCCTGGGCAACATAGTGAGACCTCACCTCTACAAAAAAATAAAATAAAAATTAGCTGGGCCCGGTGGTGTACACCTGTAGTCCCAGCTACTCGGGATGCTGAGGTGGGAGGATCACTTGAGCCCAGGTGATTAAGGCTGCAGTAAACCATGACTGCACCACTGTACTCCAGCCTAGGTAACACAGCGAGACCCTGTCTCCAAAAAAAATATCCGAAAAGAAAGTTTATTTTCTTTCTCACCGCAGACTTCTAAAAGAGCAGCAGACCTGATTATAGCCAGGCTAGTGATGAAGACTGAACCTCAGGCAGGGTCCAGCACGGTACCTTTGCCTTGGCATCCTCTGGGTCATCTTTCTTGGAAGCCAGCAGCATGAGTCGCAGGACCAGGGTTATGCTGAGAGGAAACTGCCCTCTCAGCTCAGGAACATTGGATGCAATGAGTCTTTTAATTTTGGGCAACGGGATACCAAAGAAATAGACATCTCCAAGCAGGTCTTGACCTCTTCTTCCAGCACGACTAGCCATCTGGAAGCAGCAAAGGATCACAATGTAAAACCTCCTCAAATAATGTCCTAGGAATTCAAAAGATCTATGACTTTACACTTGTTATCCTGGATTGTGTTAAACTGTGCCTTTAGTCCTGAAACTAATCCATGTTAATATGGCACTTAAAAAATACAGTGTGGCTGGGCAAAGAGATAATGAGGGAGGCATTGTGGTATATATTTGGTCTTTGACCCAGTTTGCTGGCATATAACTCCTAAAATCCTTGGACTCTCCAGTATCTTTGTATGTTAATGAATTGGCTGATGGCTGGCAGTCTCTAGGCAGCTTTGGGTTAGGGACTGGTCACCATAAAGACCAAGGCATGATTAGAGGACTGGGACTTTCAGCCCCTCCTTGCAATTTCCAGGGGAGGGAGGAGGGCTAAAGGTTAAGGTGATCACCAATGGCCAATTCATCAGGCACGCGTCATGACATTTTCATAAAAACCTAAAAGGAATGTCTCAAAGAGCTTCCAGACAGCTGAATACATGGAGGTTCCTGGAGGGTGGTGTGCCCTGAAGAGGGCATGGAAGCTCCGTGCTCCTGGCCCCATACCTTGCCCTCACAGCTCTTCTGTATCCTTTATAACATCCTTCACAATAAACTGATAAATATAAGTGTTTCCAAGTTCGATAAGCCACTCTAGCAAATTAATTGAACCCAAAGGGAGGGTCATGGGAACCCCAACTTGAAGTCAGTTGTTCATAAGTTCCAGAGGACCAGACTTGTGACTGGTATCTGAAGAGGGGGCAGTCTTGGGAACTGAGCCCTCAGTGTGTGGAATCCGACACTATCTTCAGGTAGGTAATGTGGAATTGAATTGAGCTGCAGAACTGACTGCTCACTTGGTGGTGGGCAGAAATCCCCACACGTTTGGTCATAGAAGTCTTCTGTGTTGATTGTAGTGATTATTATAGAGTGAGAGAATAGAAAAAGCAGTTTGTGTTCTTCCTCATATTCAGAGGCAGTGTCATTAACAGGTATCCCTATCATGCAGACAACTGTACTAGGCATTGCACGATGATATATAAAAGAAACTTACAAATGAAAACTGCTCTCAAGGAGCTTACAGTCCATATACCCCTACTCTTTCTCACCATACACACACACACACACATACACGAGAGAGAGAGAGAGAGAGAGAGAGAGAGGGAGGGAGAGAGAGAGAGAGGAATAGAACTAAGAGAGAGGCTTAAATAGGGAAACTTCTCAGCCCTATTTTCAATCAGATCCTTTTTTGCAAATGAAGGATTCAAACTTCTTCTGTTCTCATTGGTTGGAATAGTTGAGCCCTGACTGGGTGGTTTCAAGCTCCAAATCAGAAGAGTCTGTCAGATGTTTCTTTCAAACAGCTAGATGTGGGGAGTTCCAACCACACTTGGAACTGTTCCCTATTTAAGCCATTTTCTCTGACTCTTTAAACAAACAGAGTTAAAAGTAACGAAAGTTAAAAAGTGTGCCTACGCTCCTTGAGATACAAATCAAGTACAATTATTGAACAAGACAACATTTTGAAAGGCTTCATGGAAGAGGTATGTCAAGGACCAACTTTTTGTAGAAGAAACAGCCATTTATTCAATGCTTAGTATATGCTAGGCCCTTTATATAAATTAGTTTTAGGCAGTCTTTGTAATAATCTGGTGAGGTGGAGAGTATTGTCAGCTCCATTTAAAAATAAAGCAGGACTTCCAGTGTGATGTTGAAAAAAAAAGAACAAAGATAAGAAAACTGAGCACAGAGAACCTAAGTCATGTAGCCACAATTCAACAACTGAGAAGTGGCAGAATCAACCAATCCCTGACATTTTTTTACCAAAGTCCTAAGGAACCATGTGAGCCTGCCTCTGGAATCCTAAAAATTAGATTCCTGAAGATTACAGGGTAGACAACCCATGCAAAAAAAATGACAACAGAGAAGAAAGCAAGAAGACAGAGATCAGAAAGATGGTTGGAAACACTAAGAAGATGAGATTGATTAGGACAAATCCTCATGAGCATGAGAACATACATATTTTAGATAGAGAGCAAAGGGATCTTGTCAATACAGGGCTTGAATATTGCCAGCACTGCTACATTTCATCCTAGAGTAGAATTAGCCATCAATTTTCCCTCACCAGAGATGACATGAAGAAACTATGCTATCCATCATCTGTAGCACAGAATAGAATATAGGCAAGTGAGAACCAGGAGGACTGTTGCTAAAGAATGTCCCTGGCCAGCAGACAGAATGGACTCCTGTGGCTGAGGTGCTCAAAGTTAAAACAGAACTAGGCAGCCATGGCAGGGTGAGGGAGTGGTCGTGGATGCTGTGTTCTCAGAAAGATGCTGTAAAGGTGTCAAAGGACCTCCCTTCCTACAATCAAGCCAAACCAGCTGCTGTTGGTGATGCCAAGATCAACTGTGGTTGGAAACCCCCCACTCCTGGCTGTTTGAAAGAAACATCTGATGGAAACTTCTAGTTTCAGACCTTGGAAACCACTCAGTCAGGGTCAGCTGTTTCAAGCAATCAGAGCTGAAGAAGCTTGAATCCTTCATTTGCAAAAAAGGATCTGATTGAAAACAAGGCTGAGAACTTTCCCTAATTAAGCCAAACCCTCCCTTTGTTCTTTGGAGAGCCCACTTTCACTTGCAGTAAAGGCTGAGTTTCTCCAATCTGCAGATTGCTTTCTACAGAAAATAAAACTCTGTTTTGCCTCTGCAGATCTCATGTCCTTTTGTTAACACTCTTATAATAATCCTGGGTAAAGAATGAAAGAAGAAGGACGCTGCTACAGAAATTGTGAGACAGAAACCTGAGACACCACAGCAGGAGAGTAATCGGATGCTTTTTGTAATAGATTAAGCATCAAAAGCAAAGGAGATAAAGGCATGAAAGAACTCCAGAGTGAAAAGTGTGCATAGTAAATGAAGGAAGAAATGAGGAAATGTTTATTAAGGACCTTCAATGTGTCTCTTTCCTACTCACTTAACCCTTACCAAGGCTGTGGGGTGGTGATTATCATGGCCATTCTGGAGATAGTGAAGGAAGATCCCGCCGTGTAGATATCTCACCTGAGGTCTCACATCTGTTTGGCAATAATCACCTCATGCCCACAGATTTTCCGTTATCATGGTTTCCATTATACCACAACTGAAAATGGCAGCCGGGCATAGATGGATGCACATTGCACAGAAGAAATCATGCGTTCCGCAAACACTGAGAGCATCTCTTGTCACCCCCGTGCTAATTGCTATTAGGGATAGAAATTCCTTCATGGAATTTACAACAGTATAGCGCATGTGACTCAACAAGCGCAATCACATTTCCCCAAAGCTGGAGTAATCAAAGAAAATCAAAGAAAACTTCAAAGAAAACTTGAAAGAAAACAAATAACAACAGTTCAATCAGAACCTTATAAAAAGGACTAGGATTTCAATCAAGGGAGAGAAGGAAAAGTCTCTAAGAGGAAAAAGCAGAGCAGAGGTCCTGATGAACAAGGCATAACAGAAATGAGAGGTCAATTACTAAAACAATTTGTGCCAGAAGGTTCTCACTAGGAAAGAACAAGAAATAAATATACATATTTTTAAAAAATCACATGATTATCAGGATGCAAAGGGCCCTACTAATAACAGCTGGCATTCATTGGGCACTTACTATGTGCTGGGCACAGTTCTAGTGGTGCACACTTTTCAGTTAGTCCTCATAATCACCTTCTGAAATATAATTATTGTCACCATTGTACAGACTGAGAAACTGACACCCGAGAAATTAACTAACTTATCCGTGATTGCACAGCTAGTAAAGAGTAAAGCAAAGATTCAAGCCTAGGGAATCTAGGACCAGTTGCCCCTCTATTAATCATTACACATTTTCCTTCAGAAGCACTGTGAAGACCTAGCACATAGGTACCTGAGGCAAGACTTGAGCCAGGCCACCAGTGTCGCTGGTGAGCACTCTCAGCAAAAGAGAGGCAGGGCAACAGGCTGGGCTGAATGTAACAACACTGACATGGTGGTGAAGAGGCCCAGGAAAGGACACCAAGAGACTGTGACAGCAAAAGGGACAGTCTGATAACTAGAGCAATCCCAGGCTTATGCCAGTAGTGAGACTTCTGGAGACCCTGGGAGGCAGCGAATGTGTTTTTGCTTATGGGAGAGAAGTGACTCACTGGGACCCAGATGCAGACTGTGGTAGGCAGCTTTCTCAGTGGCTGCTCCCAATGAGTCTAATCATCTCAGCTTCCTGCTATTCACAGCCTTGTGTAATCTGCTCTCCTTGATTATTGAAGAAAGCCGGGGGAGGTGAAGCTACCAAGTATTCTCTTTATTTTACAGGCAGTACAGTCCTATGAAGATTGAGTGACACGAGGAAGACACCTAGGAGCAGGTCATGACACGCATTTGACTATAATAAATGCCATTTCAAGGAATACATAAATATTTTTAAAAGTCAGAAAATGGAAAGACCAAAATGAGAAAATGACATGTAAGCAGAAAATCCCTATCATTTTTTTCAATTAATGCAGTAAAGCATATTCTTCACTTTAAAAAGCTAATATAAAACCCATAGTTCAGGGGTCTGTAATACCTGCTGTGCTAGGAAAAATCACACTCCCATGAGACTAGATGCCTCTATAAAAGACAGCACTAAAAAAAAGGAAGATACATAGCTTCATATCATGTATTCAAATAGATCTAGAGAAAGAAAAAGATTTTGATATAACTGGACAAAAGTCACTGAAGTCAGTTCCTACATAACCAACTTCGGAGACTAAATTTTCTATTTCTAAATAATAACTTATGTTGCAAGAGAAACATAAATCTACAGGTAGATTTACTTTTTTAAAACTTTAGTATAAAACATAGTAATGCTTCCTTCTAGTTGAAGATATGTCAAAACACTGACATGAAATCGAATTAATGACAGCTAAATTAAGACTGTAGATTCAGAATCATGACGAAAGTGAACTGTATGAAATACTTTGAGTACGATTAACATTAAGTGGTCTCAAGTGCAATCAGTAGAACTAATATCTTCTGGTTCTCATTGTATGACACATCCTTATAGACACATTGTAAATAACATGGAAATGGCATGGAAATACATTTCTGATTTCAGTGCATTTCCCTAAACAGAGCCAACCAGACATTTGAGATGATGAGGCAGTTGTTTGGGGGTATAAGTCCCAGAAAGGTCTGCCACCTGACCCTCGGAGAAACAAACAAAATCCATCCAGAGACAAAATATATTTTGTTCTGTCCTAGGAGATAATGCTAAGTCCTCAGGGCAGGATAACAAAGTCGTTCCATTCTCATTATGGTCCATAGTGAGTAAATGATGTTGGATTTCTTCCAAACAAGAGAGTTTGGCAAGGAAGAGGAAAAAGGAGACTATAATTCTGAAGGAAACAAAAGTCCCTTAAGACAAACTTTGGTCACTACATAAAAAAGAGAAAGACTGAAAAATTCCAGCTCAGGGGCTTTCTGTTTTTCATAACAACACGTGCAAAAGGTGATATGGTCCATAGCTCTACTTGAGAAAAGAAAATACAGCTTTAAAGGTTGAAACAGCAACATCCTAAAAAATCATGAAATAGATATAAACTCATTTTCTCTGTAAAATCACAATCTTCACATTCCAATCTAGGAGAGATCTACATTTTAATAAGGAAAGAGGAAAATTTCAAGAATAAACACAATGAAAAAAATTTATATTTTATAATTTATCGTTTATATTTTGAGACTAGGCAAAGATCATTGTCAGTTTTTTTTTTAGCCATGTGTAGAGAGGAGGTGGTTTTTCTTCCCTTTGACTTACAATATATGTCACAGATAGGATGTCACATAAGGAAATGAGAAGGCGCTCAGGTGTGACATCTTTGTCATTGTGTCTAAATCTCTGTTATATGGCCTTTCTCTTTTATTTTTATTTTTCTCACTCTCAACCTTGTTTTTCTTTCATTTATCTCCCTTTCCTTCCTGGCCTTATAATACAGACACATTTTTATCCTCAATTTTTAACAAGCTATCTAGAGACCTCCAAGTAACACTTGTTACTCCAGAAATTCCACTAAAATGATAATGAAAAGTTTAAAAAAAAAAAAAAAAGCATAAACCCCCAAGAAGGTGAATTGTATTAAAGTTTCAGAATTTGGAAAATAGTTGGTCAATGACCCCTAAACACTCAAATTTGCAGTAAGAAAGTCAAAACCTACCTAATTTAAATGACAGGATTCCCAAAACACCCAGGAATTGATAATACCAAGTGCCACACACAGAGAAAGGCATATTAAAGGAAACAGTTAATACAAGGAATTTCAGACCATTTTACATACTCCCAGAAAAATAAAGGAGTACTATAAAGGATCCAGAATCAGCACAGCTCTATATTTCTCAAGACATATAAAAACTACACTAAAAACTGAACTACACTAAGATTATTAAGCCAATAAACTCTAACTGTGAGAAAATAGTGAAACATAAATCACACAACATGAAGCAACAACATATAAGGTCACTTGACTCAAAAGGGCTATGCCTCATAGAAAGTAAAAGGAACAACAGAAACCGTAACCTGATACCAGATGCAAATACCACATGGTTCCGTATTTCACACCTGGCCTTCAGCAGTGGGAGTAAAAGAGTCATAGAGTTACCTGTCTGTAATTTAAAGCATCCAGATAGACTGAGTCTTGAGCAAAAACAACAGATTTGCATGGCATGTGGATCCCTAAGGCAAATGTTTCAGTAGCTGTCACTACCTAGAAAAAAAAAGAGTTAATTCAAAACATAGCATATGTGTAAGGACACAAGATCTATTTTCCACTCCAGTGACTGAAGAACTCTTTGAGCTTGATAAACCACATGTCATTAAAATTAACATAATAGCCACACTGTTCTTGCAACTGCCTATTCAAAGAACACTGCTACTTCAGCATCCTAACTGTTAACATTTGCTCACCCTAAAATCATTTCACCCAAATCTCTATTTGCAGGCTCTTTCTGATCTCTATATAAATGTCCAAAAAGACTTCCTGCACCATTGTAGTTAGATGCACAATAAATATGTGTCCAATGAATGCAGGAATGAATGAAAAACCAGCATACAAATATTCCTTAAGATGGGGAAACGTTTTGCCTTACATACTCTGCACAACCACTTTCTCTTATTCTCATGTTTGTTTATGGAGGTTTTATCTAAACAGACAACTGATCTAATTAATTGAAGCATAATAAAGTTACATGTTCCTTCTTATTTACTTTCTTAATATCAGTTATGTGCCCACTCATCTATTTAATGCTAGGTGCATATAGCTGCTCTCTCTTCCTGTTAAATACATTGATATTAACCTGTGCCATAATTATTTTAATTATTTAATTATAGAGAGTAAGCGCAAAGACTTTCTAATTGATATTTATAAACCTATCCAAATTCAACCCACTATATGTTCATCTTTAAAAGCTCATCAATAAAAAGAATAGAAAGGCTCAAATCACTAAACTTTAGAATTTAGCTATAATGAGTGTGTGTCATTTTTTTTAAAAAGTGTTCTTTTTTTTAAATGCAAGCTCCCACATTTGCAGAATAATACTTTTATAGTAATCTGGCCATTTGTTCATTTATTTATTCACTGATTTACTCACTCATTACCTTTTATTGAGCCACTACTATGTGACAAGGTCTACAATACTGAGTGTGATAAACAAAATTGACGTGATCTTTGCCCGTAATTAATAATCTTTATGAAAACTATTTTTTTCTGGTTATTTGCCCATTTTAATGACAAATAAATTATACCTATATGAAAATTGAGCAGATTTTGTTTTTATAAACAGCAAGAAACAACTTTTGATATCTAATATTCCTCACTCTTAAGATTACAAAAATAAACATCCTGAATAGCATAATGACTACACTTCTACACAACTCTTCACACACAGACACACACAGGCATATGCGCAACCAAGCTATAAAGCTGGTGCTTGTTTTTCCAAATCCCCCTAAAGAAAACTGACTAGGTAATTATATGGACATTCTTGGTGAATTTATGGAGACTATCCTCACATAGAAACAGAATGTTCCAAGCTTCTGAAACATACTAACAAAAAGTTAACAAGCATTTAACTATGAGCCATCGAAGATCTCCTTACCCTCTTCCAACTTCCTGTGGAGGTGTGACATCTATCAACTCTGCCTTGAACATGTTAGTTTAGTGCAAGTTTTTCCAGTTCTTAAAACAGAAATGTCTTTCTTTTAGATGAGGTATGACATTAGAAAATAGTCTGACTAAAAGTATAGTCATTTATACTAAAAGTATAAATATCCTTAAGAAATCTCTAGGGTGAAATTTTAAGAACTATGTCCTAGATACTAACTGTCGAAGGGTAAAGGGTTATGTAATAGCTATATGACTTCATTATAAATATTATTTTTCAGTGTAGAAATAGTTTTTAAACTCTGCTAATAAATGGGAAAGATGGAGAAGCAGTTCAATGACTTGTAATAAAAAGACACTGGTTAGATGATTAAAACAACTGCTATAATTTTTTACCTTTTACTGGTATTCAGCATCATATATGCACAACATTATTTTTTAAATGCAAAGAAACGTACCTACCCTAATAAGCCCTTTTGCAAAGAGTATCTCAACTAACTCTTTTTCTTTAAAATACATGGCGCTGTGATGATATCCAATCCCCCTTTGTGCTAAAGTCGTCAGTTCTTCACCTTTTCTTGTTAATTGCACTCGTTTTAACACTGTATTCAAAGTCTAAAATAAGAAAGGAGTGTGAAACAATTGATCACGTATTTTATTTAATTTCAAGTTCAACCAGAATCAAAAGACATTTTCATGAACAAATCACTGACACCTTGCACACAGTGAAGCTGCCCTTGACCCTGAGCCTACATGTTTCACGGCTACAGAAACAATCTGCCCATTTTTGCGAACAACTCTCTCAGAGAAGAGACACGCAAAGAGAGAGAGACTTCTCCAAGAAGACAGAGCAAGTTCTCTACTCCAGATGATCCGAGAATTCTTACTTCTCACTGTGAACCACTCACAAGTCATATTCAAACCCCTTAAAATGTCCATACTCTCACAGCCTCACTTCTAAGAATTTATCCTCAGGAGGAAATCCAGCAGCTGGCAAAGACGTCAAAGGTAAAATCGTATTACAAGAACAAGAAAAAATAATAAGACAGCCTATGCAGCCTGGAGTAAGACAACTGGTTACATAAATCATAGTCACCCACAGAAATATACAGTATGCAGCTATTAATATAATAATGTAGCTCTATCATTGCTGGCAAGAAATAAATAGGTAAGAGAGGAAAGGAGATTACAGACTAATTTGTATATAATATGGCCTTATTTTATTAACAAATAAATACAAGGAATGTCCATGTGAGTGTGGACATGTTTGTGACTACAGGCCACGGGAAAAGATCTGAGAGAACAGTGAGTCTCTCTAAGCTGTGACATTATGTTTATTTTTATTTTCTATTTTCAAGGATTTCAACAATGAACATAAATTGCTTGCATAATAAATAATGTTTAAATGCCATACCATCCTTGGGTATTTCAATATCTGTTTAATGAGATGTTTTGAATGTTATATAGAAGGTCTCTGAAATTGAAACTTTCAGTTGACATTATTTAAAATATAATGTGTCACACATACTCAAATGTGACCAGCATTAAAATAGATCATATTGAATTGAGTTCTACAATCAATCTATAAACAAATGCAGGATAATAGAGTTAAATAAAATAAGAGGCTGATATTCATACTGAGCAAGGAAGAGTCACCTAGAGAACTTTAGCACATTAGATTGGGATAAGCGTTGCAAAGCTAAAAACATAGAGAGATAATCCTATTTCAAAGGTATTGCACAAGTCATTTCCATGCTCAAAGACATGAAATGATCAGTATGATAAAGCCTTACAACTGTAAAGTATTCTATTAATAATTGTCTGACGTACCAAGCCATTCTCCACAGTGATCTCACTGTGCAGGGCGCTGACATCAGCATACGTGCGGCCCTCAGAGATTTTCACAGTCTTCAGCTTCTTCAGGAAGTTCATGTATTCGGGCCTATCCATTAGCATTCCTTCCAGTTTTCCAGCCCTCTTCTGCTTTTTTTTAATGCTATTATTTTCAAAAGAAAACTATTAGGTAATGAAAACTCATATTCCGTTACCACAAGAAGCCTAAGGCCCCCAGATTTCCCTTCGTCATCCAATGTTGACAGTAGTTCCATCAATCCTGACTTGGTCTCCCCTTCCTCACAGGCACTTCCACTATTTCATCTAGAAGTCACGGTCCTTCATCAGCAAAATCCCCTGTATTTTCTTCCTTTTTCTCTGCATGATTTCTCCTCCTTCATGCTATAACAGATATCCGGTTCTTCTCAGGACAACTTCTGCTCCTGAATCTCTCTTGAGCAGTGGCCAGAGCACAGTGGAAAAGCAAAGGAGGTGGGTGTGTGGCACAGTCTAGAAGGAGCTGGCACATCCCCTGATCCCCCTAACTCTGGTCTTATAAAGAGGGTCCCAGACAGAAAAGGGTACTTTAAATATCCATGCGGAGAGCAGAGACACTTCATGACTGGGTTCAAGAGAGAAATTGATTATAGCCATCAATATTCTTTATTTTCATGGCCCATATAGTTCATTATACATTCAACTTGAAATGTACTTCCTAGTCCTGAACAAAGACTGACTAAAGAGAATCAGTTGCCAAGACAACCTGGAGCTCCAACTTCTCTCTCCCACATCCTTTTCCCTTCTCCTATGTCCAAAAAATATGCACAACAAGCAGAAAGAAGATAAAAGCAGGAGTGGAACCAACAGAGAGTTTGCCCTAGTCTTTATGAAATGTTTGAATTAGAAGGGCTATGGAAGTCATTTCAATGTTGTTACAGACTGAATGTTTGTGTCCCCCTCAAAACAAATTCATATGTTGAAAACCTAATCTCCATGTGTGATATCACAAGGTGGGGTCTTTGGGAGGTGATTAAGTCAAGAAGACAGACTTTTCATGAACGGGATTAGCGACCTCATAAAGAGGCTCCAGAGAGATCCCTCACCCTTCCACCCTATGAGGACACAGAAAGGACAGCTCTCTATGAACCAGGAAGCAGGGCCTCACCAGACAGCAGCTCCGCCGACACCTTGATCTTGGACTTATAGCCTCCAGAATTGTGAGAAATACATTTCTGTTTAGAAGCCACGTAGTCTATGGTAATTTGTTATGGACTACAACAATGTGGAGGGAGGTTTCATTATTCTCTCAAAAGTATTTATGAAGCACTATTACTATGTGCCAGGCAATATGTTAGTATGGGGGGGACTCCAAGAAGAATATTCACAACTCTCGTAAGGGAACTCCCAATCTAAAGGAAATGAAGATATGAAGACAACTGCAATGTGGTGTTATCACTGATCCAAATGCTTCAATGATTCAAAGTGGAATGAGAACAAAAGACAAAGGGTAATAAATCTATCTGAGGGAGCCATTATAAACTTCAGAGAGAAGACAGATTTAAAACAAAAGATGTGGGGGAAATGAACAGATGTATAAGCTAAGAGAAAGGAAGGCCCTCCAGGTAGATGCAGTGCCTAGTACATAGATTTGGGTGGTGGAAAGCGATTCATTCGAGGAGAACTCTGGTGAGATAGCGACTTACCAGAGAGGAGTGGCAGGAAATGATGACGACGCCACAGAGGTAGGCAGGGAACAAATCATGGTGACCCTTGAATGCCATGCTAAAGTGCCTACCTGACGTCCCACCTTCAAGCTGGGGCTTGAAATCTGGGGGCTGGGTTGCCAGTCCTGCGGACTGAAGCAGGAACTTATGGTGCTTTTTCCCGGCCTGCCCATGACCTCCCATGGACCAATCAGCACATGCTTCCTCCCCCTCTGAAGCCCATAAAAACCTCAGACTCAGCCAGACTTGACTCAACAGATGACTAGCTGCAGAGAGGAGTTACCTACTCCAGTGTCTCTTTTCTGCTGAAAGCTGAGCAGATGTCAGGATCACCAGCTGTGAAGAGGAGCTACTCACTCCAGGACCTGTTCTTAGCTGAGAACTGAGAACTCGACAGGATGACCAGCTGCAAAAAGGAGCAACCCACTCCAGGGTCTCCTCTCTGCTGAGAGCTGAGCACTTGACAGGATTACCTGCCTGCAGAGAGGAGTAACCCACTCCAGGGTCTCTTCTCTGCTAAGAGCTCAATACTCATCGGGACACCCCCACTTCCAGAGAGAAGCTATCCACTGTGGGTCTCCTCTAAGCTGTTCCATTGCTCAATAATGCTCTCCTTCACCTTGCTCACCCTCCACTTGTCTATGTACCTCATTCTTCCTGGATGCAGGACTGGAACTTGGGACCCACCAAATGGCAAGGCTAAAAGAGCTGTAACACAAACAGGGCTAAAACACTTGCCACATTGCCCTTGCTTGCCACATTATGGGTGACAAGAAGGAGAGAAGAGAGAAGGAGAGAAGAGCTGCAGCCTTTAGAGGAGCCCAGACCTAGGAGCTCCCCAAGCCAGGGCTGTGATACCCTTTTTGGGGCCCTGTAGTTCCTGGCATCTCTGGGCACCACCATGTTCCCTAGTGCCAGCCATGGAAGCTGCTTGCGGTACTCCTGGTCCAGCTGCAGCCACACAGGAAGCTGGTGCCTGTGCCAGTGCCTGGAGCTGCCAGCCTCTCTACAGCTGGCATGCCTGGCTGGGTGAGGCAAAGGTACCACTGGCCACAGAGGTTTCTAGCCAGAAAAGCAACACCCCAAGAATCCCATAACAGAACAATCAGACCAGCAACTGTATGTCAATAACATTGGAAGAGGTAAACCTGGAACAAGAAATTACACATGAGAAAGACTCTAGAGAATCCCAAATAACAAATAGCAAGGACCTGAACCAACTCAGAGCCAGTAAGTGAGGATCGAGAGGATGGCAAGGACAGAAGAAATATTTTGACCATAGAACTGTCAGAATTAATCAGACCTTTGGGAAAAAGGGAGAAAAAAATCATAGCAGTGAAGTTCTACCCCTAGAATACAATTGGTATGGCAATTCATTCTATAGTCCATTCTTTGGTTTTTAAGTTTTATTTTAAGTTCAGGGGTACATGTGCAGATTTGTTATATAGGTAAACTTGTATCATGGGAGTTTGTTGTACAGATTATTTCATAACCCGGATATTAAGCCTAGTTCTCATTCGTTATTTCTCTCGATCCTCTCTCTCCCTCTTCCTCCCACCCTCCAACCTCTCATAGGCCCCAGTGTGTGCTGTTCCCCTCTATGTGTCCATGTGTTCTCATCATTTATTTCCTACTTAAAAGTGAGAACATGTAGCATTTGGTTTTGTGTCCCTGTGTTAGTTTGCTAAGAATAATGGCCTCCAGCTTTATCAATGTCCCTGCAAAGGACATGATCTCATTCTTTTTCATGGCTGCATAGTATTTCATGGCATACATGTACCACAATTTCCTTATCCAGTCTATCATTGATGGGCATCTAGATTGATTCCATGTCTTTTCTATTGTGAAGAGTGCTACAATGAACATATGCATGCACATATCTTTATGACGGAATGATTTGTATGCCTTTGGGTATATGCCCAGCAGTGGGATGGCTGGGTTGAATGGTATTTCTGTCTTTTGGTCTTTGAGGAATCACCACGCTGTCTTCCACAACAGCTGAACTAATTTACACTCCCACCAATAGTGAATAAGTGTTCTACAGACCAGGAAACCTCCAGGTTGTGGCCTGGGCACATGAATGCAGGTTACGGCTTAGAAGGCTGAGGGCCTCCCCAGGAGGCCCAGTTGATTCTTAGGCTTACAGGTTGTGGTCTCACCTCTCCTGATTCCTAAATAAACTCTATCTACATGTATAAGAGGGATTCCCTTCCTCCTATCCTCCCACCCTCCCACCCAAATTTACTCTATTTGCAAAAACTGTGAAACAATAACAAGGACCCCTTTGTGACTCAGGTCTCTAAACATTTCTGACAGTGACTTATGAATATTTTAAGCCTTCAGGGGCCAATTTATTTAAGTAAACATTAAGACTTACATCTTTTTTTCTTCCTTCACAGTGCTTTCAACTTTTGTAAGTTCTTCATTTATATCAAGGATATAACGATGACATTCAGTGTGGGGGATGGCTTTTTGTTTCTGTCTTCTCCAGAAAAGTACACACACTTCCAGCTCTTTTTTCCACATCACCATTCTTAAACCTTATAACAAATGAAAATAGTGCTTTGAAAAGACTATGTTTCCATTCATATTGTAAACCAAAAATAAAATTATAAGGCCCCTCAATAATCTGAATAGACTTCACCCTAGCCCAGGGCACTCTAAAATGTAAACTGAAAAAGAGGTTTAAGCCACAATGGGAAGTGGGGGTCGCACATGCCCTCACTGTACCCTCCAGCATTCACACCAACACAGACCTTAGGTCTGATAAGAAACATCCACAATCTATTCTCTCCGAAGCCTGCTACCTGGAGGCTTCGTGTGCATGCTAAAACTTTGGTCTCCACAACGTTTTATTATTATTATTATTATACTTTAAGATCTTGGGTACATGTGCAGAATGTGCAGGTTTGTTACACAGGTATACACGTGCCATGGTGGTTTGCTGCATCCATCACCCCGTCATCTACATTAGATATTTCTCCTAAAGCTACCCCACCTCTCTCCCCCTCCACCCCCCTGCTATTCCTTTCCTAACCTCCCAACCCCCAACAGGCCTCGGTTCCACAACCTCTTATAACCCAGACATTCCTTTCTGTTGATAACCATTTCAACCAATTTCCAATAAGAGAATTTTTAAATCTACCTATAACCTGGAAGCCTCCCTCCCCAACTTTGAGTTGTCCCACCTTTCTGGATCAAACCAATGTGTACGTTGAATGTATTTGATTGATGTCTCATATCTCCCTAAAATTATGAAACCAAGCTGTACCCCAGCCACCTTGGGCACATGTTCTCAGGACCTCCTGAAGGCTGTGTCACAGGCCATGGTCACTCATATTTGGCTCAGAATAAATCTCTTCAAATATTTTGGGGAGTTTGACAATATCATATGTCCATCTACTGCTATCATCTTGACATATAATTTGCTAGAAAAAATGTCTTGGCTCAATGTATGGAACATCCAGTAATATTACACTCATTATAGACTGAGATCTCCATAGAGTTTTTCGAATATTACTTGTGAGGCCACGGATTTACCAGCATGTTTAGAAAATAGACTTCGAAAAGAATCTTATTTAGCTGATGAGCATTAAATTATTACACTGAAGAAACAAAGACTAGGAAAGTCACAGTCTACTATACATGGTAAGAAAAAAAAACAAAAATAATAATAGGAAACAATTACCAAGTTCCAGGCACTGTTCTATATGGTTTAGATATATTAACTAATTTAATCTCTACCATGACGTTATGAGGAAGGTAATATTATCTCTGTTTTGCAGATGAGGAAGTAAATTCCAAAGGAAATTTTGAAATGTCTTCAAGGTCACATAGCCTACTGGTCAGGTTGCAGTTAGAACCCAGGCAACTCAGCTTCAACTTCAGAGGCTGGTTTTTTTGTTTTGTTTTGTTTGTTTTTTTGAGACAGGCTGACAGGCTCTTGCTCTGCCACCCAGACTGGAGTGCAGTGGTGCAATCACGGCTTACTGCGGCAGAGGCTATATTTTTTACTACACTTTTAATTTTGCCTCCCTGTTCATAGTAACACAAGTTAATATGCAATAACCATATATTACTGGTTGCAAACAATGTCTTAAATCATAGCATTAAATGATTCTTCTTACTGCTTTAAAGTAAACAAACTAGGTCACCTAGAATTAATTTTCCTTTTTCAATCCCTCTGATCACCTATGACAAGAGTCCAGCGTAAAAAAAAAAAAAAAAAGGTCTAGTGATTGGGCCTCAATCAGTCATGTTTTCTACTGATGAGTTAAGTGTTTTATATAAATTACTTTGTTTAATCCACAACACAACCCAATGAATTAGTTATTATCTCCATTTTTCAAATGAGGCTACGAGAAGTTAAATAGATTTTCAGAAGTCACATAGCCAAAGGAGGGCAGAGCTTGGAATTTAAGCTAAGATCTGACCCAAAGTTTGTGCTCCTGACTCCGCCTCTACATGGGCACCAGACACAAAACATGCGCCTTGTCAGCACCGTGCACGTTTTCTGGCGTCCAGATTCAGGAAGGGAAGTTGATCAGCTTGAGCCTAAACCAACTGTCATAGAGTTCTCAATGTTCCGCTGGTACAAAGCAGCAGACTCAGCCTAGGATTTCTGGAGCATATGTTAAAGACAACTGGAAACTCCATTCAAGCAGCAAAGATCTCAATCCGAAACATTTAAAATATCTATTCACGAACCTGCACGTTCTGCACAGGTACCCCAGAACTTAAAGTATAATAAAAATGATTTATTTTTAAAATGTAAATGTATATAAGTGTACAAATAATGAATCCCATTTCTATTTCGATTAGTATCCCAAAGTCACTCTTTCAGCCATGCCGCAGTGCTATACAGGAGTACATTTGTTTCTAACTAAAATTCAGAGCCACACTGCAAGAGTAATCTATATAGATATCATAACATGTTGGCAGAATACTTCATTTGTTTACTTTGGTCCAAGCACAAAAGAAGAAGAAATTTTCTTGTAATTCCCCATATTTGTGACTTCTGTCATCTACTCTTTAATTTCTCTCATCATCATATTTTAGTTACTGACCACCAGCACGAACTTTGGATGCATAACAATACACATGTGGCTTAGTGCTACCATTAAACATATCCACACACCTATGTGTTTGTGTATTTGTCTTTGTAAACGATTTCACATTACCATTGGATCAAGGTGCTGGGAACTTATTTTATACAAAACTTCTGTAGTTACAATAATTTAAAATTCTCTTGGCTAAATAAGTTTTTTGGTTCTGATTATGAGAGTGGGTCCAGGGTACATAGCGTTACCCACTTAATGTGCTCCAGTTCAGTTCTCTTAATCAGAGAGAGATGCTAAATACTACTCAAGATCTTTTTTTTATGTCACACGATATCAAGGAATGCCTCTGGGCTTGGTTTTCTTAGCTATAAATTAAAACCAAACATTCAATAAATTTTGACTGCTTTATGTGTTTTACATCTGTACATGAAAAAATCAATTTAGTTCCTGAAAGAACATTTGTAAATTTAATGATAGTTACTTATAAAAAACATTTAGAAAAACCAAAAACATTTTTAAAAATTGAGAGTCATGGAATTAAGAGTGCAATAAGATGAAAAATGTTATAAGGATTGACCTAGAAGGTTGACTCTTTTCTTTGAAAATAAAATCTATATTGCTTTTTAAAAATGCAACAAACTAGTAAAAATAGGCTTACTTCTCATTTATATATACATGAGATTAATTGAAAACAAAACCAATCAAAAAAGTCTAACATATAAACAAAGATAAATTAAGTTTGAATTACTTACAAAAAAAATATTGCAGGTAACTTATCCATTTGTCTTAACTTTTCAACAAGAAGAGGAAACATGTTTACCATATCTTTTGAACTAGACGATGAATCCGGACTAAGGTTCTCCAGTACTCTTTTGACCTAGAGTAGTAAGTTAAAATTATTTTTAAAAAAAGAAGAAGATGACGAAGAATTTGCAGAAACAGGAGAGAGAAAGGAATTATTTCATTGTCTAAAATTAGAAGAATTTTTCATATATAGTTTTTTGTGGGTTTTAAAAGTAGTCCTTTTATAATATATTATCAAGTACTGGTAAAAGTCAATGGAGTCACAGACATCTCTATATTAAAGAATAGATAATAAAAGATACGAAATGTAACATGATTTTTTTGTAGGCACTACAAGTAAGTCAGTAGGATAAAGATGTTCAGAAAATGTTGCTGTTTCAACTGTTGCGGGGGAGAGTGACAAAGCGTTTCTCCAATTATTAGATGGCAAAATAGCTGCCAAAAATGTTAAGGAGTATATAAAATCAACAATGGAAAAGAACCTCTTAAAATTAAAAATATATATATTTTAACTGTATCTACCAATACTTTGAAAAGGTATAGAGGCATATTTATAAGGCTTAACTAAAAATTCAAGAAAAGAGTAAGTCACAGAGTGATCAACAGAAGTACAATAAGTTGTTCACTTCAGATATTGTTGAAATTCTGGGTGGTAATTTTTATCCTACTATTCCATATTTTATTTATTTATTTATTTGTTTATTTATTTATTTATTGAGATGGAGTCTCGATCTGTTGCCAGGCACCAGGCTGGAGTGCAGTGGGGTGATCTCGGCTCACTGCAATCTCCGCCTCGCGGGTTCAAGCAATTCTCCTGCCTCAGCCTTCCGAGTAGCTGGTACTACAAGCGCACGTCACCACGCCCAGCTAATGTTTGTATTTTTAGTAGAGACGGGGTTTCACCATGTTGACCAGGATGGTCTCGATCTCTTGACCTCATGATCCACCTGCCTTGGCCTCCCAAAGTGCTGGGATTACAGGCGTGAGCCACCGTGCCCAGCCTTATAATTTTTTATAAACAGCATCTACTACATTTTTAATCAGAAAAAAAAATGTTATTTTACATCAGGAAAATTAACATTAAATTCCTTTACATACTATACAATGGAAAAAATTTGATGAAATATTTATGTGCTATCATGAATACATTTTCTTGACAAAGTCATTTTCCATTTTAATTATCGTTTGAGGGGTGGAGAGTAGGGACATCCTTGGTATTCAGTTTTCCCCTGATTAACATTTAATGGAACGCAGCATTCTATGCCAAACAGGCTAAATTATTTGTAATATTTCCTTAAGTCAATACCATTTTTTTTTTTTGAGAACGAGTCTCCCTTTGTTGCCCAGAGTGGAGTAGAGTGGCACAATCTCGACTCACTGTAACCTCTGCCTTGCAGGCTCAAGTGATTCTCCCACTTCAGTCTCCAGAATAGCTGGGATTATAGGCATACACCAGCAAATCTGGCTAATTTTTGTATTTTTATAGAGAGGGGGTTTCACCATGTTGGCCAGGCTTGTCTGGAGCTCCTGGCCTCAAGTGATCCACCCGCCTCAGCCTCCCAAAGTGCTGGAATTATATGTGTGAGCCACCACACCTGGCCAATAAACACCATTTTTGTCTTTATTTCTTTTATCTCTGCAGTAAAAAAGGCAAATAAACATGATGTTCAGTCAGCAAACTAGAACCAAAGATCCATCAACCTTAATGCTCAAGGATATCTTTGCTTCTCAGCATAGCCACCTGAGTCTGTCATCTGTAAATCTGCCTAAGCCTCTTTCAAATATATTTACATTTTCTCATTTATCATCATGTACATGAGTTTCAGAAATTATTTTTACAAAATTTATTTTTATTTGCACAAAATCTTACTTAGGTTAGCCCCTGTGCTAATTTCTGATTCCCTCAGCAACACTGGTTCTCCTGTTAAAGTCAAGGGTTCTCTATTTTTAGCTGTTTGTAGCTGTTACTGAAGAAGCCAAAAGCCTACAACACATGTTTTGTTTGTTTGTTTGTTTTTGAGTCAGAGTCATGCTCTGTGGCCAGGCCAAGGGCAGTGGCACCATCTTGGCTCACTGCAAACTCTGCCTCCTGGGTTCAAGTGATTCTCATGCCTCAGCCTCCTGAGTAGCTGGGACTACAGGCACTTGCCACCACACCCAGTAATTTTTTTGTATTTTAGTAGAGATGGGATTTCACCATGTTGGCCAGGATGGCCTCAATCTCCTGACCTCGTGATCCAACTGCCTCAGCCTCCCAAAGTACTGGGATTACAGGTGTGAGTCACCACGCCCAGTCTCTATGGCACATGTTTTAAAGGGCACTGAGGTTAGGGATGAAACCAGTTCCCCTCCTCCTTTTTTCTACCTCAGACTCACTACATAACATATTTAAATGGAATTAGGAAAATAAAAACTGGAATAAAAAGATTACAGAACTGTCATTGGCTAAATTATTATGCAACTCCAAACAATTAACAATTAAGTGAAACTTTGTCCAAGAAAGTGTGAAAATTACCTGCTTCACTTTGCCATTTTGAATCCAATTTGTTAATTCTGCCTTTAAGTTTTCTTCATATTTTCTAACATCCAACTTCTTAATGACCACTTTATTCTTAAAAAGAACAAATTCCTCCGGACACAATTCCTTGGGGGGGGAAAATAATCACAAAATTAAGCTAAGCTATGCAATCTATAGTAAGAAAAGTACAATGACATATTTGAGTTTCCTTGTCTCCTTAACCAAATTGCAAACTCCCAAGGTCAGAGGCTGTTAAACATCTTTTACCTCCCCATAATTTCTAACACATAAACTTATGATGATGGGTGAACTCTTCAAACCAAAGAATATAAGGCACAGCTGATGAAAAGATGAAAATGAACAGAAAAGGGACTGGAGGAATCTAAGTCCAAAAACACAACTAAAGTAGTATGGTATCCCAAAAGCTAAAAGAAGAAATATTGTCGAGAATTATAGAATATTCCATGCTACATACGATAATAAAGTCACAAAGAATGTCTGAAAATAAGAAAAAATAACTAATTATTTTAAAATAGCAGCATCAACCAAGTAGAGAGAATAAGTGTGCTTACCCCAAGAGTAATTCTGCCATATTCTTGAATAGCATTAACTGAAGTTAGTTTCCATGAATATATATTTCTATATTTACCTGAGCCCTGGGCCAAGTTTTCCAGACTTGAACCATGGTATCATAAAGCTGGATGCTTTTCTTGAGGGGTGAGTGTAAGATCAGGTGGGGATCCATACTTTTCAATCTGTGAATAAATGAAATAATGGATGGTTGAACAAATAAAATTACAATGTTTGTATTCCCTTTATTTTATCTTATCTTTCATGGCTAACCCCCAGGTCTTTATCCATGAATCCAGGGACATTAAAAGGCAAAAAACTGGAATATTTCACCTCTGCAGGGATCTGTTAATAAAATCTTAACAAAGTAGCATCCCTAGTCTGCGGAAATAGAAAACTCCAGAGGCCACTAATAAGTTTCAGTATTACTTTCTGAGACTATTTGTACTAGATAATAAATGAACACGGCTCTATGAAACAGGTCCAGAATGCCAGTGAGGGTACTGGGTGGCTGCAAAATATGAACACTTACAGAATAGCCTCAATTTAGACAAAAAATATACCTTTCTTTTTGAAATATCCCTTTGAAACAGACATTAAAATGTGTTTAGTGATGAAGATGATTTTATGGATACCAAGCCATGTAAAAAGGGACAAAGCTTTGTCCCTAGAGACCCAATATAAGAACTGGGTTGGCCAGGGGCGGTGGCTCACACCTGTAATATCAGCATTTTGGGAGGCTGAGGTGGGCAATTCACGAGGTCAGGAGATCAAGACCATCCTGGATAACATGGTGAAACCCCGTTTCTACTAAAAATACAAAAAATTAGCTGGGCGTGGTGGCACATGCCTGTAGTCCCAGCTACACGGGAGGCTGAGGCAGGAGAATCCCTTGAACCCAAGAGGCAGAAGTTACAGTGAGCCAAGATCATGCCACTAGTGAGACTCTGTCTCAAAAAAATAAATAAATAAAAAATAAAATTTTTTTAAAAAAGAGCTGGGTCAACTTTATAAGGACAAAGACCCACCCTCAGACAACCTTCAGATACTCAAAGAAATTTCTACCTGATGGCTACCTTGGTTACTGATCAGCTCTGCCTTAAGCCTTGAGAACTCACACACTACTTTTCCTCTCACAAATACTGTTGATGTTAGCCATGTGCAAAGCACTGTATAGGGTATAAGAACAAATCCCATCTTATAGCCTTTGTGTTCTCTATGCCTTTGTCTTCAATCACTACTTCTTCTCATCTATTATGTACACAAGGGATAAAGTAACTAAACCATAACACCAAAAAGAAATGTTAAAGATGAGACGTCTATGGGAAAGACCCTATTAAACAAGTTAACCAAGTATCTTTATGTCAAAGTTTCTGTTATGCTCATGTGCCCTGCGAATTTCCAAGAAAGGGATAGGGCATCACACTTCTCCCAAACTTACTTGAGGAAGGAACCCTTGTTTTAAAAAATACCTATTCCTGGTTCCTAGAAAGATTGGAAATACTGGGCTAAAGGAGGCACTCCAAAGATAGAGTTCAGAAAGCAAAGAAGGCCTGTTTGGTGGACTGTGGGATTAGAACCCATGCTGCTGGGTTCTAATCACGGCTCTAATCACTACTCCCTGGGTTCTGTTTTTTGTTGTTGTTTGCTTGTTTTTGCCTATAACATGAGAATGACAATGTCTTCATTGCTTGTCTTCAAGACGGTGGTAAGATTCAAAAGAGTTAATATAAAAAGATTTTCTTTTTGTACTATGTTATGCAACAAAGAATCATCATTTAGCAATTCTCAGATTGAATTTATGAAGCTAGCTAGTTGGCAGGGACTTCATTTGAAGACAGTAGTAACTGTATTATCTCAGAAGGTGAGGATTTCAGTATCTCATAAATTGCATCTTGCAGGTAACCCTATGTTCTGTCTATAAACAAAGCCATTCCTGACTTAAGTAATTAGAATTTTCTAAGAATCATCAAGTACATACTAATGCTATGCTTCTATTTTGGCCTCTAGAATAACAGTGATTCATTTTCAAAGCATCTCCTTTCCTTTACGAATGCCTTGGTTTCCCATCTCTAAAATGGGAATAATTATCCTTATACCAGAGATTTGTTGTGAGGATTACATTATATAATGTGTATAATCTGCTGTTAAAATGCCTGGCTCTTTTTTGGTATCCCGTCCATCATAGTGACTGGTTATTAACTTTCAGGTATTCTTTTTCATCGGTTTGTCAACTGTATCACTAAAAAGACATATTAAGCTGAATTGTTCTCCTCTGCACAGCATGTAATTAGCTGGTATCTCTTAAGCTGGCCTAAATAATATATAAAATGATATAGAAAGACAGTATATAAAAGATCATTCTATGGTTATATTGGTTTGTACTTCTTCATTCATAAACAAAAGCATATAATACCACAATGCTCCTTTTGAAAAAATAAAAAGTAAGATGAATAAAAAATAAATGAAAAAGTTGTATGGTAAGCATTTATCAGAACTACATGGAAGAGACAGACAGTAGTTCTTTCAAGGACTGCCTGGTGCCGACAGCCTCTTAGGGGAGCTGAGCAGCTGTTTTTTGTTTTTTTTTTTTATGGCAGCATAATTCGTAGGTAGGCTATGCAGCTCTTCCCTTAGCCCAGGAACAAGCCATATATGGACTGTGTGATCCCTCACCACAGCTGGATTAAAGCCAGCTCACTCATCCTGTTCCCATGCCTTCCTTCCTGAAGCTATTTCTATGAGCGTTACAGATAATAAATCCAAGGTTAGAAGGTTCCTTTACATTCTTCTCTTATTGCTTCAATGTATTCTGCTTCCCCCTCATGATTGAACAATTTCAGTATAATCTCATGAATGCTATACTCATGTGGATAGATCATCTTGCTACTGTTATTGCTACCTTAGGAGCACAAAGAGAGGTCTTATATAAATGCACACCTCACAAATTTCACCAGTTGTCTAAGCATTTTTAAAAAGTATGTCTCTCTATTTATCCCCAGGCATAAAAGAGTAAAGTATCACAGAGTAAAGAGTTGAGAAGATTCACACAACAGTGCAGCTCTGCAGAAGTCACACAGGGTCAGAACACACTGTAATGGTTCTGTTGCTTTCCAGTTACTCCATTAATAGCTACTGAGAATAGAGGAAGGCACATGGCCAAAAACGATGATCCTACCAAGAACTCCAAGCCACTGTACTCACAAATGCTTAAAGGTAACTTACCTTAAATCACTCTAAGCTGAGTAAACCATTATAAAAAATTATAAAATGCTATGCAACTAAAACCTGCTGAGAATTCAATGCCGAACATGTCAAAATATAATTGGAAGGCTTAAAGAATGATTCATGCTTATCACATATCTATTCCCTGAGCACAGTCAGGGGCAGAGGGAGGGATAGGGACAGGAATGCCATTTGGAATGAGCCACTTTAAAGACAAGAAAAAGCTACATCGCAAAATTTTGTTTGAAAACTTCTGGGAGACAGAATCACTTTAAGTGAGTTTTACATGCCCTTAATCACCATAGTTCAGAGTCTATGAAGTAATTTCCATTTAATTCCTTACTCATGCAGTCAATCCACAAATTACTTAGTATAACACTATGGTTAAGAGCATTCGGCTTTGGGGTCAGGACTTGTGAGTTTGTGCCTTAGTCTGACAATTACTGACTGAATCCTTGGGCTAAACTATCTCCCTAGCCCTCTTTCCCTCACCTGTAAGTTGGGAATAATTATAGTATATTTATTATAAATCTGTTGGAGGGTTAAAGAGAAACACATATAAATACTTAACAAGTGCCTGTCACGTAAATTCTCAACACATGTTGGCAATCATCATTCCACAAATGTTTACTGAGCAACTCTTGTGTATATGGCACTATGAGCTAGCTCTAAGGTCATCCAGGGGCAAAACAGTGCAAAATTTTTCATGAACAATTTTATAATTTAATAAGAAAAAGAGGACATGGAAGCAAAAAAATTGTAACAGGAGGCTAAACATAATTGGTGTCAATTAAAAAGTACAAATAATAAGTTAGGTATTATCAGAAAGGAAGATTAATTCCATGTGGAGAGATAATAGAAAGACTTCTGGAAACAATTCCATATTAGCAAAAACATGCAAGATGAATAGAATCTGGAAACAGAATTTGGCATCTGGAATGAAGCATTCCAGGTATAGCACACAGCATGAACTCTTTTAGGTAAGCTACATCCAGGGTTCGAGTGAAAAGGTGAGGAAGTCTAAGTTACAGAAGACTTGAATGCCGAGCTACAAAGTCTGAAATTTATTTCCAATGGAGAAACATTGAAGACTTTTGAGTAGAATAAGGAGAGGATCAGAATTATATTTTAGGAAGATAAGTGGAACAGCATAATTTTGGACATAATTTCATGAAAAAAAGACCAGCCATTGGCTAATGTCATGTCTTCACAAGGTAACTTGAACGTATATAATCCAATAACAGAGATAGGATGGAAAAGACGAGAGGATAGCAAGAGAAATGGATGACTTCCCACACTCATAATCCAGTGCCTCAGCTGAGATCTCCAAAAATTTCATCTTATCAACCCACCATGAAAAAACTCATGTTCTGATTTCCATGTTAGTGGGGGAATGTCTCTTCCCTGTTCAGACCATTTGGTAATGGGGAATTCTGACATGAACAAGAAGTGCCAGTACACTTGTGGCAGCACTGTTAGTCACAGAGAAGCAGCTGGATAGGAAAAGATAATGTGTTCATTGCAGCACAGTTTACAATAGCAAAGACCCGGAACCAACCCAAATGCCCATCGATGATAGACTGGACAGGGAAAATGTGGCACATATACACCACAGAATATTATGCAGCCATCAAAAACGATGAGTTCGTGTCCTTTGTAGGGGCATGGATGAACCTGGAAACTATCATTCTCAGCAAACTAACACAAAAACAGAAAATCAAACACAGGCGGGTGTTGAACAATGAGAACACATGGACACAGGGAGGGGGAGCATCACACACTGGGGTCTGTCGGGGGGAGATAGGGGAGGGACAGCAGGGGGTGGGGAGTTGGGGAGAGATAGCATGGGGAGAAATGCCAGATATAGGTGATGGGGGAGGAAGGCAGCAAATCACACTGCCATGTGTGTACCTATGCAACAATCTTGCATGTTCTTCACATGTACCCCAAAACCTAAAATGCAATAAAAAAAAGAAAAAGGATAAACTAACCAAACAACCCAAATTAGAACTCTCCATTACTTCCTCTCCAGTTCTTAAACTTCGGGGTGTCCCAAATAATTTTGAGGATCTAATGAAAGCTAGAAGAAAGCATACACACAACATTTTTACGGGTTTTTCACTCTTCTCTGAAGTCTATCCTTGATGTCCATATACCTGAGGTTAAGATTATCTGTAAAGATGGCCTAATAGAAGCCTCCCGTGAGCATCAGCCCCTACAGGAGCTCCAAATTGAACAACGACGCACACAAAAATCACCTTCATAAGAACCAAAAATCAGGTGAGTGATCACAGTGTCTGGTTTTAACTCTGTATCACTGAAAGAGGCACTGAAGAGGGCAGGAAAGACAGCCTTGCACTGCCAAGGCCACCCATCCTGCATCCCCCAGCAGTGGCCACCTGGCATGCAGAGAGAATCTGTGCGCTTGGGAGAGGGAAAGCATGGTGACTGGGACTTTGCATTACAACTCAGTGCCATCTTGTCACAGCGGAAAGCAACACTGGCCAGACCTCAGCGGGCACTCATGGAGGGAGCATTTACACTAGCTCTAGCCAGAGGAGAATTGCCCATCCCAGCAGCCGAAAGCTGACTTCCAGGATGGGCAGCTCTGAAACCGGCAAGCCTCATCCCTGGGGGTTAAAGTACCCTAAGATCCTAAATCAACCTGAAAGGCAGCCTACAATTCCTGGGCAAGTCATGGTTCTGTGCTGGGCTCAGAGCCTGTGGACTTGGGGTACATGCAACCTAGTGAGACACCCCTGAGGAGGGAGTGCATCATCCCTCCCTCAACCCTAGGCAGTGCAGCTCGGAGCTCTGAGAAAAACTCCTCCCTTCTGCTTGCTGAGAGGAGAGGGAAGGGCAAAGACGACTTTGTCTTGAAACTTGGACACCAGCTTAGCCACAGTACGACAGGGCACTGAGCAAAGTCATGAGGCCTCCACCCAGGCCTTAGTTCCCAGACATTTCTAGACACATACTGGGCCAGAAGGGAACCTGCTGCCTTGAAGAGATGGACCCAGATGTGGCAGGAGTCATCACATGCTGAATAAACAGCCCTTGGACCCTGAATAAGCAGCAGTGGTAGCCAGGCAGTACATGCTGTGGGCATTGTGTGACACTCTGAGGCATGCTGGCTTCAGATATGACCCAGAACCTTCCTAGCTGTGGTGGCTATGGGGAGAGACTACTTCTGCTTGAAAAAAGGAGACGGAAAAGTAAATGGGACTTTGTCTTGCAACTTAGATGCCAGCTCAGCCACAGTGGAGTAGAGTATGGAGCAGGCTCTTGGGGTCCCCAAGTGCACACCCTGGCTCTTGGATGGTATCTCTGAACCTACCCCTGGGCCAGAGAACAGCCTGTCGCCCTGAAGGGAGAGACCCAGGCCTCATAGCATTCACCATAAGCTGACTGAAGAGGCCTTGAGCCTTCAATGAACATTAGCAGTAGCCAGGAAAAACTCACTATGGACCAGAGCTGCTGGTGGCCACAGAGAGAGACTCCTCTACTTGTGGAAAAAGAAGGGAAGAGTGGGTAGATCCTGACTCTAAGCCCTGGGTCCTGGACAACATCTCTGGACCCACCTGAGATCCAGGGAACCCGCCACCTTGAAGAAAAGGACACAAGCCTGGTTGGCTTCACCACCTTCTGATTGTAGAGTCCTAGGGCCTTGGATGAAAATTGGCAGTAGCCAGAAAATGATTACTGCAAGCCTAGGGCAACACCTGGTGCTGTGCTTGATTCAGGTCTAACCCAGTACAGTCTCTGCAGTAGAGACCACAGGGGGTGCTATATCACTCTCCCTTCCCAGCTCCAGGCAGCTCAACACAGAGAAAAAGATTCCATTTGTTTGGGAGAGAATAAGGGAAAAAAACAAGTCTCTGCTAATCCAGAGAATTCTTCAGGATCTTATCCAAACCACCAAAATGGTTCCTCTATGAGTCTGCAAGAGCCACAGCCTCACTGAGCTTGGGGTGCCCCCTAATGCAGATAACGGCTGCAGTGACCAAAATCTTAGATCACAACATCCAAGTCCCTCCAAATACCTGGAAAGCCTTTTCAAAAAAGACAAGTACAAATAAGCCCAGACTGTGAAGACCACAATAAATACCTAACTATTTAATGCCTAAGAATCAACGAATATCCACAAGAAGCAACACTATCCAGGAAAATATGACCTCACCAAATGAACTAAATAAGGCACCAGGAACCAATTCTTCAAGGACAAAGATATGCGACTTTTCAGCCCAATAATTCAAAATAGCTGTTTTGAGGAATCCCAAAAAGCCAGTATTACCGTGATACCAAAACCAGACAAAGATGCATTAAAAAAAGAAAAGTACAGGCCAATATCCCTGATGAATATTAATGCAAAAATCGTCAACAAAATACTAGCAAACTGAGTTCAGCATCACATTAAAAATATATTTCATTATGACCACGTGGGATTTATCACAACAATGCAAGGATGGTTCTACATACATGGATCAATCAATGTGATATATAATATCAATAGAATGATAGCAGGATCCTATTAGATAAATTTAACAAAGAGATTGAAATAATTAAAAAGAATCAAGCAAAAGCTATGGAGTTGAAAAATTCAATTGACATACTGAAGAATGCACCAGAGTCTCTTGATAGCTGAATTAATTAAGCAGAAGTGACCACTAGTGAGCCTGAAGAAAGGCTATCTGAAAATACATAGTCAGAAGATAAAAAAGAAAAGAGAATTAAACAGATATAAAAGAAAAAAACAACCCCATTCAAAAGTGGGAGAAGGATATGAACAGACACTTTTCAAAAGAGGACATACATGAGGCCAACAAACATATGAAAAAATGCTCATCATCAGTGGTCATTAGAGAAATGCAAATCAAAACCACACTGAGATATCATCTGATGCCAGTTAGAATGATGATCATTAAAAAAACTGGAGACAACAGATGCTGGAGAGGATGTGGGGAAACAGGAGACACTCTTACATAGTTGGTGGGAGTGTAAATTAGTTCAACCATTGTGGAAGACAGTGTGGCGATTTCTCAAGGACCTAGAAATAGAAATTCCATTTGACCCAGCAATCCCACTATTGGGTATATATCCAAAGAACTATAAATCGTTCTACTATAAAGACATCTGCACACGTATGTTCACTGCAGCCCTGTGTACGATAGCAAACTCTTGGAACCAAGCCAAATGGCCATCAATGATAGACTGGACAAAGAAAATGTGGTACATATACACCAAGCAATACTACACAGCCATAAAAAACGATGAGTTCGTGTCCTTTGTAGGGACTTGGATGAATCTGGAAACCATCATTCTCAGCAAACTCACCCAAGAACAGAAAGCCAAGCACCATATGTTCTTACTCATAGGTGGGTGTTGAACAATGAGAACACGTGGACTCAGGGAGAGGAGCATCTCTCACAGGGGACAGTTGGGGAGGGTAGGGGAGAGACAATGGGGGGTGGGGAGGGGGAAGGGATAACATGGGGAGAAATGCCAGATATAGTATGCACCTAAAGTAAAATAAATTAAAAAAAAAAGAAAAGAGAATTAAAAATAATAAAGCATTCCTATAAGATATAGAAAATAGCCTCAAAAGAGCAAATCTAAGATTTATTGGCCTTAAAGGGGCTTAAAATCTCTAGGATGAGGAGAAAGTTTATCCAAAGGGATAATAACATAAAGATACCAATATTCATGTACAAGAAAGACATAGAACACCAAAGAAGACTATCTCAAGACATTTAATAATCATACACCCAAAGGTCAAGAATAAAGGATCCTAAAAGAAGCAAAAGAAAGAAACAAATAACACAATGGTGCTCCTCTATGTCTGGCAGCAGACTTTTCAGCGGAAATCTCGTGGGCCAGGAGAAAGTGGCATGACATAAAGTGCTGAAGAAGAAACACTTTTATCATGGGATAGTATACCTAGTGAAAATATCCTTCAAACGTGAAGGAGAAATAAAGACTTCCTCAGATAAAAGCTAAGGGATTTCAGCAACACCTGTCCTACAAGAAGTGCTAAAGGTCTTCAATGTGAAAGAAAAGCATGTTAATGAGCAATAAGAAATCATCTGAAGGTACAAAACTCATTAGTAATAGTAAGTACACAGACAAACACAGAATATTATAACACTGTAATTGTAGTATGGAACATATGAGTATATCTTCAGTAGAAAGACTAAACAATGAACCTCTCACAAATTACAACCAGAGCAACTTTTCAAGACAGACAATAAAATTGGATATAAATAGAAACAACAAAAAGTTTAAACGCATCGGGGGTGAGGGGATAAAGTATACAGTTTTTATTAGTTTCCTTTTTGCTGTTTGTTTGTTTGTACATGTAATCAGTGTTAAATTGTCCTCAGTTGGGAATAATTAGTTATAATGTAATATTTGCAAGCTTCATGGTAAACTCACATCAAGAAACATACAACAGATACACAAAAAATAAAAAGCAAGAAATTAAAACATACCAACAGAGAAATCACTTTCACTAAAAGGAAAACAGGAAGAAAAAAGAAGAAAGAGAAGACCACAAAACAACTAAAAAATAATAATAATAACAAAATGGCAGGTAAATTCTTATTTATCAGTAATAACATTGAATGTAAATAAACTAAATTCTCCAATCAAAAGACATATAGTGGCTTAATGGATTTCTTTTAAAAGACCCAGTGATTTGTTGCCTGTAAGAAATACACTTCACGTATAAAGATACACATAGATTGAAAATAAACAGATGAAAAAAATATTCCATGCAAATGAAAACCAAAACAGAGCAGGCATAGCTATATTTAGACCAAATAGATTTCAAAACAAAAACTATGAAAAGAAACGAAGCTCATTATATAATGATAAGTGGATCAATTCAATGGCAAGATATAACAATTATAAATATATATTCATCCAACACTGGAGCATCCAGATATATAAGACAAATTTATCTTAAAAATGGATATTATTAAATAGAGCTAAAGCAAGAGATAGAGCCCAATACAACAGTAGCTGGAGACTTCAATGCCCCACTTCCAGCATTGGACAGATCATCTAGACAGAAAATCAACAAAGAAACATCAGACTTAATCTGCACTGTAGACCAAATGGACCTAATAGACATCTATAGAATATTTCATCTAATGGCTGCAGAATACACATTCTTTTCCTAAGCCATGGATCATTTTCAAGAATAGACCACATGTTAGGTCATGAAACAAGTCTTAAAACATTCAAGAAAAATGGAAATAATATCAAGCATTTCTCTGACCACAATGGAATAAAACCAGAAATCAATAACAAGAGAAATTTTGGAAACTATACAAATATGTGGAAATTAAATCATATCCTCCTGAATAACTAGGTGGTCAATGAAGAAACCGAGAAACAAATTTAAAAATTTCTTAAATGTCAATAAAAACACAACATACCAAAATCTATGGGATACAGCAAATGCAGTACTAAAAGGAAAGTTTATAGCTATAAGCAGAAAAAGTTCAATAAACAACCTAATTATGCATCTTAAAGAACAGGAAAAGCAAGAACAAACCAAATCCAAAATCAATAGAATAAATTATAAAGATCAGAGCAGAAATAAATGAAATTGAAATAGGAAACAATACACACAATAAAATGAAAAGCTGTTTTTTTTAAAGATAAATAAATAAACAAACCTTTAGCCAGACTTAGAAAAAAAAGAGAGAAGACCGAAATGAATAAACTCAGAGATGGTAAAGGAGACGTTACAACTGATACCACAGATATTCAAAGGATCATTAGAGGCTACTATAAGCAACTATATGCCAATAAATTGGAAAACCTAGAATAAATGGATAAACTCCTAGACACAACCTACCAAAATTGAACCATAAAGAAATGCAAATGCTGAACAGACCAATAACACGTAATGAGATTGAACCCATAATAAAGTCTCCCAGCAAAGAAAAGCCTAGGACACTATGACTTCACCGCTGAATTCTACCAAAATAGAGGAGTATTCCCCTCCTCCTCTATTTTTCCGAATAGTCTGAGTAGTTTTTTAAGGATAAGTAATACCAATACTACTCTGTTAGTTAGCTGGTTCATTCTCTTTAAAAAAAGAATTAATATCAATACTACTCAAACTATTCTGAAAAAAAAGAGGAGGAGGGAATACTTTCAAACTCATTATATAAAGCCAGTATTACCCTGATACCAAAACCAGGCAAAGACACATCAAAAAAAGAAAATTACAAGCCACTATCCCTGATGAATATTAATACAAAAATCCTCAACAAAATACTAGGACATTGAGTTCAACAACATATTAAAACGATATTTTATTATGACCAAGTGGGATTTATCACAGTGACGCAAGTATGGTTCAACATACCCAAATAAATCGATGTGATACATCATATTAATATAATGAAAGACAAAATATGATCATTTTAATTAATGCTGAAAAGTCATTTGATAAAATTCAACATTATGATAGAAACTCAAAAACTGGATCCACCACTAGTATCATACTGAATGGGGAAAAACTGAAAGCCTTTCTTCTAAGATCTGGAACATGACAAGGATCTCCATTTTCACCACTGTTATTCAATAAAGTACTGGAAGTCCTAGCTAAAGCAGTCACACAAGAGTAAAAATGGACATCCAAATTGGAAAGGAAGAAGTCAAACTATCCTTGTTTGGAGATGATACGATCTTATGTTTGGAATAACCTAAAGACTCCACCAAAAACGATTAGACCTGAGAAACAAATCCAGTAAAGTTTCAGGATGCAAAATCAATATACAAAATTAAGTAGCACTTCCATATGCCAACAGCCAATAATATGAAAATTAACCAAAGAAGTAAAAGATCTCTACAAAAGAAAACTATAAAACACTGATGAAAGGAATCGAAGAGGACACACACCAAAAAAGTGGAAAGACATTCCATGTTTATGGATTGGAAGAATCAATATTGTTAAAATGCCTATACTACCCAAAGCAATCTATAGATTCAATGAAATCCCTATCAAAATACCAATGACATTCTTCACAGAAATACAAAAAGCATCCTAAAATTTATATGGAACTACCAAAGACCCAGAATAGCCAAAGTTATTCTGAGCAAAAACAAAACTGGAGGAATCATATTATCTGACTTCAAATTATACTACACAGCTATAGTAACCAAAACAGCAAGTTACTGGCATTAAAACAGACATATAGATCAAGGGAACAGAATAGAGAACCCAGAAACAAATTTATACTTCTACAGTGAACTCATTTTCAACAAAGATGCCAAGAACATACAATAGGGAAAGGACAATCTCTTCAATATATTGTGCTGGGAAAACTCGATATCCACATGTGAAAGAATGAAACTAGACCCCTATCTATCACCATATACACAAATAAAATCAAAGTGGATTAAAGACTTAAACCTAAGAGCTCAAACTGTGAAACTACTACAAGAAAACATTTGAGAAGCTCTCCAGGACATTGATCTGGGCAATGATTTCTTGAGTAATATCCCACAAGCACAGGTAAACAAAGAAAAAATGAACAAATGAGATCAGAACAAGTCAAAAAGCTTCTGCACAGCAAAGGAAACAACAAAGCGAAGAGACACCTTACAGAATGTAAGAAAATATTTGCAAACTATCCATCTGACAAGGCATTAATAACCAGAATATACAAGGAGCTCAAACAACTCTATAGGAAAAAATCTAATAATCCAGTTCAAAAAATGGGTAAAGGATCTTAATAACATTTCCCAAAAGAAGATATGCAATTGCAAACAGGCATATGAAAAGGTGCTCAATGTCACTGATCATCAGAGAAATGCAAATCAAAACTACAATGAAATATATCATCTCACCTCAGTTAAAATGGCTTTCATCCAAAAGACAGGCAATAACAAATGCTGGCAAGGATGTGGCAAAAAGACAACATTTGTACACTGTTGGTGGGAATGTAAGTTAGTACAAACACTATGGACAACAGTTTAGAGATTCCTCAAGAAAACTAAAAATAGAGCTATCTTATGATCCAGCAATACACTGCTGTGTATATACCTAAAAGAAAGGAAATCGGTGTATCGAGGAGGTATCCGCACTCTCAGGTTTACTGCAGCACCATTCATAACAGCCAAGATTTGGAAGCAACCTAAGTGTACATCAACAAATGAATGAATAAAGAAAATGTGGTACTTTTACACAGTGGAATACTATTCAGCCACAAAAAATAATACGATCCCATCATTTGCAACAACATAGATGGAATTGGATGTCATTATGTTAAGTGAAATAAGCCAGGTGCAGAAAGAAAAACTTCACGTGTTCTCACTTATCTGTGGGTGCTAAACATTAAAACAATTGAATGCATGGAGACAGAGTAGAATGGTCATTACCAGAGGCTAGGAAGATGAGTTGGGTGGAAGAGGGAATGGTAAATGGGCACACAAAAAAATAGAATAAATAAGATCTAGTATGTGATAGCACAACAGAGTGACTGTAGCCAACAATGATTTATTGTACATTTAAAAATAACTGAAAGAGTAGAATTGGATTGTTTGTAATACAAGAAAGCACAAATGCTTGAGGTAATGGATACATACCTCATTTAGTCCAATCTGATTGTTATGCATTGCATGTCTGTATCAAAATATCTCATGTGCCCCGTAAGTATATGCAGCTACTTTAGATGCTCACAAAAATTAAAAATTAAAAATGTATTAAATTTTAAAAAATGAATAAAATTAAAGAATCAGTAAAAAAAGAAAATGAGTATCTATACATGCTGCAGTTCTAAGATTAATTCAGTCCCTTTCCAGTTGTGATATACACTAAAAATTCCACTAATATGCTTTTATACTTACAATATCTGTCGTTAGTGCAGCACATGGATGAAAATGATCAAAATAAACATCATCATGTTTTACTGAACATACGTTCTTCTCTAAATCACTGTATCTCTCTCCCACAGAGAACTAAATATGAAGAGCAAGAATATCCAAATTAATGGACATATAATTATTAGAATATGGATAACTTTATAGCAAAATATAAAAAATATAAGCTTACCAAGTCTAACTTCATATGATTGATTTTTATATGAATGGTCTTTGGGAAAGTTGAGACATTTGTCAGCCTGTTGTTCAGAAATATATTTCTTTTGCATAATCTTGTCTGCCCATTTCCAGTACTGTTTTACTGATTGCAGCCACCTTATAGAATAAACGTGCATATAATTTAAATAAAATATAGATGCATTTATCAAGAACTTGAATATTTTAAACAAAGAAAATTTTGCAAGTTTAAAAATTTAGGGCATGCACTCCCAATCTAAACCACCAGAGTTTGAGTTCCAACTCCATTACTTTATAGTTGTGGACTCTGGGAAAATTCCTCAGCTGCTTTATGCCTCCATTTCTTCATCATAACATGGAAGATAACAAGAGTATCTTTCTCATAAGGGTGTTGTAAGGCTTGAACGAGTTAATATACCTGCCACATCGAAAGCACTATGTGTTTGCTATCAATGTTGCTGTTACTATCATTGTTGCCATTACTAGGAAAAATCAAGTCTGGTCACAAAACGATACTTGATGTTCATATAATGCTTTGTTGTTCTTATGGTCGCCATCAGCAAGGTCAATGACTATGTATGTCCCACTTATTCTCATTTTAGCTTTAATTGCTGGATAAAAACAAAGAAAGGTGGATACAATTCTCTGTCTTACTTCAGATGACATTTATTTTAAAATTTTGGCCAGGCGCAGTGGCTCACGCCTGTAATCGCAGCACCTTGGGAGGCTGAGGTGGGCAGATCACAAGGTCAAGAGATTGAGACTATCCTGGCCAACATGGTGAGACCCCATCTCTACCAAAAATACAAAAATTAGTCTCGGCTGCTCAGGAGGCTGAGGCAGGAGAATCACTTGAACCTGGAAGGCAGAGGTTGCAGTGAGCCAAGATCGCACCACTGCACTCCAGCCTGGCAACAGAGCAAGACTTTGTCTCAAAAATAAATAAATAAATAAAATTTTATAAAGAATCATTTAAAAAATTAAATAAATAAATAAAATTAATTAATTAAAAAATAAATTTTTAGAAATTTTCCTACATGATTTCAGATCTGCCTATGGGAGACCTTGATTTTCTTTGGAGAAGACATTTTCCTTCTATAACTTCCAGGAAATGTATCTTAAAAAAATTTTAGAAAGCCAGACATGGTAATGTGCACCTGTGATCCCAGCTACTCAGGAGGCTGAGGTGGGAGGATTGCTTCAGCCCAGGAGTTTAAGGCCAGCTTAGGCAACAAAGCGAGACCCCTGACATTTCAAAGATTGGGTAATAAATTTATTTGAAAGTTATAATATTATAGAAAAAAACCTTAAAGACTTCAGACCATATAGACAGTATATAATTCAACCACTGAATATATAACCACCACTCTGTGCCTACTTAGTGAGAAGATCTGGGTTATCTATGGTAGTTGAAAGAATCAAAAAGGGACATCGAATAATGACAAGGAGGAGCTCCCAAAATTTTACTCCAACTTCTCTGCCAAGATAATGGACCTAGTAAAGAAAAAAAACATCAATTAAAAAGTTTATTTCAAAATGCTAAGTGAAAAAGATAGAAGCATAAAATCATCATGCATATTTTTCCAGTTTCCTACAAATGAACAAACCTAAATAAAGGGAATGGTGACAAATTCAGACAACAGAGATCACTGGCACTTCACTCTCTTCAATCTCTGTAACTAATCCATTATTAATTCCTACAGGTTCCAATTCCAAAAATCTATTTTGAAGCTATTTTTTTTTCTCCATTTTTTGTTGTCATTGAAGCCACCATCACCTGGCTTTCTACAATAGCCTTCTGATTTTTCTCTTAGCTTCCACTCTTTCTCTAGACTTTCTTCACACTATAACTCTAATGGTATTATTAAACAAAAATCCAATTAGGCCACATCTCTAATTAAATCCCTACAGTGTCCTCCCAATGCATTTACAGCAAACTACAAGCTACTTAACTGGAAGTATAACTTCCTGAACAATCTCGCTCCTTCCCACCTTACCAACCCCATCTCAGGCCACTTTCCCCACCATGTACACTGCTCCCAACATACTGGCCTTCTGTTCATTCCTTGAACACACGTGTCCCCACCTGAAGGCCTTCACATATACCACCCTGCTACTTAAAATCCTCATCCACCTCTTAGCTGGCCATTCCTGCTTATCCCTGCAAAGCTCAGCTGAAGATCATTGCCTCAGAAACACCTTTCCTGCGTACCCACCCCAAAGTTGTTCTTACTTCCCATTTTGCCATTATCTTGGTGAAAACAGACTGATTTTTTTTTCTTCAGCATTTGTATCACACTGTTTACTTATATTTTCATTGGTGTATTTACTTATTTAATTGCTCTCTCCTTCACTAAACCACAAGGTCAGTACTGGCATACCAGGCAGAAAGCACAGTGCCTAGCACAGAGTAGGTACTCGACATCTGTAGAATGAATAAATCAATTGTCTTTGGTTAAATAATGCAAATTAAGACTTAGAAAGGAGGCCCAACTTTTGGTCTTAATTAAACAGAAGAAATCATGACAACTGGGTCTCAGCTGGAAAGACTTACTAATCAAGCCTAGTAATAAATACATAAAGAAATATATTCTCATATCCCTTCCGACTTTGATCTGCTCATACAATCGCCCACTTTACCAAATGCTAATCTTATATTTTGTATCAGCCGGCAGTTTCTCTGAACTTTCTAGAATAAACCATTTTTAAAGACTTCTAACAAACAAGTTTTATGGAATTATAAATCAGGAAACCCAGGTTACCCACGTTTTGTTTTTGATTTTTTGTTTTGTTTTTTGTTGTTGTTGTTTGCTTGGTTGGTTGTTTTTTTGAGACAGTTTCACTATTGCTGACCAGGCTGGAGTGCAGTAGTGCAATCTTGGCTCACTGCAACCTCCGCCTCCCGGGTTCAGGTGATTCTCCTGCCTTAGCCTTCTAAGTAGCTGAGATTACAGGCATGCACCATCACACCTGGCTAATCTTTGTATTTTCAGTAGAGACGGGGTTTCATCATGTTGGCCAGGCTGGTCTTGAACTCCTGACCTCAGGTGATCCACCTGCCTCGGCCTCCCAAAGTACTGGAATTTACAGGCCTGAGCCACCACACCCGGCCTCATTACTCATATTTTAACATTACTGTGCTTATGCATTTTGAGACAAGACCATAATCCAAGATTGTGAAGATCAAGGGTTTTGTTTTGTTTTCCCTTAAAACGGAAATGTTGGAAGTAAGCAACACACAGTACAGCCTGATGCATAAAAAGAAATAGACTACTTTCAGGACAAAGAAAGCAGAATGATAGTATGTCCGCCAGCTCCAAGCTTCACACAAAAAGGAGTAGATTCAATACAGAGGTTTGTCACCTAGTTTTCCTTTAAGATGAAAATTCCTTGAAGCAACAAAATACAAAGCTTGAATTCTATTTAGTACTTTCCATTCATGTTGACAATAACTTAGCTATGTCCTCCCAGAGCTACACCATTCTCCACATTGCTCTCTGACCAATGAGTCTGACCTTGGGAACTGGATCACCAGCCTCCCTAGCTCTCTAGCTTCTATTGGGTTTGGCCAGTGGGAAGCCTAGGCAAGAGATGGGAAGGAGAGAAGACAGTGAAGTCAAGGTCTTTATTCTTTTGGCTACTTCCCTAAGAGATCTAGCTGCGTTCCTTCACCAAGGTCACTTTTCTTCCCAGAGACATATCTATAGAATTTCTCTTTTGAGGTTCATACTGCTTCCTCCTTCCATCATCCTTACAGGGTTGAAAGGCTTGTGCTATTCTGGATTACTGCACTGACCTTGTGGTTTCCCTTGTACAAACCTTTGTAAACAGCTCCTTTGTAAAAACGCTTTTTTAAAAATTATACTAATGTGAATATGCAATCCGTTTTCAGTTGGTAACCTGGCTGACACAAAACTTAGATAATTCCTATCATTGAGAAAGCCCCATATTCTTTAAATTAGAAATTATAGTGTGCATGCAGACGAGAATATCAACCCAGAGAATTAACACCAAACCTACCTCATCAAATATAACATATCTAATCCTTTTCACCCATTTTTGGCGATGAGGAGCAAGTAGCAGAATTTCAAAACATTCAGGCACTGTAATAAGTACCTTAAAAATATGAATGATTAGTGTAGCTAACTTTACTGAGCATTAATTTTATATCAGGCATAGTAATAGGAACCTAGAAAATATGCTGCAGCTGATAGAAGTTTCATTAAGATAATATCGCATCTTTGACATTTTTCATTTAAGTCTTTACATTTATGAACATTTGGATTAACGAAAATGAAAAAAAGCTACTGCTCTTTAATGATTGTTTTACATTTTGTTTAGTCTTAAATGTCTACTTTGTGAATTCAGTAAGGGAGACAATCTATCTTAATCTATGATTTACCCATCAATGGGTCCACTATTAACACGCAATCTTTTTGAGACAAGTCTTTATTATGAGGATCCATACACATCATTCACAAGAACTAGCAATTTTGAATGGTAAGAAAAGGTTGGGTAGTCATTTAGTAACGCATTGGGTTTGTCAAATCTACTTGAATCCCTTTCTAAGTTATAATAAAATATCAGAACCTTCTATCTGAAATTTCAGCTCATAATGTAAGTATCCTTAGAGATAGCCTAGCTTTTACTTTTTACAGTAGAACAACCTTAAATTTTCCTTAGAGCAATTTTATTTTTTTGTAAATTCAATGAAATTATTTCTATCAGGACTTGTGCTTTGCAGATTCCCAGAAAAAGTTACATATGTACTGCTCCATAATTTGATAATAAACTCATTAATCAGTATGTCATACCTGACAGTTTAGTGCATTGTGACGATAATCTCTTGTGAAAGCACCACATAGAGTTCTGCCAGCAGGTAACCTTTTAGTAAAACGATTCTCAACGCTTGCAGCCACCTGACCAACAACGGCCTGATTGACAAGAAAAAAAAAACGTTAGTCACTTAGAAGAGAACAGACATATAAAACCTCAGGGGACAACAGAATCCATATATATACACCACACACACACACACACACACACACACACACACACAAAATAATGAAAATGAAATAAAGAAGTAGGGAAAAATACAGATGATAGTGAAATTATTTGATTCCATTGCAGTATTCTCTTTGATCCTCCTTGATTTTACACACACACACACAATTAGATAGATAGATAGATAGATTAGATAGATAGATGGATGTTTGATAGATAATAGATAGATGATTAATAGATAGGGAATAGATGATAAATAGATGATAGATATAGATGATAGATAGGTAGATAGATAGATAGGGATAGGTAGATAGATGACAGATAGATAGATGATAGATACATACATACATATATACATATCGTGTACATGATGATGATAACAGAGGAATGGATGACTTTCTATGGAACGTCTGGCTCATGATTCCAGGTAAACCGCCATTGCTCTGCCTGCACTCCTCCTGGTGCTCCCTGTGCCTGTGTTTGTCCGGATCCTTTCTGATTTAAGCCCCTGCAACTCGCTGCCTAAAAGAGCCGGAGAGCCCATGTGGCCTTCCCTAAAGTTTTCAGCCCCCAGGATTCCCCTTCTATTGTTTTGAGCTTAGCTATAACTATATGAAAAGATGTTTGGTGTCTCTTATCCGTCATTTCAGGTGTTTTACACAAAGAAATTTTTATGTTGCCCTATACCACCATATTGCTGGAAATGGAAGTCACATACACCTGGCTGTGTTTTTTAATTGAAACAATATTAATTGAAAGCAAAACATAAATCTTCATAGCTATAATCATAGCAAACCACTCCAAGGGAGGGAGGGAGAAAAAGGAAAGGGGAAGAGAAAGAAAGTAAGGGAAATAACTTAAAATGTAAATTTTTAAAAAATTAATCCTTAAAAATACTACATAGTCATCATTTTTATATTCTTGATAGTGAAATATTTTCTAAAAATAAGTATAATTACAGTAACTATAAATGAAAACATTAATATATTAGATGAAATCAACATATCAAAAATAGTTTCTTGGCCAGGCACGGTGGCTCACACCTGTAATCCCAACATTTTGGGAGGCTGAGGTGGGTGGATCACCTGAGGTCAGGAGTTTGAGACCAGCCTGGACAACATGGTGAAACCCCATCTCTACTAAAAATACAAAAATTAGCAGGGCATGACAGCGTGCTTCTATAATCCCAGCTACTCGGGAGGCTGAGGTGAGAGAATCGCTTGAACACAGGGGGTGGAAGTTGCAGTGAGCCAAGATCATGCCACTGCACTCCAGCTTGGGCAACAGAGCAAGGCTCTATCCCAAATAAAATAAAATAAAATAAAATAAAATAAAATTGTGAATTAGATCTACCATGTAACCACGTTCACTGTTTTTAAAGGGGACATTCAGGAACAAAGAGAAAATGAAAGTCACTCAAGCGCTACCTTTGTGGGTGCAACGTACACGACCACCCCGTTATTGCTCTCCCTCAGCACTTTCTCCATGCAGTAGTAGGAAGCACAGGTTTTGCCTGTGGACGTTGGGGCCACAATCACTGCTGACTCATTCTTATCCACCACATCCAGGAGTTTCCGCTGCAGGGTACAAAGCACCATTTGTGTCAAGAAAGTGAACAGCACGTTACCAAAGCACAGACAGTATCCTTTGTACCTTCTGTCTCCTGTGCCTGTGTTGTGCTACCTTCGGGAGAACTCCCTGAACCCCTGAAGATTAGGTCTAGTGGACACTCAAGGAATTCAGGAAAATGCCTGGATTACTCATGCCGTTCCCTCAGAAAAGAAATTTGGTTTTACATTTTGGCCTAGAGAGAGGGTTTCATTTCTGCAAAATAGAAAGTGAGACTGAGTACATCTTTTTCCACTAGAAAACATTTTACCCAATTGTCATTGAGTAAGTGCAGAAACAGATTCGCCAAATTGAGTTCTAAAACTAGTAATGCCACATTAGCCTTCACATACAAATAGATATCAGCATAACTTTCACTGACGGTGAAAATTAAAAGGCCAAGAAGGGGGAAAGTGAACGATTTCTCATACTCTAGTTACATTCTCCAGGCAAGGAGAGGAATGACATTCAATAAGACTAAGAAGTTTATGCAAAATATAACATGTAGAGACACAGTAATGAGCAGCTCTGAAGGCACGCTGATTAGAAAAGTACAATGTTTGTCGTCATTACCTGCCACGTGTCAGGAATAAAATCCTGGACCCTGGGATCTGGATCCATTCTTTCATCTCGTATCAAGTAATGGCCCATGTATTGCAGTTGAAACCGAGCTGGCCCCATGCCAATTGAATATTTATTTTCTTTATTCTTCTCTTTGTCATCCCCTATCACCTGTTATTATTTTAATATATTATTTTCTTTGAAATCAACTTAAACTTTAAAACTGAATAAACATTTATTAAATATCCACTTAGCACACTCTATGCATAAGGCATTTTTATTTTTTATTTATTTATTTTGTTTTTTGAGACAGGGTCTCGCTCTATCACCCAGGCTGGAGTGCAGTGGTTCAATCATAGCTCACCGCAGCCTCAAACTCCTAGGTGCAAGTGATCCTCCTGCCTCAGCCCCACCACCCCCTACCCACTAGCTGAGTAGCTGAGACTACAGGCACATGTCATCCAATGTGGCTAATATTTTGTGTGTGTGTTTTGCACAGACAGGGTGTTGCCATGTTGCCCAGGCTGGTCTTGAACTCCTGGGGTCAAGTGATCTGCTCACCTTGGCCTTCCAAAGCACAGAGATTACAGGCATGAGCTACCATGCCTGGCCTACTATGCTTTTAAATTGTGTAACATTTAAGTGAGAAAAGTTTTACCACCTGAAATTTTATTCTTTGGAAAAGTACAATAGCAGATATTAATGTTTTAAAAAGTTCACCCTGGAATTGAAACCTGGAATCTATTAAAGATCATTCTTCAATCTCACAACATTACAGTTTTTAGATTGTGCTAGAATTAAGTATAGGATTCTTTCTTGTTACCAAAAGGATTCAAAGTGGCATCTGCATATCATCTAGTATTTAATTTCTGTTTTCAGAAAGCATCTGTACAAATTTTCTAATTTTAACTTACTTCAAAGTTCAGCAGCTAGGTTAATAATAGGTAACCTCAAATCTATTATTTTATAAACTAGAATCAGAGTAACCTTAATTGATAACTCTATATGTGAGCCACTTTATTAGGCTTATTAGTTATTCTTCTGTATTAAAATTTAGTAAAAGTTTAAAGTATAAGAAATTCTACTTCTCTTACCAAAGTTGGATCTAAAGAGTTTGCCAAATCATTAAAGCCTAAATAGTTAAGGCATTTAGCTATATATTGATGATGTTCCACTTCCAAAATTTCTGCGTATCTCTCCAGGAGTGAATGAATCCTTTTCATCATTTGAACAGCAATACTTAAATCTTTTGAAATTTTGCCTTGTTAAAAAAACAATAAAATTGTTATAAGGAGCATCAGAGGTAACTGCTTGATCACTCATGACAATCACTGAGTTAATAAATTAACCTCATTTGATTAAACTCACTATTTTACTTGACTTTAAAGGAGATTTTTAGAGCGTTAAAAACTAAAACTCATGATTAAATTAAATTAATACTCCATCTACCCACATTTCATTATTAACTTAAGTAACTTTGTCATAACTTGATAAGTATAGGCAAAAAAGAAAAGAAACAAACTTTGTGATTTACAGAAAAAATAAGAACCATTTAAACAGCTCTGAACACATTTCCAGAGAAAAATAACACAATACTGCTGTGTCTTCTACTCTTGTTCATAGGAAAAAGTTCTTTGGTTTTAGATGCCTAACCAAAACATGAACAACATTTACCAAGGCCTACTCTTGACCACATACAGTACTTGTATTTATGAAACCATCAGCAGAACCCTTCAATCATTGAGGGCTAAGATACAACCTCACTGCATCCCAATCATTCTATCCAGACTCTCCTAAGCCCTTCTATTGCCTCCTGTTCATATATAGCCTCTTTATCTCTATCCCACTACTAACCATTCCATATAAAGTCAGGGCTGCTGTAATAGCCTCTTTCTTGACAAATACCCCTAAGCTACTGCTTATGCAGACCACCAATGTATGTTTTAAGGAAGTACGAATGAAATTTAAGGCAGAGTTCTTATATGGAGGAACCTTCAGTCTAATCGGAGAACAAGGGATTAGTGCTGAAATAGATAAGTAAAATATCTAACTGATTCACAATTCAGGGTCCAAATGGAGTGATAGAGGCAGTAAGTGTTACGTGAACTGGAGAACTTGGGGGGGGACTCCACAAGAAGATGAGCATAAACTGGGCTTGAAGGACACGTAGAATTTAGGCTGATAGAGATAGGCGGGAGAACATCTGTAGCAGAAACTGATCACTACCTCTTCAATATCCCTTCTCACCCAATGCTTTCTTACAAATCCCTATGCTAATGGATACTGCAATATGTCCAATTCAAAGTTCGCATTTTCTAATCTCTCTGTGGTTAGGTGTGGTTTTGTTACTAAGTTTGGCCATTGAGAGGTAAGCAGAAATTGGTGGAATTTCTGGGACAGAAGGCTCCTTACATAGGAGAAATGCAGAATAAATGTACAAATTTGCCCTTTTTTCTTCTTCCTACTTTGTTCTGGATTACAGTCATCGTGGCTGTAGCATCAGCAGCCAACTGCATTCATGACATAACTTTAAGAATACAACTCATGCCTCTACTAAAAACTACAAAAATTAGTCAGGCGTGGTGGTGCACACCTGTAATCTAGCTACTTGGGAGCCTGAGACAAGAGAATTGCTTAAACCTGGGAGGCGGAGGTTGCAGCGAGCCGAGATAGGGCCACTGCACTGCAGCCTGGGTGACAGAGTGGGACTCAAGACTCCGTCTCAATAAAAAAAATAAAATAAAAAGAATACAACTCACGCAGTAAGAATGGTATGATAGCAGAGCCTAAGTTCCCAGTGACATTGAACTGCTTATCTCTGGATGTCTTTTTCATGAAAGAGAAATAAACTATCTTTTTAAAATCATTGTTCATTCCTATCTCTGTTAATAGCTAATGGCAATTCCTAACTGATACAGCATTGTGGATATGGATAAGTAAAAACACATATGCTAAAGCTTAGAGATGAAAATGTGCATGGTCTCTGGCAGCCCACTGAGGCACCGGCTTTGTGGGAAGTGGAATAGAGGCATGAGCATGACTACACAGTCATGTGGCCACACATGGAAAGGAGCTCAGTAGGAGATACTCAAGACAGGGTGATCAACCACAGCAACTTGAGGAGGAATCGTGAGCTTGGTCTAGCATCAAAATCACATATCTCAGGCCAGGCACAGTGGCTCATGCCTGTAATCCCAGCACTTTGGGAGGCCCTGGCTGACGGATCACCTGATGTCAGGAGTTCGAGAGCAGCCTGGCCAACATGGCAAAAACCCCATCTCTACTAAAAATGCAAAAATTAGCCAGGCTTAGTGGCTGGCACCTGTAATCCCAGCTACTCGGGAGGCTGAGACAGGAGAATCACTTGAAGCTTGAACCCACGAGGCAGAGGTTGCAGTGAGCTGAGTTCGCACCACTGTACTCCAGCCTGGTGACAGGGTGAGACTCTGTCCCAAAAAAAGAAAAAAAAAAATCATGTATCTCTACTCAGTCTTTTCTCTATTTCTTTCCCTTAGTTATCTCTGCCACAATTTAATTTTCAGAAAAATAAGTAATAAAAGCACACACTATAAGTCATATGAAGAAATAACACCTGAAAATAGTATGCAAACATCACTTCTGCTACATATTTTGCCAGAATCATTCTCTGCTGCCAGTTGAAGACATTGATACAGGAGCACAGGGAGCCAAAGAAACCTGAGGGAGCATTTAGAATGCAAGGCAGGCAGGGCCCATGCCAACCCAGTTCCCCTCCCTGCCAGCCCATAGTCTGGAAACGGTTGTGTCCCGTTACCTAGGACTGCAGGTGCTGTTGGGCATCTATTCTCCCATAGCTATGGCTCTCCAGGAATTCTGGTAACCACTCTCTTCCCCTGCTCTTGTCAAGAACTATAACAGGGCTGAGATTTTATCCTATTTACAAGCTACCAATTTAGTCTTTCATAGTTTCATGGTTGCTGGCAAAGACACGAGACTCCTGGGTCAGAGACAAAAGGCTTTATTATCATGGCCCAGTTAACAAAATAAGCATGGAGTATATGTCAGTTCCCCTTTTGCTCCATGGGGGAGATACAGAACCCAGGTAGAAACCACACACAGAGAGGGTTTATGTCACAGCTAAGGAAATCTGAGCTTAGAAAACGGAAATATTTTATAATGGGTTCAAGCAAAAACTGCTTCTTTGCTCTGGAGGGAAATGTGATCTTTATTACACTGGACAGTAAACACACTTGGTCTTTGCCCTAGAGAGAAACACAATTTCTTCCTTCCAAGCCTGTTCACTACACAAACATACTTAAGAAGACTGTCTAGAAGTGAACCTGTCAATGCTTCTTCAGGCTAGGCAGGAGAAACATGGAAAACCCATGGAGAATCCCCTGCCAACAGCAACTTCAGATCTCACTGGTGCTGACAGCTTTCCTTCTCTGATAGGAGCTGTTGCTGCTACTGAGCCTCACCCTGCTTTGCTGATCCCCTTAATTCTCCCCACACTTTTGGAAAGAATTTTTTCTTTATTCTCTCTTCATTTCTTTTTGAACGTGCCATCTTTTCCCCTTTGAGACCCTCTGTCTAACCTCTGTGCAATTCCATTTCCTTGTCTGCAAAATTTGATAATAATAACTATTTTAAAGGGTCAAGTTGAGAATAAAATTAGACAATGGATGATACGAAGTTTTAGCACAACCATGCATTCAATAAATATGTTAGCATCATTCTTGTTTTCATCACTACTCTTTACCCATAGAGTATGGAATCCCATACCTTTACCGTGGCAATGTTCTTTCCATGCTTTAAAGCAGGCAATTAATCCTAACATTTCAACTCCAAATTTCGCTGAATTACTTGCACATGATGTCAAATAATCTTCCAATTTCCTTATTCCAGAATGCAAGTTATTTTTCATCTCCTCTTCAATCGAAAACACCAGATCATCATTTTGCTGTTCTTTATTCTGATCTTCTTTGGGAATTGAATTTTTCTTTTTCTTTTTCTTTTGGTAACTTTTTGGGGTTTAATATTCTGCTCAACAATAAAAGGAGCATATAAAACAAGTGGGAAAATTACATTATGACATTTAATTAGTGAGAGTAATTTTTGTTCATTTACTGAGGACTCTGGCCATCATTCTACTCTTGCATGGGCAAGAATGATTAATGTCTTTTTTTTTTTTGATGGCTATAATCTTTTTTTCATTATACTTTAAGTTCTGGGATACATATGCAGACTGTGCAGGTTTCTTACATAGGTATACACGTGCCATGGTGATTTGCTGCATCCATCCCCCCGTCATCTACGTTAGGTATTTCTCCTAATGTTATCCCTCCCCATCATTCTCAGCAAACTGACACAAGAACAGATTAATGTCTTTTCTTAAAATTAAAGTCTGTGTGATGCAGACCTATTTCAACTTTAGTATAAATGTAAATAGCCTCTCACTGCAGAAAATTTTCTAGATTTCTAAAGGCATAGATTAGTACTAAAGGAGTAAATGGAAGAAGGCAAAGAAGCAAGAGTGGCCACTGAGCCTGATTGTAGGGGAGCTTCTTGGGGATTTGGAACTTAATTAATTTATTCATTCTTCACCCCACAAAGCATTCTGGGCCTCCCCGATCCTACTCACTCTTTGGAGATTCATGTTGAAAAACACCAACTCTAGGCAGACATTAGTCAATGAGGAAAAAGAATTTCTGAATCCTACGGGAAGATGGAGGAGTCACACACACTTAGTGAGGTGGTAACTGTTCCACCTCTCCCCCACACTAGATCATACATTTAATTTCCTTGTTGCTTCCATTTCAGTGTGGAGGCTGCTCCTAGGCCTCACGCTACCAATGTCACAGAACTGAGCAGGCTCCCATCGGTTCCTGGCCCCGCGAACAGCGCTGCCAAAGGAGCAGAGGTGCATACCCTGGGTCCCAGGGGCCAGCCTCAGGCACAGTGCTTGGCAAAGCAAAGGGCTCAGCTGGGTGAGGCCCCTGCAGAAGGTGGTTGCTGCAGGATGCTGTATTCACTTTGATCCTTATGCCTGAAGCCAAGCCTGGACCTTTGCCTGAGCCAGCCCCACCTGGCCATCCTCAGCCCAGAGAAGGTTAGGTCTGTGGGCTGAGGTGGGGCCTCTACAGTTGAAAACGTGTGTTCTGTGGCTGGATGGACCCTTAAATAGCTCTAGGAGAGAGACCTAACAGCAGGGCTAAGAAATCTACAGCGTCACTAGGGATGATGTGGGAAGTAGAAAAGTTCCTCTTCAAAGTTTCCTTTCTTGTTTAAGAAAAATTCATGAGTGTCAGAAATAATAGTTTGTTTTAAACACTTTCTTTAAAAGCCTTCTTGCCTTTTTGCTAGAAGCCCTATCCCATGTAGCTGTTAGACATGCTTACAGGCACATAGCACATTCTATGTCCTTGTACTTTAACCAAGGTATCTGTGCTGGACGTGCTCACAAGCATGTCCCAGCTCGCAGCCTATGCACCTTCCTTCTTTGGACTTCCCTATTTTGCTCTCCATTGCTTTTACCTGTTTAGAAAAGTTTCAAGTTATTAGACAATCAAGTTTTAGTTTAGATTGTGAAGTCTGGCTCCAGCCAACAGAGATCAAACACAACAGTAAGGACAACCCCAAATGTGTAAGAAACAAATTCTGCTTTCTTTGGTTCATTGTACTCTCATGGCAAGATTGCTAGTGGGAGTACCCTTTCTGCAGGAAGTAAAAAGAATTGCTTTGCTGAGAGATCCTTTGTCCCAGTACTAATTTTTCTTTGCAGCACCAAAAAGAAAAATTTTATACATAACAGATGACTATTTAGTGTTATCTAGAATGGCTTTGAGGAGATATCCTCTCACTGATATATAAGATCTCCTTGTAGCCTCTGCAACTTCAGCCTGGTTAATGAATTGGCAAGGAAAAGGAAGACTCTAGATCTCTGATCAAGAATTTTCTGAAATTAGTGGGAAAAAGAAATGTTTTCATATTTTGGATTTTTTCCTTCTGGGGCTTTTATGTTTCATTCTCCAAAAACATTCCCTATCTTGTTCCAATTGGGGTAAGGCAGCCGTGATAAACGCCTTTGGTCATCAATAGTTTGGTTTGTGCTCTTTCAAGTACTTAGCATTGCTAACCTCAGGAAGGGGATTTACCAAAACAAATAAATGTCTTTCCTTAATTCCCAACAATGAGACCAAGAGAGAAGTACCGAGGCCTAATGAAATCCCCCACTGATGAAGAAAGATCCCAAGGTAGTAGCTCCCCCAGCAGAGCCAGAAAATCTACCATTGGTTCACTTATAAATACTGTCATTTGTGTTGCCTGATATATTTTTCACATTAACTTGTTAATCTTTTTTTAATTATAGAGATTCTAAGATTGCAAACAAGTATGGTCTAGTGTAAAGGCAGGAAGAGAAAGAAAATAGTCTTAGAGGAGTTCCACCCTTTCAAGAAGACATGGTCTTACCTCTAACATCAACAGAAGTCCAGGGCAGATTAATGGCATAAATGGCTTAAAAACATATAGATGTTTTTCAAATTCAGGCAAAATAATGAAGCTGATGAAAACATTAGGCCTATTTTTACCACCTCTATGTGAAACGATTTTCATTGTAATAAACTAATACACAAAAATGTTTTTGTTTTTGTTTTTGTTTTTTTCATTTTTTTGAGACAGTCTCACTCTGTCACCTAGGCTGGAGTGCAGTGGGGCAATCTCGACTTACTACAACCTCCACCTCCTGGTTCAAGCAATTCTGCTGCCTCGGCCTCCTGGGCAGCTGGGATTACAGGTGCCCACTACCAAAAAAAATTTTTTTTGTATTTTTAGAAGAGACGGGGTTTCCCCATTTTGGCCAGGCTGGTCTTGAACACCTGACCTCAGGTGATCCGCCTGCCTCGGCTTCCCAAAGTGCTGGGATTACAGGCGTGATCCACCAAGTCCAGCCCACAAATATTTCTTTTGACTTAAATTAGATATTTCTAAATCCAAGCTTGTAATCCTTTAATGCTTTGTTATCAGATAACTCTATCTTTTCTTATCCTAAAAAGGATAGAATACTAGATTTTATGTAATCTTCTTTGAATTTCTAATGGCCAGCAAGTAAAATAATAACTCATTTGTAAGTGATATGATTTGGGTCTGTGTCCCCACCCAATCTTACGAAGCACTGTAATCCCTAGCGTTGGAAGTGGGGCTTAATGGGAGGTGCCTGCGTCATGGGGAGGGGTTTCTCATAAACCGTTTAACACCATCCCACTTCATGCTGTTCTCATGACAGTGTATGAGTGAGTTTGTGCACAATCTGGTTGTTTAAAAGTATGACAACAGATACTGGAGAGAATGTAGAGAAATAGGAACGTTTTTACCGGTGGGAGTGTAAATTAGTTCAACCATTGTGAAAGACAGTGTGGCGATTCCTCAAGGATCTAGAAATAGAAATTCCATTTGACCCAGCAATCCCATTACTAGGTATATACCCAAAGGATTATAAATTGTTCTAATGTAAAGACACATGCACATGTACGTTCATTGCGGCACCGTTCACAATAGCAAAGACCTGGAACCAACCCATATGCTCGTCCATGATAGACTGGACAAAGAAAATATGGCACATATACACCATGGAATACTATGCAGCCATAAAAAACGATGAGTTCATGTCCTTTGTAAGGACATGGACGAATCTGGAAACTCATCATTCTCAACAAACTGACACAAGAACAGAAAACCAAACACTGCATGTTCTTACTCATGGGCGGGTGTTGAACAATGAGAACACATGGGCACAGGGAGGGGAACTTCACAAACTGGTGTCTGTTGGGGGTTAGGGAGCTAGGGGGAGAGACAGCAGAGGGTGGGGAAGTTGGGAGGGATAACACGGAGAGAAATGCCTATTGTAGGTGACAGGGGTATGAAGACAGCAAACCACCAAGACATGTGTGTACCTATGCAGCAATCTTACGAGATCTGCACATGTACCCCAGAACTTAAAATACAATTTAAAAAAAAGTATGTGGCACCTCCCAACACTTCCTTCTACTCCTGTCATGTGAGGTTCTGGCCCCTGCTTTGTCTTCTGTCATGATTATACGTTCCCTGAAGGCCAGACATGGTGGTTCACACCTGTCATCCCAGCACTTTGGAAGGCCGAGGCAGGTGGATCACCTAAGGTCAGGAGTTTGAAACCAGCCTGGCCAACAGGATGAAACCCTGTCTCTTCTAAAAATACCAAAAATTAGCTGGGTATGGTGGCGTGTGCCTATAATCCCAGCTACTTTGGGGCTGAGGCAGGAGAAATCCCTTGAACCTGGGAGGCGGAGGTTGCAGTGAGCCAAGATCGCGCCACTGCACTCCAGCCTGAGCGACAGGAAGACACTCCATCTCAAAAAAAAAGAAAAGAAAAGAAAAGGGAAATGAAGTTCTCTGAGGCCCAGAAGCTGATGTCACCACGCTTCCTGTACAGCCTGTAGAACTGTGAGCCAACTAAACGTTTTTTCTTTATAAATTATCCAGTCTCAGGTATATCTTTTTAGCAATGTGAGAACGGACTAATACAGTTAGCAAACATGAGAAAGAGGAGCATGAAAGACACTTCCAGAGGTGAATAGCCTAAAGAAAGCAAAACAACATCAATGAAAAAAATGAGGTAAAATCTATAAGATCTACCTGTAATATTTCACCACTTGCACCACTGGAGTCCTCCTTTTGCTGAGCAGTCTGAGTCGAAATGACTTTTGTAGAGACTGATTCTAGTGATTTCCCATAAAACTGCTGATAAGCCTGTCTCTTTTTCAGGAAATCAAGAACATGAGGATCTCTAGATCGCTCTGAAATAGAAAGACTTAAAAATGTAAACATGTATTTTAAAATATTGCTATATATGTGTGCTACTCATGCATGATTTTTTTAACTCCAGAATAATAATTCAGTCTTTGCCAATGAGGTCAGACTATCATATGCTGACAAAATAATTCCCTGTATTATTTGAAGAAGAGAGAAGACAAATAGCTCTGCTAATGTCCCTCTCCAAGTACCTGGACATTGTCTCTGTCGTTTGGCAGAAGAGGAGAAGAGGCAGGTTGGAGGCAATCTAATAGCACATTCACCTAGAACAGGGGTCTACAAACTAGATCCACGTGGTCCAATCTGATCAGTAAATTTTTTTAAATTAGTTACACTCTAAATCATTGTATTAGTACCTATATCATGCTCTCAATTTTTGTCTCTTGGTTTGCAAAGTCTAAGTTTATTGACCCCAAACCTAAAATATTGTTTGTGTTCCTAAAAAGGAAAACCTCTACTTCTGGTAGAGGTTTCAAATATTTAGGAGCTTACAGCTGACAGATGCTGATACCAATTATCTCACGCCATGCAAAAATTCCAATGACGCAGAAAATTCCAGGAAGCAAAGTTAGACTCACTTGAAACCTATGGAACACTCTTTACAAACATAAAAGATATTAATAAGCTGGTGTTTCATTGGTTTGGATGTTACTGTTGTTCTCCGTGTCTATGTATGTGATCACAAACCAAACCACTCTGGAAGCACACCATGCAGAATCCTGGTAGACACTTACATAACCAGGCTCCTTCCTATATGCAGTTGGCATGCTTTTGACTTATTTCTAGATCCTTCTGAAAAGTTTTACTACTTCTGAAAAGGGTAGAAATGAACATGGGATTGGAGAAAGATACTAAAAGAATGAACCAGGAAGAAAATATCCATGAATTTCTTTCCTTAGGACCCATTTTTAATTGTTTCATGGGCTTTACTTTTTGCAGATTCAAGCCCTCCTCATTACTGAATTTTCATAGGCACAATTATGCTGGTACCTAGCACCATGCTATCAACTAGACAACAGTTTAGCAGGAAAAGAGCTAAAATTTTAGGAAGACTATGGTTGTATCAGCATATTTACTTCAAGGTATAGACAGATTCCTAAAACCATCAACTATCTTTCCCACTTAAACAGCATCTGCTATTTTCATGACAATACCATGCATGTGTATGTCCTTAAAAGATTAATATATCTCTATTTGAATTAACAGATACATCTGTGTGCATACATACATGTGCACACCAGACAATGTAATGGGATTTTTTTCAGACAGCATGTTTCCTACAGTGCCTCTTCAATTTTATTATATATATATACTGATCTCATTATATATATACTGATCTCAGTGTGTGTGTGTGTGTGTGTGTGTGTGTATATATATATATATACACACATATATATATATATATGGATCTCATTCAAAATATAATGTGTTTATAATGTAATGCCTTTTCACTGTTCACAAAAAAGAGCAGCAAAGGCAATGCGTATAAGCTCTATTTGATCATGGTTACAGAGCTCACCATCAGTGTGACATTTGATCCTGTCATAGTCGTCACTAAGGAGTCTTTGGGCATGCCAGTGCAAAAGCTCATTAGATGTCATTTGTGGAAAAAGTGAAGGAACAACTCGGTCATCACTGTAAAAATAATAAATAATTTTTTTAAATGTCAGGCTTTTTGAATTTCAGCACAAACTTCAGGCTATGATAACATAGAAACTGTAAAACCTCTTTATCTATTTTTGTGATATAAGATGGGTCATAAAACTTCAGAGACATAAAAACCCCGAATTTCTGCCATTCCTGTAACAGTCACATCCTCATCAACAACTATTTAGTAAACTTTATAGCTAGAGTAATTTTATTTTAAGTTCAAATAATAAAGATTTTTATATAGTAATGTTCAAATCATATTGACATATTAGATGTTATAATTACTTAAATGTATTACAGTAACATTATTATATAGAATTTACCATATCCCAATATGATATGTTACATAGACATTTTGATGAGTCATTCATTACACAAGTATTTTAGAGTTAATAGCACTAAATTAGGTACTTTGTTAACTCTATACCTCTTTAGAATAGGCAAATCCTTCACCATGTCTCCAACAAACTCATGAATTACAGCAGATCTCATCGGAATAAAACCCACACTAGGCAACTTTTCCAAGGAGATTTCTGAAAACAAATATAAAATTCAGATGAGGGGGAAAGGTGTAACTATACTATATGAGTTTTGAACATTATTTTTAAATTTTCAAATACATAACATTTTACCTAAATTTTATGTTTACCAAGTTAGAGCTTCCAAATGAGATATTCCTCAAACCAAACATGTTGTAGCAAGCCTGTATATTGAAAATTAGTATACAGCCATTTACGTATGTATGTAGATGGCTGCAGATCACTAGATAGACAAACATGTAGGTTTCCATTTCCAAATACATATTTTTTTATTTCACAATATGAAGAATGTGTCACAGTATAGTAATAACAGCACTTGGAAAAGAAGCACCACTCAGAGTTCACCTACATAAAAGCCTCCATAAAAATTAAATGACAAAAAAATAGGAAAAAGTTAATAATAAAAGTATTTTATTTATCACCAAATACTCTTTGGAGCGCTGTTGAATTTTTATTTTCATAGTTCCTATATATGGCTTACATGCTGAATATAATAGATGAGAGGATTTTTAAATTTAGCTTTGTTCATAACTGTAGGGGAAAAAATACAATCTTTCTCCTCCCTCACTCCTAAATTCTAGGCAGTAACCTTCTGCCAGTGTATCCAACAATTCCCATTTGCATTCCTCTTTCATCTCTCACTCTCCTTTGGGACCATTTTCTTCTCCCTGAATTGTATCATATACAAATATTTTTAATGCAGATATGATGCTAGCTAACTCAGTTCTTGTGTATCTGAAAATATCTATATTATTTCCTCATTCATAAGTCGTACTTATGCTGCTTACACTACCCACCAACAACCATTATTTTGTCTCATTACTTAAAAGATAGTATTCCATTACCATCATGCTTTTGTTGTTATTGTTGAGAAGTCTGCTAGCAATTTAACTTTTATTTCTTTGTAGGTAACTGCTTTCTCTCTAATTCTTAGGAAAACATTGTTTGTGGTATGCTGCAGTTGCACTATAATGTGTCTAGTGGTGTGTGTGTGTGTGTGTGTTGTGTGTGTATAAATGCATGAGTGTGTATATGTGTATGTCCTATGTGGAACTCATTTCTGCATCCTGACTCCAGGTATTTGTATCTTTCATTAAATCAGAACAATTTATTTTCAGTCATTATCTATGTATATTTCTTCCTCTGAGGACTCTGTCCTCTGCTTCTGAAACTCCAGTTGGACATGTGATTGACCTAATGTATCCAAAGGCTTAGAGAAACTGGAAGGTTAAGAGTGTATTCATCATGTAAGATCTGCTCACTCAACCCATGAGGGTGCAGAGACACACCTTCCACCACAACTATGAGAAATAAAATTGTAAGGGGAACCCCAGAATTCCGGAATAGCTCCATAGCTACTCTGCTGTGTAAGTCAGAATTGCAGTGAAAACTGCTACCAGCAAACTGGGATCCCCAAATGCAACAAGGATAATTCTATCCTGGGGTGGCAGGGGCCAAGCAGCAGCACTGAATCACTAAAGATAAGGTAGTCATGGTTACCATAATGGATGGCAAAGCCAAAGCAGTAATCTGAATAGTCTGATTCACAGAAACCTACAGCATTGGCTAGCTGGTCATAATGTTCCTAGAAAAAAACAATAGATGGGCATTCCACTAAGTTCTAAATTGATCTGTATAAGCGGAAGAGTTCTAGGGTATGTATACAATTGCCTAACTTAAGTCACCAAAGTCGTGGCTCCTTAAACAGTTCCTAAACATAAGCCTGTTAAAGACCCAGAACCCCTTGATTGAAGGGGAGGCAGAGCCCCTTTAAGAAGGACCCTGGAACACTGCCAAAACTCATACTGCCCGTCTTCTCCAGTCTTCCTCCAAGAGAACGACTGCCATTTATCAGGGGAACTGTCCACTGGAGAAGGGGGAAATCATCCAAATTTTCAGAGGATTACTGGATATTGGTTCTGAACTGGCACCAATCCCAGGAGACCGAGAATGTCTCAGTGCCCCCAAGCCCCCCACCCCTAGTCAGTAAGGGCTTGTGGAGGTCAGGTGACTGATGAAGTCTCTTAAGTTCATCGCCCAGTGGGTCCCTGAATCTATTGTGTGGTTATTTCACCAGTTTCAGAATGCGTAACTGGGACAGACATACTCAGCAACTAGACAAATCCCCCAAGTTGGTCCCCTGACCTGTGGAACAAGGGCTTATAGAAGCCACTAGAACTGCCTATACTTAGAAAAATCATAAGCCAAAAGTAATACTGCATGCCTGGAGGGTTTGCAGAGATTAATGCCACCGTTAAGGACTTGAAAAGTACAGGAGTGGTGATTTTCCTCACACCCACATTCAACTTGACTATTTGGCCCATGCAGAAAGACAGATGGATTCTGGAGATTGCCAGTAGATTCCTGTAAATTTAGCCCTATGATGACTCCAACTGCAGCTGCTGTTCCAGAGATAGTTTTATTGTTTGAGTGAAATAATACAACTCCTGGTACCAGGTATGCAGCTCTCGAAGCTGGCAAATGCTTTTTTCTCTACCTGTTAATAAAGACCACCAGCCAACAGTTTTCTTTCAGCTGGAAAGGCCACAAAATATACCTTCACTGTCCTACCCAAGCACAATGTCATAATTTAGACCCCAAGGGATTTTTCTAGAAGAAAATTTTTTCTTCCACAAAGCATCTCACTGGTCCATCACATAGTTGATATCATACTGCTTGGATCTACTGAATAAGAAGTAGACACTGCTTGACATACCAATAAGACATTTGTATGTCAAAAATGGGAAACAAATTCAGCAAAAATTCAGAGACTTTCCATCTCAGCAAAATTTGTTGATGGTGGAAAATGAATGGAAGAGAATTTCAAGGATGTCCCACCTCTACAAAATGTGTAGGAGTCCAGTGGTGTGGGGGTATATCAAGATACCCTTTCTTAGGCGAAGGGTGGTTGTTGTATCTGAACCCTCCTATAACAAAGTATAATGCCTGGGGGGGCCTTTGTGAATTTGGAAGGCAACATATTTCTCACTTAGGTGTGCTATTCTGGCTTATTTATCAACTGACCTGAAAAGCTCCTCGTTTTTATTGGAGCCAAGAACAAGAGAAGGCTCTGCAACATGTCCAGGCTGACATGAGTGCAGGTTGATTATACTAGATGGCTTCCCTCTGGATCTAGTGACCTTCCCTGCATGCAATGCTTCTGCCAAAACCACCATCCTTGGACTTACAGAACCCTTATCCTCTGGGTCTGAGTTCAAGATCCTCTGTTCTTATCAGAATAGCAGTCATTACGTTAGGCCTCACCCTAATCGGGAATAACCTTATCTTAACTTGATTTCCTCTGCAAAGACCCTATTTCAAAGTAAGGTCACATTCACAGGTAGTGGGAATTAGGACTTGAACATGTGCAGTGGCACAATCTCCTCTCACTGCCTCCCGGGTTCAAGTTTCAAGCGATTCTCCTGCCTCAGCCTCCCAAGTAGCTGGGACTACAGGCACATGCCACTACGCTGGGCTAATTTTTTGTATTTTTAGTAAAGACAGCATTTCACCATGTTAGCCAGGATGGTCTCGATCTCCTGACCTCATGATCCGCCTGCCTCGTCCTCCCAAAGTGCTGGGATTATAGGCGTGAGCCACAGCACCTGGCTCCAGGTTTTTAGACAAAGCTTTGTTCCTTTAACCAATTGCAAATGAAAGCATCTCCAAATCTACCTATAATCTGTAAGCCCCTGCTTCAAGATATCCTGCCTTTGGGGGCCAGTGTATACTTCCCCTGTATTGATTTATGTCTTTGCCTGTAAGTCCTGCCTCCCTGAAATGTATAAAACCAAACTGTAATCCAACCACCTCAGGGCCACTTCCTCAAGGCTTCTTGGGATTGTCTTTTCCCCAGGCTATAGTCACCAATATTAGCTCAAAATAAACCTCTTTAAAATATTTTACAAAGTTTGTTTTTTTCATTAACAGTATGGTTTTTAATTCAGAGCCTCCAGAAGAAACCAATTTTGATTTCAGACATTAACCTACAGACCTGTAAGAGAATAAACCTCTTGGCAGACACGGTGGCTTATGCCTGTAATCCTAGCACTTTGGGAGACTGAGGTGGGTGGATTGCCTGAGCTCAGGAGTTCAAGACCAACCTGGGGAACATGATGAAACCCCGTCTCTATTAAAAATACAAAAAATTAGCTGGGCGCGGCAGCATGCCCCTGTAATCCCAGCTACTTTGGAAGCTGAGGCAGGAGAATTGCTTGAACCCAGGAGGCAGAGGTTGCAGTGAGCTGAGATCACACCATTGCACTCTAGCTTGGGTGACAGAGTGAAACTCTGTCTCAAAAAATAAATTAATTAATTAATTAAATTAAATTTAAAAAAAGAGAATGAACTTCTGTTGCTGTAAGCCACCAGCTTGTGGTGCCTTGTGACAGCCCTGGAAAAGGCATACCTCAGGCAAAGAACCATCACCAGCTAGGGGCTTGCTGAGTGCAAAGGGAGTAGGGAATAGGTCAAGGGAAGAGGAGACAGCTATAAATACCAGCTATGACCACGTGACCAGTTGCAGAAATGAGGACTAGAATAGTTAGGAGTATTTCTTCCTTATTTTGTCTTGAATACATATATATATTAAGCAGATATTTTTGTTTTCTTCCTTTATCAGTTTACATAAAATGTAGTCATAATCATGTGCTTTGTGTCACAGTATTTAGGTTACAGGATATCCAAGCAGAAGAATGAAAATCGCCCAAGAACTTAGCATTGTGTTTTGAAGGAAGAGTTAACATGTTTTTGGTTGTACACAGGGTAGTTGTATCATGTTAAGCACAAGTGTGATTTTGTGAGTGTCTTTATTGAAAGATTAAGTATGGTATAAGGATATGTATATGGGTGTTCAGATGACAAGAGGTAGACTGAAATGGTCAGTTTTAGATGTCAACTTCATTAGACTAGAGTTCCCTATCCAATCAAACAGGAATCTGGATGTTGTTGGAAAGGTATTTATAGATGGGCTTAAAGGCTAGGATTGATTTGCTTTAAGTAAATAAGACTATCCTAAATAATCGAGATGAGTCTATCCAATCATCTCCAAGTCCCTGAGTGCAGAATCGAGGTTTCCCTGAAGCAGAACAAATTCTACCTGTGGACTGTAGCTTCAGCTCATGCCCCAGAGTTCCAGCCTCCCCTTCCTTAAGACCTGCCCTATAGTCTTCCTTAAGACTTGCCTAGCCAGTCCCTATAATCATGTAAGGCAATTCCCTGCAATAAATCTCTTAATACATGTATCCTACTAGTTCTCTTTATCTGGTAGAAACCTGACTGATACACTTCCCAAATGGGTCTTCGATTTAATACAACAGTAATCAACGTGCCAGCAGCTAATTAGAAAATTTAAATGAAAATGCAAAGGACTCAGAATAAACTAAACAATCTTCAAAAGAACAAAACTGGAGCATGTATACTACCAAAACCAGTTTCTTATAGAATGACCATAATCAACTTTAATATTGGTTCAAGGATAAACAAGGCTCAAGGATAAACTAATGAAAGAAAATAGTGAAAAAATAATCTCTCTCTCACACCATACAAAAGTAAATTCAAGATCAATCATAGACTTGTGAAATACTCATGACCTATATTTTACAGATGAGCAAAAGACTTGAGCAGGCATTTCCCAAGAGGATATTCAAATGGCCAATAACAGATGAAAAGTCCAAGAAAATGCAAATTAAAATCACAATGAGCTACCCCCCACACCCCTATTAGAATGGCCAAAATAAAAAATGCTAACAATAGACTCCGCATGATGGCATACACCTGTAATCCCAGCAGTTTGGGAGGCCAAGGTGGAAGGTTTGCTTAAGGCCAGGAGTTCAAGGATACAGTGAGCTATGTTAGCACCTATGCACTCCAGCCTGGGCAACAGAGTGAGACTCTGTCTCATAAAAATAAAAAATAAAAAAAAAAAAGATTGACAAGGCTGGAAAGCAATTCCAAAATTCTAAAATGCCCATATGGAAGGCAGAAGTTTAACTTGGAACTACCACCTTATAAAATATTTGGATAGCAATTCACAAAGCTGCCTTTCTATGTATATACTTGAAGTGAATAAATGCATATATCTTCCTAAAGTTATATGTAAGAATATTCATAACAGTTTTACCCTTCAATCACTTCTCATTACTCTTACGATTTCCTACATCCTTAAGACCCAACAGGTACACCTCCCTCAGCTTCATCAGCTATTCTGCTCTCTGGTCACACTGAACATATCTCAGCTCCTTGGGGCATTCACAAGTGCTATATGTCCTCTCTCTAAACCTTTTCCTCTTCCCCTTCCCCCAGCTAACCATTACTCATCCTTCAGATCATGAGTCATTTCACTTCTCTTCACTTCTTCAGAGAGGTCAACATTTCCAGACTCGGTTGTGTCTCTTAATCATTAGTTTCCAAAGCATTCACTCAAATCATTAGTTTCTCTTAATCATTAGTTCCAAACCAATCATCAAATGATTACAAAGGTGCTGATGGATATGAAGGATGAACTTTTTTTACTGCTTATTCAAAATTCAATAGCCAATAGTTAGGAAATGACCCAAATGGACAGAATGTAATATAATCAAAGAGACAGCTCACAGCAAAAACTTTTAAGCATAATGGTACATACAACAGGCAGGAATGTCTTGGACACTATACTGAGAGGGAAAAAAATAGAAAGAATATATACTATACGATTCCATTCCAATGAAGTTCAAAGCAGAAAAAACTAAGACATCATATTGAAGTCTGTTAAAGAGATGAAAGGAGGGGGAGGATGGATTGGGAAGTGGCGACAGGAACTCTCTCCTGAGGTGCTGGAAATGTCCTCTGTCTTGATCTGGGTGGTTATCACACAGATGTATAGATCTGTGTAAAATTTCACCAGGCTTTACTCTACACACTGGTTTACTTTAACCACATTATTATATGTATTTTATACCTTGATTAAGAGGTAAACAAGAAAGAACAGTGAAGGTAAATTATTTACACTTGGAAGAACTGAATTATTAAGACTTCTAAAAGTTGTTCAGGATAAACGTGCCTTTGTTCCACTTTAATTTAGCCATTTAATACCTTGAATGACTGATTCCTTTTGTGTAAGAAAATGTTGTGTTCTTGTTCTCACAGGAAAAGGCTTTCCAACATCAAATTCTTTAACCAGCTGTGACACAAAATTCCACAGGTGTTCATAATCCCTCTTAATGGAATCTCCCAAATTCAAATGTGGTTCTGCATAACAATAAAAAATATTAAAATCTTAAAGTCATACACGTGCAGACACACAGCACCTTTTGTGAATAAATCCACAGAGCTCTGGGAAGATTATCAAATATGGAAACTTCAAGTGAGTAACACAGTAGACGTGCATGAAAACTCGTCATGACACTATGATAGTAATTTCTAAAAATCATTTTCTCTTTAAATTTAATAAAGAGCCAGGCACTGTGACATGGGCCTGTGGTTCCAGCAACTAGGGAGGCTGAGATGGGAGGATCACTTTAGCCCAAGAGTTCAAGACCATCTGGGCAACATACCAAGATGCCCTCCCCACCCTCTCAAAAAAATTAACAAAGGAACATCCCCATTTTAATCATAGTCCTTATTAAATAATGCTAATGATAAATATATAATTATTCCCTAAAATAATGAAGAACAACATGCTACGTATAAGTGTGCAACTTTAAAAACTAATTTAAAAACAAATTTTTAAGGAGTTTACAGAATATGAAGAGGGTGAGAATTTTGTTACAACTAGTAAAATTTGCTACATTTTATGTGTAAGGTATATTGTCGAGTTGAAATGAGGAAACTGAGGCCAGTATAAGAAAATGTAAGTCCGATTTATTCAGTTCCCGGGCGAGGTTCTATGGTCCAGGTAAGGGCCAGAGAAGTCGCACTTAACTTTTTAGGGTAAGGGGTTTTATAAGGAGTGAAGGCATTTGATTGGATATAGGAGAGACAAAGCATAGGGCACTTGATTGGATATTGGGACCCAGGAAGTGGAGTGAAGGCATTTGATTGACATAGGGGAGACAAAGCAGAAGGCACTTGACTGGATATTGGGACTTAGGAAGCGGAGTGAGGGCATTTGATTGACATAGGGAAGACAAAGCATAAGGCACTTGACTGGATATTGGGACCCAGGAAGGGGAGTGAAGGCAGTTATTACTGGTAGGTAGGTGGGATTTGTGGTGAGTAGGCTGCCTTGGGAAAAATGACCTTGATGGGGCAAAGTGCTTATCGGGCAAGGGAGTGCTATCAGGCAAGGCTTGCTGGTGCTTTTGAAAATTTTTTGGGCGGGGGTTTTTAGCGGGGGTTGGGTATCGGGTGTAGAGCGGTGAGGTAATTCCCCTGTTGCCGGGAAGGATGGGCGTGTCTGAGCTCCCGGCGAGGCGACCGGCCTTACATTATGCAGTAAGCTTATTCAAATGTTTGTTATCTAAGGGAATTAAATGCCAGAGGTCAAGAAACTTCAATAATATTCATTCAGGAAAAATATGTTTTGAAATGTCTTATTATTCTCTGACAATGTAAGCCACTCTAGATAAGTTACTCTAAAAAAATTCAAAGGAGGACAAAAATTATGTATGTTCCAAAATGCAGTTTCATTTGGTTTTAGGATAAATGCAAAACATCCTTAAATGTTCAAAAATAATGAAAAGATTATACTAATTACAGTGTTATAAAATATCATGAATCTACCATTTAAATAAAAATATAACTGTTAATTACTAATATGTCATAGCTTAAACTCATTTTCAAATGCTATTAAGTGAAGAAAAAATAAAATATGAAAAACTATGTACATATACAAACAAACGTTTTCAAGAAACAAAATGTCGCTGTGGCATGTACTGGAAAATTTATAAGGGTTTTATATAATTTGTTTATGATATAATGTTAATACACATTAAGGTATTACCTTGAGTACCTTCAAATTCATAGTAAAAGGCAATATTCTTTAACAACTGCTCATCATATAAGTCACAAACATGATTTAAATCCAGATTCCAGGATCCCAAAATGTTTAAGTTGCCTAAAATGAAATGTTCACACCACTTGTTCTGAAAGTTAAAGATAAAACATTATTAGCAGGGAGACATGGAATAATTTTGAACTCATGGTTAACCCCCCATAAGGTAGGTCATGAGAGAGGTTTCTGGGTGGAATGATAAAGTCATTATAACCATGAAGATTACAGATGGCGGTCTATAAGTCCCTAAACTAATGCTTTCCAGTCTTTACTTTTAAAACTGGGAATTGCACTGCTTATCTTAGTACTCATTATTTACCTTATAGTACACTGTTCCCTTAACGTGGTACTAATACTAACACCTTTATCATGCAGGTCCTGGAATCCCAGCCAGACTGGCATGAGTACATTCAGACAGTTGCAAAGTGGTTCCACTCCTCTCACTTAGGGGTCAACACTACCCCCACTACGCCCCTGGTGAGCAGGAAGAACTTACAGTGGGCTTTGCCCTTTTTCCATCTTCTTTAGCCAATACCTTAATATTAAAGTGTTAAAAGGAGGGATTGAAACCACCGTTGCAAAATTATGACTGACACAGTGAAAGAGATCTGACCTGACTAACTCCATCTTGCTTCTAACCTCCAAGCTGTCCTTGTTTATTCCTGGGTGTGGGCTGAACTCACTTTGGAAGGAACTTAGTTTATAGTTTACAGTTTGAAACAAAGATGATAACAGCCCTTTCTCAAAACAAACCCCCTTCATTCTTGGGGCCTAGACCACCTTTGCAGGACTAACAAATTCATCAAAAGATTAGAAATTATGGTTTGAGAGTCATGCAGCTGGAGGCTACAAGATTCTGTCCCTCCCAAGTACTGCTCCTTGGGGATAAAATCACTATTATAAAACCTAAGCTAGTGTATGAGATACTTTGCAGACACTGCAATTGATGGATCAGCTGACACCACCCAGATCTATAAACTGGCTCATCTGATCTTGTGACCACCATTCAAGAACTGACTCAGGGCAAGAAGACAGATTCAACTCCCTAGGATTTCATCTCTGACCTGACCAGTCAGCACTCTTGGCTCACTTCCCTCACCCACCAAGTTGTCCTTAAAATATCTGATCTCCAAATGCTCTGGGAGACTGATCTAAGTAATAATAAAACTCCAGTCTCCCTCCAAAAAAAAAAAAAAGAGATTACAGATGAACTAAGACCAACTCCAAGGAAGGGGCTGCCTCCACTACCTTTATTTTATAACCATCCATTCATTATTGTTGAATATTCCATAGATTTTGTATCCCACCACTCTTCTGAAACAGCTCTTAATAATAATTAGCCTTGGCTAGGTACCATGGTTCATACCTAAAATCCCAACACTTTGGGAAGCCAAGGCAGGAGGATTGTTTGCACCCAGGCATTCAAGACCAGCCTGGGCAACATGGCCGGAATAAAATTAGCTAGGCATGCCTATAGTCCCAGCAATTAGGGAGGTTGAGGTGGGAGGATCACTTGAGCCTGGGAAGTTGAGGCTGCAGTGAGCTATGATCATGCCACAGCACTCCAGCCTGGGCAACAGAGCAAGACCGTGTCTCAAAACAATAATAATAATTGGTCTTGACTTTCATGCCATTAAATTAAAGTCAATGAATTTTCTGTCAACATCCTCACATTATCTGCAGAATGTGACACTATGAACCACTCCCTTCTTTTTGAAATAACATATTTTCCTAGATTTTCTCCCATCTATCTTCACCAGTCTTTTTCGGTAGAAGAAACAGTCATTAGAGTGAATCGGCAACCAACAGAATGGGAAAAAATTTTTGCAGTCTACCCATCTGACAAAGGGCTGATAACCAGAATCTACAAAGAACTGAAACAGATTTTTCTAATTCTTAAACTTCTACCTGACCGATGAATTCTGGAATATCTCTGGACTCTGAACCAAGATGTCCTCTCATTTTCCCAAGAAAAACACATAACTGGCATGGTGTTCAGAACCACTTACAGGCCAATGAGTCCCAGATTTTTATTTTCAGTCCAAAGAATATTTAAACTTCCTTCTAGATACTACCTCTGGAAGTCTCATTGCTACCACCTGAAACTCTGTATTTCCCAAACTCATTATTTTCCTACCCAAAACGTTTTTCTTCAGTGGCAGCATCCACAGTTGGCCTAACCAGAAACCTGAAAGTCATCTTGGACTCTTCCTTCTCCCTTCTGCCTCATAACCTATTCATTACTTAACCTTGTCAGTTCAAAGCCTAAAGAACTCTTGCAGCTTCGAATTCTATATATTCCTATTGCCACCAACTTTTTAGCCATGTTATCATTATCACCATGTGATCACCGGGTGGTTTCCTCACCTCTACGTTTGGATATCTACAATGAGCTCTATGCACTTCAGCCAAAGAACTCTTAAACTAAAATGTCAGTTACAGCCGGAAACCCTTCAATCACTTCTCATTACTCTTATGATTTCCTAAGTCCTTAACACAGAGCCAACAAGTAGTACACTGAATTTTCCTCTAACCCCTCCTCAGCTTCATCAGCTTTTCTCCTCTCTGGTCACATTGAACATATTTCAGCTCCTTGGGGCATTCACAAGTGCTATGTCCTCTCTGGAAAACCTTTTCCTCTTCCCTTCCCCCAGCTAACCATTACTCATCCTTCAGATCATGAGTCATTTCACTTCTCACTTCTTCAGAGAGGTCAACCTTTCCAGACTCGGTTGTGTCTCTTAATCATTAGTTTCCAAAGCATTCATTAGTTCCTCCTTCATATCCATCAGCATCTTTGTAATCATTTTACTGCCTATTCAATAATGCAAACTGAAGTTCCATGGAAGAAGAGAGATGAGTCTGTATTTTTCTCCACTCCTTCCTTGGTACCGATTACAGTGAATATGCACTGAATAAGCATGTGTGGACTGGTTTCCTGACCGATTGGTTTTAAAATGTCTTTGATAACAATTTGACAGTATCTATTGAGATCCTCAAATTTTCCCTACCTTTTTGGCTAATCATCTCTTTTCCCATTTGAGAAAATCTATTCAAAGTAGTTAATTATAAATAAAAGAAAAACTTTAAACCTAAAATCCCTCAAGGCCAGTAGCATTTATGATACAAAAACTTCAAATGATCCTAATGTCCCATTATAGAGGCATGATTAAATAAACTATAATACAATCATTCACACATATTTAGTAGTCATCAAAATTATGCTAATCAGTTTGGGTGAATGGATACCCCATTCTCCATGATGTGATTATTATGCATTGCATGCCTGTATCAAAACATTTCATGCATTCCATAAATATGTACACCTACTATGTACTCACAAAAACTAAAAATTAAAAAAGTATGCTAACCAAAAGTGAAAATACTTTTACAGTAAAATAATATGGTATATATAGTATGATTGCAACCATAAAAAAAACCTATGCTCTAGAATAAAAAATGAAAGAAATTAAGCCAAAATATTAACAGTTAACAGCATTAACTTGGGCAGTGGATTAGGAGTACATATTATTAATTTTTCTTTAATTTTTAACTTTCCTTTAATATATTTTTATTATAAACAGAAAAAATAAATTCACAAATGATTTTCCTGAGTTTCTCTACAAAAAGAATACAATGTCAATCAATTTTCTTTGTTGATTCTACAAAAACAAGATCTCATCAGAGATAGGAAAGAAAAAGAGGAAGGCTCTCATGATTCTACGAAACAGATAAACAGATATATTGCGGTGTTCCTCATTACACTACCAAAAATAGAAGTTGTTGAAAATAAGACCTAATTGATGTATCAGCTAATTAGATCTGGCAAAATTCCAGTATATCTCTAGTTTTAAAGGTGATCATGGTTTTCACTTCTCACGTTGAAACAAAAAAATAAACAATGTTTACCATTTTTAAGAAAGAATCACTGGCCCTAATCCAAGAGGATGTGATGACTCGAGAACAAGCTCTCTGTGAAAGGGGTAAGCGGAGTTGAAAAGCCACACAGAGGCAATGCAGTCTGCAGAAATCTTCCACCTCCTGCAGGGATAGGTGATTACGGTGCACCTGTGTAAAGAAGATGAGAACAACCACAACGTCACGCTGTGAAATGGCATTGAAATAGGCACTCCACGAAGACACACATCATCAAAGTCTTACATTTACATTTTTGAGAAAGTCCCCCTCTGGATACACAAACTTGGCTGCATTGATACGGAAGTGGAGAGGAGGGAGGGAGGGAAAACTCCAGGTTTAGCAGTTCACATAATGCATTTCTTAGGATTTTCAGTGAAGTTGAACTTTATATGAGTTGACAGAAAAGGAAGTCCCTGATCCAGAAGTCTGAGCATTGACAGAGCCCCATGTAAAATGCTCTGGCATTTCAGAGAGTTAAGAGTAATAACCACAAACCCACGGAATGTTCAGGGTGAGAAATCCAGGATGGCAGTCTATCTGTAAAACGTATTGAATCAGAAATCGGGGGAAGGAAATGGACCAGTTTCACCTCCTGTGGCAGAGACTTCCCAACTATTTTCAAATATATGAAGGGTTATCACATGGAAGGTAAAGAAAACAATCTGGGTATCTTCATAGAGCAAAATTAGGGGTTACTGAAATTACAAGGAGATTGAGTTGGGTTCAATATGTTCATTTTTAAAAATTAGAACCACTAAAAACATCATGCATGGTCATATGAAAATATTTTTCCAAAGACAATAGGCAAACAGAGTGAGGGAGAGTCAAATGAGATAGTGGTCCCTAGCCATCTCTAAATCATGTAAGAAAGAAGCAAATTAGTCAATACGAACTTTTGTGAAAAACCAACTTTTTGTTTTTTTTTGAGACAGAGTCTCGCTCTGTCACCAAGCACCAGGCTGGAGTGCAGTGGCGCAGTCTGGGCTCACTGCAACCTCCGCCTCCCGGGTTCAATAATTCTCCTGCCTCAGCCTCCCAAGTAGCTGGGACTACAGGCACATGCCACCATGCCCAGCTAATTTTTGTATTTTTAGTAGAGACGGGGTTTCACCATGTTGGCCAGGACAGTCTCAGTCTCTTGACCTCATGATCCGCCTGCCTCGGCCTCCCAAAGTGCTGGGATTACAGGCGTAAACCACCACACCTGGCTGAGAAACCAGCTTTTAAATGCAGAAACCTATGACCTGTGCTAGTCACACTTCCACTCACAGCACATTCTTCAGCACAGCAATAAAAGAGAAGATGTTAAGGTAATTACCATTTTTAAGTGTGCCCTTAAAATTCTGACAATCATGCTGAAAGAATATAAAGTTTTTAAGTTCTTCATTTTTTAGAGTGAACCTTCAAAAATTAAAGTATTCAAAGTCACAATTTTAGAGAAATCTACATAGCTAAGATTTACTGTATGACATACTAAATTAAAATATTGAACTGTTGTATCTCCTACATTAAAAAGACTATTGCACAATAATTCAAGATCTGAGCTCTGAAAACCATGTGACTCCAGTCAAGACAATATATGAGTCAGTTCTCCTATATGTAAAAAATTGGGATAGTAACAGTACACTTTCTCATAGAGTTTCTGGAAAAACTAAATGAGATCAGACATGTAAAATACCTAGAACGTCACCAATACATAATAAGCTGTGTTACCTATTATTAATATTATCTATTATTATCATACCTATATTATCTATTACTAATAACATCTATTATTAGTAGTCTTTATAACATGGCAGTTCTGTAAGTTGAAAGCAGCTATTAGCACACGTTAGACAACCAACAATCTTAGCAGAGTGAATTAATAAATGTTTTATCAGTCGAGATAAAATCAAAGATGGGAAATTCAAACTAAGGAAAGAATGAAGAAGGAAGAAGCACAAAAAGCTCACCGCTCTCTCCATTCTCTGTGGTGCTCCTGAAGCATTAACATCTTTTTTTTTTTTTTTTTTGAGCAACTAGAAGGATGTTGATGTCATTTGTTGGGATGGAGAAGTCTGGGGAGGTTGGGTCCAGAAATCCTAAATTTGAGAGGCCTATGACAAATCCAAGTGGAAATGTTGAGTTGGTAGTTGAGACTAGAGGTCTGAAATTTTTCTAGTTATTTCAAAGGGACATTAAAATTGCCTTTCAAGATATGTGTGATCAAGAGGTGTAGATATCCTGTCTATTTCTTCTCTCTCTCCAAATATGTTTATTTTTGGCATAACATATTGTCATATGCAAAGTAAATACTTTGTGAAAATATGCTAACAGATTTAAGAAATGGATAGTTTTCTCCTACAGAATACTAATTCCTTGAGCCTTGTATAGGCACATTTTTCCTTTCTTTTTCTTTTTTTTTCCTCTCTCTTTCTTTCATGGCTGTTTGTTTTAGGAACAGAATTTTTCAGCCTGAAACACACAGATATTTAGATTGCATACAAACTGTGTGTGTGTGTGTGTGTGTGTACTTGTGCAAATGCATATACTAGAGTGGAAAATCCTTGTTCCTCAAAAGATTCCTAAAGGGCCCTATACGCCGAAAACAATTTTAAAAATTCAGGATCTCTCTAGTCTCAGTGATACTAATAAACCATAACAGAACTATTTTTTAAATACACGACTTAACAGAGCAGAATCACTACAAGCTGTGGCGCCAGCCATCCTAGTCAAAATCCAGGCTACCTTTTACCATGTGATTCCACGTAGGTTAGGGAAGTCTCAGTCTCAAAGTCTTGAATCCACAGGAAAGAGTGATAATCACGCAACTATACCGAAAAGTTGTTGCGAGATTACACAGTATCAGGTACACAAAGAGCCTGAAACACGGTATAGTGGGGTCCTCCTCCAATTTGTTTCTTTTCTTCTTCCTCACTTTCTCTGTTTATTAGAAGAACTGGACTAAATAACTACTAAGTGAAACACCAGAGAAAACGTACTGTACATTGGAATTTAAGGAAAACACTGAATTATGTAACATAATATTTTCTTATCTATACAGATTCTAATTTTACTCTCCTTTTTGGTATTTAATACATATAAATTGGTGGGGGAGGGGGTAAATTTCTAATGAAGAAAATGGCAATCAGAAACCAAGAGTATGTCAATAGTGGAGAGTCTGATGCTACCCAGTGAAGTGACACCAGTTATACTTCATGAATGACAGCTTTCTGCTGGGCGGTTGTGTTCCTTTTACCTCCTAAGATGCGGTGGTACATTCTTAAGGACAGTGAACATGAGGTGACACAGAGAACACGCCGGATGTCTGATCCTTCTGGCCACAGATGCTGAAGCAGAAATAGAGTCCTACACGCCTATCAAGAAAGAAAATTTCTTCAAATGCCAAATTATTTAGAAATATTCTTTTACTCGTAAGTGCTCTTACTTGTAAGAAACAGATTGTATAGATTTAACTAAACAGAACTTTAAATGTTTATGTTTAAAAATGTATGATCATTTTAATGATCAGAAATTGAAAGTTAATTACAATCAATATGCCAGAGAAATATGAAAATCAAAATATGTAAAGAAATTAAATAACGCAATAAGACATTAAAATTTAGTAAAACATGAACAAACGATTCACAAAGGAGGAAACAGATTATTAATAAAAATAAAATCATTCAATTTTACTAAAAATCAGAGGAATACATGTTAGAACAATAATTAGACATGTTATAAATGTCAAAATATCAAAATTTTTAAAATAATATCACACAACATTGAAAATTGTGTGGTGAGTCAACTCTCTTATAGATTAAAGATGAAAGTACAGATAGATTTCTGCAAAGCTCTTTGACAACATCCATCAAGATCATTAAATATGTTGATACCTTATGATCCAGTTTTGAATTTCTGGGAATTTAGAATAGACGAATAATAACCCAATACGTGTACAAAAATCTTACACATCAAAATGTTCATTATAACATTATTTATAACAGCCAAAATTTTGAAGTAATTTAAATGTCTAACATGAAGAAAATGTAATGCACTCATTAAATATTACATTTATGAAAAATTCTTAATGACAAGAAAATACATAATAATCTTAATGAATTGTATACTAAAAATATATATACAGTCTGGGCATGGTGGCTCACAGCTGTAATGCCAAAACTTTGGGAGGCCAAGGTAGGAGGATCACTTGAGCCCAGGAGTTCAAGACCAGCCTGGGTAATAAAATGAGACATCATCTCTACATAAAATAAAAAAATTAGGCAGGCATGGTGGCACATGCCTGAGGTCCAGCTACTCAGAAGGCTGAGGTGGGAGGAACACTTGAGCCTGGGAGGTCAAGGCTGCAGTGACCCATGATTGTGCCACTGCACTCCAGACTGGGCAACAGAGTGAGGCCTTGTCTCAAAAAAAAAAAAAAAAAAAAAACAAAACAAAAACATATGTGTATGTGTATATATATATATACACACACACACACACACACAACACAGTATGTCCTCAGCTACATAAAAACATATGTTAAAATGCTAAGTGGAATTACAGATATTCTTACTACTTTTCTTTTTTTTCCAAACTTTCTTCTGCAACCACCTTTTACTATTTGAGAATCAGAAAGAAAAAAAAAAGAAAGAGGTGCTTAGTAATCCATCATGATAAACAGGATTATAAAGCATGGTTTGATAAGATAATCAGAAAGTTAGATTTCAGGTATAATTAATTTCTCGTTTTGACTATTTATATGGCAAATGATGTCTTAGAGCCTTCCTCAATTGGAAAAATAAAAAATAAACATTACTTTTGCATTAAGTACTACAAATTTCTAGTTTTCCAGAGTCTGTCTTAAAATATGGCTTCCAGAAATGAACATAAAATTATATATGCCATCTGATCAATTCAAGGTAGGAGCATGACATTCTGAGATTCAGGTAGTACACATGTATTAAGGAGATCTATGGCATCATTTAGTCTGGTCTAAGGACTGAACTAATCATAACTTGGTTCTCATTTATCAAATTCTATCAAAATTTTTAAAGAAATAAAAATTTTAATACCTCTTCCATCATATCATTCCATTTCAACTGTTCAAAATAAGGTGCTAATGCTAAAATCCTTCTTCTTCCAAGTGTTGTATGAGACTTTTATATGCATTCTGAATCACTGTTTCATTCTGTAAAAGGGAGAAAACCATGTCAAATACATTAAATAAAGTGTTACCTGACTATAAAAAATGAGACACTTGATGCAAATCAAAACCATAATGAGATACCATCTCATGCCAGTCAGAATGGTGATCATTAAAAAGTCAAGAAACAACAGATGCTGGTGAGGTTGCAGAGATATAGGAATACTTTTACACTGTTGTTGGGGATGTAAATTAGCTCAACCATTATGGAAAACAGTCTGGCAATTCCTCAAAGATTTAGAACCAGAAATACCATTTGACCCAGCAATCCTATTACTGGGTATATGCCCAAAGAAATATAAATCATTCTATTATAAAGATACATGCATAAGTATGTTCACTGCGGCACTACTCACAATAGCAAAAACATGGAATCAACCCAAATGCCCATCAATCATAGATTGGATAAAGAAAGCATAGTACATATACCCCATGGAATACTATGCAACCATAAAAAGGAACAACATCATGTCCTTTGGAGTAACATGGATGGAACTTGACGCCATTATCCTCGGCAAACAGACACAGGAACAGAAAACCAAACACCACATGTTCTCACTTGTAAGTGGGAGCTGAACAATAAGAACACATGGACACAGGGAGGAGCAACACACTGGGCTCTGTGGGGGGTGGGGGGTGGAAAAGAGAGCACTTTGAAAATTCTACAGGATAAATAGCTAATGCATGCAGGGCTTAATATCTAGGTGATGGGTTGCTAGGTGCAGCAAACCACAAAGCCACACATTTACCCATGTAACAAACCTGCACATCCTGCACATGTATCCCAGAACTTAAAATAAAGTTAAATTAAATTTTTTAAATGAGACATTTGAATTCTACATGTGTTATAATGTATACTAGTAAAATTACCCTGTTGGGTCTTTAGGACAATTTTTCTTAAGCTCTGATAAACATGTATATTTCCTGTTTGTCAAATTAATTTTTATTTCAGAATATAATGAATTGTCTTGGTATTATGGGGCTTTCAAAAATATAGAAAATTAGAGAAGGTAGTATGAATCCCCCATCCTAAACAATTATCAACATATAATACATCCATAATATTTATTGAGACTAATTTTAACAGTCCAAAGGGGATGAGAAAAATAACCTTCTTTTAGGGAAATACTTATAGATAATGAATTCAGAAATAATTTTACAGAAAATAAAATCATCAATTTAAAAGGAAAAGAAGGCCAGGCACGGTGGCTCAAGCCTGTAATCTCAGCACTTTGGGAGGCTGAGGCAGGGATATCACTTAATCCCAGGAGTTTGAAACCAGCCTGGGCAACATAGCAAGAAGCAAGACCCCAATTCTATTAAAAATAAATAAATAAATATGGTTATTCTTAAGGAGAGACAAAACAAGATCTAGTATTGCATTTTTAAGTCAGAGTCTGGTATTTCTCAGGCAAAATAGAGACTTACTGGTAGCAATATCTCTTCTCAGTATGAAAATGAAGGCTAGAGGCCAGGCACAGTGGCTCATGCCTATAATTCCAGCACTTTAGCAGGCCAAGGCAGGCAGATTACCTGAAGTAAGGAGTTTAAGAACAGCCTGGGCAACATCGTGAAACCCCATCTCTACTAAGAATACAAAAATTAGCCAGGCATGGTGGCAGGTGCCTGTAATCCCAGCAACTTGGGAAGCCAAGGCAGGAGGAGAATTGCTGAACCCAGGAGGTGGAGGTTGCAGTGAGCTGAGATCATGCCACTGCACTCCAGCCTGGGCAACAGAGCAAGACTCTATCTTAAAAAAAAAAAACAACAAAACAAAACAAAAAGCTGGGAAAATTTTAATGACAGGATAAAAGTAAAGCAAATAACTAATCTAATGAAGTCTAAATTTCTAAAAAAAAAAAAAAAACTGAGAAATAATTTAATGACAGAATAAAAGTAAAGCAAATCATCTAAAAGCATGACAAATATTTGTATGTCTTAATTACCATGAAAGATGTTTCTCAAAACATGATAAATTTTAGTTGGTTTTTATCACCATATTTTACATTTAGAAGGCAATTTTCCAACCAAAACAAAAAATGAGGAGTCACAATTCCAAAGGGCAGAGATTTGCTACAAAAACTAAAAATATGAATTACCTTGAAAGATTATTTTTGATAAACTATTTAATGGCATGCATCATCAGAATTCGTTTCAAATGTGAAAACTGGAACAAAACTAGATTCACTCATAAGATTAATAATACATTTTTGACTCCCAAGTTTCAGAACATAAATACTGCATAAACCTAATGTAGAAAGTAAAAAGTTCCACTTCAAAGTTTCCCTTCTTGTTAAAGAATAATAATAATAAATGTTAGAAATAATAGTTTGTTTTAAAGACTAACTTTCGGGAATAGATCCAAGATGGCCAAATAGGAACAGCTCTGGATTGCAGTTCCCAGCAAAAATGCAGAGGGTGAGTAATCACTGCATTTCCAAACGAATTTTTACTGCCCACAGACCAGGAGATTCCCAGGTGGAAAAGTGCCAGGAGTCCTCAGCACTGCTGTTTCAGCCAGCGTAGCAGGTTTCCACACAAAAACTCACACAAATACGGGCGCCATTTCAACTGGCGACTGGAATGCCTGGGAGACAGAATTGCCCGTTCAACTGAAAAAAAGGGGGCTGAAACAGGCAGCCAGGTGATCTGGCTCAGCTGGTCCCACCCCCCACAAAGACTGGCAATCTGAAACGCTTTGAATGAGAGTTTCACAGCAAGCATAGCTGGACCAGGGATGGTCTGGCTCTGTTGGGGGGGAAGGGCATCTGCCATTACCAAGGAAGTCCACCATTACCAAGGCAATCCACCATTACCAAGGCAATCTGTCATTACAGAGACAATCCGCCATTACTGAGGCAGACTGCCATTACCGAGGCAGACCACCATTACTGAGTCAGTTCTAACTATACCTCTATAAACAAAACTGCAAGGAAGTTCACACAACAGCTAGGCAGAGCCCACGACAGCTCAGCAACACCTCTGCTGGCAGACTGTGACTAGGCTGCCTCCTCGCTGGGCAGGGCATCTCTGAAAAAAAGCAGCAGCCCATCAGTAACTTATAAATAATGGCCCACCTTCCCAGGACAGAGCACCTGGGAAAAAAGAAAAGGCAGTTATGAATTCTGCTGCAGCAGACTTAAATGTACCTGCCCAGCAACTCTAAACAGAACAATGGAGCTCACAGCTTAGCACTTGAGGTCCTATAAGGGACAGACTGTCTCCTCAAGCAGCTCCCCTGACCCCCGTATATTCAGAGACACCTCATAAAGGAGAGCTCAGACTGACATCTGGCAGGCATCCTTCTGGGACAAAGATAACAGAAGAAGAAACTGGCAGCAACTCTTACTGTTCTGCAGTCAATGCAGGTGATCCCCAGGCAAGCAGGGTCTGGAGTGGACCTCCAGCAGTCCTACAGCAGAGAGGCCTGACTGTTAGAAGGAAAACTAAGAAACAGAAATAACTTTATCATCAACAAAAAGGACGTCCACTCAGAGACCCCATCTGAAAGTCACCAACTACAAAGACCACTGGTAGATAAATCCACAAAGATGGGAAGAAACCAGCACAAAAAGGATGAAAACACCCAAAACCAGGACACCTCTCCTCCTCCAAGGGATCACAACTCCTCACCACCAAGGGAACAAGGCTGGATGGAGAATGAGTCTGATGAATTGACAGAAACAGGCTTCAGAAGGTGGGTAACAACAAATGTCTCTGAGCTAAAGGAACATGTTCTAACCCAATGAAAAGAAACTAAGAACCTTTAAAATAGGTTTGATGAAATGCTAACAAGAATAAACAGCTTAGATAGGAATATAAATTAATTGATGGAGCTGAAAAACACAACATGAGAACTTCGTGAAGTATACAAGTTTCAATAGCCAAATCGACCAAGCAGAAGAAAGGATATCAGAGATTGAAGATCAACTCAACGAAATAAAATAAGAAGGCAGTATTAGAGAAAAAAGAGTAAAGAAAAAATGAACAAAGCCTCCAAGAAATATGGGATTATGTGAAAAGACCTAATCTGCATTTGATAGGTGTACCTGAATGTGATGGAGAGAATGAATCCAAGCTGGAAAACACTCTTGAGGATATTATCAAGGAGAACTTCCCCAACCTAGCAAGGCAGGCCAATATTCAAGTCCAGGAAATACAGAGAACACCACAAAGATATTCCTCAAGAAGAGCAACCCCAAGGCACATAATTGTCAGATTAACCAGGGTTGAAATAAAGGAAAAAATGCTAAGGGCAGTCAGAGAGAAAGGTCGGGTTACCCACAAAGGGAAGCCCATCAGACTCACAGCAGATCTCTCAGCAGAAACACTACAAGCCAGAAGAGAGTGGGGGCCAATATTCAACATCCTTAAAGAAAAGAACGTTCAACCTAGAATTTCACATCCAGCCAAAGTAAGCTTCATAAGTGAAGGAGAAATAAAATCCTTTATGAACAAGTAATTACTCAGAGATTTCATCACCACCAGGCCTGCTTTACAAAAGCTCCTGAAAGAAGCACTAAACATAGAAAGGAATAACCAGTACCAGCCACCCCAAAAATGTACCAAATGGTAAAGAGAATCGACACAATGAAGAAACTGCATCAACTAATGGGCAAAACAACCAGCTAGTAACAAAATGGCAGGATCAAATTCACACATAGCAGTATTAACCTTAAATGTAAACAGGCTAAATGTCCCAATCAAAGACACAGACTGGCAAATTGGATAAAAGTCAAACCCCATTGGTGTGCTGTATCCAGGAAACCCATCTCACATGCAAGGACACACATAGGCTCAAAATAAAGGGATAGAGGAAGATTTACCAAGCAAATGGAGAGCAAACAAAAGCAGGAGTTGCAATCCTAGTCTCTGATGAAATAGACTTTAAACCAACAAAGATCAAAAGAGACAAAGAAGGGCATTACATAATGGTAAAAGGATCAATGCAACAAGAAGAGCTAACCATCCTAAATATATACACACCCAATACAGGAGCACCCAGATACATAAAGCAAGTTCTTAATGACCTACAAAGAGACTTAGACTCCCACACAATAATAGTAGGAGACTTTAACACTCCACTGTCAATATTAGACAGATCAACGAGACATAAAAATAACAAGGATATCCAGGACTTGAACTCACCTGGACCAAGCAAACCTAATAGACATACACAGAACTCTCCACCCCAAATCCACAGAATATACATTCTTCTTAGCACCACATCACACCTACTTTAAAATTGACCACATAATTGGAAGTAAACTGCCCAAAGTAATTTATAGATTCAATGCTATCCCCCATGAAGCTACCTATGACCCTGGTACCAAAACAAGACATACAGACCAATGGAGCAGAACAGAAGCCTCGGAGTCAATGCCACACATCTACAACTATCTGATCTTTGACAAACATGACAAAAACAAGCAAAGTGGAAATGGTGTTGGGAAAACTGGCTAGCCATGTGCAGAAAGCAGAAACTGGACCCCTTCCTGACACCTTACACTAAAATTAACTCCAGATGAATTAAAGACTTAAACATAAGACCTAACACCATGAAAACCCTAGAAGAAAACCTAGGCAAAACCATTCAGGACATAGGCATAGGCAAGGACTTCATGACTAAAACACCAAAAGCAATGACAACAAAAGCCAAAATAGACAAATGGGATCTAATTAAACTCCAGAGCTTCTGCACAGCAAAAGAAACAATCATTAGAGTGAACCAGCAACCAACAGAATGGGAAAAAAATTTTGCAATCTACCCATCTGACAAAGGACTTACATCCAGAATCTACAAAGAACTAAAACAGATTTACTAGAAAAAAAACAAACAAACCCATTCAAAAGTGGGTGAAGGACATAAACAGACACTTTTCAAAAGAAGGCATATATGAGGCCAACAAACATGAAAAAATGCTCATCATCACTGGTCATTAGAGAAATGCAAATCAAAACCATGTTGAGATACCATCTCATGCCAGTTAGAATGGCGATCAGTAAAAAATCAGGAGACAACAGATGCTGGAGAGGATGTAGAGAAATAGGAACACTTTTACACTGTTGATGGGAGTGTAAATTAGTTCAACCATTGTGGAAGACAGTGTGGCGATTCCTCAAGGACCTAGAAATAGAAATTCCATTTGACCCAGCAATCCCATTACTGGGTATATATCCAAAGGATTATAAATCATTCTATTATAAAGACACATGCACACATATGTTCATTGCAGCACTGTTTACAATAGCAAAGACATGGAACCAACCCAAATGACCATCGATGATAGACTGGACAGGGAAAATGTGGCACATATACACCATGGAATACTACGCAACCATAAAAAACAATGAGTTTATGTCCTTTGTAGGGACATGGATGAACCTGGAAACCATCATTCTCAGCAAACTGACAAAAGAACAGAAAATCAAACACCACATGTTCTCACTCATAGGCGGGTGTTGAACAAGGAGAACACATGGACACAGGGAGGGGAGCATTGCAAACTGAGGTCTGTGGAGGGGGACTAGGGGAGGGATAGTGGGGGGGTGGGTAGTTGGGGAGTGATAACATGGGGGAGAAATGCCAGATATAGGTGATGGGGATGGAGGCAGCAAACCACATTGCCATGTATGTACATATGCCACAGTCCTGTATGTTCTTCACATGTACCCCAGAATCTAAAGTGCAATAAAATATAAATATATATTTAAAAAAAAAAGAAAGAAAGAAAACAATTTGATAGGAGTCTCTTGCAACCTGCCGAGCATAATAGCTCTGGATTTTAATTATCCTTTCTAAAACAAATGGAAGATAGAATGCATATATCTTAAAAGAAAGATCTGTTGATTTAACGCAAATTTTGATCAGTGTTTCTAGAACGTTATTGGCATTCTAGTGCGTGATCTATTTGTATTCATTTTATATTTACACTGCTGATCAGTGCCTGGCACAAACAGAATCTTGTAGAATCTTGAGTCTAATACCCTTTGTATTGAAGGCCTGGCAATGCATTGTTATCTTTTCTGGGGAGAACGACAAAATGCAGTCCTTTACTTTTAAAAGACATTATTATTAAGGCCCTGGAAAAACACATGGTCATTTTCAATTAAAAATGAGTAAAAGAGAGACTCTAAATCAAAAATTTGTGCCAATGTTCACCTTTAATAACATTATGAAATTTCACAAAAATGTAACTAAAATTTAACCAAATTTGAGCAAACTTAGAGAAAAGGCATGAGTAGGGATGTTCGCTGCAAAATGGTTTTCTCTGGATGGTGCTCAGGCTTTAGCTAAGCCACACTGTGAAGTACCCATGATCCACGCAAGATTCATGTCTCCCTTCATCATAAATCTATGTTCAAATGAAAAAGAGAGAAGAATGAAATATGATAGGCACCATTTTGTGCCAGAAAAAACAGTAAGTATTGCTTTACAGCAATGCACACCTTTGAAGTCTGTCTGCAACTTCATTACATTCTTATGGCATGGATATTTTCAATTTATAAATGTTATATATGTAGTATAAATTTCATTTATACCATAAATACTCTGATACAGATATTAGAGATGGTATCTCCAGATATGAGTTCATTATGGTGCACATACCTCTCCCAAAAAAGTGCTAAAAGCATACAACTTAAAGTCCTCAAACTGATACATACATTTACACTTAGGTGTGAGAAAAATCTTACCTCTATAGCACTTGTCAGAACAAAACTTGCCAGAACAAAACTTGCCAGAACAAAACTCAGTCTTCAGAATCTTCTTCCTTCATCATAGGATCAAAGCGTTTCATCTGGCCTTCTTAAATCTAAGTCTTTAAAATGACTGTTTTCTTCTTTCTCTCTGTTTTTCCTAATAGTTGGAGCTTATATGACTTCTGAGTGTAAGTATCTCCTATATCTATATGTAAACATTAAATAACTTTCTACTGACTATATTGTTATAGACAAAATTATTTCACAATCCTGTGTGTATAAGTATCTCTTATATCTACATGTAAACATTAAATGATTTTCTACTGACTATATTGTTATATTATAGATTATTATTTTCACAATCCTGTGTGTGTATCTCCTATATCTACATGTAAACATTAAATGACTTTCTAATGACTGTAGTGTTATAGATAAAAATTATTTTTGCAATCCTGTATCTCCTATATCTACATGTAAATATTAAATGACTTTCTACTGACAAAAAAAAAAATAAAGACTAACTTTCTTCATAGCCTTCTTGCTTTTTGCTAATAACTCCTTGTTAAGTCCTATTCTACGTAGTTGTTAAACACAAGGGAATAAGTACATTCTATGTCCTTGTACTTTAACCAAGATATTTGTGCTAGACATGCTCACAGGCACATAGTACATTCTATGTTCCTGTACTTTAATCAAGATATCTGTGCTGGACGTGCTCACAGGCATGTCCCAGCTTGCAGCCTATGCCCCTTCCTTATTTGGACTTCCTCCTTTCCTTTGTTCTCCACTGCCTGTGCCTATATAGAAAAGTTTTAAGTTTTTAGCCAACTTGAAACTTTTAAGTTCAGTTTAGATTGTGAAATCTGGCCCCAACCAATGGAGATCAGACACAGCAGTAAGGACCCAATGCATAAGGAATAAATATGCCTGCCTTTCCTTTGTTCATTGTACTCTCGAGACAAGATGGCTAACGGATCACCCTTTCTGCAGAAAGTAAAATTGCCTTGCTGAGAAAACATTTTGTCTGAAAGCTAATTTTTCCTAGCAGTACCTGAGAACAAGCATTCTGTCTCTAACACCTAATGCCAGATATACCAAAATAATGAATCTATCATAAAATTGAAATTCTAAAATGCTTTGAAAATTCTACAGACTTCATGAGTTTATGTTAAGGAATGAAATTATCTCATTACTTCCTTTGTCAATCTTCACGTCTTTCTCATTAAGGGTCCTTCGTCCATGTTACCTATCACTTCACTGCCTACATTCAACACATGAACCTCCAAACACATGGATTTCCAGTTAAATGCATTTCTTGCTTTCCATGATCTAGGCAGCAGGACACCCTATGGCTAAATATACACAAACTAAAGCATACTCCTTTGTTGAAATCCACTGTCAACCTTTTATTAATAAAGGAAAATCACTTCTCTACTTATAACACTCTAACAAAAAAAAAGTCTGGATTTTCCACACCAGTAATTGTCTAATTCTCTTCAGACACCACTGGGTACCATACAGTGGAATTCCATTCTGATACTAACCACCCTGAGTTAACACAGGCCCCACAGGGTAAGTACTCAGTCCAACAAGAGTGCCTCCCACTTCAGACGCGGAGCACAAATGCTAGGCTTCACATGCTCATGGACCAGCTACAAATCCAGGGTTCCCTCCTCACATTTGGTAATTTGCTAACATAGTTCACAGAACTCAGGAAAACTGGTTTGCTTACTATTACCAGTTTATCATGAAGGATACAACTGTGGAACAGTCAGATGGAACAGATGCACAGGGCAAGGTATGGGGAGAGGGGGCAGGTGGCTGCAGTAACTCCCTGGGTGTACCACCCCCTCCCAGGCCTTCCCAACCTGGGAGTTCAACAAACCTCACTGTTCAAGAGTTTTTATAGAGCTTAATATCTAGCCCCTCTTACTCCCCTTTCCAGAGGTTGGTGGTTGGGACTGAAACTTCCAGCCTCTGATGGCTTGGTCCTTTTGGTGACCAGCCCAATGCTGAGGCTATCCAGGGCCTCCACCCTGGGTCACCTCATTAGGAAAAATTCAGATGTGATCAAAAGCAGCTCCTTACACATAACAAAAGACATTATTATTACTCAAGAAATTCCAAGCGTTTTAGGAGCTCTGTGACAGCAACTGGGGACAGAGTGCAAATATATTTCTTATTATACCACAATTAGGTACTTAACATGAGCAAATTATTTCAATACTCCAAGTATTCTTTTATGGATGAGGTGAGAATACCATAATTAGATGTGAATAGATAGAGATAATAAGGCTACAAACCTTACAGGAGTACCCTGAGAACTAAGAGAAATTTAGGAAAAGGAATTGGCATAATGCTTAATGAATGTCTGTCATCATCATTACCATTATTAAATTTATTACCTCTTTTGAGACTGCCTATCGTAGGTTCCACTAAGAAGACAGAAAGAATATTGAGTTAAAGATTTTGAGAATTAAAACAAAAAATCAGGACAAAAAAATGAGTTATTGATGTCAATTACCTTCTTCAAAAAAGTTTGGTTTGTCTGTGTGCTTTCCATAATATGTGCATAAAGTCTGAGAGTATCAGATTCGTGCCCTGAAGAAAGTACAACATTGACTTTCATTCCCCAGGAATGTATGATTAAGAAGTTAAAAAGGTACGTTTGTAAATCACTCAGGCCTTCCTCTGAAACTATCAGAAAATACGGGTAATGCTGTTCCAAGAATAACTTCCAATCTTGTGATAAGCATCCAGAAAACTCCGTTTGCACATCAATGTTGGTGTTGTGTTGAAGGTGGAGAATTAAAGCAGTTCTCAATGAAAGAAGTTCAGGAAAATCAAAATATGCACATTCAGCATCCTGTGGTGAGAAAGAAAAAGTACATCATTTTGAAATCTTCCTTTAGCGATTTAATTCTGTTGCTTACAGCACAAAGCCATATAGAATCAAACCCACATGATCTAATTGTTTTTCTCAAGGACCTTAAACTTGACTGATTTTGCAATTGTATGTCACAAGTCAAAATGTGGATTATATAGACTCCTCTCCTTTATTTGAGCAGGCATACACAACTACTTCACTTCTAATTCTTTTACTCTCTATGTTTAAATAGGGATCAAAGTAGCTAGTGGATAGATATATTTCATCTGAATTGAGAAGCTGATTTGGATCACTATTAGCAGATAAAATGTAATGTTCCAGGTGATGTGTCTTCTCCCTAAACAATGTAAGTCTTTTCTTAACAAATCAAAATTTCAATTTTTCAAATTTACAAGAAGAAAACAACCCCATTAAGAAGTGAGCAAAGGACATGAACAGACACTTTTCAAAAGAAGAAATACATGCAGCCAATAAGCATATAAAAAAAACTCAACATCCCTGATCATTAGAGAAATGCAAATCAAAACCACAATGAGAAACCATCTCATGACAGTCAGAATGGCTGTTATTAAAAAGCAAAAAATAACAGATGCTGATGAGGTTGCAGAGAAAAAGGAATGCTTAACACTATTTGTGGGAGTATAAATTAGTTCAACCATGGTGGAAAACTGTGGCAATCCCTGACAGATCTACCATTCAACTCAGCAATCCCATTACTGTTCCATCATAAAGACACATGCACATGTATGGTCACTGCAGCACTATTCACAATAGCAAAGACATGAAATCAAACTAAGTCATCGATGATAGACTGGACAAAGAAAATGTGGTCTATACACATCATGGAATACTATGCATCCATAAAAAAGAATGAGATCATGTCCCTTGCAGATTCATAGATGGAGTTGGAGGCTATTATTCTTAGCAAACAAATGCAGAAACAGAAAACCAAAAACCACATGTTCTCACTTACAAGTGGGAGCTAAATAATGAGAATATATGGACACAGAGAGGGGAACAACAGACAGTGGGGCCTGCACAAGGGTGGAGGGTGGAGGGTGGAGTGTAGGAGGAGGGAGAGGATCAGGAAAAATAACTAATGGGTACGAGGCTTAATATCTAAGTGAAGAAATAGTCTGTACAAGAAACCCTGATAACACAAGCTTACCTATATAACAAACCTGCACATGTACCCCTGAACTTAAAATAAAAGGTAAAAAAAAAATCTGTTTTTAAATGATATTGATAATTCAGTCTATCAGACTGTCAATATTTAAGAAGAACCCTGACTTTTCTATATGTATCCATCAAAACACTGCTTTTACTTTTAATGGTGCCAAAATTAACCCCCCACCCCCAAAAAAAATCCTATGTAAAAAGATTGAACAAATATAGACCAGAATTCTTAGCAGTAAAACAACAATTGCTTCTAAGACTCGGATAAGGGAATGGGCTCATAACATACTTTTGTATTTGGGTTGAGATTTGTTAAAATTAGAAGCCATTCAATCTGTAATTTTTAAAAAACATAGGATAATACACTGTTGAGGATATTTATATAGATCAATCCAAATAAGGATAGTGCCTCTATTGAATTTGCCATTCTACTGGAATGTAAATACAATTTCTTCTCAGTTTTGATCCTAAAGTGTTTCCTATAATTTAAGGATAAAAATTCAGAGAGCAAAAAATGATTGTTGAGAGAAGTTTGCCTCCTACCTCATGTTCCTAGGTGTCCTTAAAATAAGTATCTATTTTTGCAGATAAAAATATTTTTAGCTATTAACTACTCTGACTTGATGACATTTCTAGAAGATTATATTCAAGAACTGTAGACTCTATATTATTTCCAAGAACACACGGTACATTCACCAAAATAGGCCATATATTGGGCATCAAAACCAATCCGAACAGATCTTCAAATAACTGAAATTGGAACTAAATTAGAACCACAATGGAATTTAATTAGAAATCAACAATAACACATATAGAAAAAAAACAAGGATTTATACAAAAGCAGCACTTTTTTAATTTTTAAAATTATCTGTAAGTGACACTATAATTGTAGAAACAGGATCTCACTCTGTTATTCAGGCTGGTCTTAAACTCTTGGCCTCAAGTGATCCTCCCCCTTCAGCCTCTCAAAGCGTTCTTATTACATGTGTGAGCCAGCTCACCTGGACCAACTGCACGTATTTATGGAGTACAGGGTGATACTTTGATATATATGTATATAATGTGTAATGATCAAATCAGAGTAATTGCTGTATTGATCACATCAGACACAATTATTTGTGTGTGTGTGTGTGTGTGTGTGTGTGTGTGTTTAAAAACATGCCAAATCTGCTCTTCTAGCTATTTGAAAAAAATGCAATAAATTACTGTTAATTATAGCCACCCTATAGTGTAATAATGTCCTCCAAGGTCATCCATGTTGCCACAAATGACAGAATTTTATTTTTTCATAGCCAAATAGTATCGTATTGTGTATATGTACACCACATTTTCTTTATCCATTCATCTGTTGATGAACACTTGGTTTGTTTCCATATCTTGGCTATATGAATAGTGTAATAAACACAAGAAGGCAGATAATCTCTTTAACATAATGATTTCCTATCTTTTGAATATATACCTAGTAGTGGGGTTGTTGGTTCATATAGTAATTCCGGTTTCCATTTTTTGAGGAACTTCCATACTGTTTTCTATATTACTGAGTTAAGTCACATTCATACCAGCAGCAAATGAGTTGCCATTTCTCTACATACTTACTAGCATTTTTTTTTTTATCTTTCTGACAATAGCTATTCTAACGGGGTGAGATGCTATCTTATTATGGTTTGGATTTGCATTTCTCTGATGATTAATAATGTTGACTCTGCTTTCATATACGGGTTGGCCATTTGTATGTCTTCTATTGAGAGATGTCTATTCAGGTCACTTGACCACATTTTAATTGGATTATCTTTTTTTACTTTTGCTGTTGAGATGTTTGAGTTCCCTGCTTATCCTGGATGTTAATTCCTTGTAGGATAAATAGTGGCAAATATTTTTCCCATTCTGAAGGTGTCTCTTTACTGTGTTGGTTATTTCCTTTGCTATGCAGAAACTTTTTAGTTTGATATAATCCCATTTGTCTATTTTTGCTTTTTCTACCTGTGTTTCTGAGGTCTTCATAAGATCTTCACACTAACCAATGTCCTGAAGCATTTCCCCTATGTTTTCTTCTAATAGTTTCATAGTTTTGGGTCCTATATTTAAGTCCTTATTCCATTTTGAACTGATTTTTTATGTAGTGAAAATGAGGGTTCAGTTTTGTTTTTCTGCATATGAATATCCAATTTTCTGAGTACCATTTACTGAAGACATTGTCCTTTCCACTGAATGTTTTTGATGCTTTTGTCAAAAATCATTTGGCTGTAAATATGTGAATGTATTTATGGGTTCTCCATTCTGTTCCATTGGTACAAATGTCCATTTTTATGCCAGTACTATGCTGTTTGGGTTACTAGAGCTTTGTTGGATACTTTGAAATCTATCAGTGCAATAGCTCCAGCTTTTAAAACAACAAACTCCTAAATAATTCACTGGTCAAAGAAAAAAGAATCACAAGTGATGTCAGAAATTATTTCTAATTAAACGGTAAAAAAAAAAAGCAAGTTTGTGATATGTAGCTAAAACATGGCTTACAAGAAAATTTTTACAGTACAAACATAGAAAAGAAGAAAGAGCTTGGCTTAAAATTTCAATTTAAGAAGCTTGTGGAAAAAAAAGTAAGAAAAATCCAAGAGAAACAAATAAAGACAAGAGTAGAAATCAGTGAAATTTAAAAATAAAAAAGACAATACAGAATTAATTAACAAAATGAAAAAGCTAGGTGTTTGAAACATCAACAAAATTGATAAATCACTAACTAGATTAATCAAGAAGAAAGAAGACACAATTTAGCAATATAAAGGATAAATGAGGGCAGAATAAAATGGAAATCATCACAGTAGGGAATCCATGGGGCTGTGTCACATATAGCAGATATGGCTTTCATACATATTTTAAAAAGTTAACTCCTTATTTTCCCTTAGCAATATATCCGGTTATAGAATCAGAGATACAAGAATGACAAATGGCATTGTAATTTGTAAAATTACATAATGATACTTATCATTTGGAAATAGAAAAATAAAAATCTATTCCCATTTCACCAGATGTGAATTTCAAGAAGAGCAGTTGCTTTGAAGAGTTAGTGTCATGTTTCTGACGAGTACTCTCCTGTCATTGCATCATTGGTTGTCATTAGCAGCTGGCCAAAAAAAAAAAAAGTCTTTTTTTGCTGTATTAGCCAGGATTTCTGCAGTTTATGTTTAAAAACTGGTTTAGAGTATTTGGGTGATGGGTATATATGGTCCATGTATCCGTTTTTGGTAAGCTATAGTTACAGTCTCTGTGCTTTGTAGCCTGTTACACAGAAAGCAGCAGACAATCAAAGATTTAAGGGACACAGACAGCTGCCAGTTGACAAAATGGGACCGTAATGTGAAAGTTTTTAGAGGGTTTTGGTTTTTGTTCTAACAAAACATTTTCTAACATGTTTTGTTAGAATACATGTTGGTTTTGTTCTTTTCTTCTTTTCCTTAAGACAGGAATCAAGCTTACATATAAACTGTTGGTAATTTTAGTTTCCTTCTGTGTCATTCAGTGTAAAACTACATAATTTGGAAAAAAAATGAAAAAATTAATCTTTAGTAGCTAGGCACAGTGGCTCATGCCTGTAACCCCAGAACTTTGGGAGGCCAAGGTAGGTGGATTGCTGGAGTTCAGGAGTTGAAGACTAGCCTGTGCAACACAGCAAAACCCCACCTTTACAAAAAATACAAAAATAAGCCAACCATGTTGGCACATGCCTGTAGTTCCAGCTACTCAGGAGGCTGAGGCAGAGGATCACTTGAGCACAGGACACAAAGGTTGCAGTGTGCCAAAATCATGCTACTGCATTCCACTTTGGGAGTTAGAGTGAGTCCCTGTCTTGAATTTAAAAAAAAAAGAAAATCTAGTTTCTGTTCAAAAATAAGTAAATAAAAGAGGGACCTAACACTAACATCACTACAAATCTTTAGGCAATAAGAAGAAAATAAAAGAATGTTAAATGCAACTTTACACCAAAATATTAGATAACTTAGATAAGATGGGCAAATTCCTTGACATATGCAATTAACAAAACTGACACAAAACAAAAAGTCTAAATGGCCCTATATTTATTAAAGAAATTGACTTTGTTATCAAAAATTTTCTTCCAAGGAAAACTCCAGACCCAAACACTTTCACAGGAAAATTTTATCAAATTTTATCAAATTAGTCTGAGGAAATAATACCAATCTTATAAAAACTTTTTCAGAAAACAGTAGAGGAAAATGGGCTTTTCAACACATTCACTAAGTCAGCATGATCCTAATACCAAAACCAGACAAAGACACTATAAAAAAAAAATAAAACTGGCTGGGCACGATGGCTCACATCTGTAATCCCAGCACTCTGGGAGGCTGAGGCCAGCAGATTCCTGAGGTCAAGAGTTCCAGCCTAGCCAACATGGGGAAACACCGTCTCTACTGAAAATACAAAATCATCAGCCAGGCATGGTAACACATGCCTGTAATCCCAGCTACATGAGAGCCTGAGACAGGAGAATTGCTTACACCTGGGAGGTAGATGTTGCAGTGAGCCAACACCATGCCATTGCACTCCAGCCTGAGCGAGAGTGAGACTCCATCTCAAATAAATAAATAAATAAAATTACAGATTAATATTTTTCACTACTATATACCAAAAAAGCTTAAAATATTAGGAAATCAAACTCAGCAATATATTAAAGAAAGTATATCTATCACGACCAATTGAGGTTTTCCCAGGAATAAAAGATTGAATTGAATTAATATTTAAAAATCACTTAATCTAGTAACCTACCAAATTAAGAAAAAAAAAGAGGAAAACTGTATCAGAATTTCAATACAGGTAGGAAAAGTATTTTTTTAAATGTAACACCTGTTAATTATAGAAATTCTAAGAAAACTTAAAAGACGAAGAAATTTCCTCAATTTGATAATGGGCATATATAAAATAACTACAGCTAATATGATACCTAGCAGGGAAATAATGGACACTTTCCCTTTAAGATCAAAGACCAGGTAAAGATACCCACTCACTCTACTTCAACATTTACTACAGGTGCCAGTCACTGTAATAAGGGAAGAAAAAGAAATTTTAAAAAACTTAAAAATAAGAAATAAGCATGTATTTATTTACTGAATACATTGAAAAATCTAAGAAATATACAAATCAGCAACTAAAATTAATAAGTTGCTTTGATAAGAATGCAGGATACCAGTTAACAAAAACCAATTGTACCTCTGCATACAAACAGCAAAAAATACAAAATTATTTTTAAAAGTTCAAATTACGATAAAATCAAAACATGAAATTTCTTGAAATATATTTAGCAAAAGACGTGCAAGACCTCCACAATGAAGACTACAAAACTGATAAGAGAGACTGGAGATCTTTAAAAAAAACAGCTATATATTGTGTTCACTAACTGAAAGACTATATTGTTCTACAAATTTAATGAATGTCAATTATAATCCCATTGTTCTCTTTAAATAGAAATTGGTAAACTGATTCTAAAATTTGTGTGAAAATGCAGAGAACCTAGAATAGTCAAAGTTAAACAAAGAAGAACAAAGTGGGTTTCAAGATTTACTATAAAATTACACAAATCAGGACATCGTGGTACTGGTAATTTGTTAAATCCTTCGACAGAACGTAGCAGAAAGCCCAGAAATAGACCCACACATATATAATCATTTGATTTTTGATGAAGAAACCAAAGCAATCTACTGGTAGAAGAAAAACATTCTCAACAATGGATGCTGGAACAAATGAACCTCAATCCCTAATTCACAACATACAGACACAAAAATTAATTCAAGATATATCATAGACCAAAATGCAAAAGCTGAAACTACATGCTTCTAGAATTATTAATAAATATAGGAGACTATCTTTATGACTAAGAGATAGGCAATGATTCTTATCAGGATATAGGCACAATAATCATTAAAGAATAATAAATTAGACTTCATCAAAACTAAAATATCTGCTTAGCCAAAGCTAGCATTAAGAAAATGAAGTGGCAAACCACAGACTGAGAAAATATATTTGAAATAATATATATGATCACATGTTGTACACAGAATATATCAAGAACTACTATAACTCAATATTAAAAAGATAAAGAATTCAATTTAAACCAGTCAAAAGATATGAGCAGATGCTTCACAAGTGACAGTATACAGATGAACAATAAGCACTTGAAAAAGTAGGTAACATCATTAGCCATTTGATAAATACCAATTGAAACACAGGAACATCACACTACACATCCACCAGAATAGCTGGACTGACCAAATACAAATGTTTGCAACTACATAGGGCACCAGAAACTCTTATTCATTGCTGGAGTGAGTATAAAAGGGCACAACGACCTTAGGAAAAGTTTTGGCAGTTTTATAAAATAAATATTCCAATCACAGATATACGCACAAGGAAAATGAAAACTTACATCCACACAAAGACTTGCGTGTAATTGCACATAGTACCTTTATTCATCTAGGCAAGAAATTGAAAGAGCCCAAGTGTTCACTCAACAGGAAAATGGGGAAACAAACCATGGTACATTTCTACAATAAAAACCTTACTCAAAATTGATAAGAGGAACAAAATACTGATACACACAACAAAAACATTATGTTGACTGAAAGAAGTTTTATACAAAGAGTTCATGCTGTAAAATACTACTTATTAAAAGTTCTAGAACTTTGAGAGGCCGAGGCAGGCAGATCACCTGAGGTCAGGAGTTCGAAACCAGTCTGACCAATATGATGAAACCCCATCTCTACTAAAAATACAAAAATTAGCCAGCTGTGGTGATATTCACCTGTAATCCCAGCTACTCAGGAGGCTAAGACAGGAGAGTCACTTGAACCCAGGAGGCGGAGGTTATGGTGAGCAAAGGTTGTGCCACTGCACTCCAGCCTGGGCAACAAGAGCAAAACTCCATCCCAAAAAATAAAATAAAATAAATAAAGTTCTAGAATAGGCAAATCTAAATGCAATAGAAAGGATTTAAACCGTGGTTGCTTCTGAGGGATGGAGTGAGGATAAACTTGGTAGGGATATGAGATGTCCTGTGGAACAAGAGTTTGGGTTATACACGCATGCCTTTGTCAAAACTCAATGTACTGGTAAATACTATGCACACTTGAAATATCATTAAATGGCATTAGGTTGGTGCAAAACTTTTTGTAATACATTTAAGATCTGTGCATTTCACTTCATGCAAATTTTACCACCAAAAAAAAAAACTTGCAGATAAGTACCGAACTCTGGTTAATGGTATGTATGCTGAAATGTTTAAGAGTAAAATGTAATGTCTACAACTACTTTGAAATGTACTCCCAAAATAAAAGGAGTTATTCAAAGGCATGGATAAGTTTACAGATATAATTAAATGTAATTGTATGATTTAGATGGTGAGGATATGGATATTTGCTACACAACCTTTCAACTTATCTATATTTGAAATTTTTATAATAAAATATTGAAAACTAAAGAATGGGCTTCCTGGTACTTACCACACACTGAATTCTTACACTGACTATATAGAAAGGGAGCTAGAGTCAACCTACCTATATACACCTCAGCCCAGAGCTCGTGCCTGGTCTATATTGTGAATGTGGGAACATACAGTTGAGAGAAAAAAAAAATTTAATAAATAAAAAATAAAGAATGGCTATCTCTGAGTAGTGAAATCATGGGTAATATTTTCTTTTGTTAATCTGTCTTTTTACATTTTCTATGATGACATGCTTCATTTTAAGTAAAATACTCTTTAGGTTAAGAGATTTCAGTTACAGATTTCAAAGCATTAAAATGACATCAATCATCATATATTACCTTGAAGAAAACTATAGAAAATTGTCCTCCGTTACTCATAAGATCCACAAGATAGCGTTCAACCAGATAGAAGAAGTGGAGATTCTGTCCCCACTTGAATGATTTTACACATAGGCATGTGACAAGCAAGGAGTCTCCATCAATCACAAAAAAATTAGATTCCACGAAATCATTTAATATGCTGGAATACCTAAAATAAAATAGAATAAAAATCACAGATGATTTCCACAGAGACTTTGTTGCTGTTGTTATTATTATTGCATAAGCTACTATTTGTCGCATGCCTCGTGTCAGTCTACAATGTCTTTTCAAATATCTGATTTAAGCAACTGTCCTTTATAAGAAGGAGATAGCACAATTACTATTTTATTAAAAGAAAATAAGGCTCAGAGAGGCAAAGGAATTTATCCAATACTAAATGGCAGAGCCAGGATTTGAACTTGAGAATATGATTCTAAAGGCTGTTATTCTGGATGAGGGCATATATAACCCCCAGCTCCATAAATCTGATTGCTTTACGAAACCATCTGTTCAGTGAGAGCTATGACAACTCTAGGAAGAAGAGTGCATTCCCATCATCTCCAAGCTGCTCCAAGATAAATAGGTTGAGTGATCATGTATATGTATATGGGTTAAGAGGTATGTGGATACACAGAGCATATAATAGTATAGCTCTTTCTTTTTTACTTCACAATACTTACCCAGCTTTTGGCATTTCATTCAAAATTAACTTTGTCATTTCCCTGAAAAATACTGCATGACAATCTAACCCTAAAAAAAAAAGAGAGATTTTGAACCATCAATATGTTTACACGGCTATATAATTTAGTAATTACTAAGAAAAGGAAATATGGATATCCAATTACTTTGTAATATTACTGAATCTGAATATCTCACAAGATTGTTGTTTTATAGACTGCTAATATCAAAGATTGAGAATTACCCATTGTCGCTGCTTCTTGGGCTACAGGGTAGAAGAGTAGAACTGGAATTTATTAAATATGGCTGATATATTTTATTTTGGCACCTCTAAAATGTCTATATATGATATGAATGGCACCCCTGTAATAAAAGAAAAAAAAATTAGAACTGTACTTATTCCTAAAACAAAGAAAATGGACCCAAAAAATATGGTTACAATTTCCACAGAGCAAGCAGTCTAGTAAAAAAGCAAAGACTGATCAAATAATCATATAAAGAATTTCAAATCACAAATGTGACAAAATGCACAGATATGGGGATGGCTTCCCTAAAGAATTAATGCATGAGCTGAGATCTGAAGGAATGAATACTCCCTTACAATTAATTTGCCCCTCAAAAAACCAACACAAAGTATTCTTGGCAAAGGGAACAAACAGTATGTGCAAAAGTCCTGTGACAGGGGACAGTATGGAAAGTACCAGATTCAGAAAAGACATTAGTGTGGCAGCAGCAGAGGGTAAGGCTGTGTCAGATAAGGTTAGAGAAAAGGATAGGTAAGGTCAGATAAGGATAGAGAAAAAGGTCACCTAAGGATAGAGAAAAAGGAAACTATGCAGTGTTTTAAGGAATTTTAAGGTGTTTCGTCTTCACCCTCAGAGCAAAATTCAGCCATTGATGGGTTTTAAACTGGTTGTAATTTGATTACACTTGCATTTGGTAAACATTACTCCATCTTTAGCACAGAGAAGAGATTGGATGGGGAGGTGCGTAGAGAAAGCTACTGGAATAGTCCTGCAGAAAGACGATGGTGGTTTGAGCTAATGTGGTGCTATTTAGACCTGGAGAGATGTGGATTTATCGGGGGGGACATTGTGAAGATAAATGTGACATGGTTTGGCAATAGATTCCACATGGGAAGGGAGAGCTGGGGGTGTCATGGATGACGCCTCGGATCCTAGCAAGGACAAGAGGATGGATGACGGGGCTTGGACAAAGCATGCTGAAAGGTGGCCAGGTTTCTGGGCTAGAAATAGAAATATGAAGTCACTTGATTACTACAGATAACTGACGAAATGAGTATATATCACAGGTAGAAGAAATCACTGAAGGCTGCTGATTAGTAACTCTGAGTCACTCCCCAAATAAGTTTCTGGTCACTCCTGATCACTCCCAATGAAGAAGGGAATTAAATAATAGCAATAATAGTAAAAACAAAACCTTATAATTTGTAGCTGCTATATAATAAACTACATTTTGCTGTGTTGTATGCTGTTTAATATAAAACCTAACCCCGAGTCCTGCTTAAAATTAACTCCCTCCCTGTAAAACCTATCTTATCTATTCTTCCCACATTCTCAGCAAAGTTCTCAGGCATCTCCAGACTCCTGTTTTCCTTGCTGACCAGCTGCAAGGTCACAGGGCAAGATAACACCCAAAAAATGTACAATGAGTTTCTCAAAATGCTATTTTTCAAATATAATATACATCACAAGACATGTTGCAAATTAATTAACTGTTCTTTATTCTGACTTCTGTAAACCTGTTAGCTGCTACGTCATCCTGGATGTATAAAAGTACCCCATTTTCTTTCACCGGGGCTCGGCCTTGGGAGGCTAATCTGCTGAGCCGGTGGCCACCTTAATAAAATCCTCCTGTTTCACCCACTGGTCTCTCCGGTCTCCTGGATATTCTGTAACACCAAAATGAACCATTTGCACTCAAATCCCTGTTTCTGGAGACAATTCTGGGAGAACTCACGTCTTCACTTCATACTAACCATAAAGAACAGCAGCAAAATACGGTTAGAACTCAATATTGCCACAGGATTGGTAAGTAGAAAAGTATTTATAGCCAAAGTAAGTAGAGTCTCTGTGAAACTGAAGGGACAGAAAGCAGAATGCATTTATTCAACAACTACTGAATGAACAAACACCTGCTGTGTGACAGCACTGCACTTGCACATGGGAGTACACTGAAAAGGACAAAAGTAGGCTTTGCCGCACACTAGGAACTTATTGTCTAGTAGAAAAAAAATCAATAAAGCTTTAAATATGTAAAAGTTAAGTACTATTTTAAAAATAAAAGGGTTTTAACGAATTGGACAGGATTGCTACAGACAATATCTCCAAGAAAGTGACATTTTAGATGAGCCCTGAAGGAGTCACTGGAGTGGTCATTCAAAGACTTCCTCCCATTTAAGAGAGACAGGTTAGGAAAGCCTCAATCAGCTTTTTTAGTAAGCACTGTAATTTTTAAAATGTATAATATCAATATAAAAGTAAGGATCATCGGATATAAAATACTGATCAGACAGAAAATAAACACCAAAAATAAAGACAAAGAAATTAACAAACTAAAAAAATCAAAATATTCTAAAACAAAAAACAGAAGAGAACTTTTAAAAATTCCAACTAGAATTTTCATAGAGAATCAAAGATATTGAATCTATGAAATAAGAACTTGCATGCTGCTGTTGAAAAGAAAAAAATACAGGAACAAGAAAGCACTGTTGAAAATTCAAATCAAAACTACATTGAGATACCATCTCACGCCAGTTAGAATGGCGGTCATTAAAAATATAAAGACACATGCACATGTATGTTCATTGCAGCCCTGTGTACAATAGCAAAGACCTGGAACCAACCCAAATGCCCATCAATGATAGACTGGACAAAGAAAATGTGGTACATATACACCATGAAATACTGCACAGCCATAAAAAACGATGAGTTCGTGTCCTTTGTAGGGACTTGGATGAATCTGGAAACCATCATTCTCAGCAAACTGACCCAAGAACAGAAAGCCAAACACCACATGTTCTCACTCATAGGTGGGTGTTGAACAACGAGAACACGTGGACTCAGGGAGAGGAGCATCACACACTGGGGTCTGTCGGGGGGGAAATAGGGAGGGACAGCAGGGGGTGGGTAGTTGGTGAGGGATAACATGGGGAGAAATGCCAGATATAGGTGACGGGGGAGGAAGGCAGCAAATCACACTGCCATGTGTGTACCTATGCAACAATCTTACATGTTCTTCACGTGTACCCCAAAACCTAAAATGCAATTTAAATAAAGCAAGATTGCAGATATAAAATAAATTAGTTTGCTGAACAATAACACAGAAAAGACAGAGTCCAGAAACACAATGAGATAGAAATAAGAGAAACATTAATACACATGAAAGATTGATCAAAGCTTATAGAATCCATTAAAAGGAAATCCTGGAGGAAATAACTGGGATACCAGAATGGGTGGTAAAAGTAATCAAAAACATAAAATGAGAAGATGTAATTTAAGAAGACTGGCTCAGGGCTAAAGAAAAATATGAGTCCCTAGATTAAAAAGGTTCTCCAAAAACAAAACAAGTTTGATGTAAAAAGAGAAAGCCATAGCTAGATATATCCTGATAAAATTTCAGTGCTCCAAACATAAAAAGAAAATCTAAAATCTGACAAAGAGGAAAGACATTTTAGCCACAAAAGAATGAAAATGAAAGAGGCGTTAAAGTGAGTAACGACATGCGCTCTGAAACCAGGATGCCTGGGTTGAGTTCCTAATTGTGCAACTACTTAGTTGTGTGGCCTGAAGCAAATTGTTTACCGTCTCTGTTTCTGTTCCCTGTCTGCAAATTTAGAATAATATTACTATCCTAGGGTTGTCAAGATAAAATGTGTTAACACATACACTGCTTAAAGAGTACCTGGACATAGTGAAAACTGATTAAAGTCAGCTCTTATAATATTATGATCAACACTGAATGCTCTCACCCATGACCAATGACTTTCATCCTCTTTAATGCTTTGAAAAGTCTGCTGTAATCAAGTTTTAATGATATAGGATGCTTTTCCTATTTGGATTGAATCACGAAACTTGACTCCATAATGAATACTATGTATATAGTTATGTTGTGGTTTTTGCTGTTGTTCAATTTTTAGACTAATAAATATACTTAATTTATTCAGAAAACCAAAATGTAAATACTTTGAACATTGATAATATATTAAAATAGCTAACCAATTTGAGAAGCAATAAGAGGGAAAACTGGTAGGAAAAGAGTAGGAATGCTATTACTATCATTAAAAAACATATATATGGAGTCTAGAAATAACATCCAAAGATAATGTTATATACTGAATATTTATGTCCCCCCTAAAATTCATATTTTAAAGCCCTAAACCCCAGTGTGATGGTAATTGGAGAAGGGGGCTTTGGGAGATAATCAGGATTACAGGAGGCCATAAGGATAGGGCCCTTATCTGATAGGATTGGTGTCTTCTTAAGAAAAAACATCAGAGGCCGAGTGCGATGGCTCACGCCTGTAATCCCAGAAATTTGGGAGGCCGAGGTGGGTGAATCACCTGAGGTCAGGAATTTGAGACCAGCCTGACCAACACGGAGAAATCCCGCCTCAACTAAAAATACAAAAATTAGCTGGGCGTGATGGTGCATGCCTGTAATCCCAGCTACTCAGGAAGCTGAGGCAGAAGAATTGCTTGAACCCAGGAGGTGGAGGTTGTGGTGAGGATTGCGCCACTGCACTCCAGCCTGGGCAACAAGAGTGAAACTCCATCAAGAAGAAGGAGAAGAAAATCAGAAGGGGAAGAAGGGGAGAAGGATGAGGAAGAAGAAGAAGAGGAAGAAGAAGAAGAAGAAATATCCAAGAGCTCATAATATCTCTCTCTCTCTCTCTCTCTCTCTCTCTCTCTCTCTCTTGTGTGTGTGTGTCTCTGTCTCTCTGTCACGTGAGGATACAGCACACAGCAAGAGGGTAGTCATGTACAAGCCAGGAAGAGAGCCCTCACCAGAAACTGAATCAGCCAGAATCCTGATCTTGTACTTCACAGCCCCCAGAATAGTGAGAAATATTTAAGCCACCAGTCTATAGCATTTTGTTATGGCACCATTAGCAAACTAAGAGAGAAGATAAACCAAAAAATAAAGATTTTAAGAATAAAAGTTTTTAAAAAGAACATGTTTTGCAATAAAAAAAAAATCAAACACGTATCCCCCATTGTCAATACGAAGTGTAACCCTGATTAAGCAAATATTATATGAGAAGTTTGTCTTTACAGATGTTGCCCAGTTCAAAAAAATAAAAGCAATGAGGAATTTATATTTTCCTCATTTTGAAACATCTAATGAATTAATGGATCTAGACATTGAATATCAATGGATACTAACATCATAAAAATAGAGATGGTAAGACATTCTCTGTCTCTGAATAGAATATGACACCACCTATGTGAACTCTTAACAAAAACATAAAAAATTAAGAAAAAACTGTTCATGCCTCTAATTATAAGAACTAATAGAGTGTGCTGAGGGGGAGATAAAGACAGAGTCAGAGATGAAGAAAGAGAGAAGAGAAAGAAACCCTATAGATTAAGAAACAAGGTATTTATCTACCAATTGCACTGTGAAAACTTTCTTTTGGATTCTGACTGAAGTTAAAAAAATTGAAAAAAAAAAACGTATGTATCAGATCAGAGTCATGAACCATCCACTAAAATTCATGCTTCTCCTTCCACATTTAAGAATTATCACTAAGTAGCTCTCTGGCCAATGACTAGATTTTCCCCATTCTTTTGCATCTGGAGGTAACCATGAAATTAGTTCTTACCAATGGAATATGAGTGGAAGCGATAGACAGACTTTTGGAAGTAGGTATACTTTCTCTATTCTTACTACTCTTCTGAAAAGTTAGGTGCAAAGAATATTAAGAATCCAGGAACAGTGGAAGTACCATATGGAAGAAACTGGGTCCCTGAATCACTATCGGGCCCACTGGCGAGGAACATCTGCTTTGAACTCTTAGAAGGACAACATATAAATTTCTATTGTGTAATGCCATCGAAATTTCGAAGTTGTAATTGCTACAGAAGTTAGCATTCCCTTACTGGTACAGAAATTGGTACAGAAGTGAAATGCTTCCTATCATTACATAGTTGTACAGTTCTATCATTCTTTTAATCTAAAAAGCCATGAATTGCAAGATGCACCATCATTTTGTGTACCACTAATTTTCTTACTACTACCAATTAAACTATAACATACCACAGATTTGTAATTTGCATCCTCACCTTAGATGTAAAAAGAGAAGACGTGGATTACAAAATCAAGCAAACATGGTTTGTAGCTCCAACCTAACGGACAGATGCAGTGAGAAACTAGGCTTCTTGGGCTTAAAAGCTGGAAACCAAAGTGCTGCAGAGCAAAATATCTGGTAGAAATCATCCCCTTCAAAACTAGGAAGCCAACCACGTGCCAACAAGCCTGATACTCCCAGAAAAGTGATTGGAAAAGTTTGAAGGTCAGTGTCTGTAGTGTTTTAGTTGCTGTTTTTGAGAAGCTATGTATGACTGAAGAAGAAAGGGAAAAAGAAATAAGCAGAGCCAGAAGGAAGATTGGCTGGACACAGTGGCTCACACCTATAATCCCAGCCCTTTGGGAAGCTGATGTGGGAGGATCGCTTGAGGCCTGGAGTTTGAGACCAGCCTGGGCAACAAAGTGGGACTCCGTACAAGAAAGAAAAGAGAAAGAAAGAAAAAAGAAAGAAAGAGAGAGAGAGAAAAAGGAAGGAAGGAGGGAGGGGAGGGAGGGAGGGAGGGAAGGAAATAAAGAGAGAGAGAGAGGGAGGGAGGAGAAGGAAGGGAGACAAGAAATTAGGGTCACACAGGTGACAGCTTCTGTACTGCAAATAAAAAGTGGTAAGACTGGAAAAAAAAAAAAACTTGCTCAACATAGACTCATAAAGAATTCTCAGTTAAACAAAAGGACTTAGCCTTGCTGGAAATACTACATCGAGGTGTGCCCTTCTCAGGCCAGACTATCATTTCAAAGGAACTTAAGACAGATTCCACTAATTTGAGAGGGAATGAAGGATGAAAATAGAAACTCTCTGGGTGTAATTAATGACATAGGGAACTAACTAGAGCATCAGAAGCTGGATACATATTTTAGAGAATTATATTTCCAAATAAACTAGGAGTTGCCTTAAAAATGGTTACATCAGTAAAACAGCAGGTTATAAAAAGGGTTATATAAATAACCCTTTTTATACTAAAAAAGAAAAACCTTTTTATAACCTGCTGTTTGTTTTACTGATGTAACCACTTTTATGGAGACCAGCAGGTCTCCATACCTACAGAGCAGAAAATGAGGCTGCAGCAGTGAAAACTGCAGAGATTTCCACCCATATCAATATAGCCAAGGATGAGAATTAACACAAGTATTTTATTAAAAGTCATAAAGCTAACCATGGGAAGAATTTTTAAAAATATAGAACTCATATTGGAAGGCAAAGTGGGTAGCACAGATGTTTCTTTCACAGGGAGTTGCTGGAGTCTATCTAAAGTTGGTAAAACAAAAAATCGATTTGTAAGCATATAATTTATAAGCAACTGAGAAAGAAATTTATGAGTAGATTTATGGAGTAACGCCTCAGGAGAACTAAAACTGTGAGACTGAGTATGAAGGGGAAAGTAGTAGAGAAGGGCATTTAATTTTTGTTTTATGTCTTTCTCTTCTACTTCAAATAAAACTGATCAGTTATGGCCCAGCATACCATGGGATATCATACAGCAATTACTAAATGAGACTGAGAGGTACCAATTAATCATGAAGTGAGCAAAGCACACCAGTGGGACAGCCAAAATATCTTTTAAAGTGTATAGATCTGGAGATGGACAGATGATAGATGGATGGATGGATGGATGGATGGAGAGAGAGAGGAACTATAGACAGAAACTTGTTTCTTTCTTTGTAGAATATCAGGAAGGATTCACACTAAACTACCCCCAATATCTTTGGGATAGAAGGGGAAGAGCCTTGGAAGCAGAACCCACCCTCAATGATTTAGAACCCTCAACTCTCAGCACCTGAGTTCCACTAAAGTTCAGACAGCAAATCTTAGGTTCATTGAATGGTATGTTACTGCTTTCAGGAGAATACTGGAAATCACGAAGGTCTCTGTATCTCGTTGATGTTTTAGTTTGGACCTCTTATTGTGTCTTTAAAGGACTTGCTTCTGACTAGTTCTGGCCGCTTTTTCTAGCGGTCATTAGGAGCTTTCATAATCTTTAAGACCCCATCATGGACGATGTCAGCTTCTTTCATTATGGAAAACCTTGAGGAGTTTATTACACATTTATCAATGTAACTTTGTAAACAAAATAGACGGGGAAAGAGAACGAAGTGCCTTTCCAGGGAAATAATGAAACCTGATTTCCGCTATTAAGAACTTAAATCCAAGACGGAAAAAGGAAGCGGCTTGCTGTGCGGTCCATGTCCAGGTTGGATTGTCTGTGCCCAGATCCGAGGACCCTCACTTTCTCGTCAATATGTATCCTCTCATGAAGTGCCATGATAAAGAGGAGGAGATGAGGCCGGGCGCGGGGCTCACACCTGTCTTCCCAGCACTTTGGGAGGCCGAGGCGGGCGGATCACCTGAGGTCAGGAGTTCGAGACCAGCCTAGCCAACATGGTGAAACCCTGTCTCTACTAAAAATACAAAAATTATCTGGGCGTGGTGGCCCCTTCGAGTGAAGAGGACCCATGAAATGCCTGAGCACTGTCCTGTCCCTCTTACCCCCTCTCCCCCAAGCCGGACCTCCACCTGCCCGAGCCCAGTGGGCGCCCCACCTCCGCGCGCGCGCAAAGCCCTCGGGCCCCCTCCCCGCCTGGCCCATCTGGATGCGGAAGGAAACCCAGAACCCCCGAGGGACGGCTCCGCTCCAGGCTCCCGGGAGACACCCCCGCATCACCCGCAGTCCTTACCTGACCCCGGACCCGCGGTGTCCCAGGAGCGTGAGCGCCGAGCGTTGGGCGGGCAGAGGCGGAGCAGTCTCGAGCGCAGCGCCTGGCTCAGGGAGCGCGCGGCCTGGGAGTACTGAGACTCTAAGCCACCGAAGCGGCGCCGGAGTTTATATCCAGACCAGCGCGGAAGCTCCTAGCTAGGGCGTGAGTTTCGCTTTCGTTTCTCCACCGTGAGGTCTTTTGGTTTCCATATCCCCGGTGTTCTGGAGGCAGAATCTAGGTCTCGGGTGGGCAGGGACCCCCGTGCGTTAATTTACTCTGAGGATCTCAGGGAGATCAGAGCAAAGGCGGCGCTGCGCCATCTGGGACAGGCCTGTAAACGTAAAGGAAGGAAAGCAGAGAGATCTGGACTCCACACGAGGAACCGAAGGGGCTGAGGTTAAACGCAGCACGCTGAGCGCTCTGAAAGCCTGGGGTGAGGTGTGCAGGGTTTCCTTTTTGGCAAGATACTGGACGTGCAAAAATGGAGTAAAGAGGATACGGGCTTTGAGTTTCGGTCCTAAGACGTTCATGTTATGAAAAATGTCCAGTAGTATAACTGTCCAGTGTGAACATTTGAAAGCCCAATCATACAAAGAATTTAAATGGAGAAGAGGAATGCTCTGTAGTTTTGTCATCAAGGTCATTCATGTTGGGAATTCGAGTTTCAGCCCCAGCCGATCGTGACCTTTAGTGCTCCAGACACTTAATTCCATGACGTTATACATGTGCAGAATATATTGAGATTCAAGGGTTTTGGAGACTTGATCCTACAGCCTTGCTTTTAGGTGTGAACTCGGGTTGATGGGACAGTAGACCTTGGTCCTTTCTGTGGGGCACCTATTGCATTCCAGCCCTTCCGCCCGGGGGGAGCGGTCTGCCCTGTCACCAACGTCCTCACCCCTGCATGACTGAGCGGGCTCTTGACTCACATTGCAAAACGCCACCTCTCTGTACTCATAACTTCTGCTAATGTTCTAATGGCTTTTTTGACAGTTTTTGAGACAAAATTAAGTCAAGCTAATGTAATATGTAGTTGTCCCTAGGTATCCATGGGGAACCAGTGCCAGGACCCCCATGGATACTAAAATCCACAGATACTCGCGTCCCTTATGAAATGGCATATTTGCATATAACTTTTAAATAATCTCTAGATTACTTATAATTCCTAACACAATCTAAATGCTATGTAAACAGTTGTTATACTGTATTGTTTAGAGAATAACAAGAAAAAAGTGTCCATGTTTAATACAGATGATTTTTTCTGAATATCTTTGAACCATAGTTGAATCCACAGATGTAGAAACCTTAGATACAGAGTGTGCTGACTGTATGTTATTTCATATATTTATTGTTTTATAAATTTTAAATATACTGCTCATTTTCTTATTGAATTGCAAGGCCTCATCTTGCCAAGGTTTCATTTTTTCACTTGCCATTTCTTTTTAAACGAGGATTTTGTTTTAGTTTTACAGTTAGGAGCTTTTAGAGAATCAGATTTCTCACACTGTGCCTTTATATTTTCTTTGTTTGCCTTTATGGGTAGAAAACTCCTTCACCACCATAGAGCAAAAAAAAGTTTGCATGTATTTTATTATGGCTATTTTTGGTTTTGTTTTTTACATTTAGCACCTGAATTTCTGTTGGTGTATGGTGAGAAGTTTAATGGCCTAAGTGTGTTTAACAAATTGCCTCAGAGTTAATTCTTCAGACAGATGGCAGGTAAGCCCTAGCACTCCCATCTGAGGTGACCTTGATGGGGACAGGGACTAGAGCAGGCCAGGGAGCAGGGTATGCCCTGCAGCTGATCTCTCGGGTTTTGGAGACTTGATCCTACAGCCTTGCTTTTAGGTGTGAACTTGGGTTGCTGGGACGGTAGACCTTGGTCCTTTCTGTGGGGCACTGATTGCATTCCAGCCCTTCTGCCCTGGGAGCCATCTGCCCTATCACCAACGTCCTCACCCCTGCATGATTCAGGGGGCTCTTGACTCACATTGCAGAACGCAGCCTCTCTTTACTCATAACTTCTGCCCAGGCTCACTCCCTTGATCTGAATTAATCTACTCCCATAAGCTACTTTGTTTTTCTTCAGAGGAATCACTGAGGTCCTCATCCTTCCCCCCCGTGGCTTTCTACTTGATCAGTGTCCTCCCGCCAAGTTTCTGACCTGCTGTCATCCCCAGCCACACCTCTCTAGCTGCGTACCACTTGGGTTTCTCAGAAAAGCTCAAAGGACGTGGCTTCTCCCTTTTGCTACTGAGCGGTATTTCTTTGCTTGTTACTCACTGTCCACCCCCAAGGTGGTTGCCTAATTAAAAATCTCCCCCACTTCCCCCCAGTCACCTTTTCATGCCAGGAACAAGCACCAGAGAGTAATAGCTGCCCATCCAGCCCAGTTAGAATCTCCCAATTCCTCAGGGTGGCCTGAGGCAGAAGGGTGTCCCTAAGGTCATCTCAGCTCCTGAATCCCAAGTCCTATTCTCTTTCCTTCGCTTCTCACTCGTCTGCTACACTTGTTTATTGGGCACTACTAAGCAAAGTTAATGATTATTCCTGTCTTTCACTAGGAGTGGAGAAGCTCTCTCCCCATCTTCACCTATTTCTGTGATGCTTTCAGGGACTATGGGCCTCACACTGATAGCACTTCCCTAGGCTGGGTGGCCCAGAGAGTCAAAGAATAGGACCAGCTGCTTCTCAACTCAGCTGACACTTGGTAGCTTTGTAACCTTGGATAAGACGTCTTCTCTTGGGAGGTCAGGCAAGGTCAACTCTTCCAGCTATGACATTGTGTGAGGCAATGAAGAGGAGAAAGTCCATGAATGGGAAGGTGGACCTTGATTGTACCTGTTTTGTGGGTTCAGGAGAGGTCCTCTCACAACTCACTGAGGGTAAGGAAGTTAGGTGAACACTTCTATGGAAACTCCTGGCTCTGGGGTGCTCACATCACTGATGATTGAGTGGGCACTTTATAAGGTACACTTCTGTCAAAGTAATTCAAAGTCCTGCTCATCATTCAGACTGGCCTTGTCAGGAATCAGGTGCACTTGGATAACCTAGCCTTAATTCCACTCAATTTCCTTTTATCTCTTAGAAAAACACGATTACAGTGGTTCCTCGGTATCCAAGGGGGATTGGTTTCAGGACCCCTGCAGACACCAAAATCTACAGATGCTCAGGTTTCTTAAAAAAAATGGTGTAGTGTTTCATATAATCTATGCGTAACTTCTCATATACTTTAAATCATCTCTAGATTCCTTATAATACCTACAATGTAAATGCTTTATAGTGTTATACTGTATTGTTTTTATTTGTATTATGTTTCATTGTATGATTCCATTTAAAAAATATTTTTAATCCACCGTTGGTTGAATCACCAAATGCGAAGTCCATGGATATGGAGGCCTGACTGCATTTTTAGGCTTATAATGCCAACATTTATTTGAAAAGTTTATTCTGTGTTATATTAATTTAGGTTTCAGTTGTATAATCATTAGTACAGTATTCAGTTTATAACTCATAAAAATAAAGCATATTAACAAATGCAGACGCTGTCTCTATGGAAAAGTAGTTACCTAAAAATGTCATAAATAATGTTTTGACTTTTCCCTGCAGAAAACCCTCCTGATTAAGAAACAATATATTCAGATGAAACTACAGTCACAGTTACAGAAGTCAAATGAGCACACTGGGTCTGTGATATTTCTGCAACAGGCTTTTTCAACACCTGCTGATTAGTCTATCAGAGGAAACCTCAGGGGCTGAAGATATGCCAGCTTGGTGGAAATTCCTTCCCAAAATAGCAATAGCTGAGCAAATTGTTAGGCTGACAGAGTAGAGTATAGACAGTCCTTGGGATTTTGTGTGACAGAGCAACTGTCTTCAATGTTTGGCATTTTTTCAGTGTTTAAATTCTTTGGTTCAACAGCTGATTTCCTTCTTTGTCATATTCTTTCCTGTTTGCTTCATAGGCAAGGACAGCCATGACCTTCCCCATTAGACTTCTTGGGTAAGCAGCTTCTGAAATTGTTCTACAGCTGTTCGTAGCTGTCTGGCAGCATCCACCCCATTTGCAAGGTTGTTGAATATCACTAAGTATCTCCATGAGGCATATAAAATGCAAACTTTAAGAGAAACCAAATATTGTTCATTTTGATTTAGATCAAATAAATGTCAAAGCCTTTCTAAATATCCAATTATCTTGCTAGATTTGCCTTTTCTTTCTAGTGGAGGGAAAAAAATCACCCTATACAGTTTAGTGATGTCTTCATGTGTTATAAAATGTCAAAGCAACTCAATTTAAAGCATTAAAACTTTCAGCCATGCAGAGTCGTAAGTTTTTTTAAGTTATATTCAGACTTCAAAGACTATTGATTTTCTTCCAATTTCCCTTAGCATAATATAATCAGTGTTTTTCCTTTGTTAATATAAACACATCAGGAAAAAATCCTATTTAATGGCTAGTTTAAAATTCCATGAGTTTATTAAGCCATTCCATAAGTTGCACATTTAGGTTGCTTCCATTTTTTGCTTCTAGAAATAATATGGAATTAAACATGTTTTTACATGAAGTGTTTTCTGTAGCTAGGATTGTGTCCTTGAAGCAGATCAGAGATAGAGTGGATCAAAGGTTATGACATTTTAAAGGTAGCCAGATGAAGACGAATGTTCATACAGTATGTGCAGAATATGGTTCACTTGCATATGGGTCTGATTTGCAAATCAGCACACAAGAGCTGATCCACAGTACAGGAAATCTGGTTTAAGATATTTAAAATCAGTGAAGTGTTTTTATTCTCCAAATAGAAACATACTGAATTCAAAATTTCTTTAATTGATTATTTTCTATTTTATACCCAAAGACTTCAAAACATTTTACTCCCTAGTGGATTAAACAATTAAGAAAGGTTTTTTTTTAAGATTAAATGGACTTGAGGCTCATGACTGGATTTATGGGGTCTTACTATGTTACGCAGGCTGGCCTCAAAGTCCTGGGCTCAAGGGTTCCTCCTACCTCATTCTCCCAAGCAGCTGGGACTACTGACATGTACCACTGAGCCCAGCAGTTTTTTTGATGATTAAATATAATGCAAACACATGCAAATTTCACATCCAAAAAAAATGAAAGTTTCCTTTAATCTTACCTTCTAGATATAATAACTAGTATACAATGTGTTTGTTTCACTTAATGGTATATTTGGGATATCTTAATTCTATATCACTTCTTGTTTTAGTACCTTAGAAGGCACATTTTAAAAATTGTAATTATTGCTAGGGAAAAGCATAAAGAGTAAGAAACAGTAGCAGTCAACACAATCTCTGATACCATTTTTTTCCCCTCTGATGCCATTTTTAAAATAACAATACAGCATGCACGTTGGAGTCACGTCTCCCATACAATCCTATTCGCATCCCAGTCAGAATACATTTTCTCTCCAAAATTAACTTGTCATCTTCCAGGAAAGCTTTAAAATATTTTCATACGTCAGGAAAGAGAGAAATTATAAAAATAGATATAATTATACATACAAATATGTTGATGCTCTAACACACTCTTGTGTATACCCTTTTTATCCTAAATCTATCTTGAATATATTTCTATGACTATATACATATTTATCCATTCCATTGTGATTTTTTTTCCAATTCAGGTGAGCCAAAAGAACTTCAATTTGCTGAATGAAGTGAAACAAGAATCCAGTTTTTTAATAACGAGGGGTAAGTCAGTGGAATAGAACAGGGCCAATAAATAAAATGTATATAGTTATTTAATAAATGCTGCCAATTCAAAATAATGTTCTTTACATGCAAGAATAAAATATGTCATTTTATTTCCTCCATTCCTTGTTTTGCCATAAGAAGTTTGTTAGTATCCAGTAGCCTTGAAGGGCTTCTCCTCTGCCCTTAGTATTCCTTTTCCCACAGTCTTCCTGGATATTTTGCCATGCTGATCTGTCTAGGCAAACCTTTGTATCACTTTGTCTAGGTCTAGCAAAAAATACTAGAAAATAAATAAAATAAATAAATACTATTGTTTGCTTTATTTTTTATTGTTTATTTTTGTTTTATTTTTTAGAAACAAGACTTTGCTCTGTCACCCAGAATGGGGTGTACAGTGGGACAATCATGACTCACTGCAGCCTTGAACTCCTGGGCTCAAGTGATCCTCCCGCCTCAGCCTCCCAAGTGGCTGACACTACAGGAACACACCACCATGCCTAGCTAATTTTTTAATTTTTCTATATTTTTTAATTTTTCTAGAGACAGGGCTTCACTATATTGCCCAGGCTGGTCTTGAACTCCTGGCTTCAAACAATTTTCCTTTGTCAGCCTCCCAAAGTTACAAATGTGAACCACTGTACCTGGCAAAAATGTTATTTTAATGGAGATCATATGACATCTGTAGATTATTTTGATGAAATACAAAATCAATTCTTCCTATATAAGAACAGGATACAGCATTCCATTTATTTCATTATTTCATTACCTTCTCTTCTTTAGCATACATTAAAACCTGCAAATTAGTTGTTAGCATTCCTTGGTATTTTATCTCATTTCTATATATCATATGTGTGTATGGATAAATGTGTGTATATATATACATGCACACATGCACCTATACCTTAATATATAATATTAAAGTAGAACCATTCTCTTCGCTTCTCACAAAGGTCTTTTTTCACTGGGACTAGACATTGAATTTTGTCTGAAGACTCACTAACAATCTATGGAGCTGATCATATGGCTTTTTTCTTTTGAGTTATATGAGGAATTAAATACTAGATATTTGGATGTTAAGCCAACTTTTAAGACTTGGCTAAAACCCAATTGTCCAAAGTGTATTATTCCTTTAATATACTGTTGGCTTTTATTTATTAGTATTTTTTCAGATTTTATTTTACTATTCAAAACACCAGTGTGTACTCATCTCTCTTTATTCAATTTTATATTACTGAATAATGACATAATGATGATAAAGGATAATATAATGATACAATGATGTTATTCTTTGTAAATTCCAAGACTTATTTTATTTTCTTAAATTCAACAACATTTGCTTTTGAAATTAATGTTACTGGCTTTTTCACTCTAAATAATACTTTTCTCTACATTTGGACCCTTATAAGGCAGATAGAAAATGAGATTATTTCTAAAGATCATAATATCTAACTGTACCCCAATACTCGTATATAAACATAGATTTTGTGTTCAGACTATTTCAATTCTACTTCTATTACCTATCAGAGTAAGATTATGATCCTCTCTTCATTTTTGTGCACATGCACTAGTTAGCAAACCTCCGAAGTAGCAGAAACATGTGATGAAAAGATAACCCAGAGGCTCAGGCTACATTTATGCAGCAGATTTAACCACAGTTCATAAAATTGAGCTCATGAGGGACAGATCTGGAGTTCACTGCTACGTACAGATGGGTACACCAGTTTAACCAGACAAGTCTTTGGGGCCATACCTGAGTCTGTGACATGTACGCAAGCCAGATACAAAATATGAGGAAGAAGTAGAAAGACTGGTCATGACTTGAAAGACGCTTGTTCCCAGGATCACCAGATGGACCATGAGGACAATTCTGCAAGTGTTTCATGCCTCCATTTTTAGTGTGTTCCTTAATTAGACTTCTCAGTTACCAATTTCTCACATGCTCCATGATTTTTGTTTGCTAGTGGTTTATGCCAGGACTAAAGAGAGGAAAAAAAGCGAAAAGGTGGTAAGTAGACCTGTTCCTTGAAACTCTGGATTTTCAAACTTCCCGGATCCTAAGAGAAAGAAAACGTCAAAGGGGGATGAATGAGCAAGTCAGCAGCATTCCTTTGCACACCCCTTTCCTCAAGGAAGCTTTGAATATCTTTACTTTCTCTATTGGCTGCCTGAGAGTTTCTATCTCCTAAAACAAATTTTGTAAACCAGTATCCTTAATTGACCTGAAACTGGGAGGCATACTGATAGATAATCTCAAAACAGAGTGATCTACAGCCTAGACAGCCTGGTGAAGAAAAAAAATCAGTACATGAGAGAGCTAGGGGAAGAACGTTTACGGTGAAATAACAAGATGTTTGAATGTGCAGTTTTGAAAACAGAGCATGCCCCAGTGTGGCTATGGGACTGATGGGTTAAATGGAACAGAGGTGTGGTAGACAATGCCAAGATGACCACCAATGCCTTTTCTTGCCAACTGGGTCACACGCCTCTGTGCAGTCTCCTCCCACAGTGGATACTGCCCATTTGTATAAAACCAAAGGATACTGCAGAAAAAATGAAATATGACCTCCAAGGCTAGATCATAAAAGACATATGGGGCCGGGCACGGTCGCTCACGCCTGTAGTCCAGCACTTTGGGAGGCCAAGGCGGGTGGATCACCTGAGGTCAGGAGTTTAAGATCAGCCTGGTCAACATGGTAAAACCCTGTCTCTACTAAAAATACAAAAACTTAGCTGGGGATGGTGGCAGGCACCTGTAATCACAGCTACTTGGGAGGCTGAGGCAGGAGGATCACTTGAACCCAAGAGGTGGAGGTTGCAGTGAGCCAAGATTGCACCACTGCACTCCAGCCTGAGCAACAGAGAACCAAACTCTGCCTCAAAAAAAAAAAAAAAAAAAGGCATCATGGCAGAATCCAGCTGCCATTAAGTGAGGAAACTCTGGCAGTGACACAGAGAAGTCAACAGGGCTCCAGCCAATAACAGGACTAACTTTCCAGACACGTGAGTGAGCTGCCTTGGAAGCAGATCTCCAGCCCCAGCCATGCTTCCACCTGAAAGAAGCTGGGGCAACATCTTCAGTACAGTCTCATGATACCCCGCTCGGGAATTACCCAGCTAAGACTCTCATGGATTCTTGACACATAGAAACTGTGTGAAATAATAAATATGTATTGTTTTAAGACGTTAATTTTTGCAGTAATTTGTTACGAAGTAGTAGATAAGTTATACCTCATTTTGGAGGTGGAGGAAGTCTGTTTGTGTGATCTGTAAGAAGAGAAACGGAGACGAAGATTCATAGAGAAAAGCAGATCCAAAGCCAATATACCAAGGTATAGAATAGACAAATGGGTGCTGAGTCCCCTAGATTAATGGCAGGGTGTGGAGTGAAGAAGAGAACCAAGAGCCCAGCTAGATCCAAAGTCTTAATTTTAAAAACTGGGATGAAGGATGGTCAATGCAAATGTAAGTACTTCAAAAGAGCAGGAATTTCTATAAGAAGTAACCATTTGAAAGCTGAACTGGAGCCCCATGAAAGAGCCACAGACCCCCTTTCCCAACCTTGGTCTACACAGACATGGGCTCTGGTGGGAAATAAGAAAGTGCATGAGAAACGATTTTACTGTCCACACACTAATCTCACCCTTAATATCAACTGGACTTTGCTATATACTAACTTATGAGTGTTGGTCAAACTTCCTAGATTTTTTTCTGATGCAAATTTTCTAAGGAAAAGAACTTTTGTTTCTCAAATTCTTATAAGATTTTAAAACAAGCTGGGTTTACTGCACTGTTTAAAATACACACACACATACAAAAAGTCACATTTCTCTGTCTTTTTGAGTAAAATCATATCCAGCTTTGAAGCCTCTTTCAGGACCACAACCTGTATTTTTTTTTTTCTTCTTAGGGCTTCATCACTTTGCTCGTGTTATACCAGGATTTAGGAATCAAGCAATCCAAAGAAATGTGGAAGAGGCCTCATCTGGTCAGTAGTCCAATATGATTGCCTCTGGAACTCACCATGAGACTCACAGTTCACTAGAAGGTAGAGGCAAAAATCAGAGTTGCCAGTTAAAATTATTTCTAAAGGTGAGTTCAGTGCTTCCAATTCTAAAGCCTTTCTGAAACTCCATGGGGTGAATCACTGGCTTCTTTTCTGCATTTCCTCCTGCAGGCAGTTTTCTAATTTAGTTAGATGCATACTTATATTTATTTCTTTCCAATAATGTTGTTCAATTCTGATATCTTCTATTTTCTTCCCTCCCAATTTCTGCCCTTTTCAGTTTTTACTATTATCTTGTGGTTTTAGGAAAAAGTAGATATAAATATGTGTTTAATAAATGCTATGGTTTGAAGGTTTTTGTCCCCTTCAAAATTGATTTCTAATCCCCTAGGCAACAGTGTTGGGAGGTGTAACCTTTAGAAGGTGATTCAGAAGGACTCCTCATGAATGGGATTCGATGCCCTCAGGGCTTGATGGAGGAAGTTTGACCCCTCTTGCCCTTCTACCTTCTGCCACGTGAAAACACAGTGCTCAAGGTACCATTGTGGAAACAGAGACGGGAACTTCATCAGACAACAAACCTTCTGGCATCTTCATCTAAGACTTCCCAGCCTCCAAAATGATGAGAAATCAATTTCTGTTCTTTGTACATTATCCAGTTTGTGGCATTTTGTTATAATGGCACAAACTAAGACAATCAACCAGAGTGGTTTTACCATCATAAGTATAAATTTTAAAATCACTTCTTCATTAATATAATAGATGAAATGACCCACAGAAGTATCCAGTTCCAGAAAGGACCATTTAGAAAGGACCGGTTTTGCCTATAAAGAAAAGTACAATAACAGACCTTCACGAATTTTCTACCATCCGAAAAAAGACATCTTTAGATATTAAACTGAATCAAATGTGATGGTCTTATCCAGACAAAGGAAGACAGAGCACTCCATTTCCAAGTTAACTGGGAGCTTTTGTGTTGCTCTTTTTGACCCCTTTTATTTGACTTTGTTACCTGACCTTTGAACAGAAAAGCTTTCTCTTTTGCTGTCTCTGCTTATTTAAAATATCGAAATATTAGAGTCTTTCTATCTCTATTTGTCATTTGAAAGATCAAAATATTAAATGATTGTAAAACACTTTTGCAACTATAAAAGGGTTGATAGTTTTCCTGCAGATATTCATTAAACATTTATTTATTTCTTCAACAAATATTTACCAGAGGCTCATGATGTCCTAGGCACTGAGCTAAGAACTCAGTGTTGCAATGTGTATAAGATCCAGTCCCTGTGTGTTTATGCTTATTTAATACTATTATAGACAAAGTCTTCAATACATACCATAGTCAGATACCAGTTCTTCATTAGCAATATGAAATAAGAGAACAATGGGACTTTCCACTCAATTTGACAGGTGGCTAAATTTTTAGTTACTGAATTTCCTGTTTTAGGATCATCTAGCAGATGAACAAAATTTAAATGCACAGAGGAGAAGATCATAGTAAGCAGAGCTTCCATTTGGAGTGTCACTTTTTCTACTTGGAGTCACATACTATACTTTAAATTGACTCAGAACATGTTAACAGGGCAGGTGGTGATTTCCAGCTACAAGTCCAAAATATAGAAGAACGTGTTTAAATCCTATGTTTATCAGATCCATAAATATAGTTCCTTCTATGTTAAGTGGCTTTATTTCTAAGAACCCAGCCTCAGTCCTAGGGGTGCTTCCCAGCCCACTGCTGGAATTCCTGATCATGGCAGTCTGCTGAAACATGAGCTCAGTTACCAAATATAGCTGAGTGGAGGACGAGGACAGATGAGAGTCTGAGGCCACAGTTGCCTCAAAGTGACTACGGACCAGGCAGTTTTTAATGAATAGGCAAGACCAACCTCCATTCTCCCAGAAAAGAAGAAATGCTCATCTGAAATTCATCACCTCTCTGGAGTCTTCAAACTGACCAAGCATTGAAAAGGTCTGTGAGGTGTGTCCTAATATACTAACTAGTAGGGCAACATAAAATTTAAGGACTTAAAAAAAAAAACTAAAAACATAACACTCGTTTTTTCTGAGGATATGATATGGTTTAGAAGATATCTTAATTATTCTTTTGCTTGGAGAAGAAAAGTAATAAGAATTTTATGGTCTTTCCAAAAACAAATAATACGTACAATTTGCCTGCCCACTTTATCTCTGCCTTTACTGTCAGAGAGTTACACTTTCTGTTATAAGCTTAAGCATGCTAAATTGGCGCTATCAATTCCAAAAGGATTAAATGTATTTATGGAGCCAGTTTTTGTCAAGATTGTGTATGTGTTATGTTTCACAGAAAATAAAAATGCAACTTTCTAGACCCTCACCCATATTTAAGCTAAATAAATAATGATGGCTTCAAGTGATAGACTTTAGATTTCAGTAACATTATAAGTGGTTAATTACACTTTCAAAAGATTCCAAAAGTAACTCACTGGACATAATTAAATGAGTTGGGATAGTAACAGCAGATATTTTAAATTATATTCATGCATACAATTTACATACTTATTTTTAATAAGATAAAGCTTACTAAGGGAAACTACAGTGCAGTCTCTGGAGTCTGGTCAAATTTAAACATCACAGTATAATTTTTATCATTTTGTTTTAAGTTGCACATGAAATTATCTTGAATCCAATATAGGAGGTTGATATAAAATGATTTTCAGGCTCACATTACTTGCTAACATTTGCTAAAAATACTAATTGCCTTTTAGCATGAATAATGTGACGACATATAAAGCCCATTTCTTGGCAATATAAAACTATTCAAAATCTATTCAATCACATACATGCAGAAATTAAATCCTCATTGTATGATAAACATGCCTTCCAAATTTTTTTCTCTCAGAAAGAACTTAAATACTCACCTCAATTATTCAGATTTTAAAAACCAAAGTCTTTTTGACAAATTATTGCTAGCAGTAGAAAGACCGATGAGGTTTACCTGGCCACTAACTGCCCTGTAAATACAGGATAACACATTCCTAGAAAACAAATGAGGCCTCTGACATCCTAAGGCCTGGTACGGATGAAGGTCTGTATGGCAGGACCTCTGTGTCAGTTCTTCCTCTGAGCTTCTCTGTGTTGTTGTTAGAGCTGAATATTAAAACTGGCTTTATAGCATATTTTACAATAGAATGAGGATCTGGATTGCATGGGACAAGTACAATCACTTTGACTTCCTATCTCATTTTTAAAAAATGTAGAGTGCAATCATTATTCAGGTTTAAAAATAAATCTGCCAAGTTCTTTAAGAGATACCAGCTGAAATCTGCAATGCCAAGACAAGAGCTCCTCCACTTCTTAAACAATATGTGTGAGGCTATATTGCAATTATTGAGCTCCAGTTCCAAATTCAGGCCATCTAGAGTTTATGACTGTGTCCTGGTGAAATTCCAGCAAAGAAAACAAAGACTAAACAAAGTATCTTCGACTAAAATTTCTAACTGTTAAATCATCATATTAGAGAATATAGAAGCAAATTTGGTAAAAATAGGCTTTGAATTTAAGTGAGAAGAATAAAGCCCCGAATTAGATAATGGTAGCAGAAGTAGATAATTCAGAAGCAAAATCTAAATATCTGCAATGGACTCAGTATGGTGAATAAAGCTGATAAGATGAAGAGGACATGGGATAACTTCAAAAACTCTGTAAAGTATCTTATTTGGATTTTATGGCATTAAATGAAGTATTAGATCATGTCCTTGAAATTGCGATTAAATATGCTGTCTAAAGAGATACTTAAAACTGCAGGATAAATATATCTTCTTGTAATGACAATTTAATAATCAGAAAGGAAAATAATCCATGTGTATTTATTAAGAAATAAAGTATAAAATTACAGTGCATTTTCTGCATCGAGCATAAAATTTTGCAAATTTTTCATGTTTGACTTTTGCCCTAAAGGACCCTTTGTGGCAACAAAAAAAAAAAGGAGGAGAAGAACAAAGAAGGGAGAGAGGGAAGACGGAAAGGAGAAGGGAGGGAAGGAGGGAGGGGAAGAAGGAAAAAAGGAAAAAGGAAGGAAGGGAGGAGAGGGAGAGAGGGAGGGAGGGAAGGAGGGAAGGAAGGAGGGAACAGAGTTAGTCGAAAGGTTGCTGGTGATTCTGAAGCACAAAAATTAAGTGTTAAAGCTTTTCTAACTTTGGTTTTCATAGTTTAGACTTTATTAAAAGATATTTTAATATCAAATCTTCACATCAATGGTTTGCATTACTCTTTTAGTAATTGTTGACATATGAAAACAAAACTGCTAAATCTGAAATCAAAAATCACTTATAATTTTAACTTTTTTTCAAAAATTACAACATAAGCAACAAAGGATCCCCGTGAATGTCCCACCTACCAACTCTTACCCCTGCCTAAATCCCACCACAGAGGTAGTCAGTGTTGATTGTTTGGTGTATGTTATTCCAACTGTTTTCATATATTTATTCCTATCTATATACACATGTTTAAATGACTGTGGGAATTTTGCAATTTCATCTGGACTCTCTAAAGAATCTGCTGAATGTGGTACATGATATTAAGTGACCCTTACTGCCTGTCAGCCTTTTTCTAGCATCAAACTTTTTCTTTCAAAATTGTAGCAGTTCTTCATCGACTCTAAAAGTATTTCATGAACAGACCTCAAGAGTGTTCCCCTTATCTGTATGCTTAAAGTCATCTCCTATAACATCCCCCAATGAGAAAAGAAAACTCTGCAGTTAAATGCAGCCTTCCACCCTGAGTCTGCCACTTCCTGGTGGCTCAGGTTGGGCCAAATAAGTGAACCTTTTACTGCTGCCATTGTGAGTAATACAAACAATGAAACAGAAAAATAACTTCGACTCCATGGATTGCTCTGAGGATCAAACTGCTCACTTTTGAAAGCAGGTAACTCCCAGGCTTTTAAGTAGGAACAACCTGTACTGTTTGTCATTGAATTCTTCCTACTAGACTCTGCTCTTTCCCATGTATATTCCTTGTCTTCCCATGTTCCCCCAAGTCAAAGATATCTTTTTGCGTTTCAACAGTCAATAGCGTTTTGATTCATGGGGATCACGCCAGGGGGTGTCCCACAAGTCTTGTTTGTTTGTTTCTTGAGCAGAGTCTCACTCTGTTGCCCAAGCTCGAATGCAGTGACCCGATCATAGAACTCACAATCCTCCCATCTCAGCCTCTGAAGTAGCTGGGGCTACAGGCACATACCACAAGGCTCAGCTAAGTTTTTTGTTTGTTTGTTTATTGTTGTTGTTTTTTCTGTATTTTTGTAGAGATGAAACCTCACTACGTTGTCCAGGCTGGTGTAGAACTCCTGGGCTCAAGCGATCTTCCTGCCTCAGCCTCCAAAAGTGCTGGGAGTATGGGAATAAGCCACCATGTCCAGCCCCCTATAAAGATTTCTTAACTGACAACATAGGGGGATTCTCCCAAATATCATAGAGCTGGCTTTTGGGTAATCTATCCTCAAAAGTCAGCAACTTTAAAAGCAAATGGTCATCATAATTTTTAAATTTGTCTGTCTTTTCCATCATTTGTATATTCATATGTGAATGTGAAACATATACATTTATACCCATAGTACATATTCAGGAACTAAAAAATAAATGTTTTCCCAAATATTAGGATAGTCATGCCAAGATCAGATTCATAAAATTACCTATGTCAAATGTGTAATATACATACCAGTGAAAACTTATTTATATGTTCTATATTTTATAGTATAACATGAATCTAACAGAATTCGGATGATACTAAGTTAGGGAGAAATTGCAAACCATAAAATTACAATTAGAAACAATGTATAAATTAAGTGGCATAAAAATTCTTCAAAGGGAATGAAATAGCCGGGCCTGGTGGCTTGTAATCCCAGCAACTTGGGAGACTGAGGCAGGAGGATTGCTTGAGGCCAGGAGTTCAAGAGCAGCCCGGACAATGAAGGGAGACCCTGTCTCTACAGAAAACAAAAAAGAATTAGCAGCACTTGGTGGCATGCTAATTTTTCGCTTTAGCTTCCCAAGTAGCTGAGACTACAGCAAAAGGATCCTTTGAGCCCAGGAAGTCAATGTGGCAGTGAGCTACGATCTCACCACGGCACTACTACAACCTGGGCAACAGAATGAGACCGTATCGCCAAAAAGGAAAAAAAAAAGAGGAAGACTGAGATACATCTGGGGAGTTAACAAAATAGGTTACCATGTATGTTTACATTTGAAAGCAATATTTGCTTAGAATAAGCCAAGATGTTTCTAAGGCTATAAGTGGCCTGTTGACAATCCAGGATGGATAGGATTCTGTAATGATTCACAGTATTTGCCAACCCTCCCAAACCGTTGCTTCACAAATATTTGCTTAAGATGAAGAGTTTGGCATTATGCATAAATATCAAAATTCACCTTGGAGAACTTGCCTTCCGTGCGCCATGAGGTATCACAGCAGCTACCCCCATGGTACAATCTGAAGGAACCTAATGTCTTCGTCTTGTGACTTTCACCACCCTCCCTGCCAAGGATGGGCCTCCCCAAAACAGTGGTGGTCTGCAGATGGGAACATTAACATGCAAATGTGCATTTTATTTTATCTTATGTTTTGGCACCCTAACAACTTTCAAAGCTAGTTTGAGTTTGTATGCAATAAAAGCATAGTACGATTGCCCAAAATCAGTTAAGAAAATATAGAAGATCAAACCAAGTAAATTTCAAACTTGAAATGTTTTCTCAATTTACTGCCTCTGTCCTTTCTCTTATTAGAATTTTAACTCCCTAGGGCAGAGAATCTATCTTCTTCCCAGCTATGTTCCTGGTCTATAAAAGAAGTACCTAGCACATAGTAGGCACTCAATAAATAAATGCTGACTGAATAAAACAATGAGAAAAGTAAGCAAAAAAAATTTTTTTTAGCTAAAAACATCTGTATTTCTACTACTGAAAATTTAACCCTGAGCTTGCTACTATCCATGTGAAACGGAGAATCATCAAAGGTTACAGAATTCTTTGTCTAATAAAATTGTCGGAAAATTAAAAAATGTTTTTCCGGTTCCAAATTTTTTCATGAGAAACTTTCTTTGAGGGTAATGAGAAACATTAACATCTGTGTCTTTATAGATACTTTTTTTAAACACAATGTCTGACCTATGGCTGTTTCTGCATTAGCAAAATGAGCAGGTAAAGCATATTTTATATGTATACATGAACAGTTATGTGTTATACATATACACTAACATTTAGCACTGATTATCAAGTTCTTAGCAGAAAACAGAGCCTGCGGCACAAGTAACAGTTGATCAAGCCAATGAAAAACCTAGGTTAAGAGCAGAATCATGTTTGGCTGCACTCAGTGGCTCACATCTGTAATCCCAGAACTTTGGGAGGCCAAGGCAGAAGGATGCCTTGAGCACAAGAGTTTGAGACCAGCCTGGGCAGCAAAGGGAGACCTCATTTCTACAAAAGCATATTTTAAAAATTAGCAAGGCCTGATGACGCACACCTGGAGTCTGAGCTGCCCAGGAGGATAGACAGGAGGATCCTTTGAGCCCAGGAATTCAAGGCTGCAGTGAGCAATGATCATGCCATTGCAGTCCAGCCACGGCGACAGAATGAGACCCCCCACTCAAAAAAGCTGAAGAGAGCATGGCCCAGAGAACTGCCAGAGCAGGTTTTGGGAGGCTGAAAGCGAGTTAGTCATCAGAACTTTTCCTGCCTCATGCCTTTGTTCGTGTGTCTGTCAAATCCTATCCAGGGCTCAAACCGCATTTCAAACACCAAGTATTTCTTAGCTTTTCTCCATCATCTGCCATAACCTAGACAGTGTGCTAAGAATTCACCATACGTAGACGCCAACCACAGCTCCTGCTTCCATGGGGCTCACAGTTGAATGAGGAAAGCATTCTCTAAATAAATACTTGTAATTTAATCTGATGAATGTTATGAGAAATGCAATGCAATGTGACGGGCTTGGAAGAAGAAGCAAATTATATTGATTGGGGAATCATTAGAAAGCACCAAAAAGAGGTAAAATTTAAGAAAGTTTTCAAGGATGAACTGGAGTTTGACAAACAGAGAGAAAAAGGAAGCACATTTTAAGCAAAAGGAGCAGCGAGCACAAAGGTGTGAAAATCAGAAAGAACCTGAATTGTTCGAGGAATGGCGAGTGGGCCAGGGAGCCCTGAGTGCATGTGTGTTAGTGCTGACGGAGGGTGAGGCTGGAGCACTTCCATCAGCTCAGACCGTCCACAGGCACGTTTAACTTGTACATCGTGCTTTGGAGCTTTGCTCAGCCAGGGAGCATCATAGGCCAAAAATAAAAACCAAAAGAGTGACGTGGCCAGATTGGTTACTGTGATCTCTCTTACCATTTTTATCCATTACTGCAATTTGTTCAAACTATTTTAATAGCAATTATCATGTTCCTCCTTGTAACTAAGTTATTTTTTACTCTTGTCTAATCGCTTCTACTGGATTGTAAGATCATTTAAAGAGAATAACTATGCCTGGCTCATCTTTGTCCTCCTTGAAGCTTCTCTTGCACAACTAAGCAGTTGTTCCATTGATTTCATGTTCAACTTACTATTCCGGGAAAGGGGAGTAGAAGAAAAGAAGCATGACTCTAAGATGGGCAAGGCCAAGGAAGAGTCATTTCTCCCACGGGGAAGAACACAGAGCTACGCAACTTCAAGCAAGTTAAAGAACAGCTGTGGCTGGCCCTGTGCGGTGGTTCACGCCTGTAATCCCAGCACTTTGGGAGGCCAAGGCGAGTGAATCACCTGAGGTCAGGAGTTCGAGACCAGCCTAACCAACATGGTGAAACCCCATCTCTACCAAAAATACAAAAATTAGCTGGACGTGGTGGTGGGCACCTGTAATCCCAGCTACTCAGGAGGCTGAAGCAGAAGAATTCCTTGAACCCGGGAGGCGGAGGTTGCAGTAAGCCAAGATCACACCACTGTACTCCAGCCTAGGTGACACAGCAAGACTCCATCTCAAAAAAAAAAAAAAAAGAATAGTGGTTAATGAGCATTTTAGGGGAAATGACAAACTAAATGGCTAATGACAGAGGTGATGGATAAGACAAGGATGAGAAAAGAAGAAGACAGAAGAATCTCTAGGAAATTCAAATTCCTCCTGAGAAAAGGGTGGAGGCAGGGGACAGGACAATTTAAAGATGTAGAAGAACCCTTTATTCCTCACAATTTCAAAATCGGTCAGTGCTACTTACTAAAGTAGAAACACTTGAATGACTCTGGTGTTTACCTCATTTCCTCTTCACTCTCTAACAGTGATATTACTGGGTTTCTTTAGTCTATTTCATCTTCTGTGTCTATCACACCAGCATAGAGTTACCAAGAGTACTGTTTAACAGAAAACGTGAAATCTCACGCAAGCGCTGGAGATGTCTGCAGTTGTGTTTCCTTCCTTTGATTGTGACCTTTCATTCTGGAGTGCTGACTGACATGGAAATCTCTGAAGCACAATTTTCCAGTGAACTTGGCCCATTTGGAAATGGCCCTTGTTCATCCTCCTTGAATGAGCATTTTCCCTAGACCACATGCATGTTCCTGTGGCAATAACTGGGCTGCAAATTAAGCCTGAACCAGATATGCCATAGAAATATTACATTCTTTCTCAATGTGCAAGCAGTTTTAAAGCTACACCTAATCCTGACCACTGGATCCTCTCAGATGGTGCCTCTGTAAAACCAAAATATAAGTTAATAAGCAGGTGAGATGATCTGTCTCCAGCAAACACGCCCGACTTTAAGAAGTGAAAATGTTTTCATCATTCGGAAGTTTACTTTAAGCTGTCTTATATAATGCTTCTTATGACGTTTTAAAATATATCATATTATGTTCATTTGGAACTAAAATACAATTGAATTCATAGCAGAACTCTGATTTCTGATCCACGGTTTTGTCTTAGGAATCTCAATTAGGAAAACTACAATGGTAAGGTGGTAAAGTGCATAGATCATGAGCTTGTGGAGTTGTCTAGGGCTTAAACCTTGGTTCTCTTACTCAGATTTTCTCTCTCTATTTCCTTCTTTCTAAACCAGAGGCTGCTGTGAGGATTTTAAATGAAATAATCTACATGATGGCTCTAGGCACAATGCCCACCTCAGGGTAAGCAGTCCATGAATAGCCATTATCATTATCAAACACTGTCATCATTATTAGCCTTTATGTACGTTGTATGAATTCATTAGGCAGCTAATGTTCTATAGAAAAGATTGGCAATTTTTTCTGTAAAAGTCCAGGTAAATATTTCAGGCTTTGTGTACCATACAGTCTCTGTTCCAACTACTCAACTCTGACACTGATCCAAGAAAACAAAGACAATCTCTACATTCAGACTCCTGCTCATGAATTCCAGCCCAGCATACATGTCAAAGGCCACTTTTCCTTGCCCATATTTTCAATGATCTTGCCCACTTCCCTCTCATTTTACCTGCCTATCGAATTGGGATCATCTGCCTCTGCACCGTCACCTGGAAGGCTGAGCTCTGGTGGAATTACACAGATTAATGACACTATAAATACACCACATTTAACTTCAGCCAGGCCCTCACTTCTGCCCATAAATCCTTCTTAGGAAACTTCTTTCTCCCTTTTTCTACAACAGCTATTTCAAATCATCTCCTGTCCTCATAAACTTCCAATGCACAGAAGTCTGTGTGGGAACTCTTCTTCTTCCTATTATAAATTTTTGCAGAGAATCTCATTCTTTCTCTCTCTTTCCTCTCTCTCTCAGCCCTCTCACACACACACACACACACACACACACACACACACACACACACCCTGTTACTTCTCTCTTTAACAATGAAAGAACTGCCTCTTCCTACCTGAAGCTGAACACCTCATATTACATTCGTGCTACAGTAACTCATTTCTTCTTACGTATTTTGAGAGCTGACCTATAAATCATCCTCACTTTCTTACATTTGTTTTCAGCTTCTCCCTTCTTACTGCCTGATTCCATTTGTATAAAACATGTTACAGTGCTCTATCCTAAAAATGAACAGCAAACCTCACTAGAGTCTATACTTTTGTCCAACTGCTACCTTCTGTCTCTCTTTCCATCTATTATCTCTTCAAAACAATCCACCTCACCTGTAATATTTTCTTTTTTTCCTTCTTTCCTTTTCTTCCATGTAGCAATCTGGGTTATATTTCTGTTGCATACACTGAAATTGCTGTTGCTGATGATGCTAAATATTCCCAATTTGCTAACATCAAAAGGTCAGGTACTGCTTCCTGAGATATTTTCTTTCCCAGCTTCGATGATATCCAGCTTTCCTGGCTTCCCTTTGACTCTCTGAAGGATTTTCTTCTCCTCCTACTTTTTTCCTCGATGATCTTATGCATTCCCATGTCTTAAAGTGCCACCCATAGGCTAATAATCCCCAATCCAGTTCTGCTCTCCCTCCTCCTGGGCTCTAGACCAGCATCTCAAATCTCCTAGACATCAACACCAAGAGTTACCAAAGGTCCTGCAACTGCAAAAGGCTCAAATCAAAATCAAGCTTTAAAACAAAACAAAAACAAACAACAACAACAAAAAAAACTTGTTCCTCCACTTGTAGCATGTAAGTTAATGGCACCACCTATCTGGTTGTTACCTATCTGTAATCCTGCCTCGGCATCACCTCTACCTTTAATCAGTTACCAAGTTCTTTCCTTTCTATCATCTATCTCATGGCCCCCGGACCCACTGCTTCCCTGAATCACCAGCTCTCACTTCAGAGTCCAAGATGTCCACATCTAATAGCTGTCCAGGCCAAGTGCCAGGACTTGTGCCCAGTCTCTAAGAGGCTGGGAAAGAAAAATACTTGAAGATTTCACATCCCATGACGAGTGAGCTCAGTTTCTCACTGAGGCTCAGAATGTAAGGAATTCTCCAAAATGAAGAAGTCCAGATGATGGCAACCAAACACGAAAGCATGATAAATGTGCACATCCCCTGGATTACTGCACGAGCCTTCTGGTGGATTGCCCTGCTGTCAGTCCTATCTTCCCCTTTCCCCACCTCTGTCCCCAATCCAGGCTGCAGTCACTTCGTTTTCAACAATGTAAGTCTGGTGATGTTTCTCAGAGACTTCACACTCAATGCAAGCTCCTCGTGTGGCTCCAGGCCCTCTCTGACCTGACTCCTGCTTTCTAGACTTATCTCTGTTTATTTTCCCCAACTCCAGATAGATTTCTGTTTAGCCAAAATGTTTAGTGGAGTTACCTGAGTCTGCCATGCGCTCTCTGAGATCCAAGTCTTTTTTCTCTTCCTTTTCTTGAGACCAAGTCTCACTCTGTTGCCCAGGCTGGAGTGCAATGATGTGATCTCAGATTACTGAAACCTCCGCTTCCCAGGTTCAAGTGATTCTCCTGTCTCAGCCTCCCAAGTAGCTGACACTACAGACATGTGCCACCACGCTCAGCTAAGTTTTGTATTTTTAGTAGAGATGGGGTTTCACCATGTTAACCAGGATGATCTCCATCTCTTGACCTCGTGATCAGCCCACCTTGGCCTCCCTAAGTGCTGGGATTACAGGCATGAGCCATCATGCCTTGCTGGATCCAAGTCTTAGAATACATTTCTGCCAGTATGCTCTTCACCTCCCCCACTTCCCCATCCTTCACACATCATTCTTTCAGCTTTCTGTCTTTCATAAACGTTTCCTAATCCTGACCGTGCTGTTGCTTCTAGGTGCTATCACAGTACTTTGTTTTTCTATACCACTGCAGGATGACTATAGCTAACAATAACATACTATATAGTTTCAAATAGCTAGAAGGAGGATGTGGAATGTTCCCAACACAATGAAATCCTAAATGTTAGAGAAGACAGATATGCTAGTTGCCCTGATCTGATCACTATGCATTATATGTATTGAAACATCACTAGGTACCCTGTGAATATGTACAATTATTATTTCTCAATTTTAAAAATAAAATACAATTTTAAAAAGACATACTAAATTATACATGCTTATTATTTATTTGTAATTTATATTAAGTTCCATGAGGGCAAATACCTTCTCTTTTTCAAGGTAATATCCCTGTCCTAGCACACTCCCAGGTATGTGGTAGATAGTCCATAAATACATTTTGAGTGGGTAATTCTGGTCTATGTAGTACATCCATCAGAGCTTAGGCTTCAAAATTTAGTCACATCAAGAATCAAAGGTTTTGTTGCAATTATCTCCTTGGATTTTCAAGTTTAGCCTACCCCAGGTCTGGTTGACACAAAATGTTTTTCAGTCTCCTTTAGCAAAGATTTTAACACAAAAACTGAGTTCTCTCAGGCCAAAATTTAAAAAATAACCACAGTAGCTTTCTTTCAAAGAAAAATAAATTTTGCAAGAAATGCAATAAATGAAAATATAGTCGACAACGGATCCAAAATAGCAGATTAGACACAACTCCAGCGCATAACACCCAGCAAAAAGAGATGCAGAAATCCAGAGATCTCCTAGCTCCAACCGAGGTACCAGGTGCATTTCAACAGGTCTGGTCCGAGGGTAAGCAAGGCCCACTCAGGGCAGACCGAGGCGGGAAGGGGTGCTGCTTCACCCAGAAAGTACATCTGACCGGGGACTTGGAGGCTCCACCTCTGGCACTCCGGTCCAGATACAGCACTTCCCCAAAGCCTCAGCAATACACAGAACAGGGGATCTTTGCCAGTCAAGTGCCAGGAGTTACAAGTGCAGAGTTGAATAAGAGTCTGCAGACTGAGCTATCGCCCCCTCCCCCCGCCCCGGAGAGAGGGAGCTGTAAGCAGGAGCAGCTGGGCGGCCCCTACCCCATGACCAGAGAGAGAAAGCTGAAAGGGGGAGACTGCCAGGTGCAACTGGGCTGGTCCCTAACCTCCCCCACAAACCCCAGAGGGCTGAAGCTCTGACTCTAGTGGGTTGCGTAACCAGTGCCACAGTCTGAGAGGAACCCTGAATGATCCAGCCCAGTGGAGGAAGGGCACAACCCACCACTAGAGGGGTGGGACTGGGCTACATGTTTTAACAAAAAACACAGGAAGACTATGTAGCAACGGGACGGCGTTCTTGACAACCCAGCAGCGCCTACGGGTCAGTGGAAGAGGCGGGCCTAATCTCCTAGCATAAACAAAAAAGACACAGGAAGCTTCCCTAGCAACCTGAAGGAGCCCCTAGAAACCCAGTAGCGCCCCCAAAGGCAGACAAGCGACCTCATCAGGCAGCTCTCTGACACCACAGCCAGGTAAATCCACAAAGACAGGAAAAAACCAGAGCAAAAAAGGTGAAACCACCAAAGACCAGAACACCTCTTCTCCTTCAAGGAATCACAACTCCTCAACAACACAGGATCACAACTTGACCGAGAAGGAGTGCAAAGAATTGACGGAAACAGGATTCAGAAGGTGGATAATAACAACCTTCTCAGAGCTAAAGGAACACATTCTAACTCAATGCAAAGAAACCAAAAACCTTGAAAAAATGTTAGACGAAATGCTAACTAGAATAACCAGCTTAGAGAAGAACATAAACAACTTGATGGAGTTGAAGAACACAGCACGAGAACTATGTGAAGCACACACAAGTTTTAATAGCCGAATCGATCAAGCAGAAGAAACGATATCAGAGATTGAAGATCAACTCAATGAAGTAAAAAGAGAAGGCAATACAAGAGAAAAAAGAGTGAAAAGAAATGAACAAAGCCTCTAAGAAATATGGGATTATGTGAAAAAACCTAATTTATGCTTGATCGGTATACCTGAATATGATGGGGAGAATGAATCCAAGCTGGAAAACACACTCCAGGATTTTATCCAGGAGAACTTCCCAAGCCCAGCAAGGCAGTCCAAATTTCAAATTCAAGAAATACAGAGAACTCCACAAAGATATTCCTCAAGAAGAGCAACCCCAAGGCACATAATCATCAGATTCAGCAGGGTCGAAATGAAGGGAAAAATGCTAAGGGCAGCCAGAGAGAAAGGTCAGATCACCCACAGAGGGAAGCCAATCAGACTCACAGCAGATCTCTCGGCAGAAACTCTACAAGCCAGAAGAGAGTGGGGGCCAATATTCAACATCCTTAAAGGAAAGAACTTTCAACCCAGAATCTCATATCCAGCCAAACTAAGCTTCACAAGTGAAGGAGAAATAAAATCCTTTACAGACAAGCAATTATTGAGAGATTTTGTCACCACCAGACCTGCCCTACAAGAGCTCCTGAAAGAAACACTAAGCATGGAAAGGAACAAGTACCAGTCACTGCAAAAGCAAACCAGTTGGCAAAGATCAAAAATGCAATGAAGAAAATGAGTCAACTAATGAGAAAGAAAACCAGCCAGTAACAAAATGGCAGGATCAAATTCACACATAACAATATTAACATTGAATGTAAATGGCCTAAACACCCCAATCAAAAGACACAGACTGGCAAAAAATTTTTTGAAATCTACCCATCGGACAAAGGGCTAATATCCAGAATCTACAAAGAACTAAAACAGATATACAAGAAAAAAACAAACAACCCCATTCAAAAGTGGGCAAAGGATATGAACAGACACTTTTCAAAAGAGGACATATATGAGGCCAACAAATATATGAAAAAATGCTCATCATCACTGGTCATTAGAGAAATGCAAATCAAAACCACACTGAGATATCATCTCACACCAGTTAGAATGGCGATCTTTAAAAAAACTGGAGACAACAGATGCTGGAGAGGATGTGGAGAAATAGGAACACTCTTACACAATTGGTGGGAGTGTAAATTAGTTCAACCATTGTGGAAGACAGTGTGGCAATTTCTCAAGGATCTAGAAATAGAAATTCCATTTAACCCAGCAATCCCACTATTGGGTATATACCCAAAGAACTATAAATCGTTCTACTATAAAGACACATGCACACGTATGTTCATTGCAGCCCTGTGTACAATAGCAAAGACCTGGAACCAACCCAAATGCCCATCAACGATAGACTGGACAAAGAAAATGTGGTACATATACACCATGGAATACTATGCAGCCATAAAAAACGATGAGTTCGTGTCCTTTGTAGGGACTTGGATGAATCTGGAAACCATCATTCTCAGCAAACTCACCCAAGAACAGAAAGCCAAGCACCGTATGTTGTCACTCATAGGTGGGTGTTGAACAACGAGAACACATGGACTCAGGGGAGAGGAGCATCACAAACAGGGGACAGTTGGTGGGGCATTAGGGGGAGAGACGATGGGAGGTGGGGAAGGAGGGGAGGGTGGGGAGGGATAACATGGGGAGAAATGCCAGATATAGTATGCACCTAAAGTAAAATAAATAAATTATTTAAAAAAAAAAAGGAAAAGAAAAGAAAATATAGTCTGTTGTGCCGTTGGTAGACAAACATACTTTCAGCCCCCGAGTCTCCTATTCTCCATCTTCACGTCTCTTCGGGATCCATGCCACCTGATGGCTCATCTCCCCCCCACCTTGTAAGAACTGATCCTGATCCTGCCTTCCCCTAAAGTTATCTACCACGTGTGCCAGCAGAGGGGGGCAAAGATACTTCAGAGCTCAGTACTGAGAAAAGCCAAGCTGCCTTGGTAGGACAAACTATAAAACGTTTTGAAGTAGACAAAACAGTACTGAGTGTCCTTGCAGTGGAATGCTGGATGGGCTCTGGTGCGCCTTTCAGGGTCCTCTAATTCCACAGGGGTAGATGCCTTTTATTGTCTTTACAATTTTACAACTCTGTTAAGTTGGAGAAATCTAAAAACAATGCAAATTATATTGGTACAAAGATATAAAAATGATTTTTTTCTAGTAGAAATTCTATAGATTTCCACTCTTATAAATGATTCCAACCATTATATTTGATGATCCATAGGTATTCACTGGTTTTAAATCTATTAACAACTTCATTTTACCATTTCTGATTGCCTGCATATGTGTCTGGTCTTCAGCATCTCCTTTGAAATGGTTGTAATATATTACTGGTTTTCTCCATTAATTTGTTAAATAAAAGCTCAAAATATTATTTTATTCTTATATATTTACTATACCTTTGCCTTTTCAAAATCGTATTTTAACTGCCTGTTTCTCATGAAGAAATATATTCAAGTATTTAAAATATACTGAATATAATTGTTTTCCTTATATGAGCCATATCTAAATAACTGGAGACCAGCCAAGATGTTTCTATTCTGCAGTACAGACAGGACAAAGGAATTAGAGTGATATTTGTGTTGACAAAGTCAGGGAGAATGATGAGACCCTCCGAAGGATTAAGGATTTACTTGAAGAGTATGAAATATGGTTCAGTAGATAGAGTAGGGCTAGCTTGTGGAGAATCTAATAATTCAGGCACAAAAAAAAAAATCTTTCTAAGAAGACATCTAAGACAAAAGTACAGCATTCAATTTAAGAAAATGGAGTACGTTGATACTGAGTTTGAGGATCTCTGATTAAATATCTTCTGTTTAATCAATCTATGAGTCACTGTAGCCCATGAAGTGGTAGGTTCTTGAGGTGGATTTCTATAACCCCCTAGACTCTTGCATAATGTTTTGGGGTTTTGTTTTGTTCTTTTTTGTTTGTTTTTGTTTTGTTTTGTTTTTTTTTGAGAAGGAGTCTCGTTCTGTCACCCAGGCTAGAGTGCAGAGGCACGATCTCGGCTCACTGCAACCCCCGCCTCCCGGGTTCAAGCAATTCTCCTGCCTCAGCCTCCCTAGTAGCTGCACAGGCGCATGCCACCATGTTCAGCTAATGTTTTGTATTTTCAGTAGAGACAGGGTTTCACTGTGTTAGCCAGGGTGGTCTCCATCTCCCGACCTTGTGATCTGCTGGGAAGCTACTTCTACACAAGCAGCTCAATTCAGTCCTCTGGAGACAACCATTAATGGGGAATGCCCCACCAAGTGTACCCCTGACTGATACAAGGTAGTAAGTTGAGGTTCACCACATCCAGGAAGCTTTCATGATTCACTCCTAGGCTCAGTCTTGTGGCAGAGATCACTGCTGGTTTTCTAGGTCTTCCCTCTCAGTATTCTATAAACGATATATAGCAAAAGAATGACACACTTAGAGTAACAAGAAGTTATTGCCTCACAATATTTAGTTCCAAATGTGCTTGGAATTTAAATTGCTGTAGTAGCTTACAGATAATGGAACATCTCTTCTGTAATTCGGTGATATTCCCATGTCAGTCTTCTATGCAAAGCCTCTAGTGCTCTCACATGCCCTTCAAGATTAGATGAGGCTCTCATAGCCCCCAGGTTTTTTTCACTTTCCTCTGAAGCCTTATCAACTTTTTATATTATTAGTATATTCTTTGTTTAATACCTTCTCCATCTCCTCCACTTTCCCACCTCCCATGACTTTTAACTCCTTGAACATGATGACTGTGTGGTAAGTCTGGATCAAGAGTCAGCAAACTTCAGCCCCTGGGCCAAATCCATCCCGACGCTTTTTTTGTATGGCCTGCAAACTAAAAATGTTTTTCTCATTTTTAAACTGTTGTTTAAAAATCAAATATCAAAATAATAATAGTTTTGACACATTAAAATGATATAAAATTCAAATATGAGTGTCCATAAATAAAGTTTTATTGGCACACAGTCATGGTCATTCATTTACATATCACCTATGGCTGGTTTTATGCTACCAGGCAGAGTCGAGTAATCATAACAGAGGCTGGACAGCCCACACAGTCAAGAGTATCTACCATCTGGTCCTTTACAGAAAAGTTTGCCAGTCCCTGGCATAGAGCACAGCTGTACCTCTAGCACCTGAAATTTAATAGTAAGTGATTATTACTATCTGTCGAACTCTTGAGTGAATGAATATGAATGAACATGACTAGAAACCATCAAGTTTCCAAGATTTCACTGAAAACCATAAATAAATGAAAACTGGAATCCTTAAAATGTATTTTGTGGTTTAGGGTTAGATGATCAGAGACAGATTTACTAAAAATATCAATATTCTATTGATCTCATCACATTAATCTAATGAGAGCTTTAACAAGGTGAGAGGGGGGCTGGCTGGGAGAATTACAGAATGCCCTATCCTACTAATCTTTTCTAATGATTTAATACTGCCTAGTGAGATATTTGATAGCACTCACAGGGCATGTATTAAAATCACAAATGATGAACGCAGTATACTTGATATTTCCTCCAACATGAAGAGTAAAGAAAACTCATATTCGTTCACTTCAATGCTTCTCCCAATTCGTGATTTAGAAGCTTTATGATAAAATCGGGAAAAACAAAAACAAAAACAAAAACATTGCTATTAATGACATTCTATACTGTCTTTCAGATCGTAAGAAAACAGGTTCCGGTGCCTCTGGCTTTCCTGTCGAAAACAGACGCCGAGTGCATGAAGAGAGTTCGAATATGTCAGGGACATCCTCCCGTGAGTCCTTCTATGACTCGCTCTCAGACGTGCAGGAAGAAAGGAAGAATGCTGACTTCTTCCCAGGCCTTTCTGCTTTCCTCAGCCAGGAAGAGATAAACAAGAGTCTTGACCTGGCCCGGAGAGCCATCGCCAACTCCGAAACAGAAGATTTGGACTCGGAAAAGAGATCTCGCAGATTTTCAATACCTCTCCCGCAAGCCTCTGCGAAAATCCTTCCCACAAGGAGACCAGATTGGGTGACCACACCTCCGGAAGACCTCAGGATAACAGGTCGACACCGGCCCAGCCTCTGGCAAAAGAACAAACTAAGAGTATCTCTTCACCTGCTTCCAAGAAGAAAGCGGCCATGTCTCCCCTGCTCACCAGGCCCAGCTACATCCGGAGCCTCCGAAAGGCTGAAAAGCGTGGTGCAAAAACTCCCAGCACGAATGTCAAGCCCAAAACGGCGACTCAAGGAAAGGCTGGCCCCCACAGCCAGCTGTGTGATAAGGCGGCTAATTTAATTGAGGAACTGACAACCATATTCAGAGAAGCCGCGAAGCCAAGAAACAGAAGCTCGAATGGGGAGTCCTCGTCACCAGACAGTGGGTACCTGTCTCCCCAAAATCAGCCGTCAGCCCTGCTGAGTGTCTCAGCCAGCCAGAGCCCTATGGAAGAGCAAGGGGAGATGGAAGGAGAGGTCAGATCTCCCAGAGCCAGGCATTGCTACCAGGCCAGCCAAGACATGGCAGTGCCGCCCAGCCGCAGCTCTCACCCACCGTCCCGTAGCCTGCTGCACTTCCCAGCTGCACCTCGATTCATCCAAAAGCTAAGAAGCCAAGAAGTCGCAGAAGGGAGCCGAGTGTACCTGGAGTGTAGAGTCACTGGAAACCCCACTCCTAGAGTCAGGTATGAGGTGTTTTTTTTATTATGCATAACAAATGATTTTGTTGACTTTGGTGTCACTTTAATACGGAAGGAAGGAGGATTTCCTGTGTGGTTAGCCCTCTGGAGACAGAGGTAGAGGTTTTGCAAGGAGAGAAGCACCCCAGAATTGCAACTACGAGCTGTGCTAGTTATCCCCAGCCAGATCTATCTGTTGTCATGCACCCTCTGCGTATGGAGGGAAGGCAGAGGACTTGAGCAGGCTAAGAGGAAGGAAAACGGTTTGTTCTGTAAGATAGTGAAAGTAATAAACTAGGGACGCTTAAGATGTGAAACTGATTTACTCCAAGTGCTGTGAAAAGTGTGTGTATATTTGAATATGAGTTGCTGAAGATGGTTGAAAGCATGGCTAAAACTGGCAGCTATCTAGAAGTGAAAGGCACAAGTGTGCAGAGGCTGACCTTCGGATTAACCCTCAATAACGCATAGAAGGGAACCATAAACCCCACGCCTACTTGAGGAGACAGAGTAGGAGGAGCCTGAGGGTCAAAAAACCACCCATCAGGTCCCAATCTTATGACCTGGGTGACAGAATAATCTATGTGCCAAAGCCCTGCAGCATGTAATTGACCCATGGAACAAACCTGCACATGGATCCCCCAAATGTAAAATAAAAGTTGGAAAGATGAAAAAAGGATTCTCATATATAAGAAAGAAACAACAAACAAAAATTATCCCCCACATAGGTAATTCAGTCTCGGGCCTGAGCTAATTAGGCACCTATTCAGTAACGGAAGCACACACACTCCCTTCAAGGTGATGTAAAGAAAGAAGGCAGAACTTTCCTAAGAAAGAGAGATAAACCAAGTCAGGGGCTCCACAGGTCTGTCTGTCATTTCGACACAGGCTCTGGCCACTAGAGCATAGAGACAGCAAGAAATAACAGTGAAGGGAGTGTGCACATAGAGTTAATAAACACTGACACCACCATGTTCGTTAGAATTCCCATAGCTCTCTGACTTCCTTGTAGAGTTTATACCTTCTCCTCTGCACAAATGTTAAGAGGAAAGAGAGATACTGAAGACCTCCTGCAGGGTTTCCAGTCATGATTCCATTTCTCAGCTGTGTGACCTTAGTCAAGTTACTCCACCCCTCTGTGCCTCAGTTTCTTCATCTGTGAAATGGGAATGATAATAATACCTATATCGTTCTGTTTTATGATTAAATAAAATAATACGTGGGGGGGAAATTAAAGCAGTGCCTTGCAGCTAGTAGCTGCTGCATTAGCGTGACCTATTATCTTTATTATTTCTCATTTCTTCATTTTATGTGGCAAAATGAAAACACTTCAAGTCAGGATTATACTGCAAAAATAGTGAATATTCATTTATCTTGGAAGTTTTGCTTTTATTCATGTAGAACGCTTTACCTAAATGGCATAAATATTTTAAAAGTTAACTCAAAATTATTTAATTTGGAAGAAATGGTAAAGTAGACATCACTGGCTAAAGACTGAAACACTGGTACTTTCTTTTTTGATTATAATGGCAGATATTTATTGGACGGTTGCTATGAATCAGTGCTGCCAAAATTCTTTACACAATTATCTCATGTAATCTCCACAATCACCATCTTTAAGAAGGAAGCTGTTATCCTCACCATATTTCATATGAGGAGACTGAGCCTTAGAAAGTTGGAAAAATTTGTCCAAATTTATAGCTTCAGGTGCCTGCCCCCCCCCGCCCGCCCAGGCCATATGAATCAAAATTGCCTGAACTCTTTATTTTTAACAGCTTTATAGAGACATAATTGGCATACAATAAAGTTTACATATTCAACATGTACAATTTGATATGTTTTAACCCCATTAAACCATCTTCACAATCAGTATCGTGAACACAGTCCACAGCTCCAGAACCTTCCTCCATTCTTTTCGTAATTCTTCTTTTCAGCCCTTTCCTGATACACCCCCTTTCTGTCCCAGGCTGCCGCTGCTATGCTCTGTCATATAGATTTGTTTTCATTTTCTAGAACTTTATATAAATGGAATATATTTTTTAGTGCAGGACATCCTCTTGATCTGTCCAGCTTTTCAAATTCAGCATGATTACTTTGAGAGTCTTCCATGTTGCTGCATGAGTCAGTAATTCATTCTTTAATATTGCTGGGTAGTTTTCTATTTTTGGATATATAGATTATTCAGGTATGGTACTTTCTTACTGGCAGCATTTCACAAAGCACGAACTTCCCTGCATCCCTCATCCTGTGCCTCTTACACAAACGTTGCTAGTGTTGGTTTCTTAATCTGACATCACTGTGCACACACATGAAGTGAACGTCAGTAGTACTGGTTGAAAAGTCGTGCGATTAGAGGCAGGCGATTTTTTCCACCACAAATTCGTTCAACTAATTCACCCTGAGTCAGCTTTTACAGTAATTTTACTATAATTCTTTAAGAAACTGACAGCAGGGGGCAGTAAAAAACTTTAAGATGTTCATTTAATTAAATATGTCATTTAAGTTCTGCATTTATATATGTTATTTATATATTATTTTTATATATTGTTTATATATATGAAGAATTGTGTTTTATATCTTACCTTTGACAGAAATGAATCTTTCTTTCAGATTCTATTTGGATTTATTTATTTATTTATTTATTTATTTTTGAGATGGAGCCTTGCTTAGTTACCCAGGCTGGAGTGCAGTGGTGCAATCTCAGCTCACTGCAACCTACGTCTCCCAGGTTCAAGTGATTCTCCTGCCTCAGCCTCCCAGTAGCTGGGATTACAGGCGCCCACCACCATGCCCAGTCAACTGCTTTGAATTTTTAGTAGAGATAGAGTTTCACCATGTTGGCCAGGCTGGTCTCGAACCCTTGACCTCAAATGATTCACCCACCTCAGCCTCCCAAAATGCTGGGATCATAAGCGTGAGCCACCGCACCCAGCCTCTATTTAGATTTTTTAACCTAGTCACCTTGCAATCAAATAATTTTCATTAGAAATACATTCTTGTGTCACTCAAAAGAGTTCCACAGGTTTTCAAACTACACATGGTTCCACCTACATTTACTTCCAAAACAGCCCTTCTAAATGGATTACCATGGAAAGTATACTACAACCTTTAAAAAAATGGCAGAAAGCAGTCCTTTAAGTATTGAAGAATTAATTAAGGTGAGCAGACCATAATTACTGTATTAAAATTCACTTAACCATTTGATGATTCTAGGGACCATCAAATTCACACTTCTGCCTCTTTGGGGGTAGAGGAAATAAAATTTAATTTGGTTTGTATCTGCAGTATTATTAACTAGTTTTCTCTTATCTGCAGTCTATAAAAGTCCAAAATTCATTGACAAATTATGCCGTTCTAGAATAATTAAGTCTTTGATAAAATGTTCCATTGTTGAAAGTTAGCTGGTCATGTCTGTACCCTGTAGAGGTTTTGGGTTTGGGGGTTGTTTTTGTTTTTGTTTGAGAGGGAGAGTGTAGATGTGCATTGGATTTTCTCGATTTCTGTTCCAAAGATATTGATCTTCCATGTTACGTATTCACAAGTGCACCAGATGCCTAAGAACATTGAGCTCTTTTGACCACATGAGACATGTGACAGTCATAAGAAAAAATATTTGGAGGAAATTTTCTATCAGGAAGAAAAGCTTTATTAAAGATTTCCTGCAATGGGGCATTTTAGAACCTAGCTCAGACTGTGTCAGTCCAAAGGACCTAGGACCTAGAGCTTAGGCAGACCTATTGATTGGCAGGCCATCTCCTGAGGTCCTAGAAGCAGTGGACAGATGTGTGGAGAGGCAAGGGGATGTCAGGAGAATCTAAAGCAAGCCACAAGGTGCAAGAGACGCTGGTTGGTGAGTGCAGAGACACTCATCAGCTTTGGGTAGTTGGCAGCTGTACTGGGAGGCCAGTGAGGTGTGGTGCCAAGAAGCTTGGCGGTTGGCCAATAGAAAGGTCCAGGCTGACTTATAGGGAATGCACCACAGGAAAACATGGCAGCAGAGAGGAGGATGAAGACACAGGAACTGGAACACGGGGGAGAAACCTTTACCTTGCAAGAGTTGAAGCCAGTGCAAGGCAGGACCATAGCTCCAGAAAGACAGAAGAGCAGAGCAGAATCTTCGTGACTCAACTTGTGCTGGGTCCAGATTAGGGAAACCAACTGCTAGGTTGACATGGCTGGGCTGTGAAGCAGCTGTCTGGAGCTTAGATAACAATAGAGATTGTTTGTTTTGGAAAGCTGGCACGGTGAAACTTACAAATGTGGATAAAGTAGCCCCCGCTCAAGGAAGAAGTAACAGAAACAACAGGGTAAAACCAGGCCAGGCTAGTCATTTCAAGGCAAGGCAATTCCACTACATATACAGCCACTTCACCCTCTAAAACTGTATGAACACCAGTTATGACTACAAACAGGACTGAAAATATGTTTTCTCCTTTATTCTTGCATATCCAACAAAATCTCAAGAAGAGAGGGGAAAAGCTGATAGAAGAAAACTTCATGCATAAAAATGGAAGTTTTATACAATTGAAATAGTATTCACATGATATGCAAATTACATTAACAATCTGAATTACTACGTTAAACAAAATCAAGTCAGAATTCATTTACTTCTCTGATTATGCTCAAATGTTCCATATTCTCATACACTCCTTCCAAACAGCATAAAGACCCTGACATCGCTCACCTTCCCTGTTCTCCCCACTCTTGACTTTTGTGAGTTGGTAAAAAAATTTGTGAAGAATTTTAGTTCAAAATTACCTCTGGTATTATAAAAAGGAGACCTTATATTTTTGCTTTATACCTTTAAAATATTTCATTATGACAACTATATGTTTTAAAACCATTTAAATGTAAGGATACTGTGAAGTGATGTGCCTAGTAATAGAAAAATCATTCATTAGTCATGGAGGCTGGAGTATAACTCAGGTCTTATGATTCTCGATCCTGTGCTGCAGTTGTTAATGAGAAGACTTAGCCACTGTCACTGCGGTGTTAGAAGTTATGCATGGCTTACTGACAGCCTCCAGAAATGGAGACAGTGGAATTGCCGCCTTTAAAAATCTACGCTTGGAATTCATATTCCAAATATCTTCAAAGAAAATGGTAGCCTGGCAATTTTCCAGTATCTTTCCATGTGAAAAAAGAAAACAAAGCCCTCCATGGATGTCCTTCCCCTTTTTTGTACTAAGTTAATCATGGTCAATCAACAGAAAAGAAGAATTTTTTTTAAGCAGGGGATAGTGAGCATGCAAATATTCAGTGTTGGGTAGTTGGCAGCTGTACTGGGAGGTGAGCAAAGTGTGGTGCCGAGGAGCTTGGCCATGGGCCAATGGAAAAGTCCAGGCTGACGTTAGGGAATGCACCACAGGAAAATATGGCAGCAGGATCAAGACACAGGGACTAGAACATGGGGAGAAACTATGTTATTCTCCATGAAATTACTACAAATAAAACAAAGCATTCCCATTTTATCTACAAGTAGTCCAAGTCCATCTTTATATTCGATTATTAACATAAAGTAAATGTGTACATATGTAAAAGAAAAAAGCACTTTTAAACACCCACTTGGTGTAGTAAAAGTGGAATCTAGCAATGTGTTTTAATATTCTAAATACAATTACACATATCTAGTTATAAGATACCTACCAGGTCATCATTGTTAACTCATAAAGTTTTATTTACTATGTATAATTAAAAGTAATATAATCATTTCTTTTTATAATCAAAACACAGCATATCCAATGCCTCCAATTAGTTTACATCAGCAAGACTTTGATCATCATCGAAAGTCAAAACAAGATTAGTCATATCAAATCTATGCAACTATGTCTGTAGAAATGTCCATCTTCTCAATAGCCAGAAAAACAAGCCATCAATTTACTTTTCTTACTAAACGTATCAGTATGTGGTATCTCCCATCTTTTAACTGATCTGGTTTGGAAAATGTGGCAACAGCACCACTAGTCAATAGTTTATGAATATCCAGTGCTTATAAAGTGAAGATCCAGGTGGCTTAGCCCAGGAGCGTTGTTGTTAAAGAATATAGTCAACAATGAGATATCAGATTATCAAAATGAAAAAATCCTGACAATACATATGTTGTTACTGCAACATGTAAATAGGGACAACCAGTTTGGAGAACTGTTTCATGATACACAATTAGCTTAAGATGTGCATACACTAAACCTTCATAGAATACACAATTGCCTACTTGACATCGCTACCTGGATGTCTGATAGTCTTATCAAATACATCCATAACTAGACTTCTGATTCTCCTCTCCTCCAAAAACCTTCTCTTTCCAAATCTTCTCCATGTCAACAAAAGCCAACCCTCCTTCCAGCTGTTCAAGAAAAAAATACCTTGAAGTCATTCTTGACCGTCTTTTCTCACACCCCCAAATTCAATTCATCCAGCAAATCCAGTTGGCATTACCTTTAATGTCTCCAAATCTGACCACTTCACCCCACCTCCACAAAGGAGGCTGTGCATCAAGCCACCCTCATGTGTGTCTTTGATATTTGCACTACCTTCCAGTCCATCTCCTTGCTTTTGTTATTTTTCATCACAGTCTACACAGCACTCAGAGCAATTCTTTTTAATGAAATCATGATCACAGCACTGCCCAAACACCATCCAGGGACTTCTCATTCAGTCAGAGTAGAATCCATAGTTTTTACACATCCTCATCAGGCCTCAGGTGCTTCTCACTCAGTCAGAGTAAAACCCATAGTTCTTATACATCCTCATCAGGCCTCATCTCTCTGATGTCACCGCCTGCCCTCCCCAGGTTTAGTCCACTCCAGCCACAGTGGGGTTCTTGGCTGTGTCTCCATCACGCCACCATGTTTGTTCCTGTCTGGGGCCTAACCTTCTGCTCTCTCTGCTTGTAAATCTCCTCCCCCAGATAGCTACAGGATTAAATCCTTCATCCCTCATATCTCTGTCACCTTTACAATACGGCCTTCTATAACTACTCCATGTAAAACAGTAGTTGTGCCCACCCCACTCTCTATTCCACTCTCCTGTTTTTCTCCATAGATCTCATATGACATACTGTACATTTTATTTGTTTGATTTTCATAGTTGTCTTTCTTCCTTCACTAGAATATAAAATCCTTGGGTTTAAGGACTTTATCTGTTTTACTTACTCTTGTGTCCTCAGACCCTAGAACAGTGTCTATTATGTAATAGGTGATCAGTAAGCATGTGCTCAAAAAACTGGAAAGAACCTATTTATCAAAGAGAAAATGGATAAATTAAATTGTGATATAGTCACAAAACAAATGAACTAAAACTGCATGTATCAGGATGTATGAATCTCACAAACATACAAACAACCAAAGAAAAACAAGTTGTAAAAACTTACACATAAATTACATGGACAGATGTTTGCATATGAAGTTACATTTGCAAAATAATACTATTTCAGGCTTATGGATGTAGTAGGAGTATAGAGAAATGTGTGGGAGATGAGGAGCACTAAATTCCAGAGAGCAGTAAACTTAGAAATAAAGAACATGATTGGTGGGGAGTCAACTGCATTGGCGGTGTTTTATCTGTTAAGGTGGGTAGTAGAGACACAGATATAAACTACATCATTTTAATACTTAATAGTGAAAAATATTGACTTTTATGTTACTCTGTTATCCTTGTGATGTATCAGTAAGTTCAGCAGCAATGTTTCTGATGAATACTATTATTTACTCCATAAAAACCATCCAGAAAATATCTTGGTGTTAAGCACTGTGAATCGGATAGGCTGGCTTTTAGCCATTTGTCCATACAATTTGCAGGGTTGTTTTAGTTCTATTTTAGAGCTTTTAAAAAATTGTTGTTATTTTGACTTAGGTGTTTCAGTACAATATTATATGTATTCAGTCTTGTGTCATGGATCTTTTATTTTATTGTCTACCCACTTTATTTGCTGCAGACAATTTAAAAATCTATATATGAGCTTCTTGTTTTTGAGAAAAAAAGTCTGCATTAGGCGGAAAGGCACACACACACTGCATACCTGGTTAGGACTGGTGAAAGGGAATTCAAAAAGGAACAAGTGCTGTCTATCTCCATCTCACCAACCCAATTGCCTCTCCTCCTGTCTACATACCTAGACAGTAGGAACAAGCACAGTAGGGCAGAATCCATAAGAAAACAAAGCCTAATTTTATAGTTGCCTATTTTCTCATTCTTTTAGCTCTTCTTTTAATTCATTTGAAGTCTCTTTTTTCTTTCTGTGTGTATTTGCATTGAATTGAAAAAACAAAAGCCTTTACATTTTGCAGTGGACAATAAATGTTTCCTAGAAGACCAAATTGCTGTTGAACTAGAAAGTAAAAGAAATTCAACAAGAGAATGGCACTTTTATTTCCACTGAAGTGAAAAGGTAGCCCTATCTCTGACTCCTCCACACAGATGATTTCTGGGAGTTAATTCATGAAAGGCGTGTGACGCATCATGGGTTTTGTCCGCTTTCCTATCTTTTTCATTCTTTCTTAACCCCTGTTTCTTCCAATACCTACCCACTTGTAATTTTCACTTTTAAAACTAGCTATGCCTCTGCAGTAGTTTACGTGCAAGGTCACCATTAATGAGAATATTGAGTCTATTTCTGCAGACTTCAGTGAAATGGAATAATTCAGTATCCAGCAAGCCCAGGAAATGTTGCCCCTGTTGCATGGAATTCTTATTTAATGACTTGAATATCATAGAGTGGCAGCAGCTGCCTTATCACCTCTTCCTGTCAACCCATGACACCATGATGCTGTGAAAAGCCCATTCCAGCTGTATAAATGCATAAAGCTGTGACAGTGTTGCTCACACTGACATCTTAGTGAACCAGGAAGTAAGGCTGATATTCAAGGCAAAAGTCGAATATCACTATATTGTTAGAAGTTTGAATTGGTTATGACAGTCATTGGTATCTAGTCATGCGTAGCAGTAGCTAAATTAGACAGTAGCATCAGTTTATATCTCAATGGCCAAGTTTCTGGATTTAACCAAAAAATAAATAAACACCAAAATAAATTCAGCTGAGGAATAAAAGTAGAGATTTTTTAAAGGTCTTTTGCTTTGACTTTGTGGTGTTTCAGTAGAATATTACATGGAGTCAGTCTCGTGCCATAGATCCTTTATGGTGTCATCTACCCAGTTTACTTATTGCAGTTGACAAAAAAAAAATCTGTATATAAGCTTCTTTTTTTAGATAATCCCTTTAGAATTAAAAGGGATTAGTGAAACAAGCATCAAAGGGCTTAGTGGTAGACAGTAGAGGTCCTAGAGCCAGAATGTGACTCTTGGCTCCATCACATATCAGTTAGGTCACTATAGCAAGTTATTTCAACTTTCTGTGCCTCAATTTCTTTGTCGGTAAGATGTAAATAATAGAAGTACCTACCTCTTGGGTAATTAGGAATGTTAAGTCAATTAACACAGAGAAAGAGTTTAACACGGTTAGCACATTGGAGTGCCTTAATAAATATTAATATATTATTTATAAAGTTACTTATTATTTTAAAGTGTTTACTTTTATTGTTAATTATCATTGGCCTAGCATAAACTCCCTATACTCTACCTTTTCAAAAATCTTTGACTGTTTCCTTCCTTTAAAATCTTTATACTGTCATTTTCTTTTATACTACTAAGTATTCACAATGGTATACAGCCAATGGAGATGGAACACTTCAACGGCATAAAATAAACAAATGATTTATCAGAAATACAATACATCTTGAAAAGTGCTTTGACTATTTGTTTGTTGAGTCCCAGATCTGTATGTCAGAGTCAGAATCATCACCAAGGCTGCCATGGAATAGTGGGATACATTCCCTTGGTCTCTGTATAGCATATTATTTTTTATACATTTTTCCCTCACTTGGCCTTCTGTTCCTTCACTGCTGCAGGGTATGGGATCAAAGCCAAAGGAAAGTGGTTTGTTTCCATGTCTACTCCTCCTTCGTGCAACTAATTATCTCCCCATCCTCTCTTTCTAACCCTCCAAGCTGTGAAAGTCAGCTGTATTGTGGATTACTGTCAATTTAGAACACCTTCCAAAAATCTTTGACTATTGTTTTCTTGCTGCTTTTAAAATTGTTTAGCAATTTCCCTCAGTTTGCTTTGTGAGCACTTGTTAAATATCTGCTAGTGTTCACTGAAAGTGGTTCCTGACACGTCAGCCACTCCTTTTGTATTTCAATAATTTCAGCAGGAAGAAAAATCTAAAAATAATTTAAGTAACAAATGCAGACTTTTCCTCAGCTAGATAAATTGACCTTTTATTTTGCATTTTCTTACTATTAAGTACTATACCATGCTGCAAAGCTCTCAGAAAGAATGTGCTTTTTGGAAGTTTAATTTACTAGTATGCAAACTAGTATCAAATAGTTGTTTTGAAAGAATTTGATCCTGAAGTTTCAGAAGTTTCAGATACTTTCACAGTCAAAACTACTCAATGTCTCAAATCTTTTCTGCAGAATCTGTTTTAAGTAGTTTTCGACATGTTTCTTCATTTGCCTTGGGGCAGTACCTCCTCATGGATCACTGAATCTGCTTAAGCATAATTACAGCAATTCAAGAACTCCATTTAGACATTGCATTCTTTTGACATTTTGGAGTTGCTTTATAAAAACAACTGTAGCAAATACAATTTTAAGTATGAAACTTGATATAGCTTACTGTGTGACCAAGATGCAAAATAGTTCTACCAGTTGGTGTTTGAACGATGTATAACAATAGAAATGGTTCTTTCCTATTTAACTTTAATTGATGTGAACCAAGAAATAGCATCCTATAGAATATCTGCTGAAATAGGACTAAACTGCTGGCCACCTGAATGCTGATAGAGAAATCCAGTCAAAAGCGTTTCCTGGCCAAAAAAAATACTAATTGCAAGTGAAAACTAACTTTGTTCTCTCTTTATGAGTTCCAATGGTGAAGTCTAGTTCCATATAACAGCATATGGTAAATTAGGCCACAGAAACAAGCTTCCAGTCACTGCTTATATGATCCACATGTTGTGGTCCAAAAAATGTAAATAAAAATACCCTAGGGAACAAGGACTTTTTCCCAAGATGATAGCTTTTAGCCTTGGTTGCTGAAAATGGAGAGTATTTCTAGTGAAATTAAAAACAAGTCTAGAGAAATGAATTTCCAAGTAATGGAGGAGAATCTTTGAGAAGGAGGAGAAGAGAAGGGAGGGTATAGGGGAGAAAGAAGGGAGGAAGGGGAGGGAGGGAGGGAGGAAGGAAGACAGGGAGAGAGGGAGGAAGGGAGGAAAGAAAGAAGGAAAGAAGGGAGGGAGGGAGGAGAGGAAGGAAGGAGAGAAGGAGGGAAGGAGGGAGGGAGGGGAGAGAAAACTCTCATCTGAAGATTAATGGTTCTTTCTTTTAAAGTCAGAAAGATCTTCAAAATAATTTTCACCATTGTATAGGAATTATTACAGATTGATTGCTTTAGCAGAGAATGTTCTAATTTTGTTAGTGCATACAGAATGCAGTAGATATACAATTGTTGACATCTAGGGAGATGAGACAGAAAATGTTCCTATTCTGTTTTGGACTCTGAACTACCACAGACAGAGACTAAGAATTCTCTACATCAATATATGAATTTCATTATGTTAAGGAACCAGCATGGGCCCAGCATGCTTTCTAGAAGGATAACAATGAGGAAGTACTGACAAATAAGAGGATTTGTTCAAGGTCAGGGCTTAGCAAGGCCTAGTCACTCCTGTCCAGGGGCCTTGTTATGCCCTAATGAGTAGGTTTTGAAAGTTAACACCAGAAACATGGTAACATGCAACCACCATCATATATGTCTGTGCAGTGATTGTGTAGAATTACACATAGTACTAAACTGTAGGAAGTTTATACTAAAATTTTCATTTTCACTCTTGTCAAGCCTATGGTTATTATTCTGAAGTCACCAGTTAAAATAATTCCTTTATTTTCCTACAGAGCTACTAACACTAAACCCTCATGAAAGTTATTATCATTTTCCTAGTAATTCCAATAGATATACTAATATTAATAGCCAACATTTCTTGAATACTTAGTAAATGCCACTCTTCTAAGGGTACTACATGTATAAACTCACTCCAATAAGCAAGATACTGCCACATTTCTTGGATTCTAAGACATCTATTTTATAACATTTCAACATTTTTATAATCAGAACTTGGACATACTTACAACAGCTGTCAAATGACTGTCATTTTGTGGTTGCATTGCTTACGCCCGTGCAAATTTGGTCAGAATTGTCAGTTTAATTATTTACTTGGCCAGTACTATGTCCTGTTTTTTTCTTTATTAGTGGTTCATAAAATAATGGTATCTTGAGGTGACTGGCATGTTAGATTCAGTGAATGACACATTTGTTGTCTCTATTTTTAAAATAACATACTAAGATATGAATAGCTTAGCAAAACTTCCCAATTGTCCAATTACTGGTAGGGATGGAATTCACACTGAGACAAGCTGGCTCTTGGGTCTGGACCTTTTGTTTCTAATTTTTATGGGTACGTAGTAGGTGTATGTATTTATGGGATACATGAGATTTTTTGATACAAGCATGCAGTATGTAATAATCACATCATGGAAAATGAAGTATCCCACCCCTCAAGCATTAATGAGTCCACACTTTTTAACTGCTATACTCGACTGCCCTTCTCAAGATCTGTCTCAGTGGAGTTTGGGTGAGTCCTCCTGACCATCAGAAACACCACCACAAATACTGAGCATTTCTCTAAAAGCAGAAACTGGTGAATGGCTTCCTTCCATTGCCCCCAGACAATGTTAAGAACCTTTAAAAAGAAAAGAACCATGATCGATTATTTAGTGGTCCTCATGAGAAAACTGTGCTGTGTACATTCTCAGCCCACTTTACGGTGTCACATGAGGAAGAGTCGGCATCTTTACGCATAGGAACAACCTTCCTTGATGCAACTTGTGAGGGCCTGAGCTACAGAGCCTCCCCTGTCAAAGCCATTTTGCTGGGTTTCTCTCTCTCTCATAAACAGCACTGATCCCAAGTAGAACATAACAGATATGATTTCTAATCTGTTATAGTACTTATTTAATCCTTATGTTTAGCTGCCAGCATTTTAATTAAAAATGTGTTGGCATATGTTGGCCAGAATCCTGAAACATGGAATTATTCCATGTGCCAAGTCCGAGGACAGAGCATTGCTACCTAAAACCAAGGAAGAAAGGTCCCCCAACCACACTTGGGTGCAAGTGACTTCTGATACACCTTTTCTACAAAAGGCCGTTGCAAAATACAATTCAGCAAGATCATTTTCTACAAAATAAATAATTTTAACTTTGAACGGGGGAGCTAAGAAGAGGGAAGCATGAAGACTAAAGAAATCAAATTAACTTTAGAACAAAAGATAGACTGCTGTCATAGCATGAAAAGTCAATGAGCACATCAAAAGGGGAGATATTCCTCTGCCCACAGTAAAATTCATCAGGGGACCACCTGGTGTAGTGAATCTAGGTGTTAGGTGTGCAGACAAGGGATGCTGTGCCTTTGTTTGGGGTCAACTTCATTGACTGAAAATCTGTGCTGCCCAGTTGTACACACTCAGCTCTACAAATATCTTGACCAATTCGTTTCTATCCTAGATTCTAGTATTTGGGGGAAATTTTTAATTGGAGCGGCTTGCAACGTATGTTGTAAGTGCCCTGTTTGTTTTACTATTTGTGAATGGAAAATGCCAATGTGCTACCTCAAATTAGAAATACTATCACTCTTAGTAATAGTTTAAACAAGATATTCCACAGAAGAACCAGAAGAATCACTCCAGTATGAGAGCAATTGTGTTTTGATTGTATTTCCTTTTCGGAATCCTAACAGGCCAATGCAGGCAAAATGATGAAACCATTAACAAGGTGTTTCTATCCTATTACAAATCAAAGTAACTTTACTACCACTGTATAATATATAACATATATTTACATACCATATAATATATAATGTATACTGTAGCATTTACGTTGCCAATTTTAAAATTTTATACTGATCTGGTCCCTTTCACCTGCAAATCTTAAAATCTTAACATTTGTTTGTCCAATATATTGTGTAAAATGGCTTTAGCTCTTTGGAATTGGAAGTTGTTTTGCTGAAAGTGTATGCTTGAGGTGTGTGTCGGACGTCTAAGAGCAGCCCCTGCCTTCCAGCATTGAGTTCAGCTTCCAACACATACCTCAAGAACCATGGGTTTTTTGGTTTTTTTTTTTTTTTGGAACATGAGGCCAGCTCTTAGCTACCTGCAATTTGGAATGTACTATTTGGTCTCATCAGTTTCTTGACCCTTCATGGGGTCATCTTCAAGTTCTGAGCTGTCACACATGTGTTTCTTCTCTCTGCCTTTGGATGGTTTTCTGGTTTTCAGATTTTGACAAATTAGAAAAAGATCAAACCCAGCCAAAACCTGTCTTTCATTACAGTTTGTTCTGGTTGAAATGTTAAATTTTCTCACATCCATGGAATTGAAGCAAATTATGATCCAAAATGAAAGAAGAGTGGCGTTCATTTTTTCTCTCTCACATCCACATTGCAAATCAGTCCAGTTTCACTCCCCATATTTAGTTCTATCTGTTGTCCTCTTGCCTCACTTTCTTCCAGGAGGCCTTCGCATCCTCAGGTAGGTCTATAGAAACACAGTTTAGCTTTCCTTTCATCATGCAAATACAATGCTACACCTGCACTAGTCACCCGTGCTTAATGGATGACGGCAGGGAGGGGCCAAGTGTTAGAAATTACCCAAGGCTCTTAGCTCTTAGCACCTCGAGTGTTTTCTCACAGCCTCCACTGTATGGATAATTTTGTCAGTCAAATAGAGTAAGTGGATCTTTGTTGATCAGAGCAAGAAGCAAGCTTGAAGCTAGGGGTAAAAAAATTACAGAGACGCAAAGGAAGGCTCCACAAAGGGACTCTGAAAGAGACAAGGTGAAGTATTAGAAGCAGATGGTATGGTATGAGAAACAGTTCCAAGAAGCAATGAGAAAAGGCAGAGCTGGTGATAGTTGACTGCTAGAGAACATTACAACATCCATATGCCAAATGGTTCCAGATCAGACCTCCCAGGGAATGAAATTAATATGCAACAGTCTCCTCCTTTGCCAGCTGCTCATGGCATTTGTCTCTGCTCTCTGTGAAAACTTGTGTGTACTCATGATAATGAACATGTACATGACAGCAATCCTTCTGAAGCAATGCGAGTCATTGTTGAAGAGTCCTGCTCATGGCATTGCTTCCTTATAACTTTGAGTAGGATACAGAGGAAATAAAGACAGCAACCTCTGTATATCTTCCCAGAGCCTTTCTTCATAGATCAGAAAAGTATTCCTTTGGTTTAAGCTGCCACAGAATTATGTTAAGATTATTAAAATATAAGTATTTAAATATGAGGATCATAAGTCTGCCCTTACTACTTTTGCTCCATTATCCTCTGACTCATCATCTTCCGTAGACCCTAACAGATCCTCCTCTTCCCACTCTTCTCCACCCCACTGTCTTGCCCTGAGAGGCTGATCCATGTAGACTAGAACAGACTCCTTCAAGTTTCAGGTTGGGCTAAGTCCTGGAGAGCCTTGGCAGATCAGAAGGAAGAAAGAAGGACTCAAGGTACTCAGTGTCCCATCTTCCTCCTACGGGTTTGCCTGGGCCCTCTAAGTCAAATGAAGATCTCCACTCAACCCAATGCTTCCCTGTGTTCAGGAAAGTGCATTCACTCTCTGTCCCTTTATGGTTAGGGGTGGTAGCAATTCTGCTTTGTAGTACCAAGGTGATCCCTTATCGCTGTGGTTTCCTTGTACTCTGATGACACCTTCAGATCTGATCTTTCCATGAAACCCTCCTTGCATTATCTGGGTTTTAGTGTACCCTCTCTTCCTAGCTGGGACCACAACTGCTACATCCTCTTCCTGATTGCCCATGCCTAAAATGATCATGACCCATAATTATTATCCAGATATGGTGATACAAGCAATTCCTGAAATGCTTTCCTCTGAAATTGCTAAGGATTACTCACCAGCAAGTTACACGGCTTCAATATTACTTTTCCAGCTCTATACTCCCTATTACTTCTCATTGTTTGCTTTTAGACTTTTTAAGTAAACTTCAACTCCAATTCCATAACTTAGTAAAAGAATCACACTGATGTGAAAGTCCAAAAAGATATTTGATGTCATAAGTGGAATTTTCTTTCATTCTTTCTGTCAAGGAGAAATGAAATGACTAACACTACATGGAGCGCTACATATGTGTGGCATTTTTTACAAAGGACTTTATATACTTCCTGTCATCCGGTTCTCCCACAAGCTCTGTAGAGTAGGCTCTGTTATTATGTGTTTTAGATGTGAGAAAACTGAGACTCAGAGAGGTAGACAAACTACCCATAGACATACGCTGATAGTAATGTGTCTGGGATTATTAACACCAAAAGTTGGCTCTTTGGTAGAATTTGTAACCATGGGTGATTCATACATTTGAAGTGGTGCTTGAGTTATTTAATGGTACATAACAAACCACTCCAAAACTTAATGGCTTAAAACAATTTATTATTTTCTCCCACTTACTAGTCTATTTGAAGACTGTCTACTACAGGGGAATTCTTAGGCGTTTTTTTTTTCATGTCTGTTATCCTGGAAAGAGTAAACTCTAAAGAGAATAAAGAATAGAGAATATCATGGAGTTTGGATGAGGAGTATGATACAACAGGCTTACAGTTTGAATTAGAAGTCAAGCCAAAAGGAAGGTAGGAAGAGGAACCCAGATCCATGGAAAGGAGGAAGCACCTAACGTAAAAACTAGATGTGCCATTAAGAATTATGCTTTGGCCCAGGCACAGTGGCTCACACCTGTAATCCCAGCATTTTGGGAGGCCAAGGCAGGCAGATCACTGGAGGCCAGGAGTTGGCCAACCTAGCGAAACCCCATCTCTACTAAGAACACAAGAAAAGTAGCTGGGCATGGCAGCACATGCCTGTAATCCCAGCTACTCCAGAGACTAAGGCACAAGAATTGCTTGAAGCTGGGAGGCAGAGGTTGAGGCGAGCCAAGATTGTGCCGCTGTACTCCAGCCTGAGCAACAGAGCCAAACTCTGTCTAAAAAAAAAGTGTGTTTTGCTCTTCAAAATCTGACTCCCTCCCTCTGTCATGTAACCTGCGGCATTGTATGAGTGCCAGTGCAGGGAAGGAGGAGAAAGGTACACAATTAAGAAGGCCATGGCCTCCCTAGGCACTCACTGAACTGCGTTACCACATGACGATGGAAAGCCTTAAGCTAGTTTCCGCCCCCGTCAACAAAAAATGAATCTGGTAAATCACTATGTTTAACTTACATCTGTTTTAGTAAAACCTAAGAACAATCATTTAATATAAAAAATTTTTTGAGACATTTTATTACTGAAAACTATCTAAGATCCAATTCCACCATGGATTCTGTGGTGGGAGTTCTCAGTAGACGGTAGAAGACAATCACAATCACAAAATCAAAAAAAGCTGTTATAATTGTAAATCAAATAATTACAGACAAAATGACTAAGTATTGACATTTTGTTTTGAAAAGTAAACACCAGGCTAAAAAAGTGAAAATATGAAAATACATACTTAAAGAAGTAATTGTTATAACTAAAGCAAAGCATATACCTTCTTCACCTAAAATATTGGCTTACATGTTTATTTCCATTTTAATGAAACCCAGCCCTTATATAATATGTGTAAATGTCAAACTAAGTTTCCAACCACTCTAAATGGTGTACATTTAACAATATTTTATTTTATTTCATTATTGCTATGGCCCTGAGGTTCTGTGTTAGAACAATTACATATTTTTAAAAATTAGAAGAAATTTTTGAGGATTTACTCTCCAGAATAGTGACTAAATATAATTTGATAGAAATGGAGTAACAATAAACTCTAATTTACCCACTGCAATTGGTAATAAAGGAAAATAGTTAAGATCTCAAAAACTGGAAGTCTGATATTTTAGCCAACAATCTCAACCTTCTCATTAAACAAAATATTTCTTTGCAGGTAAGGCCTCTGCCCTTATCCTCTCATCTTGCATTGATGTCTATTACATGCATTTAGAATATGTTATGCATGCGATGGACATCTGTAGAACACTCCTCAAGGGTAAAGCTCTGTTAGGTACTAGAGGGTACAAGGACTCACTTCATCCCTTCAATTAACCTAGAATTGCAGGAGAGAGAGAGACACATGCAACTGGAAATTTCTCCCTCTCCGCAGTATTGATATAATTGGCTCCTACCCTTGCCAATGTTATGATTTGTGAAAGTTCATTCAAAACATGTCTTCCTGGGCCGGGCACGGTGGCTCATGCCTATAATCCCAGCACTTTGGGAGGCCTAGGTGGGTGGATCATGAGATCAAGAGATAGAGACCATCCTGGTCAACATGGTGAAACCCCGTCTCTACTAAAAAATACAAAAATTAGCTGGGCATGGTGGTGCGTACCTGTAGTCCCAGCTACTCAGGAGGCTGAGTCAGGAGAATTGCTTGAACCCAGGAGGCAGAGGTTGTGGTGAGCCGAGATCATGCTATTGCACTCCAGCCTGGGTAACAAGAGTGAAACTCCATCTCAAAAAAGAAAAAAAAAAATTTCTTCTTTATCTTTTCTCACCTGTTGGACTCCTGTTTCTGCACATGCTGCTTCTGTGATGCATCGAGTGGACTCAGGTATAAAACTACAGCAAATTTTTTATTCACATTTATGAGCCGAATAAACTTAACAGAAGATGGCATGAAAGGAGACAGATGAGGAACTCACGTCACAGTAATGTCCACAATCTGTAAGTGGGCCAAGAAGGCAGATGATCTGGAAAGCTAAATATCATTTTAAGACATTCATATTCTCCAACAACCATCAGTGCCACTGCTCACCTCTCTCTCCAAACTGCCCTTTCTTCTCAACTTTCTCTTCTCTCCTGTGTCGAGGTCACCACCTGTGGGGGTCTGTCCTGCGGACCCTGACTTAGCAGCAAATGAATAAAGTACACTGACACACAGATATTATGCTTTGCCAGTTTGGCTGAGGGTCCATGGCCACTTACAGACTCCCTGGAGAGTGCTATAAACAGATAGCAGCCACTGGCCCCCATCAACCTGTGAGATTCGTATTTATTTAGTAGTTTAATTGACAAAGGCTTGAGTCAACACCACTAGAGATTAAAGATTAAAGCACAGGTTCTGATGCCCAAAGCAAACACCATTAGAGGATAATATCCCTGCTCAACCTCCCCACAAAAGGGCCATCCAGCTCAAACGTTAGTTTTAAGGCCACACAAGTAAACAAGTTAGTTAGGTAAACTCTCCCACATACCCTAGTTATTTGCTTTACTTATTAACTAAACATAAAGGGGATTTAGGCTGCCTTCAGCTGAAACTTCTACTGAAACTATGAAAAAACCCTTAGGCCATCCAAAAGGGTTTGAGACTATATTCTGTAACTTTCTCTACTATTTTTCCCTTAATATTTTTGCCACCACCCTGAGTGAATTCCCACACTCCTGGATTGCAGTAGAAGCTCCAAATTATTTTCCCTCTAATTACAAACAGGGAATGTTCCCCTCCTCTGAAGTCTTGGCACCATCTGACACCTAGATATTCCCAATAGAGAATCCAGTCTCTGGAAGAAATGTTTGTGCAAATTACAGAGCACATTTTAAAAATATTCTCCCTTTTGTCAAATATCCCTAATTCAAGGCATGAATAAAAAGGCCTGGAAAATAATAATGTTATGATATGATTAGAGATTGTTTCTAGTCATGACATTTCTTGATTATGTATATGTGAATATATGTAGTTGTGGGACCATGTGGTTATTTTTCCCCTTTTTCTACTATTTGTCATAATGTTTGGTAATAAGACTGCTTTAGAGTAACAAAAAAATTGCTTAAGTAGGCTAGATATAAATTTTAAGCTGGTGATGATGAATCTGAAATGGATGGTTAGACCCAGAACCTTATGATTATTTTGCCTGAGCAAATTACAGAGATGAAAGGCTGCCTTCAAATTTGTGAAGAGGATGTTCCAGGTAAAGATGGAATTCATCCTAAAGCAGAGGAGTGATGTAATACCAATTACTATAATCTGATACCAATTACATTATCACTCAGTGCCCAGCACTCCAGACCAGAGCAAAGCTGAAAAATCAGCAGGTGTGAATGACTGATTGGCACTGGACACTGAGTGACATCATTCACATACCTTCTCTCTCCATGACAAGAAAATTGACCCAAGATACTCAGGAAGTGAAGCTTATACGTGAACCAAAAAAGTCAGGCCACATTTAATACTCACTGAAAAATCACGAATGCTTATAGAAAAATCATCCCTCACCTTGATGCTACTACAATCAAGAGACAATGTAGGTACAAACACTGTCTTCATAGGGTATTGACCACCAGGTCAACAAAATCAGCCACACTACAGAGGGCAGTTTCAACAGAGAACTGCTCTATCCCTAAAGTAAATCCTTTCCTCCCTTTGCAATTGATGGGTTGGGGTTTTACAGGGGAAGGGGAATCTTCCAAAAGCCTTACTTTTTTAAAGATTTTTACTTCTCTCTTTTTTTTTAAACTTTTATTATAAGTCCATGGGTACAAGTGCAGGACTCTTACACAGGTAAACTTGTGTCTTGGGGATTTGTTGTACAGATTATTTACATACCCAGCTATCAAGCCTAGTGCCCATTAGTTATTTTTCCCGATCCTCTGCCTTCTCCCCACCCTCCACCCTCTGGTAGGCTCCAGTGTCTGTTACTCCCCTTTATGTGTCTATGTGTTCTCATCATTTAGCTCCAACTTAAGAGTGAGAGCATGTGGTATTTGGTTTTCTGTTCCTGTGTTAGTTTGCTAAGAATAATGGCCTCTAACTCCATGCCCATCCCTGTAAGAGATATGATCTCGTTCTCCAAAAGCCCTACTCATATTCCCTACAGGGAAATAAGATCTTCACTACTTCAGAGGAAACATAGTACATTCCTTATACCAGTCATCCTAAGTCTTCATTCGTAAGCATGATCTAACTATCAGAGTAACCAGGTACTTATAGGAAAACAAGAACTTTGCTTCTTTAACTTCACCAAAATGAACAACTAGGACCAATCCAAGAAACTGAGGTATCTCAAGAAAAAATTTTAGAAGAGAAGATTTTTAAATCCCAACCAACAATAGGAAAATTCAACATCAATAAAATTATATTGTTTGGGGGCAGAAATAGGATATAATGAAATTAGAATAGAATTACATAAGTAAAAATTTCAGAAAGTTGTCTGAAAAAATCATAGGATAAAGCAAATTATCTTGTAGAAGAAAACATTACATTTCTTAAAATGCAGATCACACAGGAAAAGACATCATTGATAGGGAAAAGGACAGAGACTTAAGGTAGATTCATGAGGCCAAGATGCATTCAGTAGAATTCCATAAGAAGTCAGAGATAATGAAAGGAAGAGAAGCCATTGAAAGAAATATTGGAAGGAAATTAGCTTTTGCTGAAGAAATATAGGAACCTTCTGATTGACTGAAAGACATATCAATCAAGCGCTGGGAAAGATAGATGCTTAAAAAGTAATAAAGTTCTTGATACAAGATGAAGAGACAATTCTAAAGGCTTCTAAAAAGTTAAAATAGGTTTCCCACAATGAAGAATGAGACTAATACCTGACATTTCACTAGAAGCACCAAAACCCTCAAGCACAATAATGCAAAGCATATTTGTGTGTGTATGTTTTAGAAAGACATCTAGAAAAACATACATCAAACCTTTGGGAGTTGGAAAAGACTCGCTTTTCACTTTCTACCTTGCTGTTCTTTTAATTTTTAAGATCATCTTTTATTACTTTTATAGCCAAATTCTTGTCTCTTTCCTTTCTCATTAATTATATCCATAATTTCCCTTCAATTAATTAGAAGGGAAAGAGACAAGATGCCGTTACCTCAATTAGAATAACAGTCACTGGTGAGAAACTGAGGGAAGAAGAAGTTATAGTAATAGAAATGAGGAGCCGGAATCAAGGAAGATTTTGAAGATATTTTTCATGATTTGATAAGTTATTGAAATTAAGAATAAAGGAGAAAGAAACAATAATGGTCATTCCTACAAGCCTGAATGACTAGATGTATGATTATGCCATTCAGATGAGAAAGACCAAAGGAGGAATCTATTTCTGTTGGATGTTGACATCCATACAGTGTTTACCACAGAGACTTGAGTCTGAGGTATAGGAAGAGCATTCATATAAAGGGTCTTGCCTGTGGTCTGAAATGGGGGCTGGAGCTTGGGAGAGACGTTGATCGTGGAGAAAGCTGGGCAGTGGGGGTGAGCAGACGAGAAAGAAAAGGACTCATGACGGGGCCTTGCTAAGGGAAGAAAAGCCAGTGCTGCGGGAGAAGGAGTGTTCATAAGGAAAGGAGGATCTGGAGAGATCAATGTCACAGCTAAAGAAGGACGTTGGCACCAAAAAGGAGAAGGATTTGCCACATCAAAGAAGACAACAAGGAAGAGTTGAAATGCACATTTTTGATAATGGACATGTCATCCCTCCCTCAGAAATTTCAGATTAATAAATATTTGAATGGCCAAATAATCTTGTATAATATATTATGGTTCATCAGGTTGTTCTCATAAGGGCATCTCTTCATTACCAAGGGGCTTTTAACATCTTAAGCACGGCAAGAGTAGAAGGCATCTTACAAGGTCGTACTTTATCTAGATTTCTGGAGAAAACATGGAGTCAAGGGGTCCACCCCTTAGGGATGAGTTTCCAGAATTCCAAGCTGAGGTCAATTCCTGAACCAGAAATATCAAGTTTAAGGAAAAGATGAGCTGAAGTCAGGACACAGAGATGAGACCAAAGCCACCAGGAGCAAGACCAGAGCCAGAGACCAGACAGAGAAGACAAAAACACCAGTAGCAAACATGTTCATCTGAGAGTCAGTAGAGGACATATTAGCAGTGGCACTAGGAGACTAATACCATTTTGCTCTCCAATCTTTCCTTGTCTGTCTTATTAGACAGGGAAATGAATTCTTATCTGATAATATTTCCCACAGAAAAAAGTTTTAATCGTGTATAGTCTCAAGATCTATGACCTATAAAATGTGCATATGGAGAAGATTGATACTTTTCTAATTTGTATTATGATGAAAGAGAGCTATTTATTTCAAATGGCATAATAGGGGAAGTGATTGCTTCATGATTTTTGGCTTTTTGTATCTTCCATTAACATATTTTCTCTTCTGAACTTCTCCAGTATGTATTGCTAACAGCACGTCTGCTCTAATCACTTACCACCTCCATATTGTCATCTTTTCAACCACATATATTGTATCTTTCCCTCTGTAATCATGAGAGCCACAGGGGCACCAACTGTGTCTTGTTCTCCTTTGAATCCTCTATAGCTACTACAACAGTGTACAGAATAGCTTTTCTCATACTAATTGGCTGTCATTTATCACATTACCTAAAGATAATGATTACTGAGGATTATTCCTAATACAGTTGGCCCTCCATCTCTGCATCTGCAGAGTCAACCAACCTCAGATTAAAAATATTGGAAAAAACCATGGTGTCTATACTGAACATTTGCAGACTCTTCTAGTCATTATTCCTTAATAATACAGTATAATAACTACTTACACAGCAGTTATATCAATTAGGTATTATGAGTAATCTAGAGGTGATTTAAGGTAGACTGGAGGATGTGCGTAGGTTATATGCAAATGCTATATCATTTTATATCAGGAATTGAGCATCTCTGAACTTTGGTATCCAAGGAAGGTCCTGGAACCACTGCCCCACAGATACTGAGGAATGACCATAATTTTTCCTTATGTAGGTCTTTATACTTTTTAAAGTATTTTAAGGTGCATAAGATCTCTTGATTTTCACAAGAATTAAGTGGCTTAAATAGGAGGGAAAATGGATTACCACTTAATAGATTAGTAAACTAAGGTTCAAAGAATTCAATGATTTTTCCACAAGATTCAGGATTCAAACTACAGTCTTCGTTCCTTAATTCTTAATTGGATTCACCTTCTACTATCAGAACTGCTTTTGATTTTCTGTCATTGAGATTCAGAGAACTGAACCCACATGTCCTAGGCCAGTGGTTCTTATGTGGGCCTAGGGGCTAGGGGAAGATTTCAGGGGAGTATGCATATATCACTTTCCAAGAAGAGGTTGGAAATGTGCAGAGTTATCACATGGTAAGTATCACAATGGCTGGAAAGTGATTGTGACATTTAGTAGGATGGGGTGCTTAACACCTTACAATACTGAAGCCAGCATGGTGAGAATTGTTCCATTTGAATACCCATTGCATCCCCCTATTAAGAAACTCAGCAAGTTTAGGCAAATAAAGGGCACTATAGCCACCTCTACAAAGCTGCCCAGTAGTCCTCCTTTATGCTATCTATATCAAAAATCTATAAAATAAAAGTTCAGCATTCTTAACTATTCTTAAAATGAAATATCAATGGCAGGTTTCAAAAAACTGGTCTTACAGGAGGTAACTGAGCAAAAGCAGGAATCCAGCACACAATTCAGGCTCATATTCTTTGTACACAAAAATACAATTATTACATCTTCAGATAGATAATCATATAAGCAAAGTAGTGTTTGATTTACAACAAGAGTTAAAGAACTCTCAGTACCTTGGTGCCAGTTAGAGACTTCACTTAATACATTTTAACTTATATTCCTTTATTTGTTTTGATTTAAAAAAAAAGAGAGAGAGAGAGACCAGAAAGAATTGTCTAGAATCTTTTCTTAAGGTTAACAGCTTTCCGTTCCCCTTTAAGTGTTCATTTTAATAATCTAATTATTCCAGATCTATGACTCCTGCTACTCAGGACTCTCCCAAAAGACCCCTGACTTCCGATGTTCCACTTCTGCCTGTCCTTTAACCCAAATAGATTCCTGTTGCCATTTCAGCAAAAGAAAATGAAAGGAAATGACATGCTACAGAAGGCTTTCTTCTCAGTTTGTAACAAACCCTCAACAAGGTTTTCCCTCTCTTTAGAATAAAGGTGTCTGGGCACCTAAGGCATTACGCCACAGAGCATTGCCCTTCCTCATCATTACCTTCCTGGGATTACATTTTAAAACATTCTAGCATTTGTATTAGACCGTTTTCACACTTCTGTAAAGAACTGCCTGAGACTGGGTAACTTATAAAGGAAAGAGGTTTAATTGACTTACAGTTCAGCATGGCTGGGGAGGTCTCTTAACAATTATGGCAGAAGGCAAAGGGGAAGCAAGGCACCTTCTTCAAAAGACAGCAGGAAGAGGAAGTGTCGAGCAAAGGGGGAAAAGCCCCTTATAAAACCATCAGATCTCATGAGAACTCACTGACTATCACGAGAACAGCATGGAAAAAAACCACCTCTCATGATTCAATTACCTACAACTGTTCCCTCCCTTGACACGTGGGGATTGTGGGGATTATGAGATTACAATTCAAGATGAGATTTAGGTGCAGACACAAAGCCTAATCACATCAGCATTGAAAAGGTTTTCTAGAGTTTAGTGCTTTCAAATTATCTTTACTACAGACACATTTCTAAAAGGATATGTCTTTCCAATTTCATTAAGTTGTTTAGGGTGAGAATATAAGGACTGAGGAATTAATTTGGGCACAAAAACAGCTCTTAACTGTAATCCTTTCAAGGGCAAACTGTGATGACAAATAGATGCTTTACACACTCAATAACTAATAAAATATCTTTCATTACACGAACATGCTGCTAAAAAATAATATTTTCAATGATTGAAGCAATTATTCTTTGTAATTTTCACTTAGCAGTTCTAAGAATGTAATGATATGTTTTCTGCTCATCTGGTATACCGGAGCAAATTGTTTAACTGTGATGCTTTACAAAGCGCCATGTATCACTTTGTATCTCCAATTAAATTTCAATTAAGAAATCTACTAATTATATCAACCAGCCAAAAGCAGAAATTCCTCATATTGAATCATACTTACACTACTAATGAGACTGTCAAGGTTTGGCTTTATGTTTGACCTCAGACAGGTGTTCAGAAACTGTGATGGTTGTCCAAACTCTGCAAACATCTTAAGTCTGCAAAATTTGGCTGGCGATCTTGTGGGAACAAGTTTTTTCTGCATGACCCATAGTGTCTGCTTCAAGTCCTGGCTCAAAGTCAGGCTACAAAGGCAGACAGAAAGTGAGAGAGAAAACTTTATCTAAGTAGTTTAAAGCTTCAAAACGTTCATGAGAAAAAAAGTTTGTTTTCTTTAATACCAGGTCAACATAATTTATGCCTATTCCCACATTTACATTTAACCGGCTACTACAGTAATAAATTGAATTCTATCCCCGCTTAAGGTAAGAATAACCATTAAGGAAACTTTCTGTGAGACAGTTTATATTCTTGGATCTTTTCGCTATTTTACACGAGAATGACAATACCAAAACAAGCTGTGTTTTTATTTGAATTGTGCTTATACGTAGGCATCATAAGTACATACTGAAGTATTTGCTTAAGCAAGTAGGGTATTAAGTAGGATTTAAAAAATAAGTAGAAGCAAAATGGGAATGATAATTGAAAATGTGTAGAATTATACAATGTGCCTCATGATTTGAAGCATAGATCCAGTGAATTATTCTGAGTAAATTAACAATCTACTTCCTTTTTTCTATCTGGAATCTAATGAAATCTTTTAAAGCCCTTGCCCTTAAAATGAAAAGGTAAGTATACAAAGAGAATTGAAAGATTTAATAGGATGAGAAATTGCTTAATATAAATCTTAGTCATGACACTCCAAGTTCAGGACCATTTGTTTTAAATTTAAACAAAACAAAATAAATAAAATTAAGTTCATTTTAGAGATAGACTTTGTTTTTCAAATGAACTTATGATTCAGTTCTACCTGTGCTCATTCTGTGACAGTTCATTCCAGAGGCGACACAATCATAAACAGCTGAACATAAAATAAATCTTCGTTTCTTATTGAATTTTAAATTACACTGGGAATGCTTTTGGAATAATTCCAGACGTTAGGGGTAAAAACATCTTCCCAACTCTAAAGTCCCAGGATCCATCTCAACTTTTCACATTCACAGGCTGAGGCTCAAAAAAAAAAAAAATTACAGGCAAGCTTAAAAGATCAGAAAGGCCTTCACATCGGGCGAGTGTGTGATTCTGCACGATCTGTGTCTGTTACAGGCATCATGTCTTTCTCTAGCCTTCTTTGTCTGTTTCCAAAACACAAATGTTCCAAGTTTTGGATGCTACGACTTCATGTTCATGTGGTTTTGAGTTTAGCCCTCCTCCAGCCCCCAAAAAGTCTGATCTTATGGACTATGAAAAACAGGCATTTCACAGATTTAGATAAATTTAGTGCGCAATAAAACTAGCTCATAGAATTAAAATTTGATTTTTAAGAACATCGTGAGTACCTACTACCTGACGGCTGAATTTTAATGGCACACCTTATGTTATTTATTCCTCACAACAGCTGTGCTGCCCCAGTTTACAAATAAGGAAAACTGAGGCGTAGAGAAATTAAGTGGCTTTTCCATAATTTGTCGGCTAGGAAATGACACAATCTGAGTTCAGATCTAAGTTTTCAGACCGCCAAGTCAAGTGTCACTGTTTCAGCTTTAAATTAGGATTCCTTGGAAAGCCTAAAGGTGATGCAAAGGACTCTCACAATTTCTTTTCATAGTTAATTTATGAAAAATGCAACAAACAGTCTCATCATCAAAGCTCATAACTATCTTTTTCATCCCCATTGGTGCCCTGTTGATTCTTCCAAACTAAAACACATCTGCATATATTCAGATTTATTATACTTTATTTTTTAAAATAATTTCAACTTTCTGCTTCAGTAGGTACACATGCAGATTTATTACATGGGTATATTGTATGGTGCTGAGGTTTGTGGTTCGATAGACTCATCCAGTCACCCAGATATTGAGCATGGTACCCAAGAATTAGTTTCTCATCCCTTGCCCTCTCCCTCCCTCCCCCCTTCTAGAAATCCCCAGTGTCTACTCTTGCCATCTTTATGTCCATGTCATACTTTTTAATGATGTAAACAAACTATAATGGAGCCCAAGACCTTAAAGGTCCCCAAAGCCAAAAAAAAAAAACATTCATTATGGCACTGTATTATGACCAGGTCATCTCAGTCTGTGCTGTGACATGAGCCCTAACGATTTTCTCATTAGCAGACGCTTTAGCTGGTTTCTGTGAAGGCTTTCCATAGTGACTGGGGGTCATGGGCGACTACTATCAGGTTCTGTCTCAACTTTTCACATTCACAGGCGGACGCTCCAAAAGTAAATTACAGGCAAGCTTAGAAGATCAGGAAGGCTTTCCCACCATGCAAGTGGGTGATTCGTTGGATTTGTGTCTGTTACAATCATTGTGTCTTTCTCTACACTTCTTTCTGTTTTCGAAACACAAAACTACAGAAACCACCTCACCCTCTTTATGTCCTTAGGGATCACGCTAATTCTGTTTTTACTCTGAAACGGGTTTTAGGATTGAAGGGCCATGTCAAATGGTGATAATTCTATTCCAGTTAGACAAAAGTCTAGAAAAGAAATTCTTTTAAATGAGTTTCAGTTTGTGTGTTTTTTTAAAAAAAAGAGCAAAAGATATGCCTATGTGTTTGTTTTTACATGCTTCTTTCTTTTTATCTTATTTTGCTTTTTAATGAGTCATTAGCGTTGGAAGAGGAAAAACAATTTTTCTCTAGCCAAGAAATATTGCGGGTAGCACACATTCTCCTACATTGAAGCAGAGGCTCTCCAAGCCCCCTTCTTAATGAAGAGTTTTTCACAGGTGGAAAGAAAAGCAACACTTGCTCCTGGGATGATAAAAAGCCAGTTTTCACTGCAAAAATTGCTGTAAGGAGCTGGAGCTTTTATTCAGCATTCCTTCTGACCTCACACCAGCCTTCATCTCTCATTGCATTTTTGTGGAAGGATTACAGAAGTACTCTACATTGTTGACTTATCACAGAGACAGTAGTTATTCTCCAAATTCCCTGTGGGCAAAGAGATTACAGTCTCCCTGCTAATAATTACACTTCACTTCTATAAAATTTATACTTAAAAGAAAACAATGGAAAATGTAGTACAAACACGTTGTAATATTTACGCAGATCTGTTGACTCGCTGTTACCTAGGCATCAATGAATTCTTCACGGCTTAAGATGGGGCTAAATATTAGGGAGGTAACTGCACTCATTCTTTATCATTTGTGTTATTTGGGATTTTACTTTTTTTCTTTATTTTTGCTTTTCTATCATATGAGAATTGTTCAGATGACAGCATATCCGACAACAAAATTCAGCCCTCTACCCTATGAAAATGTCCTCTCTCAGACTATCTTGTTAGTTGTGACATATTTTATTGTAAACTACAAATAACTGGGAACTGGGTTTGTATTTATTTTACTCTCTCTCTCACTTATTTTATTTTATTTACTTATTTATTTGTTTATTTATTTATTTGTTGAGACGGGGTCTCACTCTGTTGCCCAAGCTGGAGTGCAGTGTCAGAGCCCCAGGTTCAAGCAGTTCTCCTGACTCAGCCTCCCAAGTAGCTGGGATTACATAGGCCTGCCACTACACCCAGCTAACTTTTTTTTATTCTTTAAGATCTGGGGTACATGTGCAGAACGTGCAGGTTTGTTACAAAGGTATACACGTGCCATAGTGGTTTGCTGCATCTAACACCTCATCATCTACATTAGGTATTTCTCCTAATGCTATCCCTCCCCTAACCCCCCATCTTCCAACAGGCCCCAGTGTGTGATGTTCCCCTCCCTGTGTCCACGTGTTCTCATTGTTCAGCTCCCACTTATGAGTGAGAACATTTGGTGTTTGGTTTTCTGTTCTTGTGTCAGTTTGCTGAGAACAATGGTTTCCAGCTTCATCCATGTCTCTGCAAAGGACATGAACTCATCCTTTTTGATAGCTGCATAGTATTTCATGGTGTATATGTGCCACATTTTCTTTATCCAGTCTATCATTGATGGGCATTTGAGTTGGTTCCAAGTCTTTGCTATTGTGAACAGTGCCAAAATAAACATACACCTGCATGTGTCGTTATAATAGAATGTTTTATAATCCTTTGGGTATATACCCAGTAATGGGATTACTGGGTCAAATGGTATTTCTAGTTCTAGATCCTTGAGGAATTGCCACACTGTCTTCCACAATGGTTGAACTAATTCACACTCCCACCAACAGTGAAAAAATGTTCCTATTTCTCTGCATCCTCTCCAGCATCTGTTGTCTCTTGACTTTTTAATGATCGCCATTCTAACTGGCTTGAGATGATATCTCAGTGTGGTTTTGAACTGCATTTCTCTAATGACCAGTGATGATAAGTTTTTTTTCATATGTTTGTTGGCTGCATAAGTGTCTTTTTTTCAGAAGTGTCTGTTAATATCCTTTGCCCATTTTTGATGGGGTTGTTTTTTTCTTGTAAATTTGTTTAAGTTCTTTGTAGATTCTAGATATTAGCTCTTTGTTAGATAGGTAGATTGCAAAAATTTTCTCCCATTCTGTAGGTTGCCTGTTCACTCTGATGATAGTTTAATTGTATCCCATTTGTCTATTTTGGCTTTTGTTGCCATTGCTTTTGGTGTTTTAATCGTGAGGTCCTTGCCCATGTCTATGTCCTGAATGGTATTACCTAGGTTTTCTTCTATGGTCATTTTGGTTTTAGTTCTTATGTTTAAGTCTTTAATCTATCTTGAGTTAATTTTTGTATAAGGTATAAGGAAGGCATCCAGTTTCTGCTTTCTGCATATGGCTAGTCAGTTTTCCCAGCACCATTTATTAAATAGGGAATCCTTTCCCAATTGTTTGTTTTTGTCAGGTTTGTCAAAGATCAGGTGGTTGTAGATGTGTGGCAATATTTCTGAGGCCTCTGTTCTGTTCTATTGGTCTATATCTCTGTTTTGGTACCAGTACCATGCTGTTTTGATTACTGTAGACTTGTAGTGTAGTTTGAAGTCAAGTAGCATGATGCCTACGGCTTTGTTTTTTTGTTTATTTGTTTGGTTTTGCTTATGATTGTCCTAGCTATGTGGGCTCTTTTTGGTTCCATATGAAATTTAAGGTGTTTTCTCCAATTCTGTGAAGAAAGTCAATGGTAGCATGTTGGGGAAAGCATTGAATCTATAAATTACTTTGGGCAGTATGGCCATTTTCACAATATTGATTCTTCCTAACCATGAGCATGGAATGGTTTTCCATCTGTTTGTGTCCTCTCTTATTTCCTTGAGCAGTGGTTTATAGATCTCCTTGAAGAGGTCCTTCACATCCCTTGTTAGTTGTATTCCTAGGTATTTCATTCTCTTTGTAGCAAGTGTGAATGGGAGTTCACTCATGATTTGACTGTTTGCCTATTATTGGTATATAGGAATGCTTGCGATTTTTGCACATTGGTTTTGTATCCTGAGACTTTGCTGAAGTTGCTTATCAGCTTAGGGAGATTTTGACGTCCAGCTGTTTTTTTTTGTTGTTGTTGTTTTTGTTTGTTTTTTTTGTTTTTTATATTTTCAGTAGAGACAGGGTTTCATCATGTTGGCCAGGCTAGTCTGAAACTCCTGACCTCAAGTGATCCACCCACCTCAGTCTCCCAAAGTGCTGGGACTACAGGCATGAGCCACCATCCCCAGCCTCTCTTACTCATTTTATAATAGATATAGTCTTTAAAAAAATATAAGCCATTTGATTGCCCAATTATTTGCTGCAAAAAAAAAATGTTGAAAAGTGTCCCTTCCAGTCAACAGATATTTATTAAGCACCTACCCTGTGAAGACCCGGTTCAGGACGCCCAGAATACAAGGAGTGAACAAAATAGACAAAAATGTCTGCCCTTTGAAGCTGACATTTGAGGGGCAAGTGGTGGTGGATCTGACATCTAACACATTTGTGTTATCACTGTGTGCTCAAATTCATATATGCGTATTTCCCAAACTGGTCCAATCACCACAAACACACACATATGCATACCTTTAAGGTTAGACTGCTATTATCCACATTTTGCAAGTAAGAAAACTGAGGCACAGCAAGGAGAAGTAACGTGTCTGTCACCCAGGTGGTGAATGGCAAGTCCCAGATGCTAGCCTGAGCAGTTTGTCTCTGGGATCTGTGTTTTTACATAACTAAAACTGTCACTCACAGCTAGGCATGGCAGATTGTTCCTGTGGCTCCAGCTACTCGGGAGGCTGAGATGAGATCACTTGACCCTAGGAGTTTGAGGCTGCAGTGAGCTATGATCACTCCACTGCACTCGAGCCCGGGCAACAGAGAGAGAAAAAAAGGAAATTTTTTAAAATAAGTTTAAAAAAAAAAAACCTGCTGCTCCTTGTTAACAATTATTGTGGCAGGTTTTTAGTGGCAAAGAATTCTGAAGTACTTTGCTGAGTGCTCCCACCTAGGAAACAAGTCTTTTACCTAACTTGGCATTTTATATTAACCACAATCCAGCAGTTTCCATAAATAGAAAAATTATACCATGACTATTTATCTAAAGCTATATGTAAGGCAGCTCTCCATATATATATATGTGGATTACATGTTTCTCCCAGCTAATCTTTCCATATGTGTATTCCCTATATGTATATATGGAATATATAACCTTTCCATATATATTCCATATATATACTCCATGTGTATACTCCTTTCCATATGTATATGCAATATATAACTTTCCATATATATTCTGTATATATATATGGAATATATAACCTTTCCATATATATACTTCCTATATATTGCCATATATATACTCCATGTCTTGTGCCAGTTTTCAAAGGGAATGCTTCCAGGTTTTGCCCATTCAGTATGATATTGGTTGTGGGTTTGTCATAAATGGCTTTTATTATTTTGTGATACATTCCTTTGATACCTAGTTTATTGAGAGTTTTTAGCATAAAGGGCTGTTGAATTTTGTCAAAGGCCTTCTCTGCATCCATTGAGATAATCATGTGCTTTTGTCTTTGGTTCTATTTATGTGGATTACGTTTATGGACTTGTGTATGTTGAACAAGCCTTGCATCGCCTGGATGAAGTCTACTTGATCGTGATGGATCAGCTTTTTGTTGTGCTATTGCAATCGGTTTGCCAGTATTTTATTGAAGATTTTTGCATCTATGTTCATCATGGATATTGGCCTGAAGTTTTCTTTTTTTGTTGAGTCTCTGCCGGGTTTTGGTATCAGAATGATGTTGGTCTCATAAAATAAGTTGGGGAGGATTCCCTCTTTTTGTATTGTTTAGAATAGTTTCAGAAGGATTGGTACAAGCTCCTCTTTGTATATCTAGTAGAATTCGGCTGTGAACTCATCTGGACCTGGGCTCTTTTTGGTTGCAGGCTATTAATTGCTGCCTCAACTTTAGCCCTTGTTATTGGTCTATTCAGGGTTTCAACTTCTTGCTGGTTTATCTTGGGAGGGGGCAAGTGTCCAGGAATTTATCAATTTCTTCCAGGTTTACTGGTTTATGTGCATAGAGTTGTTTGTAGTAATCACTGATGGTAGTTGTATTTCTATGGGATCAGTGGTGATATCCCATTTATCGTTATTTATTGCATCTATTTGATTATTCTCTCTTTTCTTTTTTATTAATCTGGCTGGTGGTCTATTTTGTTGATCATTTCAAAAAAACCAGCTCCTGGATTTATTGATTTTTTTGAATGGTGTTTTTGTATTTCTATCTCCTTCAGTTCTGCTCTGATCTTAGTTATTTCTTGTCTCCTGCTAGCTTTTGAGATTTTTTTGATCTTGCTCCTCTAGCTCTTTCAATTTTGACAATAAGGTGTCAATTTTAGATCTTTCCTTGCTTCTCATGTGGACATTTATTGCTATAAATTTCCCCCTAGATGCTACTTTGAATGTGTCCCAGAGATTCTGGCACATTGTGTCCTCATTCTCGTTGGTTTCGAAGAACATCTTTATTTCTGCCTTCATTTCATTGTTTATCCAGTCAACATTCAGGAACCAGTTGTTTAGTTTCCATGAAGTTGTGCAGTTTTGAGTTAGTTTCTTTATCCTGAGATCTAATTTGATTGCACTGTGGTCTGAGAGACTCTTTGTTATGATTTCCTTTCTTTTGCATTTGCTGAGGAGTGATTTACTTCCAATTATGTGGTCAATTTTAGAGTAAGTGCAATGTGGTCCTGAGAAGAATTTATATTCTGTGGCTTTGGGGTGGAGAGTTCTGTAGATGTCTATTAGGTCTGCTTGTTCCAGTTCTGCATTCAAGTCCTGGATATCCTTGTTGATTTTCTGTCTTGTTGATCTGTCTAATGTTGACAGTGGAGTGTTAAATTCTCTCACTATTGTTATTCAGGCGTCTAAGTCTCTTTGTAGGTCATTAGGAACTTGCTTTATGTATCTGGGTGCTCCTGTATTGGGTGCATATATATTTAGGATAGTTAGCTTTTTCTTGTTGGATTGATCCTTTTACCATTATGTAATGCCCTTCTTTGTCTCTTTTGATCTTTGTTGGTTTAAAGTCCATTTTATCAGAGACTAGAATTGCAACCCTGCTTTTTTTTTTTTTTTTTTTTTTGCTCTCCATTTGCTTGGTAGATCTTCTTCCATCCCTTTATTTTGAGTCTATGTGTGTCTTTGAGTGTGAGATGGTCTCCTGAATACAGCACACCAGTGAGTCTTGACTTTTTGCCCAGTTTGCCAGTCTGTGTCTTGACTGGGGCATTTAGGCCATTTACATTTAACGTTAATATTGTTATGTGTGAGTTTGATCCAGCCATTTTGTTACTGGTTGTTTGTTTTGCCCATTGGTTGATGCCATTTCCTCATTGCATCATTGGTCTTTACCATTTGGTTTGTTTTTGCAGTGGCTGGTACTGGATGTTTTTTTCTGTGTTTAGTGCTTCCTTCAGGAGCTCTTGTACGACAGGTCTGGTGGCGAAGAAATCTCTCAGTAATTGCTTGTCCGTAAAGGATTTTATTTCTCCTTCACTTATGAAGCTTAGTTTGGCTGGATATGAGATTTTGGGTTGAAAGTTCTTTTCTTTAAGAATGTTGAATAGTGGCTCCCACTCTCTTCTGGCTTGTAGGGTTTTGCCGAGAGATCTGCTGTGAATCTGATGGGCTTTCCTTTGTGGGTGACCCAACCTTTCTCTCTGGCTGCCCTTAGCATTTTTTCCTTCATTTCAACCCTGGTGAATCTGACGATTATGTGCCTTGGGGTTGCTCTTCTTGAGGAGTATCTCTGTGGTGTTCTTTGTATTTCCTGTATTTGAATGTTGGCTGCTTTGCTAGGTTGGGGAAGTTCTCCTGGATAATATCCTGAAGAGTGTTTTCCAGCTTGGATTCATTTTCCCCGTCCTCTTTAGGTACACAGATCAAGCGTAGATTAGGTCTTTTCACATAATCCCATATTTCTTGGAGGCTTTGTTCATTTTTCACTCTTTTTTCTCTTTTCTTGCCTTCTCTCTTTATTTCATTGAGTTGATCTTCAATCTCTGATATCCTTTCTTCTGCTTGATTGATTCGGCTATTGAAACTTGTGTATGCTTCACGAAGTTCTCATGCTGTTTTTCAGCTCCATCAAGTAGTTTATGTTCTTCTCTAGTCTTGTTATTCTAGTTAGCATTTCATCTAATCTTTTTTCAAGGTTCTTCGTTTCTTTGTGTTGGGTTAAAACATGTTCTTTTAGCTCAGAGAAGTTTGTTATCACCCATCTTCTAAAGCCTGCTTCTGTCAGCTCGTCAAAATCATTTTCTGACCTGTTTTGTTGCCTTGCTGGTGAGTCGTCGTGATCTCTCTGGGGAGGAGAGGCATTCTGGACTTTGATGTTTTCATCCTTTTTACACTGGTTTCTTCCCATCTCCTCTGAGTGGACGTCCTTTCTGTTAAAGTTGGGGTTATTTCCCCTGTATGAGACTTTTTTTTTTTAACGCAGGTGTCAGTGTGCTGCTTGAGATAGTCTGCCTGTGGAGGCGCTGCTGGGCTGCCTCGGTCCCAGCCAGGCTGCTGTTTATTCTTCATCTGGTTTCTGCTTATGCTGGTTGGCTTAGCCCCGCCTTCTCAATGGCAGGCTTCTTTCCCTCTGCTAAGCCCACTGCTCCCAGATGGAGTTCTGTCTGATGTGTTAACTGCGAAACTCTCCCGGGAGAGGGGATTCCAGTTGCTGGATCTTGTGAGGGTGGGGCCTACCTGGCCTCCCCCACTTTCAACTCTCCCTTCTGTGGGACAGGCAGTTCCTTTTCGCGAGCTTTCTTGGTGTTAGTCCAAGTCTCCGCCCTGGTCTGCACTGACAAGGCACTGGTCTGGCTGGGTCTGCTGTCCTGGGCTGTCGCCTGGGTCTGCAACTCTGGGCAGTTCTCAGCCAGGTGGCATTTTCCTGGTCTTTGTGCTGCCGAAGTCTTGGAGTGAATTGCTGTATCTGATTCGGAGTACCAAGGAGGTGATGCCCCCCGAATCCTCTGTGCCAGATACACTTTCCAGGTGGGGCAGTGCTCCAGCTTACGTTTGCTCACTGCCTTTGGGCTGCTTCCACTGCCTTTTCAACCAGTGTTCAACCAGTGTTTTTGGGATGAACCCGGTACCTCGCTCGGAGACGTGGATATCACTCTGATTCTGTGTCTCACTCAGTGGGAGCTACACTCCAGAGAAGCTTCCTTTCAGCCATCTTGGTCCCAAGTCACCCAATTTTTTAAATTAGAAACTAAGTACATATTCTGTTTATCATTTCTCTCACTCATATATACTGATTAGTAGATGATTTGAAATTTAGTTCTGTGCACACATTTCTGCATATCCTGCAATGTCAGCAAGATATGAACATGCCTTATTTGTTCATTTCAACATTTTCAGTACCTATTATGTGCCTGGCATTATACTAGGCCCTGTGGATATCAAAATAAGTAAATGCAGTCTTGCCTTGAGTAATATAATATTGCAACATAGCTCATGGTACTGATAATTCTTGAGGTTCATGTGTGTGTTAATTACCTATTTATAAGTGTATCCATTAATGGGAAACTTCCCAGGGTCTACTAGGCATTTAAAGACGGGAGAGTGAGCTTGTTGTTATAAATAAATTAGGCCAACCTTTTACTTAGAATTTTTTATCCTAATTTAAAACACAGATAAGATGATATGAGTTTTTAAAATCATCTTGAAGTACTAAAATACTTAGGCAAATCACGAAATCAGAAAGGATAATTTAGTTTTATACTTATTTCTATTATCAGCATTTGTAGAACATTTCATATTTTTTATTATTTCCTAGTTTATTCAGAAAATTGCAAGAGTGTTAACTAAAAAATATTCACCAATTTTGCAAGTAATCCCATGAGCCAGCCCACCCTAACAGACAGGGACTCATTTCACACCAGGACTGTGCTTCTCCCAGCTAACCTTGCTTCTGGAGGGTTGTCTGAGTCATCCCCAGGGACACAATGGTAAAAGCTTCTTCACATTTTGTGGGTCTCTTCAGACACAAACACCACACATGTGCCTATATATGACCGTCATTCACTTGGGTAGACGCTAGCATCGTAGGACAATGCAAGTCTGATTTCTCACATCCAGCAACTTCAATCCTTGAAAATTAGATTAACTCCCTCAGCCTGTGAGAGGAAATCAAAGTGGTGGCAGAAATAATCCCGGAGCTCAGACTGAAATCGTTTCCTCAGGAGCTTTTTATTTTCATCCTCTCTGGTTTCCAAAATTCAAATTCCTGACCTGGTGTCTCTCTAAATCCTGAGTCCTTCGTGTAAATGTGTATTTCCTTTGCTGTCTTTTAATAGAACTCAAGAGTGGCTGGGCTTGGTGGCTCACACCTGTAATCCCAGCATTTTGAGAGGCCAAGGCGGGCAGATTACCTGAGGTCAGGAGTTCAAGCCTGGCCAACATGGTGAAACTCCATCTCTACTAAAAATACAAAAAATTAGCTGGGCTTGGTGGCAGGCACCTGTAATCCCAGCCACTTGGGAGGCTGAGGCAGGAGAATAAGCCTGAACCCAGGAGGCGGAGGTTGCAGTGAGCCGAGACCGCCCCATTGCACTCCTGCCTGGGTGACAAGAACAAATCTCTGTCAAGAAAAACCCCTCAAGATTATATCAGTTTCTTTTTTCTATGGCTTCCTGCAGCTAATCTATAGCAAATTACATACCTTGTTGGATTTTTTACCTAATTCATTCTTTTCATCTGAGCCTTCTGTCTATCCTCCTCTTCCCACATCTGTCCTAGATCCATTCCATGTGTGTGACTATTGTGCTACTCTTCCCTATCTCAGACATAATAGCATTACAAATACCAGTATTTATTTACAATGACAAAACAGCTGAGTTTTGTAATTACATAATGTCAGTTTATCAATATATAATATGCACCTTCTACAATCAGAAAGAGGAACACTTCTATCCCCCTACAGTTATGATGGGAAAGGTGGAATGATCCCTTACATAGCAATTTTAAGTGAGTTCATGATTTTAAATTACTTAAAACAAATGCTGAGAAGCTCCCACTTTCAAACTCTTTATTTTCCTGGCTAAACAGAGGAGTAAAATGCTACTTAAATGCACGATTCCATTCTAGAAGAATGGATTCTGTTAGGAAAGAAATCTTGGGGTGGCTTTTTCATTTAAATCAAGCATCCTGATGGCTTTTGTGTATGCCCAGGTTGGCCTGGAACTGAGTTTGAGAGTAAGAAACAGAGAAAGATGAATTACTGTATGTATTAATCTGAGAAACATATGGAGTTCCTGCAGGAAATCTGAGAGGAAAAGAATAAAGAACAAAAATGAGAGGAGAGTGAGAGCAGCCAGCAAGATCAGAGTGCTCAGAACATATCAGAAGCCAGTAAAAAATTCCAAGCCGCCCACAAAAAAGGTTTAAGAACAGGGATGCCTGCCTTTCTAATTAAAATGTTTATCATTCCTGCTCCTTAATCTTTCCTTGCCTCCCCCAAATTACCAGTAAAATCTCTTAGCACAGAAAATCTTCGTGTGAGTGAAATTCCATGGAAACCAGAAGCAGCAGCTGAGCTATTGGGGTCCACAAAGAAAAGAGTAGGCATATTCCAGGCAAGATACTGGGATTTGAACTTGAAGAAGGATCTTAGAGCCAGGGGTTACCAAGAGAATTTAAGCCCCTGAAAATTCATAGACATCCTGCAGGTCTTTAAACTTTCTATAGGTGCTGAAATGAAAAGAGGTAGTCGGTATAACCCAGTTTTTGAGGCTAACCGCTGATATGTGCACTACAATGAAACATCAGCTTGTCAAACTGATGACAAACATCAATTTGTCACTGTCCCACTTAAAATGTGAGGGCTACAACTAAGCACAAATTCCAAATGATTGATTTCCACCACAGAGAAGTTGGGATGTCTCTCATTTCCTGAATCTTATTATCCTTCTGTGGATACTGTAAAGCAGTCAAGGTTTGTCTTATGTATTTCAACCTACACATGCTTATCTCATAGCCACAGATTTTTTATTCACATGAACAACTGTCTCCTCTTCCCATTCCCTAAAGCTGTATTTTATAATTTTTTTAAATAATCTGAACTTAAGATGTTATATGTTTCCCTATTAAATTTTGTCTTTTGGGTTTTTGTGGCCAGCATTGCAACCTGTTCTAGCATTTTAGAGTTCTGATTCTGTTACCCCTTGTGTCAGCTGCAGATTGGATCTATCTGTCCTCACGCACAAGGGGCCATAAGGAGCTGTGGAAAAGAAAAGGAATGCAAATCTCAAGCCCTGGACTGGCGCCCCACATCCCTACTAAGTGGGTATGTGGCAAGCACCAGGCCAGTGATTTACCCTCTCAGAACCTAAGTTTCCCAAGTTTGTAAAGGAGAAAAACCAATCTCTGGCAAACTTGCCTCAGGTTATTATGAAAACCAAGTGGTGTGTGTGTGTGTGCGCGTGTGTGTGTGTGTGTGTGTGTATCACATACCTATGAAGTCACCTTTTAAACTAAAATAATTGTTATGTAAATGCACACAGCATTGGTGTGATTAGCACCTGTGTATTCTGTGAGGCCAGGATAACACTGCCAATAACACCACGTGAATGTGGATCCCACTGGGGTAACTGTTAAGATTTCCTTCCAGGACAGGCCTGGTGGCTCATGTTGGTAATCCTAGAATTTTGGGAGGCCAAGGCAGGCAGATTGCCTGAGCTCAACTGTTTTGAGACCACCCTGGCCAACACGGTGAAACCCTGTCTCTACTAAAATACAAAAAAAAAAAGGAAAAATTAGCCGGGTGTGGTGGCAGGTGCCTGTAGTCCAAACTACTCAGGAGGCTGAGCACAAGAGTTGCTTATTGTGCCACTGCATTCCAGTCTGAGTAACAAAGCAAGACTCTGTCTCTTTAAAAAAAAAAAAAAAAAGTTCTTTCTAGCCTTCCAGCTCAGCTCCTGATACACACAATCAATTATCCAGCATGTGCTTCTTGAACACCAACTACACATCAGACCCAAGGTGTTCCATGTAAAATGAATGAGACAAAAGGATCTTATCTAAAGCCATCAGTAAGAAATTTGAAAAGATTAAAGGGGAGAGCTCAGCCACCAATGAGGTAGTGTTTACTATTAAATATTATTACTCTGACTTCAAGATGGAAAACGTTGTTTCTTGCTTTTTTTCAGATGAAAAGGAAAGAGAGATAATTTCCTTCTAACTCATAAAAAAAAAAAACAGGGAAAGACCAGTATTCTCAGCAGATCATATTACTTCTAAATTATCTTCACACTTCTTTGTTTTCTGGTGTATACAAAGAAAGAGGCAATCATCTGAGATGATTTTGAAGACAACGTTTTTCCCAATGACTAGTTAAATCTAAAGAGATTCCCCAAGGCTGAATCTCAGAAGAAGCTAATAAAACACTGATATGAAAGAAATATGAGAGAGATTGGTTGAAATGGCCTGGGGTGGGGCCTGGGCGTTATCGGGGAAATCTAATGCAAGTCCTAGGTGAGAACCGCCATGGAAGAGACAAAGTCAGGAAAGTTCAAGTTCAAAGCTCTGTGGGGGAGCAGCCTATGAGATAATAAATGATAATAAGAATATAACAGTCTTATTTTTAAAACTATCTTCCATGTTTCCTTTGAAAGTTTACTTTAAAATTATTACCTTAAATAATGTTATTCTTGAAACTAACTATTTAAACACAAATTTGAGGAACATGGTAAATAATATAAAACTTGCAGGCTGGGCACAGTGGCTCATACTTGTAATCACAGTACTTTGGGAGGCCAAGGCAGGAGGATTGCTTGAGCCCAGGAGGTTGCTGTAGTGAGGTTATAGTGATCCGTGACTGTGCCACTGCACCCAGCCTGGATGACAGAGCAAGACCCTGTCTCTAAAATATATACATACATACATACACACACACACACACACACACACATATATATATATATATATATATATATATATATGAAAAGAAAGTTGCTATTAAAGCTTGAGGAAAATATAACTATCTCAGAAAAAAAACACCATCTGATGATTTAAGCCACCATCTGACAATTTAAGTCACTTACTCTTTATATATTTAAATTTCCATGTGGTCTGCTTTTTGAGTGATGAATTTTCTTTTCTTACAAAGATATCACTGAAATATGATAAGAATGCCAATTGATTTTGATGTCACACTTCTCAAAAGATAATTTAGTATTGCCGTGTCTAAACAAAAAGCATAAGAGCAGTGAATGGAAAACAGATGTTCATCTCAGTGCGTGTTCAAAACAATTTTTTAAAGTCAGATGTCTCTGTATATGTGTTTGTACAGCCTCAAAAACACAGTCTTAAAAGATTATATATTTAAATGCTCACTCGTTTGATATAATGTCAAGTAAACAAGATAGTGTTAAAATCAACAACTCAATTATTTTATTTTATTTTTCCATCCTTTATTTCTATGGATTTTTCAAACATCTAGTGCTAGAGGATCGTGACCCTTTTAACCCAGTACAGGCCCTCCCTCTTATTAACACTTCACCCAATTATCTTTTTTAAAGTATCCTTTTTAGAGGGAAGTTGGAGCCTACACTTTATTTTAATATTCTGGTGAGAGATGAGAAACCAAAGATATCTATCAAAGGGTTACTCAATTTTAGAAAAGGTAACCAGCCATTAGACATTTGTGGGCAATCATTCAAGGAACAAGAAAAAAAAAAATGAGAATTAGAATTGAAGAAACAAATCTTTAACCCTCAGAAAACCAAGAGATGTTTAAATATCTTATTTTTTTATAGTAGCATTTAGCAAAAGGCAACGAAATTCTATTCCCAAGATGAAGAAGTTGGTGATGATTCTGATAAAATTTCATTTATGTGAAACTATATTGTTTACACTTTCATACACATTGTCTCATTTATTCCTCCCAACATCCTTGAGTAATCATTTTACAAATAGAGAAAATAAATCTGAGTAATTTCTCCATTAGCCATAGTGAATACAAGACATTAGGGATTCTTGCCGGGTTCCTCTCTTCCATGCTTAGTGCCATTTCCCCCGTATCAGCAAATACTTAGGATAAATGTGGGCCTGGGATTGTGGAGGGATCGGAACTAGACCACATTTAATAAAAAGGAGAGAAGAGGTCCACAGGGCTAATCCTAAGTTAAAAGGGATGTCTTTACTTTGTCTGAGTCAGTGTAAAACCACAATTTTTTTTTTTTATCAAAACAGAAAATGAAAACAAAGAGAAATGGTAAGTCCTTCAGTCATACTATCCAAGGCAGAGAATTACCATATCCAAGTCACGGAGCTCCCCCAAGCCTACAAATATTTGAGATATTCTAGTTCTCTGTTCCTCTGGAATAAAATAGAATAAAACCCTGCAAGATTCATGGGGAAAGCCAAATGTGGAACCAAACCAAAAGTGGCATTTTTGGCAAAACGACAAAACACAGTAAGCCTCTATAACTAATCTGGACTTCAAGCTAGAGATATTTATGAGCTTCTAAAGAGCCACTGGGAGAGTCTCCCCGTGCCCAATGCCCACCTGAGCTTCTGCAGATACATTCCTCACTCACTATGGGTTTCCCCTCTTTGGGAACTTTGCTAATCAAGCCAGGCACTCAAAATTAAATTTTTGCTATGCAAGCAAATTAGTCTCACTTATAGGAGGTCAGTATTTAGCTTTGTCTCTTTAGAGGCACATGTCATGAATTCTTCAATGACTAATTTAGTTTTTTTTTTCAGTTTGATACTCTGCCCCAAATCCATGTTCTTTCATGGAACTGTAACGTTTTACCTACTTGTCATTATTTTTGGAAAAACAGTTTCTAACTCTGTCATTACTAGTGCTAATTTGAGTACTTTGAATTAATTTATTTTTTATCCATCAAATTAAGAGAAATTGAGAGAAACAGACTATCCAATTTAGGCGAGAATATAATGATTTTGGCTTTCTACAATTTGTAACAATTGTAGAAAGAGCACTGCTATGTAGCTTCTACAAAGTTTTCAGTTGCTTCAAGAATTTTCACATTTTATAAATCCAATGACAAAGTTTAGAGTTACCTATGCATTATAATGTATGCCTTTGTTACATTATAATTGGCTCACGCCTGTAATCCCAGCTCTTAGGGAGGCAGAGGCGGGAGGATAGCTTGAGCCCAGGAGTTCGAGACCTGCCTGGGCAATATAGCGAGACCTCGTTCTTATAAAAAATAATAATAATAATAATAATTTTTATACCCCTGAAAGACTTGTTACAAATTGTAGAAAGCCAAAATCATTATATTCTTGCCTAAATTGGATAGTCTGTTTCTCTCAATTTCTCTTAATTTGATGGATAAAAAATAAATCTATTTTTGTGTGAATTTTTGAATATGAATTATATTTTCAAATGTTTTCATTTTCTTTTTTGTGAATTGTTTGCTCAGGTCTTTTGCCTATTATTGAAGCAACTCGAAGAAACTCTATGGTAAAATTAGGAAGCTGCCAGCCACTTTTTATCACTTGCTTAGGAACTGGTAATGTGACAGTTTATCAGGATTTTATACATAAGGATTCCAGAAGTATACTTCATAACCACAAATTGGGAGTCACAATTCTTTTACTGTGTAAGAGGTAGAATTCCTGAGTGCTTGGTACATTAGTTATTAAAGGAAATAAAACTATTTCAAAATGTAGTAACCATGATGGACTAATTCATTACCTACTCTTTATAAAGGAGATATCACTGTGGACAAAAGCAAACCTGGGGGTACATTTATTAAGACTTTCAAAGGCCCTTGACAATAGTTTAGAATAAAAATGATTTGTTTCATTTTCTTTTAACATTTTATAACTTTTTTTTTAATTAAAAAAAAATAGGCAATGTGAATCATGTATTTACAGCAACTTGTCCACGGATAGGGACCTGGCTTGGAGGTAGAAAACCAAGACAAATCAACACTAAATGAAGTAGAATTAAACCCTCATGTTGCCTTATGATCAGTGCTGGACACATCTGACTCTGACATTGTAGTGACGATTTGGAAGAGAAAATACACAGTGACATTTCCAATTTTCACATGACACCAAGTCAAATTGGGAAGGGAGATAGAGGAAGCTCCCATGAGTCTTGGTTTTGAGATATTACCCTACAAGGGTAAATCTTTCAGGGTAAATCTCTAATGTTTCTGGCGCATTTTAAAGATGTGAACACTGAGTCTCACAGATGTTAGATTAAGTCACTCAAGCTTGCTTAGCCAATAAGTGAGGAGTTTGTATTTGACACCAATCTAAATAAGAGCCTATCCTTTACTGCCCCCCAATGTGAGAGAGGAAGGAACCACACCCATGAAGGGACCCAGAGACACTGTGGGCTGAGGGGGAGGGCGGGAAGCTGGGAAGTTGGATTCATTTGGTTTTTTGAGTTGGTGGAAAACAAGCAGGTAGATTTAAATGTGGAGAAGTGCAAGGTGATTTTTTAAGGAAGTCCAGTGCTGCAGGAAAATAAATCCCCAGAATCCATGAGCTTCCTCATACCACTTACCGGCAACACAGGCTCTCAACACTCACTCGCCAGCAACATCAACCCAGTTCATTAGCTAAGTTTTCCTGTTTGGAAACACAATGGCCAACATTATCCTACCCAGTACAAAGTCATAACCCCTTCTACAGGAAGAAAGCTGTGGACATCTGAAGTGAAACTGTAAAATGTTTATGTATTTCTATGTATGCAATATGTGTTAAGCATTGCGCTAACACCTCACATGCTGGGCAGAATTAGTCAAGCCACGCAACAACCCTATAAGGTAAAACTATAGTGTCATCGGCCCATTTTTAAAGATGTGAAAACTGAGTCTCAGAGATGTTAGGTTAAGGCACCCAAGCTTACTCAGCCACTAAGTGAGGAGTTCGGATTTGAAACCAATCTAATTAAAAACCTATTATTTACTGCCCCCATGCGTAAGAGGAGGAACCATAGCCACGAAGGGACCCAAAAGACTGTGAGGATGCAAAAGGTAGAGATGGGTCAAGTTAAAGCAGAGTGTAAGTCCAAGATAAGGTAATTTATTTATGAGAGTCATTAATGCAAGTGCTACAATGGAAAATTCTTTAAATGTAAAATGTTTAAACTAGTAAGTGATACATTTGCAATCAGAGATTCAGGAAAATTAAGTCACTGGAGAGAATATTCCTGTGCTTGGGTTGGCACTAAAGAAAGATAACTATGTCTGCCTACACGAGAACCCATAGTATTGCTGTCAGAAGAAGAAAGCTTTGGTCAATGAGACTGTACATTTGTGTATAACGATTCTTTTTTTTCCCCTTCGCCAGGCCGGAGTGCAATGGCACCATCTCTCTTACTGCAACCTCCACCTCCCTAGTTCAAGTAATTCTCCTGCCTCGGCCTCCCGAGTAGCTGGGATTACAGGCATGTGCCTTCACACCCAGCTAATTTTTGTATTTTTAGTAGAGACAAGGTTTCACCATGTTGGTCAGGCTGATCTTGAACTCCCAACCTCATGATCCGCCCCCCTCAGCCTCCCAAAGTGCTGGGATTACAGGTGTGAACCACCGCGCCTGGCTGTGTATAATGATTCTTAATCTGTACTTTGAAAATGTATCATTAGATATGTTTACCATCCTCCCCCCGGCCACTTTTTTTTTTTTTTTTTTTTTTTGATTGGCCTGGCTTTGGTTTTTTGGACTGTTTTTCCTTACATCTAACATAGATTCTGATAAGCTCCGATCTGCTTCCCCACCTGGGTGCCTTAGAATATGCATTTTTCCCCTTGCTGGAATGTTCTTTCTCCTCACCTTCCTACTACCATTCAACAGAGAGGGCTTCTGGGTAAAGTAGAGCATCATGTTACTTTTATTTGCTAAATCAGGGAATTCTACATTCTGGGAAGAATCTTCTGTTCAATATACTTCTGATATTTATGACAACGGTGATTTTAAAAACTGTTCATTTACCACATCTTTCCCTGAGTCCACAATCCATGGCAGCAGAGGCCATGTCTGTCCAACCCACTGTGCCCAGCTCAGCGCCTGGCACGCAGTGCACCATCAGCAAATCCTGGTTCAATGCGGGAGATGCTTTGATTGCAGATGAAGCCCCGTAGCTCTGTTTTACGGGGGGTGGGAACGTCTGATCACCACCGTTTATGAAATATTTGATGCCTGAAAACCCGTTATTATTAGGTCATTCCTTGTTCTAGGCTTTATTTTTGTGAGTTTTTTCTCTCATTAAGAACGTATTTCCAGATACTCCTGATTGGCAAGGAAAGCTAGCTCACTTTTTACTTTCTCCAATACCCTTATTTCGTTTCTCTCTTACTCTTCAGGTCACCAACAGTTGGTGGGAAAATCTACCAATGCTGCAGCAAAGACACTCTCCCATCTTTGATGGGGAGAAATTCGCAGAACCGTAAACCACAAGGCTTGAACACCTCCATGTCAGCCAATCCGTGGTCACCACAGATATTCAGCCTCGTAGCAATGTGTGTTGCCTGTATTTTTAGAATTTTTTTAAAAAAGCAATCATTATTATTTAACAACCTGTAATGCTGACCTGATAAACATTAAACTATTTGAGGCTAAGTAAGCTCCTAATTTTTTAAAAAAGTTTTTATTATGGAGCAATTTGAAAGTCTTTAATACTCCATATATAAATTAACTTTTTTATTATATTTTTCTTTTATATATCTTTCCTTTAATAACATTGATTTCAGAAGGTATCAGAATCTAATCCTAGAACTCTCCAAAAATAATCAGCTTTCAGCTCATCTCAACAACTTCACTGATATTTAAAAGAAAAACCTATCACATTTATACTATTTATGCAGTTTGATTTCAACCAGCTAAGATGCAAATTACACACACTGGGACCAAATACATTAAAATGGGAACGATGTTTGCCTTCATATGGCATAATTTTGAGTGATGTTTCCTATTTTTGTATTTTTATTTGTATACAATGAGATTTATACGCAAGGAAAAAAAACAAACAACATATCTAGTTTTTTTGTCCAGTCCAAAAAACTTGGGGTCCAGTCTTCTAATGAAGTTTGAAAGAAAGGAGAAACATGTAGATCTACTGTTATTAAAGATTTATACTATTATTAAGGATGTTCCCTGGGATATTTTCCCTAATTAATTGAACTTGTGAATAAGTCCTAAGAGCCAGCAATGAGATCTAAACAGGTACCTCTTAATGCTGGTTAGGAACAGAGCATAGAGAATAGAGCCACAGAAACCGAAAAAGACTAAAACTGTTCCTGAGGGTTGAGGCCTGAGATAAATCCGTACCAGGTTCCAGCCTTTCCCTAACTAAAAAGGAGGGAGACGCTGAATCTGCCTGGTGGAGAGGGGGATAATTTGCTGCAGGTGCAACCACTTTATTCAGACCTGCGCACTGCAGCAAGGCAGTGAGTCCTACGGGGACCAGCTTGCTGAGAAAACTTGCTGCTCCCTGGGTTTTCTCCAGAGCAGCCTGGAGACTATGTTCTAATTTTTCTTTTAGATAGCTGAATATGAGTCTTAGAAAGAAAGATCTGATATTAGCAGATCAGTCATCTCTTTCTCCACTTTCTGTCACGCAATGACACCAGCAGGTGAGGCAGAGCGTTGCAAATGTAAGTAGACCAGCTGTTCCGTTTCAGGACAGACTTGCCAACCATCACAGATCTAGAAACAGAATGCAGTTCCTTCCAAAGCAGTTGATTTAATCCCTCATTATCCATCTGTGTATTCAGCATCATGGCCGGTCTTGACACCTTATTAATAAATTATTCAAAAGCTTACCTCTGGATACCATAGTCGGTAAGACCTAGGCATCCAGTCGAAAAGAGGGATCGATTCCAGACTCTGAGGCAAATTAACTGTGTTACTAAGACACCCTATGTAACCTTCTTAAATCTTCATTTCCTCATTTGTAAAATGTGTATAGAACAACCCTGAAGGTCCGGGATCATGGATGAGAGAGAAAATGTTTAAGATCTCTTAGCACAGTTTCTAACACATAGTGTTCATAAATGGAGTTCATATTAATACCTTTTAAAGCAGGGACCAGAAGTTGAAGAAGAAGTGAGGAAAAAGGTAGAGTGTTTACCCTCTTCCATTCACATATATCTTTCATTTTTAAAAAATGGTTTTTCCGGAAGTGAAACGCCTGTACTAACAGAAGCAGAGCACAGCAGGATGCTTTCAATGTGTGCAAATGAACCTCTTGGTAGCCTGACTTTTAAAAGCCCAAAGTATCCATCCCACACACACGCCTGAGACTCTTACCTTGTGTTATTTTTTAAGTAATTTAAGTCATGCTTGAGAGGAACATCGTTGTTACCATGAGTCTTAACATCTTAATTGAAATTGGCCTAACAAAAAAGACTGAGAAAATAGGAAAGTACAGAAATGTGTGCTAGAGAGAAAGATGGGAGGAAAAGTGTCACGCCTTAGGGCTGCCCGATGCCTCCTCGCCTCTTAGGTGCAGGGTGCTCCATACTCTCCCATAGTGACGAAGACATGACGCCTAGAAGTGGCTACATCCGCCTGTGGCTTATAGCCATGCTTTATCTCCTATTCAGCTCTCTGCACAGGTTAAGAAGCCACCAAGCAGAGCAAGTGTTCTTGCAATCAGCCTCCCTCAGGACATGTCAATATTCAGTGGGCTCTCAACTCACATCTCCACTTGTTTTTGTTTTTTGTTTTGTTTTTTTAAGATGGAGTCTCGCTCTGTCGCTAGGCTGGAGTGCAGTGGTGCTATCTCAGCTCACTACAAACTCCATCTCCTGGCTTCAAGCGATTCTCCTGCCTCAGCCTCCCAAGTAGCTGGGATTACAGGTGTGCGCCACCATGCCCAGCTAATTTTTGAATTTTTAGTAGAGTCGGGGTTTCACCGTGTTGACCAGACTGGTCTCGAACTTCTGACCTCAGGTGATCCACCCATCTCGGACTCCCAGAGTGCTGGGATTACAGGCGTGAGGTACCACACCTGGCCTCCACTTGTTGGTTCAATTTATGTTTGCCCTGTAGAGAGTTCCATGCATCTGAGTATATTCCAACAAATCTTAGAGCATTTCCAAGCAATGAATCCCTATTGTGCTATTTCTTATATTTCTCTCTGCAAGCACTAACTTTGAAACTATAGCCATTAAATTATATTCATTAGTCCATTCTAGGCATGATCAATATGTTGGACTAGGACAACTCAAGAAGTCAACGAATCAGAATCAATTCCTCTTGTCCCCTTCCCCTTTAAATTTATTCCACTGGACTGCAGTAATCTTTCTATGTCCCAGTGTGGAAACACCACAGACACTACCTACTCTTAGGTAAGTGCCCTACACGCACGTTAAATCCCAAGCACAGTCTCCTTCGGTAATAAGAAGGCCTAATCTTGTGTAATTCTCAAACCTCTGAGCTTGTTGTGGTATGAGAATATCTCCTCTACCCCAGTGAGGACCAATTTCAGGCTTGAGCCAGCTGTGAGCAGGGGATTCCCTCTTGCTCCTCAATCTCCTCCGCTCACCCCTGCCTGTGCACTTCCTGCTGGCGGGGGAAGGGGAAAGGGAGGGAAGGTGGGGAGCCAGGACTGTCCTTACTTGGCTGGGTGGCTTTGCTCTCTCTGTTCCTTGTCATGGCTAAAACCAGCTGTTTTTCTCCTTGAGTGCATTTTAGGCTCTACAGAGCCTGGGCAGAGGCCCTCGTCTCTTCATTCCCACTGGCCATCTGGGACTCCTTCCTCAGCTCCTGAAAATCAGTTCCTCATCTCCAGCCTCTTTCTGATGAGGTCACCTCTCACCCCTCCAGCCTGCCGTGTTGAACCAACAGCAGCTCCATCCTTCATGTCCTATGTTTACTCATCCCCCAGCTCTGGCCTCCCAAACTGCAAGTGAAAATCAGTGCTGGTGGGTCAACACCTCCCTGGCTCCTCCACACACAGGCACTGGGATCTCATTTCCTGTGACATTTTCCAGGATGAGATAGACCCCCGTCCACAGTACACTTTACTTTTCTCAGGCAGGAGTCAGGCACCATCCCTCTGGGTATCCCGAATGCAAGGAAGGCATTTCAAAGCTGTAGAGGTGGCCCTTCCTCCATCACCCGGCTTGTGGTTTGGAGATAACGCTCCCCGCCCCAGCTCTTTCACGAACAGGCCTAGCAACGGCTCTCTCCAAGTGAGTCTTTTTACCAGCCCTTCCTCCCTCTCCAAACTCTGACCACTTTTTACATCTTTGATGTGCTGAAGGGCCCGAGACTCTTTGAACTGGTTTTTAATTCCTTTCTTTTGAAAATCGTATATATGGATCCACCTCAGACACACACGGGTACCTGTTATCCACCACCACACTTGTACTTCCATGGAAGCAGAGAGCAGAGGAGCCCCGTCCTAACATCCTGTTACATAAGTGAAAATGGAATTTCTCTGGAATGCCATTTATTGTCATGGTGCCAGGAGTTCATCATAATCAACATTACAAAGGAAATACCAAAGGAAGCAATAATGATCTGCCATTCATTGTAAAACATGACCTAGGTGTGTCTTTTTTCTGTGTTTATAAAATGACGAAGCTCAAAATATAATGTAACTTTCCACACAGCAATTGAAATCACAGACTGAGAGGTTATTACAGGACTAGTTTGGAATGAATGGATTATCCATACGATTTGACTTATCCTAATATAGTTTCTTTAGTTCCAACATGATGCAAGAAATCCCCCCTTTAACTCACCCTGAATTGCAAGTGACTTAACAACAGAAGCAGAAATACTTGCTCTGGAAAAACATGGTAACGTGCAAAAGGAACTCTGGATTTTTAGTCGTAACAGTATTTTCATACTGTTTGCCCCTGATGTATCTGCCTTAAGGCTCTTCAGTCACTTCATATTGAGTGTTCAGCCTCTGAAAACTCTAATTAGTTTAACAAGTTAGCCAGCCAATGCCATAGCAAGACTGTACATACATGGAGAAATTCAGGTCAGTTTTGCTGAGAAGAATCATTAAAAGTACAGAACATGGGATATTGACCCAACCCTTCTGATAAATGATGCAAAAACTATTTGCTCATGAACTGAGTAAATGACGGCCCAACCTTGACACTGAATTTTAATCACTAGAAATGGAATTATATCAAAATTCAAACACAGCCGAAAAATTTTAAGATAACATGTTTAAATATGCACATTTCAAATGAAAGAACATTATGATAGTGATAATATCAGAGCCAGTTGTAGAGAACTTTTGAGTTTTATAAAGTAAGCAATATATAGGCTGGGCGTGGTGGCTCACACCTGTAATCTCAGCAGTTTGAGAGGCCGAGGTGGGTGGATGGCTTGAGCCCAGAAGGTCGAGACAAGCCTGGGCAACATGACGAAACCCCATCTCTATAAAAAATACAAAAATTAGCCAGGTATGTTGGTATGCCTAGCTACTACAAGCATACGCTACTCAGTGAGGTCAAGATTGCAGTGAGCCATGATCACACCGCTATTGCACTCTAGCCTGGGCGACAGAATGAAACCCTGTCTCAAAAAGAAAGAGAGAAATAGAGAGAGAGCGCACGCAAGCTCAAGCATGCAATATATAAACCAGTGAATTTTACCTGGTGCCTTTTAAAATAATATTTGAGTTTATATGAAATTTAAATAGCATATTTTACAAATCTCCATGTATATTACGTAGAAGTAATTCAAGGTATCCTCAATCTATGGCATCAGGTGGATTATGAAGGGGTGTAATGATCCATGCAGCAAGCTCATGACAGACGTGAACTGAAATGGGCTGTAGAATGTTCTTTCTGAAGTCCCATAGCAAGATTGGTAGTTGGTTGTGAAATAAAATAGTTCAGGTACCCTAAGTGAAGTACATGACCTCCCCCCCCAAAAAAAAAAAAACTCTCTTATTCTGCAAGGCCAGTTACTTGCTTTTCACAATGACACCCATGGCTTCACTGAATTCTTGAAGAATGGAGTTCTCTTGTCCAGTAACACTGCAGCTGGAAAGCACTAGAACCATGCAGTGTTGACAGTGTAATCTGAAACCACTCAGCAGTTCCTAGTATCAGGTTCACACATAATTTGAACCAGACAGATTTCTTTTGAAACTTTCTCTAAAAAGTTTCACTTAAATTGGAAGACGAAGCATATGAGTATCGAGAAAGAAATTATTATTAGCAATCTAAAGGAATTAAATGATCCTAAAATGATTTAAGTGATTCATAGCACCTTTCCAAGTAAGTCTTGATACAGAAACAGGTCCCATAGTGCCTGTTTCTGTATCAAGTTGTCAGGGGATCAGAGAAGAAGCTCATTAATCCATTCAGACGTGTACTCAACCGATATTTGAGTTCCTAGTAAGTGCCAGGTACTGTAATAAGCACTAAACCTATTAGTTTTGTGAAAGGCGGATCCAACCCTGTCTTTAAGAAGCTTTAAACCCCTACATCCATCTTCACAGAAAGCTGACCAGTTACATGCCCACTCTGATATGGGCAAATATTTTATCCTATTTTTTAAGTGCATACAGACATGCAAATACTCTAGCATAACTAAGCTGTTGGTTATGATTTATTTGCTTTGAAAGGCAGAGTTATCAGCAATAACAGAGGAAGCAGTGTCCGTGGAAAAGTAGGAAAACACAACTGCAGTCAAGAGGGAGGCATTTCAGTGCCTGTTATTATGCCCTGGAGCCAGGAAGATGACAGAGAGACGTGAGCAACTCTGAATCAAGCCAGTCCTGTTGGGTCCTGTGCTCTGAGGCCTCCCTGGATGCAAAGATAAGCCAGTGAAGCCAAATCACCACCAAGACCCCTTCCTTTCCCAAAGCTGCCATAGATAGATATACTACCTAATAAGATGAAGATCAATTTTCTTCTTCTTTTTTTTAATCTTTCTGAAAAAGAACCTCACTCTGTCACCCAGGCTAGAGTGCAGTGCCACAATCACAGCTCACTGCAGCCTCCATGTTCTAGGCTACATGATCCTCTTGCTTTAGCCTCCCAAGTAGCTAGGACTACAGGCATACACCATCATGCCCAGCTAATATTTTAATTGTTCTTAGAAATAGGGGTCTTGCTATATTGACTGGGCTGGCCTTGAACTCCTGGCCTCAAGTGATCCACCTGCCTTGGCCCCCCAAAGCTCTGGGATTACAAGTCTGCACCTCTACACCCAGCCCCAGATGACCAACTTTCAAAAATCTTTTTCAAGTTAAAAAAAAGATATTCAAAACATATTCATAAGCTTTTTTCTTATTTTTCTTAACCTTAATTCATGCATATAACTCCCAGATTATTCAAATTTCTCTTATTATTTTTCTAACCTTTTAAAGGGGATTTCCAAAGCTTACCTTTACTTGAAATAGAGTGGTTTCCATCCATTGATTTTCAGGGGGAGTAGTCCATCTGAAATGAAGTCAGTTTTGAGACTTCCACATATAAAAACTTAATTATTTCAGGAGGAACATCATGAAAAAATAAGAGCTACCATGACTTTTTCCCTCCATTCATCAGCAGACATTTCCACATAATAATAATGTTTACATTACAAGTATTTGCTCAGCACTTTACAATGCACTTTTACAGACATTGCCTAAATATTAATTCTCATAACAACTGGATTATTATCTACAGGTAATGAACCTAAAACTCAGAGAAGTAGAAAGATTGGCTCAAAGGTCACAAGGATAAAAAAATAAAAAGGAATGCAGACCCAGTACTTCTAGGTATCTTTTCACTCTATCAAATTGCCTTCCAGTATGTGCCATGAGTTATAGGAAGAATATCCTTTCTACAGTCACCAAATATCTGCTCTGTGTCTTTTCTATTTCTGGTACTGTACTGAGTGATTTACATATATGATTTCTAAACCTACCAGTATTTAAAGTAACAAACAAAGGCACAGAGGAGGTAAGTACTGCCTGAGATTCATTCACATATTCATTCATTCATCCATCATTAGAGAAGTCCAGGAGTAAGTCTGTGTTCTAGGCACCAGAGATGTCGCTATGAACAAGACAGATTAGGTTTCTGCCTTCAAGTTTATGTGCTGACAAGAGGAAAAAGATAGCAAACACATAAACAAATAAATACGCAATGTAATTTTAAATGGTGTTAAGTGCTTGAGAAAGATAAAAATGCAGGCTGGAAAGTAACAAGAACCACAGGATTGCTTTAGATGGTGTGGTCAGGGGGAGATCTCCCTGAGAAAGTAACAGAGAAAGTGTTCCTGGAAGAGAAAACCAGTAAGAGAATGGTGCTGAAAAGACAGGCATGTTTGAAGAGGGGGAAGGAGGCCAGTGTGGCTGAGCCTGGAGGGCCCAGGAGGTGACCCTGAAAAGAATGGAGCCATGTGGGGACTCTAGGCCATGAAAAAGAGATTGTTTTTCTTTCTAATTGCAATGGGAAGCCATTAGATGATTCCAAGAGAGAAGAGTGATCCAAGTTTTGTTTGCAGAAGATGCCTGCAGCTCCAACCTTTGTGTCGAGAATGGACTATATAGGAGGGTATGTGAAAGGCAAGAGATGAGTGAATCCAAAAGGAAAATAGAAGTGGAGATGGTGAAAAGAAGTTGGATTTGCAGTATATTTTTAGAGAGAGAGCTGGAAGAACTTCCTGACAGAGTGTTTGTGGGGAGTGGCAGACAGAAGAATAAATAATGATTTGGGGCTTGAGCAAGTGAGTGGATAGTGGATCTGTTAGCTGAAATGGGAACAAGTGGTGGCTGGGCAAGTTTGACAGGCAAGTGGCTGAGACGAGTGTTGGCATCAAGCTTCTGTTTCAGACATGGTAAGTTGGAGATACCTATTAGGTATCTTACTAGCAATCTCAGAGCAGTTGTACATGAGAATTTGGAGCTCAGGGGAAAGGGATCACAAGTGGCTTATATAAGGCAGGTAAAGCATGTCTTTTCTGCTGGGAAATGAGACTCAGGCAGAGCCTTGAGGTACTCTATCATTTAAAGACATATAGACCATAACCAGAAACATCCTGCTATTAGTCAGATATCTTTCTATTACATCACTCCATCTCCATGATTAAAGTCAAATCTCACTTAAACTGAGCACATCAAGAAATCCAAAAAATATTAACTATAAAACTGTTTGCCAATTTTCGTCTTCAATTTTCTTTTGTTAGTAATTTTAATTTGTCTTTTAAATGAGTGTAGATTTTGAAGTGTGACATTTTAGCAAGGTCAAACTATTCATTCTTAGTTAAAGTCATATGAGAAAGTGGTAGTATTTCCTATTTGTATATATAATGCATTATAAAAACTTTTGCTTGATGTGATGTGAGTTACAAGCTAAAATTTTCCAAGCTCTTCATTATATAAATCTCTTCCCCAAGGCACTGATTGTCAGTCTGTTTTCTACTAATGACCAAGAATTGTGAAGCAACTCTGGTTTTGTGGAAGAAAAGCATTTTTAATAAAAAAACAATTTATTCATATAAATGTATGAGGTACAAGTGTAATTGTGTTACATGCATAGATTGCGTAGTGTTGAAGTCAGAGCTTTTAGGACATCCATCACTCAGGTAACATACCTTGCACCCATTAAGTAGTCTGTCTTCATCTATCCTTCTCCGACCCTTCACCTTCCCAGTCTCCACTGTCTGTCAATGTGGAAGAGAATCTGTCTGGGCTTCATTAGGATGAGAAGATGAGGATTTTATTCTGAGCCTAGCTGTCCTTTACTATGACATTATCATAGTTCACAGTATTCAAATATGACTCACAGGCAATTCACTCAACAGTTGCTGAGATACCTGAATTAACATTTCTAGGTCTCTTGTTCAAATGTTAATAAAGCCAGTATTTCTTAGAGGTGAGGTGAGGTTAGATAAGGTCATGTAGACTCCAACATAACCAGTGTCTCAAGTGAGATGACCTATTCCCCTTCAACCTACCGTGACTTTTAGCATATAATCTCTTTATAATTTTTCCTATAAACATATAACTGTGTTATAAGTAATATTTTGATGTCACAAAAGAAATAGGACTTGAAGATAAATCCTCTCAGCAAGGCAGTTTACTTCTAGAAGGGTGCGGCTCATGAATGGAGCAATGATGACCACACATTTGGACAAGGGAGGCAAAGTGGTACTTATTCCTGATGATGATTGCCCCTACTGCCGTGTCATTCCTCTATTGGCTAGGGTTAGACCACACAAGCTAGACTAATCCTGATTGGCTATTTTAAAGAGGGTGGGTGGTTTGGCAGGAAGAATGGTTACAGGCAGGTCAAAGCAGGTAGCCAGGGGTGATCTAGGTCAAAGCAGGTGACCAGAAAAGGTGACTGGAGCAGGTGACTGAAGCAGGTAACCAGGATGAGTCAGGAGAGAACCAGGGGCCAGGGGAACAGATGTGAACTACTGATTAGAACTGGTGGAGAAGATTGTTTACTGAAACTACAAGGAAGTTAAACTTTAAAATGGAGGACAAACAACTGAGCATACTGACATATTGATTCTTTGAAGAGAAATTTAGAACTCATTGTATCCATTACATTCATTTATTCATCTACTTAGCAAGAATCTGTTCAGTCTCTATGGCATAACACTGTTAGGCACAGATAGAAATACAAATAAAATGCATCGCTCTTCAAGGTCTTACTAGAAAAGATGAAATAATCTAAAATTGTGAATAGACTAAAGATGTTTTCTATATATGGTCAAGGAGGGGCTACACAATGCCTATTAAAATTCTTGACTGAGACTAATGACAGAAATCCATGGAGGAATTGAAAGTTTGGGAGCTGAACCTATGGAAATAAAATAACAGCCTATATAATTATATGTACTCTTATATGTGTGCAAAATTAATTTCTCTGGGATCCCAAGGCCATTGATGTAATTATTCATTTTAAGTTTATATATTTATGTTTTCTAGAGAGAATCACTGTAGATTAAGTCATAGGTCTCTACACTGATCAAAAGCAGATCCACCCCTCATATTTGCTCCCATAAGGGGACCACATATTTTCTTAAATTCAATATTATATTACCCTTAAGAAAACTTGGCTAGGTACAGTGGCTCATGCCTATAATCCCAACACTGGGAGGCCGAGGCAGGCAGATCACTTGAGCCCAGGAGATCAGACTAGGCAACGTGGTGAAACCCCATCTCTACAAAAAAAAAAAAAAAAAAAAAAAAAATTCACTGGGTGTGGTGGCGCATGCTGAGGTCATGTGGAGGTCGAGGGAATGCCAGGAGGTCCTCCAGCAGGAAAACACACATGCAGATTTAAACTCCGAGAAGAAGCTCAATTCTGCTTCATGGTATTTCTAGTATATTAGTGAATAATATACTTGATGTTGTCACCATCACCCTACTTCATGAAAAAAAAGAAGAGCTCATAAAAGAGAATCTGTCTGAATTGAAAGGTAAAGCTGTCATAATCAAAAAGCTGATTCCTTGTGATATTTTTAATGCTCTATTAAATTTTATAGCCTTGAGAAAATTTTGTCTTCTAAATCTAGTCAGATAACGCTAGTGGCTGTTGCAGAATTCATGTGTTTTGTGTTATGTAATGGTGTGGAATTTTTTCTTCCTTAAAATACCCTTAGAACTTTTGACCTGTCTTGTGACCGAATTCTGGATACTATTGGTTATAATAGTACAAAACAGGGCAGAGATAACGTAAGAGAAAGAATATAGTCTCTTAGCAATTAGCCAATCTCTTTGGCCATCATCCCACAGAAAATTTTCTCTGGGAGTACTAGGGTATCAGTTATTAGAAAGTAATCTATTTTTAGAAACAGCAAACTCAGCTTACATTCTTTTCTAGATATAGAACCTGTTTTAAAGGATAAAATTCTTTCAGTTTTTCACAGGGAGATATTTATCTATACAATCAATTCCATTTATTTATTTATTTATTTTTAATTTGGAGACAGAGTCTCACTGTGTCACCCAGGCTGGAATGCAGTGGCTCAATCACAGCTCACTACAACCTCAACTGCACAGGCTCAATAGATCCTCCCACCTCAGCTTCCTAAGTAGCTGGAGCTACAGGCATGTGCCACCAAGCCCAGCTAATTTTTATATTTTTGTCGAGATGGGGTCTCCCTATGTTGCCTAGGCTGGTCTCAAACTGCTAGTCCCATGAGATCCTCCTACTCCAGCCTCTCAAAATGCTGGAATTACAGGGATAAGCCACCATGCTCAGCTATCTCCACATCTTTATATCATGGAAGTTATACTGATTCTTGAGTCCATGAAGACATAAACGTGTTCTGCTTAATAAACATATTGTTGTTATCGTGTTTCTTTCCACAGTAGCATGAGGATTACCAATTTCATTATTTTCCTATACTCAGTGTTAACCCGCTATTAAAATAAAGTGCTAAACAGAAGAAATCTGCACATTAATATAAACATTGGGCTCATTTATTTGTGTGTTTTTCATGAACACACGATGAAGGGTTTCTGGATAGTGTGGATTGGCCAGGCCCAACAGAGATCAGCAAATGCAGTGAAGCCAGGGATATACCAGATTGTTCTTTCAAAACTTCCTCAGGAAACATGTTGTCTTAATTGAGGAGGCAACACAGAAAAACAACCGGAACCACATTCTGCAGCACTTTTCTAGCTGTGAGCATTTAGTCCCTTACTTGACCAGTGAGTTGTCTCTCTGTAGCTTCATTTTGTAAGTAGCCAAATTTTAGTAACATCATGTGGTTCTCACTGTCTGAGTTCAAAAATTCTTTTTATAGAAAAAAAATAGACAAATAGGATTTAATTTAACTAAAAAGCTTCTGCACAGCAAAAGAAGCAGTCATCAAAATAAAAACACAACCTACAAAATGGGAGAAAATATTAGCAGACTAGGCAAAGAACTAATATCTGAAATCTACAAGAAACTCAAACAACTCCACAAGAAATAAACAACTCCAGCAAAAAGTGTACAAAGGAATGAACAGACATTTTTCAACAGAAGACATATAAGTGACCAACAAACATATGAAAAAGTGCTCGACATCACTAGTTATACAGAGAAATATAAATTAAAACCACAAAGCAAATGGAAAGCAAAGTCATGAAATCAACCTAAGTGTCCCATGTCCATCAATGGTTGATTGAATTTAAAAATGTGGTATACACACACACACACACATGTACACCATGGAATACCACTCAGCCATAAAAAAAGAATGAAACTGGAGGCCATTATTCTTTTTTTTTTTATTGCATTTTAGGTTTTGGGGTACATGTGAAGAACATGCAAGATTGTTGCATAGGTACACACATGGCAGTGTGATTTGCTGTCTTCCTCCCCATCACCTATATCCAGCATTTCTCCCCATGCTATCTCTCCCCAACTCCCCACCCCCCCCACTGTCCCTCCCTATTTCCCCCAACAGACCCCAGTGTGTGATGCTCCCCTCCCTGTGTCCATGTGTTCTCATTGTTCAACACCCGCCTCTGAGTGAGAACATGTGGTGTTTGATTTTCTGTTCTTGTGTCAGTTTGCTGAGAATGATGGTTTCCAGGTTCATCCATGTCCCTACAAAGGCCATTATTCTAAGTGAAATGACTCAGAAACAGAAAGCCGAACACTACATGTTCTCAGTTATAAGTTGGAGCTAAATAATCTGCACCCATGGACATAGTGAAATAAAAGACTTTGGAGACTCCAAAAGGTGGGAGGATGGGAGGGGGGGATGAAAAATTACCTGTTGGGTACAATGTACACTATTCAGGTGACAGGTACACTAAAAGCCCAGACTTCACCACTATATAATATGTCCATACAATAAAACTGCATTTATATCCCCTAAATCTATAAATTTTTTAAGTAATTTTTAAAAAATAAGAAACTTTCCTGTTGGATTGTCTATTGAGGTTCTTTTCAATTATCTGAAAATATTTTTCATTTTAATTTTTAAATCACTCTAGATAAAAGTTGAAATTTCTTATTATTCTAGGGCAGATTTTAAAGCAACATGGGCCCTTGGGTTTTTTGAGAAGTTTTATGAATATATTAGTTGATTAGTTTTTATTTCTATTAGTAACCAGTAAATATATAGCAAAAAATCATTGAGCTTTATTGACCTAATGATAAAGAGAAAATTAGAAGTATATAGGTGATTTCCATCATAATTGATCATTTTTAGAAATTCTATATCAAAACACTGAAAAGCATCCTAACATTTAAGTAATTTATTCCTTTTTTCTCATGTTATTGGGTACACTAAAAGTTGATCATTAAACGCGTATTGAATATTCTTATTTTCATGTGCCTCTGTTCATTATACGAAGTTATACTCAGGATCTGAAGTCTTTCCTTCACACAATCCCACAAAAATGCATACAATCAGGATAAATTGAAAAAAAAAATAGGGTATTTCTCTAAATACAAAAAGAAAAACATGTGTCTTTAAATTTTTTTAAACTCTGCCTAAATTGACATGTGCTTTACATTAGTCCTGTATTATTCAACTTTCATACATATGTGTGCGTTAGGGTTGCTCACAGTTTGGTGATAGGGTTTCTGTATGTATAAGGTACCTGCAAATCCAAACTACTTCATTTGAAATTTGGGAAATTTTTCCTAAAATAACTTCCACTAATATATGTGTGTTTGTGTATGTATATATGTAAATTTTATCTATATTTATATATGCATATCATATGTAATACATATAGTCTACATATGTATTATATATCTATAAAATAGCACCGTGGAATGCTTTAAGAATATTTTAATTGGTTTTCAAGTTGGGGTGTGTGAGTTATTCTTCTATATTTTAAGGATGGTGTCCTTTTTAGGAAAATATTTAAGTGTGATCTTTTAGACAGATGTGCATTCCTGAAAAAGGAAAGACTAATTAAAAAAAAAAAGAAAAGAAAAGGAATTGTCTCCTGGTGTACTTTTTGCAACAACTGTTAAAATTCAGAGAGTGACAGAGAACTATCTATAGCAATTCTACAGTTGTTCATAAGAGAAAAAATATCTCTTTTACCTGCCTTGGTGAGCCTCTTATCAGCAAACACATTAACTCAAACAATATCTACTCTTATCTACAGAGGCCAGGTTCAGGCTTATTAGTGAAGTGAACTGGCAGCCACTCCTCTCTACATAGCAACTGGAGCAAATATTGTTCCAACCCGCCGAGTGACCAATGAGAACCGAGATAGTGCCGTGGAATCTTTTCAATACACGTAGTGTTAGTGCGAACAACCTCTCTTTGACTCTCATTCCTCCTCTCATTTAATCTCTACCATTTCAAGAGAATGACCTCATCTACAGACTGTAAATACTTGGGGACTTTTATGAAGGGAAAATATTACAAAGGGCTGAAGCTTGCTTCAAGAACAACTTAGGTAGGCACTCCGGTCTAATTACTGGCAACTTTCATGTGTTGTGGTATTTCAAAAGGGCTGTAGTGTTAGTGCATTTATTATGGAAATTTCTAAATGTCAGTGTATGAATCAGTAATAATGATGACTTTTTTATTATTCTAAAAAGATCGAAGATAACTAAAATTAAGCAGGCTGCATGCTTTCTAATCATGTAATGAATGAATCAGGATTCTTGTCTGAGATGTAGGCCAAATGTGCTCTGGAACTGGTTAGCGCGGCATATGGTGAATCAAAATCAGACTTGACCCCCACAGGTTTGTAACTGAAACTTGTATAAATTGACCACACCCTTCGTTAACTCTTCTGCTGCCTAGAAAATCATAAAAAATTGTGAAGTGGGACTGATGGCTTTTGAAAAATGCCATCAGGGGCTGATGTCTCTTTGCAATGCTAGAGGAAACGTCACAGGATTTAAATTCCTGCAGTGCAGTCTTGACCATGTTTCCTGTGTCTTCCCTTCTGTTTGTGCTTTTTGCCTTGTTTTATGATGCTGGCAAGTATGGAAGCCTTTATCTACCGTGTAAACATATATCGTTATAATTCAACAGGAAACAGGGCTTCACATTACAGCCTCTGTATGCAATAACCTTGGTTATTTACTGAGTGCAAAGTAAACAACTTGCTTTACTGTCAAAAGTTTTACTGCGATATGTTGCAGGGCTTACTACTAGAACAAACATTCAATAATCGTCTATCTGTTTAACAGGAGGGTTTTATTTCAAACCAAATTGATTCTTTGTAAATGCTGAAAGGTTTGGTTTTTGTTTTTAGCCCAGAAGAAAATTCCCACAAATACAAACTCATTCTGGCCACCTAAGAATTTTGTCATAGAAGCAGCATGCTTTCTTTCCCTTATGGGTTTTAAAACTTGGCCACATGGTATTTTTAAGTTGGCAAAGTAATACCTTTTAGACAGGCCTTCAGGATTTTGTTTAATTGAGTACAGCAGGTTAACAAAAGTGCCAATGTTCCTTAAAAACAAAAATCAAAATGCTCTGTGGACTTAAAGTGAATGCTAAATACTAGATTAAATTGCCAAGTGCATTTTTCCATGTTTATCTTCTGAGATAGGAATAAAATTAAAATGTGTTACCATAGCAACATCTGTAACATTTTATGAGACAAAATATCCTTTTTTCCACACAAAGATCCAAGCCAGAAGCATTATCCATTAAGGAAAGCAATAAGGGTAGAGGGACATATTTTTTATGGTCATATTATGGAAATACTAAAGATCCGATGTCCTGAGGTCAAATTGGGAAACACAGCTGTTCACATTCATTTTTATCCTGGATTGACGCTCTTGGTTAATTCCTGAGTATTGATCAGTTCTTATTCTCCAACCTCGCTAAAACTGGAAAAGTTCTCTCCTGTTCGTATTTCTTCTTAAATCACATTTTAGGGCATAACAAAGAGATGAATGTAAATTTCTGCTTTGGGAAGCGTTTATTTAGGCTCTATGCCTGACTTGGTTTTGTAATCTTGATTTTTATTCTCTGGAGCTTATTTCTTTGGCTCTCTTCTTTGAAAATAATGGCAGGGTTCTCATCTGAAGAAAAAACATACAGAGCTTAAAAACTTTCAGGCCATTAATTTTCTTTGCATGTCATCCCAGCCACCCTTGCCGCCTTCTTCTTTTTCTTTTTTTTTTTTTTTAACAGAGGAATCTACTCATTTATTTTGCAGAAATGTGCAGGTTTGTTACATAAGTATACACGTGCCATGGTGGTTTGCTGCATCCATCACCCCGTCATCTACATTAGGTTTTTCTCCTAATACTATCCCTCCACCACCCCCCAGCAGGCCCCAGTGTGTGATGTTCCCCTCCCTGTGTCCGTATTTTCTCATTGTTCAACTTCCACTTATGAGTGAGGACATGTGGTGTTTGGTCTTCCGTTCTTGTGTCAGTTTGCTGAGAATCATGGTTTCCAGCTTCATCCATGTTCCTGCAAAGGCCATGAACTCATCCTTTTTTATGGCTATATAGTATTCCATGGTGTGTATATGCCACATTTTCGTTATCTAGTCTATCATTGACGGGCATTTGAGTTGGTTCCAAGTCTTTGCTATTATGAACAGTGCCACAATAAACCTAACTGTGCACGTGTCTTTATAATAGAATGATTTATAATCCTTTGGGTATACAACCAGTAATGGGATTGCTGGGTCGAATGGTGTTTCTAGTTCTAGAATGGTGTTTCTAGTTCTAGATCCTTAAGGAATCACCACACTGTCTTCCGTAATGGTTGAACTAATTTATACTCCCACCAACAGTGTAAAAGTGTTCCTATTTCTCCACGTCCTCTGCAGCATCTGTTGTCTCCCGAATTTTTGGTGATCATCATTCTAACTGGCGTCAGATGGAATCTCATTGTGGTTTTGATTTGTATTTCTCTAATGACCAGTGATGATGAGCCTTTTTTCATATGTTTGTTGGCTGCATAAATGTCTCCTTTTGAGAAGTGTCTGTTCATATCTTTCACCCACTTTTTGATGGGGTTGTTTTTTCTTGTAAATTTGTTTAAGTTCTTTGTAGATTCTGGATATTAGCCCTTTGTCAGATGGATAGATTGCAAAACTTTTCTCCCATTCTGTAGGTTGCCTGTTCACTCTGATGATAGTTTCTTTTGCTGTGCATAAACTCTTTCGTTTAATTAGATCCCATGTGTCTATTTTGGTTTTTGCTGTCATTGCTTTTGGTGTTTTAGTCATGAAGTCCTTGCCCATGCACATGCCTATGTCCTGAATGGTATTGCCTAGGTTTTCTTTTAGGGTTTTAATGGTTGTAGGTCTTGTGTTTAATTCTTTAATCCATCTTGAGTTAATTTTTGTGTAAGGTGTAAGGAAGGGATCCAGTTTCAGCTTTCTGCATATGGCTAGCCAGTTTTTCCCACACCATTTATTAAATAGGGAATCCTTTCCCCCATTGCTTGTTTTTGTCAGGTTTTTCAAAGATCACATGCTTGTAGATGTGTGATATTATTTCTGAGGCCTCTGTTCTGGTCTAGTGGTCTATATTTCTGTTTTGGTATCAGTACCATGCTGTTTTGATTACTATAGCCTTGTAGTATAGTTTGAAGTCAGGTAGTGTGATGCCTACAGCTTTGTTCTTTTTGCTTATGATTATCTTGGCTATGCTGGCTCTTTTTGGTTCCAAATGAAATTTAAAATAGGTTTTTCCAATTCTGTGAAGAAAGTCAATGGTAGCTTGGTGGGGATAGCATTGAATCTATAAATTACTTTGGGCAGTATGGCCATTTTCACAATACTGATTGTTCCTAACCATGAGCATAGAATGTTTTTCTATTTGTTTGTGTTCTCTGTTATTTCCTTGAGCAGTGGTTTGTATTTCTCCTTGAAGATGTCCTTCACATCCCTTGTTAGTTGTATTCCTAGGTATTTTATTCTTCTTGTAGCAATTGTGAATGGGAGTTCACTCATGATTTGGCTGTTTGTCTGTTATTGGTGTATAGGAATGCTTGTGATTTTGCACTTTGGTTTTGTATCCTGAAACTTTGCTGAAGTTGCTTATCAGCTTAAGGAGATTTGGGGCTAAGACGATGGGGTCTTCTAAGTATACAATCATGTCATCTGCAAATAGAAACAATTTGACTTCCTCTTTTCCTAATTGAATACCCCTTATTTCTTTCTCTTGCCTGATTGCCCTGGCCAGAATTTCCAATACTGTGTTAAATAGGAGTGGTGACAGAGGGCATCCTCATCTTGTGCCAGTTTTGAAAGGGAATGCTTCCAGCTTTTGCCCATTCAGCATGATATTGGCGGTGGGTTTGTCGTAAATGGCTCTTATTATTTTAAGATATATTCCATCAATATCTAGTTTATTGAGAGTTTTTAGCATGAAGGGCTGTTGAATTTTGTCAAAGGCCTTCTCTGCATCTAATGAGATAATCATGTGGTTTTTGTCTTTGGTTCTGTTTATGTGATGGATTACGTTTATTGATTTGCATGTGTTGAACCAGCCTTGCATTCCAGGGATGAAGCCAACTTTATTGTAGTGGGAAAGCTTTTTGATGTGCTGTTGGATTTGGTAGTATTTTATTTGGACAGTATTTTATTGAGGATTTTTGCATCGACGTTCATCATGGATATTGGCCTGAAATTTTCTTTTTTGTTGTGTCTTTGCCAGGTTTTGGCATCAGGATGATGCTGGCCTTGTGAAATAAATGAGTTAGGGAGGATTTCCTCTTTTTCTATTGTTTGGAATAGTTTCAGAAGGAATAGTACCAGCTCATCTTTTTACCTCTGGTAGAATTCAGCTGTGAAACTGTCTGATCCTGGACTTCTTTTGGTTGGTAGGCTATTAATTGCTGCCTCAATTTCACAACTTGTTATTGTTCTATTTGACTATTGACTTCTTCCTGGTTTAGTCTTGGGAGGGTGTAGAGTCCAGGAATTTATCCATTTCTTCTAGCTTTTCTGGTTTATTTGCGTAGAGGTGTTTCTAGTAATCTCTGATGGTAGTTTGTATTTCTGTGGGATCAGTGGTGATACCCCCTTGATCGTTTTTTATTGCATCTATTTGATTCTTCTCTCTTTTCTTTTTAATTAGTCTGGATAGTGGTCTATCTATTTTGTTGATCTTTTCAAAAAACCAGCTCCTGGATTCATTTATTTTTTTGAAGGGTTTTTTGTGTCTATCTCATTCAGTTCTGCTCTGATCTTAGTTATTTCTTGTCTTCTGCTAGCTTTTGAATTTGTTTGCTCTTTCTTCTCTAGTTCTTTCAATTGTGATGTTAGGGTGTTGATTTTACATCTTTCTTCCTTTCTCTATTGGGTATTTAGTGCTATAAATTTCCCTCTAGACACTGCTTTAAATGTATCCCAGAGATTCTGGTACGTTGTGTGTTTGTTCTCATTGGTTTCAAAGAACATCTTTATTTCTGCCTTCATTTCATTATTTATCCAGTAGTCATTGAGGAGCAGGTTGTTCAATTTCCATGTAGTTATGCAGTTTTGAATGTGTTTCTTAATCCTGAGTTCTAATTTGATTGCACTGTGGTCTGAGAGACTGTTTGTTATGATTTCCATTCTTTTGCATTTGCTGAGGAGTGTTTTACTTCCCATTATGTGGTCAATTTTAGAATAAGTACAATGTGGTGCTCAGAAGGATGTATATTCTGTGGATTTGGGGTGGAGAGTTCCATAGATGTCTATTAGATCTGCTTGGTCCAGATCTGAGTTCAAGTCCTGGATATCCTTGTTAATTTTCTGTCTTGTTGATCTGTCTAATATTGACAATGAGGTGTTAAAGTCTCCCACTATTATTGTATAGGAGTCTAAGTCTCTTTGTAGGTCTCTAAGAATTTGCTTTACTCTGTCACCCAGGCTAGAGTGCAGTGGTGCAGTCTTGGCTCACTGCAGCCTCTGCCTCCCAGGTTCAAGTGATTCTCCTGCCTCACCCTTTTGAGTAGCTGGGATTGCAGGTGCTCACCACCCCTGGCTAATTTTTGTATTTTTAGTAGAAACAGAGTTTCACCATCTTGGCCAGGCTGGTCTCGAACTCCTGACCTCAAGATCCACCTGCCTCAGCCTCCCAAAGTGTTGGGATTACAGGCGTGAGCCACTGCACCCAGCCCACCCTTGCCTTCTTTGTCATTCAATTCTCCTTCTTCCAGTTCTTACCTCTTTTCCTTCTGCTTCATTTATTCTATACCACATGCTCTAAAACTTACCAGTTCATTCATCTATTTACTCTATGTGTGATTCTGTGAACTGTAAGTAGAAGGTTCTAGCTGGACCCATTCTACAACTAAGGCAACACTTTTTTCCCTAAATGTAAGCACTATGTCCAAGTTATCAATAAAGTTTATCTGCTCTGATAGTTGACTCATTACATACCTGAAACTGGAAAATTTTTCCTCCATTCACAATTCTTAGGTTAGCTTAATATTTACATAACTTATCAACCATTCCATTAGTAGTTTTTAAGTATATCTAAGGAAAAATTTTTAATTTCAATCCCTGACTTCATTTAAATTCCAGTTGACTCCCAAAATATGTTACTTTTCACAGATCCAGAATTTTTAAAACTATAAAAGTCATGCCACTCAGTTCTCTATATTCTCCTTGTTCTCTGTTGACAATTTTTAGCATTCTTTAGAAATCCGGTTTTATAGAGCAGAATGCAAGTTTCTTTAAGGTAAATTTCATGCTATGAACATCAACCTTCCACAGTTGCTTGTTGAGTAGATTATTAAACCAAAGAATCTTAAACCTTTCTCTGAAGATTTTAAATCTGAAGAGAAGTTAATGTTCTGAATAATTCTATTGCCTCAAGACTACTGTAGACAACTGAGTTACAGCACTTTTGTTTATAAGAATTATCAGTGCCAGACCAGGTGTGGTGGTTCACACCTGTAATCTCAGTACTTTTGGGAGGCCAAGGTGGACAAATCACTTGAGGTGAGGAGTTTGAGACCAGCCTGGCCAACATGATGAAACCCCGTCTCTACCAAAAATACAAAAATTAGCCAGGCTTGGTGGCATGCACCTGTAGTCACAGCTACTCAGGAGGCTGAGATGGGAGAATCACTTGAACCCAGGAGGAAGAGGTTGCAGGGAGCCGAGATCATGCCACTGCATTCCAGCTTAGGTAGGTAATAGAGTGAGACCCTGTCTCAAAAGAAAAAAAAATTATCATTGTCAGCTGGAATAAGCACTCTGAAGTTAAGAGGAGAATGAATAAATGAATTAATAATTAACTGAATATTTATACTGCCTCACAAAAACTCCTCTACAGTAGTACATCAGTATTCAGGAGCATTATTCACAACAGCCAGAATATGAAAGCAACCCAAGTGTCTATTGGCAGATGAATGGATAAACAAAATGGGACATGTACATAGGAATATTATGCATCCATAAAGCAGAAGGAAATTCTGACACATGCTACCGCATGAATGAGCCCAGAGGACCTTATGCTAAGTGAAATAAGCCAGACACACAGGGTCAAATACTGGATTTTACCTCTATGAGCTGCCGAGAGTAGTTACCTCACAGAGATAGGAGGTAGAATGGTGGTTGCCAGAGACTAGAGGAGGGCAGAATGGAAGCTATTATTAAATGGTTGCAGAGTTTCCATATTGGAGATGGATGGTGGTTGTACGATATGAATATGCTTACTGCTACTGAACTGTGCACTCAAATAGAGTGAAAATGGTCCATTTTAATTGAGACCATCCTGGCCAACATGGTAAAACCCTGTCTCTGCTAAAAATACAAAAATTAGCTAAACGTGGTGATGTGCGCCTGTATTCCCAGCTACTTGGGAGGCTGAGGCAGGAGAATCACTTGAACCTGGGAGGTGGAGATTGCAGTGAGCTGAGATCGCACCACTGCACTCCAGCCTGGGCAACAGAGTGAAACTCCATCTCAAAAAAAAAAAAAAAAAAAAGTCAATTTTGTGTTACGGATATTTACCACATTTTTTTTCAACCTCCTATACAAAAAGAGATATTTTATTCAGTATTGCGAGAACAAATTGCACATATAGTGTGGTGGCTGGTCAATAGGCTTGGCCCTTATGAGACCTGCAGTACTAGAAACTGAGAGGAAAGGCCTTGTTAGTAAAGAGAAGACTTCCTGTCCCTCTTGATCAAGTACTCAGTGCAGTGGACACAGCTTTCCCTTCTTGGCAGTGAAGTCTCCCTGGATATCTGTCACCTTCATCAGCTGCTCGTCACCACCATGATAGCCATCAGTTTGTGGTGTCATTGTTCAGCACTCAGCATGGTTCAGGCACTCCATAAGCAGACCACATCCACGATCCGATTTAATCTTCGCAATAATCCCATGACGTAGATATATTTGCCAGATATGGAAACGAAGGTTCAAAGAGAGCAATTATCCAAAATGGTAGTGTAGGAAAGCTAGGGTACAAACTCGGGTCATTCTCCCTCCGAAGGCCAAGATTCTAACTACTTTTCCACAGTGGTAGAAAAAAGTGGAGGAGAGCCTCCTGCTTTTGATTTGCTCTGGGTTAGTAAACCCTTTCAGTAGGTGTGGATGTCTAATGGGCCTCTCAAACTGAACATGTCCAAACCGAATGCTTGATTTGACATCCACCTTCCCAATCTGTTTTTATACAGTCTTAGTAAACGGCACCACCATCTAGCCACTTGCTTACAGCCAATGCCTAAGAGTCCTACTCTGTTCCTCACAGCTTACTTCATCAGCAAGTCCTGCTGGCAAAACCTCCAAATCTCAACACGCTTCTCACCACCCACACTGCTCAGCCCTGGTCCAAGCCATTCTTCCATGGATATCAGCAGCTACCTCCTAAAGAGCATTCCTTCTTTTGTGCTCCATATAATGGTCAGAGTGCTCTTTTTAAATTGTAAATCTGATCCAGACATTAGCCTCCTGACAACCCACCAGCACAAGTGGTTGTCAGCAGGTTGATGTCTTGAGCACATTTTTTTAAATTAATTTAGAACAAAATCTGCTGCCCTTAATATAATCTACCAGTAAGGCCCAGCATGTTCTAGAGTCTCCACCTCCCCACTCTCGTCTCTCACCCTTCTCCCCCATCTCACGCCTGCAACTGTGCTCTGAGTAAGGTTTCTTTCCTTTTCTCGAGATTTCCAAGCACAGAAAGTCTCAGGGCCCATGCATTTCCAGTTCCTTCTGCCTGGAGTACTCTTTTTCCTAAATCTTCTCATGGTCACAGGTCTCAGCTCAAAAGTCACCACCCCAGGAAGCCCTGCTGTGAACACTCCCACCAAAGGATCCCTCCCCTACCCCAATTCTTTCTACCCCATTGCCTTGTTTTGTTAATTGTGTAGCATTTACCACTCTCTGTAGTTATTTACCTGCTTATGTGTTGAACTCTCTCTCTCCTTTTGCTAGGTCTTTAGTTCTTTATCAACTGAGTTTGTCTGTGTTTTCCAATTCTATGGCCCCAGTGTCCAAAACAACACCTGGCATATAGTATTAATGAATGAGTGAATGAATGGCTAAGAAGATTGATGGTCATGTAAGTAAACATAACCCAAATACCCTTCTGGCTTTTATTGGTGGGGAAAGGGGCAATAAATCAGTAACTACAATTTAGAGAAATGATTGCTATGACTAAAAGGTACAAAGAGTTCTAAAAGAAAATGGGAAGTTGGGAAGGAACCATCTCAGATTGAGAGGGTTAGAAAAGCATCCCTGAAGAAAGTCATGCTTCTAGGAGGCCCATTTTCCTAAGATCTACTCATTTTGTGGTACAAAAGCATAAAGATCTCCTTCCTAAATTATATGAAGCTGCATACCATTACTGGTATGGAATAGTACCTGGTATTGTGTTTCTAAATGCTTGAGGCTACTAACATAATGTTTATCACCGTGTTCATTATCCTTGGAATAGGGCCTTTTATGTTTGGATCTTTTAGTTAGAGGGAAAACAACTTCTGGGAAGCAGCTCTCTTTTTGGCAAGGTTTATCCTCAGCTTTCCAGGATAGCTGCATTTTTTCTGATGATCTGTGCCACATCTTGCTTTTAGACTCTTATTGGTATTGTCATGGTGCTTAATTAAGCATAATACTGGCATAAACACTGTAGTCATGGAATGCAGGAGATAATAAAAAGGGCATGTTGAGAAGCATCAGACACTTACTGCATAGTTTAAAACATGACTTTCAGAAAACCTCCCAAACTCAGAGATTCTTTAGAAACTGATTTTGGATATCCCAAGTCACTTCTTACTTCTAGTGGGTACAATGGATCAGTAGCTGATTATAAATTATTGTGCTTTGCTAGATGCTTACACACAAATTTTAAAAAAAATGAAGAAACAAAAAATTTAAAAACTAAAAAAGAAAGAAAGAAGATAGTCACATAGATGTCCCTTCTAACTTTTGCCACTATTTAGCCTCTTGGTTAAACTGTCCCAGTAGCTTCTTATTTGTCTTTTTTTCTTGTTATTCTCATCTTCAAACCACTGTCAGACCAGTTATAATAAATTATCATTTTCATGCCTCCATTATGCAAGGCAGCATACTGCAGTGAAATTATTTACTTGCTATATCTGTCTCCCTAATAGACTGTTCCTTGAGGGAAATAACTGCCATTTTATCTTTGAATTTTTGGTATCCAATATCGTCTGACTTGTGGTAGATGCTCAATAACAAGTTGAATGAATGAATCATTCCCAAGAGCCTTCATATTAGTGCCTCTCCCATTTATACAAGTGGAGAAAAGAAATATCAAGTGCCCACTCTTCGGCCCTGAATGAGTTGGAAGTTGGCAGCATTTCAAAGTAGAACTTACTAGATACTATAGAAAAACCATAATATGATGGCTTTGTCACAGAGGCTGTAAAGAGTCAGGAAAAAAAAAAAAAAAAAAAAACCTAATGTAAGAGATTAAAGCTAGAAGAAATTCCTGAGGCTTAGAATGTATTCATCACTCTCTGATTCACTTAAAAATGAGAGATTAGCATTCACCAGCATATTATTTCCTGTCTTTCCCAATTGTTCTATCTGCTATTATTTTAACATCTGGGATTAAAAGCTTATTTAGCCCTTGAGATGCTAGTTAATGCCTCTTAATCACCATGACTGCAAAACAGGTGTCTGCCACCAGCTGAATCCCTTTGCCTTGCATTAACCTGATTAGCTACAGCAATAGTTATCTCACTTTAGCTGGCATCAGAATCACCTGGAGGGCTTATCAAACCACAGATAACTTGAGCTCCACCCCACCTGTATTAGTCCATTTTGACACTGCTGTCAAGAAATACCTGAGACTTGGAAATTTATAAAAGAAAGAGGTTTAATTGACTCGTAGTTCTGCATGGCTGAGGAGGCCTCGGGAAACTTACAATCATGGTGGAAGGGGAAGCAGGCATGTCTTACATGGCAGCAGGTGAGAGAGTGTATGTAGGAGGATCTGTCAAACACTTATCAAATCATCAGATTTCATGAGAACTCTCACGAGAACAGCATGGGGGAAACCACCCCCATGATCCAATCAGCTCCGTCCCTCAATATGTGGGGATTACAATTTGAGATGAGATTTGGATGGGGACACAAAGCCAAACCATATCACCACTCTAATCCCAGATTTTTGATTGGCTAGGTCTGGCTTGGGGACAAAGAATTTGCATTTCTGACAAGTCCCTAGGAGCTGCTGCTGCTGTTGCTGGTCTAGAAACCACAATTCAGAACTCCTGGTCTACAGGGCTTCTGTCAGATTAATGCACCTATGAACCACCTGGGAATCTTGTTAAAATGCAAATTCTACTTTAGTAGATCTAGGCTGGGGCTTGAGATTCTGCAGTCTAAGAAGCTTCCAAGTGATGCCACTGCTATTTGCCTGGGGTCCGCTGTTAAGAAGTTCTCTCCTCTGGCTGCATGTTAGAATCATCCAAAAGCTTAAAATATATTGCTGTCAGGATCCTGCCACAATATTGTGTTTCAATTAACCTTGGGGGTGGGGGCAGAAATCTATGTTTTTAATGAGGAGCTCCAGATGTTTCTATTACAGGTAATCCATGGTCCACAATTGGAGGAAAACTGGTCTAGAAAGGATAAAATCATCTACAGAATTTTCATATAAATATAACTATCTAAAATACATGTATAAGTTATTTATAAAATATATAAAAAGTATTGCATTTAATTGTTCCTAAGATGCACTTTTTAATATTTCACTATCTCTAAAATTCGAAGACCTCATAATCTGTGGTGCTTACAATTATTTAATGTAATTGGCAGCATTTTCTTTCTCTGTAGGACATAAATGATTAGCAGTGATAAAAGAAAAACTTCAACCGAATTAAATTTAAAATCGTTTAATTGAGCAATGAACAATTCATGAATCAGGCAACCTGCTAAGCCAGAGTAGACTCAAAGACTCCACCACAGCCATGAGGTGGAAAAAGATTTATGAACAGAGAAAGGAAAATGATGTACGGAAAATGGAAGTGAGGTACAGAAACAGCTGGATTGATAACAAGTTGATGTTTACCTTATTTGAACACAGTTTCAATGCTCAGCAGTGTATGAGTGGTTGAAGTATGACTGCTGGGATTGGCCAAGACTCAGCTATTGATAAAGACACATACTTCTGACGTACCGGCCCAGCAGCTCTGAACAGAACAACGGCGCTCACAGCTCAGCACTTGAGCTCCCATAAGGGACAGACTGTCTCCTCAAGTAGCTCCCCTAACCCCCGTAGATCCAAAGAGTCACCTCATAAAGGAGAGCTCAGGCTGACATCTGGCGAGTATCCTTCTGGGATGAAGATAACAGAAGAAACTGGCAGCAACCCTTACTGTTTTGCAGCCACCGCAGGTGACCCCCAGGCAAGCAGGGTCTGGAGTGGACCTCCAGAAGTCCTACAGCAGAGGGGCCTGACTGTTAGAAGGAAAACTAAAAAAACAGAAAGAGATAACTTCATCATCAACAAAAGAACGTCCACTCAGAGACCCCATCTGAAAGTCACCAACTACAAAGACCACAAGTAGATAAATCCGCAAAGATGGGAAGAAACCAGCGTAAAAAGTATGAAAACACCAAAAACCAGAATGCCTCTCCTCCTCCAAGGGATGACAACTCCTCACCAGCAGAGGAACACAGCTGGATGGAGAATGAGTCTGAAACAGGCTTCAGAAGGTGGGTAATAACAAACTTTTCTGAGCTAAAAGAACACGTTCTAACCCAATGCAAAGAAACTAAGAACCTTGAAAAAAGGTTTGATGAAATGCTAATAAGAATAAACAGCTTAGAGAAGAATATAAATGACTTAGTGGAGCTGAAAAACACAACACGAGAATTTTGCGAAGCATACACAAGTTTCAATAGCCGAATGGACCAAGCAAAAGAAAGGACCTCAGAGATTGAAGATCAACTCAATAAAATAAAACAAGAAGGCAAGATTAGAGAAAAAAGAGTGAAAAGAAATGAACAAAGATTCCAAGAAATATGGGATTATGTGAAAAGACCTAATCTACATTTGATAGGTGTACCTGAATGTGATGGAGAGAATGAATCCAAGCTGGAAAACGCTCTTCAGGATATTATCCAGGAGAACTTCCCCAACCTAGCAAGGCAGGCCAATATTCAAGTCCAGGAAATACAGGGAACACCACAAAAATATTCCTCAAGAAGAGCAACCCCAAGGCACATAATCATCAGACTCACCAGGGTTGAAATGAAGGAAAAATTGCTAAGGGCAGCCAGAGAGAAAGGTCGGGTTACCCACAAAGGGAAGGCCATCAGACTCACAGTGGATCTCTCGGCAGAAACCCTACAAGCCAGAAGAGAGTGGGGGCCAATATTCAACATCCTTAAAGAAAAGAACTTTCAACCCAGAATTTCATATCCAGCCAAACTAAGCTTCATAAGCAAAGGAGAAATTAAATCCTTTACAAACAAGCAATTGCTGAGAGATTTCATCACCACCAGGCCTGCCTTACAAGAGCTCCTGAAAGAAGCACTAAACAGGGGGAAGGGACAACCAGTACCAGCCACTCCAGAAACATACCAAGTGGTAAAAAGCATTGACACAATGGAGAAACTGCATCAACTAATTGGCAAGACAGCCAGCCAGTAACAAAATTGCAGGATCAAATTCATACATAACAATATTAACCTTAAATGTAAATGGGCTAAATGCCCCAATCAAAAGACGCAGACTAGCAAATTGAATAAAAATTCAAAACCCATCAGTGTGCTGTATCCAGGAAACCCATCTCACTTGCAAGAACACACATAGGCTCAAAATAAAGGGATAGAGGAAGATTTACCAAGCAAATGGAGAGCAAAAAAAAAAGGAGTTACCATCCTAGTCTCTGACAAAATAGACTTTAAACCAACAAATATCAAAAGAGACAAAGAAGGGCACTATATAATGGTAAAAGGATCAATGCAACAGGAAGAGCTAATGATCCTAAATATATGTGCACCCAATACAGGAGCACCCAGATACATAAAGCATGTTCTTAATGACCTACAATGAGACTTAGACTCCCACACGATAATAGTGGGAGACTTTAACACTCCACTGTCAATATTAGACAGATCAATGAGACAGAAAATTAACAAGGATATCCAGGACTTGAACTCAGATCTGGACCTAGCAAACCTAATAGACATACACAGAACTCTCCACCCCAAAGCCACAGAATATACATTCATCTCAGCACCACATCACACCTACTCTAAACTTGACCACATAATTGGAAGTAAATCATTCCTCAGCAAATGCAAAAGAAAGGAAATCATAACAAACAGTCTCTCAGACCACAGTGCCATCAAATTAAAACTCAGGATTAAGAAACTAACTCAGAACCACACAGCTTCATGGAAACCAAACAACTGGCTCTTGAATGTTGACTGGATAAACAATGAAATGAAGGCAGAAATAAAGATGTTCTTTGAAACCAAGGAGAATGAAGATACAATTTACTAGAATCTATGGGACACATTTAAAGTAGTGGCTAGAGAAAATTTATAGCAATAAATGCCTACATGAGAAGCAAGGAAAGATCTAAAATTGAAACCCTATCATCAAAATTGAAAGAGCTAGAGGAGCAAGATTAAAAAAACTCAAAAGCTGGCAGAAGACAAGAAATAACTAAGATCAGAGCAGAACTGAAGGAGACAGAGATACAAAAAAACCCTTCAAAAAAATCAATAAATCCAGGAGCTGGTTTTTTTTAAAAGATCAACAAAATAGGCAGACCGCTAGCCAGATTAATAAAAAAGAAAGGAGAAGAATCAAGTAGATGCAATAAAAAACGATAAAGGGAATATCACCACTGATTCCACAGAAATACAAGCTACTGTCAGAGATTACTACAAACAACTCTATGCACACAAACCAGTAAACCTGGAAGAAATGGTTAAATTCCTGGACACTTGCATCCTCCCAAGCCTAAATCAGGAAGAAGTTGAAACTCTGAATAGACCAATAACAAGGCTGAAGTTGAGGCAGCAGTTAATAGCCTACCAACCAAAAAAAGCCCAGGGCCATATGGGTTCACAGCCAAATTCTACCAGACATACAAAGAGGAGTTGGTACCACTCCTTCTGAAACTATTCCAGACAATCCAAAAAAGAAGGAATCCTTCCCAAATCATTTTATGAGACCAACATCATCCTGATACCAAAACCAGTGAGAGACACAACAAAAAAAGAAAACTTCAGGCCAATATTCATGATGAACGTGGATGCAAAAATCTTCAATAAAATACTGGCAAAGCAATTGCAACAGCACATCAAAAAGCTTATCCATCACGATCAAGTAGGCTTCATCCCAGGGATGTAAGTCTGGTTCAAAATACACAAGTCTATAAATGTAATTTATCACATAAACAGAACCAAAGACAACAACCACATGATCATCTCAATAGATGGAGAGAAGGCCTTCGACAAAATTCAACAGCCTTTTATGCTAAAAACTCTCAATATACTAGGTATCGATGGAACGTATCTCAAAATAATAAAAGCTATTTACAACAAACCCACCACTGATATCATACTGAATGGGCAAAAACTGTAAGCATTTCCTTTGAAATCTGGCACTAGACAAGGATGCCCTCTCTCACCACTCCTATTCAATATAGTATTGGAAGTTCTAGCCAGAGCAATCAGAAATAAAGGGTATTCAATTAGGAAAGGAGGAAGTCAAATTGTCTATATTTACAGATGAGATGATGGTATATTTATAAGACCCCAGCGTCTCAGCCCAAAAGCCCCTTAAACTGATAAGCAACTTCAGCAAAGTCTCAAGATATAAAATGAATGTGCAGAAATCACAAGCATTCCTATACACCAAAAACAGACTTAAAGAGGGCCAAATCAAGAACGAACTGCCATTCACAATTGCTACAAAGAGAATAAAATACCTAGGAATACAACTAACAAAGGATGTAAAGGACCTCTTCAAGGAGAACTACAAACCACTGCTCAACGAAATAAGAGAGGACACAAACAGATGGAAAAACATTCCATGCTCATGGTTAGGAAGAATCAATATTGTGAAAATGGCCATACTGCCCAAAGTAATTTATAGATTCGATGCTATCCGCATCAAGCTACCTATGACCCTCTTCACAGAAATGGAAGAAAACACCTTAAACTTCACATGTAACAAAAGAGAGCCCACATAGCCAAGACAATTCTAAGCAAACAGAACAAAGCTGTAGGCATCACGCTACCTGACTTCAAACTATACTACAAGGCTACAGTAATCAAACAGCATGGTACTGGTACCAAAACAGAGATATAGACCAACGGAACAGAATACAGGCCTCCGAGGCAATGCCACACATCTACAACCATCTGATCTTTGACAAACCTGACAAAAACAAACAATGGGAAAAGGAGTCCTGTTTAATAAATGGTATTGGGAAAACTGGCTAGCCATGAGCAGAAAGCAGAAACTGGACCTCTTCCTGACACCTTACACTAAAATTAACTCCAGATGGATTAAAGACTTAAACATAAGGCCTTACACCATAAAAACCCTAGAAGAAAACCTAGGCAAAACCATTCAGGACATAGGCATAAGCAAGGACTTCATGACTAAAACACCAAAAGCATTGGCAACAAAAGCTAACATAGACAAATGGGATCTAATTAAACTCTAGAGCTTCTGTACAGTAGAGAAGCAATCATTAGAGTGAACTGGCAACCAAAAGAATGGGAAAAAATTTTTGCAATCTACCCATCTGACAAAGGGCTAATATCCAGAATCTACAAAGAACTAAAACAGATTTACAAGAAAAAAACAAACCCATTCAAAAGTGGGTGAAGGACATGAACAGACACTTTTCAAAAGAAGACATTGATGAAGCCAACAAACATATGAAAACATGCTCATCATCACTGGGCATTAGAGAAATGCAAATCAAAACCACATTGAGATACCATCTCATGCCAGTTAGAATGGCAATCATTAAAAAATCTGGAGAAAACAGATGCTGGAGAGGATGTAGAGAAATAGGAACACTTTTACACTGTCGGTGGGAGTGTAAATTAGTTCAACCATTGTGGAAGACAGTGTGGAGATTCCTCAAGAATCCAGAAATAGAAATTCCATTTGACTCAGCAATCCTGTTACTGGGTGTATATCTGAAGGATTATAAATCATTCTATTATAAAGACACATGAACATGTATGTTCATTGCAGCACTGTTTACAATAGCAAAGACCTGAAACCAACCCAAATGCCCGTCGATGATAGACTGGACAAGGAAAATGTGGCACATATACACCATGGAATATTATGCAGCCATCAAAAACGATGAGATCATGTCCTTTGTAGGGACATGGATGAATCTGGAAACCATCATTCTCAGCAAACTGACACAAGAACAGAAAACCAAACACTGCAAGTTCTTACTCATGGGTGGGTGTTGAACAATGAGAACACATGGATACAGGAGGGGAGCATCACACACTGGGGTGTGTTGGCGGGGGAATAGGGGACAGCAGGGGGGTGGGGGTGGGAGGTTTGGGAGGGATAACATGAGGAGAAATGCCAGATATAGGTGATGGGGGGTTGGAGGCAGCAAACCACATTGCCATGTATGTACCTATGCAACAATCCTGCGTGTTTTACACATATACCCCAGAACCTAAAGTGCAATAAAATAAAGTAAAATAAAATAAAGACACATACTCCTAACTTAGATTTTTCAATCTTTTCTACCTACTAAGTTAGGTTATGGTTTGCAACAAGAACTCAAATATGGAAGTACAAAGTCCTTCTCAGGCCATATTTAGTTTGCTTTAGCAGTAGATAAAATGTGAGTATTATTATTTCTATTAAATACAGTGTGTCAGCTTTTAAAGATCTGAAAAAAAATAAGCATGACATTCACAGGATAGTAACACTTTTTAGCACCCATTTAATTCAGGTTTTTCTCATATAGGAAGGATTTAAAATATACTAAAAGTATTTGTAATTTTTCTTCTCTTTCTAAGAGAATGTTTATTAAGCTGGGGCAGGAGTCAAATGTAGAGAGGTAATTTGGAAACCGAAAGAAAGGCTAAATTGACCCTTATGCAAAAAAGACCATCAGTTTCAGGAATTCTTGGAGGACCTGGCCAAAGGAAGATGAGGAATGACAGGAGAAACTCAGCATGGAGCAATGGGTAGCAGAAGAGAAAAAGCAAACAGCTGAACAGCTGCCTGGAAAGTAGAACTGATAAGAGAGGACACATGAATGGGGAGGGACATCATAAATCCTTCAGTGCTTCCTGGAGAAAATGCTACAAAGACCCATACTACTTTTCAATGTTCTTTCAATTTAATGTATGTTCCTGTTGGATGCAGCATATACTGAGGCAAAGTGGCCTAGAATATTCACAAACAACTTGTTAATTTGAAATTTAGTAATCAATAACATTGGTTTATTCTACATTATCTTCTAGGATCAGCAATTTCCTTGGACATATACCTTCCATTAAGTTAAGACTTCAAAAAATATATAATTGTGAATCAAATAGCCCTTAAAAAAACATTTCCAAAATTGGTGTTAGATATGGTTCAGCTGTGTCCCCACCAAATCTCATCTTGAATTGCAGTTCTCGTAATCGTCACCTATGGTAGAAAGGATCCAGTGGGAGGTAATTTAATCATGGGGGTGGTTATGCTGTCCTCATGAGAGTGAGTTCTAACAAGACCTGATGGTGTTATAAGGGGCTTTTCCTACTTTTGCTCGGCACTTCTTGCTGCCACCATGTGAAGAAGGACGTGTTTGCTTCCCCTTCTGCCATGATTGTAAGTTTCCTGAGGCCTCCTCAGCCGTGCTGAACTGTGAGTCAACGAATCTCTTTCCTTTATAAATTACCCAGTCTTGGGTATGTCTTTATTAGCAGCATGAGAAACAGAGTAATACAGTGTTCTAATGATGAGACTATGGAAAATGTTTTAAATGTGAAGGAAAAAACACAGAGGAGTTAGATGGTAGATTGATAGAGAGAAGAGATAGATGACAGATAGATGACTAATAGATAAATATCATAGGTAGATAAATATTTTAGATAGGTAATATGATAGGTAGGTAGGTAGGTAGGCAGATAGATAGATAGATAGATAGTCCTAGTGCTTAAAAAAACTTGTGGTAAAAAAAGTTATTTGTGTTTTTAAACCTATTACTTCCCAAACTCATTTAAGCAGAGAACGCTGTTACAGGCTCCCCCATTAACATTTGGTAAGCACTATTCTGTAAAATTCCAGTGGTGTGCTCTGTGTGTCTCAATTTCTAGTTTTAACTAACTCCTAGCCAATTTCTATTTTCAAGTAGGGAAAGGGTTTTCACGGGAAAAGAAGAGCATTTGGAGCCCGAAGGAAGGGATAAAGGAGAAAATCTAAAAATAAGCTTCGGCTCTGTGCTTTTTCCTGAGGCAGTTCTTATTTCAATCCCTAGAAAGTCCTAGTGAATCTCTCACAGTGAGTAGGTCAAGGTAGTTCACCACAATGGCTAATAGCACCATGTAAAGTGCAGCTGTTTGAAAGTTAGTTAATCTCCCTAAGTCTCAGTTTGTACCTTCATGTGATTTGGGCAAGAATTATGTCTCCTCCAGAGGGACATTGGAGATATTAAATGGAATGTCATATTGAGGCACACAGTAAGTAATCAATGACTGTCAGCTGTCATTATTAACAAGTGCATCCAATCACTAAATTTTAATCTCTAAATGTTTGAGAAATTGATTTGGAAAAACATAGGAATACTCAAATATTGTAGCAATTATTTTTAGCTATGCAATAGAGTACACAAATATGTATAAATCAACATATATCTAGTTAGGTAAATAAGCATAAAATATAGGATCATTAAAGATGGAAAAGGTCTAGGTCAGTGTTCCTAAAACAGATATTTAAAGGAAAAATAACAAATTTAAAAATATGAAAATCATGTTTATGCCCCCTATTGCAAAGATGACTCTTCGGTAGCTTAAGGGGGCATTGTTTTTATTACATAAAAATTGTTTAAAAATAATTTCTTACCTGATATTTAGGACATAGTTTTTTCTGGAATTTTATTTTATTTTGACAGATAAAAATTATATATATTTAAAGTTTACAATGTGATGTTTTGATATACATATACATTGTAAAATGATTACTGCAATCATGCTAATTAACATTTTCTCAACTCCCTTAGTTACAATTTGTGTGTGTGGTGAGAACACCTCAGTCCTACTCTCTTAGTAAATTTTAAATATATAGTACGGTATTATTAATTATAATCACCATATTGTATATTAAACCTCCAAAATTTATTCGTCCTGAAACTCTGTACCAATAGTTCTCCATTTCCTCCACCATCCAAATCCTGGCAACCACTATTCTACCTTCTGTTTTAAGAGTTTGACTTTTTTGAATTCCGCATATGTCAGATGATACTGTGTTTGTCCTTCTGTGCCTGGCTTATTTCACTTTGGATAATGTCCTCCAGCCTCATCAATGTTGTCACAAATAGCAGCATTTCCTTCTTTTTAACAGCTGAGTAATATTTCATTGGGATGTGTGTGTGTGTGTGTGTGTGTGTGTGTGTGTGTGTGTGTGTGTTATACTTTCTTTATCCGTGCATCCGTCAACAGATGGGCAAAGGACGTGAACAGACATTTTTCAAAAGAAGACATACATGTGTCCAACAAGCATTGTAAAAAAATGCTCAATATCACTAACGATTAGAGAAATGCAAATCAAAACCACAATGAGATGCCATCTCACACCAGTCAGAATGACTACTACAACAAAGACAAAAAAATAATAGGTGCTGGCAAGGTTGTGGAGAAAAGGAAATGTTTATACACTGCTGGTGGGAGTATACATGGTGGAAAGCAGTATGGCAATTCCTCAAAGAACTAAATACAGAATTATCATTTGACCCAACAATCCCATGACTGGGTAAAACCCAAAGGGGTATAAATCCTTCTTCTATAAAGACATATGTACACATATGTTTACTGCAGCACTATTCACAACAGCAAAGATGGAATCAACCTAAATGCCCATCAATGGTAGAATGAATAAAGAAAATGTGGTACATATACACCATGGAATACTATGCAGCCCAAAAAGATGAGATCATGTCCTCTGCAGGAGCATGGATGGTGCTGGAGGCCATTATCCTTAGCCAACACAGGAACAGAAAGCCAAATGCTGCATATTCTCACTTATAATTGGCAGCCAAATAATGAAAACACGTGGACAGAATGAAGAAAAACAACAGACACTGGGGCCTACGGGAGGGAAGAGGGTTGGGGGAGGAGAAGTACAGAAAAAAAAACTGTGAGGTATTATAATTCATACCCACGTGACAAAATAGTCTGTACACCAAACCACCAAGTCACAAGTTTACGTTTACCTATATAACAAACCTGAACGTGTACCCCTGAACCTAAAAAATATGTTAAAATATTTAAAAAATATATACCCAGATACTTGGTTGTTTTCAAATCTTGGCTGTTGTGGATAATGCTACAGTGATCATGGGAGTGCAGATGTCTCTTCAGGATACCGATTTCATTTCCTTGGTGTAGATACCTGGAAGCAAGATTGCTGGATCTTGTACTTGTTCTATTTTTTATCTTTTTGACCAACTTTCATACTGTTTTCCATAATGTCTGCACCAGTTTCCATTCCCACCAACAGTGTACAAGCGTTCGCCTTTCTCCACACCCTTGCCAACGATTAATCTTTTGTGTTTTTGATAGTCACCACTCTTACTGGTGTGAAGTGATATTTCATTGCTGTTTTGATTTGCATTTCTTTGATGATTAGTGATATCAAGTGTTTTCTCATGTAGTTGTTGGCCATTTGCCTTCTTTGAAGAAATGTCTGCTCAAGTCCTTTGCCCATTTTTAAATAGAGTTATTTGGGGGTATTGTTACTGAGTTTACTTAGTAAACTCAACCGAGTTGAGTTTCTCATATATTATGGATATTAACTCCTTACCAGATTTATGGTTTGCTAATGTTTTCTCCCATTTCATAGGTTGTCTCTTTATTCTGTTGACTGTTTCCTTTGCTTTGCAGAAGATTTTAGTTTGATGCAATCCCATTTAACTATTTTACCTTTGTTGCTGATGGTTTGGGGGTAGTATCAAAAGATCATTGCCTAAACCAATATCAAGTTTCTTTATGTTTTCTTCTAGTAGTTTTACAGTTTCATGTCTTACATTTAAATCTTTAATTCACTTTTAGTTGACTTTATATGTGGAGTGAGGTAAAGGTCTACTTTCTTTCTTCTGCATATGGATATCCAGTTTTCCTAGGGCCATTTATTGAAGATGACTTTTCTTTCCCCATTATATAATTTGAGCACCCTTGTTGAAGACCAACTGACCATGTATGTGTGGGTTTATTTCTGGGTTCTCTATTTTGTTTCCTTGGTGTATATGTCTGTTTTTATACAAGTGTCTTACTGCTCTCATTGCTGTTTTATAGTTCTCAGTGTGTCCAGGTTTTTCACTTCCTTAATTAAATTTCTTCTTAGATATTTTATTGATTTTATGCTATTGTAAATGGGATTGTTTTCTTAATTTCTTTTTTGTATAGTTCATTGTTAGTGTGTAGAAACACAACTAATTTTTGAATGTTGATTTTGTATTTTGCTACTTTACTGAATTTATTAGGTTTTTTATGGAGTTGTTAGGGATTTCTATATAAAAGATCATATCATCTGTGAACAGAGACTATTTTACTTGTCTTTCGTGATTTGAATCCCTTTTATTTCTTTTCTTGCCTAATTGCTCTGGCTAGGACCTCCTGTACTATGTTGAATTTCTGATGTTAGAAGAAAAGCTTTCAGGTATTCACTGTTCATTATGTTCACTGTGGGCTTGTCATATATGCCTTTAGTATACCAAGGTATGTTTCTTTGATACCTAATTTGTCAAGAATTTTTATTATGAAAGGATGTTAATTTTGTCAAATGTTCTTTCTGCATCTATGGAGATGATCAGATAATATTTATCCCTCATCCTGTTAATGTGGTATATCACATGTACTAATTTGTATATGTTGAATTATTCTTGCATCTTAGGGATAAATCTCACTCAATCCTGGTGTATGATCCTTTTAATGTGCTGTCGAATTTGGTTTGCTAGTATTTTGTTGTGTGAAAACATAATGCTTCGTGCACTGTTGCCTCCAACCTAAGCCAGTGCCTGATAAATGGAAGGCTTTGCACTCTTGATTGAACAAATTCCTTGGTTGCAGTACTTTACCATTCATTGAAAGCCGGGAATTACTGGGACAGAGAAACGACTAGAGTTGATAATGAAAGAGTCAACAGCATACTCATTAGCAGTGTACTTTCTCATCTTCTCTCCCTGATAGGACTTTAACTATCTTCTATATATTTCAGCCCTAATGTGCTTATCATATAGTCTTTAGGAACAAGAGAAAAGACCAAGTAGAATAGGTACAAAACTAAAATAAATAGAGACATTTCTTTTTGTTTCATTAGGAAAAGTTAGGAGGATGAGAAACAGTGAAATCTAGGATCTCGTTCCTACGATATTTTGCTCTGTGTATGGTATGGATGAGTAAAGTGAGATATCCTTTGTAGTTATCTAAAAAGGATGTGAAACTGAATAGATTATATTGAAACTAAAACATTTATTTAGATCAGTGCTTTCCAAACATTAATCTGCATACAAATCACCTCAGGAGTTTTCAAAAGCACATTTTGATTCAGTAGGTCTGAGCTGGGGACTGAGATTCCACAATCCTAAAGAGCTCCCAGGTAATGCTGATACTGCTCGTCTGCAGATCACACCTGGAGTAGAAAGGTTCTAGATTACACAGGCTGCCATCTTTTGTGCACCAGATTTACTTCCTAGTCTGGGTTCCACTGGAACTATTCACAATGCACCAATCGCTTTGATGGAGTTGGATAAAGAGGGCGAGTCAAGATTTACTTCACTTGAAGAAAATGTTTATTTTCCATATAAGGCTAATGGACCAATGGACTAAATATTATACAACTCGGCCATTGGGATATCTGTGAGAATATTATTCTTTTCCTACCAATGTGCTTTTACTCTATATACTTCTGCTCTGCTGGGTGGCCACTGGGACCTCGTCTGCTTACCAAACCTATTTCTCATGTCTACTCTCCTTCAATCTCTTTTCTTTCCTCCAACCTTCCAATTTAAACTGAGGTGGCAGGACTCCCACAACCAAGAAAGGCATAGTTTCCATTTTTTCTTGACCAGTTCTAATACATACAATTAAATTTTCTGAGCCTCAAATTTCTCATCTCTGAAATAAGGAGCATGCAATGCTATGCGTGGGTGCATATGAAGATAATGAAATGGCACATTAAGTGTCTAACACAAAGTAGGAACTGAGTAAATATCAGATTCCATCCCTATCCCACTTTTATTTCATCCTGCCCCAATGTGGTTTTACGTAATTGGAAATCATTATGTGTAGACACCAGGTAAAATAAAGCACCAGCTTATATAGTACCCTAAAAGCCTCAACTTTTTTTTCACCTCTTGTCTTCAGTTTTACTTCAAAGCAATTAAAATTAATACATTCTGATTTCAACAAAGTGTAAGCATCCCTCTGCTGAACCACTGTTGTTATAGTGTGGATTAATTAAGAATGCCAACGGGCATGGAACTGATGCCAGATAACTAAGATGGTACTTTTACTGGGTCTGACATTCAACAAATATAAAGAAACATGTTCATAAATCATCTTTCTTGGATCTCAACCAAAAATTGTTACTTTGGATTTCGTCACCTTTTTATTTAAATTTCTACTTAATCCTTCATTAGAGTATGTGTTAACAATCTTAATTTGTGTGGTTTGCTTCATGAAAAGTTGGATATATGAAATAAGTGTCACTTTTAAGGCATCTAAGGAATTGTTTTCTATCTTAATCACCAAGCATGTCAGAAACATTGCTTACAATGTCTTCTTTTTCAATCTGTGATTTGTTTCTGCCATCCAAAAATGAGCAAACTTTGCTTTCACCCAGCTGCGTTTCTGAATATATAACGTTCAAATGTGGACCATGTGTGATGGAAAATCCTGCGATGGCTAGAATATGGATAAGCTTGAGGGGGGACTGTTGGATGGGAAGTCATTATAAAATGTACATTTTCTTTCATTCATTTAACAAACATTTATTCTAGTTCTATTCAGAAACTAAGAACAATGGTGAGCAAAATATTCCCTCAACAAAGTACCCATGTACACACACACACACACACACACACACACTATGCATTTATTTGGAATGTCTAGTAGAGATTCCCCTCCTTTGTTAGCTATTTTACACCAGTTCCAGTATAACTGGTTTATATCATAATAAACATTTATGATTTTAAAAATTGACAGAAATTCTAATTGACAAGAAGATAGATATGTTTGTTTTGGAAAATATTTCTGTTTGATAATACATTCCAAATGTATTGAATTGTCTCTAAAAGATGTAGGAACACAGGACATACCGTCCATGATATATAACAAAAACAATCGTTTCAAGTTTTATGACACATTGTAGTTTTTCAAGTGGTTTTATAACCATTGTCTTAATTTTCACAGCATCCTTATGAGTAGTGTGTGTGTGACCATGAGAATATGTGAATGTGTGTGTCTGTGTGTGAAAGAGAGTGTGTTTGTGTCTATGTCCGTGTAGGAGAGGAAATGATTAACCCATTTCATAGATGAGGTGTAACCCACTTCATAGATTAGCCCATTTCATAGATGAGGTGTCACTAACAAGGGAGCTTCAATTATACTGGCAGGTCACAGAAAAAGAGATTTGAACCAGCCTTATGCCTCTCCTCCCCACCTCTCTCTACTGACCCACATCTTTTTATGAAGTAGGGATTGCAGCCATGCCACAGCTCATCAATGCCGTCATGACTATGCACGAAGGCACTTTTAGATAGAAAGAGAGGGGCCCTGGGATCCAGTCCCCAGTGCAGGAACCGAGTGTGCCCCTGGCCCCAGCAGTTAATTCTGAGCGCTCAGGGCAGTATGAGGAGCAGCCTGTCATTTTCGGAGACACCAGCTGAGGGAGCTGTGGACCCAAAACCTGATGAAAAGCTCCCCCAGCCCAGGTGGAACCAAGCGGCCCACGCCTGCTCTAATGAGTCAAATTTCCCGAACAACGTCAGAGTTCGTTTGGGGGAGTCTTCTTAGCGCTCTTACGAGGCCAGATCTGAGATTCCTCACAATGACATATTACCTTAAAGTATTGGATCTAGGGTCCTGTGCATTGGTGGAATGTCAGGAAAATAGCGTTAGCTAAACTTCTTTCCCTGAAACCAAATACAGTCATATTGTTTAGTATTATAGTTCCATCTGCATTAAAGCTGCTGTTTAAATGTTACTAGTCGGCTCATATTTTGGTAACTTTGTTGGAATTAGAAAGAAATGTCTTGAGAAATTTTTATTCAGCCAGAGTGTTTGAGCACTTTAATATAGTTTTAGTATACATCATCACTTCTGCAGGTTCTCAAGAACCCAGGGCGGGGTCGGGGGAAGGTTTTTTATCCAAGCAGTGTCTATCAAGCTACTATTTCCAGCCCCACCAAAAAGAAAGCTGAGACCCTTCACTCCTTGATTCCAGTCTCTCAAACTCATGGTAAACCATTAGGGATTGGATATGTCCCGAATTTATGTAACAACTGCCTTCTTAAGAATACAGAGAACATTTTTTCACACACCTCATTACACCTCACAATTGAGCCTCAACTTGAGATTCCTTTGCTCAGGAAAGTCCAGAATTCACCACTGTCTGGACGTGGACCCAGTTAGTTTTGCTGTCATTGATCATTAATTTGGGAATTGTGGGAGGGAGAAGGGAAAGCGAGTCCCTCTCTTTACTTTAGAACTCGTAACACTGAGATAGCCAGAGATTGATAGAACTTCCAAGCTAAAATGTAAGTTGAATCAATGTGCAAGTATGGATTAGAACCCAGTACTGGGTGTGAACTGTAAACCCTGGTGGCAGAGCTGATTGCTTCCTGGGTTCAAATGGGTCATGCTTTCCAGGGGCACTCTGGACATCCAGGGAACAGGCCTAATTTAAACATGAGAGGTCTTTAAAACCCTCACATACCAAATCATCATCAGTTCAGTCTCTCAATTCTCCATTAATTCTTTTGTGGAATTAAAAAGTATTTTCTCCTAGATTTCCTTCAGAAAAAAAAAATCGAACATTCCCTCAGGGCGAGGAGACATAGCTAAGGTAATGTGGGATAAGAGCGTGAGTAAAAAGAAGCCTAGTATCCTGGACAGTCTCTTTGCAGAGCTGTGCTTCTGCTCAGGAGGCATTTGTCAATGCCTAGAGGAGACATTCTGGTTATCACAGCTGGGAGAGGGGGAGTACTAGACAGTAGAAGCCAGAGAAGCTGCTAAACATCCCCCCAGTGCCCTGGACATCCCCCGAGGACAAAGAATTCTGCAGCCTGAAATGCCAGCAGTGCTGGTGTTGAAGAATGCTGGTGTATAGATATAAACAACAATCTGCTAAGCTTTCAAATGATGGCAGCTAGAAAGCTCTTCAAGAGTCTAGGGATTTGGAAAATTCTGGCATCATGATAGTCTATCCCCAATGGAGACATTCTTTTGTTGCCCAGGCTGGAGTGCAATGGCATGATCTTGGCTTACTGCAGCCTCCGCCTCCTGGTTTCAAGCAATTCTCCTGCCTCAGCCTCCTGAGTAGCTGGGATTACAGGCATGTGCCACTATGCCCAGCTAATTTTGCATTTTTTTAGTAGAGACGAGGTTTCTCCTTGTTGGTCAGGCTGGTCTCGAACTCACGACCTCAGGTGATCCGCTCGCCTTGGCCTCCCAAAGTGCTGGGATTACGGGCATGAGCCACCACACCCGGGCTGGAGACATTCTTTGAAGACTACATAGGCAATCACTTGACCAAATGCCACCTAAAAATTGAAAATTTTTTTTTGAGACAGAGTTGCTCTGTCACCAGGCGCCAGGCTGGAGTGCAGTGGCATGATCTCGGCTCACCGCAACCTCCGCCTCCCGGGTTCAAGCAATTCTCCTGCCTCAGCCTCCTGAGTAGCTGGGACTACAGGTGCTCACCACCACGCCCAGCTAATTTTTGTATTTTTAGTAGAGACGAGGTTTCACCATGTTGGCCAGGATGGTCTCTGTCTCTTGATCTCATGATCTGCCTGCCTCGGCCTCCCAAAGTGCCCGGATTACAGGCGTGAGCCACCACGCCCAGCCAGAATTGAAATATTTTACACGTTTTGCTTGGTTTGCTAGAACACACCAATATACTCCCGCCCTTGAAGAAGGGAAATGCTTATGTCATTCAGTAGCAGCCCTTCTTGGCTAACGCAGCAGACAGCTCACCAGATTTCACTGGAAGGACTGCCCAAGCTAGGCCCTGCCAGGGGCTCCAAAGTGCGGGGGAGGGGTCAGTGGTAGGGAGAGCAGATGTGAAGGCCGTTATGACAGGCAGTGGTGCCAACGCCTTCCAACTTTTCCCCTTTTCTCAAACCTCAGATTGCCTTGTGCATGACTGAGTTATTCCTGGCCAGCTGCTTTTTCCCTGTCCTACCTCTGCCCTGCTGTACCAATTCCCAACCAGAACTACTAAGACTAAGGATTTCACCACCTCCTCCCATTTTCCACCACACTGGAATCCACAAAACTGAGTTAGGAGAACTCTGCTGCCACTCTCAATAGCCAAAACACAGAGTCGCCACTTGCCCTAACAGCACTCAGATGATTTATTAAAACGCAGTGGAGTGCTCTCCAGGGGTGCGCAGGGGAGGTGCAAGGGGGAAGGTGAGATCCAGGCAGGAGGGAAATGGACAGGGGATGAGACTTCAAGGTGTGTCACAGGGAGGGAGTCTCCTGCTGCCTTTCTCTGGGGCCAAATCCCTTTAGGCAGAAACTTGGTTGAGTCATTCTGAAGTCAAATCTGGTGCTAACTGGCACTCCTGGATCTGGGTCGGTCTTGATGTGGTCTGGGAATGTTTGCAGTGTCGTTCCTCTCAGCAGTTTGTGGGATTCTGAGAGCCACTCCTCTGCTTTTCCTTCTCCCTTGACCCCATTCTCAGTTTCCTACTAGGATCATTGGGAGCCCTGGGAGTTTGGATTTGTGAAAAATTCCTGGAGGCAAACACCCTGAGCTGTGAAGCTGGCCCATTATGCTGAGAATTTTCAAATGTTGAAGAAATGTGGGGTCGGGAAAGACAGGAGCACCTTAAAGATGATTTATTCACCTAGTCACCCCCAGATTGTTGTCTGCAGATTTTTATAGAGAAATGGAAATAGTTTCAGATACTTTTTTTTTTGAGACAGAGTCTCACTCTGTTCCCCAGGCTGGAGTGCAGCGGCACACTCACCTCACCACAGCCTCCACCTCCCGGGTTCAAGCAATTCTCGTGCCTCAGCCTCCTGAGTAGCTGGGATTACAGGCGCCCGCCACCATACCTGGCTAATTTTTGTATTTTTAGTAGAGACGGGGTTTCACTATGTTGGCCAGGCTGGTCTCGAACTCCTGACCTCAAGTGATCTGCCTACCTCAGCCTCCCAAAGTGCTGGATTACAGGCGTGAACAACCACACCTGGCCAAGTTTAAGATACTTTCTAAGCATACTCTGGTTTTCATTCATCTCAGATTACTTCACTAAATTAAAATGTTCTAAATGTAGAAAGAGCAAAATTAAAAAAAAAAAGCCTTGTTCAATCTCTATCAGAAACAGCTTCAAGTAAAATTATTTTCCTACAGCAAATTTCTTCTTTCAAGTATTCTCCTCTAGGAAACACTCAATTTGCAACCCTAGATGAAATTACTGAATCAATCTGTGGAAATTTCATCTGTTCCTTGACAGTAAGTTTTCATGTTTGGGTCAAAATGAATTTAATGCCAGGGGTATCTGTAAAACACTAGATAATAGGACAACATTCCCTAGAGTCAAACAGGCTATTGTCATGCACAACTGTACTGGTTCTTCAGAGCTGGCTCCCTCAGCAGGGAAAGTTTGCATCCCTCCTAAAGTGCTTTACCATACTGTAATTTGTCATGCTTGATTGTAATGTATGGTAAATTATGCTTCTAGAAAGTTATCACTCTGATCCGCGTCTGATCTAATGAGAACAGCTGCATCCACTGCAGGCTGAGTGCTTGTCAGCTTACGCCCTCAGGGCCAGACAGGTGTGGTCTAAGCTCCAATTTAGGTAGAAGACCTCCAGGGAAAGTCCAGGTGCTTCAGGAAGCTCCAAGATGAGATCAGAAATTGGCCCCAGTCCCCCTGACTCAGAATTCTGAGTCATCTTTTTTAAGGTGATTTTTTGTCTGTTTCCTCCTGTGACTATCAGTGCCTATACTTTACAGGAAAGTGTTCTATAACTGTGAGAGCTTTCCTGGGATAACCTAGCCCACGGTACCCTCTCCCACCAACCCCCACCAGCAAAAAATATATATCTCTAGCTGAGTCAATTTCTTCATATTTGAAAGCGTAAGAGGGGGATAGAACAAGTTGAAATTTCTATTCAGAGCTGACGCTCTGTGTTAAAGATAGGAAAGAAAAGTTTGGGGGAGCTGCTAAGGATGACAGGCATTGTTGATCAGTTATCTTGAGATCCAGATATTACTCGAGCCTCATTCACAGCTGAAAGAATGAAGTCTAATGGACTTTTCTGCCCAGTGCCAGACTGGAAATATTTCAACTCTTGAAGGTTTCTAAGGATTCCCAACTGCTCATATCCTTTTTGTTCCTGTTCTGTATACCTGCATGCTGCCTCGTTTGACCCCATGGCAAGCTAAGTGTAAAACCCTGCTCTTCACCAGTTTTTAAAGGCTGTCCATTTGCACCAAATGTCACCCGATAGAAGAACTTATGGAAGCCTCCAGGATTGGCACACTTAACTCCAAGTTCTTTCCCCATGTTGACTAAAAGTCTTAGCCACTCTGGCCGGGCACGGTGGCTCACGCCTGTAATCCCAGCACTTTGAGAGGCCAAAGCAGGTGGATCACCAGAGATCAGGAGTTCAAGACCAGCCTGGCCAACATGGTGAAATCCTGTCTCTACTAAAAATATGGAAAAAATTAGCTGGGCATGGTGGGGCACCGGTAATCCCAGCTACTCAGGATGCTGAGGCAGGAGATCGCTTGAATCCAGGAGGCGGAGGTTGCAGTGAGCCGAGATTGCAACATTGCACTCCAGCCTGGGCGACAAGAGCAAAACTCCGTCTCAAAAAAAGTCTTAACCCCTCCACAAAGTCTCAGTATCCACTTATCCCCAGTGCATATCTAAGTATTTTCTTCCAGCAAATAGCATTATTCTTCAGAAAAATTCTGAGACCAGTTAGAACCACCCTGTTAAAATCCCATCAGAAATTCACAAGGAAAATGCCGGCTTTCTGTATAATGATGGCACAACACAAATTCACTTCTACTTGTATTATCTATTAAACAATCAAGTATTTAGTGGCTTTTAAGAAGCAAGGCATATGGTTTTGAATTTTGTTTTTCCAGTTGGAGTAAGAAAGAATTCTTCATGATTACCCTAGAGAACCAGGAAGAAAATGAGCAGGGGACTGGCTGGGCTTCTAGGAGATGTCTGTGGTCACACAGTAGGATCTTGTAATAACTGACCTACGCTAAAAGAAAACCTGTACTTCAGCACAGGGCAGAACACCATGGAGTGAAGAATGAGATGCAGTCTTTACTCAGAAAGAAACCTAGAAAGTATGTATTTTCTTTTTCTTTGTTTTTGAGATGGAGTTTCACTCTTATTGCCCAGGCCGGGGTGCAATGGCATGATCTCAGCTCACTGCAACCTCCTCCTCCCAAGTTCAAGCAATTCTCCTGCCTCAGCCTCCTGAGTAGCTGGGATTACAGGCCTGCACCACCAAGCCCGGCTAATTTTGCATTTTTTTAGTAGAGATGGGGTTTCACCGTGTTGGCCAAGCTGGTCTCGAACTCCTGACCTCAGGTGATCCACTTCCCTCGGCCTCCCAAAGTGCTGGGATTACAGGCATAAGCCACTGCACCTGGCCAAAAGTGTGTATTTTCTATCGTATCATTGTCTAAGACCCTCCTAGCTTCTCTTCAAGAAATTTACTGCAACAGTTCCTCCCAGTTCAAATCCCAGTGGGCCAGATACCATTTAGTTCTAAGTGGGTCCTTATCCTCCCTGACCTGTATTTCCCAGTTTATGAAGAAGAGATCATAATACATTCCTATAAAACTGTTGTGGGTATTAAAGACATAAGCGCATAGTATAGCCCACACTCAGTAAAAGGAAGTCACAATTTTACTGCTGTAGATTCTTTCTCATCACCAGTACAAACAACCTTTCATGAAAATCTCACCTCCAACCCTGAGTATAATCTCAGAAACTCACTCAAAACATCAACTCAAAGTTTATGTGTAACTAATTCTATTCCTATGTGATATTGATATATCTTTTTAAACTGTGCTTTGAGAAATTCCAAAATATGGTATGATTTTTAGTGTCAAATTCCGGGCCTGAGATGTCATTATATCTTCTTTCCTAAAAGAATAATTTAATTACAGTTCCTTTTATGTTAACGACTGAATTCACTGTTATTAATGTGGCCCCCAGGAAATGTTAAATGTTATCTGTGGAGAATGAAAAGGAAATAAAAGACAAGGCTTTGAAGTAATAAAAATATTATACTAAGAAGACACTTGTGTATTTGAGAAATAATTTTCAAAATTAGGATGAGTGAAATAAACCATGGAAATGCTATTCTTAGTACTATTATGGATTTTTTTTTTTTTTTTTTTTGAGACAGAATCTTGTTCTGTCACCCAGGCTGGAGTGCAGTGGTGTGATCTCTGCTCACTGCAACCTCTGCCTCCTGGGTTCAAGTGATTCTCCTGCCTCAGCCTCCTGAGCAGCTGGAAACACAGGTGTGTACCACCATGCCCAGCTAATTTTTGTATTTTTAGTAGAGACGGGATTTCACCATGTTGACCAGGATGGTCTCGATCTCTTGAACTCATCATCCAACCGCCTTGGCCTCCTAAATGCTGTGATTACAGGCTTGAGCCACCGTGCCCAGCCACTATTGTGGATTTTTGTGGGCTTGAAGAGGTCATGAGGAAAAGTCCCAACTATACCCTAGAACATGTATGTGAGAATGCAGTTAACAGGAACAATACAACAGTATTGTCATAAAAAGATAAGAAACTTAGAATCTAAAGTACCTGGGAATGTTTTTACTTTGAGACCTCAAAAACTGGTTAAGTCATGCTAAAATATGCCTCAAAAAAACAACTGTTAGGACTATAAATCGTTCTACCATAAGGACACATGCACACGAATGTTCATTGCAGCACAGTTTACAATAGCAAATGCCCATCGATGATAGACTGGACAGGGAAAATGTGGCACATATACACCATGGAATATTACACAGCCATCAAAAACGATGAGTTCATGTCCTTTGTAGGGACATGGATGAACCTGGAAACCATCATTCTCAGCAAACTGACACAAGAACAGAAAATCAAACACCGCATATTCTCACTCATAGGCGGGTGTTGAACAATGCGAACACATGGACACAGGGAGGAGAGCATCACACACTGGGGTCTGTCGGTGGGGGGAAAAGGGGGAGGGACAGTGGGGGGGTGGGGAGTTGGTGAGAGATAGCATGGGGAGAAATGCCAGATATAGGTGTTGGGGAGGAAGGCAGCAAATCACACTGCCATGTGTGTACCTATGCAACAATCTTGCATGTTCTTCACATGTACCCCCAACCTAAAATGCAATAAAATATATATATATATATATATATATATATATATATATATATATATAACAACTGTTAGAAATTGAATTCGAAATAGATAAAAAGATCTGTTGCTAAGATTCAGGAACTCCCTGCATGGAGATCACCAAGTTGCTGGAAAAGATCAAGTTAGATCTTATCTGACTTGACCCTAACTCTTCTTCTATCATGGTGATGCCTTAAATATCATATCACTCCTATAGAGGTAGTCATTTGAAGTATTTTTAAAAAAAGAAAAAAAAGCTCATCTTCGTCTACAATGGATATCTTTTCTAACTTAGCCTGGTCTGTCTAGAAGCCAAGGTAGAAAGACTACTGCTATTATCCTGTGTGGGGCAACAAGCCATACAGGACCAAACTTGAAGAGGAATGTAGGTCATTGTCCTGACAGATCTGAGCTTTAAAATTTTGAAGAGACCTGCGTGTCTAGAACCATCCCAAATAGTCACATGAATTAAAGCTTTGCTGCTGAGGTTTATAGTTGAATAAAATGCAATGTCATTGGCCCCTTCCTTTAAAACATAGTCAACTCTGCAAAAATTACTGCAAGAGACTGCATAAAATATAACACACTGTGAAATTACTGGTTTCCCAATAATCTTCTCTATAAATTGTATTTTATACGCTCTGCTGGATTGTTAAAAATCACGATGATATGTTTTTAAATGTTTATGGTTAATTTAATCTCATACTTTCATCAGATTTTCCCTCTCCATTCTTCTAAACTCTCATCTCGCCTACTAAGCTTTTTTCCAACACAGCTGAAGGTTCTTGGATTCTTTCAAACACCATGGGCTCCAGCTTCTGTCTGCTGGATTTGTTCTAACTAAAGGGAGGAAGAGAGACCTCTCTGCTCTACCTTGCTACTCAGCATATATGTGGTCAGCCAAGAAAAGTACTTTGTTTAGTAGAGAGATAGCCAGTCACCAGGCAAAAAGAAAAGGAAGATGGTCCAATCAAAAGTTCAGCTTTGACTTTCAGACCAAAAGCGCATGCTCTCTCCACGTGCAACCTCAGCCTTTCCCCACCACCTGCCTTGACAAGTTATCATCTAGCCCAGAAGCGGGAGGAAGATGGCAAAGAGCAGGAGGATTCCAGGCAAATTGGTCATCCACAGATGATCAAAATGCAGATATACATCTCCGCTGCAAGAAATGCAGGAAGTCCCCCATTTTAAAAAGTAGTGAATTACAGTGTACTTGACACTCAATTGTTTAGAACCAATTTGGAGCCCTTTGTGTTACAAAGCAGGCCCACCGAAAGTCCCATGTAAGTCCCAACAACTTGGTTATGTTGAGTACTCTATGTACATCAGCATTTAAAATGAAAAAATAGAAAAAAAAATACCTGTGCAATTATAATGATTTTTTTTTTTTTTTTTTGAGATGGAGTTTCACTCTTGTTGCCCAAGCTGGAGTGCCATGGCATGCTCTCAGCTCACCCACAACCTCTGCCTCCCAGGGTCAAGTGATTCTCTTGCCTCAGCCTCCTGAGTATCTGGAATTATAGGCACCCGCCACCATACGTGGCTAATTATTAGTAGAGACGGGGTTTCTCCATGTTGGTCAGGCTGGTTTCAAACTTCTGACCTCAGGTGATCTGGCGACCTCAGGCGATCCGCCCACCCTGGCCTTCCAAAGTGCTGGGATTGCAGGCGTGAGCCACTGTGCCTGGTGATTAAAAATTTTTTAAGACATAAAGTGATTTTGTATTATTGTTTTTCCAAGGTGCTGTGCTGTGCAAAGACATTTAGTTAGATGAGTTTGTTGGGGGCTTGTAGAAAAGGGAGCACCTGGATAGTTTCACAGCCTAGGATGTTAATGGCCCCTTGGTTTTGGGTGCGGCATTATTTACTTGCTTATATTTGTCAGTCACAATTAGGAAAATTCTTGAAATAACAAATAAGAAGTAGAGGTTATATATAAAGGAATTGTTTATTTTTAAAGAACTGGACAAACTTAAAGACTTGGACAAACTTAAAGAACTGGACAAACTTTTTAAAAGAGAAAAAAATAAAAATGAAATAGGGAAGGTAAGGAGATGGTTAAGGATAGTGTAAGTAGAAGTGAAAAGGACTTTGACTAAGGTGGAATTTGATGATCAGTTACTAGCTAAAGGTTGAATAAAGAAATAGACGTGGGTACAAGCAAGGCATGTGGAAACTTAGAAAAAGCTTTACCTTAGTCCAAGGTGTTACCTTCATTCCTGAGAGTTTAGTTCCTAGACAGAGCAAGCAGAATGATGTTCATGGAGTAGCCTTAAAAAGCAGAGATATGTGAGGGGAGGTAGTACCCTACTAATACTTACAAATCAAATGCTTGTAACACAAAGAATGAATTTCTTTTCAGAACCTGTATAAAGCTTGATGAAAGAGCATCATCTGTAGTCAGACCAACATGGACTTGAATTCTGGTTCTGTTATGTGATATTGGGTCAAGTGACCTAACCTCTCTGGTGCTCAGTTGGGATATATTAAAAATGAGCATTCAATAAGTTGTCTTGAAGATATTATATACAGCCGGTGTCAACTAGACATTCAATAACGGACAGTTATTAGGTTCCTGAAATCTGCCAGTAATGCCTTACAGCTTGTGTCAGTGATACCCTTGTAGTGTTTGAACCTGCAACAAAGTCAGTAGATATTTTAACCCGTAGTATATTAAAGACAATAATAGATGAAGAACAGGGTTAATATAACTAACTCTATGTGGAATTGTCAGAGTTGCTATGGAAACTTTGCTAGGCTTATGGCTTTCAAAAAAGAGTCTCAATTAATAGAATTTTCTTAGAGAGTAATCTATTTCACGTAAATGGATTATCTGCTTTACATCTAAAGGTCAAATGCATTTGAATCAGTCATTTTGGGATTTGTTTTCCCAAAGGAATGATAAATGGCCAAAAGACTATGGATTATATAAATTGACTAGATGTCATTTAAAGACCCCAGATGAAGGTTTGCTGCCTTTGACCTCCCTGAGGATGAATTGTGGTGGGGCCTCTGGCTATCTGCTGTCCTTTATTGAATCAATAACTTGGTTTCTTTAACAATACCTGTTTATGTACATGCCTAGAACCAATTAAATCCTGGGCTGTTTTTAGTTTCCCAATGCAGCTGCATTTTGGCAAGTGTGGAAGAATAAATGAGACACTTTTCCAAAGCACAATGATTTATCGAGATCTGTATTATATAATAAACATGATGCCTAAGCCTATGGTATCATGGGCCCCAGGGGATCTCTCTCCTGCCCTAGATCACATCATGTACTGCAAATGCTTAAAAGATGTTGAAGTCCTTGTCCAAAACACTTATTATGTATAATTATACAGATGAGCATTTATTAAAGTAAGTATATTGGCATTTTAGTGACAAAGCCATCCCTCTCTATAGATGTTAGCAGTTTTCACTTAAAATGTAGTTATAGGAGTAACTGTGTTAGCCCATTTATAATGAAGAAAAGCAGTGTCTACAAATTGCTGTGACAATGTCCTTGGCTCTTTAAAGTGAATATAAATATAAATTCAGTCATAAGAGTGCAGGATCTAAGAAACCTAAAAATAAAAATCTGGCCTACAGTGTATTATTTCTTCTACTCAACAGAATACCAGAGTGAGGGCAGAAAAACTACCTATCAAGTACTATGTTCACTACTTGAGTGACAAAATTATTTGTACACTAAACCCCAGCGACCTGCAATTTACCCTTGTCACCAGCCTGCACATGTAATGTACCCTGTGAACCTGGAATACAAGTTGAAAAAGCAAAAGAAAAAAACCAGAATACCCAACTTTCAGTTATCACCAAAACAACCCATACCATACTTCTGTTATTACTAGTTCTTATATACTACTAATAAGAGTTTTGGTGGTTTAGGGATACTCTTTATCCTCCATTTAAATCATGTTTATAGACTAGTTCTGTACATTCTACAAAAATGAAAATGTCTTGAGTACCTACTATGTGCCAAACCCTTTGCTGGGTTTTGTGGATTTCAAGATGAATGAGACACACTCCTATCTACAAGAAGCTCATGGTCTAATAGAAGAGAAATACGCAGAATATACATTATATTATCAATATCTTAAGTGCTGTAAAGATACCGTAAACCTACTGCTATGGAAACTTCAGTGAGGGTGTGATTATTTATTCCTTGGGAATCCACAAACATTTTATTGAAGCAGCATTTCAGGCCTGCCTGGAAGGACAGGAGTAGCTTGACAGGCAGGTGAGCAGGTCTATTGTCCTGGGGAGGCTGTTGAAAGAACCAAATGTGTTTCCATGTAGGGAACTCTTGTCTTTGGTATGAGGTTGGTATGGTTCACTCATCAAAGTGCATAAAGAGCTAAGAGCCTGGAGAAATGACCTTTGGACATTTCATCCCAGAAAGAATAAACATAGGCACTTCCCATGGAGGACAGCAGCATAGGTAGCTTAGGTTTGCTCTGCCAGGGTCATTTCTTGATAATGAAAATGCATGTCTTATAGATTGAGTCCTGTAGATTCCCTCACCAATTCCAAGGGTACAGTAACTTGACCCTGTAAAAAAAGGAAAGAGAAGGAAATATCCAGATTTCTGTAAAAAAATACAATTTACCATCTCTCTGACTTGGAGAAAGTAAGACAAAATATCTAGTTTTTGTTGTTTTTTAAGCTATACTTATCTCATTTAATCTTAAAGGTATTTAATTGAGTCCATCCATATTTAAGCCCTAATATATGAAATATAGCACTTTTACCCTTTTCAAAATGTTGTCATCAATTGGTAAATCTAATAAAAATTGAACTTTTTTAATGGTAGAAAAAAATTACACCATAAGCAAAGTCAAAGAATGAATGAATAATTGAGAAAAGGATTTGAAGCATAATTGACAGAGAGATAATTGTGTTACCATCAGAATTGTCACAGATGAATTTTTTAAAGACAACTGATAGGCAAAGATAATGAAAGGGATTTCTACATAACAATAAAATGCTCAGTTTAATTTATAATTAAATATAAATGAAAACAATATAAATATATATTCTTTATCAGATTAGCAAGTATACAAAATTTTTAAACTATCTAGAATTAGCAAGAGTGTAGGAAAACAGGCACTCTCATAAACTCAGGGATGGATCCACATTTGTGTCTGAAACTCATACAGTTTTGGAGACTTCTTTAAGAAAAAGTATACAATGTTAAGTATGCTCTTGAATTTTTATTTAGAATGAGAATACTTCTAATCATTTTTTAAATGACAAATACCATACAAACATTGCAAAATCGAGAATAATAACATAATATTTGTGTTGATGTACTGCCTGGCAAACCTCTCTACTAACTTTTTCCTATATTTTTTATACATACTTTCTGAGTATCATTTCATGCAACAATTTTCTAATACACTATGCAGAGAGAATAGAAATATGAGTCATTTTTCCTCTAGCATGTTGGTCAAAAAGTTTTCTTATTTTTGATAGTTTAAAAAGCTTCTTTCAGTTTCACAACTTATTGGAAATGTCATATAAATTTTTAGGATAACTGATAAATTTGGGGGAAAAAAACTCTAAAAAGTTTCTTTCACAGCCATGCTCAGTGGCCCACGCCTGTAATCCTAGCACTTTGGGAGGCCGACGCGGGCGGATCACAAGGTCAAGAGATCGAGACCATCCTGGCCAACATAGTGAAACCCTGTCTCTATTAAAAATACAAAAATTAGCCGGGTGTGGTGGCAAGTGCCTGTAGTCCCAGTTACTCAGGAGGCTGAGGCAGGAGAATTGCTCGAACCCTGGAGGCGGAGGTTGCAATGAGCCAAGATCATGCTACTGCACTCCAGCCCGGGTGACAGAGCATGACTCTGTCTCAAAAAAAAAAAAAAGTTTCATTCACATATGATCTGTAATATTTCAGGGAAGTTCAAGTATGGTTACATAGTAACCAATCAATGTTAACGACCATTCCAGCTGATGGCACTTCTTTGTTGTTGATGTCCTTGTCATAGTGGTGTGTTATGAGCTTTACGTTATTGTCCATGCCACTATTTCTGTCAAATCAATAAGAACGTCATCATTTTCAATGTATTTATATGATTTGCTCTTGATTATCAAATAATCCAAGAGCTTATTTACTACTCGTATAAAAAAAATGTACTTTTAATAAATTACTGCTTTTCAGAGGGATGAATTTTTTTAACACTACACTTCTTTTTAAAAGAATGCATAATATTTATATTATTGAATAGCAATAGATGATGCTGTCTGTATCTGTAAAACTTTGGAACCACTGGCTTATTTGTTAAATCTAGTCCATGCCAGCTTTCAAACACCCAAAAAAATTTTTAGTTGGCTTCATTCTTTGATGCTTCATCCAACTATTCTACCAGATCTGAAACATCCCCCTCCTCCCCATTGTCTTCTGGGTTTGGTGCTTTGCTATTCAAGACTTGCCACGGAACTGTTTGGCCAACTTCCTAAGGCTTGTGAAGCTGTCAGCACCAAGCTGACTTAATATTCCAGGAAGCATTTCTGTGATTGGTTTGGCTTCTGCATGACTGGTAACTGCGAAGGTGTTAGCAGAGAGAGAGGGACTAGAGAGAGGAACAAAGAGAGGTTGGACTTTGGGATTGCTGAAATGAAGAACTGTCCCATCTTCAATGATTCTCACCTCTTTAATGCCAGCTATATTATTCACGGCCAATTTTGTTAGAGAACTCCAAAGCTTTCTGTCATCTGCTGTAACGCTCTATGTTCCACCTTCATTTTGCAAGCTGTACCCTCGCTCCTTATCTGGAGCTGAGCCTGAAGTTTGGCTAACTTTCTTGATTCACACTGTTGATAAATCCAAGGCAGGGAGGGTCCACCAACACCATCACACAGCAAGAGCAAAATCGTAAGTCACTTCTGTATATCAAAATAATTCCATAGATTCCACCAGTCATCTTTATTGCCTTCGTTTCATATTTCACTGACTTTTAATCTGAATTTGATTTTATTTCTTTAATAAATAACTTTAAAGATGATGAAAAAATATTTTCTTGTATGTTGACATCAAGGGTCTGTAATTCCTTATTATATTGACACTTTCTAAAAGGTCTTTATAAAATTCTGTTAAAATAACACATCCCAACACAACTTCTCCAAGTCTGATCCCCAAAATAGCCAGTAGCCACTCCAACTCCATGTGGCAAACCTTATTTGGTGTGACCATGAAGGATTCAGAGTTAAGAGATGGTAGTCATAACCAATTGTGGTTGAAATGCCTTACTTGTGCTAATTTTACAAAAACATTAGGAATGTCTACACATTTTAAGGACTCACTCAGGGCCTTGGAAGAAGACCATACAAGCAAGAGGACTGGCCGGGCGCGGTGGCTCACGCCTATAATCCCAGCACTTTGGGAGGCAGAGGTGGGTAGATCATGAGGTCAAGAGATCGAGACCATCCTGGTCAACATGGTGAAACCTCGTCTCTATTAAAAATACAAAATTTAGCTGGGCGTGGTGGCGCGCATCTGTAGTCCCAGCTACTCGGGAGGCTGAGTTAGGAGAATTGCTTGAACCCAGGAGGCGGAGGTTGCGGTGAGCCGAGATCACGCCATTACACTCCAGCCTGGGTAACAAGAGCAAAACTCCATCTCAAAAAAACAAACAAAACAAAACAAAAACAAAAAAAAACAAGTAAGAGGATTTGAGGTTGACGATCAATTGGCTTACTATAAATACTCCTCAGTACACCCTCATGGTGAAAATCAAAATTCTCATCATCTATTTGGAGGACAAGTTGACAGCATCTTCCAAAATTTAGAGTTACGCATCCTTGCATCCAACACTTCCACTTCCACTAATTCACTGTTATAGACAGGCTGTCACAGACCAACAAAACATTTTGTACAAAAATATTCCATGAAGCATTGTCTGTAGCAGAAGAGAAAATGGAAATGCCGTAAGCAGAGAAATAGTGCAAGTAATAGTGGATATCTACAATATAATATGCTATGTAGTCATTAAAAAGAGCAAGTTAGCCAGGCATGGTGACACACACCTGTAGTCCTAGCTACTCCAGAAGCTAAGGCAGGAAGATTACGTGAGGCCATGAGTTCAAGATTGTAGTACACCGTGATTGCATCAGTGAATAGCCATCGTACTCCTGCCTGGGCAATACAGCCAGATCCTGTGTCTACAAATAGTTTTTAAACAAAATAAAACAAAAAGAATAAGTTAAATCTATGTATGTCCCCATGAAATATATCCAAGTTGTATTTCAATTTGAAAATGTAGTCTAAAACAGTGCATATGTATATATACGGTGTGTGTATGGCTGCATTATATACAAACACATATGTACACATACACTATATGTATATAAACTGTGTTTGTGTGTGTATACGTATGTTAACTGTGTGTGTATATCAATAGTTTGGTCATACTTTAATTTATATATTGTATTTACACAGATTTTCCAACAGTTACATAATGTACCATTCCTAGTGGCTATTTCTGGGGATTAGACTAAAAGACAGAGGACTTTTACTTACAAAAATTTGTGTATTTTTACTCTATTTCTCTCCTCCTTTTAAGCAAAATGCTTTACTTTCATAATAAAAAATTATAGCTGTTGCTCAAATCAATCTCTGTGGCTTCTCAAGCTTAAATTACTTTCCCTCTTTAAACTAATATTTTTAAAACAACAAATAAATGAAAGTATTTTAGGGAACCCCTGCTTGCAAATCACGAATACCATCTTTAGCTTTTAGTTGAGGTTTTGTTTTTTATTCCTCTATTTTCATCTCAATCTGTGACCAGAACTTTAGGAAAAACATGAACCCAGAATTTGTCAAGATTTCTTAAATAATGCCTTAACATAATTAAATATAAAGATGATTGAGTCATCAGAACCATTTTATTATATTTTGTTCAAAAATCAAAATAGTTTTATATTGGGGGGCAGCATCGTGATTCAAGAGAGAATGCAAAGGAAGTCTAGCCTGCAAACGGTTACCAACAGGACACGAGAGACTAAAAGACTTCTAGCCATCTCAGAAGAGAATGATGGGAGTATTCTAGAATACTTGCAAAAGCGTCTTCCTTAAACAGAAAAAGGTAACTCCTAAAGATGGCTGTGATATTTATGGTGCAATGTCAACTTTGCCTGGGGACAGAGGCGAACGTCCAGGCTTGCCAGTGAGCTGTCTTTAGCATAATATCCTACATGAGGCAAGGATATTAAGAAATCAATGATTTATTGCTATTTCCTTGTGTCTCAATGTTTTTTCTTCTGCAAGTTTGGATTTGCCTTAGGCTCTTCTTTTTTTCTTTTCTTTTTTTCTTTTTTTTTTTTTTTAATAATCTTAGCTAGTTATAACATAGGTCCAAAATTCCTAGCTTTTTGAGGAATTTTTTAATCCAGTAAAACATGTGTCTATAGGCACATTTCCTTACACATAGAGGGAAAGAGCCGTCTCTCCCATCCCAGGAGACTGAATGCCTTGTTTTAGAGCAGAATAGCTTGTGCACAAATGGCCTCAAGGTGAATAAGATTCATTATTGGTCATTTTGGTGACCTTTGGCCCAGAAGATCTCTGAGGCATTAGCTCAATTAGTTTGTCATCAGAAAGCAATGATTCATAAACTTCAATGCATAGAATGCCACGAATAGCCTGTTAGAACCAGCTTCCACCACAACCACTATCATCACCCGCTGCACACAATCCTGACTCAGGACCACACTGACAAACCTGGCTTAGAACTTGGGGTTTATCCTAGAGAAAACCCACATGCACAAAGCCAAATCAAATTCCCATTCCTCTCTTTGAATAGCTCCAACCCTCTGTTTCCTGATCTGTAAAAGAAAAGAAGAAAGAAGAAGAAAAAGAAGAAGAAGAAGAAAAAAAAAACGTTGTCTGATATCTAACATGGCCAGTTTTGCTTAAATAATAGAAGTTTAATGCAAGGACACAGGAGATATCAAAGAAAGCAAAGCCTCAGCAATTGCACAACTTGGTTTGCAGAAATGGAAATTCATTCCTTGCTGGAAAAGAACACTTCAGGGGCTCCAGGGGCCAAGAGTAGCTCTTTGCGATCCAAAAGCATGGAGATCCCAAAGCATGAGGTTAATGAGCTCATGACTCTTCATTTCTACTTTTCTCTCTCTTCATTATTTCCTCCTACCTCTTATCTACCTTCCCTCTACTTGGTTTTCTATGGCATAACTTCTGCCTTCTCAAGGGTCGACTTCCAGAGCCTCCCTACTTCTTTCCCCTTTTCCCTGTCTATTTTCTAACCACTCAATCTAACCAAGACAGGAGGGGGATCACAGGGCCAGGCAACCACCATCCAGCATAGAGCACTCTTGTGACTCCTGGTGAGTCTGTAGATATTAATGTTTGAGTCAGACAGTTGGTCTAGCCAGTCAGGGCAAGAGGGCAGGGTCACAAGGTCCAAAGCATGGGAACTAAGCATCAGAAACCCTTCAGAATGAGATTTTGGAATGGACAGATAGCTGTCAAAAGAGGATTATATGCTTCCCAGGCAGGCACTTTGGAGATCACTTATTCACTCAGCCATCCCCACCATTTGCTGAATGTCTGCTAAGGGTTAAACACAAGCAACAGACACTGGTTAAGACATAGACTCTGAACTCCAGGACCTTAGAGTCCAGAGAGAGTGGTGAGCAGGTAATTCAACAACTATCACCCAGTGTGACAACTGCCACAACAGAAATGTGTTCAGATCTAGGGGACCCAGAGAAACAGGGAATACGAAAGACTCTGTATGTGAACTCTGAACTAAGTTCCATTAATTAGATGAAGTCAAGAGGGAAGGAAGCCCATGCAGAAATACTGCCAGGTATGAAGGCACAATGGGATTTGCCTGTGTTCAGCTGGCCGAACTCTAGCTGTGTTGCTCAGCTTGGCTTTGTTGTACCCATTTCTAGACTCCTTTCTAGCCATTTCAGATGTTATAAGGAAACTAAAAATGTAAATTCCCTTCAAAGTAAGGGACTATTAACATCCACAGAACTGCAGAAAAACATGGTTCCTGGAGGGCAGCTTTGGGAAGAAACATATCCGCTTGAAAATACATAGAGAAAAGAGACAAAGTCTCACTCTGTCACTCAGGCTGGAGTGCAGTGGCATGATCATGGCTCACTGCAGCCTCGACCTCCCAGGCTAAAGCAGTCCTCCGTCTCAGCCTCCTGAGTAGGTGGGACTACAGGCATGTACCACCATGCCCACTTAATTTTTAAAAATTGTAGAGACAGGATCTTGCTTTGTTACCCAGTCTGGTCTCAAACCCCCAAGCTCAAACAATCCTCCCACCTTAGCCTTCCAAAGTACTGGGATTATAATGTGAGCCATCATACCTGGCCCTGAATGTATTAAAACTATGCAGTGATACCCCAGTCGTGGATTAACCATTGTAAATAGAAAGTGTTTCTATCCAATACGCATTTATCTCTAATTTATGGACTGACAATGGAGAATTTTTTAAGAGCCTAAGCAACCCAATGCCGTCAAAACTTGTCGTGTTTATCAACATTTTATTTGACCAGTTAAATAATCTTGATCTAAGTTACAATTAAAAGTATCTCATATTTTTTTTCTGAGAAAAATATAGCTACTTTTTGTTAATCTAAAAATCTTTATATTGTAAATTTTATATCATAAAGTACTTTAAGGCTGTCGATGTGCTCCTTAGTAGCTGTGCAGAAGAGTAATAAATTGTACAGATGGAAATGTGTACAGTTAATTATGAATATATAATTTTATCAGTGACATTTTATTACCACTTATCAATAACTTCAGGAAAGATCTATTTTTCAAAATTCAAGAAAGTACGGCTTTTTCTATGTTAGGCACAGCTGTTTAAATGTGTTCATTATGTTATGCTTGGGGTGTTTCTTGTTATTTTTGTAGTAGGCCTCAGGTTGCAATGCTTTTTTGCAAGGTGGTAGCGATAGGTGTTATTCTCTTCATTACAAATGAGGCAACTAAGTTTCAAAAAATGAAGTGGCGTGCCCACAACACACAACTGGGAAAAGCTGAAATTGCGTATTCTTTCCACACTTCCTGAAAGGCTTACAGGATGCAAAAAGTTCCATAGTAAAAGTGCTATGGGAAATTCTGAATGAAACAAAAATTAAATAGCTCTGTTTTTAAGATTGCAGTCATCTCAGTGAATGGGTATACACTAACGTGCTTCATAAATCTCCAAGTAGAAAGATAGAATCTGTAGCATTTCCCAAACCTACTTGAGTATAAATCCCTTTTATATCCCAAAATATCTCATGGTATTAATCATGAAACATAATCTGGAAAAAACTAGTTTACATTAGGCTCCTTCTCATTTAGTAATCGAAAATCACTCTGAAACTCTCTCTTAGGAAAGTAAGTCATGAGAGCTGCAGTGAGAAACAAGAAGGGAAAGAAATAAACAAACTGGACAACTTCTGTAGAAGCTGAGGGGTGAGACAGTAACATCAGTAGTGGTACACAAACCAAGAAGGACAAAAAGAATACTCGAAATTCATCATGAGACAAATTTTCTTCTTGATCAAGGACAGCTATAGAGACCAAGAGCAAACCCTATATCATTGTCTTTATGTTTCTCAGTTCTGCTTTAAGCAAGGAAATGTCTACATTTATCTGTGAAACACCTAACACCCCAGAAAAATCTCATAAAATCTTATACACGGAACACGTAACATGGCCAGTTAAACAATCAGCCACACAATCTGCAAAAATGATATAACAGGGCCTGAACATCTCTAGACATAACAAATAAAGCATCGTTACATTAGCAGACTAACAACGCTTGATTAAGGCATAGAGAGGATTTGGAAGACACGCAAAGCATGTGTCTATAAAGCTTAAGTTTATTATGTTGCAATATGAATATTAATAGTGCATGGGATTTAATAGCAAGAAAGTTGCATAAAGTACATGTCTCTGAGAATTCCTGCTGTCAGTAACTGGAAAGGATCCCACTGGGGAAATGCTTTGCTACCTAACAATGCCATTGGTGGTGACTCACCAAAATTCCGACACAGGCCTAATGAGCCTCTGAGAGAATGCCTGACAGACTCCGTCCTATTCAGTGTGATAAACAGAGGATAAGAAACAAAGTTCTCAACTGATACAGTTTTCTCTAAAGCTCTATTGTTTCTGCAAGTTACGATATACTAGTACATTGGTCAAAGAATATTTGATATTCCATCTACCACTTTGGTTAAATGGAGGAAGAAAAACACCACAAAGTGAGTTTCCTTCTTCGTTTTTTGTTTACCAAAGTCTTTGTACTCTGATGCCTTCTTCGGAATATCAAATAGAAGCTGCCCCCCCCCCCCAGTTCAGAGTATGATCAAGGGGGTAATTAACTTAACTCCAAATGGGATGTTTCTGGTGGTCAAGTCATTCTAACCAATCAGTCAATCTCCCTGTGCTCTGACTTGGATCCTAGGCTTTTAGCCCCGGGAGCAGTGGTTCTCAAGCCTGGCTGCCCATTAAATTCATTTAGGGGATTAAAAAAAAAAAACCTATGCCTAGACCCCACCCTGGACTAACTAGATCCAATCTCTAGGTCAACCTCTGTATTTGTGAAAAGTTTTCTACATGATTCTAAATGAAGTCAAAAGCCTCTAAAAACTGCTGTTAGGTTCATATCCGGCTACTGAGTATATAATCTGGTCTCCAATGAGTGATACAAAAATGTCAAAGAATTAAGCATGAAAAAAAATGCCCCCACTAATGATTGCCATACAGCCAGCTGCTTGGGACCAGCACATAGGACATGAGAAGACAGGCCCATGTTGAAGCCAGGAACTGTGAGGGCTGTGATCAGTGTTGGTCAGCAGGATCCAGGGAGTGACTCCCAGGCTGGGCAAGGGAGCCTGGACTGAATGTGGGCTCTGCAGAGCTGTCTGCACACACTGCAGACAGCTGGTGCGTCTGGGGACCAGCGACTGCCATGTTTGTTCTGCCCAGTCTCTGAAGCTGCTACTACCCATGCTATCACCTCTACCAGTACCCCCCCAAAATAAATAAATATACCTAAAATGGTTTTCTTCTCACAAAACATTTTAAGTAGCATAAAAATATTACATATTGAAGGAATTCTTGCCACCGGAAGAATTTACCGTTTGTATTTTGGTATTCAGACTTGGGCCGTACCAATGTCAATATAGATTTTTTGTCCTTTTTTTAAGAGTTTGCCAAATTTTTTTTTTAGGACAAATTTCTAGAAATTTCTGTTTTTCACTAAACGGCATCTATCTTGTAAATTTCTGCACTCATTACTAAAGTACGTTCTGTAAAGCTTGTATTAACTTACATGCCTATAAATAGTCCCTCTTTCTCCGTGTCCTTGCCTGTAAAGTGAATTAGAAGTTGTTTTAATCTTTACTAGTACGGGAGACAAAAACAGAAATGGTTGTTTTAATTTGTGTTTCTTTGATTGTCGGGGAAATCGAGCATCCTTTGGTGTGATTTTTGCACGTTTTGTCGTTGTTGCCATTACGTGCCTCTTTGTGCTTGTAACTTACTTTAGTGCTAGGGGTGGCTGCTGCTTTCAGACCCGGGCCACCCAGGACGACAGCTCGGCTAGGCCCTACTTGCCCTGCATCAGCTGGAGTTGAAGCAGTCCCTCTCATTTTAAGATCAAACTTCCTCAGAGTCAGTTTCCTCATAAAACTCCTAACACCCCCCACAGTCCAGTGATCCCTTTGAATCTCTACTGCCATTCTCTTCAGAGCCTGGGGCCAGGAACACAGATGCATATACTGGGAAGCCTGACCCCACCAGGCAAAACCTACCCCAGTCCCAAGGCCTTCCTGAGATCAGAGGAGCCATCTTGGGGCACAAGCTGAGATGTTCTTTCGCTCATAACGTTCAGTTCCAAAATGTAAGGTGTAACAAGATGCAAGATAGGCCAGCCGTTTTTCTTTAAGATGAGGGAGAAATGTAAAATCGTATTTTCTATGTGTTTCACTAACCTGTGCTAAGAACCTAAGATACCAAAGGCACAGGGGCTGGGAGATAGGGAGGGGGAGTTGAGAGGGGGAACATTATATCTAGGTGCTTGCAAGGACGTTAAGGAAAGGTACAAGGGAGGGAGTGAAAGGAAGAAGAGGCAGGGCAGAGGACAAGTCATGTCTGCAGAAATAAGCTTAGGATAGTAATGAAAGCAGAGTCCCTCCCTCCTATTTTTCGGGGGCATTTGCCTGTCTGCCCTTTCATTCCCCACCACACTTAATGTAGATTGTTAGAAATAAACAATGGCAGAGGGAACTGGGAAGTACAAAACACATAGTGACCAGAGGTGTAACTGGTTGATTACTGTTCTGACTCATGTAATTTTCTCGAACCTGGCACTCGGTGTGAGCTTTTTTCTATAAGCATTGAGTGATCAACTATAGCAGACCCTTGTCTTCCAGGCTTTGATAGTTATAGATCCGTAATTCTTATAACAGATAATATTTATTGAGAGCCAGACACTGTTCGGAGTGCTTTACATGTGTTATGGGCACTTTTGATTATTACAACAAACCTACAGGGCTGGTTAAAAGTATGATCTCCATTTAACAATTGAAGAAAGAGAAAGTTTAAGTAATTTGTTGGGGACCACAGAGCTAAGGTAATTTGACAGCCAAGTAGTCGGGAGACTGGGTTATGCTGTTGTTTCGTTCCTCTATAATGCTAATTATTTGTGGGTATTTTTTTTTTTTTTAATGGCTGCAAGAAAAAGAAAATCCACTTGAGCTAGCATAAGCAGAAAATAAAAGATTATGATCAGGGAGAGAGAACTGAAGGACAGGTTCAGAAACCAGGCCTCAGAAACAAATGGTAATGAGGGACTCTATACCACTAGAATTCTGCCCCTGCCTTCCTGTCGTTGCTGCCAATCTTACTCTGTTCCCACAGTCCAAAGGGCTGGAAATATGGCTACCAGCTGCTCACAAGTTTGCATTTTATAGGTCCCACCACTTAAAGAGCTGGCTTTTGTTCAGTGGGTCCCGTTTTCACAATTCCGAAGAAGAGACTCTGGTTCGTCCACCTGTTGAGTTAAACAATCTCTGAGGCTGTGGAGTAGGGTCCCATTGGGAGCAGCAGTGGTAACCTATAAATATGTGGTGCAGAAGAGAGATGCTTGAGCAGACAAATAGGAGCCCATTCCTGTGAGCAACTCCATGCTTTATAACTAAAGTGGTCTGCCATCTTTCAGAGGCATGAATCAATCTGAAGCTCGCCCATAGCAAGCCCCACCACTCACCCAATGAGTCCCACATTTGCATCTCAAGACGGTGTTAGTCTCCTTTTAAATGCTATGATCTTCAGGACGTATTATAGTGTTAGTCTTCATGAAACTGAGACTTCATGACCTATATCAGTATGACATTGCTCCCCAAAGAAACATGAATCCATATCCAAAATTCTCGCAATACATAATGTAAGTGCTTATTGAAGTTTCTTGATGCAGCCAGAGGAGGGAATTACGGCATCATGTAACATACCTCAAAACCTCTTTAGAAAGCCTCATAGATATTTCTCTTCTTCCTCCCCCCCAAACTGTCTTTTCTCTTAATCCTTCTCCTATATCCAGAGCTGCTTGTTATTGTTGCTGTTGCTGTTGCTGCTGTCATTGTCATTGTTGCCACTGTTTTGGTTTTTCATTTGTTTGGAGTTTTCTATGCCCCTGGCTTCTAAGAATCACTCTGGCATGTTTTGGTATCTTTCGTTTTTTATCTACTACCGCTCTGATCAGTGAAACAGGCATAGGATACTAGAAGATGAGGAAGGGGGAAAAGCTGTAACTACTTTTTGCCTTACCAAGAGTTGTCTTACTGGAATCATCACAGTTTTCCACAAAGAAGGGGATGTACCCCTGAGGCACCCAGAGTTTCTTCCAGTTCATGCTTCAACACACCCCCTCCCCCACTTCCTTCCTGTATCCTGCCGAGCTGAGTAGAATTCTCTCCAAGGCCTTGAGAGTATTACCTCTCCATAAAGTTGGGGGATCTGGACTTGTCCTGAATTTCAGCAGCAGGCCTCAAACTTCCTTCATTCAGGCGCTGTGGCTCGGGCCAAGATGTGTACTCGCCAGAATTAAGTTCACCTGTGAGTAATAGGAAGCCCAATTTACAGTGGCTTACGTCAATAGGGGGCTATTTTTCCTATAACTAGAAGTCTGGCCTTACAGAGTCGCTGATGTTGGCTCAGTAGTTCCACCCACCAAGCAGTGATCCCAGGAAACAGGAATGGAGGATGGAGTGGAGATAAGAAAGCAGGAGTGAAAGCTGTTACCAAAACAAAAAAAGAGAGAGAGGTTCTCCAGGTGAATGACTAGGCCTGTTCCTCCTGTGACCCCTCAAGGACATCTGTCCATTGTCCCTCAGAACTGTCCCAACCAGCAGATGAAAAAAAGGTGCATTGATCCCTCAGTCCCTGAGCCCACACTGGGCAAGGACTGCCTTGCGGGATGTGCCAACTTGCTCACTGAGTGGGGTTCTGGATGCCTTTGTGCGGGGGTCTCAGAGAGACCTGGGGGCAGAACGCAAGAGGTGCTAAGGGCAGCTTAGTGGACGCGCATTGTCAAGATGTCCTTGCAGGGAGTGTGATGGCTGGAGTAAAAGGTGGGCTCCTTTGTGGATATGATGTGGGACCCAAGATGCATCTCACACAGCCCAGAACCTTCTGAATCTGAGGTTTCTACATGCTTCCTTAATTCTGGGAAACTCTCTGTTTCTTCAAAAATGTCATCCTGTTTATTCTCTTCTCTTCTTTTGGGATTCCACCTACTTCAATGCAGATGTTATCTTCCACAGTGCTTAGTTTCCTTTTACAAATCCCCCTCTCCTTATATCCCCCTCCAGATTCCTTTACAGCTAGTTCTGCATCCCAATCTTCCTACTTGCTAATTCATTTTCTATGTCCAATCTGTCATTCAATCCATTTATGATATTTGTTCCAACACGTATTTCAAACGCGTATATTTTCTGACTTAATATCTCCAATTGGTTCTTCATAGCTGCTTATTGCTGTTTCATGTCTTCCCTCAACTCTTTGAGAATATTTGATATGCTTATTTTCATCTTCCTGGCCCATCAACTATGTTGCATCTCAGAGTGTGTTCTGCTAGGAGTCTTTTTCGTTCTTCTCCTTGGTAGTCTTCGTGTTTTTCCCGCAGAGCTCCTGTTCTCCTGAAGGCGTTCACCTCCGTGGTTGATTAAGTATCTCTGGGATGGGGGCTAGAAGCTAGGGCCTCTGTCTGTCCCCTTCCTAGGGGGCCACTTCAAGGCTGAGACTCTCAGGTGCTACTCTTGGGGCTCAATGACTTCATGTAGGGCATTGCCCCATTCCCCACACCGGTGACCCTGTCCTGGGGACTTCATCGAAGGTTGTGTGTGGAGGAGTGCTGGAGAAGGCGATGCATGGAGCTGGCCAGACAGCCTGAGCATTTTCTTATCAGTCTCTCCACGGAGCAGAAGTTTCTGCATCACCAGGTGCTGTTTAACAGCCTGTCAGTGGCAATCTGGCGATGTACAAGGCCAAAAGGGGTAGAGATAGAATCATGCTCCCAACCCTGGCCCTCCTCTCTAGAGGTCAGCTCCTATCTGGGGTCAGCACTTTTACACATACATTGAGATCCAGCGGCCTTCTAGGCTCTCCAAAGGTTTCTCTTAGTTTTAGAGTAACTCCGGCTTTAACATACTCTCTCTTACCCCCATGCATCTTCAGAATTGGCTTTGGGAGTGGCAGCCAGCAGCCTGGGCGTTTCTATTCTGTCTGATTCCCTATCTATAGAGAGAGGAAGATCATGCATTCTTGGAGTTCTTTTCTCCATGGATACAGGGTGGCCTCTTTGCCACAACTAAAAAAGCTGCATGGGTGACTGTACCTTCCCAAATCTTGTGCAGTCACAGGTATATTATGAAATCTGCCTCCCATCTGCTAATATCTAGAGTTTACTCCCCGGCTGGAACAGTTTACCAGTGTGATGAATCCTAGAAGCAGATCCTGGAAGCGGTCCATGACTATGTGCCAAGAGGCTCTGGCTGGAGCCTTGGTCACCGGGGACCAGGCCCTTGCTGGTCTGGACCTGATATCAGCAAACCTAGTTATTTTCTGGCTCTTGGGTCTACTCCAAGAGCCTGAGCCATCCTCTGCCATTTGCTCAGGTTTCCTGACAGCTGCCACAACTGCTCCTTTCTCTTCCTTCCCTCTAATGAGCTCCACCAGCAATGAAAAGTCAGGCCATCCCATCAGTTTGCGGTGAAGTCTAAGCTTGTTTAGGAACTCCTTGCTATAAATCACTCTCTGCTGCCCTGAATCGATTGTCTCTGATGCTGGGAGCTGTGTTCCATCACATCCTGCCAGGGGGCCAGCTGCCAGAGCTCCTAAAGCACAAACACAAAGGTAGCACCTTCCTCTCTTCTTCTTCTAACGTAGGAGAAAACAGCAAAACAAATAAAAACCCCTCAACCTACAGATCTCATCAACCCTTCAATGTAACATGTCTATCTGCAAGACTGTCAGGTTATCTATAAGCAGAACTGAGGTCCTAGAAGACTTATTCCATGACCAAGTAGTAACAACAAATTCTGCAGCCTACATTTAACTTCTGACATTGGTCTGTTTTGAAGTTTTGCCTTTCCGGTACAATTTTAATGCACGATTACCTGGGACCTGGGCTGATACTTCTCATGGATTTTTCTTGTTTCTGGAAGTACATGTTCCTCACCAGCAGTTTTAAAGCCTTCTTGATTCTCTGTCCCACTAAAAGAGCAAAGAGGATGCAGGCTCCATGAATGAGTCAGATTCACCAGTGTAAACACGACCACCAGACCAGGTTCCATGGCTCAGGCCTGTAATCCCAACATTTTGGGAGGCTGAGGTGGGTGGACTGTTTGAGCTCAGGAGTTCGAGACCAGCCTGGGCAACATGTCAAAACCCTGCCTCTAAAAAAAGTTAAAAAATTAGCTTGGCATGGTGGTATATGCCTGTAGTCCTAGCTACTTGGGAAGCTGAGATGGGAGGATCGCCTGAGCTGGGGAGGTTGAGGTTGCAGTGAGGTGGGATCGTGCCACTGCTCTCCAGCCTGGGTGACAGAGTGAGACCCTGTCCCAAAAATAAAAATATAAATGTCCACCACAGACCTCTTCTCTGCTTCCTAAAATGCCAAGTTTTAAGAACTTCAGTGTCCTTGAAACCTAGGTTTACAAAAAAAATGCTCATCTTACAATTTCCAAGATCATCTCTTCAACTCCCTTGAAATAGGGGAACTGATATGCTACATCCCCATGTGGTTCCGCCCCGACCCAGGATTTCCCCCGCAGTGGTAATTCTGATCCCAGAGAAGTCTCCACAGTTTTCTCTGATTTGTGGATGATCACTCCAAGAACCAGGAAGGCTTGTGTCAAGTTGAGCCCCAACTCCCTTGCTCCAATCTGTCCAGCAGCTGAACAGTGGTGAAAGTTTTCTTTGGCTGCATTCTGGGGTAATGATTTTATCTAAGGTGCAGCTGTGCATTGTTCTTTAGGTCCAAAATCTGGGACATTTACCCCCAAACATGAGGTGAATTAAACCAGACTGCCTTGCAACTGCCTGTCTTAACACAGTGACCTATCCAAGAGAAACAGAGATGTGTCATCAAAAGTATCTATAAATTTTTTTTGTTTGTTTTACTAGAAACTACTTAGGGATAGAGTCAAGGGGTTCATGCTGCCCTTAGAGGTAAACTTCCTGCAAATCTTTTCCCAGGGCCCTGAAGGCAAATAGGGCAGTGCAGAATGCTCCTTAGAAGGGAATGTGGAGGGAAATGGATGCTTATATTTAAGGATCCATGTCTCTGAAACTCCAGAATTCAAAAAGCTTTCTGGGCTATGCCCTCACTGGATTCAGAAATACCAGGCTTTCATTATCAAGAATCCATCTTGCCGGCATAGAGCTGAAGTTTCTGCTTCCTGAATACCTTTTCCCCCATCAACTTCCTTCAGTAACTAGTGGAGGAAAATGAAATTATTCTGGGAGGTGGTATGACAGAGAAACCGAGTTTCTAATATCACTTTTTGAAATGCATCACACACATTTAGATTTCTCAAAGGCCTATGTCTAGGTCCCTCGTAGGGTGACAAACCGTCCTGGATCGCCTTGGACTGAGGGGTTTACTGAGATGCAGGATATTCAATGCTGAAACCAAAAAAGTCCAGGACAAACCCAAACAAATTGTTCACCCCAGTGCCATGCCCAAGATGAATAGAGACACCATAATACCGCTAAGATAAACATCTTCACTGAGGTGTATGTATTTCTTTCAGCCATACTGCATCAAAGAGCATGCGCCATCATTCTTTTCAGAATTCCCTTCACCTGCAGACCATCCTCAGCCTCAATCTTTACCTGTCCACATCATCTTCTCCTCATCTTTTGGATATGTGTCAACACTATCTGCAGTTAATTGTGTTGCATCTTGTATTCCAGATAACAATGCCAGAAATGGATGCAGATTTCGGTTTTGGCTATAAGGGCTCAGTTGTGAAACATACGTATTTATAATGGAGAGGAAAGTGGTGGAGAGAGAGAATCCTACCTCCTTTGGCTGGTTTGTGCAATGAGCTCAGCACTACACATTTAGATATGAAGTAATTAGAAATAATAAGCCTTTGGGGATTACCCCAAGTCTTCCCGGAGATGTAGAGTGTGCCCTGAGTCATGCTGGCTACAAAGACCAGAACTCGTTATGGATATAAGTGGGAGAATTTGATTAAACTAACTCATGGGTGTATGTCGAAAGATTATTTAAAAACATGGTAATGGTGCCACGTAAATAATACATAGATCCTACAAAGTCATGCTAACATTGTGAAAGGAAATCTGGGTCGCAGAGCTCCACATCCCACTGCCCTCCAGACCTAATAGTGTTATTCTCCTGATTTGTAGCTGGGAATTCATTTAAAAGCTAGAGAACTTGGTTTCAACTGTTCTTTCTCTGCTTAAGTCATGTCATAAGTAATGTCCATCAGATGTAACTCTGTGGATGGCGCCTTCACTTTAGCAGAGAATCTCCAGTCTCAGGAAGAAAATGAAAAGTGTCTTTTCCTCTTGGCTTGATTTCTGCCTCTTGTCTTTTTTCTCTATCATATAAGCATTCTACTGGTCTTCATCATTTTTTCTAAAAAGTCCTGGATTGCATTATTATTTTAAAAACAGACTGTGGACTCTGTTACTTCTATTTTTAAAATTATAATAGTAATAAACCCAAGGGAGGCCTATCTAGTGACCATGCTGTGCTAGGGAAACCCTTGTGCCCAAAACAGCTCCCAGCTCAGGAGAGGGGAGAGGGCAGCCACACTGGCTGGCCTGGTCGACGTTTTCTGCCAAAGATTTCTTCCTATCTGGAAATTGCTCTTACGTGTATCATACATGTTTGAAATCGCTTTTTCCAATTTGAAAAACCATAAAGCAGCAATAAACAAATGGGACACTGGTAAAAAAATCCTCTCTAAGTATCATGCATGCTTTTACAAGTGTTTATTAGATGGTATCATTTTGCCTTTGCTTTTGCATAGTGAATTCTCATTGCTCATGTAAACTTCCTGATGTAGTTGGGTCCCTAGACCATTCACTAACTTGCGTATATTTTTCTTTATTAACTATTAAAAAACAAGATAATAGGAAAAGAACTGAATGCTGAAAAGGGAGCCAAAAGTACAATGAAATGAAATGAATCCTAATAACAAAGAGCTCTCTTCTTTCCAAACGCATGCATTCCTCCCCCGACCCTGCACCGCAAACCACATCAGCGTGGGCCAGTGCCATTTCAGTAAGTTATTCGAATACTCCAAGACTAAGTCCATGAATGAAAGGCAACAGCAGCAACATTGCCAATAAGCTCTGGGTATTTAAAACACAATGGCAGCAACCTTCCTTAACTATGAGGGATAGCTGGAGCCAATAGGCCCCAGTGCATGGATATCAGGAGGCTCCTTGATTAGGGTTACATGGTTAAATGAATAGACTAAGGGAATAAGCTGCTGTATACAGGGTTAGCTCATATTTCCTGTAATGCACTTTTTGAGTACTTTTGCCTTCATTCCTGGGAAAGATGCTAAGTTAAAAACAAAAAACCTTATAAAGCATTACATTTAAAAATTCATATAAAAGGCACCAAGAATAGGAATCACAATCATGCTTCTGTTTCACACACTTTCTGTCCCAGACAGCATATAAATAAATATGTGATTTTTGTAAAAGCTACATTGTGGCATATACCACAAAGGGCTAGGTATCAGGCAAGGGAAAAATGATTTATCTTCATTATCATCTCTCCACACATACTTTTGGTAATCATGAAGACATTTCTCCTTACAGTTTCACAAGAAAAATAACAGAACTTGGGGTCTGAGTATCAGTATCTGGCCCGAATCCATTTAGTGGCAAAAGGAATTCTTCAGCACTGACATTACATTTCAACGGGGCACAGAGAGACAGGATTTGCATTCCTTCTTGGATTAAGTTTTGTTTTTTAATACTCATTCTCTTTAGATAATCAAAAGCATGTGTCCCCCACACCTTGCCAGCTCCACCAAGGGATCCTCAGGAGCCATCTCAGAGGGGTCTGACATAGCATCTGAAAAGCTATGTTGCTGCCTCCCCAGCCAAGGGGGTTGCTGGTGATTTCTCTTGCATTATCTTTGAGGTATCACTCACCAAAGCAATGAATGGCAACCATTCTGAGTCCCACCAGTAACCCCTTCTGAAAAACATATCAGTAGGAGCCTTCAGTTTTAAATAATCACTGCCTCATAGTCAAACAGAGGAAGAATACCCTAGTCAATTTATGAGGTCTTTGCCTTTAAGATATAGATGAAAGGAGTTTGTTGCTAGCTGGGAAAAGTTATTTATAACGTGATTGTTAAGGAAGGAATGATAGTGTTCCCATTTTTTTTCTTTTTTTTTTTTAACCATCCTTGGGTTTTAATGATTGCTATGGTATTTTTTGCCTGTTTTATATACTCATTTTGGCTGACTTTAAACTGGGTTGTATTCAAAGAATCAACTTTAATTTTGTGACAAAAGAATCTGTAATCAGAGATATCCTACCTTCATTTTGAGCACTTCCCACGCTGTCCTCTCTCTAACTTGTTTTATTTTGAATCACACAGATAAGGAATTTGAATGACTGCATGCATTTTTGAAGACACTTAAACCTTCTCTCATTTGGGGTCTTCAGGATAAAAATATCTGCATTAGAAAAATTTTAAAGAAGGGATCCTATATCCTAAAAATATAAAAAATTAATTCAGAGTAGAATAGTTCATTAAATTAAAAGACGATTTTGTTGATTTTACCCTCTTTAGTTACAAAGGAGAATTTAGTTGCATTTCTTTCAGTCAGGGAAGTCCACCGTGGATACTACAGAAGCAGGCCAGATCATGTATATAATTTTACTAGGGGGAGAAACAGATGGAATTTATTTTCTTACCTGAGTTCACCAGGACTTCTTATACGCCAGCCTCTCTACTCCTAGTTTCCGATTGGAACCCTATATGGGATTTCTCAAGTGGTAGGTGAATCCCTATCCATTTGCACCAAAATCACCCTGAAATGAGCAGGTAGGCTGCTTGAGAAAAATGAGGATTCCCAGGCCCCATCCCAAGTCTGCTAAATCAGAATCTCTAGCAGTGGCTTCAAGAATCTGAATTTTTAACAAGCTTCCCAGGAAATTCCTAAGACCCTAAAGTTTGGGGAATGACTACCATGATGCCATAAGAGATTCTAGAATGGAGACCGTGGCAGGATTGCTATTGCTTATCCCAAGGCCAGTTTTCCTCTCATGCCTCAAGTAACAGAGCCCCTGAGTCTTGGCCAGGCATGACTCTCTTACTGCTAGGTGTGTCTGTTTTATGGGTCCAGGCCACCATGGAGATGCCAGCATAAGTGCTGTGAGCAGCTTAAAAAACAGGTAGTTGGTCGGGCGCGGTGGCTCACGCCTATAATCCCAGCACTTTGGCAGGCTGAGGCAAGCGGATCACGAGGTTAGGAGTTCTACACCAGCCTGGTCAACATGGCGAAACTCTGTCTCTACTAAAAATACAAAAATTAACCCAGCGTGGTGGCAGGCGCCTGTAATCCCAGCTACTCAAGGGGCTGAGGCAGGAGAATTGCTCCAACCCAGGAGGTGGAGGTTGCAATGAGCCAAGATCATGCCATTGTACTCCAGCCTGGTTGAAAGAGCAAGACTCCGTCTCAAAAAAAAAAAAAAAGACAGTTAGTTGACACTTGACACATGCACTTGCACGCACTTGCTTCTGCTTCTTCTTTCTTGCTGGTTGGAATTGGGCCATCACCGCCGGCACTCAAGCATTCATCTTAGAAAGGAGGTAACATACTAACAAGCAAAAGAGAAAGAATTTGACAACCACGAGGCTGCCATATCAGGCCCAAATAGTCCAACTCCACATTTCTTTAATATGATAGAGAAATAAATGTCTGCCTGGTTTAATTCGTGAGTCTCTCATCTTGGTGTTTTGTTTTTAGTTGTGGAATGGAGTCGGGTAGATGGTATGTGCAGCTAAGCCTCAGCTAAATGATATAGACACCAAGAAAAAAATTGTCCTCTTTCCCCTTCGTAATCCTAGAACCTGCCTGGTACGGATAAGCTGATTTCTTGTAAGCAAACAGTCCACCATGGGGGTGAGATATGGAGATGGGCTTCCATGCCTGCAGAGCCACAGCCTTCCCAGCTCCCGGTCACCAGAACAAGACCAGGGGCCAGTTAAGTGGAGGGAGGATTATCTGCAACCTCATGCAATCTTTAGAACTCCAATGAGAGGATAATGAGAAAATGAAGAGCAAAGACTATAGGTAGAGTCAGACTCCCTGGGTCCGAATCCTGGGGCCCCCCACTTATTTCTCATGCGCATTTCAGCAGGTTGCTCAACTCGTTTGAGCTTCAATCTTATACTAATGAGGAGACTCAGAAAACCAACCATCCAAGGCTTACTATGAGAATTCAATGCTATACACAAAGTCTGGCATCTCAATAACAAATTCTCTCAATAAATGACAAGTATTGTAATTGCTATTTTTGGAAACTGTAAGAAGAAAGAAAATGAAACATCAGGAAGTGTGGTTATGAAGTTCCCCTCCACCGGCTACCCTAGAACCTGATTCTTTTCCACTTTGTGAAATAAGTTCTGTAAGCGGTTGAGTTTTGGAGACGGAAAGAGAGATGTTTAAATAGGAATTTAAAGTCCTTGCTATTGCTTTGCAAAGAAATGATCAGTAAAGTTCTATATTTTTCTCAGGGAAGGAAAGAAAGTAACACTGATGAGAACAAGGAGAAGTAAGAGGCAGAAACGAAGGAAGGCGGCTTCCAGTCCTAGCGCCTCTGCTTGGTTTATTGGCTGATCTCAACCAAGTCACTTATACTCTAAGCCTCAGTTTTCTTTTCTGTAGAAAGGAGCGCCTTATCTCAGTGATAAGTGAATGAAATAACAATGTAGTTATATGTCATAATCATATAATTTGGAATTTATAAAGAGCTATAGCTTTCTATGGCTTTATTACATATTCAGATTCCATGCTACATTCCTGGGGATAGCAGAAACTCTCCCATGTAAATCTTCTCTGTGTCAATTAATCTCAACTTGGGGGAGGATCTGGGTGGAGAACTTTTGGCCATGTTTATCTCCAGCTGCTGACTTTCTAGGGCTGTAAAGGCCATACTCTTTTTTTTTTTTTTTGAGACAGAGTCTCACTCTGTCACCAGGCGGCAGGCTGGAGTGCAGTGGTGCAATCTCGGCTCACTGCAACCTCCGCCGCCTGGGTTCAAGCAATTCTCCTGCCTCAGCCTGCCGAGCAGCTGGGACTACAGGCGCGCGCCACCATGCCCAGCTAGTTTTTTTGTATTTTTAGTAGAGACGGGGTTTCACCATGTTGACCAGGATGGTCTCGATCTCTTGACCTTGTGATCCACCCGTAAAGGCCATACTCTTACAGGTAAGCCACCAGTATAATACATCAAAGCATCTAAAAACTGTTTGTTACACACCCATGTTAGTCTCTATTTAACCTCTTTCATTGTACAAAAAGAATGGGCTTTGAAAGGCCAGTTATAATCAAGTATTGGGAGGTGGTGCAGAAATCACTTTTAAGTAGGGTGGCTGTGCATAGCATGGAGGCCGTACTTACTCCATCACAGTCTGAAGCTCTTAGATGACATCAGGGATCAAAAATGCCACCTGTCACCGCTGCCCAGCCACAAGAATGAGTCCTTTCCTCCAAGGAAAATACTGAGTGTTATCAAATATGTAGTTACTTATTACAAGCTTCCCTCCCCGTCAGCTCCTCGCTGGCGTCATTGACTAGGCCCTTATAAATCCCAGTATAGTACATTTTTTCTTCCACATGGATCCTCTCTCTAGAGTCACTTTCAGGCTTCTAGAAGGCAGTCATAATTTCTTTCTTTTCTTTTCTTTTCTTTTCTTTTTTTTTTTTTTTTTTTTTTTGAGATTCAGTTTCACTCTTGTTGCCTAAGCTGGAGTGCAATGGCACAATCTTGGCTCACCGCAAAGTCTGCCTCTCTGGTTCAAGCGATTTTCCTGCCTCAGCCTCCTGACTAGCTGGGATTGCAGGCGTGTGCCACCATGTCTGGCTATTTTTGTATTTTTAGTAGAGACAGGGTTTGTCCATTTTGGTCAGGCTGGTCTCAAACTCGCAACGTCAGGTGATCCACCCGCCTCAGCTTCCCGAAGTGCTGGGATTATAGGCATGAGCCACTGAGTCCAGCCAGCAGTGATAATTTCTATCATACTCAACATCCATCAGATCTGATGTTTAACATGTGATGTGTGGTTTTAAAGGATGTGGGTGCACAGTCATGACCAGGTCTGATGGCTCCTTCTTTTCCCAGTGTCCACAATGGGCCAGGTCTGTATCCGGCACTGAACTGTGGATAGAAACATGTTCATGGAGCACACCTTTCAGCAGGAGATCCGCTTTATACAAAGACACAAAGATCTTTAATAAGCAGTGGGAAAGCAGAGCCTGAGGCTGAAGGAAGAGTTTCTGAGTCAACAGATAAGTTGGTCTTGGAGGATGGAGAGGAACTGGTGCAAAGGCTGTCTAAGTGTGAAAGGCGTTGCTGTGAATCAGGGACTGAACAAAACCCAGCAGGCTAGAATGTGGAGGGGAGCTGGCGGGAGCTGGAGAAGGAGGCAGCAGCCAGGTCATTTGGTTGGCATTTAAATGACTTTTGCTTTTAATCTAACTGAAATGGGCAGCCACTTAGCTGTTTTAAACAGGGAACTGAGCTAATCCAACCTGCACATGAAGATGATGTCACTGCTGTTGTGGGGATAGCCAATTAAGGGGCTCTTCAGTTGCCTGGTCTGGAAAGAGTTGTGACTTAGGTCGGGCTGATAACTGTAGTTAGAGAAGTTTGGCGATCAACAGTTTCTTTTACTGTGGTGGGAAATCTTTTAGTAGAACCAACTCAGATCTACAGATCCTTAACAGCTGGAGGAGTCTGTATTTATGATGAGATCCAGGGTTATCTTACATATACAATGTTCGAGGGTTCCACTGACACTTCTGTGTCTTCTTATTGCCAATGAATTTCTTAAAAGGACTAAATTCATGAGTCTGGATCCACCCCAAACCTAGTCTCCCGAAGGTTTTCTAAAACATCAGATTTAACCGTCACTAGAATGGTTATTCACAACAAAAAATATCATTCTCCTAACCAATGGTCAGTAACGTGTGCACTTAAGCTCTTTCAATAGTAGTGATGAATTTGTGCAAGTTGGCCCACATATTGGGGGCTGACTCACAATGTCAATGTTTAAGACTAGTGGACAAACACACAGCCTGCCGACATGGAACAGAGCAAAATCAGCTGACTTCAAGCCATGAACCACCCCACCTTCATGCTAAAAATGTAATCAATGGGCTTGATGAATGATACTTAATTTGCGTTTGCATTAATGGTATTTCAATAAAAGATTATCCTTCAGTGGGCAAAAACCAGGGAACTCAACGAAAAAGATGTCCAAATTATAGTGCTCAGTGAAAAAAGTACATCACAGGGTAATAAACAGAGTATAATATTATGCCAGGGCCAGATTTGCATTTGCTAGAAAGTTTTGGGCACCATATAGAGGCTGGCTTAAGGAACAAGCCAGGGGTAAACACATGCCCCCTAATCTGTGCAGCCAGCCTCACACACCCTGACTTTCTCTCCTTTTGGGAAAAGACAGCAGCATGCTTGTCAAGGGAAGATCCTAGACTTTAGATGCAGATGCTGACTAACTTTCTGGCTAAACTGTGGGTCTCCACCTCAAAATTAAGCAACACGGTATATGCAAAATCTATGGGTAGTAAAAGTAACAAACGTGACTTTCCCCCACTTCTTTTAAAATAACGTGATATAATATTCTCAACGAGTGATTCTCAAAGGAGGCTTTGAGGTCCATTTCCATCTAATAGCTGAGAACACTTGTTTAAAATACAGAGGGTCTGTGTTGGCCCTCTGAATCCAAGTGGTGGGGCCTGGCAATCCACATTTCGACAAGACCCATTTGATCTGAGGCACACAACTTGAGAACTGCAATTCCAGACTAGCAGATGCATGTTTAATTATTTTCCAATTGTTTCAAACGACTATAAGTTTGCTTTGTGTTATGTTTCTCTTCTCTAGTCATTAATAAACTTCTGAAAGTTCAGCCTAGGCTTCTGCCAGACAACCTAGCGGACGGAAGGCTCACTAAATGGTGAATGAGCATTGATGGATCTAATGGCATGCAAATTATATTATGCAAAACTTCTCTCATCACTACAAAACTTTTCCAGATGTACAGTTTATTCCCTGTTGCCATTGTCTTACAAATCCTTATCTAGACTTTATTTCTGGGGGAGAGGGTAAAAATCCCTATCCCACAAGTGGGGACCTATGGAACTCCAGCAGGACAGCCTACTCAACACAAAGCAGAGGGAGAAAAAAGGTGCCCTCCTCCTATTTTCAGCTCCTCACTCCTTCTACCACCGCAGTCTTGATAGTCCAAGAAATTTTTCTCATCTGCTTTCTTGATGCTTTGCTGTTTATGGAAATGTGCCTTTCTATCTGGGATTTGTAAAGACCATATGACCATATTTCCATATTTCCTTGTTTTGGTGTGTAAATCTCTCTCCCAAATATATATAAATCCCATACACATTGAAAGGAATTTTACTAAACGGCCCATTTGCCATTGGCCAACCTCTCTCTTGGCAGGTGTGACCCAAGGGGTCCACTTTGTCGAGCGGCAGATAAGCAAGCTGTGAATTCCATGGTCTGTGGCTCACCTTTGCTTCTCAGAAGCTTCCTCCTGAATTTATGTGGGGGATATGATGCTGTGTAAATCTACCATGAAAGTCCTATGCACGGAAAAGACTTGATTTTCAGGTCTGTGAACACATGCTTCATCTGTTTGACTTATATGGGCACCCTAGGGCTTTTATCTGTGCCAAAAAGTGGAAGCCAAGCTTTCATTGTAAACAGATGGTGCTGCTAACAAGGAAAGTAAAATATTCTTCTAGTCACTCTCTCGCACTAGAGACCCCAAGAAGATTGTGCTTTAAAAACAAATGAACAAAACTGTCAAATACTCCCTCTCCCCCTACTCCATAGACTCTAGGTCAAAACACACATATACATGGCCCTTCACATGCAGACAAAATCTGGTCTCCATTCCTCCCTTTCCCCTATCCTCCTCCCCCATGCCAAATTCTACATTCCTTCAGTGTGGATACTATAAATATAAAAGAAACAAACTCAATCCCGAATCACGAGGGGGCTTTTCTTTGCATGACCACAACATAAGCACTGGTCCATCATTTTGGGATTTTTATGAAGCCTTGAAGAATGTTCAGAATTCCAGTGTTGCTCAAACAACGTCTCTCCCCAGTCAGCATGATTCAGATGTTGAGTTTCAGGACAACCTGGGGATTTCTGGTTAGAAGAAAACATTATCCTGAAGTGTCTCAATGTGAAAGATTTGCATGTATTTCCCCCTTTTTTCTTTCAGCCCGGGAGAAAAAGAAATGTGGAAACGCTTATGTTTTCTTTAACATGAGGGAATTTGAAGTTGATTGCAATCTCCCTGTCCCTAACCCCAAAAAAGAAGTAGCATTATTATGCTGTAATCAGGTCCTTTCTTAAATTTCCCCGTTAGGTAGCATCGTGTTACATAACCACTTTATGCTAAATCTGAATATCGTTGATAACAATCTCCTGAAAGATCATACTTCCGGTGCCTAAGTTAGAAAATGAATGACCCAGACCCCCTGAAATGTTCTTTGAAGCATTCCAGAGGAAGGGGACATTGGAGGTTATCCAGTCACCCGTGCCTTGGGGCAAGACCACACTCAAACTATTCCAAAGAAATGAAGATCTCTTTTATTTTTCAAGTTTCCCCCAGAGATGCAGATTCCACAGCCTCCCTAAGTAAATCCTCAATGTTTCAACATCGTTAACGTTTTCAGAGGAGAGTTAAACCCACTATCAATTTACTTCTGATTCAATTGGCACTCTGTCCTTTGAGCCTTAGAAAATATCTCCATCAAGGCCTTTCTATCGTATACCTGAAGTCTACATTGTCTATCTGCTTGTGTCAGAAACCGTGAGGAAATACACTTTTTTGGAAACCTTACCTCAGTCTCTCCTATCTGTTTAATGGGGATACCTGCTCTGCCAAACTCACAATATTACTGGAAGGATCCAAAGAGATCATGTGTCAGGCTGCCCATGGTATTATCTGTATCATCACCTAAATAATTATTCTAAACCTGAATCTGGAAGTAGTAAGTTACTCTATTATAGAAATAATAGGGATTCCTGAAATGATAATTTAATTCTAAGCCTAAGTTACAAATACAAATGCGTGGTGCATGAAATATCACTTTAATGCTCACATAAGCAAACTATGTGTTGGCATCTCACAAAGCACCAGGGAAAAATTATTTCCCTGAAGCTGAAGGACTTCTGAAGAGCAATGGTGGAAAGCTACCTCCATGGTTTAGCAATTGCAGATGCAGGGACTGGGTGGGTGAGGGTGGAGGCGGAAAACTGCCTAAGAGAAGGAAGCCCTGTACAAGGGACACACATGGATCAAAGTGGTTCTGAAAGCCTAAGTGTGAATGGATAAGGAAAGGCACACCAGGCAAAGGGAACTGAAACAGCAAGGTTAGGACCTTACCCTCAGGTGAGTGGAATTCAGGTCAGAAATTAATAGAATAAGAAAAGGGGCATTTTGTCATGCTAAATAATGAAACTCAAAATGAGGCTACAGCAATTATGAATACATATTCATCAAACAACACAGCAGCCACTGTATAAAGCAGGAATTACAGAAGATGAAAGGAGAATTATTCAGAAATGAAAACGCAGTCCATGATAAATAAGTCAACGTATCTTAAGTTCAGAAAAGTCATAACATAATCAGTAAGATGTATGTTATTCAACTTTGTATCCTGAAAATATCTCCATATTATCTAACATCATTTTTTCAAGTGGCCAGGAAACATATACGAAAATTAACCGTAAGTTAGGCCCACAAAGAAAGTCAACAAATTCCAAAAGATAGAAACATTACAAATAATATTTTTTGTCACAATGCAATGAAACAAAAAAATTGTTATCAAAATCTCAGTTATGAATATTAATACAGAAAATTATAAATAAATACTGGCAAACAGGATTTAGTAGCATGTTAAAAAAATAATTACCATGACCAAGTGGAGCTTGTTGTAGGAATGCAAGAACAGTTCATGGCCAAGAAATTTATTATATTCCATTAAATTAATAGCTCTATGGAGAAAAAATATATATGATCATTTCCAAAGATACCAAAACCAGCATTTGGACAAAAGTCAATAATCACACTTGACCCTCCCCTCCCCTCAAAAAAGGCTTGTAAGAACAAATTGATATTTTCTTAGCGTGATAAAATATATCATTCTCAGCCCAAAGCCCATATGGGTAATCATTGAAGCTAGTTCCATTAAAATAAAAAATGAGACAAGAATACCCATTCTTACTACTGTTATTTAACATTGTACTAGACCTAATAGAGAATGAAATTTGAAGAGAGAAACTAAAAGTATAAAAATTGGGAAGCAGATGTTAATCTTTATTTTTAGATTATATCATATAGTTAGAAATATAAGAGAACTGAGAAATGTTTATAAACAATATGGGTAAGATAGAATGGCACACCATGAATACACAGTAATTAGCTGCTTATATCCAGCTAGAAGATGTAAGGAGAGAAAAGAACCCATTTACAATAGTAATAAAAGATAAAATACCTATGAATAAACTGAATACATGTTCAAGACACATATGAAAAAAACTGTACAACATTCCCAAAGGACACAAAATAAGATTTGAACAGATGGAAAGATCTACCTTTTTCTTGGCTAGAAAGACTCGATAACATACAGACATCAACTTGTTCTATGTTAATTATTTAAATTTAATTCTAATAATAAAAATAGGAATAAGCGTTTCTGTTATTATCAGTTTACTCTGAAGTTCTTGTGGAAAAATAATAAGGAAAACTGGGAAACTGAGAAGAGCAATGAGAAATGATATTAAACTTAAAATAGAAGCGATTAGCTATTAAGTAAATATTAAAATAAAAAGCATCAATAATTAATTGGTGTGGTGGTAGCACCCAAACTAAAAAAAATCAACCAAGGAAATAGAAATATAAGGTCCAGAAATAGACTCACTTATTCAGGAATTTAATACACGATAATAATAGCATCTCAAAACAGGGTAAAAGGTCATTATCATAAAGTAGTGGTGGTCAAGCAAAGCACAGGCAACAGAAGCAAAAAAGGCAAATGGGACTATATCAAACTTAAAAACTTCTGTGTCACAAAGGATACAATCAACAGAGTGAAAGGTCAGCCCATGTTACAGAAGAAAACAATTGCAAATCACATATCCAATAAGGGGTTAATATCCAGGATATACATATATAATTCCTACAACTCACAGCAACAAAAATAACCTGATTTTTAAATGAGCAAAAGACTTGAATAGAGTCCTTTGCTCATTTAAAGATGATCCTCCAAAGATGATATTCACATGACCGAAAAGCATATAGAAAGATGATAACCAACATTAATTACTAGAGAAGAGAAAATCAAAACCGCAATGAGATACCAGCTCATATCCATTAGGATGGCTACTATCAAGAACACAAAAAGTAACAGGTGTTGGCAAGGGTGTGGAGAAATTGGAACTCATGTGCACTGTTGTGGAAATGTAAAATGGTACAGCCACTGTGGAAATCAATCTTGCTTCTGGGTACATAAAAGAATTGAAAGATGGATCTCAAAGAGATATTTGCTCATCCATGTTCATAGCAGCATTAGTCACAATAGCAAAGAGGTGTGGGCAACCCAGACATCTACTGTGGGACTAACAGATAAACAAAAAGTGGTGGCCAGGCGCTGTGGCTCACGCCTGTAATCCCAGCACTGTGGGAGGCAGAAGCGGGTGGACTGCTTCAGCCCAGGAAAGAGAGACCAGCCTGGGAAACTTGGCAAGACCCGTGCCTCTACTAAAACTACAAAAATGAACAGGGTGTGGTGGCACACACCTGTAGTCCCTGCTACTTGGGAAGCTGAGGTCAGAGGATCACTGGAGCTCTTGAGATCGAGGCTGCAGTGAGCCAAGATTATGCCACTGCATTCCAGCCTGGGTAACAGAGGGAGACCCTGCCTCAAAAAAAAAAAAAAAAAAGTAAATGTGTTATAGACATACAATGGAATATTATTCGGCCTTAAAAAAGAAAATCCTGCCACATGTCACAATATGGATGAACCCTTGAGGATATTACGCCAAGCGAAATAAGCTGGTCACAAAAAGACAAAAACTGTATGATTTAATTTATAAGAGGCATCCAAAGTAGTCAAATTCATATAAACATAGAGAATGGTGGTTGCCAGGGGCTTGGGGGAGGGAGAAACCAAGAGCTGTTCAATGGGTATAGCATTTCCATTTTGCAAGATAAAAAGTTCTGGAGATCTTTTACACAACAGTGTAAGCATACTTAACACTACAGAACTGTACACTTAAAAATGATTGAGGTGATACATTTTATGTGTTTTCTAACCACAATTAACATTTCAAAAATTATTCTTTTTGAAAGTGGTAGTGGGCCAACTGGATCATTGACAATGAAGCAAGATCCATACCTTAATACCTTATACACTAAACCAGGATAAAATATAAATGGACTGGCCAGGTGCGGTGGCTCATGCCTGTAATCCCAGCACTTTGCGAGGCCGAGGTGGGTGGATCACCTGAGGTCAGGAGCTTCAGACCAGCCTGGCCAATATGGCAAATCTCCACCTCTGCTAAAAATACAAAAATTAGCTGGGCATGGTGGTGTTCACCTGTAGTCCTGGCTACTCAGGAGGCTGAGACAGGAGAATCACTTGAACATGAGAGGCAGTGTTTGCAGTGAGCCAAGATTGCACAATTGCACTCCAGCCTGGGTGACAGAACAAGACTCTGTCTCTGTATATATATTATATATTTGGATCAAATATTTAAATATCAAAATTGAATAATTTTTCAAATATCAAAATAAAATTAAATAGTATATAGGATACAATAGGTCTATCAATGACTCATTTAAAAATTGATAAATTCAATTACGTAAAAATTAGAAACTTTTTTGAATGTCATATTATAAGCCAAGTCAAAAGACAAATGGCAAAATGAGAAAACCTGAAACATAACTCAAAGGGATAATCTCCTTAACATACGTGGAGTTTCAAGAATTCCATAAAGAACAAGACCAAGAATCCAATAAAATATGGGAATACTATATAAACAATAAGCCCACAACAAAGGAAATAGAATTGGTTCTTAAATGTATTAAAAAAACTTGCTCAACTTCACTCAAAATCAGAGAAATGCAAGTCAAAACTATCTTGAGACATGACTTTTCACCTATCAGATTGGCAAACACCCAGAAGTTTGATTGCACGTCTTGCTGGCTAGGCTGTGGGGAAACAAGCCCTATTTAACATTGCTAGTGGACGTGTAAATTGCTTCAGCCTTTTGAAAGGCAACCTGGCTGTATTTATCAAAATTCGAAATGTAAAATCCAGTAATCCCACTTGTGGGAATTAATACTCTAGATACACTTGCACAAGTGTAAAATGTCGTGTGGATGTTTGTAACATTGTTTAATAGAAAAAGACCGGAAACAAGTCAAATGTCTATCAGTGGGATTCTGATGGAATAAACTGTGGTACATTTATCCAAGGAAATGCTTTGCCACATTAAATATAAGCATGTTTACTCTGCACTGATATGCATGTACATCTCATCATGTCTGTCCTCTTCTCTAGACGCTCCAATGGCTGTCCACTGCTCTGAGAGTAAGTCCTAAAATACTTACACTGGTTTACAAGGTCCTACACCACCTGGCTGTCCTGTCTCTCTGACGTCATATGACATTCTACACCTCACTTTCTCTGTTTCAACCACACTGTCCCCTTTGCTCTTCCTCAAACGTGCTAGGCATGGTCCCTTTGAACTAGATTTTCCTGCCTGGATCACTGTACTCTCCAAATCATCCCAAAGCTCACTCATTCCCTTACCATGATCAAGTCTTTGCTCTCATGTGGCTTTCTCAAGAAAGTCATCCCTGGCCACTCTGTTTTAAATTAAAATTCCCCACTGACATCCCCAACCCCCATTATCTTACTCTGCTTTCAACTGCTCTTATTATGTTCTAACTCAACATAGAATTCACTTGTTTAGCATGTTCACTTTCTGCCTAATGTGCCCCTGCTCAAGATATAAATGCCATGGGACAGAAACTGTTGTCAGCCTGTCCCTGCTGTGTCACCAACATACACAGTAGTCCGAAGTATGACGTAGGTCTTCAACAGGTGTTTGTTTCCAAACAAATGAATAACGGAACAGAGGACCACAAAGTCTATATATTTAAGTGAAGAAGTAAGATGAAGCCCAGTTATTGTTCTGCCTATGGTATTTATTTATTTATTTATTTTTGAAATGGGAGTTTCACTCTTGTTGCCCAGGCTGGAGTGCAACGGTGCCATCTCGGCTCACTGCAACCTCCGCCTCTTGGGTTCAAGCAATTCTCCTGCCTCAGCCTCCTGAGTAGGTGGGATTGCAGGCGCCCACCACCATGCCTGACGAATTTTTGTATTTTTAGTAGAGACAGGGTTTCTCCATGTTAGCCAGGCTGGTCTCGAATTCCTGACCTCAGGTGATCTGCCGCCTCAGCCTCTCAAAATGCTGGGATTACAGGCATAAGCCACCACACCAGGCCCTGCCTATAGTATTTGTAAGAAATAAAAAAAAAGAGTAAGAATAATTAGGCCTAAAGAAACCTGGAAGTCTACAGAGAAAACTACTATCAGTGGTTACCTGGAGGGAAATGTATGGAAATGTATGACTGGGCATGTGGGGAAGAGTGATACAAAGGAGACTGTGGTGCATACACTTTTATATAAATTATGTAAATGTATCACTTATTCAAAACATTAAATTATCAAAAGAAAAAAGCTGATGTCAGCTCCCAAAGATTGTAATTCAGTAGTTCTGAGTAGGGCTCAGAGGAACCTGCATCTTCAACAAGCTCACCCACCCTCCCATCAGAAATTGCGGTCACCACTACCTCTCCTGACCCCAAAACGCCACAAAGTGTGCAATGTTGGGATAGTTCTCATTTGGAGCACAAGCAAATGGGCAGGCACATCACAGAAACAAAAGGCAGAGTTTTCAGTAACATTTCACACCACTAATAGCTGCCACCCAAAAGGTAGCATCCTTGTGTGGAAGAACAGCAGAAACTTCATCTACCCTTCAGTCTCATCCCCCACAAGCAAGCAGGACCACTAAACCAGGTGTCCTCTCTGTCTAAGGCATTTATACATGTTGGGGTGTTTGGCCTAAATTTCAGACTTCTAAAACATTTACAGATTTAGCAAAGTAGTTGGAGGGGCTGTCTGAGATTTCTGCGCTCATGATGACTTGACCCTGAAGTCTTCCAAATTTTTCCTTCTGCTTTCACCTGGGCATTTTAATTAATAAAATGTCCTTCCTAACTCACAGAGGAAAGATCTAAGAACACTTGCTGGAGATGAGAAAGGTGGCGAGGACCTGAAATGTGTCTTGGTGAGACGCACCCAACAGGACCACCCTGCTTCACTGTGACACCGTTCAGATGAACAGGAGTATTCGGCTCTTGTTATTCAATGACCATAATAAAACTCTACAACTGAAGTGTAGAGAAAAAAAATAAAAAGACTTCATGACATACAAAAAGGGAGTGAACCTGCCAAACCCCAGAATATTTTCAGTCTGAAAAGCAACCTCGTCGTTATTAACTTTACATTGATTCCCGAAGAGGGGAAAATTTAATAAGCAAGAAAAAATTCAGTATTTCACGACTCATCACTTCCTCAGGATAATAAATAGGAACTAAAGATATATACACTGACGGCTTTTAACATTTTATTTTCACTTAGAAAAGTATTGCGTGCACTCTCTCTGTGATGGACCACTCAAGATGATTCTATTTCCAGAACACATTTTTTGATATGGTTTCTAATCGACTTCAAAAATCTGTCACGTGTTTGATATTTCATACGCTTCATTAAAATTAGTAGCTTCATGGGTCCCTCGTGAGTTTCTTCCTGAAATTTTCAAACAGTTTGTGGTCTGCTTCTCAGACTGGCCAATGACAAGCGGTTCTGGAAGACGGAAGTAATGAAATAATCTTTAAAACTGTGTAAAAAATTAAGCACTGTCTACCAGTGGGTTTAGAGTTGCCAGATAGATGGGTCTTTGCTAAATGGTTGGTTTTGCTTCTCGCATTGTTTCTCCCTAATGTCCGTCTGTGTGGTAACTGAGTCACTATGACGTAATGCCGCAGAGAAAGCCTGCAGGACAGCCAGACGCGCACATGGCCATCATTCCATGAGTCTCAACCTTGGGTCTGTTCCCTAGGCATTGGGGGAAAGACTTGATTAATGGCAGACTTGTTCAACATAGAAAAGAACAAAGACCAGATTTATTCTTGGCATTCCTTTTCCTAGGGGCTCCCTTGGTAATGGGGTAATTAATGACGGCTTTGCAGTCAGGCGGCATGAGAGGAGCGATGTAACTCCCAAGAGGTACCACAGATGGAGAGTACAACTGAAAGATGCCTTGCGTGGAAGGGTCCAGAAGGAACCCCAAGCTGGACGCGGACTCCTTTGATCACTAGTACAAATTCACCACCAGCTGCCCCTGGGAGGTCCCCTTTGAGGGCTGCCGCGTTTCCTCCAGGAGCAGAGGTCTTTAGGGACGGCCTCCCGCCCCGGCAGAGCGGGGGAGTGGCTTGAGAAACTGCGGTGGCCCCGGCCCGGTACCTTCCTGCAACCCCCCGGCCCTGGCCACGCAGAGCCGCCCTCAGCGCGCGAGGGGCCTGCAGGCGGCGAGGGGGAGCGATTTCCGGGCGTTAGCGGCGTTCCTCCCCAGGACACACCCTCTCCCCTCCCCGGCCCCGGCACCCCCGGCGCACACGCGCCCCTCGGCGAGACGCGGCGCACTCGCGCGCTGCACACCGGGGCCTCGCACCCGGCGTGAGTCGCGGCCGCCGCGCCGCCAGGAGGCCTCTCGGAGCCGGTGGGGCAGGACGTTCCCGCGCAGCCCGCCAGGGGCCGGCGTTCCGCGAGCGCCACTGCCCGCCGGCTTTCTCCGTGGCGTTCTGCGCACGAGCCCGCGTCCGGAGCCCGCCGCTGCAGCCTGGGAATAGGCGAGAGCCGGCGGACCCCGGGAGGAGCGTCTCAGGCGCGGGGGCGGAAGGTGTGCTGGGCCCGGCTGGTAAGTGGCAGCGTTCAGTGAGGATCCACGCAGAGCTGCAGGAATGAAGCGTTTCCTGGCAGTGGCAGGCGGGTCCGCGCGCGAACGGGACTGTTTGGGGGCGTTTAGCCGCGGTGGACTCGGAATGCCGCGCTCCACCACCGCTTCCCTCAAACCTTCTTCGGGCTTCTCTTTGGGGGGGTGGCAGGGGCGGGACGTTTCTGTTGTTAGAGTTGGGGTGGGGGGAGGGGAGAGGGCGTGAGGTTGGATCCTCTCTCCACCCCCCTCACTCTTTTTCCTTTTTCATTAAAAAAAAAAAAAAAAATGGTAGTTTTAGAGACGCTTCTCTTTGGTGAGTTTAACTTGCCCGCAGCGGTGTGAGCCCAGTGCGTTTGTATATTCTTTCTAATTACTTGGTAAGGGGCTCCATCCTCGCTGGAAATCGAAGGGAACTTTCACAAAGCAGTTTCTGACAGTCCGACAGCGGCTCGGTGGCTGAATGAGGTCTCACTGGAAACACTTTGTTTCACAGAAGGTTTGGGTGATTTTTCCCATGAGAAATCTGGGGCGTTTTCACACCTGTTGCTCTTCAGTGGCCTGAAGGTTGTTTGTTTGCTTGTTTGTTTTCCTGGGTTTCACTTGATGGCAGCTCTTTGTCTGACAAAACCCAACGCGACTTTCCCGGTTCTCTTCCTCTCCTGGAAGACATCTGCACGGGGTCCCTGTTGTTCGCATTCAGCTGGCTGCAGGTCTCAGGGGACAAGTGGCAGGCAGAATACAATAGGGAAGAATGCGTTCCCGAGGACTCCTCTGCCTTGGAAAGACTAAACTGAAAAGCTGGCATCTCCATTGTTTTTATGGAAAGCATTGCTGACACTTCCATAAATATTCCATTTTGGTGAGTTCCTGGGGTTATTTAATCCAGAAGTAACCAGCATGACTTTTAAAGAGAGAGTTTCCCCCAATCTATTTGCACTGCAAGCGTAGAGACCCTGGCACCTGAACACCCCCGGGATGCTGCGGTCATCTCTCATTTCACTGGCAGGGAGGCTACTGACAAGGAAAGAGGTGATGGCATGTGAGGAGAGGGGCAGCGGGCAAGACCACCTGAGAACCCGCCGTCCTTTGAGGACCAGCATGTTTTCGGCTTTCTGATGATGAAGAAAGTCATCAGGATATTGGAATGTAATTTAACAACCTCATAGGTTAGCTTGAATTCCTGTCCACATGATGAAAAAGACTTTCTATCCGCCCTTCTCACACTTCCAAGTGGAGCCCAATGGAATGCTTGTTTATTTCTGCTGCTGATAAATCCATGGGAAATCTCTGCGGAACCCAGCAATTTAAAAAAAGCAAGTTCCAGCTTATAATTGCCCATAGAATGGCAAACAGGTTATTTTCAGTAACTCGAGACTCTTACATTTCCCCCCCACGGTTGTTATAGAGGTTCCATGAAGATATTATGAGCATGCATTTGAGCTTTCCCCCGCCATTTCCACTGAAATGGAAAGTTATCCTTGGGTGTCTGATGGAAAAGATTGTTGCCAGCTACTTTAGGAGGCTATAAGATAATATATTTCTGAAAAGATCATAACTAGAAGACGTGAGTGTCTATAACTACTATATAATTTTTCATTGTTCCTTTAGGATAGAGACCTACTGTGATCACTACAGTGTTTTCATTTGTTATTTGTTTTATGGTTTTGCCGAGTCTTTTTTCTTTTCTTTTTGCTATTGAAAATCTCCCTTCACTAAATGAAATCACAGACTAGAAATAGCAATGATCACTCTCTAGGGCTAAAATTAGAAACTACAGGAGACTTTTTAGGCACATCCTTCTTGTCTCATGGAAGGTTCTGCAGAGTCTCCTTTAAAACTCCCACTTAAGCAATTATTGGAAGATGATGTTTACTCTCCAAAATAGCATTTTTATTTGGACAATTTTTTCCATCAAGCTTTAATCATACCTTGCCAACGCATGTTGCAGTTTGTTTCTCTGAGGTGCCTAAAGGCACATCCAGTATATTTACCATCCCTTCAAAGTCTGTATACTTAGCTCTTTGAACAGTTTCTTAAAAAAATAAAATAAACAAAAGCTCCAACAGCACTTGCAAAAGACAAGACTGGGTCCTCTGATGTGATGGCAGATGGCAGTTGCATGAGCTTTGTTGATGCCCAGAACAAGCTTGGTGTCTCTTAAATTAGTCATGAATTGAATAATTGATTTCTCACACCTTGGGCTGCACTTAATCTTCAGCTATAAATTTAAAGATAGGTTATTACTGGGGTCTGGTTCACTTGGACATCCTTTCAAGGCCTATCAAATGATTTTACAGTTGGGTCATATCTAATCGTAACAAATGTTATAAAATGTAATGACATAAACTTCAGAGCTCTCCTGGCTTTTCCATTTCCAAGACGGGCTTCAGTGACCTTCCCATTTGTTGGTCAGCCCCAAAGATGGTGGGGCTAATGGATGCAGTGGTTTTTCTGTAAATGTAATTAAACGTGTCTCTGCCAGCTGCCTGTGGTATTTGCGAATGTTTTCGTAAGAAAGGCTGTTCTTCGACTTTATCTGCCCACTGTGGTTTGTGGCATGTTGTGCTATTCCGCAGCCCTTGCAGTTTTTTTCCTGAATGATTGGGCTATGATGTCATGTGCTATCTCAGCGGGAACCTTTTCAAGGCTTTGCTGGGGTCTGTGTGCCTGAGCGAGGGGAGCGGAGGCTCCCTCAGAGCGCACTTGGTAGCGACTCCCCCTCTACCCCAGCACATTCCATCGCCTGGAGACCAAAGCCACCAAATGATTTGCGGTCAGAGTGATTCGGGGCTGGTTAGAGATGATTTAAAAGGAAGGTTATGGGCATATGAAGTGTAGGGTAAAGAAAATGTATTTTACTACTTTATTGAGACCACATGGCTCCAGCTTGAACTTTTTTTAACATGGAAATTGTTGGCTGAATTAGCTCACAGTGTTTTTTCCCTTTTTTTCCTTTTTATTGCTCTGAGCAAAGAGCTGTACTCCCTATTTATTATACGCTTGACCTCCCCATTATTTCTGAAAGTTTGAAAAACTTTTTATGTTTAAAGAAAAACAGGAAAACGTAGGATTTATCTGTTGTGCTCTTTCAAGGGCCAAATACCATTACCAGAGAAGAGATCCAACTCTCTCCAATAACTGAAAGAAGGTTTCTTTCTCATGTCAAGCTTGGGAAGCCATCAGTTATGAAAGAGACAAGGGCCAGCCTGTCCCCTGGTACCCGAGGACCGCAGCATATCAGCACTGGCAGTGTGTGCATGTCTCTTGTTGACTGGGAGAGATGGATTTGCTCAACCTCCTAAGGGTTCAGTATACCCTATGGTTAATAATGGGGCCAAATAAAGGCATGGTCAATCTTTTCCAATGCCAGAATGGTGATGAGAGGGCTCAGAGGCCAGGGGCTCCTTCTCATTAGTGGTCCATGGGAACACATAACCCTTGGGTGCAACACTTCATTTGTGAGCCTAAGCAGTCATCTCCTGCCTCTCCTATGGGGCTACCACAAATTGGCACCGTAAACCACCTATTACCATGGAATAGGTTCCCAAATCTCTGTCCAGCACGAACTTAAAGTATCTATTATCACTTCACTGTGTGGCTCAGGCTCATCCTATTTCAATCCTCGAGGCATATGCCATAGTCTAATAGTCCATTATAAGCTATCAAATAGCCAGCTTCAAATAGCCAGCTTCAACTTGCAATTTGGTGTTATGAAACTAGTTAGAGCAGTGCCATGGCAAGCGAGCTCGTCAGCATGCCCAGTCCCTTGGCAGCCATCAGCCCAGGGTCTGAGGGCCATGACTGTGATGTAATGGAAGGCTACTGAGATCTCTCCACCAGCCCTTCGTAGTTGTTGGTCTGTGATCCATCTGAGCCAGTCTGGATTCCCGAAGTTTGAGTCTGTGTGTGTCCGAGGATTTAAAGGAAAACATGTGGAGACCAAATTAGTGTGGTGCCTGATGAGAAAATCTTACAGAATTGGAAAAATGTCAAGAAGGCAACATTGTATGATGGAAATCAAACTACATTGGAATTGAGGATCCTGGTTTTGCCACTATGTGTCCTTGAACCAGCTATTTAATAATGTAACATTGATAAAGCACTTTATTACATTTTATCATTTTCTTCCTAAATATGACCTGTGATCCTCAGAACCACACTTGGAAACAGGTGGGGCAGCTAGCGTTATTGCCATTCTACAAGTATGGAAACTGGAGCTGTAGAGGTTAACGACTTTCTCAAGGTCACAAAGCATGTGAGTGATAGAGTTTGGCCTCAAACTCAGAGCTTCTGCCAGACATGGTGGCTCATAGGCATGAGCCTGTAATCCCAACACTTTGAGAGGCCAAGGCAGGAGGATCGCTTGAGACCAGGAGTTTGACACCAGCCTGGGCAACATAGTGAGACCCCATCCCTACAAAAAATAAAATTAGCCCAGTGTTTTGGTGTGTACCTGTAGTCCTAGCTACACAGGAGGCTGAAGTGAGAAGATCTCTTTAGCCCAGAAGTTTGAGGCTGCAGTGAATTAGTATTGTGCCACTGCACTCCAGCCTGAGTGGCAGAATGAGACTCTGTCTCAGAAAACAACAAAACACCCCAGAACTTCTAACTTCAAATCCCATGATCTGTCCACTGTAGCAAGCAGCCCCCACTAGTCTCAACCTCTATAGAACTCACTCTCCTCATTTGCAAAAATGAGACATTTGGCCCAGAAAATTACAGACCATTCCAGCTTAAAATTCTGTGTCTGATGAATCACTGGCTGGAAGGGACTTTAAAAAATCACTTAGTCATATTCCTTGCTTCCAGAAGGACTCTATCTAAACTATTTTGAAAAGAAAATATCAGCCCTTTTCTTACAGTCTCAGAGCAGAAAAGGGCCCCAGAGAGTGTCCAAGTGCATTTGGGAGTGAGGAAGAGACGAGGAGCCACAGGTCCAGTGCTCAGCAGGGTTACCCATCTCGGGCTCAGAAGCAGTGAGTCTTGCCTTACTGGATGTGAATGTTCAGCCCCTGAGATCAATATCTGAAGCAGGAGAGGAGAGTCACAAGCATGCTTTGCTGGTTAGAAAGGAATTCTATAAGAAAGATCAGAAGACTGGTAACTCCATGAAGAGGAGAAAGGAGCTAAGTGACTCAGTAATGATCTTAACATTTATTAAGGACTCCTGGACAGCGTGATGACTGCAAATCAGTGGTAATGTTTCTATTAAAAGATAGAAACCGTAGAATCCTGTTCATTCTGCAGGTGTGACAAGCAGACAGCTGTGCTAACCTAGTTCTTACTTTGCTTGTATTGGAGGGGTTGGCGGCAGGATGGGAAGGAAAAGGGCTTCACCCTGAAGACAGTGCCTGGGAGGCCTGGTCCAATTTTCCTCTCTCTCAGCACAGTTCTCAGCAGGCTGGAGTACCAGTTAGCATCTAGTAACCTTTCTGGGACAAGGGACTACCAGCAGACAACTATCAGCAAGCACATCAACTTGCAAGTTCAGTCTCACATTGCTCAGCTACCCCGGTTATAATTTTAAAAACTAATTTGTCTCCCATCTTCTTCCGATGTCACTTCCATAAAATAGATTTTTTTTTTTTTAAAGCAGTGACTGAGATCAGAAGACAAGTAATCATCACAACTCTACAACTTACTGAGCTTGGACAAGGCATTTCCTATTCTGGGTCTCAATTTCTCATCTGTGAAATGGGCTAACAATAGCCACTTCAAAGTTAAATATTTCTGAGGATTAGCCAGCTGCAGTGGCTCACGCCTGTAATCCCAGCACTTCGGGAGGCTGAGGCAGGTGGATCACTTGAGGTCAGGAGTTTAAGACCAGCCTGGCCAACATGGTGAAACCCCATCTCTACTAAAAATACAAAAATTAGGCGGGTGTGGTGGTGGGTACCTGTAATCCCAGCTACTTGGGAGGCTGAGAGAAATAATCGCTTGAATCCAGGAGGCAGAGGTTGCAGTGAGCCAAGATTGCACCACTGCACTCCAGCCTGGGTGGCAGAGTGAGACTCTGTCTCAAAAAAGAAAAAAAAAAATTTCTGAGGATCAGATGGGGGAACATAGATGAGCATGCTATGTAACAGTTTGCATTATTATTAATAGGAGTCTAGTTTCAGGCTTTTCTAGAAACCACAAGGTCACAGATGTTTCTTTTTATTCTGCCTTAATTCCATTCCCAAGCCAAAATCAGAATCACAGCAGTTTATCCACGCTTACTACGTGTCAGGCGCATAATCACCTTTAATCCTCACAAAAATATTATGAAGTGGATATATTACCCCTATTTTATTATCTGGAAACTATGTTCTAACAAAGATAAGCATCTTGCCCAAGATCACATGGCTACTAAGTAACAGAGGCAAAATGGAAACAACATCTGTCTCACAGCAAAGCTGCTTTCAGACTCTCAGGGCTCTGAAGAACTGGGGCCTTGTCCTACCTGGGTCCCGCCCCAGTCCTCTTGGTTCCAGGTTGCAGCTGATCTCCCGGCAGCCCTTTGAGGGGGTCTCCTCAGCTCTTTTGAGTCTAGATCTGGTCCTTGGCTTGGTCCCTTAGCTAACGCTTCATCTTAATCTGTGGTTTCATCCATTCTGGCGGCTGTAACAAAGTGCCATAAATTGGATAGGTTATAAACAGCAGAAGTTTATTGCTCACAGTTCTGAAGGCTGAAAAACCCACAATGAAGGTGCCAGTAGATTCGATGTCTGGTGAGGAGGGCCCGCTTTTTGGTTCAGAGATGGCGCCTTCTTGCTGTGATCTCGCATATCTGAAGAACTAACTAGCTCCCGTGGGCCTATTTTATAGGGGCACTAATCCCAGTCATGAGGCTCTACCCTCATAACCTGATCACCCCCAGAAGGCCCCACTTCCTATAGTGGGGGTGGGGCATAAACGTCCAGACCACAGCAATCAGCTTACCCATATTCACACTCCATGACTCCCCCTCCTTTTCCTGTCCTTATTCCTGGATGGCTTGCGGGCCCCTCTCACGTTCCTCTCCAACTCCACACATTCCTCTTCTGAACATCCTGCATTCTCTTCCCCACCTTTCTCTCAGAAGCAGATACTTCCCTGTAAGGATCTTGGACCTCTCCCCAGTTTTCCCAGCCCATGACATCAGGCCACCAAGCCTAGATCAAATACCAAATTCCCCAGCATGTTTACTATTTTTCCTTTCACTGGAAGGAAATGTTTAGTGTGTTCAATACAGCCTCTATATTACTCTTGAATATCACAGAATGTGAATTTTGAAAACTGCGAAAACCACGGAAGTCATCAGTCGGTTGCCTTTATAGATGAGGAAACTGAGGCCCAGACAAATTAATTTACCACCCAAAATTATAGCTATAGGCCAGAGCCGGAGCTGATTCCAAATGCATCAGTTTTGTTGTCAGAATAGTTTAAACTGGGCATGTTATATCTGCATCCTCCAGTCTGGTGTGGCCCCTTGATCAAAGCTTGGAAAGGAGTTTCGCCCTTGCCACAACAGCCTGTGTGGACTCTGACCATGCATCATAAGAAATGTTTTATTTTACTTTACATACTTTCTTTCTACTGAACGTAAGTCTATTCACTGCTCAGTAAACTACAAAGAACTATTGCCCACTGAAATTTAATTCATGGCCAGGAGGAGTTACGTCTCCCCTTAGCTTTTCTGTCTTTAGGTTAAATAACACCAGATCTTTTTGCTTTTCCTCACAGTTCTTATTCTCCAACAGTTTCGTCGTCTGTATTTCTATCTGTTGAGCTGTGTCCAAGTACTCCATGTCTCTCAAACTGTGAAGTCCAGCAGCGGACAGAGACGTCTCATAAAGGTGTGAGAAAGTGACGATGACCTCACAGTTCCTTCAAACTCTGCTTCAGTCAGTGCTGCCAAATTTCACGCTCATGTTTCAGATGATAGCCGGGCCTCATTGGCTCCTTTTCAGTGTGTTATCCTCATTTGGCTGGACATTGCTTAGCTTGTGTTTGTGATAATGATCGTTTCCTCCATGTAGCATCCAGAACTTTTCCAATTGAGCTTTTTCCCTTTGTTCCTGACTATTACTCCAATTCATCAACTCATTTGGGACTCTAATCCTATTCTTCCACCTCTTAATTCTTAACCCCAGCTACTGTCCCAAGTAGCTTAGCACATTTAAAGTCCCTGGAATTCACCCCTGAGACTTCTGGCCCCTCAAAGCCCTTCTCCCTCATGGCTCCAGGATTTGATAAAGCCAGTAGTCCATCTCCCAGTATACACAAGGCACTCACACAGGGCTATACGTTCTGGATAAAATAAAAGATCACCAGAGAGCCTTCCAAGAAACGTGTAGCTTAGGGTCAGTACATGGGTAGATTCAGAGGTAACTGACCACACTCAGACCTAACTTGGGTACAATGGTGGGAGTCTCCAAGATTTTCCTTTGGCTCAGAAATGTGATAATTATGAATATTTGCATTTACAAACAACTTATCTTCATTGGCGTAAGCTACACTTAAAATTAAATATGTTACCCAAGTTTACAGATAAAGAAATTCAGGCTCAGTGAGGTAAAGGTCACAAAGCCAAGATTAGAGCTCACGTTTCCTGTCTTTAAGTTCCTTGAACTTGCCTGTATCTCAGCAGGTTTTAAAATCTTAGAATTCCTAAAAGTCCCATGTGTGAGTTGGGTAGGTTGCTTTTGAAAAACACAGATTCCTGGCTCTAGCACATACTGAGTCTAAGTCTGAGTGGAGCCCTGGGATCTGCATTTTTGTAAGCACCGCAAAGGGTTTTGAGTAAGTCTCTGCAGGCCATACTTGAAGAAACCCTCTCCTAGACTATTCTGTCTAGGCCAGGCCCTTTAAATACTACAGACCTACCTTTGCCCCAGGATAAAGCTGGCACATAAAAACCAGTCACAAAAATCTCCTGATCCAGACCGGAGCTCAGAGGGCTCCCTGATGACCCTAGCCCTGGGGCTGTGGTGCTCAGAGCCTGCCGCTAACCCTGGTTCCATCCTGTTTCTGTCCTCTTCAGTTTTGTTGACCCGTTCCATTCCCCTCTTTTGAGTACTCTGCTTTGACTTCCCACTTGAGTCTCAGATACGCTCTGGCCCCTGATTTTGTCAGCTTCCACAGCTCCAGATCAGAAAGCCTATCTCCCTAAGGCCTTTTCAGATGAGGCTGTACAATGGATCTGTAACCTGAATGAGAGAGAATCTGAAAACTTTATCTGGGGAACTTTCTCATCCTGTACACCCTGCTGGGTAGCATTTGCAAACAGCTCTGAGGGGAAAGCTTCACAGCCAGTTTCCCTAGAGAGGCGTAGTAGTTCTTGCAGTTCTGCCCCTCAACTAAGTTCACAGTCTATTGTTCCTGGAAAACCAGATACTCCAGGAGGCTGATAGATGACTAGGGTACAGGCAGCGTACAGTTAGTGTTGATTGGGCACCCACAGTACACAGGAACAGCACTGATTCCTTTCCATGAGTTGTGTCTTCTTCTCCTTCCACCCATAAGGGGCACAGCCAGGACAGTTGCACCTGCTGCTGGCTCTCTACTCTCAGGGCACTTAGGGATTGTGTGTTCCTGGGATTACAAACACAGCCCTGCTACCTACACATCCCTTGGGTCTTAGAGGATCACAAAATCTGCAAGTGGTCCCCAGCTGGATTCTCTTATGCGTGTTTTATCAAGGAACAAGTGGACCCCTAATGATAAAAGTTTCTAGATTCAAAGCAGACTAACAGAATGATTGAAAATTGACGTGGGAGGCCGGGCACAGTGGCTCACGCCTGTCATCCCAGTACTTTGGGAAGCCAAGGTGGGCAGATCATCTGAGGTTGGGAGTTTGAGGCCAGCCTGACCACAACATGGAGAAACCCCGTCTCTACTAAAAAATACAAAAATTAACTGGGTGTGGTGGCACATACCTGTAATCCCAGCCACTTGGGAGGGAGGCAGGAAAATCGCTTGAACCCAAGAGGCAGAGGTTGCGGTGAGCCGAGATCGCGCCATTGCACTCCAGCCTAGGCAACAAGAGTGAGACTCCATAGAAGGAAGGAACGAAGGGAGGGAGGAAGGGAGGAAGGGAGGAAGGGAGGGAGGGAGGGAGGGAAAGACGGAAGGAAAGAAAGAAGGAGGGAGGGAGGAAAGGAAGAAAAGAAAGGAAGGAGGGAGGGAGAAAGGAAAGGAAGGAAAGGAAAGGAAGGAAGGAAGGAAGGAAGGAAGGAAGGAAGGAAGGAAGGAAGGAACAAACGAACGAACACAACAAACTCCCAGTCTCGGTAGACACGTTCCACTCACTGCCTCTTCTGTATTTCCTTTTTCCAAGTGCAGGTATCATCATCTTTTTTTTTTTTCTTTTTTTTAAGACAAAGTCTCACTCTGTCAGCCAGGCTGGAGTGCAATGGCACTATCTTGGCTCACAGCAACCTCCTCCGCCTCCCGGGTTCAAGCGATTCTCCTGCCTCAGCCTCCTGAGTAGCTGGGATTATAGGTGCCTGCCACCACGCCCAGCTAATTTTTGTATTTTTAGTAAGACGGGGTTTCACCATGTTGACCAGGCTGGTCTCAAACTCCTGACCTCAGGTGATCCACCCACCTCGGTCTCCCAAAGTGCTGGGATTACAGGGGTGAGCCACCATGCCAGGCAGGCATCTTCTACTCGATAGGCTTGTCTCTTCCTGCACTTTCTCAGCAACAAATCCAACTTGTGATAGTGAGGCAGCACACAATAGCATATGCTAGCAGCAAATACCAACACAGTATGAAAAAGCTGCTTTTCTTCTCCCTTGGTCTCTGCTATCTTGTGACAATCTGAAGAGAAATTCCCAAACCTAAGTCTCTTGAGTAATGGTCTGGTAGTATACCTTGCCTTGTTAGCAGATGTGAAAGCTCTTTGAGAACACAGCAAAGCATTTGGAGCTGGAGGGAAAGGAGTGTTTGGAGCCTTGTTAGAGACCAGCTGTAGAGCCTTAAAATGTTCTCTCTTTAGATAAGCTTACATTGTGCTGAAAGAAACAGTTGCCTGTTGGGTTATAACTTGGCGAGTTATGTAATGACACAAATTTTGGATGACTTGTTAAAGAATCTGGGAGCATTATGGTGAAATTCTACACCCTCTCCTTAATTAGATCAAGTTCAACTAAAAGGGAAAAGGAGTCTGGTTTGCTAACCACAGTAGAAGTATTGCTTTCGGGGTGGAATTCATATCCTGATTGCATTGTCTGACTTGAGCATAATACACAGGAAGCAATTTGGAGTTTTTCTTTCTTTGGGTTTTGATATTTCAGCTACAAGGAACTTGAAGTCTAGGAAATGGCTTTGCAATGTTAACAGTTATCATAGCCTGCAAACCAAAATGTCCCTGTTTAAGATCTTGCTGTTTATCATAACACCAAGTGCGCTCTGTGCCGTGTATGATTCCCAATTCACATGTGCTAGTAATTACTACCAATGTGAGTATCTACCCAGCCATTAATCAAGGCACCCGACACATCTTGCCAATGTACTTTGAAACTTTATCTGCTGAAAAAGCAAAATTCCCCTCCGCTTATGAACACTTTTAGGAAAGCAGGCTGTTTAAGCGTGTCTGAAGCATTCAAGTGACAGCTCCGATGAACTCCCATTTATGATCGCAGTTGACCTTGCAAAAACTGGGAAACATAAGCATAGTTCTACATTTTAGCTTCTTATAAAGATCATCAGTTTAATAATAATAGTTGGCCTTTACAGAGCCCTGATCAGAAGTCTCTTAACATTTATTTTCTCCTTTAATAATCCCAGGACATAAGGTTTCTTAGTATCCCCCACTTCCTGTTTTGGAAAGTGAAGCTCAGAGAGGCTAAGTAGTTTGCAAAAATTTGTTCATGGAGGAAATGACAGAGCCAGGGTACTAACCCAGGTGTGCCTGACTCCAGAACCTGCACTTCTTGGAGTCCATTCTTCTTTCAAAACCAGTTGGTGCCTCCAAAGAGATAAATGGTTTGGTAATTAGTCCCATTTGCTTCAAGTGACCAAGAGGAAGAACTCTTTGGATGTTGATGTCTTTATCTTTTTTTTTTTTTTTTTTTGAGACAAAGTTCTGCTCTGTCACCCAGGCTGGAGTGCAGTGGCGCAATCTCAGCTCACTGCAACCTCCGCCTCCCAGGTTCAAGCAATTCTTCTGCCTCAGCCTCCCAAGTAGCTGGGATTACAGGCATGTGCCACTACGCCCGGCTAATGTTTGTATTTTTGGTAGAGATGGGGTTTCGCCGTGTTTGTCAGGCTGGTCTCAAACTCCTGACCTCAAGTGATCCACCTGCCTCAGCCTCCCAAAGTGCTGGGATTACAGGCATGAGCCACTGTGCCTGGCTGGATGTTGATAACTTTCTTTTTCATTTTTTTTTTTCCAGTGATAGGAAAACATTTATTGAGACTTATTTTACAGAGGTGAAAGATCACTGGCTACTCTCAAGGAGTTTATAAGAGAAACAGATTTATGAACCTAAACTTCAAACTACAATAATAGAGATCCTGAAATAGGAAGTAGTGTGGTTGAAGAACTGATTCATTTTCTAATGGAAGTGATAGGGAGAAGAAAGTGGGGACAACTGTGAAAGAAATTATATCTAAATATATCCTAAATATAAATGATTTGTAAATTTTATCCTGCCCAGAAGAGATGATACCTAAACTGTGCTTGAAGGTTAAAAAATAATGGAGTACTATGCAGCCATAAAAAGGAACTAGATCATGTCCTTTGCAGGGACATGAAGAGAGCTGGAAGCCATCATCCTCAGCTCCCACTTATGGGTGAGAATATGTGGTGTCTGGTTTTCTGTTCCTGCATTAGTTTGCTGATGTTGATATCTTTCAAACATTTGTTGAGCACTGACCTTGTCCTAAGGGTTTAGACAGACCGTATGACTGAATCCACCCAATAAACAAATGAGGTAGGTTGTAGCATTCCTGTTTTACTGGAAAGTAACCACCTGTTCTGTCCCATTACCTAGTGTTGCCCCTGTGGCCCTGAGGGTTGACCAACTTTCTGTTTGAGAGGAGTATGTAAATAGGACCAAGAGCCGTGCGATAGTTGTAGGAGAGAGGGCACAGCAATGGAAGCTCGAAAGTGTGGTGCTCATCCTGGACACCATCATTCATGCTCACGCTTCATCTCCTCTCTACCTGTGTTCCTTTTTATGTCTATAGTATTCCTTTTAACTAAAGTGGAAGTGTTATCTGAAGTTTCGTGAAAATAGTGTATACATCAGAAGTAGGAAGAGATTGGCCGGGTACAGTGGCTCACGCCTGTAATCCCAGCACTTTGGGGGTCAAGGCAGGCACATCACTGGAGGTCAGGAGTTTGAGACCAGCCTGGACAACATGGTGAAACCCTGTCTCTACTAAAAATAAAAAATGAGCCAGATGTGGTGGTGGGCACCTGTAATCCCAGCTATTCGGGAGGCTGAGGCAGAGAATCGCTTGAACACGGGAGGCAGAGTTTGCACTGAGGCGAGATCATGCCAGTGCACTCCAGCCTGGGTGACAGTGTGAGGCTCAGTCTCAAAAAAAAAGAGGGGGGGGGAATAGGGAGAAAGCTATCTCTTCTAATTCTGGATCTTGCAGTAAATATCAGTACTCAAATTACATAGCCTTTCTGACCCTCAGTATCCCAATCTGTAAAATGGAGGCACTGGTACTCAGCCCTAAATATTGTTGTTAAGATTGAGACAACACGTATGGTGTGTGCAACACACTAGCTGGTGTGCATTAGTAGTAGTGCCCTTTAAATGCCACTTCTGCCCCTCCTCTCAACTCCCTACCTCCCCATCAATATTAGTAAGCAGTGCTTAAAATGCAGATAAGATGGAGCGTTTGTGAAGAGCGTCATGCCATTCATGGTGTCACTTATAGGGTGGCAATATTGAGTAGCGGTTAAACGCTTTGAATCCCTTTAAGTAGACCGATGAAGTTGAAATCCCTGCTCCATTTCCCCTGTGACTTTGAGCCAGTTATTGAACCTCCCTGGGCCTCAGTTTCCTCTTTCTTTAAAATGAGTCTAACAGTAGTACTTGTCTCATGGGGTTTCTGAGAGCGCTGAATTAGTTGTATACTACAGTCACTTAGAAAATACCTGGCCCGTATGTTTGTTGGCTGCATAAATGTCTTCTTTTGAGAAGTTTCTGTTTATATCCTTCACACACGTAGGTTTATTGTGGCACTGTGCACAATAGCAAAGACTTGGAACCAACCCAAATGCCCATCAGTGATAGACTGGATAAAGAAAATGTGGCACATATACACCATGGAATACTATGCAGCCTTAAAAAAGGATGAATTCATGTCTTTTGCAGGGACATGGAAAAGCTGGAAACCGTCATTCTCAGCAAACTGACATGGAACAGAAAACCAAATACTGCATGTTCTCACTCATAAGTGGGTGTCGAACAACGAGAACACATGGACACAGGGAGGGGAACATCACACACTGGGGCCTGTTGGAAGATGGGGGGTTAGGGGAGGGATAGCATTAGGAGTAATACCTAATGTAGATGATGAGGTGTTAGATGCAGCAAACCACCATGGGACATGTGTACCTATGTAACAAACCTGGACTTTCTGCACACGTACCCCAGAAGTTAAAGTACAATAAAAAATAAATAAAATTTAAAAAAGAAAAGAAAATACCTGGCCCAGAGTGAGCACTCATTTGATGTTAGCTGCCAGTATGATTATTTATTTATTTATCTCTGTGACTTCTTGTAAGCTTTTGAAAGGGGCTGTGTAGGGTGAGACCATGGAACAGATTTTCTAGCGCAAGCAGGGCTACTCACAGGGGGCTCATGGAGTCTGAGTGCTGACCTCGGCCCCATTAGCACCGTTCTCTCACCAGCTCAGGCATGGGGCTATAATGAGGATTATTGAAGTAACATATGGAAAACTCTTAGCATTAGCTCTTGGGAGAGGAAAAAGGCACTAAATAAATATAAGGAATTATTAAAAACCGGGAGATGACCTCACAGGGATGCTGAACTTTGTATGTTATTTGCTATTCTAAGAAGAAACCGGGGGCAAGAAGCCAACTTCATCGCCAGGTGACAAAGTGGTCTCCTGGCTGCTGTTCAGGGGACGGCAGCAGGCAGCGTCACCTCTGGAGATCACAGGCCATCCACAGCCTCTTCCTGGCTGCAGGCAGCTCAGCTTTCCCGTGAAAGACAAGGCCCGGGTCCTATGCCAGACGATGTGCCTGCCCCCTCCTGTATCTCATCCCCCAAATGCCCCTCCTTTGAGGAGAGCTGAGAGGTGGTATTCTGAGTTAAACCTACCAAGCAGAATACTGATGGTACATTCCTGCTGGTGCTAGTACAGATGACTTAGGGCCACCAGCAATCTGCTTCCACAGCAGGGCTCCAGTCCCGGACAGGGCCAAGCCCGGAGCTTCGTTGCCAAGCCTTCACAAGTATGTGGAGAGCACGCAGCTCTGTAACTCTGGAGACAGCAGTCCATCAGACTCTACTTACAAGTTTACCACCTACCCCTGCAACATTCCTCGCTCCAGAACCAATCCTAACGCTAAAATGAAATACACTTAAAGTGGTCTCCAGGTATCACTTAAATGGTGTATAGGAGGCATCCAAGAATGAATCAAGATCTGGCCCACAGCCACCACACAGCTTGGGGCCTCTGGTTTCCCCTCTTGATATCCGTGGCATAAGATTAATTGCTATGGCTCCAAGCAATGATTATAGAAACATCCTATTTCTCTTTGCCACAAAATAAAGAATATCTTGGTCGTGATGTCTTACATTATAAAGTCTTGGAGGATAAGGATGGTGTCTAAGTCTCATCACTCAAGGATGTAGCACTTCATGACATGAACCTTTATTTATATTTTTCTGGTAACAATCTAGTTTTAAAATACTGATGGCTTTTCCAAATAATGGTATAAATATGATATCTCAATCCTCCAAACTACCAACAAATTTAAGGTATTTATAACATGTACAACCAATACTTATGCATAAATATTAAAAAAACATTGCCTACCTGTCAATGTGCATAGCAAAAAATAGTTTGGAAAAGAAAAAACATAATTAAAAAGTCCTCTCAAAAGAAAAAAATAGTTCTTTTTCCTTCTTCAACCAGTTTCAAAGATGATACATTACCCATCAACTATAAAAGGGATCATACATTTCAGCAGCCTTTTTAAAAAAAATTTTCGAGACAGAGTTTCGCTCTTGTTGCCCAGGCTGGAGTGCAATGGCGCAATCTCAGCTCACTGCAACCTCCACCTCCGCTGGGATTACAGGCATGCACCACCACATCCAGCTAATTTTTTGTGTTTTTGTTTGTTTGTTTTTTAGTAGAGATGGGGTTTCTCCATGTTGGTGAGGCTGGTCTTGAACTCCTGACCTTGTGATCCGCCTGCCTCTGCCTCCCAAAGTGCGGGGATTACAGGCATGAGCCACCGTGCCTGGCCTTCAGCAGCCTTTTAAACCTAGAAGAAGTCCTAAAAAATGTAAAGCTTTGACATTAGAATATTTTCTCTGGCATTTAAGATTTTTGAAGTATCTAGTTCTTCAGAAAGGTTAGGCTGACTATAAAGACAACACTGCAAAATATGGAAGATTATTCTCTAGCTCACTTGCTACAATGGAATGTGTTTTTTCTTTAGAGATCAGGACTGATTATTAAAATATTTAAAGAAGAAGATGTTTCTAAGGCTGCTGGGAAGACAAATAACAGTTGATCCCAATAATAAGCCTCTGTGTAAAACAACCTCTTAAAAAGAGGTGGCATGTGTCCGGGTGCAGTGGCTCATGCCCGTAATCTCAACACTTTGGGAGGCCAAGGCAGGCGAATCACCTGAAGTCAGGAGTTCAAGACCAGCCTGGCCAACAAGGGGAAACCCCCATCTCTACTAAAAGTACAAAAATTAGCCAGATGTGGCAGCACATACCTGTAATCCCAACTACTCCAGAGGCTGAGACAGAAGAATTGCTTGAACCCTGGAGGCGGAGGTTGCAGCGAGCCGAAATTGCGCCATTGCACTCCAGCTTGGGTGACAGAGTGAGACTCTGTGTCAAAAAAAAAAAAGAAAAAGAGTCTAGAAGTGGCATGCATATTTAAAAGTAGTTGCAGAGAAAGTCTTGGCAGTTTTTCAGAGCTCCCTTCATGTAATCCCTGTATTACAGTGTACCCCTCAAGTTGAAAAGCTCCCATGTATTTAACATTTCTTTAAAGAATTAGAGATTTTCTTTACCCAATTTGCAAACGTAAAACAAGGCTTTATCAGTTCTCCTTTTTCTGCATACTCCTTTCCGTCCACTAAGATAGCTCTCTGGGCTGTTGACAGCTTCTGAAGGTGATTTGATGTGAACTCCGTCCTGACTTCTGGTTTGTCTGCTTCTTATAAAGAGCTAGTATGCTCCAGAAAGCACCAGAGGCAGTTCTTACCCAGCAATCCCAGAGGCAGTTTTCTTCTGCTTTTCTTACTTACCAGAGCCCTCCTGGAGTTTCAGACAAAGAAACTGAGCAGTTTGCAATAGCTACTAGAGAGCGGTTCATAATGTAATAGCAGCTTCAAGTTTTTAATCCATCATTGCAAATAGTTGTTTTACAACTTAAGAGAGAAAAAGTAGAAATCTATGGCATAATGAAGGGGAAAGAAATGGGTCATGTTACTGTAGATATAGACTCAAATTCTGTATTATGTCATAAGTGAAAGCTTTTTTGGTCCATATGGGTATAAATTAATAAGAGAATGATATCGGGGAAGAAAGTATAAGTACTTTGCCTGGAGAGTAAGAGACCGGCCAGTTAGTCCTAATAAATCCGAGGGGTTTGGGAAGCCTCTTTTGAGGTAGGTGATGCGTTGTCATTATTAGAGAATCTCTTGACATGAGTACTTTTGCACCCAGCATCTGCTTTCAAGGTCTCTTTATGAATGTTCTTCTTATGTGCTGATACCTTTATTCTTACACAAACTTGGTGGAAGGCACTATTGTTTGCATTATTAAATTTCCTTATTTCGACAACTGTGCTACCTAATATGCTCCAGTCACTCTTGCTGTACTTGGTTTTCTTCCTAACATTTCCCTGTCTGAAATTATTTTATTCACGTGGTATAGTTTAGGTGCTTATTACCTCTCTCCCCTGCGCCCATCACCATTGGAGTAAAAGCTGCCTGTGAGTAGACTCCTTGCCATCTTCTCCTATATATTCAAGTTTTCATTTTGTTTCATAATTAGCTTTTCTCTTCTCCTAGCAAGGTTTTCAAGATCCAATCCGAAGACTGTTTAAGGAATGGAGCTGACTTCTTTTACTTCTTTTTTTTTTTTCTTGACAGAGTCTTACTCTGTCGCCAGACTGGAGTGCAGTGGCACGATCTCGGCTCACTGCCACCTCTACTTCCTGGGTTCAGTCGATTCTCCTGCCTCAGCCTCTGGAGTAGCTGGGACTACAGGTGTCCACCACCACACCCAGCTAATTTTTATATTTTTAATAAAGATGTGGTTTCACCATGTTGGCCAGGATGGTCTTGATCTCTTGACCTTGTGATCCATCTGCCTCACCCTCCCAAAGTGCTGAGATTACAGGCATGAGCCACCGAGCCTGGCCTCTTTTACTTCTTCAAGAGTCAATTCATGGATTAAAAGCATCCTGTTCTTGGGACTTTGACTAGCAGAGCCAAGAACTTTCCTATAAACTATTGCTTGGTTGTTAAGGCAACACAACAGAATACCACCCTGACATGTCACAGTCTACATGTGCTCACTTACAATACAGTGTGATATTTTTCACCTCCTATCTGAAGCAAGATGAGATAATCACTGCTGGTGTGAATTTTTTTTTAGCATCTCTTTGCATCAATAGATCTAGTTTTCAGACTATATACTTAAGTTTATAAAACGGTATGCTAACGTTTGTTTTATTTAATCGGATTCTATTTGCTTCTTATTAAGACCATGTTTTCAGAAAGCACCCAGTGGCCCTCATAATAGTGGAAGCTTCATTAACAAAGGCAAATATTATAAACACACTACTATGTAACCCAGGTCTCATGGATGTGCTCTCAAATGGGAAATGTGGAGGACATCAGTTATATGCATCCCAAGTCAGAGACTTATTTTCTTCATTTGCCTTCTGTGCCTCCACAGCGATCTCTTCCCTTCACTTTGGTAAGAAATTATAACAGCTGGCTAGCTTTATTGAGTAACACGCATCAAGCCCACAGCAGAGGTTAGATATGAATTAACTTGTTGAGTACCAATAACAACCTTATGAGGAAGGGACAAAATAAAAGAAGGGTTTAAAAGACCTCCATAGTTAAGGAATGAGGAAATAATAATGCAAGTCTCTTTTCATACAACATAATTGTCCTAAAAAGTGTCTATTTCTTTGCATCTTTTAAAATACACCATAAATGGGATATTCTCATATCATTATGGTTTTCTTTAAGTTTCTCTTTTGTACATTTTAGTAAGTTTAAAATATATAAACTGTCCAGGCATGGTGGCTCACGCCTATAATCTCAGCACTTTAGGAGGCTGAGGTGGGCACTTGAGGTTGGGAGTTCGAAACCAGCCTGGCCAACATGGTCAAACTCCATTTCTATTAAAAGTGCAAAAATTAGCTGGGCATGGTGGTGGGTGCCTGTAATCTCAGCTACTCAGGAGACTAAGGCGGGAGTATTGCTTGAACCTGGAAGGCAGAGGTTGCAGTGAGCTGAGATCACATCATCGCACTCCAGCCTGGGTGACAAGAACGAAACTCCATCTCAAATAAATACATACATGCATACATACGTCCATAAATGTAATATTTATATTTGCTTGCAGTAAAAATAAATGAACAATAATCCAAAATGAAAAGTTAAAATTCTTCTTTAACCTCTCTCAGCCTCTACCCCTCCTCTCAAGATAAGTTACAACCTTCCAAAAATATATTGTCCAATAAAACCACAGTGGTATAGAATGGAAGTCTACAGTTAGTCTACAGTATGCTTTTGACAGCTGCACCTAACATTGTTTTTAAAGGCCGCATAGTATTTCATTATGTGGGATACCATAATTGAATTGCCGTTTCCTTTGTGATGGACATTTAGGGCAAGTTGAGTGTTTTCCTATTACTCTTTGTGAAAAGTACTGAAATGAACATTCTTGTCTTTCCTGTGTCTTTGTGTCCTTTTGTGAGTAAATTTAGCACAACTTCCTAGAAATGAAACTGCTGGGTCAATTGCATATGTATCCTAAATTTTGCCAAATTCTCTTCTTAACAGCTTATACTAAATTATATTCCCACATTAGTTATAGCAATTTTCAATATTATGAATGTTAGCTTGTATTTTAAATATCTTCATTTTCCTTTTAGATGTTCACATAGCTCCCAACTGGAAAACTGGACCCATCCCCTGCCACCATCTCCACCAAGAACCCTGCATACCCTCTGCATATCATATTTGTATAACAGTATTACCAAGTACAGTAATGCCTTCTGAATGTCCCTTTCTTTCCTCCTTTATGGAAAATATGTACAGTCTGATGATATTGTTTGCTAAACATGTAAATGTGTTTATAGATGGCTTTCTAAAGAACAAGTGATATGATCCAAACTTTGGAAAATTGGGTTCTGCTCACAAGGGATTTGGAAAGCGCCTTTTCAGGATCTTAATTAAACTTAGCTAATTGTAATTCCAAGGTTGATGCAAGAAGGCAAAAGGTTCAAGGATGAAGTCAGTTTTTCCTGATGTTAGGAATAAATCTATAAATTCTGGTTATATGAATCGCTAAAGAATTATTGCACAGGGATCAATAAATCACTTCTAAAGCAGTGTTAGAAGGCTGTTCCACTTCCTCAGTATACTAGTTACAATTGTATTATTAGGCTCAGGAGCGTTGGACAAACTGGTTCTTTTAGCTTTTACCATTGCAGTAAATGGCTTGGCAACAGATTTAACATTTTCTTTGTAACGTCCAAGGTTAACTCTTTTTTTTCTTAAGATCTGGAATGTTCCCAACACAAAGAAATGATAAATGTTTGAGGTCAGTGACATCCCCAGTCACTCTGAGTGGATCAGTACCTGTCACCCTCATGCATCAAAATACCACATACACCCTAGAAATGTGAACAGTCACCATGTATCAGTTAAACAAACAAAATAGCCCAGCCCTACCTCAGACCAGTTAACCAAAATATCTCAAGATGGAACTCTCTTTCCTTTTTTTCCCCAAGGTTAGCTCTTTAGTCACTGGCCACAAAACCTCTAATCCCGGCAGAATTTTAGAGCTAGTAAATACTTTAGTTCTTAGCCACTTAGAAATCATAATGACATAATGATGCTTTACAAGAAGAGGTAGGGGAGGAGGGAAGAATTTCTATTCCTCCTTCTCAGTGACATGAGGGTAAAGAAGAAAAATGAGAGGTTATAACCATGCATATCTGCATGTTATGTTTATTTGAACAAAAATACAAATTTTATCTGTTATTGAGAAGAATTGTTTTTGAACAAAAGTGAATAACTAAAAATACTGATTCTGTACAACCAACTAAGGGACTGGTTTTCCTTTAGTCTTTTTGTATTTGTTTGTTTGTTTTGTTTTTGTTTTGGCTTGTCAACATTGAGGGTACCTGATGGGGCAGATGGAGGCAGATTGAATACTCCACGCCCTCTTAGGAGGCTAGAGTCTGAGGGTTAAAATGCTGAGGGGCAGATATCGCTTGAGGCCTCATGTACTGCGTGACCATGGCAGAGAGTTCCTTGAGCAGTGAAAAGCACTTTTCTGTCGCAACGGATAGGCTTATGTGTGTACCAGTCCCAAGCAGAAATCATGACTTTTCTTTACTCTGTAGGTGATAAGCATGAGATTCTTCCCCAAGAAGAATACTGAAAAGTCAGAAAGGATATAAAAATGGGAGGAAAAGGTGAGATATTCAGGAAACTATCAAAATAGGCACATGTGAAAATAAATTTTTCATGGAACTTATTCTTTGGTTAAATAACAACATTTAAAAATCTCTTCAAAGCTCTCAAATGGGCCTTTGAAAAATTAAATTGCAACCACATTGGATTTGAATTTAGCATGTGATTTCCTAATACGAACATTTTTAAAGTTAGAGGTTCTACATCAATGAAATAAGGCTAAAACATGAACCTCGGGAAGAACACTGGAAACGTCAGTACAAAGGAAGTTACTAACGAATATGATTAAGTTTAGAAAGCTTTCCTATGAGAGAAAATACTCTAACATCAGACATTGATTCAGGTTTTTGTACGAAGAATGAAAGCGTTATTTAAAATATATTTTGTGATGCAAACAGGGCAACATCGTAGTATTTTTTGTGTGTGCTGAATCTAAGCTCCATTTAACAGCTGAAGTGTCCCCCAATAAACCATCCTAATTAGAAAGCCCCTGGAAATCTCCTGCATTATCTTAATTAAATTAGGCTAATCTAATAAAGGCATCATAATGAAGAGGACTGTGCCTTTCGTTACTATGCAGCACACCAGGCATTAGATGTTTTGTCCCACTTTCAGGCATCAGTTGTCATGCTTACTAAGAGAAGAAAAATGATAGCACCAGTCGTCATAGTCCCTCAAGGAATCATCCATCTAGTTCTTGAAGTTTCTTTACAACACCCCTGTCAATTATTTCTTCCTCTTCAGAGCATCTAGTGACAGGGAACTCACTAAGTCATTTTGATCTATTTCATCTTCTGAACATATGAAGTAATTTTAGCCGTAAGAAACCTCAGGAATTTTTTTAGTTCCTTCAACATGGACCTACCATAATACCCAGACAACTATTTTTAAGCTTGATTTCAAACAACCTGGAAAAACAGTAGATCAGTGGAACACTAAAGGCTGTAGGGAGACTCTGATCATTCTTGCCTAAAGGCATTGCAAAAACACAGATGTGTAAATGCCATTTACATATAGGATGGACCTCTCCACCTTTTTCTAGTACAGATTAATTTTTAATTTCCCAACATCTATAAATTGCCAGAATGGTAAGGTCGTGAGGAAACACTTTCTCCTAATCTACACAGACTTGAAAGCTGTTGACCTGTCTTACTTGTCACAGACAGTTCTTGGGAGCCCCAAGGCGAGAGATGGCCGAGGCAGAGATCACATTGTCTGGCTGTTCTGCTATACACATATTGGGCTCTGATAATTAGAACACTGATCCGCAACACAACCTTTGAAGAACAGCAAACATATAGCCATTATCATCAGTTATTGTTTAAGAGGCAGAATCTCATCATATTGCCCAGGCTGGCTTCAAACTCCTGGGCTCAAGCAATCCTTCAACCTCAGCCTTCTAAGCAGTTGGGACTACACATGGCTCATCAGTGATATTTTTAAATACAAAAAGACACATATTTTTATTTGCTTATGCAAACAGAGGAACTATTATAATTTCCTGCAACCAGTAAATATCATATGCTAAAGTCTTTTTTCTGATTCCACCTCTTCCCCACCCCACCATGTAATAGCTTTAGAGTTGTTTTCTTTGGGGAGGGAGGGGGTGTTATGTGTATTTTTTTTTTTTTTTTTTTTTTGTCTTTTGCCAAGTCTCTAAGTGCCTCTGAAGCCAATTTTTAAAAGTTGTGCATTGTGAGATCACAGTTGCTTTGGGGCATACAGGATGTAAGCACAAAATGATGGACTGTAGCCAGGTAGTGAGGGCTCTAATTGTAGTCAGAAAGAAGAACATTTTCATCATGACATAACAAAATCTGTATTTTTCAAAGAAAATGATTTAAATCTGTATCAAGTCATAACATTAGTCTTCCCACTGGAAAAAAAGAAACTAGTCTATTATTAATAGAATGAGGTGCCAGCCTTAGGCAATTTGCTCTGTAAAACCAACTGAAATGAAACATGGCATTTTATTCGTTATTCAAATAGCCAAATAAAACAAGGTGTAATTAGTTCTGACTTCCTGTTCTTGCTCACACACCTGAGGCCCCCTCCCGCTCTGCTGTAGCTCCGCACACCCAGGCAGGCTCTCAGGGGAAGCAGTGGCGCAGCTTTCCTGGGACGACAGCTCACTTGTCTACATATTCAAAAGTATGTATTTGATCAAATGGTTGGGAGGAGGACAGGTATTATTTAGAAAAGTACCTGTGAGACTAGAACAAGAAAAGGAGCTGCAAAGCAGCCTTTGCAGAATGTTTGTGAATCTTTCAGGAACTTGATTCGAGGAGTGCGTCAGATGTTAAATCCAGGCATATATGTATATGGCTACTTGGGGGGGGGGGGGCGGTGTGTGTAAAAAAGTGTAATTTCACATTTTTTAAAAATGAAGACATTCACAATTTTAGCCAGAACAGTTGGTACAAGGCCCATAAGTGCTACCTGCTAAGAATATTATTCCTTCTACCTCTAAGGTTTCATTATTAAAATAAAAGAGTTCTCTCCTCAGTGGATATTTCATTTATCACAGCTCTCCTTGGAAAGCTGACCTCTAAATGCGAACTTCCAGAAGGAACACAGAGTAAGAATGAGGGAAAAGCATTCAGGAAAGAGAGTGGTTTTGAAAGGAGTTAGCTGGGAAAATCTTGAGAAAGAAAGTGAGCCCATTTCTGTACATGCAGTTACTGCCTGGTGGGCAGTTCACGATTTAGCTTTGCATGGGCTCACTCCCTGTTGTAGGTACCTGCTTTGTGGTTCTGCAGACACCACACCAGCCACATTTGAACACCATTAGACTAGACTAGAGCCAGAACTCTTGAGAAGGGAGGCTCTTCCTCGGCCTCTGACAGAGTCGCCACCAAATCTGGCTGTCCTCCTTGCCCTGAGCAGTTGAATTTTGCTCCATGACTCGAAGCCTCAACCAACTGCATCCTCGCTTGGAGAGTAGACGAAAAGAAAGAAGCAAAGCCTTTTGAATTCTAAAGTGTCAACTTTTTCCAAAAGTAGGCTATTTTCCCTTCCTTCTCAATCACTTCTTCCATTCAGTTTTCTCCTCTCATCTTCCTAGTCATAATTAGACAGATTAAGGCAAGAAACTGGGGGTTTTGCTAATGAACTTGGGGAAATTTTGGAGGACATCTCCTGTGCTTTGACTTTGGGGGAAAGCTCTTCCCTTGTTAAGGAAAAAGTTGCATTGGATGGAGTTGTCAGATGCAAAGAAATAACTGCTGGGCTTTCTAGGAGTCTGTACATGAACTGTTTCACGTGGGTTTCTGCAGTTCCGTAGAGTTGAAAACACCAACAGGAGCTGCAGCCCCTTTCCCTAGTTTGGCTTTAGTCCTTTTGAGTTTCATAATTCTGAGGAGATCATTGTATTCTAGTGAACAAGTTCCAAAAGTGCAGAAGACTGACAGCATTGTCTGAAAAAGCATCTCCCATTTTATCCGCTTTGGAATGTAATCCAAGTTACAACAATAGCTAATAATTACCTGCCATAATTGTAGCAACAAAATAGCTGAATGTGCACCTCTGGCTCATTTATGTATGCAATTTATCATTCTCAAGCTCGCCATAATCCATTCTTTCCCCCCCAATGCTTTGAAGCCTTGGAAGCATTCAATACAAATTTTCACAATATAGGTGACTTTGAAGTGCAGCTTGTCAGGTCATGCTGACTTACTTTTGTACTCACGTAGAGAATTGGTGAGGATGAATCTTTTTTTCTTAACTAGCAAGTGTAACTTGAGAATTTGTGAATGACTGACAGATGGGTTGGGAACCTTTTTTTCCTTCACATACTGTGAAATGTACTTCTGTCTACTCATGGGAATGAGTCACATTTGCAAAAAGCCATAATGTTCACTGGTGCCAAAATGACATTTTTTAGTTTCTCTGGCAATGAGCCATAAGTAGGACAGCTGCCCATCCTGAAACAGTCATTATTTATAATGCCTGAAACAGTCATTATTTATTCCCGTAATTATCAATGGTTACCTATTATTTCATTCTCAGAAATGTCCTGGCTTGGTCAATGTATTATATGTTCACTCTGCATATCCAAATAGTGCAGGAAAACCCAGTATTTTCATGTGCTATGGCCAAATGGCAGCTTATTAAAAAAATAGAAAATTATTGAAATTAACAGTCAAAAATATGTGAGAGATTAGAAATCAACATTTCACTTTGACTCCTGTGTAAGAAAATGGTATGTAAGCACAGACTATTAAAACAGGCATGGTGAGTATGTTTCAATTCAGGTGCCAACACTAATTGATTGGTAGTGGCTGCCCCCTAGCATCCATCATTGGAGAAGGACTCTGAAACCAAGGTGCGGACCAGTGGGATACGGGGCTTGCCCTATTACTGATGTCTAGTTGTAAAATGTATACTAGGTATTCAGTGTCACCACCATAGAGCCAGATGAGGTTTTAGTGATAATCCAGCCCAGTGTTTTCAAAATGTGTTCCCAAAACACTGATCCTTCAACATGAATCTCAGAACACATGTTCCGTGGTCCAGTAAGATGGAGAGTGATGCCTACCATATTTCTCTCTTGGAAATTCAGTGTATATTGGCACAGAGCTCTAACTGTTTAACTTTCTGACAGATGTTTAACTTTGTTTAACCCAGTGCTTTGTAAACCTATTTGGCCACAGAAACCTTTTCAATGTTGTCTGTCAACTTGCTACAGAACTAGTTTCTTGGTACACAGTTGAGGAAACTCTAGTCCAGCTCATTCCTTGCATTTCGCAAATAAGGAAACTCAAGCCCCAGATGAGAAAGACTGGACCACAGTCAACTTGGCTGATGTATGGGCCAGGCAAAACTGGAACTCATTGATATAGGAGATAAGAAGAAATTATTTAGGTAGATAGGGTATAGGAGTCCTCGGTAAGGTTTTCCTTTTAATGAAAAGCAGCCCCAAAATTATTTTTTCTAGCAAAGAGCAGCCAGTAAACTCCAGTTACAGACATAGGCAAGCAAGCGCAAAGCTGGCACGGGTGAATGCCAGCAGCTGTGCCAATAGGAACAGGCTACTTCGAGCTAGGCATGCTAAAAATGGCGACTCCACCTTCCCTTTCTTTCCCAGCCACATGTACAGTAAGGAGCAGACAGCGTGGGCTAGTCAAGTGGAAACCCCATTTGCATAATAAGATTAGGATGGGGTGGCCAGCCTTCCCGAAACGTCACAGCTGGTCCAGCCAATCTGTGGGCCCTATGTCAATCAGACACAGCCACTTCAAGTGTGCCTATAAAAGCCGGTGCTCTCCCATTTGGGAGGCCCCTCTCTCAAAAAAGACAGAGCTGTTCTCCTTGCTGTTTCTGTTGCCTATTAAACCTTTGCTCCTAAACTCACTCCTTGCGTGTATCCATGTCCTTTGTCTTCTTGGTGCGAGACAACAAACCCCGGGGTATTTACTCCAGATGAGGACACTGCTTCATCAGAACTGCTGACTCCAAATCCTAGCTCCTTTCCACTGCATCACCAATGAGGAAAATATTAGAAGCAATCGGATTTTAATAGCTTCGAGCAGCACAGATATTTAGTAGAGTTCACTTATTTTTATAGGTGTTTGTTTGTTTGTTTTGCTCTGTCACCCAGACTGGGGTGCAGTGGCACGATCTCGGCTCACTGCAACCTCCACTTCCCAGGTCTAGTGCTTCTCCTGCCTCAGCCTCCAGAGTAGCTTGGATTACAGGCGGCTGCCACCATGCCCAGCTAATTTTTGAACTTTTTTATAGTAGAGACGGGATTTCACCATGTTGGTCAGGCCAGTCTTGAACTCATGACCTCGTGATCTATCCACCTCAGCCTCCCAAAGTGCTGGGATTACAGGCGTGAGCCACCACACCTGACCACCCTGACCTGGTGGTGGGTTTTTTTGTTTGTTTGTTTGTTTTGTTTTGTTTTATTTTGGTTTTTGAGATGGGATCTTGCTTTGTCACTCAGGCTGGAGTGCAGCAGTACAATCATAGCTCACTGCTGCCTCCAATTCCTGGGCTCAAGTGATCCTCCCAACTCAACCTCCCAGTAGCTGGGACTACAGGCACATGCCACCATGCCCAGTTAGTTTTTCTGTAGAGTTACAGTCTTGTCATCTTGCCCAGACTGGTCTCTAACTCTTGGGCTGAAGTGATCCTTCCACTTTGGCCTCCTTAAGTGCTGTGATTATAGGTGTGAGCCACCGTACTCAGCCTATATTGTTTTTTAAAGATGGCAAATAAATATCTGTATATTCCTAGTGTCAGACACTAAGCTACCTCTCATGGTCAAAAAAAAAAAAAAAGCAAGATAAAATCATTTTCATAGTTTAGTTTTATCTGGGCTGGTCCATTCCTCTAATTTTATCCTTTTTCCTTAGGAGATAAAGTGGTTATTTGAGGAAAGAATTGCTAGACATGAATCTGGTTTTGGTTCAAATTCTATTTTATTATTTCCTGGGCTTTGAATTTCAAAAAAGTCTGTCTATTTATTGGTCTCTTTTGGGCCATAAGGTTAAAGTACATCTGTTGTCCACACAAATTTAGCTGTTGGCCTTCGAGCTAAGCAGTCATGAAATTATAGCCATAGTAAATTTAGACAATGATTAATTTCACTTTGGTCGGCCTCTAAATCCACATGACAGAATAAACATAGTGTGTCATGTGGTTAATGTGAACACATGTAAAAAATTAAGAAATCTTTGGTGACAAGACAAAAATACTCCATAAAAATTAATCGGTGTTTAATTGTGGATGTATGAAATGCAATACTTACAGATGACCTGACTTGGCATGTAGGCATCAACAAAACTTACCTTGGGCATCGCTTTCAAATTTTGTCTTGGTGGTTCTCCATGTTATGGCAGACCGCTGCCATTCCTTTGAGGGGAAAAGAACACCCAGAAAATATAACCATTGCCGAAGCACTTCTCTCTCTGGGGTTTTCCTACCCTTTATTTTCATTATTATACCATTACAGAAACTGGTTGCTTCAGTTTTATTCAAGCATGGACTTCACGAAGCCATGTGGTTTCATGTGCTTTGGGAGAAGGAGGCAGCTGGGGGCTAAATTTGCCATCCTGAAATCATCCTTGACATCCCTTTGAAGATAAATGTTTCCAGGAAGTACAAATCAGTGAAGTGGTGAGGGAAAACTGGAGAGACATCTTTCAACATAACCTTGTTTCCCCTTGAGCATAAAGGAATTGATTTAAAGGAGAAAATAAAAACTCAACAGTTTTTAAAGGTTTTTATTTAATAAGCACCTCATTGTTTCTATTAACTGGCTTTTAACATTTACCATTTTGCTTAGCAGAGTTGGAGAACATTACCCAAGATTCATTGATGAAACTTGATAAGTGTTATAAGTCAGCTTTGTTTCATTTTAAAAGCCAAATGTTTAAAAGACAGTGCACAGAGAATTTTCACGATACGTAGTTGTGGTTCAATAAAATAAAGATAGCCAGAAGAAACTGTCACTCATAAAATCTATATTTCCTGCTAAGTGTTAGTATTAAAATATATATTGCTAGTCAACTTGTAAGCCAAGCGATGCCATATGTGATTTTTTTTTAACATAAACTATTCGTATTCTATACTAGAAGGTGTATCTTAGACTTTGCAGTGATTTGTTGGTTCCTTTCATTAATCATGAATTTATTCTCATAAAAGTAAACACTCATGACCCTATCTTGGAGGATCGGAGTGTTCTGAGCATTCCCAGATGTGTACGGCAGTACCAGTGCACAGTTCTGAGCCTCACTGCCAGTTGCCAGGGTCGCAAGAGGAACATATCACTAGGCCACATCAGGGAGGTGAATTTTTATACATTCTTCCACCACCCAAGGACAGAAGTGATTGGTGGTTTTCAAGGCCAGCCATTGGGTCAGAAGCCGCTGCAGCCCCTTTGATTTTAATTATCCTCCTGACCCCTTGATCCGTCACCAAAAAGGCTCTAGGACTGTGGACAGATGCAGCCACTTGCCTCTAACAACTGGACTCAGACCAAGTCAGCAATCACATTTCACCTCACCTTGAAAGGTAGAAAGTGAACAATTAGATATTGAACATTTTAATGTAAAACACCTTCTCGAATTTCAATCCAGCCGCATCCTGCTAGTGCCATAATGTGATCCTTGAATTTCTGGCACTATGTCATTTTTAAGCTGAAATGTTTGGAAAATCCTTATGGGGAAGGAGGAACCATTATATAACAACAATAATATACACACACACACACAGACATGCACATGCACACACACATACATACACAGACACACAAATATACATACACAGACACACACACACATACACACATGTATACATATTTATTAAAAAAACATTTCAAAATCCCACAAAATAGTATAAAGAAATACACCATCTTACAAAACTATAATGTTACAATCCTTTTTCCTGTATGTGCTATAATCCTTTATGAACAAAGGGAAAATTCAAGACTCATGAACGTTATCTCCTCTCCAACAAATTGATTGCAACCTGAGTATTATATCCAAGGAAATTTAATCTGTAAGTATGAAGCTACAACCGACTTTGAAAGATTTCTGAAGGAGTACAGGTTTCTATGTGATGGAAAAACCTAAGCTCATTAAGTAACATGTATTCACTGTATTTCCTTATGTCTACAATTGGGTTTTCTTTTCTCTTGGTCCCTGCTGCTAGTCTCATGAACTAAGAAACCTGGCTTAGCTGACATCTATGCTCCCAGTCGATTCCTGCATGGTAGTTGAAGTGCAGTTAGTCCTTGATGAATGAATAAATAATTGATTGATGAATGAATGAATGAGTATGACACCATCTTCTAATCCTTTTACATTTTATTTCCAGTTAGTACAAGGTTATTTTCATAGCCTGTTTATGGCCTTGAAATCTGACAGCCAGTCCCATCTGGTTTATTCTCATATTAGCAACTCAGTTCTTTTGAAGGGGCATGTACCGTGCCCACTAATTTTGCAAGATTTGGCTCTCCAGCTTCCTTCAGCTCCTTGTTTCGGTGGCAGTTACATAGCTGTTTAACAGCTGCACCAGAAATTAAAGAGGAAGAATCAGCAAACTTAGTTAAAACATGTATCTGTCTATCAGTAGATACATGTTTTGATGAAAGATTAAAGCTAAAAGCATTAAGGAAAATGAAATTGTGGAGACTACTGGGTTTTTATTGTTTGTGTTCTTCTTTTTAATTGCTATAGACAAATGGGAGTTGCCTATATCTAAAAATATAATGACAGCTACTTTGCAAGGTACTTGTGAAAATAAAATAAGGTCATATTTGCATATAATAGGCATTCAATAAATATTAATTCTCTTTCCCTTAATCTGAATTTCCATAAGTCCTTAAGAATTATCATTATTCCCAAATATTGTATTATCTTTTCATCCTAATTATGAGATCATAGTTACATATTTTTAATGATTTTATGGCAGAAATTAAAAAATTGGATTGAAGTTGAAGTTTATCAGAAGTTCAGAACGCGAATGTAAATAGCATTTTAATTTTTTAATATGCTACCCAGATACTGTTCACTAGATAAAAGACTTCCAGGTATTCAAAATGGAATGAATAAAGGTTCGAGGGGGTCCTCAAGTCAAATTTTGCTTGAGTGGATTCTCTCTTAGCCACATTGCATGCTTCCACCCACCCTCCTCTCTCAGTCAAACCCCTCTCCACTCTTAGTCCATAGTAATTAAACAGGGCTTTCAGGATCTGGAGGAAAGCGAGAATGTATCTCCTAGAAAGAGATCCGATTGAGGATGGCAAATGTGTTTCATTTCAAACTTCAGCTTTAGTTGCTTTGTAGCCTACACAGCTATCCTGAGGATTCTGAGATGCTCCATTTCACTAGTGAAGAACATTCTGATGAGTGAGTGACGTCTGCCACGGGAAGAAGAGGGATTGTGTCCTTATTTGTGCCATGCATTTACCAAACCTATACTTCATCCTCATATGCTTCACGGTTTAGCTTGTCAGCCCAGTGTCTCTTTCCCTAAGTGACACCAGCAACAAGAATTTAATGTGAGAAAAATTTCAAGAGGTCAAAATTTAACCAGCAGATCTCACATTTTCCTCTTTAGAGAATAGTAAATGTTTTGAGTTCTTTGCCAGGAAGCTGGTAGAATTGTGACCTTTGAGAAATTGAACTAAATAAACATGACTGTAGCACACCCGTCTCGTCCAATGTGTGGTGTGTGCCAAAACATCAAAACTCTAAGATCCTCTTAGTTTAAACAAGGTCATTCTTATTTAATCAGCTACATAAAAAGTGGACGAGACACATTTCCTTTTCTGACATACGCACTAACTAGATTATTTTGAGTTTAATTGTATGCGTTTTTAAATGCACGTCAGTTTGAGTTGCTGAATGTCTATAAGCCTCTGTCCATATATATTTTAAAGCAGAAACTGGCCAATACAAAACTATCTGTTCAGTTCTTTCTTCATCTGTAAGCATATCCTTCTTTGATAAGCTCTGTTATCAAATGTGCCCTGTTTGAAAATGTAGGTTTGATTACTATTCAGATATGGTGAGGTCAACAGATGAGGAGATGACTGTCACTGGAAGAATACCAGTTTGTTATTTGAAGTTCCCAAGAGGAGGGGCATGCGCACCGCAGGGGACTGCAGGGGAAGCTACAGGGTTGGTCAGAAGGCCAGGGAGCAAGGGGGAGCTTTGGAAGGAGTCTTTGTTAGGAACCCGCAGGAAAGGCACAGGTGAGGCGAGGTAAGCAGGGTTAGGACTGCCTCTTTTGAAGACTTTCAGTGGGTTCCCAGTCATACGGGCTGTTTCTGGTTGTCTGGTATCTGGCCCTGGGTTGATGAGGGGAGGGAAGCTGTGGCCCTGAGTCTGAGAACCCAGTAGAGCAGGTGCTGAGTGTGTGGGGTCTGGATTGATTAGTTTGCATATGGAATACATGCTCCCAGAAAGGTCCTTCACATCCCTAGGAACTGACCAGCCCTGGGAGGGGCAGTCCCTCCAGGGTCAGCAATGTCCTATATGCAAAATTGAATGCATGCAAAATTCTGTTCTTTTTCTTTCTGTACTCAAAAAAAAAAAAAAAATTAACCTCATTCATATGACAGTTGATCATTTGTCCCTGTCGGATATCATCTGCATTGTTTCCTTATGCCATTCTTTGATATCAAATGCATTTATGCCAATTTCCCCAACTAGATATCAACTTCTTGATTGTTGAAAAAAATGTGATTTTTAACTTTTAAAATTGATCCACAGAGTATTGCACATAGTTGGTGCTTTAAAATGCTTATTATCAGCCCCACATTACTTTAAAGCATGGGTCTGATGAAAAGCAAACAATGAAGAAATATGCGCTCTAATAGATTTGTAAAATGCTGCATACATATTACATCTCACTCCTTGATATTTGCAATTCACATTTCCTCACTTCAGGCCCTGGGAAGTCCTGCAGAAAAAAAATTAACATTGTCCCAATCCAACCATTTACTAAACGTATTTGACCGTGAAATTTTTTTCTCATCGAGTACCTGCTAACAATCTATGAATATGTTGCAGAATGCTTTTCTATCATGTTTTTTCCATAGAATTTGTACTTTAAAAAAGAAGATTGGTTATAAACAGAGTGACAGTGCTAAGATTAAGGCTAAAGAAAATTGTAACTGCAAAAAAGGGCTTGAAATATACCTTAATACTGGCAGAACAGTTAAGACAATTAGATTTTCTGCCTTAGCCTACCTCATCTATTTAGTCATATAAAATGGTTCATTATGTAATAAAACTCTTCCACAGCTGCTTACAGCAAAATGATTGGTGCGTGTAAACCACCAGGCTGATCTGTTTTTGATTTTTGGACATGCATATGTTTTGTTCTTCAGCCCAGTGAATAAAATTGAAACAGCATCTCCGATTGTAACACAAAGTAGAAGAAATAATGCAGAGAAAAGAATAAATTTGCTCAATAAGGTGTAAGTGAAATAGTTAACACAAACCATGCATATTGCTTTCAGGGGACAGCAACTGTCAACCAGGGAAAGTCAGTTATTGACGTAAGTGCCTGTCAGGTGACTAGTTCTGTGGTGTGAAAATGTGGTAACATAGGGTGTGACCCAAGAGAGGAGAATAAAACCTGCAAATATTTGGATGGCAGGCTCTCCCTAGAAACAAAAAGGGCGGCACAGTTTCTGGCCAATATTTAGATCAATGTGTGTTTGATCTGTGATTGGAATCATTTGCATATTGGAACTAGCAATGGCAGAGCAAAGAGGCTTAACTGTGACTTTTGGGAAGTCATCTAGCTTCCAGTTCAGCTTCCTCATCTGTACGAGGAGGTGAAACTTTAAGGTTGTTTTGTTAAATGGAAGACTGTATATTTAATGATGATGTTAAAAATATTTCATGAAATGATGTAGAAAATTCATTGATGAAGGGTGCAAGTAATTAATGACTTCGCTTAATTGAAATATACTAGGATACAGTCAGGTTTCTGAGATCATACGCCCACACTGGACCTTTAAATGTATAGATGGATTTGCCACTTTGTCTTTGTCACAACCATGGTACTTAACTTTCCATATTATACTGAAATTAGCTCCCGATGGGCCTTTCTATCCTATTGGAATATAAGTTTTTCCAGAGTAGCAGCCCGGTCTTATATTAACTTACTCTCTAGGTTCTAGCACAATGTTTGACACATTAATGTATTAAGTATGCCTTTTAATTTTCAGTATTTCTACTGCTTTGGCATGCCATGGACCAAAGATACAGATACAATATACATTTTTTAAAAAAAATGGTTGCTATGTTAAACAAGTGAGCAACCTAGATGGAGAGCCAAGACTCTATGAGGCAGGTCATTCTGGTCCGGACATATCAGACCAACACTTCTTAAGCTTTAGGTGCACGTGATCACCTGGGGGATCTGAACTGATTCAGTAGATTCGGGCGAGGGCCAAGATACTGCACTTCTAACAAGCCCCCAGGTGATGCTGCTGCTACTGGCCCCAGGACCACACTTTGAGGAGCAAAAGCAGGAGCGGGCAACCTTTCTCTATAAAGGTCCAGATACTAAATACTGGGGGTTTTGAGAGACATATAGTATGTTGCAACCACTACTCAATTCTGTCCCTATAATGCAAAAGCAGCCATGGACAATATGTAAATGAATGAGCATGGTTATGTTCCGCCCCCCCAGAAAAACGTTATTTAAGGACTCCGAAATGTGAACTTGATGTCGCAAAATATTCTTCTTTTGATTTTTTTTTCAAACCTTTAAAAGTATAAAAACCATTCTTAGTTCAAGGGCCACATAAAAACGGGCAGTAGACTTGCAGGCTGAAAGTTTCCTGAGTTAGAGGGTAAGATACTAGTCACTTCGTTAGTTTGCAGAGGTTTCCCTATGGAGTACATCTAACCAAAGAAACGAATCCTTCTCTCTATTGAACCTCTGTTGCATTTTTTCAAGCTTCATTTTCCCCCCAATAGGTGGTTTATATCTTTTCTATGGAAGGTGGAAATACTCCAGTTGACAGTACGGACAGACAAACTCAACTAGTTTCAGAGTTTAGCAGGCATTATTTTTTCTATTACTTGTAGCAGGTAATGCAGTTCCTCACAAATAGAAGAAGCTCTGTAAGTGTATATTCAGTTTATTTTTATCTGTTGAAGAAGGCTTTTGCTTGATCTTAAGGAAGAGTGGTTCCTAGATGGGATTAATGAAGAGGGTAAGGAGATAATTCAAAGAAGAAAATGTGGGCACAGAAAAGTAGGCAGGTAATATTTGAGGACTATGTAAGGAGCCGCAAGTCCATTCAAATATTCGGCAGAAACAGAGGATTAGTATAAGAAAACGATAGGGCCCAAGTAGTATGAAAGCTGGCAGTGACAGATCTGAAGTTTAGGGAATCATGTGTGTAGGGGAAGAAAGAATTTATAGTCTGCTGGTGATGGAGAGACCAATTGAAACACAAAAGCCACAGTTAGTACTGATGGGTGAGGATCTGGACTATGGCTTTGGAAAGATAACAGAAAAAAAAAGACTGGAAGATGACCCTGGGCTGGAAGGCCCTTTAAGACTTGGTGATAACAAAGAAAACCACACAGTGCTGTGGAATCAGGAAATACTGCCCTGCTCAAGTGCCTCCAAAATAATATGGCTTGCATGGCATAGAATGCTCAGTTGGCTGGTTATTGTATGTTCTTTAATTCCCAAAGTCTTATCTGTTCTTTGGTGAGAATCATGTATTTAATGTTTACTATGGTTTCTAGGATTGATACTCATAGTAGTAGCAAACTCATTTGCTATATTAACTATTTTCAAATTAAATTAGACAAAAGCCTACATTCTACCTCAAAAACAAAAAAAAGACTTAGTCTTCTATGTCACATTTTCATAAAAGGATGTGAAATCCAAGTAATTTTATAGGAAATTAGACTTAGAGAAAATCTCTAAGTGCTAATTAAGAGCTTAAATGGACAATATTTTCCCAGAGAATTCAATCCATTTAGTTGTAAGTGGCAGATTTCTACATATTTATTTAATAATAAATCCCATTTGGGGTTTTTCTTTTTTCGTGTGGCTCGGGCTTTGTTTTGTTTTGTTTGTATGTTTGTTTCTTTTTTTGTTTGTTTACTTTTTATATGTATATACTTTATTTTATTTTTTTATTGCATTTTAGGTTTTGGGGTACATGTGAAGAACATGCAATATTGTTGCATAGGTACACACATGACAGTGTGATTTGCTGCCTTCCTCCCCATCACCTGTATCTGGCATCTCTCCCCATGCTCTCTCTCCCCAACTCCCCACCCCCTGCTGTCCCTCCCCTATATCCCCCCGACAGACCCCAGTGTGTGATGCTCCCCTCCCTGTGTCCATGTGTTCTCATGGTTCAACACCCACCTATGAGTGAGAACATGCAGTGTTTGATTTTCTGTTCTTGTGTCAGTTTGCTGAGAATGAAGGTTTCCAGCTTCATCCATGTCCCTACAAAGGACACGAACTCATTGTTTTTGAGGGCTGCATAATATTCCATGGTGTATATGTGCCACATTTTCCCTGTCCAGTCTATCATCGATGGGCATTTGGGTTGGTTTCAGGTTTTTGCTATTGTAAACTGCAATGAACATTCGTGTGCCTGTGTCCTTATAATAGAACGATTTATAATCCTTTGGATATATACCCAGTAATGGGATTGCTGGGTCAAATGGAATTTCTATTTCTAGGTCCTTGAGGAATCGCCACACTGTCTTCCACAATGGTTGAACTAGTTTATAATCCCACCAACAGTGTAAAAGTGTTTCTATTTCTCCACATCCTCTCTAGCATCTGTTCTCTCCAGATTTTTTAACGATCGCCATTCTCAACTGGTGTGAGATGGTATCTCAATGTAGTTTTGATTTGCATTTCTCTAATGACCAGTGATGATGAGCATTTTTTTATATGTTTGTTGGCCTCATGTATGTCTTTTTTGTAAAGTATCTGTTCATCATATCCTTCGCCCACTTTTGAATGGGCTTGTTTGTTTTTTTCTTGTAAATCTGTTTTAGTTCTTTGCAGATTCTGGATATCAGCCCTTTGTCAGATGGGTAGACTGCAAAAATTGTTTCCCATTCTGTTGGTTGCTGATTCACTCTAATGACTGTTTGTTTTGCCGTGCAGAAGCTGTGGAGTTTGATTAGGTCCCATTTGTCTATTTTGGCTTTTGTTGCCAATGCTTTTGGTGTTTTGGTCATGAAGTCCTTGCCTACGCCTATGTCCTGAATGGTTTTGCCTAGATTTTCTTCTAGGGTTGTTATGGTGTTAGGTCTTATGTTTAAGTCTTTAATCCATCTGGAGTTAATTTTAGTGTAAGGTGTCAGGAAGGGGTCCAGTTTCTGCCTTCTGCACATGGCTAACCAGTTTTCCCAACACCACTTATTAAACAGGGAATCCGTTCCCCCATTGCTTGTTTTTGTCAGGTTTGTCAAAGATTGGATGGTTGTAGATGTGTTGTGTTGCCTCCAAGGCCTCTGTTCTGTTCCATTGGTCTGTATCTCTATTTTGGTACCAGTACCATGCTGTTTTGGTTACTGCAGCCTTGTGGTATAGTTTGAAGTCTGGTAGTGTGATGCCTCCCACTTTGTTCTTTTTGCTTAGAATTGACTTGGCTATGCGGGCTTTCTTTTGGTTCCATATGAAGTTTAAGATGGTTTTTTCCAGTTCTGTGAAGAAGGTCATTGGTAGCTTGGTGGAGATAGCTGTGAATCTGTAAATTACTTTGGGCAGTATGGCCATCTTCACGATATTGATTCTTCCTAACCATGAACATGGAATGTTTCTCCATCTGTTTGTGTCCTCTCTTATTTCATTGAGCAGTGGTTTGTAGTTCTCCTTGAAGAGGTCCTTTACATTCCTTGTTAGTTGTATTCCTAGGTATTTTATTCTCTTTGTAGCAATTGCAAATGGCAGTTCGTTCTTGATTTGGCTCTCTTTAAGTCTGTTATTGGTACATAGGAATGCTTATGATTTTTGCACATTGATTTTGTATCCTGAGACTTTGCTGAAGTTGCTTATCAGTTTCAGGAGATTTTGGGCTGAGACGATGGAGTCTTCTAGATATACAATCATGTCATCTGCAAACAGAGACAATTTGACTTCCTCCTTTCCTATTTGAATACCCGTTATTTCTTTTTCTTGCCTGATTGCTCTGGCTAGAACTTCCAGTACTATATTGAATAGGAGTGGTGAGAGAGGGCATCCTTGTCTAGTGCCAGATTTCAAAGAGAATGCTTGCAGTTTTTTTGCCCATTCAGTACGATATTGGCTGTTGGTTTGTCATAAATAGCTTTTATTGTTTTGAGATACATTCCGTCAATACCTAGTTTATTGAGAGTTTTTAGCATAAAGCACTGTTGAATTTTGTCAAAGGCCTTCTCTGCATCAGTTGAGGTAATCATGTGGTTTTTCTCTTTGGTTCTGTTTATGTGGTGAATTATGTTTATAGATTTGCGTATGTTGAACCAGCCTTGCATCCCCGGGATGAATCCTACTTGATCATGGTGGATAAGCTTTTTGATGTGCTGTTGCAATCGGTTTGCCAGTATTTTATTGAAGATTTTTGCATCTATGTTCATCATGGATATTGGCCTGAAGTTTTCTTTTCTTTTCTTGCTGAGTCTCTGCCGGGTTTTGGTATCAGGATGATGTTGGTCTCATAAAATGATTTGGGAAGGATTCCCTCTGTTTGGATTGTTTGGAATAGTTTCAGAAGGAATGGTACCAGCTCCTCTTTGTATGTCTGGTAGAATTCGGCTGTGAACTCATCTGGACCTGGGCTTTTTTGGGTGGTAGGCTCTTAATTGCTGCCTCAACTTCAGCCTTGTTATTGGTCTATTCAGAGTTTCAACTTCTTCCTGATTTAGGCGTGGGAGGATGCAAGTGTCCAGGAATTTAACCATTTCTTCCAGGTTTACTGGTTTGTGTGTATAGAGTTGTTTGTAGTAATCTCTGATGGTAGCTTGTATTTCTGTGGAATCTGTGGTGATATCCCCTTTACCATTTTTTATTGCACCTATTTGATTATTCTCTCTTTTCTGTTTCGTTTATCTGGCTAGTGGTCTGTCTATTTTGTTGATCTTTTCGAAAAACCAGTTCCTGGATTTATTGATTTTTTTGAAGGTTTTTTTTGTGTTTCTATCTCCTTCAGTTCTGCTCTGATCTTAGTTATTTCTTGTCTTCTGCTAGCTTTTGAGTTTTTTTGATCTTTCTCCTCTAGCTCTTTCAATTTTGACGATAGGGTGTCAATTTTAGATCTTTCCTTGCTTCTCATGTGGGCATTTATTGCTGTATATTTTCCTCTAGAGACCACTTTAAATGTGTCCCAGAGATTCTGGTATGTTTGTATGTTTGTTTCTTGGTAAAATGTAAAGGTAACCAGATGTTACTGAGAATCTGAAATGCTGGGGGAAGAGGCAAGAGAGCGAGAGGGAACCTGTGTTCAGTCTGACAGCCTGTAGTTTCCCACACGAAGGGCCTGATTGTTTGGGAAAGGAAAAGTGCTGACCAGCAAGAATGAATTACAGCACAACTGCTATATCTCTCCACATCTTGGAGGCCAAGGCGGTCTGCTAGAAGGTTTTGTAAATATGAGAAATGTGGAAGGCATTAAATCTGTTACTGCTCAGCTGATCAGAAGTCTTAAAGGTCAACAAAAATATTGCTGCCTGTGATTTTTTTTAACATGATGATAAGTTTCCTTTCATATATTAAACATTTTGAGCATAATGTTTATATTACTTTTATATTTTTCTTTAGCTAAGAATAATAGATAAAATTGTAATAAATGTAGGAGGCGTTTGTTACAAAGCATTTTATGACACTGAGTTTCTGTTTCTTTTATTTTATAACTGAAATGGTCTTTCTGAGTTGGACAGCATCACTTGCGTTGATAAAATGTACAAGATGCTTTACAAAGAAAACCTGTGATAATTGTCTAGTCATTAATTTCACAGTCTAAATTGTAGAGCTTCCATCAATAACACTGACACTGATTTTTTTTTAATCAACCAAACATCATTTTGCATAGCACCAGCCTTCCCTTCTCCTTAATTGTTTTAAACATCACCATTTCCTTTCTTTCCCTCCTGTCCTTTGACCTCCATTTGGCCTGCAGATGGTTCTGTGAAGGGAAAGAACTGCACAACACTCCTGATATCCAAATCCACTGTGAGGGGTGGGGACCTCCATACCCTATCATAGCAGAGGCCTTTGAGGACGACACAGGTCGCTACACCTGTCTGGCCACGAATCCCAGCGGCTCAGACACAACATCTGCTGAGGTCTTCATTGAAGGTAAGGAGGGGTGCCTGGTAGTGGGGGATAAAAGGGTGTTGAATGGTCTAATCACTCCAGTATCCTAGGGAGTATGAATATGCCTTTCCAATGCAAACGGCACAACGGTGTTCTAATTCAAACTGCATTTCCCTGAGAACCTTTAGAATTGGAACTGTTAGGCACCCATCAACTATCTCCAATGCCAACATTTGTTCCTTTCAATGTAGAACGTTTCCACTACATTAACTCGAATTATTTAAAATGTAAGGTATCCAAATTATTTTTATCTTTCTCTAGTAAATGAAGCATGGGGACATAATTGAAGTACCATATCAAGCAAAGTTAATCGATAAATGACTCAGGAACTCATTCATTTTACTTTAAATGAATTTTAAGTGAATACTTTTAAATGATCTAGTTTTTACTGAATTCTAGAATGTTGCCTCTTTTGTTAAGAATCCATTATTCCTGCTAAATGTACTATGAACTTGTGAGAGGTGAGAGTATTAAAGAATCCATGTTGTGTTAAAGAGGGGTAAGTGGAGGATGGGATCCTCCTGTTGTTCTATTAATTCATTTTTGACAGGATTCAGTCTCCAGGGAGTTGGAAAACTTGATATCAAAGTGTTATAGTTTACATTTTTATTGTGTTTTGATCAATGCCAATAATTTGCAGCACTTGGAAGTGTTTTAAGCACTGCAGTGTTTATACTGTTCCTAAATCCATAAATTGATGGGTGCTCTGTTAATTGGTTGCTTTTTAAAATAACAGTTAAAATACAGAAAGAATATTAAAATCCTTGAGATCCGCACTTTTTTAAAACCATTTAATAGCACCAATATCTTCATTATGTAAAGGTGAAAAGGCAAGATGTGAGCCACCATTTATAGCTCCTTCAAGACCTGACCCACAGAAATTAGCTTTTAAAAGTAGGGCCAGGTGAGGTAGTTCATGCCTGTAATCTCAGCACTTTGGGAGGCCAAGGCAGGAGGATCTCTTGAGGCCAGGAGTTTGAGACCAGACTGGGCAACATATGAGACCCTGTCTCTAAAAAAAAAAAGAAAAAAAAAACACGTTTTTAAAGTTATCCTGGCCTAGTGGCATGTACCTGTACTCCCAGCTACTCAGGAGGCTGAGGAGGGAGGATTGCTTGAGCCCATGAGGTTGAGGTTACATTGATCCATGATGACACCACTGCCCTCCAGCCTGGAAGATGAAGCAAGACCCCATCTCTTAAAGAAAAAGAGGAAAATTTAAAAATAAAAAGTAACTATTACTGATGACTAAAAGTATATCCCTTTACTTTGAGTGAAAGCATCTTCCACAGTGACTTCGGTAGCATCTTGGAGTGCCTCAAGGCACCTTTCCTGCTAATACAAACAAAAACAAACATTCTATATGTAGTAACAACTAATACTTACATGATACTTATAAAATCCTCACACACGCGCGCATAATCATTTACCCTTTGCCGTCGTCTACGAGGCATTATTAGTGTTCCCTTTTTACAGCTGAGGCCCAGAGAGGCAGGAGAAACGTGTTCAAAGTCACACAAGAATTTTAACCCAGACAGTCTTGCTCCAGGGCCGGTATTAACCACTCTCTCATACTGATAGGTATTTTAAAGTGCTGCATGAATGAAAAATGAATGACAAAAAGATGTTTAAAATTTCACTAATGAGTTAGCAGTATTATCATGGGTGGGTTATGTAGCAAACTTCTTAAGGCATCTTAGAATACAGTGAAGGGAACTTAAATTTCTGCAAAAATCCTGTCTGCTAAATGATGATCAGATTTGTCTCCAAGTTCAGATAGAGCGATTTTAATTGAAATTCTTCATTTGCTTGCAACATTGCTAGAAATATGATAAATTTTGGGATGTGCTGCTTCTATACTATAAAGATTAAATGAAATCACATTAGATTTAAGTAAAAGTCTATCAACTTAATTTAACCAACATTAAGACTCTACTAACTGCCATACAGTGCGGGTATAAATGTGGTTACGAGACAATCCCTGGTATCAAGGAGTTTGAAATCTAACAGCAGAGAAACACATTAAAAAAAAAAAAAAAAAAAAAAAAAAAGCCAGGCGTGGTGGCTCACACCTGTAATCTCAGCACTTTGGGAGGCCAAGGAGAATGGATCACTTGAGGTCAGGAGTTTGAGACCAGCCTGGCCAAAATGGTGAAATACCATCTCTACTAAAAATACAAAAATTAGCTGGGCATGATGGTGGGTGCCTGTAGTCCCAGCTACTCAGGAGGCTGAAGCACAGGTACGAGTGGGAGGTAGAGGCTGCAGTGAGCTGAGATCCTACCACTGCACTCCAGACTGAGACTCCAGAGCGAGACTCAGTCTCAAAAAAAAAAAAAAAAACACCAGAATATAAAATGATAAATTAATATTATAATAAGTGGTATAAGAGAAATTGAAAGTATTTTAAGAACTTATAAAAGTTAAATGCATGATATATAAGATATATAAAAAATCATATATATAATATAAAATGAGATAGTTCATTGCCTGTTGAAACCAGCTGCAGAATCTAACTCAGATAGACTCAAACTCTCACCACACTGATCTCTAACTTTAAATGTGGTTCTCCTGTATAAAAGCCTCTGAGCTTCCAGTCCTTTCAAATCATCTGCATGAGGTGCTGAATGTGAGAAAAGTATACCTCTAGTTCTATATGCCACGTATCTTCCATGTTCAGGACTTGAACAGAGATAGTGGATTTCTCCCAGTCCACAGCTTTCCATGTGACACTGCTGAACATACCGAGACATCCAACATGATTGGGTATCTCTGACTTTAGACAGATCATACGTGACTTTAGATAAATTGAAGGGAGGGTAAGGAAGCTGGGCATGGCAAGAATGAAGAGTTGTGAGGATTGAATCTGCTAAGCCTAAGAAAGTGCTTTAGAAAGCTGGCTCCTTGGCCTTGTGAAATATGAATAATTTTTTTGAAAACAAAAAATTTAATGTTTTTATCCCTAAGAACAGTTATGTGAAGTGGGAGGGAACCTCAGATAAATTCTTAGCCTCAACTTATGACTCAAAGTAAGAAATTTTTATATTTTACTTATTCTAGCACTAAATTAGAGTCACCCTTATTCCCGTTGAATTGCTTCCTGAAGCATGTTGTTACTACATCAGTAGTCATTGGCAGCCTATCTATCAGAGGGTAGAAAAATTTCTTTCTGAAATTGAAATCTCAGCAAAGCCTTCTCTAAAAGTTTAACAACCTACTAATTAGAAACTGTCTAAATTTCACTGTCTCATCACGCGTCAAGTTTTAGAATGATGCAAAAGAAATTACCGCATAAGAACAGTGGCTAGCATCCCTTTAAGCCCTGTTCTTCATTTTTATGGAGATCATCTCATTTCATCCTTACAAAAATCGCTCTCTTTAAAAAATTTGTATTTTTTTAAACTGACAAATAATAACTGTACACATTCCACGTGACACTGCTGAACTTACTGAGACATCCAACATTGTTGGGTATCTCTGTTACCAACGTAGTTACATTTTGATACGTATTACATATAGTGATCAGATCAAGGTAATTAGCATATCCATCATCTCAAATGTTTATCATTTCTTTGTGTTGAGAGCACTTGGTATTCCCCCTTCCAGCTATTTAAGACCATATAAGGTATTATTGTGAACTATAGTCATCCTTTAGTGGTATGAAACAGTGGAACGTATTCCTCTTAACAGTTATAACTGTCATTTTTAATGGTCTCTTCCTATCCCCCCTTCTCATCCCCTTTCCAGCTCCTCTTAGCCTCTGTTCTGCTTTCTACTTCCATGATATCAATTTTTTAAACAGAAAGTTAAACACTACATGGTCTCACTCATATGTGAAAACTTAAAATCACCCCATTTTATAGTTGAAGAGAGTGAAGTTTTAAGAGGCTAAGTGATGACCAAGATGGCACCTATACGCATGTGTACACACACACATAAACACCTGGGAGTCAAGGATTCAAACCTAGGGAGTCAGACTCCTGAATCTGCCCTCTACCTACAGCATAAAATGCAAGTAAACTCATGACCACTGGGGCAGCTACAGTTCCCTCACCTTCATCTGGTCACAGGATTTAGGATCAGAGCACAGCACTTTTCAGGGCATACAATTGCGCACTTTTTGGTCATTCTCAAGAATATAGTGGGTGACTACTGGAAGGGAGGCAGCGGTTCACTATGAGGCACACGGCAGCGAAAGCAGGCCTCTGCCCTTGCTGCACTAACACTCCCGAAAGGGAGCATATAACCCGGTAAGCTGGTAAGGCAGCGGCGAGTGCTGCAAAGGAAACCAAGGTGGCTGATGGGACATGGTGATCAGGAAGGCCACTCCAAAGAGATGACATGTGGTCTCAGACAGGAGCCTGAGAAGGAGCCAGTAGGGGAGGCTGGGGAAAGAGTGCTCCAGACCAAGGGAACAGATGCAGAGTTCCTGGCGAGGATAGTCAGATGTGCCCAAGGAGCAGGAGGGAGTCCAGGGTAACTGGAACATCAGACAGAGGTAGCTCAGAGGCTTGGGCCACAGCTGGGTACACAGGACACAGGGACTAATCACTGTTATTTTGGCTAAATAAAACGGAGAATCATGGAGGGTTCAAACCGATTCATGTTTTTTAAGTGACACTTTGGTTTATCATTGGGGAGACCACTAGAAGCCTATTGCGGCAGGACAGAGGATAGACCGCAGGTGTGTCAGGAGGACACGGAGTAGATGGCACAGTGAGTCAGATTCGAGCTGAGCTCAGAGGCGGGTCCAAAAGCCCTGCAGTGGTTCCGTGTGGAGGCGAGGGGATGACGCTGTGGATTCAGCTGTACTGCTTGTGAGGACAGTGTTGCCAATCTCTGAAATGAGGAAGATGGGAGAGGAACAGGATTAGGGGACAGAAGGAATTGAGTACTGTCTTTTGAATATGCTGTGTGTGTGTGTGTGTGTGTGTGTGTGTGTGTGTGTGTGTGTATGTTTGGAGACGGAGTCTCACTGTGTCGCCCAGGCTGGAGTGTAGTGCCGTGATCTCGGCTCACTGTGTGTGTGTGTGTGTGTGTGTGTGTGTGTGTAGAGTCTCTGTTGCTGAGGCTGGAGTGTAGTGCTATGATCTCAGCTCACTGTGTGTGTGTGTGTGTGTGTGTGTGTGTGTGTGTGTGTGTGTAGACAGAGTCTCACTCTGTCGCCCAGGCTGGAGTGTAGTGCTACGATCTTGGCTCACTGTAACCTCCGTCTCACGGATTCAAGCGATTGTCTTACCTCAGCCTCCCGAGTAGCTGGGATTACAGTCATAAGCCACCACGCCCCGCTAATTTTTGTATTTTTAGTAGAGACAGCGTTTTGCCACAGTGGCCAGGCTGGTCTCAAACTCCTGACCTCAAATGATTTATCTATCTCAGCCTCCCAAAGTGCTGGGATTACAGACGTGAGCCACCGCACCCGGCCTGAACACGCCGTTTGAAATCTCTGCTTAGCTAGCCACACAGATGTGTCAAGTCGGTAGTTGCAGACATAAACATAGATATCTAGAGCACAGGGTGAGAATGCTGTATGGGGGAGAGCATCAGGATATAGATGGTAACTAAAGCTGTGGGACTGGACACAGCTCCAGACAGATCAGCTAGGGGGAAGAGGGGGATGGGGACGAGGAATGGGTCTGAGTCTCAACTCCTGCCTGTTGAAGTTGAAAGAGGAGTTGCCAGCAAACAAGAGTAAGAAGGAAGAGCCCCCAGGGTGCAAGAGAAACCAGACTGAATGGGGAAAGGGAAGGCAAGAGAGACTTTCCAGAAGAGGGGGGCTGCAGGCTGTGTCTCCTGAGAGGTCCAATCAGATTCGGGCCAGCAGCAAACCACTGGGGTCAAACAACAGTGGCTGTTGTCAGCAATTTTAGCAAGAGGAGCAAGCTGGGCGAATCTGAACAGAGTCAAAGGTCAAATGGTACTGGTTAAGAAAATTTTGTGAAATATGGAAAGAGAAGCAGCAAATAATAGATACTTGTTGGAGAAGTTTTGCTTAACCACCAACAGAGATAGGGGTGGTATCTGGAATGGAGCATGGGGTCAAAAAGATGGTTTTCACAGTGTGTGTGTTTTCAGGCAGGAGTTAGTAGAATATGTTTACAGGCTGATGAAAATAGTGTGAGAGAAAAATAGAGCATGCAGGAGGAAGGAGAGTAAGATGAGGAAAAGAAATGGAATCTGTACTGGAATGTGAGAGGGTACGCTCAAGAACTAGCTGGCAGAGAGAGCCTCTCAAGGATTTCCTATATAAATAGAAAGGATCCATGTAAACATGTGAAATAAATACAGACATCTCAAGTTTCCACCACTGCCTCCCTGTGTGATTATAAAATGAATTACACAGACCATTATAGCTTTATGAGCTCCAAAGAGGGCAGGATGATGCCCCTGAAATGTGGACTGAGGAAGCTGGATTAGACCGGACCTTGTGGATAAAGAGGATTGGGGTCAGGTGGGAGAGGAGGGCAGGGCAGCATGAAAAAGGTGGGGAACATTGAGATACCATCTCACGCCAGTTAGAATGAGGATCATTAAAAAATCAGGAGACAACAGATGCTGGAGAGGATGTGGAGAAATAGGAACACTTTTACACTGTTGGTGGGAGTATAAATTAGTTAAACCATTGTGGAAGACAGTGTGGCAATTCCTCAAGGATCTAGAAATAGAAATACCATTTGACCCAGCAATCCCATTACTGGGTATATACCCAAAGGATTATAAATCGTTCTATTATAAAGACACATGCACCCATATGTTTATTGCAGCACTGTTTACAATAGCAAAGACTTGGAACCAATCCAAATGCCCATCAATGATAGACTGTATAAAGAAAGTGTGGCACATATACACCAGAATACTATGCAATCATAAAAAGTTCATGTCCTTTGCAGGGACATGGATGAAGCTGGAAACCATCGTTCTCAGCAAAGTAACCCAAGAAAAGAAAACCAAACACCGCATGTTCTCACTCATAAGTGGGTGCTGAACAATGAGAACACATGGACACAGAGAGGGGGAACATCACATACCGGGGCCTGTTGCGGGGTGGAGAGCTAGGGGAGGGATAGCATCTACGTAATGTAGATGATGGGGGGGATGGATGCAGCAAACCTCTATGCACGTCTATACTCATATAACAAAACTGCATGTTCCCCCACGTGTACCCCAGAACTTAAAGCATAATAAAAGAAAAAGAAAAAGGTGGGGAAGGTAACCAGCGTGACACAGATTGGCAGGTTCTGTTTGACACTGTTCTGTATCAGTGCTACAAATAATCAGATATAATGTGGGCCCCTTTGAAGTGGCCCTGTGAAGCATGCTGTGATGTGAAATGTGGGATTGCTCCTGGTAATCACATAGGGTAAAGCCCTTGGTGCCAGGACCGCTGCCATGCCTCCCTAGGCATAGATTCCATTCAGTGGGTTTTGAAAACTTTCAAAGAAAAGCTAAACGAGTTTAAGCACAGCTTTGGTCGTTCTTCATGTTATCTATTTTAAAATAACTTTCATGATATTTTGACGGCTCTATGCTTTGGTTTCTTCATCTGGAGAAAATTAGACTGTTGTAAAGATTGAATGAGTTAATCCACTGGGATGGCACCTAGCACATGCCATAGGCCATTATTATTATTTTAAAATATTGTTGGTTTTTTTTTTGAGGTGGAGTCTTAATCTGTCTCCTAGGTTGGAGTGCAATGGTGCGGTCTTGGCTCATTGCAACCTCTGCCTCCCGCATTCAAGCAATTCTCCTGCCTCAGCCTCCTGAGTAGCCGGGATTACAGACACTTGCCACCATGCCCAGCTATTTTTTGTATTTTTAGTAGAGACAGGGTTTCACCAGGTTGGCCAGGCTGGTCTTGAACACCTGACCTGGTGATCTGTCCACCTCGGCCTCCCAAAGTGCTGGGATTACAGGTGTGAGCCACCACGCCTGGCTGTATTTTCATTTTTTAAAAACTAAAATGTACGGATAAAAAGAAGATATGAAAATCATGTCTAAGGCAGCCATGGTGACAACTGCCTATAATCCCAGCACTTTGGGAGGCTGAGGCAGAAGAATCACTTAAGTCCAAGAGTTCAAGACCAGCCGGAGCAACATAGTGAGACCCTATCTCTAAAAAAAAATAAAAAAATAAATAGCTAGGCATGGTGGTGTGCACCTGTAGTCCCAGCTACTTGGAAGGTTGAAGTGGGAGGGTTGTTTGAGTCCAGCAGGTCAAGGCTGAAGTAGCTGGGATGGCACCACTACACTCCAGCCTGGGTGACAGAGTAAGATCCTGTCTCAAAAAATAAAAAGAAAGGCCAGGCACGGTGGCTCATGCCTGTAATCCCAGCACTTTGGGAGGCTAAGATGGTCAGACCATGAGGTCAGGAGATCAAGACCATCCTGGCTAAAATGGTGAAACCCCATCTCTACTAAAGATACAAAAAATTAGCCAGGCATGTTGGCGTGCACCTGTAGTCCCAGCTACTCAGGAGGCTGAGGCAGGGGAATCGCTTGAACCCAGGAGGCGGAGGTTGCAGTGAGCCGAGATCGCACCACTACACTCCAGCCTGGGCAACAGAGCGAGAGTTTGTCTGAAATAAATAAATAAATAGATAGATAGATAGATAGATAGATAGATAATAGATAAAGCATGTTTAATCCCTCTGCCTTATGGCAGTCACTCTTAATATTTTTATCTTTCCAATCTTTTTCCTACATGTGAGTACTTCTATTTTGCTGTAGGTATTCTTTTGAACCGTATATTTTTTAATCTAACCTATTCTGTCACAAACATCTACCCACGTCATTAAACGTTCTTTAAAATCATTTTAATTCCTTTGTAAGTATTCATCATTTATAAAGTTATGTGTCACTGACATTGCTTCAGTTACTCTGATCTGTGAATGATTCTTGCTGTATTGGTAATTACAGCAACTGATTTAAAAGAGAGGGAAAGAAGTAAGTAATAGAAATGAAAGAGTGTATTTATTCCTCAAATGTTGAAAGGCAAAATATGTGTAAAAGGATAAACTCCATGACTCAGTTCAGTAAAGTCACTTAGAGATTTAAAACTTATATATATAACATAATAGAAACATAATATGTAATACATATATGTAGTAAACATATATATTATGTTTATATATTTTATTTTTATAGATTATACATTTTATTTATATATTATATGTAATGTGTATTTTTTAATGGTTGATCTACACCTCTGTGAAGACACCCTACTTCTTGAAGTTGAAACTATATGATTCACATCTAGTTTACTTTTACTCAGAAATATATTTTTTCTAGGAAGATCAGACAAACATAAAAATAATTACAACATAGCATTTTCATGAGTATAGGGAAATGGACATTTTGATATATTGTAATTTTATACATATCTCTGGGGGAGATGTAAAAAATGGAAATAATAAATACATCCAATAATATCGGAATGATAAAATGATGGTATATCCACACAAATGAATTTGAAGCAACCACTGGAAAATCATGAAGTATCTATTTATTTACTGACACGTAAAGGCATTTTGCAAGTATTAAGTGGGAGAAAAGCAGTAATTGAACAGTATACATAGCATTGTCTAGGTACACAGGGATAAACTTTGGAAGAATATACTCCAATAATATCTGGGTGGTGGTATTCCAGAAGATTTTTTGCCTCTGATTTTTGCTTCTGTATATTTCCTGGGTCTTTTTCCACAAAAAAAGTATTAAATTGGGTAGGTTTTAAAAATGAAAAGGGAGCACCTTTTAAAGTTGAGGCAGGAGGCTCATTTTTGTGACACTTCTGGCCAAAGCCTGGAGCCCGATCATCAGCATGTGATTGCTTCACTCTGTTTGGGAGGCAGACTAGGAGAAGTTAAGACTGAGGAGGTGAATGTGAGGTGAACAGGTGATAGTAACTACAAGGGCTAGAACATGCAACTCCTTCATGCTGGAACCTACATCCAAAACTGAAAGTGACAGTTAATAAATACGGAGAAAGATGTGAACTTGAGACTCCGCAGTGTTTTTTTTTTTCTTTTTCCTGACCAGCAGGTGCAAAGCAGATGATTGAAAGCGGAAAAGAGTGGGAGAGGGAGGGAGAATTGCCCGAGGGGAAGGCAGGGAACTGGCTGGCACAGAGGGGAAGATTTGATCCACCCGGTCTGCCAGAGCTGCTTTGAAACCTGAGCCACAAGGTGACTTTGAGATTTCACAAGGGTTGGACAGGTGCGTAAAAGCTAGCAAATGTCTGCTTATCGGGGGGGCACCCATGTGTTTGGCCCCTTCTTCCTTTGAAAATCGGCTGGAAAAAAGTAGCAAGAATGGCTTTCTAAAGAGAGGTCATCAGAAGGGATTTTTTTTTTTAATGATTTAAACGTTTGGAATCAGGTGATAAGTGGCTGTTTTTCTCTCCCCAGTTTTTGGCTACCTCGAGAGTATCTGTGATAACTTCCATATGATTTTCGCCACCCTCCCCTTCTCCTAAAGGCTTTTATGATTCCAATAAAATGGTCTCGCGGGTCACCCCGACCTTCTGATCGCCTTCACTGGTTTTTCCTCAGTGTTTCTCAGCTCCCCCACGCCTCCTCATCAAGGGGAAAACTTTCTCCTTGTCCATAACTTTTTGTTGGTCTGTCATTTGCCCTGTTTGTGTCCCTGCAGTCCCGCCAGTGAATCCTGCACACTGACTTTTCCCAGTCCCCTGTGACCAGGTTCAAACCAGTCAGCCCAGCGCCAGGTCCTGCCTGAGTTTCTAGATTTTCCTCCGCTGCTGCCCCCAGCCTGCTGCTCTTCTCTCCTTGCCCGAGCTTTGCCTCGTCCAGACAAGCTTCACCATCTCCCAGCTCTCTTTCTTCATTCCAACAGAAGCCTGGAAGGTGCCTGTGAGCCAGGCACGAGGCTGGGCACCCAGTCCGTGTGGTGTAGGGGAAGGACACAGACCACGAGGCTCAGCCACAGGAGTGCTTTGCCTGTCACCACCGCTTTCTAGTTACGTGACCTTCTGCCAAGTACTTCACCTCTTGGTTCCTTGGTTTCCTTATCTATAAATTGGACATAACTCACTTTGTAGTGAGGTTCATTATGAGGATGATTAAATGAGGTGAAGTGCCCAGCAGACACCAGGCACCCAGTATTTACTCAAAAATTGGTGATTCCCTTCCTAACCCAGTGTCAGTCCTCAGGGAACCAATCATTTTCCAGCAGGTGTGATATTCGAGGTGACATGAGTGCTGTCAGCAAGAACGCTGAGAGTTCAGAGCAAGAACACAGAACGGTGCCGGGGCTGCCCGGAGAAGACAGTGAATCAAGAAAAGGCTGGAGGGGCATTTCCTAGGGAGTGAACCCTACGACTGCAGGTCCAGGTGTGGAAAACAAGCAGGGAGAGAGCCCCACCTCCTCTGGTCTTGGGGGAGGCTTCCTTGCCACCATCCTTAAAATTGCAACCCCCCGGGAAGCCCCATCACCGCCCATGCCCCTCCCCTGCGCCATGATTTTCCTGCTTCACTCACCACCGTATCATGTGCTTATTTCTATTCTGTGTCCTCACAAGGGCAGGGGTGTGTGTGGGGGTGGCGAAGAGCCAGAAAGCATCTTCTGATTAATGAGTAATAAAGACATAATCAGTCCTTACCCTGCAATCTCTGTAGAAGGTTACAGTGTGTGTGTGGGGGGGTGGGTGTAGGTGTAGCATGTGTATGTAATGGGGTGTGTGCGTGTGGTGTGTGTATGTGTGTGTGTGGTCTGTGGGTGTGGTGTGGGTGTGGTGGGGTGAGTATGGGTGTGGTGTGGAGTATAGGTGTGGGGTGTGTGTGTGGTTTGTGTGTGTGCACATGTGTGTGTGGTGAGTTGAGTATGGATGTGATGGGGTGTGTGGGAGGTGTAGGGTGTGTGGTATGTGTGTGTATGTGGTGGGGTGAGTATGGGTGTCGTGTGTGGTGTGTGGTGTGTGGTGTGTGTGTGTGTGTGGTGGGGTGAGTGTGGGTGTGGTGTGGAGTATAGGTGTGGGGTGTGTGTGTGGTTTGTGTGTGTGCACATGTGTGTGTGGTGGGTTGAGTATGGATGTGATGGGGTGTGTGGGAGGTGTATGTGTGTGTATGTGGTGGGGTGAGTATGGGTGTCGTGTGTGGTGTGTGGTTGTGTGTGTGGTGGGGTGAGTGTGGGTGTGGTGTGATATGCATGTGTGTGATGGGGTATGAGTGTGGTGTGTAGGGGTGTGTGTGTGTGGTGGGGTGAGTATGAGTGTGGTGTGTGTGGGGTGTGTGTGGGCATGTGTGTGGTGGGGTGAGTGGGTGTGGCGTGTGGTGTGTGTGGTGGGGTGAGTTTGGGTGTGGCATGTGGTGTGTGTATGGTGGGGTGAGTATGGGTGTGGTGTGTGTATGTGTGTGTGGTGGGGTATGGGTGTGGTGTATGTGTGTGTGTATGGTGGAGTGAGTATGGATGTGGTGTGCTGGTGTGTGGTGGGGTGTAGGGGAGTGTGTGGTGTGTGTGTGGTGGGGTGAGTATGGTGTGGTGTGTCTGGTGTGTGGTGGGGTGTGGGGGAGTGTGTGGTGTGTGTGTGTGGTGGGGTATGGGTGTAGGGTGTGTGTGTGGTGTGTGGTGGGGTGTGGGGGAGTGTGTGTGTGTGTGTGGTGGAGTGAGTATGGGTGTGGTATGTGTGTGTGGTATGTGTGGTGGGATGTGGGGGAGTGTGTGGTGTGTGTGGTGGGGTGAGTATGGGTGTGGGGTGCGTGTGTGGTGGGGTGTGGGGGGAGTGTGATGTGTGTGTGGTGGAGTGAGTATGGGTGTGGTATGTGTGTGTGGTATGTGTGGTGGGATGTGGGGGAGTGTGTGGTGCCTGTTTGTGTGGTGGGATGAGCATGGGTGTGGTGTGTGTGTGTGGTATGTGTGGTGGGATGTGGGGGAGTGTGTGGTGCCTGTTTGTGTGGTGGGATGAGTATGGGTGTGGTATGTGTGTGTGGTATGTGTGGTGGGATGTGGGGAGTGTGTGGTGCCTGTTTGTGTGGTGGGATGAGTATGGGTGTGGTGTGTGTGTGTGGTGGAGTGAGTATGGGTGTGGGGAGTGTGTGTGTGGTGTGTGGTGGGGTGTGGGGGAGTGTGGTGTGTGTGTGGTGGAGTGAGTATGGGTGTGGTGTGTGTGGTGGAGTGAGTATGGGTGTGATGTGTGGGTGTGGTGTGTGGTATGGTGTGTGTGTGTGTGTGTGTATCTTCTTCACTGTGTATCCCCTACTTACCTATGGAGTGCACACATTAGGTGTGCGAGAGAATTCAACTCTGAATTAGGGTTACATGACTTGAAGTCCAAGAAGTTCTGGCAAATAGAGCTAGAAATGAAGTTGGAAATTATGAGAGTCATTAAATGACAAATTTGGGGATTTTTAATGTACTAAGTAGAGACTCCAATCATCTCGTTTTTCAACAGGGGAAAGCATGCTCTAGGAAAATCAGCCCGACATAGGAAGGGCAAAGATGAATTTGAGAAGGAGGAGATGGGAAGACAAGAATGCATTGTAGTAGTCCAGAACCAGGTGAAGAAAGCCTGTACTGGGTGCTAGATACAGAAATAAATAGGAAGGGACAGCAGACATTCCAGCAGAGTTACCTAAACATGACTGTTTTCAACGTCAATAAAAGACTGGAAAACATTTCACAGTAGAGTCACTGGAAGAATACTAGGCAGCTATCCAAGAGAATGGAGTGAATGGACATTTTCTAAATCTGCTGATAGGCAAAAATAGCCAAATGCAAAGTGTGCATGACATGTAAATCCATTTGTATAAATAGGTACATAAATGTAAATATGTTGATACACTCTATTAAAGTTATCTGGGCCATGTGCGGTGGCTCACGCCTGTAGTCCCAGCACTTTGGGAGGTCAAGGTGTGCAGATCAGTTGAGGTTAGGAGTTCGAGACCAGCCTGGCCAACATGGTGAAACCCCATCTCTACCAAAAAAAAAAAAAAAAAAATACAAAAATTAGTTGGGCATGGTTGCACGAGCCTGTAATCCCAGCTACTCAGGAGGCTGAGGCAGGAGAATTGCGTGAACCCAGGAGGTGAGGTTGCAGTGAGCCAAGATTGCGCCACTGCACTCCAGCCTGGGTGACAGAGCAAGATTCCATCTCAAAAGAAAAAAAAAGAAAACTTACCTGGAACAATACACACCCAGACATAATATGGTATTTGGGAATGGCATTTAGGAAGGTACCTCTTATCTTTGAACCCTTGCAGTTTTTTTAAGTCTGTCACCTAAAATCTCTTGACATGAAATACATAAACATCAAAATCTGACTGCAGTTTGCCTTTTGACCAAATATCTGGTAAGTCCATCCTTTATTTAAGAACAGTAATAATGCAAGTGAATCTGGGAAGCCATGATCCAAAATCAAAGGCCCTCTTATTCAAGAACAGAACCACCATCATGCTCAATTGTACCCAAGAGCCAGAAAGCATCTTCTGATTAATGAGTAATAAAGACATTATCAGTCCTTCCCCTGCAATCTCTGTAGAAGGTTACAGTTTAAAAGCATGGGTGTTCTTCACACAGATACACACACACCTTTATTTTATAGCTTGTAGCCATTTAAAAGTACAGTTGTGATGACCACAGTGATAAAAATGAAACTAATAATAAATCTGCCGTTAAAATTATATTGTTTTGAAGAAATCTATATGTAGTAGTACTTTTTAAAAATAAGTTTCTGAAGAAACAGTACAAATTAAAGAATGGTCTGAGCCTGAATCACTCTATTTTATTGTGTGTTTAGGTCAAAAAGACTTTGTATTTTATTTTGCTTAAGGGGAGTATAATTCTTTGCAATTATTATAGATAACACTGAAATCTTAACTTTACCATTATCTTGAATGCTTTCCTAGGTGCCAGTTCAACAGATTCCGACAGTGAAAGTTTAGCTTTCAAATCAAAAGCTGGAGCTATGCCACAGTAAGTGCCTACAATTCCATCAATTACCTAGAAACAATGGCAACAGAATGGTTGGGTAGGAAACTATTCTTTCTGTGCTTTGAAGAAAAAAGTCAACTGATGTTAATCAGAGATCAAATACTGAAGTTGGAACACAGCTTTTTCTTTTTTTTGAGACAGGTTCTCTCTCTGTCACCCAAGTTAAGGTACGGGGCGGTACGACATGGTTCACTGAAGCCTTAACCTCCCAGGCTCAAGTGGTCCCCCCACCTTAGCCTCCCAAGAGGCTAGGATTACAGGCATGCACCACCACACCTGGCTAATCTTTTTTTTTATTTTTTATTTTTTGGTAGAGATGGGGTCTCACTGTGTTGTCCAGGCTGGTCCAAAACTCTTGGACTCAAGTGATCCTCCTGCCTCAGCCTCCCAAAGTGTTGGGAGAGATTATAGGCATGAGCCACCATGCCCAGCCCGAACCCAATTTTTAACTTGTAAATTTGAATTTTGAAGTCTGCATTTTATCATCGATAGGCCAGAATTTTACCATATACAATGTTAGCTTCAAAGACAGCCATCTAACTTATAAATGTATGGAAAGAGAAGTCACATTAAGAGAAAATCAGTTAAATCATGACTAAACTGTGAGGACCAATTTATTTATGCAAGTTGGAAAATATCTAATTAGGCCCGAAGTAGGTTTTCATTTGAATACAATCGATTTCTATTTAGATCTTGTACCTGAAATTCACAAAAGTTAGTTATTCCTACAAAGATCTACCAATTATTTAAAATGTTAATATCTTAATTATTTTGCAAAAATAAATCTACCAGAAATTTGTGTTATAGAAAAGTCCGTAAATACTGAATCTGTTCTAATAAATTTATTTTATCTGATAGTATGTACATAAAAATTATATCCATTCAGCATCAAATAATCAGTGATGCTACAGGGACCTTATAAGATTATTTTACCACCCCTGATTTTTGATGAGGAGCTCAAGTTTAGTGAAGTTACATGGCTTGCTTCAGATTTCACAGCCAGCTACTTGGCAAAGCTGGGCCTAGAAATCAGCTCTTCTTAATCTTCTCTGAATACCTTACACACTTATATGCACTAAGAAAACACAAAAATTCCAAGATTCTGATAACAAAATTAGAAACCAGAACAAAGAACAGCTGCTAGACTTAAAATAGACTAACAAAACTTTGAGTTAAATATAGGACCCTAACCCTAAACATTTCAAATATCTGCTTATTAATAAAGATAGGATTTTTTCCAAACATTTTCTTAGGATTTTCAAGTTTAATACGTTAGCATCTTCAACAGTGTCTCAGTTACATCTAGTCACTTTTCTTTGACTCATGTACTTGTTTTGCTAAATGTCTACAAGGCACATGCATATACTGACCACAGCTATTCTAGCTGTAGGTTATGCATTCACACTGCAGAAGCAATTACAGTTGAAGTGGATTGAGTATACAAAAAGAAACCCAGCTTTTCTGTTGAAATGTTTCAAAGAATTATCTCTGCTAAAAACAAACAAACAAACAAAAAAAAAATCCAACTAAACACTCACCTTCCTATATTCCAGAGCTCAGAAGAAAACAACTTCTGTTTCCTTGACAATAGGATCATCATCTCCAAAGACAGGGTTGACCACGGCTGTGATTCAACCATTATCTGTCCCTGTGCAACAGGTAAGTGTGCCTTGAGCCAGGGCCCGTAAGGAGTCCAACTCATCAGCAAACTTGTGGATTTGAAGAACACAACTTTGATTCTAACTAGTATACTCCCTTGAAATATTTTCTAAGTGGACACAAAATTGGGAGCAAAGAAAATTGTAGGTAATGTTTCTTCTTTCAGTTCACTAAAGATAACCTTCAACTAAAGCCACATCACTGATTAGTCCACAATTTGCCTTTCCCTTGGGAACCTCTTTCTCTAACAGCTAATAATCTGAGAAAATGGCATCTGTTTTAGCTGTAACGATTTGATTATTCCCTCACATGTGTATGCTTTTTTATTTAGCCAAATTCATTAGCTCATTCAAAACAGATTAAAAGACAAGAAAAGTCTGCATACCAACAAAAAGCTTTCCCACTCCTAAAAGCTAAACAAATAAGAAAAACAACTCAGATTCCTTGACTTCACCATGCTTTTTGATCTTGCTTTTATTTTATTGTAAGAGCTATAGCCATGAAAAAACAATAATGTAAACTACTGGAAAGTAATTGTAATGAGTTTACTCTGCAAACACGAACAACGTGAACTCTTAAAAAAAAAGTAAAAAACCATTGTATCTGGATGTCTCTAAATCATGATTTAGTGAATATGTTCAAAGGCAACACTCACAGAAAGGTTTTTCCCCACAGTCTTGAAATGTAAACTCGTTCTAAGTCATGAGTATGTCAGATGAATATCACCATGTCCTCCCTCGGCCTTTATTACCTATTGAATGCTCAGGGTTGTTTTAGTCACTATAGAGGCTAATATATATTCTCGATATGTGGAAAATACAAACAGTAGAGACAAGACATTTGGGTCCATAAACCTTGAATCAACCAGTATCAGTTACTCAGAGATGGCATATATAATACATATTTCCTTTAAACCCCTTAGCCAGAGTGGAATTTATAGAAATATTTGATTAAATCCATGGGCATTTTTTGATGTTTAAATATTGATAAATATTTGTTGAGTGCTTAGTACTATGCTAGGCATTTCATGGCAGGAGAACAAAATGTCACCCACCCCATCCCCCAAACAGTTTATAAACTAATCTGAGAAGGAGGAAAGATACATATGAAACACTTGTTGAATGTGACGGAAGATTTCGGTGTAAAACAGAAGCCTGGGATATAGAAAGATACACACACATCTACTTATGTCAATACCATAGTAATGTAAAGAGTGCATTTTAAAATGGATTAAATTCTATAAGACATGGAATAGAAGGTAATTTACCCCATGTTTATAGTCGGGAGAATGAAGCACCCAGAGAAACTCCATCACTTTATTATTGCAGGCAATGTGATGTCAAGTAATGCCCTGGAACCTGACTGCCTGGGTTCGAATCCCAGTTCCACCTACTTCCTAACAGAGAGACCTTAAACAAATGATGTGACCCTTCTGTGCCTAGTTTCTTCATCTGTAAAATGAAGATGTTAACACCGTGTATCTCATAGGTTTATCCTGAAGATCCAGTGAGTTAATCTTCACATGACACTTGGAACAGTCCCTGGCATAGAGTAAATATTAATACTATAAGAGTGTTCACATATCCTGGGGACATAAAAAGACAGTGAAAAGTGAAACCCAGACCTCTTGAATCACAGGCCGGTAAAGTCTTCCAGGGGTAATGAATAAGCTCTGTTACCATCCTAGCATCTCTACTGCTCTGCCAAAGTGCTTCATGGTGTCCTGTGGCATATTTAGATACACGATACCAGATCACCATCATCTTGGGTTAAGAAGCCAACAACCACTTATATAAGTGAATAAATCCAGATTATTTAAAAATAAGGGATAGTACGCAAATATTTTCCATTCCCTACTCTGAAATCCTTATATTTCTCCAGAGATGAATGCTATTCAATAGATATTTTAGCACCTGTGATTTTTGCACATCAATAAAAAAATATTTCTTTCTCTCTCCTTTCCCATACTCCCTATATCAAAAAAGAGTACAAGCTAAATAAGATAAGTAGATGTTCGGTAATTTACCCTCCGCTGCCAATAGCCAATGCCTTTTATGTGATGAATCCAAACTGTATTTAAAAATAAAATACAATGTCTATAAGAACTTTTAAAAAGACCCGTGTGGAGGTCCCACACACAGAAACCCATTTGGTAATAGCATTTAAAAGCTTGTGGATCCCCCAAGGACTGAGGGAACTTTTACCGTGAATATTCTTTTGAACAGAGACGAGTAACAGATGTGAAATGAGGAAGCTGAACAATGTCTGTCCTGTAAGAGTAGACGAGCAAAATGATGTATAGCGAAACTCTCATTCACTCGTTTCATTCAAGTGGGGCGGTCCCCGTAATGAAAGATTTCTTCAGCCCATCTTTTAGCAATTTATATACTTAGAATTTGATCCATGTGTCTCTGCTTTTGCAGGTTCACAGTCCTACTTCATATCTCTGCCGACCTGATGGAACCACCACTCCCTACTTTCCTCCTGTTTTTACAAAGGTCTGACATCTGGAAGTCTCATTCTCTGTGTTTGCTTTGGTCCTTAAATTTCATTTACATGCGACTTCATGTAGCAATCTTTAAAAATGAAAATGAGCAGATTAGTAGGCCGATTATCATGGTTACCTTTGGGACTAAAATAGATGTTTGTTGGATGACTGCCGTGTGACTATAATCTTGTGGTGGGTTCTGAGAGGTGTGAGCAGGAACCCGATAGAGCATAAAATCTAGTGGGAAAGCCAAGACAGAAAAACAAAACAAAAAAACACTGCTGTGTTGGAAATTGCTTGGGAGAGCTAGCAAGTTTTATAGTAATTCAGAAAAACGGACTAATTTTCCATTTGTCCTGAGTCGGGGATTTGCATTGCCAGGCTGAATGACATCCATTTGATTGGTCAATCTCTCAAGTCAGAAATGGTTCCATATAGCATTTCTCCTCTTTCTTTTCCTTTTTCCTTCCTTTTTTTAAAGAGAAAATTATAAAGCCTTATTAAAAGACTTTTTTTTTTTGAGAGTCTCGCTCTGTCTTTCAGACTGAAGTGCAGTGGCACAATCTTGGTTCACTGCAACCTCTACCTCCCAGGTTCAAGCGATCCTCCTGCCTCAGCCTCCCAAGTAGCTGGGATTGATTTTAGGTGCCCTCCACCATGCCCAGCTAATATTTTGTATTTTAGTAGAGACGGTGTTTCCCCATATTGGCCAGGCTGGTCTCGAACTCCTGACCTCATGCGATCTGCCTGCCTCGGCCTCCCAAAATGCTGAGATTACAGCCATAAGCCACCACACCCAGCCATTAAAAGACATTTTGAAAGGCCCAAATAAATGAAGAGACATGCCATGCTTGTAGACTGACAGACTAGAAAGTCATGACTCCCTGATTAATCTGTATTTAATGTAAGTCTAGCTAAAATTCCAACAGGTTTCTGGTTTTTTTGTTGTTCTTTTTTTTTGTTTTTTTACTTTAAGTTCTGGGGTACATGTGTAGAATGTGCATGTTTGTTACACAGGTATACATGTGCCATGGTGGTTTGCTGCACCTATCAACCTGTCATCTAGGTTTTAAGCCCAGCATGCGTTAGGTATTTGTCCCAATGCTCTCCCTCCCCTTGTCCCCACGCCCCGACAGGCCCCAGTGTGTGACGTTCCCCTCCCTGTGTCCATGTGTTCTCATTGTTCAACTCCCACGTACGAGTGAGAACATGCAGTGTTTGGTTTTCTGTTCCTAGGTCAGTTTGCTGAGAATGATGGTTTCCAGCTTCATCCATGTCCCTGCAGAAAACATGAACACATTCTTTTTTGTGGCTGCATAGTATTCCATGATGTATATGTGCCACATTTAAAAATATGGGACACTTCACGAGTTTGCATGTCATCCTTGCGCACAGGCCATGCTAATCTTCTCTGTATCATTCCAATTTTAGTATATATGTGCTGTCAAAGCAAGCACAGGTTCCTGGGTTTTAATTGTTTGTTTGATATAGTATTTAGCAACCTGATTCAAAATTGTGTAGAGGGAAAAACTGGCTAAGAATAGCCAGGGTACACCTGAGGAAGGAAAATAACAATGTTAGGAAGGAGTGGGGTTTGTTCTATAAGACAGCAAGACATTGTAAAGGCACAGTAATTAGGACAGTATGGTACTGGTACAAGGCTGGAGAAATTGATGCGTACTCAGAATAGATCCCACAAAGATACTAAATACCTAAAGAAATTTGCAGATGGCTGGAGAAACAGTGAATTCTTTAGCAGAGGTAAGAACGTATCCAGTTAAACTCCTACCCCATACTTTTCACAACAATCAATTCCTAGTAAACTAAAGACACATGTGAAAGCAAATCTATAAAACTTTTGTGAGGCAATAAAGGAAAACATTTTTGTAATCTCCATATAGGGAATGATTTTTTTTTTCCCCTTCAGCCAGCTGAATCCAAGCTGTATAAAAGATCTTCTCATAAGCAGTTAATAGTATTTTCAGTCGGGTGCAGGCAACAAATGATAACACAGGTGATAACAGCTTGGAAACTACCCGCCTAGATAGACACCTAAGAAAGAAGTCGTGTGGTGGGGTGGCTCACGCCTGTGATCCCAGCACTCTGGGAGGCCGAGGCAGTTGGATCATGATGTTAGGAGACTGAGACCATCCTGGCTAAGAAAGTGAAACCCCGTCTCTACTAAAAATACAAAAATTAGCCAGGCATGGTGGCGCGTGACTGTAGTCTTGGCTACTCTGGAGGCTGAGGCAGGAGAATCGCTTGAACTTGGGAGGTGGAGGTTGCAGTGAGCCGAGATTGCACCACTGCACTCCAGCCTGGGTGACAGAGTGAGACTCCGTCTCAAAAAAAAAAAGAAGAAAAAAAGAAGTCGTGTGAAACCCCACCAAAAACTAAGTCAATAGGATAACCAGTGAAGTCTTCCTTTGATGTTTAGAACAGAAAATGTTTACAGAGGGGTGGACACTCCACATTTAGAATGTAGTTTAAGAGTTTTGCACAAGCAGCTTCTCAAGGTCATCACCAGAAAGGGTATGTTGCCCAATGTATTGGTAACCAAGACATTGGTAACCAAGATTTGGGGGTGCCAGGGCCCAACACACCTCTTGGTTTAAACAAAGCCCATGCTGGTGGCCCAAGGGAAGGAAAAGAGGATGTGAAGGTTTGCTTTCTTCTATCACTGGGCTTTCCCGAATGGGTCTGGCATGTGCAGATGTTATGGAATTCCTCCTGGGCACCAAGAGGAACTCTCAAATACTAAATACAAAATCCTGTTCCTCCATGGCAATCCTGCTCCTGCAACATAGACATTCTATTAGTGGTCTTTCCCCTTTCCCCGGAAGAAAACCATGAAGCATTCTTTGTGCTAACAGTACAGCTTTAAAGAGAAATAAAACAAAACTCTATTTTTTATATAGGTTGGTTTTTAAGAACCCTCAAACTGTTGATTCACCGGAAGCTCAGAGCTACTGGAAGCTCACAGCCACTTGTCCAGCCCTCTACTTTCTGTGCCTGGACCATGGAACATCTCTCTTCTGTAGGGCTGTTCCCTTCCTTGCTGCATCTGCTTTTCCCTTTCTCACCTTAGGCAGTTTCTGTCTCTGATTTGCAGGGTCCTTCTCAGGCCTGGGCTCTCGTTTTGGAGGAGTAGGTTTAGAAAATAATCCTGCTGATCTCCTCTGGAACTCAAGCTGGCCTTGACTGTGTCACCCATCGCACCTTCGTTGGGCCTTCTCTTAGGCATGAAGGTGACAGTGAATGGCAGGTGGGCTGGCTTTGACAATCCAAGCATTGCCTCTGTCTGTTTCCTCAGGCTGCTCTGGAAAAGATTACTGGGTCTCACAGCTGATGAGAGGCAGAGCCAGTGCTCCTGCCTGCAGGTCACCTGGCAGATTGGTGGGTTGTGGACCACGGGACTCTGGGTAGTATAGATGTACATGTAACATTTCTTCCCAAATAGACCCCTCCAAGGAATCACAGTGTCAGGTGTACTTAATGTGTGGCAAGAGGGGCCTTTATATGGACCCTGAAACTCCCAGGGCCCCCAGATCCCACACGAAGTAGATGATCCAGGTTGCAAGGTGCAGCCTGTAAAGGTTGACTCTTCATCTCCTCTGGGGCTACTTGCTGTGTGCCCGAAGGTTTTAATGGCTTTTGCCAAGATAAAAATGTTAGCTCCAGGAGGATCCAAATGGTAATCCTGGAATAACTGTGGAGCTCTGACTGCTTACGTTTCTTGGCATCTACCCATTTCCTACATCTCTGACTTTTTTACACTGAAAAAAAATAATGCATAATCTTAGGAATAAATCAAAGTCTCTTTTTGGTGCCTCAAAGCTGAAGCATAAAAAATATTTCGATGCCATTTGTAGTCTACCCTGAACACGGCTTCCTGGACAAGCCTAGAGACATTTAATAGGTTAATCCATAGAAGCTGGCCCTCATAAGTGACATTTACCCTGCTTGATCTAATAAATTAGCTATTCTATGAACCCAGTCACAAAGGAAGAAAAAGTTGATTTAAAACCAGAGATTTTCTTCATTTAAAAATAAGAAAGAAGAATCCAGTCAGAAATACTTGATATCTAAACTTTTTACTTAAAGACAGTCCAGTTAACTACCAAAATTTTTATCAAATGTCTTCTCAGACTTCACATTAGACTTTTATAGTTCTTCTGCCAACATCATAGGCTTTAGAATTTCCTCGGGTTTTAGCACACTTACTGCAGGCCATTGGCTACAGTTTTGTTTTTTAATTTAAACACACATACACACAAACAAAACAAAAAACCCACACCTCCTAATGTGAATTTTTTTGCTTTTGGTCTATATGTGGGTAATTACTTTATCATGTTTGAGTTATTTTAAGAGTCCTACACGGCCGGGCGCGGTGGCTCACGCCTGTAATCCCAGCACTTTGGGAGGCTGAGGCAGGCGGATCACAAGGTCAAGAGATCGAGACCATCCTGGCCATCGTGAAACCCCGTCTCTACTAATACAAAAATATTAGCCGGTGTGGTGGCACGCGCCTGTGGTCCCAGCTACTCGGGAGGTTGAGGCGGAGAATCGCTTGAACCCAGGAGGCGGAGGTTGCAGTGAGCCGAGATTGCACCATTTCACTCCAGCCTGGAAGCAGAGCAAGACTCCGTCTCAAAAAAAAAAAAACAAAGAGTCCTACACTCTGCATTAGATCCAATATTCTTTTTTTTTTTTTTTTTTGAGACGGAGTCTTGCTTTGTCACCCAGGCTGGAGCGCAGTGGCACGACCTCGGCTCACTGCAACCTCCACCTCCCGGGTTCAAGCAATTCTCCTGCCTCAGCCTGGGATTCTCCTGAGTAACTGGGATTACAGGCTCGTGCAACCATGCCCAGCTAATTTTTGTATTTTTAGTAGAGGGGGATTTCGCCATGTTGGTCAGGCAATCTTGAACTCCTGACCTCAGGCAATTCACCACCTCAGCCTCCCAAAGAGCTGGGATTACAGGAGTAAGCCACTGCACCTGGCCTAGATCCAATATTCTATAGTCAGAAGTTTAAATAGTAAAAAAGTTTAAAAGGCCCCATTGCCAGTTAATTCTGGAGAAGGACGGTAGAGAGAAGATATATGTGAGGGAAATATTAATGTCCTGATACTTAAGAACAAGTATTAAAGCTTTACCTCTTTGTATGTAGAAAGGCCAATTAATTTCTAATCTGCTGGATTGTAAAGATTTATTGGTCTGGAGTTGGAGCGTGGTGAGGGACAACAAAGGGAGGAGCAAGGAAGGAGGAAATGAAGGTCAATAAGGAAAAAGTGCAGCGTGTTTCATTGCTGAGAATCTCAAAATGAGAAAATATCGAAACCCTTTTGCTTAATAAATTCGACACAGGAAACTAGTCGGGCAGAGGGGGGTACATGAAAAGGCTGGGGGATGTGGCAGCAAATGCATATCTTTTGTCTCTAATTGTCTGGTTTTCATAAGAATCTACATTTATTTAGAGTGTGATTGTTTTAAGAAATTCTCATTCCACCCAATTCCTCTTAAACGTAGATAAAGTTAACAGTGTTTACCGTCAAATTCCATAAATGCAGAACGGTCAATGCAAATTTGCAGACAGGCCAGAAAGTTCTACAGGACTTATGGTAAACTTGACTCACTTTATGACTTGGAGAGAGTGAAAAGCTGATAATCAGTAGGTTCAAAGGTGTTTATCCTCACCTGAGTTCATGCTAATTATTTTATGTTGCAAGCTTTGCATTTTGTTTTTGTATCTGTTTTGTCTAAGCTTTGGAATTTTTATTCTGTGTGGTAAATTGCTTAAAAATGCCCCAAAGTCTCATGGGGTACGGTTTTCCTCGGATTTCAGGAACTGCAAAACACAGCTGTGGCAGAAGGCCAGGTGGTGGTTCTGGAGTGCCGGGTCCGAGGGGCACTCCCTCTGCAGGTCCAGTGGTTTCGGCAAGGGAGTGAAATCCAAGACTCTCCAGATTTCCGAATTCTACAGAAAAGTAAGGAGAAGTGCCCGTGTCACCAGATCTCATCATTGTATTCTCTCCAGCTTCAAGAAAACCCAGAAGGGCTAAATCATTGAGATGAATTGATCTCGATTTTCAAAGAGTGGTGAGATCAGATCATCTACAGTATGTTGAGATCCAGTATGGAAACTGACCCCCTTGAAACTCTAATGAAAGTTATATATTCAGTCTTCTCAAAAAATGCATATATAAATTTGTACTCAAATATGCATGAATAATTTTAGGAGGTTCACAAGGCTCCTAGAGCCCATTTGTGAACTGCCGTTGGAAAACTTCCTAATGTAAGTTGATACAGGAATTTGAGTTTCTATATTTATAGAAATATAAATTGATCTACTGTTACTTTAACTGTATCTTTTGTATGATGGAATTTGACCGTAACATTTCTTCAGACATGTCCTAGACAAGGTAATGTAAAGGAACAAGTAGGTTTTTTGTTAATGGAACCCGATTCTAATACTTTGTTCTAATTTATTTTTTTCATGTGGCAAACAGAACCTAGATCTACAGCTGAACCTGGTAAGAATATTTTTAGGGTTTTTTTTTTTTTTTTTTTTTTTTTGGTGAGGGGTTGTGGATAATGTATCTTTTGGGTCTCAATAGTTCTTTGTTTCTATCTTAAAGCCATAAGCTGAACAATGTTTTTGTAGTTCCCTGGAAATGTGAGACCCCCTAAAAGACAATCTCTTCTTTATCATGGAGTCTGTACACTGCATTTTACATCAACGTCTTTATTAGTAAAACATTAAGTTCCATTCAGACAAGAAGGTCAAGCTCAGTGACTTCAGGTTTTTTAAAGTATAGTCTTATAGGCTCAGAAAGCAAACTAAGCTGATGATAAAAAAACATCCTCCTAAAATTCCAGTAGAGGAGGACAATCTACTGCGTGTTTGTACTGATCAGAACCCACTAACAACCGCAGCTTAGAAATGTGTCTCAGATGAGAGCAGCTCAAAGAGGTAAGCAAAATGGACCCTCCCCACATTTCTCATTTATGTGCCCTGAGCCATAAACTTTTACTATCCCACAAGCATGAAGAAAGTCATCTTGCTCCGATCACTCTTAATTATCAGGTCATTTGACTGGATCACAGTACTGTGTGACCCAGGAGCCTCGGGCCCAGCTGTTCCCTGCCTCAGACTTCTTGCATTTTTATGGCTCCCTGTAGGCTGAACCGGTGTTTGTAAAGGAAACAAATTTTTGTCTAGGTATTTCATCGTATGTCCTCTGCAAGACTATTTTCTTTCGTATTTTTCCCATCAGCAGAGTTGCAGTTTAAGGGTTAAAAAAACAAGTCATTTTCCTGTTTCCCCTGTTTGTGCCTCTGCTTCAGTGTCAAGCGGCTCTTGCCACACGTGTCTTAGGAGCCGTGACCTTGCTCTGACCCTTCTTGGGGGACCTGGAAAGTTCTCTGTAGGCCACTGCAGGTCAGATTACTGCAGTCAGTCCCTGAACCTCTCACGTTTGTGTTCTGGATCTTTAAAAGCAGAGTTCGACCCTATTAGGATCCAAAGTTTAAGGGAGGCTGAGTAGCATCTTCAGGGAACAATTGGAATTGATCTGCTGCCCTCTTGTCATGAATTACAGCTAGAGCAAGACACCCCACTTAACGTGTCAGTCACTACATCACATATTGTAGTCACTTTCCAGACTGTGGAAATACACAACTGCATATTTTGTCTGTGAAATGTCTTTGAATAAAATTGCATAATGCTAGTTCCCTGATACATGGAATTTCTGATATTAAATCTGCTGTATGAGCTAATATGGAAATCCTGTAGGGAGGATTTCCTACAGGATCTGTCTGTCTTTTATCTTGTAGATAAAAGCTATTTGGTTCCTACTTTTATATCTGTCTGTCTGCCTCTCTATCTGTCTATCTAAAGTTAAAAGACATCTTTTGCATTTGCTATTTTAAATAACTTTAGATAGGTAGATAGGAAGGTTAGGTAGATAGATAGATAGATAATAAATAGGCAGATACAAAAGTAGGAACCAAATATCTTTTATCTACAAGAAATAGCTTATGTGAAACAAACCTATAAAGCAATTTATGTCTTTTCATGCTTTGTGTATAAATAAGACTAAAATTTTGAGCCAAAAATTGTAAAAATGTTACTACTGGCATGAGTTAAGGCAACTTTTGACATTGCATTTTGGCTTCTGAGTGAATTCTGCAACTCTCTTTTCATTGTGGTGTTTTACAGTGTCATCACGCACACAGGTGATAATGATTTATTCAATGTCTCCCATAATGTAGGTTGGAAAATCACAAACTAACCGTCATCTGCAAATTCAAAACACTGCTTAGAAACTGCACAGCTTAGTTTTCAGTATGTGTGTATTTGAAAATGGAAAACACTCAGAATATGCTGGCTAAGGAGGAATACATTTGGATGAGGAGGGAGGAAGGAAACATCTACCCCCAAGGCCTGCCTCCTCATCCCTTATCCTACATGCGCTCCTTCTCTTTCAGTTACAGTTTGCTGTTTTGCTTCTAGGATATAGTTTTGATCATGAATCATTTAATAAAATTAGTCCTGAACATCTTCATGGAATCACCTAACCTCTAGAATGTCCTGAAATGCCATTTGCTTTCTTGTAGCAAAATCATGCAGAAAAGAGCAAGATCTGGAAGGCCTTTCTTTTAAACCCCTGTCCTAGCAATGCAGAAACATTTTTCCTCTGTGTGTTCGCTGAATTTTCTTACTTACATAGTTAGATCTGAAAGCGTTTAAGAAAACAGACTCCTCCATTCCAACTACAATAATAGCATTTTCTGAAAAATTTTTCCTGGCAGAGAAATATTTCAAGCAAATTTGTCAATATGCAAAAGAAACATTATATAGTCAGGAGCTATTAAAAACTAATAACAATGAGTTTTCCTGACCTATGATGATTTCTCCACAGTTGTATTTACCATGGACGCTACAAGAATTTCTCCTTTCTCTTTTACAGCGTTAAAATTTTCTGCTTCAGGAAATCAGCAGTTAGCATGCAGCATTAAATAAAATCCATGATCATAGTTTTTAAACAAACAAAAAAAAAACCCTTAAACACATAAATGACTACTCAAGTGACTAATTAAATGAGTTGTTATGAGTCAGAACTTCAGAACAAGCAAATGTGTCAGCATATTTTCGCTTAAACAATGTTTTGTTTTGCCTGCCAAAACTAGGTATGATACTTTTTACTAGTTCCCAAGTGTTTTCCTTATATTTACCTTGAAGTTGCTATGTCAGAGGAAAAAGCAAAAAATAAATATGACTGTATACCTTCTTTAAATGACCTGATTGAGTGTTACATCTAATGGACTTCTGAACTATCCAACTATATAGAAGTATGTAGGAACTGGCTTTCCTAATAACTAGTGGTTTTTTTAGCCATTGTTAAGCGGAAGGAAGAAAAACAGACATGACTACAATACATCTGAGGCAAGAGATAAATTTTATAGGACTAGGTTGGTGATATTTTCCAAATGCTACAACATAAATAGCCTTTGAAATTCAGGAAAATATTTAAGCATTCTGGTTTTATTACTCTCTCTCTCCTACCTTCTTCCTTTCCTCTAACAGAGTCACTCTTCTCACTGTCTCTCCCGCCTCTATCTTTTTCCCTCCCCTCACCTCCTTCATTCCCTCCCTCTCTTCCTCTTCTCCATCTCACTCCCTCATTCTTTTTATTTCTCTTGTTTCTCTTCTCTTCACTCTCTTCCTTATTCATGGGCAAGATGTTTTAAAGCTCCCAAAATAAAATTGAAATTCCCTAGTACCTAGATATAGCCCCATTAGGAATTAGATATTTACATAAAGAAGGCAATAGCCGGTTGTCTCCAAATGCATCTGTGCAACTGAAACAGGTTTTTCTTGTCACCACTGCATCGTATCTGTCTGATGTGTTTTACACTCCCCTCTCTGTCTAGACAGCAGCCAGCTTGCATCACAAATCTTTTCAGACTGTTTTGTGAATTAATAGCTAGTCAGCTTACTTAAGACCAACATCCGTTTGTCATAGTACCTTTTCTGGCCTTCTTTGACGTTCTGACTTTGTGCTGATAGAATCCTTCAAAGACTAGTCTGGGGGTGGAGGGCACAGCAGATTCATTTAACAGCTGTTAATACTCAGTCTCTTACTCAGCTGTCTGGAAACAGCCACAAACTGTATTGAGTTACCTCTACAGTACTGTCTAATAGCATGCAAAATTAAAAACACAAAAATGCATCTTACTGGTTCTGGAATTATACATATAAAAGTATATTGCCTCCTGCTTTCAGTTTGAATTTCTGCTAACCAATGTGACCCATCCAAGATCTTGTACAGTAGAGTCTAGGCTTTGATTCTGTGATTCAGAATATAAAGTAAGTTACATGTTGTTAAATGTTCTAAGGTGCTGTGGTGAGAGGGCAATGATAGGGATGTTTCTTGAGATCCCAGTAGACTGTATGCAGTAAAAACTTAATGCATGCTCTAGGTTAGGATAGTGGGTTGAATAAAGTAGACCGTATGAAACTTATAGTTTCCAAACCCCGGATGCCCTGGGATTCCACACCACGCTGACAGGGAGGCCGTAATATATTTGAAAATTTTTATGCAAGCACATTCAAACTTGACATTTGACAGATATGACACAGTGACGGGCTTGAACTAGTTCAGAATTTCAACATTAGATCATCTCCATTCTTTTCTATGCCATAATCTCTTTGTGAAACTGAGTTTTTGATGAGTGTATGATAAAAAGTAAGTACCTCATGAAAATCCATGTGAAACATGAAATGAAGCTGGCTCATCCAATCTGATGCCAGGAGAGGTCGGTTAGTGCCTAGAAGGTGCACACAGCCATTAGTAAGAAATAGTGGCTATTTAAGAATAAAATAAGAATATTTTTATTTCCATTTACCTGTATTTTTAAACACGATGTTGTTTAGGCAGAAATACTTATTAAGTTCTTTGGAAATAACTACGTAATAAACGTAACTATTAGTTACGTCTTTGGCTTAGGAGCACCATTTAAAAAGTATTGAGATACTTAGAGTCCCGTGAACCAAGAAAGTTTGGTTTACTCTCTAGAGCCTGAGTGTCCAATCTTTTGGCTTCCCTGGGCCACACTGGAAGAAGAAAAATTGGCTTGGGTCACATATAAAATACATTAACACTAATGATAGCTGATGAGCTTAAAAAAAAAATCTCATAATGTTTTAAGAAAGTTTATGACTTCGTGTTGGGCCACATTCAAAGCTGTCCTGGGCTGCATGTGGGACAAGCTTGCTCGACAGGGACGGGGGAAGGCGCAAGACACATTTGAGTACACACTAAAAAGAAAATTGACTTTTGGAATTCTAAATGCTAAATGTGCCTGCTACCAGTCCTCTTCCAGGACTCACTTTCCAGCCTGCCGGCCTGTGAGCTTTACCTCTCTCAGCAGAGACTGAAGGATTCTTCTCTGGGCAATTTGAACATCCCAAGAGAAAAAATAAATTCAAAGATAACGATTTGGGAGTTTCTCTTATGAAGATGCCACTTGGACTGTGCTGTAGGGAAAGCCAAAGTGGTGAGTTCCCCTCTTGCACTCAGAGCTCGATCAACTCCCAGCCATGTCAGGCAAGCAGAGAGAAAAGGCATCTGGAAAAAGCCTCTGGCATGAATGATATGGAGGAAAAAAAATAAGCGACCTTCCCAAAAGACAACTTAGAGAAAATGGATCTGCAAAGAGAAGAAAACGTAAAACAAACAAAAATCTCTCCTAAAGGATATAAGGAAATCATTCCACCCAAGAAATAAAAACGGAAAGCTAGGAAAAAAGAGAGGGGGCAGACACTTGAAAAACAAAGAGTTCCTGAAATGAAAAGGTTCACAGCAGAAATGAAACTTGAGCAAATGTCCCACAAAGTGCGGCAAAATGACAAAGAAGGAAAGTAAGGGAGAAAAGGCAGCAAAATTGGAGACGCATAACAAATAACTGGGATTTTGGGAGGAGAGAAGAAAGAGAGAGAGGGGATTATCAATGAAATAATTTTTTTTAAGTTCCCCAAACTGAAAATTATTAGTTTTCAGATGGAAAAAAAGCAGCTGATTGCACAACATATGGAATAAGCCCAGAGCCAGGCACATCATCACACAATTCAGAATTTCCAGGACAAGGAGATCATTTTGCAAGTGTCCAGGGAGAAAACATCAGGTTTTATACAAACTAGCAAGATGCAAATAGCGTTGTGTCAGCAGTCACCCTAGACACAAAGAGACAATGATGCAAAAACTTCAAAATTGTGAAGTAAAAATTACTACAACTTGGAGTTTGCCCCCGGGCGAAACTTCAGGTGGAAATCTAGCAAAGGTATTTTCAGACTTGCAAGGTCCCCCAAATTTTCCTCTGGAACCCTTTATAGACAGTGTCCTCCACCACAGCAAGAGAATTAGCCCAGAAAGGATAAGGTGTGGAGGTGGAGTACAGGAAGCGGGAGGTCACATCCACGCAAGAGGCAAAGGGCACCCCCAGGAGGGTGACCGCTGTACATCAGGATGAAGGACAAGTCCAGCTTGGAGCCACGTGTCTCAGGAGACAAATGCAGTGAGGCTTTCCTCATGAGGAGGTGCATTGCCTCTGGTCTAGCCCGTCTTTTACTTGGATGCCAGAACGGCAGGGCAGTAAGCCTGACTCAAAAATCTCATCTCTACTTGGCGTGTCCTGCTCTCCCCCTCCATGGACTTTCACCTGGGTCAGCTGAGGACACTCACTCTACCCCCCACAGAAGCGTTCTACTTTGACTCAGTCCTGACATCTGGAAGTTGGCCATGTTGAGTTTAATTAACCCATCTATGCCTGAGGTCTGAGGTTGCAATTTTTTGAAGTTTTGCAATCAGACCTTGGTGATGACCTTGATCAGTAGGATATAAATAACTCCCAAATGCTGAGCGTTCCAACAATGGAACACTAGGAATAAATGGGTAAAGCAGAAAATACCAGCAGTCTCATTGCTTGGTATATACCCAAAGAAAAGAAGTCAGTATATCGAATAGATATCTGCACTCCCATGTTTATTCCAGCACTATTCACAATAGTTTAAATTTGGAAGCAACCTAAGTGTCCATCAACAGATGCATGGCTAAAGAAACTATGGGACACATACTCAGTGGAGTACTATTCAGCCATAAGAAGGAATGAGCTCCTGTCATTTGAAACAACATGGATGGAACTGGAGATCATTATGTGAAGTGAGCCAGACACAGAAAGACAAACATCACATGTTCTCACTTATTTGTATGATCTAAAAATCCAAACAGTAGAAAGGTGGTTACCAGAGTCTGGGAAGGGTATTGAGGGACTGCGGGGGGAAGTGCAGATGGTTAGTGGGTATAAAAAAATAGAAAGGCTGAAAAAGACCTAGTATTTGATAGCACAACAGGGTGACTGTATTCAACAAGAAGTTAATTGTACATTTTAAAATAAGTGAAAGCATGTAATTGGATTGTTTAATTGGAGTGTAATTGGATTGAATAACTCAAAGGATAAACATTTGAGGGGACAGATCCTCCATTCTCCATGATGTGATTATTTCACCCTGCATGCCCATATCAAAACATGTCATATACCTTCTATGTAACCACAATTTTTTTTTAATTAAAAAAAAAGAAAATATGGAGATCCGTCTCCGTCAACAACTACATTCCTGCTGGATGCCCACATGAGGCCCCATCAGACTCTGCCACCAAGTAAACCTTATATTTCCCAGGACTCACTCAAGACCTTACCCACTGAGTGCTCCACGGGGCTTTGGAAAACTTTCAAGGATGTTGAGTCTAGCTGATGGCCCAAGATGGTTCTTGGGATCTTTTTCCTAACAGTGACAAGGTTACCTTTTTCTTTAGGCAACCAAGATTTGTGCTCACTACTCAATTTTTTTAAACTAAAGAATGCATTTTTTAAGGATACATACATATATGGTAAACACATAAAGAAAATCGAAGGAATTATTATCTCAAAAGAGAATGAAAATTAAATTGGGGAGAGCATATGAGGTATTTCTAAAGTACTGGAAATGTTTCATAGACTCGAGGATAGATACACAGGATTCATTTCATTGTTATTCCTTAAATGGTACATTTTAAATATCCTTCTTTATATATAATATTAAATACAATTGACAATTTCCAAAAATCCTTTGCAATTTTTTTTTTTTTTAAACAGAGTCTCTCTCTGTCATCCAGGCTGGAGTGCAGTGGCACAATCTTGGCTCACTGCAACCTCTGCCTCCTGGGTTCGAGTGATTCTCCTGCCTCAGCCTCCCAAGTAGCTGGAATTACAGGCGTCCGCCACCACACCCAGCTAATTTTTGTATTTTAGTAGATATGGGGTTTCGCCATGTTGACCAGGCTGGACTCGAACTCCTGACCTCAGATGATCCACCTGCCTCAGTCTCCCAAAGTGCTGGCATTACAGGCGTGAGCCACTGCACCCAGCCTCCTTTGCAGATATTGATGCAAGCATTACATTTACCCACATTGTATTTCATCTTGTTGATTTTAGCTTAGAGTTCTTTTTTACCAACTGTGTTAGCCAAACTATGTGGTTTGAAAGGTAAGAGCTGGATTTCTTTTTTAGTTGCTTGGGACCAAAAAAAATAGTTGCAAAGGAAGCCATTTATTAAATGTCCCCTTATTACCCAGGGGACCCAGTAATCTTATCCTTGCTGCCTCATCATTTAATGAGTTTCCACAAACAAAATGGTTTGTATTTGTATTTAACCAAGTATTAAGTAGGTCCAGGAACTTGAATGAAATTCAGGGTTGCCTTCTGGGAGATATTGCTGTGATTCTGTAATTTTTAGGTGACTGTAAAGAACAGAATTTATCACCAGTAAAAACAGTTTCTGATTTAGTAATTTATTAAATGCCCTCAAATCAAAACCTTAGGAAATCAAAACATAGGAAAATTAGATTAAAATAGGTCATAATTAAGGTTATTAATAACGTTTTTCCATGTATACTGGAGACAGTTTCCTTAGTACAGATAAGTAAGCCTCTAACTCCTTTTATTTGACATGAGAAGTCATTTTCTGATTTCCTTTCCTCACCAAAATTTATTTTACAGATGTCTTATACGTCTTTGTTCAAGTAAGATGCTACCAGATGAGTATTCAGTATTACAACCTGGCTCATCTCATTTCCTCATGGCTGTCTTCATTTTTATAATGTCAGAACCATACAAGCTACGATGCTTCTTTCTCTCCACAAAATGCGAGCCTGTTGTCACTGTTGGATGAAATTTTCTTAGAGAAGAAAAGCCAGGCAAACTTTGGGATGTTGTATTAAAATTTTATCTAGTAAAAATCACTGTGACATTTCAATGCATGAGGGTCACTAAAAGAACATCCCAATGTTTCTTTTTTGTTTTTCTATTTATTTTTGTCTTTAAGTCTGTAACTTTTCTAAATGTTCCATGCGTCATGAACTATATACAGGCATACACCTTATTTACGAATGGAAGTATTCCTATAAAATCATACACAATGAATTCCGCTCAATCAAATTTGAAATACACAAAGGAAGCTTGTAGGAAAATTGGTCTTACTGAGAATTCCTTTAGAAAATAGTCTTTTTACAAAGCAGGTGTTTTTTTCCTTAATCTACATTTCATGCATGCGTTTACTTAAAAACAATTATAGGGAGCCTACCATGTGTGAGAGGCTAAGAACACGGCCATGAACAAAAATAGTTTCTGCACTCAGAGATTATATTTCAGGGAACCTGAAACTAACAAACTAATTGCACAATAAATTATTTAGCAGGGTGAGGTGGTGGCACGTAGTCCCAGCTACTCAGGAGGCTGAAGCAGGAGGATTGCTTGAGCCCAGGAGTTCAAGGCTGCAGTGAGCTATGATCATGCCACTTCACTCCAGCCTGGGCAACAGTGAACCCCTGTTTCTAAAAAGATTTTTTAAATAAAACAAAATTGCACTAGCTTTATTTGATTTTGTGATCGTCTTCTACCATTTGCTGAAATCTCCCACCAAAGGCCTGGGCAACAGAGCAAGACCCTACCTTCATGAATCAATCAATAGATAGATATTATTTAAGTACAGTTGTGATGATATTATTTGTGATATATATTATTTAATTACAGTTGTGATGTCTCCAAAAAATGTTTGCCATTCTAAAATTGCTTTTAGGTGGTAAATCTGATGAAGTCTAATTAAAAAAAGGGATTCTCTGAGAAAGTAATGTTTATGGGGAAACATAAGGCTGAGTAGGAGAGTGCTAAGTCCTCCAAGAGGAGCAAGGGCCTAGAGACTCCCCCAGAGCCTGGCTTCACAGGGAGCTGCCCCAGAGCCCATGTGCCCAGTGCTCAGAAGGCACGGACATGAGAGGCACAGAAGGAGCTTGACGAGAAGCAGTGACCTGGTTATGCAGAGCTTCAGAGATCACGTTAAAATGTTTGATTTTGTCCTCAGAGTCCTGAAGAATGGGAGGATGATAAAATTTTGTTCTTATTAAGAGAGCCCTCTGATTTAGAAGTGGCAACTGTGTATACAGCCTCGGGATTTCTGAAAATGGCATGACTAAAGTCACAGAAGGATCACAGAAGGATCACCAAGTCACAGAAGGATCGGAACGATTTCTTTACAAGTCATCAAGATCGTTGCTCTAAAACCACTTTTTATCATTCCTACTGAATAAAATTGTATCCTCTTTTTAAATATAGGTTTCAAGGCACAGAATTATGTCTATGTTTATAGTTGAAGCATTCTCAGGCATTGAACTGGCAAGGACGTTTCTCTAAGTGTCCCCAGAAACTCTATCTTTCCAGATGTAGATGATTCAAGGTTGAGAGAGCGAAGTGCTTTCCGGAGAGAGCTAAGCCCTGGGAAGATAGTACAGGGACCTAGGCCCTGGTTGTCCAGGCAGGAAGTGCCCAGGTGTTGCTGAAAGCTGAGAAGACTTCACCAGTCCCAGCAGCATCTGCTAAGGGCGCAGGAAAGTGACTTAGCACTGCCTGAAGCCCGCTGCTCCGAACCTCACAAGAAGGGGCTGTTAGGCCTGTCCACGTTATCATGTACTCTTGACTCAGCTTCTGTCCTGTTCCAATATGACTTATACCTCCGAGGACATGTTGCCTCTCCCCTTATGCGAATGAATAATTCTAGTGAATCATTTGGATAATGAGGAGAGTAATTAAAGTTTTTTCATCATCAGAAAACCCCATTTCCTAATTTAAATCTCTCATTACCTCATTTTACATCAGATTTCTTGTGTCCTGAACTGGGAAAAATGCAGAGCAACTAGAGAGGCTTTGTGTTCTAGAAAAAAAGGTCACCCGTGTGGGAGACAGGGTGCTGAGCTTCAGCATTTTGGCTCTAGCATTCATTAGGGCCCTGAGAGGATCACTTTGGACACCCAGGATTCATTGATACTGAACCTGAAGAAATGAGGGATTTGACCTAATCAATCTCTTACAGCACTGGTCTTCTAAACTGTATTTCCTCTTCTAAAAAGGCTAACCACACTTTTGATTCATTCTGTAACCATATGCATTCAATTTAAAGATTCCCAATCCCTTGTACCTTTCCAGAGACATCTCATTTTCCAAATGATTAATCTTATGGGAAGCTCCAGCTCGAATTATTTCCACACTTTCTATCGTCCTCTTCAAATGGAAAGCCAAGAACTGTGTATATACAGTCAAAAAACAGAGGATTACATCATACTGTCTCTGGTATCTTATTGTTCTCCTTCTATTCAGTGAACCTTTTAATCAAATAATTACTGTGTACTCTACATGTATCAGTATCTCTAAACCTTTGTCTGGAAACCCTTTTCTTAATTAATCACCCAGGATTCATTGATATTTATTGAGCCAGGAACTGTGCTGTGGGGCAGTATTTTTAAACTGCTGCTCATGGCTCATGGATGTGGAGGGCAACCGCCAGGTTACAAAATAGAATAAAAATGGTAGCATGCACCTTGTGTAATAACTTTAAATATTCTTTTGTGAAACTTTTATTTCTTTGTGTATATATATAATATTACATATTATATATATATAATGTATATAATATTATATCATCTCTACTGAATAAAATTGTATCCTGTTTTTAAATGCAGGTTTCAAGGCACAGAATTATGCCTTGAACATTATATATAATATTATATATACATTATATATATTTGCCTATAATGTGTATAATATATATACATTATATATAATATATAATGGAAAATATATATACATATATACGTATATAATGGAAATGTAGATATATACGTATGTGTGTGTGTATATATATGTATGTATACCTATCCTTTACATGTGACTCGATTGGACATAAAATATATCTCTTCTGTGGGTTTCAATAAAAAATGTTTGATACCTATTTTTTTTAGGACACAGTTTTTTATACTTTTCTCAAGATATAAATCATCTGGAAAGGACATAAAAAAAAAACAATAAAACCTGACCAGGTGCGGTGGCTTACGCCTGTAATCCCAACACTTTGGGAAGCTAAGTCAGGTGGATCACAAGGTCAGGAGTTCAAGACCAGCCTGGCCAGCATGGTGAAACCCTGTCTCTACTAAAAAATGCAAAAATTAGCTGGGAGTGGTGGCAGGTGCCTGTAATCCCAACTACTTGGGAGGCTGAGGCAGGAGAATCGCTTGAACCTGGGAGACGGAGGTTGCAGTGAGCCAAGACCATGCCATTGCAGTCCAGCCTGAGCAATAGAGCAAGACTCTGACTCAAACAAAACAAAAAAAAAACCTTGGCCCCAGCCCAGATCCCCTAAATCAGAATCGAATCTCTAGGGGAGAGGAGGGGCCCTGTGTAATCAACATATTGAACCAGTGAGTGCTCCAGGTGATTCTTCCCATCAAACAAGTTTGGAAAATGCCACCACGAAAGATTCAAGATTCAATAATCTCCATCCAATCTTATAAACGGTCGTGTCTTCCCATCCCAACCAGAATAACCCAATCGTATCTCCCATCTACCTTTAACATTCCACCTAGCGGTAGAGTCCATCTGCTTGTTCCTCTGCTGAAATAAGAAAAGAAAAGAAAAGAAAAAAGAAAAGAAAAATGCATCCACTGATTGAAAACTAAAAAAAAGAAAAAAACAAAAAAAATCCCTCCTTTTCTAACTGAACAAAAATGTGCAGTTAATACTTGGCGCCTGAAAATGCAGTAGTGAATGTGGGAACCAAGCCTGTCTGTATATCTGGGAGCTCTTTTCTTGCTTTGTTTTTCCTTACCGGTATTCTGCCCAGCGTTGCTTCTGTGATGGTTATATTGCCTAGCAAGCACACCGTGGTTGTGAAAATAGTATAGCAAAAAAGAAAAATCCCCAGCTATTGACGTACTAAATTTATGTATGTCTTTTAAACACTTCTAGTTTCACCTTACACAGAATAATCGGGAAAAGTATAAAAATTCAAAAGTGAAATAAAAATTTTATCAGTTAAAAAATTCAACCCAATAACACGGCATCAAAAACTATATAGTTTGATAATACTTGGATAAATTTTGAAATGATAGATATATGAACTTTTTTCTAGAATCAAATACAACAAACTCTTCCTTTGCCTTTGGAGAGCGAGATTGTTAAGGGGTATTAGTATACGAGGGAATTAGGTTATAAAGAGAAACGTTTACACTTTATACTTCATTGTTTAATTTGTTTACTTTTGTATTTATTACTTTGATTTATATGTGAAAAATTAAAATATTTAAAGCTCTCTTCAGTAGACAAAAATTTTTTTAATAACATAGCACTTTTATGTACAGTCAGTACTTTTTTGTTTCAGAGTTTAAAGCATAATATGTTTGGAAACAAATTTGCTAATTTTCATTATTGATGGTCTGAAAGGTTTGCCCCTAGAAGGATGTTAGTGAAGGAGGTTTATCGTATTAAATTGTATGAGTTAGCTACTGCAACACAGTACAGCACCCCAAAATATACTTGCTGAAAGCAGCAGCCATAATTCTGTGGGTGAACTATTTGGCTTGGCCTCAGTTGGGCAGTTTTTGTGGTCTGTGCCAGGCTGGGCTGACCACAGCTGGGCTCTCCCGGTGTGGCCGTGGTCAGCTGCCAGGATGACGGGAGCAAGTGAGTTAGTCTAGGATGGTCTCTTTGGGAAGGGCTTATGTCTGCTCCATATGGTGTCTTCTTCCCACAGGCTAGCACAGCCTTGTTCACCTTAGCATTCATCAGGGTTCCAAGAGACGGAGCAGAAGCAGGCAAGGCCTCTCAAGGCTTCAGCTCCTAATTGGCCAGCAACATCCCTTTCACCACGTTCTAGGTTAAAACAACTCACAAGGCCAGCCCAGACTGAAGGCATGGGGGAAACAGACTGCTGCTTGATGGAAGGAGCTGCAGAGGCACATGACAAAAAGGCATGTCTGCAAAGGAAGGAATAATGGCAGCCATTATTACCACAAAAGCTACAATACACAGTCTTACACTGCCCAAAAAATATGTGACTAATCAATAGAATCACTTTGTGAGAATCTGAAATCTATCACTTTTCTTAACATTTGCCCACAAAATTGTCTTTATTTTGCTGGTACGATACAAGCAATTATTCAACTAGTAAAACTAATCAGTACTCTGGATATAGCTTCTTTTTAATGATAACAGCTAGCACTGGCTGTGAAGCATTTGCTGTATGCCAGGCAATGTCCTAAGCACAGTATGTCATATTACAAGAGTAGGTGGGAGCTAGGGTTTGGAATCTGGAGCCCAGCTTGGTTTGAATTCCTATGTTAGTATTTGTTAGCTGTGTGACCTTGAGTAAATCAAGTAGTTTCCATTTTCTATCTATAAAATGGGTGAATAATAATAAACTTATAAGATTGACATAAGATTAAATTTAATCTATGTTAAGTGCTGGTAACAATACCTAGTGTAAGGGTTATGAAGCTGTCAGCTATTGTTTTTGTTATCATTTCCATCCTCCTCCTCCTCCTCTTCCTCCTCCTCCTCCTCCCTCACAATAACCCTGTGATGGTTAATTTTGTGTGTCATGCGTGACTAATACAAACTCTGTGGGGTAGCTTCTATTCTTGTCTCCATTTTATGGAGAAGAACACTGAAGTCCAGGGAGACTGACCAGAGTCACAAAGGCAAGGTGTGGCAGAACCCTCGTTCATGCTGTCTCCAGTCTGGGATTTCATGCCATACAACACTGCCATACTGTTTAACAGCATCTTCCGGAATAATTGTCTGCAGGTCAAACATTGACAGGTTATGTTCTTTTTTTCCCCTGTGGTTAGCATTTAAAAGGGACTTTATTTTCCCCCTACTTGGTTTGCAGCTCAGCAGATGTTAAGAGAAGCTGCATGTACAGAAACAGCTCCCACGTGCAATCAACTTAACTCCTACATGCAAAGTACAGAGTTGCACACTTGCAGACATCTCGTTTTATTTTTCGCAGGTAACCCATTAGGTATATATTATCCCCATTTTATAGATGAAGGCACCGAGACTGCTCTTGTCCAACATCGCAAAGAATGGGTCTGCGTCCAGAGCTTTTTCTGCTAGGCAGAATTACTAAATTAAATGTAAAGAGATTCTATTGCAAACAGTTTGTAAAGTGAATCTGTAGTAATCATTACCTAATTTGTTAGTTATGGTATGGCAGAGGCTCTCATTTCTTAGAAGTGACTTCATGGTTAAACTCTGATGAAAGATTCTGTTCTCTTCACTTCCAGAGGAGATTTGCACTCTAGTTATCGCCGAGACTTTCCCTGAAGATGCAGGGATCTTTACATGTTCAGCAAGAAATGATTATGGATCAGCAACCAGCACTGCCCAGCTGGTTGTCACCTCAGGTATGTGAGGAGTAAAAAAAAAATGACTAGGTTCTGTTCCTCAGCACCAGTGTGGTTGGCCAAAGCAGAAAGGGACTGTCGCGGTCAGCGTGGTCACTCACGCCTGTAATCCCAGTACTTTGGGAGGCTGAGACAGGCAGATCACTTGAGGTGAGGAGTTTGAGACCAGCCTGGCTAACATGGTAAAACCCTGTCTCTACTAAAAATGCAAAAATTAGATGAATGTGGTGGCGTGTGCCTGTAATCCCAGCTATGTGGGAGGCTGAGGCAGGAGAATCGCTTGAACCCAGGAGGTAGAGGTGGCAGCAAGCTGAGATCGTGCCATTGCATTCCAGCCTGGGGGACAGAGTGAGACTCCGTCTAAAAAAAAAAAAAAAAAAAAGAAAGAGACTATCCCAGGAAGAGAGCTCAGCCTTCAGGAATGCTGGCCACTGCAGGAGTGACCCTAACAATCTGTGTTTCATCATGAAACAAAGGCTTTGGGGAAGGGAGGAGAGGGAATGAGGTGGAGATGAGAAACAAAAGAGAATGATTGTGTAGCAACTGAACACACCTGGGCTTTCTCTAAAATCGTGCCGTCTTGGTGTTGGAAATGATGGAGCTGGTTTCCTAACATCCTCCTGCTAACCTAGAATCATATTCACATTGGAAAGCCACCTATGCATCAGAGGTGCAGTCACTTTCTCAGCAGTGCCAACACATGAGATCTGGAGATACTTGTGCAGATAAGCCATTGTCCAGTCCACTATTGAAACCTCTGCAAAGGTAATGCAAGATAAGCCTTCTGTGTAAAAGATAATACAAGATCGACTCAGAGAAGCTGTCAAGGCCTTCAAAGTCAAATTTCACTGATAGTCTATAACAATGATAGTCTATAACACGAAAAAGAAAGCAGTGTTTCGCATTATTGAAGCCAGTTTTCAAAAATGTATGGATATTTTCTAAACTCAAAAACTTACCACTAAGGAAGGCAATATGAAACAGCTTTTTCTTTTTCTTTTATTTTTATTTGACTGTTTTCTACAGTTACTAATGAGCGTTAGCTTACTTGAATTCCCTCATCTCTGCCATTCATCTTAAAGGTATTTTTAAAACATGTTTTTGACCAAGGCTGGCACATAATGTACAGAGTAGGGAATCAATCAATGGGTCGTAAGTTGAATGATACAGACTTGGGGAGAACTGAATTGTACTTGGATTCCTTCAGAAGAGCAAGAACTTGGTGCTAGGTGGCAGCAGAGACACAACCAAAACTTATTTCGGGACCTTAGAGTAATTGTAAATGCTTGTTCATCTTGGCAGTTGTAATGCTCGTTCATCCTGATGAAGAAAAGAAATGGGAGGGTCATCTTCAACAGGAAAATGGTTTCTATGAACGACTACTGTGTAAGTGTTAAAAGAAACCTAAGGGTCAGGATAGGAGTTACAGAGCAAGGAGGACCCCAGCATTTTGATTTTGAGTTGGCTTGAAGACTGTCCCATCAAATGGCCACAGCAGTAGTGCAGCGCTCAAACAACATGGCCAAAACCTTGGGCTCTGTAGATCTAACTGGCAAAAATTTGTGTGCAATATTTTCCATTTGTTTCTGTGGTACATGTGCTGTAGGTCAAACATAATCAACAGATATTTTATTTTTGAGCTTTTTGTTTACCTCAATAGGCATTTTTGAGTGCATGCCAGGAGCTCTCCTGTGCTCTGGGCAAGGTGCAGAAGCTAAAAAAGATGTGACCTCAAGATGCTTTTGGCCTTTTGAGGGGAACAAATAAAAATCTCTTTTGTACTGAGGTATAGTTGGGGCAATCATGTAATATGGAAAAAATATTTTTATGAGATTATGAGATTTTACTTGGACTCAGAGCTTTCCCTTCCCTAGATTTAGATGAATAGCCACTGAAAACCTTTACAGCTTGAGCCAATTTCAGTAATGACAGCTAGGATTTCAGCTGAACCCATGGGCCAAAATGTGAGAGAACAGACCATTACTAGTTGCTACTGTTTGTGTTGTCATTTTTTTTTTTTTTTGACCACGTTCTGTCTTTAGCCCTGGTTTGAAATTTTTAATGATTCGGTAGCTGGGTTCCCCACATGTGGGCTCAGTCAGGAAATGAAACGGTAACACTCATTCAAAACAAGCTGGGAAGAGCCAGGCCCTCCAGCTGGCAGTGCTTCTGCATCGGGTGAGAGCAGCAGAACCAACCTCTTCCTTAACAGCTTCACACAGCCCAGGGATTCTCGGAAGACTCTAACAGTGTGAATTCACTTGTTGAACTAGTAGCATCTTATTATGTTTTTATTCTCTTTTCCCTTCCTTAGCCAACACTGAAAACTGTAGTTATGAGTCAATGGGAGAATCCAACAATGATCACTTCCAACACTTTCCGCCTCCCCCTCCAATCTTGGAGACAAGTTCCTCTGAATTGGCTTCAAAGAAACCATCTGAGATCCAGCAGGTGAACAACCCTGAGTTAGGCCTGAGCAGGGCAGCCCTTCAAATGCAATTCAATTCTGCTGAGAGGGAAACGACGGAGTCCATCCCAGCCACGGAGTCAATGGACTGATTAACGGCAAAGCTAACAGTCATAAATCTCTTCCAACACCAGCTGTCCTGCTTTCACCCACTAAGGAGCCACCACCTCTGCTTGCCAAACCAAAACTGTGAGTATTTCTGCATGGTTTTATAATAATTTCCATACCCCTGTTAAATTTCCTCTCTGCTGAGAAAAAAACTTTTGCTCGGACTCAACTATGTGTCAAGTTGCTGCTTGTGCAGGCAAGTTGTCCTTGACTCATGTGACCTTGCTGCCAAGCAGTGTCCTTCAAAAAGATAAAAGATACCTAAAAATACAGAAGGGAAATGAAAAGCTTGGTGAAATCTCCCCTTTGCTAAAAGCTGTAACTGGTGACGGCTGTGAAAATATCTGTGTGTGGTGCGGGCTTCCAACATACAGCCAAGGATGTAGCCACTCCCCCGCAGGCCAGGGAAAAGGGGGATCTACTTTGAGCCCTTTATTAAAAGCATTTCCAAAAGTGAGTCTAAGTACTTTACGTGTATTACTTTAAATATTAAGTATCAGTAAAAAGAGCTGATGTAGACAAGCAGGGAAAAACGGAAAACTGAGCTGGAGACTCAGGGTACAGATCCTGGCAGGCAGTGAAAGCGGAGGTCAGCAGGCTTGTCGGCAAGAGGGCGCCCTTCACAACACAGGCTACTTGGCTTGGGATTCCATGGAACTGCATATTTCCATGAATACCATCTTCACAGTGGATGTCCATTATTTTCTTAGGATGATAAACCTTGCATGAGCTGTTTCCATTGGCCTCGCACAGCGGAGAGCTGTTATGAATGGAGCCATTACAATGTCAGAGAGAGGCAGAAATAAATTAGCTCAAACGGTTCTATCATAGCACAACAGACCCTGAATTACTGCCCTGCCAGAGGTCAGTGGAAATGTAAGAGTCATAGTGAATGTAAATGTACGCTCTGAGGTCACATTTCCATGAGAATGTATGTGCCAGAACCTAGGAAAGCCCCTTTTTTTACCCATATCTGATGTTTTTGATTTGGGGCAGGAAGGGACTCTTTAGGAGTTATTCTTTATCTCCCTAGCATTGAATAGCCTACTCTCTGCTCTCTGTGATCAGTTCATGTGTTAGAAATGTTAGAATTTAAAAGAGATTTGAACTGGAATGACACGTTACCTTTGTACATCACTTTGTTGTTTACTAAGTGATTTCATGAACAACATTAGACTACTCAAATAGCAAAAGCAGTCAAAAGAATACCTTAACAAATGGGCAGACAATTTTATAAAACTAGACTTCTGGACAGTCTTGTGTTGCAGTTTCAAAACTCTATCTGTTGCTACCCCTACTTAATTTCGCATTCTGTGCTGGCTCTCTTTGAAGACAGTAGGGCTACTCACTAAGCTTGTACACAATAGTGTAAAAGGTGCTGGTGAACGTTTAATGCCTATGTCCCAGCTCCATTGAGAGGCCAGACAGGTAAAATGAGCTAAAAAATGGCAGCCTTGAAAGAGATTTACAACGCTCTTGTAGCAGCAACCCATAAAATGAATTGCCACTGCTGACTTCTTTCATTTTTGCACTTTGAATACGTATTTGCAGTGCTTTTAATGAAACAAGGGACCTGCTTTCCAGGGAGAGAAAGGGCAAATGTGTTTAATGACTAGGACTTGACTGCGCTCTTGATTAAGTAAAGTCTATCTGCTCTAATGGCCATCATAAATTGGATGTAAATCACAGGAGAGCAAGCATGAGGGAGCTGTTAAGAGACAGCTACAGGCCTTCTTATCTCAGGAGTTTCAACAGTTCTGCAGCTTTCAGTGTGGATGGCAAGGGGGTAATATCCAGAGCACTGATAAAACAACTTTGTGTTTATTAAGAGGATGATCACTTACACGCAAGTTTAAAGAGTGACACCAGGATTTGCTTATGAGTGAGATTTTTCAATATAAGATGCAGAAAAAATAGGCTTCCATGTTTGAGGCCCAAATAAATGGGTTACTCTCCCTTCATGAGGGAATTTAAGGAAAAAGACAGAACACCTAAACGCAAAACCCAAGAGCATTTACTTGTGCTGGGTGTTACCAGTTTTCTTTCTTTCAATTCTTCATGTGTTTAAACATATTCTTAGGGCATCACTTGATTTTTGTTTTTTGTATTGCATATTTACTTGCCGTTTAACTAGATAGAAAATAATATGTAATGATACTTTTTAAATATATATTTTAAAATTTTCTTATGATTTAGAATGTTATTGGAGTTGGTTTTATTACAAAATCAATGCATGCTTGATGTGACAATTCAAACAATACAGAGGCTATTTAAGTTTATATTCTCTGCTTCCCTTCTTCCAACCCAGCCCTCTGAAAGGTGTGGCATGGTATGGGGTACTATCAGAGCCTTTTCTAAAACAGTTTTGTTCAGGGTTTTCAAAGTTGTATTATTGATAGAGAAATGCTGTTGAATGACATCTACAGATAATTTACAACAGTACCTGAGTTACTGATCATGAATGACTGTAGGTAACTACTAAGCAAAATCCTTACACATCCATTTTTTTCTTTTCATACATTGTGGGAAAAGATGAAATTTTATTTGCCTCTGATGGTCAGCAGTGAGAAACTATGGTTCGCGCCAATCTTCTTTTCCTTAGCCTATGATTTGATTTTCTTTCGAGAAAGGAAAGGCTTCGATTTGGCAACATGATGGCATTTGTGTATCTTCATCACTTTAAACAAACTAATAGGGAACAAGAAGGAGGGCATAAATCATGGGAACTAAAATATTTACTCTCACGATGAATCTGAAAATGATGTTTGGTTTGTCAGGTGTCTGGGGGAAAAAATCATTTTCAAAAAAAAAAAATCTCTGCATTTTTTTCTCTCTTGAATAGCTCCAGTACTGATCGTGGGAAAAGGAAAAAAATGAAACAAAAACCTAGAAATGTCATGAACTCTTTTCTCTAACTAGGCCCAGCCCCCATCCTATATTATCCAACAGAGTCCTCCCCAGTAGACTGTCAGCCGTCTCAGACCTTCAGCTGAGTCCGTGGAACCTCTCAGAAAGTGGGGGTTCCTGGCTTAGTATGGTGGAGGTATCCACTTCAGCTCCTACATCTCCCAATGTCTTTGTTTCTAACACTCTCCCTCAAGTATAAGCGGAAGATAATTAAATGTAGGCCATTTGGTGAGTGCCAGATGTCCTGCACGCTGGATTTGGGCAAGCCTTACCACCCGCTGTGGGACTGCAAAGTGTAAACGCTGTGCAAGAAAAAAATCAATAGTTATTTCTGCAACTCAGTGGCTGACGCTCATAACCTTCGATCACGGTACAAAAGAAGCAACACAATGCTTAAGTCATAATATTTACAGGAGGAAAAAAAGGAGAGAATGAGTGTAAACCTAACTTACTCACTGTCATATTCTTTTCCTTGGTTCCTCGCTGCCCTCTCTCTACAAATGATGCCTGAAGATTCAAAATAAAGGTAGGGCTCACTGCGAAAAATCTCTGCTTCTCTTTATTCCTACCAAATAACAGTCCTTGAAAAGCATGGACATGCCTGGAATCCCTAGGAATAAGCTCTAGAGGGAAAGCTGTGGATGCCAACCTTTGGTAGGCGATTTGCCAAGCATATAGAAAGGCATGGTCATGTCACCCCCTGCAGCAGACCAAACAATATGTAAATAACAGTAGGCTATTTTGAAACCCCCTTTATTACTTCCCTTTTTATCTCCTTCCTTTGTCTTGTGGGAGAAAGGTGGGACTTGAAACCTGTAGAAGGGCAAAATGGGAAATCCAAAGGGAGATGACTGAAGGGTGATGTCACTCCTGCCCCAGGACAGATCAGAGGATATTATGCTTATTTGATACTTTAGAGCCAAAATTATGTGCATTGCTGTAAAAGTCTGTGTACTTTTGCCTGGGAGAATAATAATGAAATGACGTTTAAGTGTTTACATGTTAAATCAACAGCTCCCCTTGCTCCTATTCTTCCTACTTTCTCTTACCCCAGTCTCTAAAGAAACAGTATTATGATTTTCTATCTCAAGAGAGTAAAACAATTTCAAGCTGAATCAACCTTTTCAAAATTACTGCATTTTACAAGCTTTGCTTTTTTCTTCTCCTTTCTCTCATTTCCACCCTTAGATAGGCTATGGTTCTGCAAATCCTGTCTCGAGAGAAAGGCATATCCTAGAAACTCCTTAAGGTGTTAGGGATTTGTTTCATCACCTCAGTCCAGTTCTAGGCTAACAGAGTAAAGTACATCTTAATAAGCAATAATAAGCACTGCAGAAAATCAGGAAACTATCATTTCATGAGATGGTGTGTTTGAGAGACAGAGGAAGGAAATATCAGCCTTTATCATTCTCTTTATTAGCGACTTCACTGTGTCATGTTTTCTATATTTGGAGGTTCCTTATGGGTTTTCTCCACACTCCTAGACACAAATTGAAGTACAAGTTGTTCCCTTGCCTGGAATGTTCTGCTGCCTGGAATGTTCTGCCTCTAATGTCTGGCTCTTACTTGTCTTTCAAATCTCAGCTTAATGTCACCACTTCCCTGACCACCCAGTCTAAAGCAGCCACCAGCCTTGTTCCAGTAACTCATCCTCATTAATTACCGCAGAGCACATAATTATTTCCAACAGTTACTTGCTTTTTGTTTTTTTAATTGCTCCCTGCCTCAAATATTGTAATGTAGCTTTCTGAGAATGGGAACCCTGTCTTATTTCATTACTCTTTCACTAGGACCTACCATAGGCCTGACAAATAGTAGATGCTCAACAATATTGTCTGAATGAATGAAGCAAAAGCAGAACAAAAAGAGGAAGAGAAAGATCTCCCACCTTTAGAGCAACCCCCCCATTTGATCTGCCACCTAACATTCTCTTTTTTTTTTTTTTTTTTTTGAGGCAGAGTTTCCCTGTCACCCAGGCTGGAGTGCAGTGGCATGATCTCGGCTCACTGCAACCTTCGCCTCCTGGGTTCAAGTGATTCTCATACCTCAGCCTCCTGAGTAGCTAAGATTACAGGTGTACGCCACTATGCCTGGCTCATTTTGGTATTTTTAGTAGAGACAGAGTTTCACCATATTGGCCAGGCTGGTCTCAAACTCCTGACCTCAGGTGATGCACCCACCTCGGCCTCCTAAAGTGCTGGGATTACAGGTGTGAGCCACCGTGTCGGCTGATCTGCCTTTCACCTAGATACACCACAGAACTTCTATTTTCAAACCCCACCAACTCCAGAGTTTTCCCACGTTACAGTACTTTTCCAACTGACATCATTTATCTTATAAACCGAATGAGAATGAATTAAATAGGAATCTCATGGGACAGAATTACATTACAAAATTTTGTCCAAGTTACTTAATTTGGGAATCCTTTCAACTCCTTCCTCATTTCTTCTGTGTTCTCATTTGATTAGCATCTTCATTTAAAACATTATGAAAAATGAGACATTTGGAAGGACCAGGAGGACATTTTCACTGTCTAGTACATACTTGCCGTATCAGTTGGCCACAGTGCAATCAAACTGCTGTTTCAAGGTGTGTGTACTTGACATGTTAACACCCTATCAGATGCCAGACATGTGATGAAAGGCCAGGAGCTGCTGTGCTACTCCCTTCCTGTCCTGTTTATGTTGGACGGCAGCTGCAACTCCAGTGTGAGGCTTTGGCAACGGAACTTACAAAGCTGAATGTTATCCCGTCTTTAACCTCTCCTAGTTAGGGGTCCAGCTCTCACTACGTTACTGTTTGACATTAGAATACAAATGGTTTCCTGGGTTCTATTCTAGTATACACCTTACCTGGTTGATTGAAAAGCAAAACAAAATAAAAACAAGGCAAAGCGAAGGTAAGCAAAAACAAGTTGGGGAAAAATCAAGAACAAAGGATCAAAGAAATGTAATCACTGAATGTACATAAATGTATTTTAAAATGTAGCATACTTTTTTTTTTCTTAACCAATATTTCTAATTTTTTACATGTCTGCAATCTGTGGACCTAAAATCATCCGTAATCTCCATGGAATTTCATTTATGTTCAGTTAGCTAGCCATTATTTTCATTTCTTTTCTATTTAAATTGTAATTTTTTTGTCTAGGTGATACAGTCACACAGTTAAAAGTATAAAGAAATATAGGCAGAGAAGTCTGCCTCTCAGACTCGGTAACCAGTTGTCACTGTCTTGCGTATGCCACCAGAGATTGTTTACGTAGCTCTCAAGCAAATGTATACATATATGTGTATTTTTTCTTTTATTTTTAGACAAGTGCCTACATACAGCATATACTGTCTCCGCACCTTGCCTTTTCTATTTAGCAGTAGATTTTAAAGCTGTTTCATGTGAATAATTTAAAAGTCTGATTTTTAAGTGATTGTGTATATTTGTTGTACAAATGATCGATAATTCCGTTCTCTATTGTTGCCAATCTAATTTTTTTTTTTTTTTTTTTTGAGACGGAGTCTTGCTCTGTTGCCCAAGACTGGAGTGCAATGGCACAATCTCGGCTCACTGCAGCCTCCGCCTCCCGGGTTCAAGTGATTCTCCTGCCTCAGCCTTCCAAGTAGCTGGGACTGTAGTCATGCGCCACCACCCCAGCTAATTTTTGAATTTTTAGTAGAGACGGGATTTCACCATGTTGGTCAGGCTTGTCTCGAACTCCTGACCTTGTGACCTGCCTGTCTCAGCCTCCCAAAGTGCTGGGATTACAGGCGTAAGCCACTGCCCCGGCCACCAATCTAATTTTTAATGATCTAATTAATTACCAAAAGTATTCTTTTTTAAGGTAATTATCAAAATTGTTCTTTTTTTTTTTTTTTTTTTTTTAAGACACAGTCTCACTCTGTCACCCAGGCTGGAGTGCAAAGACATGATCTCAGCTCACTGCAACCTCTGCCTCCCTGCCTCAGCCTCCCAAGTAGCTGAGATTACAGGCACTCACAATGACGCCCGGCTAATTTTTGTGTTTTTGCAGAGACAGAGTTTCACCATGTTGGCCAGGCTGGTCTTGAACTCCTGACCTCAGATGATCTGTCTGCCGCCTCCCAAAGTGCTGGGATTACAAGTGTGAGCCACTGCGCCCAGCCAAAAGTATTCTTTAAAAAAGGTTTTTTTTACTTGTATTTTAGGTTCAGGGATACATGCGCACATTTGCTATATAGGTAGACTGCCTGTCATGGGGGCTTGGTATACAGATAAGTTTGTCACTTGGGTAATAAGCATAGTACCCAATAGATAGTTTTTGTGATCTTCCCACTCTCTACCCTCAAGCTGGCTTCAGTGTCTGTTGTTTTCCTCCTAGTTTCCATGTGTTCTCGTTGTTAAGCTCCCACTTCTAAGTAAGAATATGTGGTATTTGTTTTTCTGTTTCTGTGTTAGTTTGCCTAGGATAACGGCCTCCAGCTGTATCCATGCTGCTGCGAAAGACATGCTCTTGTTCCTTTTTATGGCTGCATAGTATTCCATGGTGTACACGTACCACATTTTCTTTATCCAATCTACCATTGATGGGCATTAAGTTGATTCCATGCCTTTGCTGTTCTGAGTAGTAGAACGCCGTTCATCTCCTCACTGTTTGTTGAACATCTGCAAAATGTTGGGTAATGTGGGGTGCTAAAAACACAAAGATGAAAGAGACGAGAGCAGTACCTTTGAATAATCTGTAATCTGGTGATCTCTACGATGATTTTGGCGAGAACGTACACATGCACACACATATACACAAAATTCACATCTTTCAGCATCATACAAACTTGGTAGAAGAACGGCCAATCCCTGAATTAGATTCAGTCCAATCCAAATGCCCTCTTTTCCTACTTTAATGTTGGAAAGATACATCTTTCAGTTTTTGATTCTGAAGATTTAGTATGCACCAGCTTCCATTTCTGGTTAAGTGATTTTCAGTATCCACAAAGGCTAGTAAAATAACAAAGCAATTTAGTAATGGTGAAAGTATAAAGTATGCACCAGAGGGAACTTCAAAATATTAGGAAAGATAGAGCAGAAAGTGTTTTTTTTTTTCAGTTTGTCGTCGTAAAATTATACACGCATGCCGAGTCACTAAACACATTGGAGGATGATAAGGAATGTAGGAGCAGTCATGGTTCTAATTCTGCAGTGCGTGGCCATGCAGATACGCACTCTTCATAAATACAATGTGATGATGACTTTGCATTTTCATTTCTCTCCTCCTTTCTCTCACTCCCACGCTTAGATACCTGATTGTTCCATAAATCTTGTCTAAAGAAAAAGGCATCTCCTATAAACTCATTCACACTAAGGTATTTGCATTAGGAATGTTGGTCTTGGATCACTTTGCACACAACCTCTCCCTGAAAATGGCAAGTCCAATCAAGGAGCTTCCTGAAGTATAAAACTTTTTTAACTAAGGAATAACATTCTGGTGCGTTCGTCCTCATGATTTTTTAATGTAAATACTGGCTCTGACACAGTGCCACATTCTTAGATATTAGGCTAGTTGTGTTTTGCTCTGCTAGTCTCTCGGTGAATGTAATGTTTGATTTTATTTCCAGAAGAAAGCTGAGTTCCATTGTTATGATTAGGAGTCTTACTTGGTGTCTAAAAATATAATTGGAAATACTTGCAGATACCCTATCTGTGTTTGAAGTGGCACTCAATCATCCATAGGAAATACCATGTGTCCATTTCAAATATTAGGTGTTTTGCATGAAGGAATAACAATATTTCTTCAGCATAGCTATTTCATCTTACCTAAGTGTATATGAGAGCTCTTTTGGTAATTACAGAGTAAGGTGAAAATAGTCATCCCTACTGGATAGAGACCTTTTATTTTTAAAGGGGGAGTGGCTAAGCTCAGAGATAAGATGGAGCCACATATGAACAATATGCTCATAGATAAAGCTACGAATTTAATGGAAAATACTAACAGTATAGTGGTAAGTGACAAATAGACACAAAGTGGCATATGTAAGTTAATGTCAATTTTATGAAAAAATAAAAAATGATACACTTTAACCAAATAAAATGTATATTGCATATTAGAAGAAAATACACCAAGATGTAACCAGTGGTTCTTTGAGTGCTGTAAATTTGGGCAGATTATATCTTCGCATTAGCTATTCCTGATTTTCCAACTTTTCGACAATAATGCTTACTTTTATAATGATAAAGTATTATTTTAATATAAATAGGTACTTTTGATCCTTTCTCTTCCATCCTCCTTCTTCCATTAAACTTCAGTTCATTTTACTCTTCATCACGGATGCTTCTTGTGCAATAATAGTTGCTTGCTAAGTAAGCTTCATTTTGAGCACATTTGGAAATGGAATGCTCTGGCACTGAATGTTCTCACCTCCCCTGTTGGATCTCCTTCTAGAAATCAGTGACCTTCAGGATTCCATCTGGATTTTTAGAAATCTTCCTAGGAAGCCTTCCACAGAAAATGTCCTACATTCTGAGATGACTTTTCTCCTCTACAAACACTGTTTTCCAACAACACCTGCCCCCACCAAACAAAACTCTTATCCCTTTAATTGTACATCTCAGGGGTTTAAATGAATATCATATGAATAAGCTATTTATATATAGATGGATGTATGTGTTTTTAAGACAGGGTCTCACTCTGCCACCCAGGCTGGAGTGCAGTGGTCTGATCACAGTTCATTGAAACCTTGACCTCCCTGGGCTCACGTGATCCTCCTGCCTCAGCCTCTTAAGTAGCTGGGACTACAACGGTGCAACACCACACCCAGCTAATTTTTAAATTTTCTGTAGAGATGGAGTTTTGCCATAGTTGCCCAGCCTGGTCTCCATCAATCTGCCTGCCTTGGCCTCCCAAAGTGTTGGGATTACAGACGTGAGCCACCACACCTGGCCAATTTTAAAGCTAAAAGTTAACCAAATACTATTTACAGTATAATCCATACAAGGCCTTCCACAGAAGTAGAATGAAAACTTTACCCTCAGAGACAATGGTGAAGGAGAAAAGATGCAACGAAGCCAATTCAAATAATAATGTCTGGAAAGTATGTGAAGAAGATGTCTGCTGAAGAGGAAGGACAGTTGTGGTAACTGTGGGTAGTATTATGAAGCATGAAAAAGATGGAGAACCATGAGAGACAAAGACTACAAAGAAAGGAATGTGTGTATTTCCTAGCAATCACAAGAACCCACTTGAGTTCCAAGAGCGTAAACCCACATTCAATTCAGTGAGCATAGTTTCATGACTTTATTTCAGCAATAATGAGCACTGTGAAGGTAGAAACTGGACATCTGTCATCGGCAGTACTGGCACAGTGGGGATGCTGTGGTATTTAATTAGATGATCCTTGAGATATATCACTGAGATTATCAGCCAGTCGGTGTGTAGGTTCAGAAAAGGAAGCGGATTCAACCACATTAAGGATTGAGGGGAAAGAGAAAGGATTCAAGAAAATGGAAGTTACACCAAGAATGAAAATGGGGAGTGTCAGATGAGAAAATACAGAGAGGGAGCAGTGGTTGTGATCAAAGAGAGGATTCTGAAAGTTCAAAATATTAAACTTTTCCAAGTGAGACAAGAATGCAAGATGTATCTGTTTGAGTGGACAGTTTAAGTGGAAGTTGAGGTTGCGGGAGCAGAGGAAGTGGTCAGGGAACCATGAAGCCAGGATGTTAGAAGGAACATTAACATGGGTGGTGGCCAACAGTGATGGCAGAAAACCAAATGCTAAATAGTCAAGTCATTGAGAAAAGTCAGGAAATGACCAAGGTTGTTGGTGACAAGCAGGGAAGAGAGAATGACTGTAGATGGAGTGCACAGACTTCAAAAGAGGAGCAGATATTTTGTAGTGATGGCAAAACTCTTTTGAGAGTTGTCTTGGGAAACAAGGACCCTGCAGAATGCTCCTTGCTCAGAATGATACTGAGGAGGTTGGAGACATCATCAGGGAAAGCCAGATTCTATTTAAGACAAAGCACTTCCAAGGAAAAGGTTTGAGGAAGCAGAGAGTTTGGTGACAAATGGTCAGGGGATCCCATAGGCAATAGAAGAGATCTAGGAAAGGGAGTTCAAGGGAGAATTGGAGAAGGAAGAGGAGGAAGAAAGCTATAGGGTGGAGCTTTGCACTGCAAACCTCTAGGTGCCAGGGCAGATGCAGAAATTCTGTCGGCATTCACACTGTGTTGTGCTGGAGCGCACTACTCTATGCCATCTGATGCTGGGAGCAAAAGCATTGTCCTGAGGATCACTTGCTGCTATTTCATGAAGAGTCACTAAGATTACTTGTAGTTGGAAGCCAATAGAGCCATTTCCAATATAATTCCTACTTGTTTTTTAGCATCATATTTATGTCAGTTACAGGGTAGCACCTTGATCCATTTTGTGGTTACTGACCTCTAAGTACAACCTTGAGTTGGGTTTTTATCGAACAAGCCCATTTCCTAATTTGGGTATTTTAAAATCATTGTTCTCAACTAATGACTTTCTAATTCACATTTACTTAATTTCATTTTATGTCTACAACTTTCACTACCAGAGAATTTATTTTTGTCTACTACAGCCTGAAATACATTAGGTTGCCAATTTTTTACCACTGATTTATTTTTTCTGCAAATGTCTGAGTTTTTCATTCAGACTAATACATCACCTAATAGTAAGAACATTAGTTAACAGGGAGGTTTATTTTAATCGGTTTCTATTACAAGTGTAAAACCAGACAGTTCATTTTCTCAACAAATCCGAGAGTGTTTCTTTACTTGACTAAAGTAATGATTGCACAAACCTCATGGATGACAGTGGAGTCAATGTGGTTTTTAAAAAATCTTTTCCAGTTTTCCCAACACCATTTATTAAACAAGGAATCCTTTCCCCATTGCTTGTTTTTGTCAGGTTTGTCAAAGATCAGGTGGTTGTAGGTGTGTGACATGACTTCCGAGTCCTCTGTTCTCTTCCATTGGTCCATATCTCTTGTTTTGGTACCAGTACCATGCTGTTTTGATTACTGTAGCCTTGTACTATAGTTTGAAGTCAGGTAGCATGATGCCTCCAGCTTTGTTCTTTTTGCTTAGGATTGTCTTGGCTATGTGGGCTCTTTTTTGGTTTCATATGAAGTTTAAGGTGGTTTTTTCCAGTTCTGTGAAGGTCAGTGGTAGCTTGATGAGGATAGCATTGAATCTATAAATTACTTTGGGCAGTATGGCCATTTTCACAATATTGATTCTTCCTAACCATCAGCATGGAATGTTTTTCCATCTTTTTGTGTCCTCTCTCTGTTCCTTGAGCAGTGGTTTGTAGTTCTCCTTGAAAAGGTCCTTCACGCCCTTTGTTAGCAGGATTATAAATCATTCTGTTATAAAGACACATGCACACATATGTTCATTGTGGCACTGTTTACAATAGCAAAGACCTGGAACCAACCCAAATGCCCATCATTGATGAACTGGATAAAGAAAATGTGACATATATACACTGTGGAATACTATGCAGCCATAAAAAAAGGATGAGTTCATGTCCTTTGTAGGGACATGGATGAATCTGGAAACCATCATTCTCAGCAAACTGACCCAAGAACAGAAAGCCAAGCACCGTATGTTCTCACTCATAGGTGAGTGTTGACCAATGAGAACACATGGACACAGGGAGGGGAACATCACACACTAGGGTCTGTTGGGGAGGTAGGGGACTAGGGGAGGGATAGCAGGCGTGGGGGAGACTGGGGAGGGATAAAATTAGGAGAAATACCTAATGTAGGTGACAGGGGGGATGGAGGCAGCAAACCACCATTTAAAAAAAAAGAAAACCCTCATGCCTGTAATCCCAGCACTTTGGGAGTCTGAGGTGGGCAGATCATGAGGTCCAGAGATCAAGACCATGGTGAAACCCTGTTTCTACTAAAAATATACAAAAATTAGCTGGGTGTGGTGGCATGCGCATGTGGTCCCAGCTACTTGGGAGGCTGAGGCAGGAGAATTGCTTGAACCCGGGAGGCAGAGGTTGCAGTGAGCTGAGATCGCGCCACTGCCCTCCAGCCTGGCGCCTGGTGACACAATGAGACTCTGTCTCAAAAAAAAGAAAGAAAGAAAGAAAGAAAACCTTTTTCATATGTGGCAAGGAATTAGATAGTATGTCATTTGAGTTTTAAGAATGTTGCACATACAAACTGATCCAGTCAAATTTGTAGATTTTTTTAAAATAAGTTGACTGGATAAATCACATGTCAATTTAAACACACATCTTTGCTTCATTATGCAAAGAGAAGCCATAATTACGATCACAACTTCAGACTTTGCTATAGTGTACACCAGTTTCATGCCTTCTAACCTCTGGATGCGAAGGTTCCCTGGTAGGATGATACCGGCTCCTCTTGCCCAAGGTTGTCGTGAGGATCACACTCACTGCAAGGGGTTTTTATGATGCTCAGAGGAAACGCCATCATAAATATGTATGTTTACTTAATTTCTGTATCTGCCTTCCTACTGTGTTTTCCTAGAGCTCACTGCTCTACACCATTCAACTCTGAAGCCCTGGGAATGTCTGCTCTTCTCAGTGTTCTGTTCCATTTTCACAATGTTCTCCAGGTCTGCTTTGTTATTTAAATGCACTGCTATCCACAGTAGGTAGCATTTGAGGAACTCCAGCTTGATGTGAAGCTAGTAAAACAGTTGGATGACTAACAGTTGAATGACTATCCAAGTATTTTCCCTTCACTTTGTATGTCAAGAACGGAAAAGAGTAGGTGTAGCCACTGACTATTCTTTTTGCTCAGAGAAGTTTATAAATAGGTCAAAAATGGGTAATTATATGCCTCAGCTACAATTTCAAACTTCTGCTTTCCTAGCAATTACCATTAAATGAAAAGTTGTAAAAGATTTCTGGAAAGACCACAAATATTTTCTTTTCCTTGTTTCTCTCTGTGTTAAAACAGTTCATATACCATCTTGTTTCAGGGATGTATCATTATACTCAATAAAGGTTGAAACAAAAAACCCCAAAAGCCATAAAAGGTGCATTCAGTACAATGCAGTGAAAAATAACAATATATTTTGTTCTCTTTAATTTCTCCAATAGAGTTTGTAGCTTAGTCTTCCAAACAGTGCTAGTTACAGGGGCAAATTCTTGTTCCAGATGACTGTCTTTATGTGCCTTCCTTGACTTCATAGCCACTGCTTTCTTCAAAGGGCATCCTCTAACTCAAATGTGACATATTTAGTGTATTTTTATCCTATTTCACAAACAATTTTACACAGATAGGAGAGGATTACTCATGACGAAGCCTTCTACAGCAACTGCAAGAGTCTCACTTCATGTTCGTTGTAATTATTATATCTTTGAAAAGCAGAAATATATGTGATTATTGTCATAATTAAGACTTCCTGATACCGTATTGCTGTCTTACTGGAGAGAAATGTTAAGAATTTTTGTTTCTACCAAAAATTGTCAGAAGTTTCTAGAAGGAATTAGATGAGTCCTCAAGTTCCTGTAACTTGAAAAGTTGATTTACGCTGAGGACCCCATTTTCATCAAGCTATCAACTAGAGAAAAACTTGCATTTTTCTTATTTTGCATTATAAGAATCCATCTTGCCTTTTCTTATGAAGTGTTCACTTTATTACTCCAAGTACCCAGGATCATTCACACTCTCTTCTTTAAAGTGCGGTACACCTTGTGCTCAGCAGACATTTTTTATTCTTTTCCTCCTTGAGATAGGGTCTCAGTCTGTTGCCCATGCCTGGCTAATTTTTTTTCTTTCTTGTAGAGACAGGGTCTTGCTTTGTTGCCCAGGCTGGTTTCAAACTCCTGGCCTCATGTGATACTCTTGCCTTAGCCTTCCAAAGTGTTGAGATTATAGGCATGAGCCACCACACCCAGCCCAGGGTTCAGTAGACACTTTGAGAGGTCACGTAGAGTCTATCCTTTAGGCTGTTGAGATGCCGTCCTTTTTTTAAGAAAATTCAACTTTTATTTTAGATCTAGGGGATACATGTGCAGGTTTGTTACATGGATATACCCAGGAAGCGAATGTAGTACCCAATAGGTAGTTTTGCAACCCATAGCCTTCCCCCTTCCTTCCTCCTCCAGGGGTCTGCAGTGTGTGCCATTTCCATGTTTATATCCATGTGTACTCAATGTTTAGCTCTTGAGAACATGCAGTATTTGGTTTTCTGTCCCGGTATTAGTGTGCTTAGGAGTATGGCCTCCAGCGCCATCCATATTACTGCAAAGTACATGATTTCATTCTTTTATATGGCTGTACAGTATTAAATGATGTATGTATACAACATTGTCTTTATCCAGTTGACCGCTCATGGGCTCCTAGGTTGATCTTATATCTTTGCTACCATGAATAGTGCTACAGTTAACATACAATGCATGTGTCTTCTTGGTATAATGATCTCTTTTCCTTTGGGTATATACCCAGTAGTGGGATTGCTGGGTTGCATGGTAGCTCTGTTTTAAGTTCTTTGAGAAATCTCCAAACTGCTTTTCACAGGGGCTGAACCAATTTACATTCCCACCAACAGTATATAAGCATTCTCTTTTTTCCACAGCCTGGCCAGTATATGTTATTTTTTGACTTTTGAATAGTGGCTGGTGTGAGATGGTGTCTCATCATGGTTTTGATTTGCATTTCTCTGATGATTAGTGATGATGAGCATTTTTTCATAGGTTTGTTGGCTGCTTGTATGTTTTCTTTAAAAAGTGTCTGTTCATGTCCTTTGCCCATTTTTTTAATGGGATTGTGTTTTATTTGGTAATTTAAGTTCCTGATAGGCTCTGGACATGAGACCTTTGTTTGGCACATAGTTTGCTAATATTTTCTCCCATTCTGTAGGTTGTCTGTTTACACCGTTGATTATTTTGCTGTACAGAAGTTCTTTAGTTTAATTCAATCTCACTTGTCAATTTTTGTTTTTGTTGCAATTGTTTTGGGGACTTCACCAAAAATTCTTTGTCAATGCTGATGTCAAGAAGGTTATTTCCTAGGATAGTTATAGTTTGAAGTCTTACACTTAAATCTTTAATCTATCTTGAGCTAATTTTTGTATATGGTAAAAGGTAAGGGTCTATTTTTATTCTTTTGCATATGGCTAGCCAGCTATCCCAGCACCATTTATTGAATAGGGAGTCCTCTCCCCATTGCTTGTTTTTGTCAGCCTTGTCAAAGATCAGATGGTTGTGTGCAGCTTTATTTCTGAGCTTTCTATTTTGTTTCATTGGTTTATGTGTTTGTTTCTGTACCAGTACCATGCTGTTTTGGTTACTGTAGCCTAATAGCGTAGCTTGAAGTTGAGTAATATGACACCTCCAACTTTGTTTTCTTTCTTGTTTAGGCTTGCTTTGGCTATTTGGGTTCTTTTTTGGTTCCATATTAATTTTAGAATAGTTTTTTTTTTTTCCTTTTAAGAAAGAAAAGAAAAGAAAAAAGAGAGAAAGAGAGAAAGAAAGAAAAAAGAGAATGAAAGAAAGGGAAAAAGAAGAAGAAAAGAGGGAGAGAGAATGGGAATCTTGCTCTATTGTCCAGGCTAGAATGCAGTCTAAAAATGGGTATTAAAAAGCTCTTTTATACTAAGAATTGTGTTATACAATGGAGACAGGAAGGAATAAGTGAGGAAAATAACAAACAAACAGCCAACCAATATTTCATTTAAACCTATGAAATGCTGTGTAATTGCTGGGGGAGTGATTTACTCCCAACCATGTGGTCACTTTTAGAATGAATGTGATGTGTTACTGAAAAAAAAAAAAATGTATGTTTTGTGGATTTGGAGTAGAGAGTTCTGTAAATGTTTATTAAGTTTACTTGTTCGAGGTATAAGTTCAAGTCCCAGATATCCTTGTTAACCTTCTGTTTCATTGATCTATCCACTATTGACAATGTAGTGTTAAAGTCTCCCACTATTATTGTGTGGGAGTCCAAGTCTCTTTGTAAGTCACCAAGAATTTGCCCTATGTATCTGTGTGCTCTTATATTGTGTGTGCATAGACTTAGGATCATTAACTCTTCCCATTACATTGATTCCTCTACCATTATACAATGTCCTTCTTATCTCTTTTGTTTTCTATTACTTTAAAGTCTATTTTATCAGAGATGAGAATTGTAACTCTTGCTTTTTTTTTTTTCTCTCCATTTTATTGGCAAATCTTCCTCCATCCCTTTGTTTTGAGTCTCTGTGTATCCTTGCATGTGAGATGGGTCTGGATGCAGCTTACTGATGGGTTTTTCAGAATGGCTGATACTGGTTGTTCCTTTCTGTATATAGTGCCTCTTTCAGAAGCTCTTGTAAAGCAGGCCTGGTGGTAATGAAATCTCTGAGTACTTGCTTGTTTGTAAAAAATTTTATTTTTCCTTCACTTATGAAACTTAGTTTGGCTGGATATGAAATTCTGGGTTGAAAGTTCTTTTCTTTAAGGATGTTGAATATTGGCCCCCACTCTCTTCTGGCTTGTAGGGTTTCTGCTGAGAGATCTGCTGTGAGTCTGATAGGCTTCCCCTTGAGGGTAACCTGTCCTTTCTCTCTGGCTGCCCTTAGTATTTTCTCCTTTGTTTCAACCCTGGTGAATCTAATGATTATGTGCCTTGGGGTTGCTCTTTTTGAGGAATATCTTTGTGGTGTTCTCTGGATTACCTGGAGTTGAGTATTGTCCTGCCTTGCTAGGTTAGGAAAGTTTTCCTGGATAATATCCTGAAAAATATTTTCCAGCTTGGATTCATTCTCTTCGTCACATTCAGGTACACCTATCAAACGCAGATTAGGTCTTTTCACATAGTCCCATATTTCTTGGAGACTTTGCTCATTCCTTTTTACCCTTTTTTCTCTAATCTTGTCTTCTCGTTTTATTTCATTAAGTTGGTCTTCGACCTCTGAAATCCTTTCTTCTGCTTGGTCAATTCGACTGTTTAGACTTGTGCATACTTCGCGAAGTTCTTGTATTGTGTTTTTCAGCTCCATTAATTCACTTATATTCCTTTCTAAATTGTCCATTCTCGTTAACATTTCGTCAAACGTTTTTTCAAGGTTCTTAGTCTCCTTGCATTGGGCTAGAACATGTTCTTTCAGCTCACAGAAGTTTCTCATCATCCACCTTCTGAAGCCTGATTCTGTTGATTCCTCACATTCATTCTCCATCAGGCCTTGTTCAATTGGTGATGAGGAACTGCAATCCTCTGTAGGAGGAAAGGCATTCTGATTTCGGGTGTTTTCAGCCTTTTTGTGCTGGTTTCTTCCCATCTTTGTGGATTTATCCCCCTGTCATCTGTGTAATTGCTGACTTTCAGATTAGGTCTCTGAGTGGACGTCCAGCTTGTTAGTGGTGAAGTTTTTTCTGTTTCTTAGTTTTCCTTCGGCGGACGCCCCTCCCCCCACAGAGCTGGACCTTCCCGGGTTCAGCTGTACTTGCTGTGAAACTCTCAATCCTCAGCAGTTCCAACTGCTGTTTTTTTTGTGTGTGTAGGGGGGGACCAGCCTTCCCCTGCGGCGACCCACTACGCCGGCTGAAACAGCGGCGTTGAGATTTGTGGCGCTTTCTGCCCGGGAATCTCCCGGTCTGGTTCCCCCACTTCAGTCCGCTTTTCAATCAGCTGAATGGGAGACTCTGCCTTCCCAGAGCTCCAAACGCCAACCAAAGGGCACTCAGTCCCGTATACTCCGGACTGAGAACCGCCACGCCGGGGCGCCTGCAAAACGGCTGCGCCGGCCAAAAGAGTCACGCTGGCGACCCGTGGGGCTCCTCCACCAGGAATCTCTTGGTCCGTGGGCAATAAAAATTCGTCTGAAAATGTGGCGTCCACTCACTCTCTGCACTTTCAGTGGGAGCTACAATCCTGAGCTGCTGCTAATTGGCCATCTTGGATCTCTCCCTAGTGTTTTTTTTTCTAATGCTGCGAAGAATGACATTAGTAGTTTGACAGTAATAGCATTGAGTTTGTAAATTGCTTTGGCCAGTATGAGTATTTTAACAATACTGATCCTTCCAATCCATTAGCATTGATGTTTTTTCATTTATTTGTGTTGTCTCTGATTTCTTTCAGCAGTGTTTTATGGTTCTTGTAGACATCTTTCACCTCCTTTGTTAGCTGCATTCCTAGGTATTTTATTTTCTTTGTGGATATTGTAAACTGGATTGTGTTCTCCATTTGACTTTTAGTGTGACATTACTAGTGTGTAGATTTTTGTATATTGATTTTGTATCCTGAAGCCTTCCTAAAATTGTTTATCAATTCTAGTAGCCTTTTGGTGGGGTCTTTAGGAGTTTTCTAGGTATAGAATCATATCATTAGTGAAAAGAGATTGTTTGAATTCTTTTTTTCCTATTGGATGCCTTTTATTTCTTTTTTAAAAAATTTATTTTTCCCTAAGTTATTGGGGTACGGGTGGTATCTGATTACATGAGTAAGCACTTTTTATTTTATTGGCTTATTTACCAAAAGCACATTCTCCAGTAGCTTCCAAAGATAGGGTACAGACCACATTAAGTTTCTAGAGCCTGCTTGTCTGAAAAATGTCTTTATTCTAGCCTCACACTAAACTGACCATCTAGCTAGGTTTAAGAGTATGGGGTTTTTCCTAAGAATGTTGAGGGAATTGCTTCAGATTCTAGTTTCTAGAGTTTTGTAGCAAAATTCAGTGCCAGTCTGGTTTCTGATCCTGTATATGACTGATTTTATTTCATTCTGAAAATATCTCTTCACCCCTGGTGCTTTGAAACTTTGTGATGATATGTAATATTTTTCAGAAATTGTAGAAAATAGTTAGTGGGCCCTTTCAATCTGAAAACACTCATGTGTATACATTCTGAAAATTTTCTTATCTTATTTTTTAATTTCTTCTCCATTTTCCATGTTCTCTCTTTCAGAAACTTGTATTTTAATGGTAATAACTTCCAATCCTTCTGCTGAATCTGTGATTTCTGCTATTGTATTTTTAATTCCCGAGAGTTCTCTCGTTCTCTAAATTCTTTCATGGCGTCCTGTGCTGTCTCGTGGATGCAATAGTGTCCCTTGCCTCATATTAATATTAATCATTGGATTTGGGAGGAGAGGAGCCTGTTGTTATTGTCATTTTGTTTTGGTTTTTCCCCCTGTTCCCAGCATTGTCTCTATTTTTTAAAATCCCTTTTTTTTTCTGTGTGTATATTTGGACTAAATTTCATGTTCATGTGGGCACCAGCAAGTTATTGGGAAACTATATGCTTAGCTGGAATGTGTCAGTGGGCAGGCTTTACCCTAGGATTGGGCAAAGCCCCCAAATGCCAATATCTGGAGGTCTTGGGTGAATCAGTTTCTCCAGAAAGAAAGGAGATTCAGCCACCTTCCTTGGGACGGTGGGTGTAGTTGTGGGGGCAGGTACCACACTTGGCAGACAGCATTTGGAGGCTGAGTAGGGGAAGGCGGTTGGCTTTCATCATTTAGTAGACACCGACATTCATCTCATTCCTTACCCCCATTTTTCACCCTCTTCTCTTACCTGTTCATTCTGCTGTACAAGGTGTTTACAGGTTTGAAACCCTTTGACTCTCCATCTCCATCAAGTGAGCTTCCTGTATTCTAGAGTAGTAGAGGAGGAATGGTGGACTACCTACAAGAAACGAGGGAAGGGAGCCAGCTGTCTCCTACAGACTTGCAGCCAGTCTTCTTATATTAGCTCCTTCCCCTCTTCCCCACCTTCAGAAGAATCTAGTAGCAAGGTTTCTGCTGCTACACTTAGCATCCTTCCTGTTTGATTCACTCTCTGTGGGCACTTGGGTTTCTGCTTCCCTCTCCTGCTGTCAGTGACAACTCATCCTTTTATTTTTAATTCCAGTGAACTTACAGTTTCTCGATCCTTTACTCTCAGATTTTTCAGGATAAAGCAAGGAACAAAAATAAACACATCCAGCCCGGCGCGGTGGCTCACACCTATAATTTCAGCTCTTTGGCAGGTGGAGGTGGGTGGATCACCTGAGGTCAGAAGTTTGAGACCAGCCTGACCAACATGGAGAAACCCTGTCTCTACTAAAAATACAAAATTAGCCAGGCATGGTGGCACACACCTTGAATTCCAGCTACTCAGGAGGCTGAGGCAGGAGAATCACATGAACCTGGGAGGCGGAGGTTGCGGTAAGCTGAGATCGTGCCACTGCACTCCAGCCTGGGCAACAAGAGCAAAACTGTCTCAAAAGTAAAAAAATAAAAAATAAATAAACACATCCATTCAAAATGTCATGTTTAAGTAAATGTCAATTTATGAGACTTCACAGCTTGTTTTTGAAGAAGATTATTTGCAGCTAAAGAAAGCAGCATGGGACAGACAGAATGTCCTCTGTTCCCAAGCTAGATGACCTTAGATAAGCTACTCAGTGCCCCATTTTAGTTCCCACTTTATTAAGAGGGAATCGTGGCAGTACCTACTTCATAGGAGTTTGGTCACATGAAATAAAGTGCTAGTACAGCGCATGCCAAAGGGCAATTAGTACAGTTGATATTATCTGTCTTTGTTTTTGTTTTGATTAAGAGAATGTTCACAGTGAATCCTTTTGTTATTTGACTGCACATATAGAAAGTTTCAGAAATAGGGCCGGGAGCAGTGGCTCATGCCTGTAATCCCAACACTTTGGGAGGCCGAGGTGGGTGGATCACAACGTCAGGAGTTCAAGACCAGCCTGGCCAAGATGGTGAAACTCCATCTCTACTAAAAATACAAAAATTAGCCAGGCGTCGGGGCGGGCACCTGTAATCCCAGCTACTCAGGAGGCTGAGGCAGAGAATTGCTTAAACCTGGGAGGCGGAGGATGCAGTGAGCTGAGATTGTGCCACTGCACTCCAGCCTGGGAGACAGAGCAAGACTCTGTCTCAAAAACAGAAAGAAAGAAAGTTTCAGAAATAAGCAATTTGCAAAATTTGCAAAAAAACTGCAAGTGAATTCTTCCTGTGCTATGCTGGGTTTTCTTCCTCTACCTTCAAGAAGTGGCAAGGAAAAAAAACATAGAAAAATCACTGACCAATTAGAAGTTTTTTTAAATTGAAACCACCCTAGAGTTCCTGGAAATTACATATATGAACTCTAGTAAGCTAAATATCAAAAATGAGGGGGAAGTAGCCAATACCAGACTACAGATTGTGGGCTACCAAAGGTTGATAGACAGCCGGTTCTTTTGTGCAAGTTTAGATATGAAATCATGCAGAAAACACTTAACAGACCACTAGACAGAGGATTTTGTGACATGTTACACATGGATGGCTAAAGGCTGAAAATTAATACTTGTCGTGCTTTCTGCTTTGAAACGCTGGAGCCCTCCAGGAATTTTGTTTTAACAACCAACAGAGATATCATTAGGGAGATACTTCTGAATTCACTACATCTCATTCTGTGACTAAGTACTGCACAAAGTTAAAATGTACCTACAACTTTCCTCCAAGTCTGTAGCATTGGACAAATCCCTATTCCACAATATCGTGTACGCAAAGAGTTTCCAAAGAACTTGTGACATATTTCTTGTCAGTTCTCTTGAAGTTCTCACTTCCCCTTTTCCTCTCTTCCTGGCAGGTGATTGATGACTTATAGTCAGGGCCGAGTAGTAAATAACTTAAAAAACAAATCTAGAGATGATCTAGAGAAGGCATGAATCATTATATATAGAAGAAATATGTATTATCTGGGGTAGGCCTAGAATCACCTGGATTTACAGTGAAGGAGCCCAGTAGCCTTTTCTACAAAGCCACTTGGTCCTCCACTTTTGTTTGCTCCTGGACAAGAGAATGTCACTGGTAGCTCAGAAAATTCAGGATTTATTGGAAATGTTTAAAAACTGAAAGTAAACACAGATTTCTATAAGGCTAGGAACATAACCAGAAAACTCAGAAAAACACAGGGACTTAAGGATGGTTCCAAAGGTAAAAGTGACCTCAAAGTGAATTTCTTCCTTTTCTAATCTTGATGTAATTCTGTTCTTATTCAAGCTGAGACTACCCAAAGACAAAAGTGTTGAACTGATTTAAAATATGATTCATCAGAACACTAAAATACTTATGATGTAGATTTTTTTTTTTTTTTTTTTTTTTTTTGAAACAGAGTCTCAGTCCGTCACCAGGCACCAGGCTGGAGTGCAGTGGCGCGACCTTGGCTCACTGCAACCTCCGCCTCCCGGGTTCAAGCAATTCTCCTGCCTCAGCCTCCCGAGTAGCTGGGACTACAGGCGCGCGCCACCACGCCCAGCTAATTTTTTTGTATTTTTAGTAGAGACGGGGTTTCACCATGTTGGCCAGGATGGTCTCGATCTCTTGACCTCGTGATCCACCCGCCTCGGCCTCCCAAAGTGCTGGGATTACAGGTGTGAGCCACCACGCCCAGCCATGATGTAGATTTTTATACAGTCTCGCAGTCTATTCCTCACAACTCATTATTTGCTCCATTTAAACTATTTCACAAAGAGAGTCTTAACCAAAACATGATCAGGTAACTACAAGCTCCACTTTCAGTAGTAGGATAAGTCAGAAAACTTACAGGGATGCCCCCCATGCTTATGAAGAGAAATCTGATATTGGACATACAGAACACGTAAGCTAGAAACTTAGGTTAAAAGAAATGTTTAGGACTTCATGGAAGCAGAAATTCTTGGTATCTTTTTTAATTGATATAGTTGTCATATTTGGGGGGGTACATGTGATATTTTAATACATGTATATAATGTGTAATTATTAAGTCAGTGTAACTGAGATATCACTTCGAACATTTCTCTTTCTGTTGGGAACATTAAAATTCTGCTCTTCTAGCTATTTTGAATGTAATTTATTGTTAACTAAAATTTCCCTACTGTTCTGTCAAATCCTAGAACTTTTTGCATTTTTGTACCCGTTAACCAACTTCTTAATTTAACCTTTAAATAAAAAATATTTCATTCCTAACCCTGAAACTCTACAAATTTACTGCTTAGGGATGGCTCCTGCATGTTTCCTCTTCCTTTTAAGGAGATAAGGTCTAAATCTTAGCTAGCTTTTATTAGCCATTTGACTAATCCCATTTTTTAAAAGTTTTTGAGATGTGTTGAAAGATATGACCAATGCGATGAGTACAACTTGATCATATTTTTTCATTGTAAAATATTAGTGTGATTTAGATGTTAGCAATTACAAAAATGTGAAATGTTTAAGAAAATGTGTAAAGACAGGGTTTTGCTTTGTTGCCCAGGCTGGTTTTGAACTTCTGGCTTCAAATGATCCTCCTGCCTTAGCCTGCCGAAGTGCTGAGATTACAGAAATGTTTTAAGTAGTAATATTATTGTTAAAATCTCAAATCCTGAGTATCTGAGATATCCATCTTAGAAAATCATGAGCTCTGGAAGCATTTTTCAAATGCATATCTAGGATTTCAATTTGTATCTTAATTAGTAACATCAGTGTTAACTATAGCAACTCATTTGTTTCCAAAAAATTTTTACTATTTTAACGGTAAATATTAAATAGCAGTATAAGTCCTGTGTTTGATTTTTTTTGTAAGTATAAAACTTATCTGTGTTCAGTAGGTGGGGAAGACAACCGTATATCCTGCTGACACAAAGCTAATCAGCAGCTTGACAGCACTGATCCAACATCCACATAGAATGTCTTGGCCATAATCTCTGTGTCTCCTGTATTGTTTTTGTTTTAAAAGGTTTAAAAGCAGGGGATGTGGTGGAGGAATGGGGCAGCTTGAAATTGTACGTAGTTGCCAATTTTCTTTTTTCTAGTTTGAACATATTTCTGGTTTGAGCTTCTTTCAGCTCAAGCGAGCCATTTTCTCATATTATTTCATCTGTCTTCCACTTTTTTTTTTGAGACAGAGTCTCGCTGTGTCGCCCAGGCTGGAGTGCAGTGGTGTGATCTCGGCTCACTGCAACCTCTGCCTCCCGGGTTCAAGCTCTTTATTAGCTTTACTGTGGATAAGCTGCTGTAAACGTTTTTAAAAATCACCCTCAAGGAGTGCAATATTCTATTAAATAAATGACGTTTCCAGGAAGCTAACTAATAGCCTTAGAAAACTAACACTATTTCTTTAAGCACTAAAACTGAAAAGGAGGGAAAGAGGAGGAGGAGCCAGGCATGGTGGCGCATACCTGTAGTCCCAGCTACTTGACAGGCTGAGGCAGGAAGACCACATGAGCCCAGGAGTTCAATGTTGCAGTGAGCTATGATGGCACCACTGCACTCCAGCTTGGGCAACAGAGCAAGACCCTGTCTCTCTAAAAATAAAAAAGAGAGAGAGAGAAAAATGGGAGGGAGGGTGTGGTGTCAGTAGTAGTAGTGTAATAAGGATGGCAACATTTTGAAATGACTACTTTTCTATGTAATAACTGAAACTTTCATTGGAGGCTTAGAGTAATTCTCATGAATATCAAAGATTGAGCCTGTTAGTCATTGAAGAGCTCTTGCAATATAATAGTTGATTCTGTTTGCCCCCTAAACAATGTCTTACTCTGACACAATCAGCACTGCCGCTGAGTTAAGAAGATATGTGCCGTCCCCACTGGCAGACAGGCATCCACACCACAGCCACTAGCCTGCCTGTCCCAGCCCTCCCTGCTCTCGCCCCACTGGCCTCTTCCTCGGGGTCCTGGCCCTTATTCATCAGTTCCATTCAGTAGATCCTCCAAGCAGTATTTCCACCCAGTCTGCCAAGGAGAAGGAAAGAGAGTATTTAGAATACGTCCTTCACTTTCCTGTGAGAACAGTGTTAAGAAAAAAAAAGTCACTCTGACTCAGGTTAACCCCTATTGCCTTATACTAGAATACATTATTATGCTCTCTGAGTCTGTCTCTTTCTTCATCTCACTGTTCTGTGACTATTATGTTGCGACCTGAGGCGGGTGCCAGAAAGAGGTAGGAGGGGGTGGCAAAAAACCCTTTCGTACTTTAGAACTCCTTTTCTTTGATTTTTAAAGCTTTTTATCTCACTCCATTAGGTTCTGTTGTTTCTAGTTGCTTCTAGTATATGTAGTCAACAATCACTTGGTGAAAACTCTCTCAAAAGCTTTTTTTTTTCTTTTTTCTTGTTCTTTCTTTTTCTTCCTGTCTGGGGGCAGTAAGTTTGAGTTTTGGGACTTAGTCCTTGATGGTTGCTGGAAGCATTTCTTCAGTACAAATGGGGATTAATTGCATCAGTTTTGACTTGACTTTCTCTTTCCCTGTTCCTCTGCCTCCCCCGTTTGTAAATTACTTTTATTGCCACTCTGTGAAAAGCAGAATTACTCCTATTAATAGCTGGGCACTTGATTAACATTCCACAGGTTAACCCAAGCTTTCCCAGAAGGAAACAGCGTGGAAAGACCCAGAAACTCTCCAGTGATGTGGTGTCAATGGAATGAGCTCTGCCACTGGGAGTTCAGTCAGCGGCTCCATGAGTGGCCGAGCTCAGCATCAGTGGAAAGTCTGCCTCTGACCACATCTTTAATTTGATTCTATTCATTGCCACAATTTTGCTTCTGTTTTTCCTTTCTCAAAAATGGCCTCACTTTGTCAGCACAAAGTGTTTGCACTAATAATTAATAATTGCTACACTTTTATTTTGGTATTTATACATGCTTAGCATTACACATGCATGCATGCGTCTGCATGCACACACACACACAGTGTTTGCACTAATAATTACTGCACTTTTATTTTGGTATGCATACATACTTAGAAAGCATCACACATGCATGCATGCACACATACACACAGTATGTATGTGTTGGTAGCTTAGGCTTGGGTCAGTAGCTCAGAAACGGCAGAATGCATTTGGGCCAGGTGCACTGGCTCACGCCTGTAATCCCAGCACTTTGGGAGGCCGAGGTGGGTGGATCACCTGAGGTCAGGAGTTCGAGACCAGTCTGGCCAACATAGTGAAAAAAATTTCAAAAAAGAAAATTAGCCGGGTGTGGTGGCGGGCACCTGTCATCTCAGCTACTCGGGAGGCTGAGGCAGGAGAATTGTTGGAACCCAGGAGGTGGATGTTGCAGTGAGCAGAGATCACGCCATTGCACTCCAGCCTGGGTGACAACAATAAGACTGTCTCAAAACAAACAAACAAACAAAAAGAATGCGTTTTGAAGGCTCTTACCTTTCCTTCCCGATTATAAGATAGCTGTAGCCGCTCAAACACCAAGTCTCACCGTCTCCAGAGCAGGGAGGATGGGGCAGAAGCAATACATTTTGTGAGGCTCTGCTTATTTTGTTCTGAAAAAAGTCCTTTCCGGGAGACTTCGTCTTAAGTGCCATTGACCACAACGGTGTCTCGGGTCCACTTTTAGTTCCAAGAAAGGCTGGGAAATGATGATCCAGCAAAGGGAAATGGAGTTCCCATGGAGACCAGGCATCACTCATTCCTGGACTTGCAGAAGGCCCTCAATGCAAAGGACCTCCATCCACCACCTGAAAATCAGGATTCCACCTTGCAGAAGTTCCTCAATACAAAGGAGCTCCATCCACCACCTGAAGATCAGGATTCCACCTTGCAGGAGTTCCTCAATACAAAGGAGCTCCATCCACCACCTGAAGATCAGATTCTACCTTGCAGAAGGCCCGCGATGCAAAAGACCTCCATCCACCACCTGAAAATCAGGATTCCACCTTGCAGAAGGCCCTCGATACAAAGGAGCTCCATCCAACACCTGAAAATCAGGATTCCACCTGGGTGGCGCAGGATGGCTGTGAGGGAGCTAACAAACGGAGCAGCATCTCCCACAGCGTGTTTAAAAACAGTAGCAAAATTGACCCTCAAGTCTGCTTCCAATTGCCAGTGACCTCCGTGTCAAAAATGTGCTGACAACCCGTGATGAAGAGACCAGGAGAGAAAAACAGACCCTCAGGAGAAATAGTGGGGGCAACTGGGGGGATGAGAGCGGTTATTTACGTGAAGTCGAAAACATTCAACGACAGGAAACAAGAAGCTTAATGAGATCATCTACAGCGGAGTAAAGATGTGTATGTGTGTGTGCTTCTTTTCAAAAGGCAGAGTGAGGTACCTTTTGGAGCACAACTGGAATATGCAAATTGCCAACCACAATTGCTGTAATGCATTACCTTCCACGCATGCGAAAAAGAATACCAGGGTTTGTTCTCTTCCCTTTTAAACTCCCAGATTTAATCTGACCTGCAAAACAAATAGGGCTAAAACATCGGGCATGTTTATCAAGTCTTCAAAAGAATGGAATAGAGGCTAATGAGCAAAATCCTCACATCTCTCAAGATAACTCCAGGATTCTTGCTACAACACATCCGGGGCCTAGTTTTTATATATATATATATAAGTCAAATGATATGCAAGTAACGATATTTTTGAGTACCAGATGGAGAAGACATCTGTAGAGTGAGAAACTAAAGAAAACACACTTCCAAGATTAAGGCACATTGGGAGAACATTGTTGGCTGTATCAGTAATAAGGAGTTGGGAAAGAATTTTCTCTATGTACAACATGCTCACTTACTGAGTGACACAAATGGCAGATGCCGATTTTTTAAAAAAACAAAACAGTTTTCTTTACTAACAAGGGGCTTTGCAGGCAAACAGAAGCATACTACTTTGCTTTCTTTCCTGACCTTTTCTTCATTCCTCAGTGACATTCTGGTTGTTTCCATGAAGGTGTGGCATTTTTGTCACACTCCCAGTATATGCTTAGCTTTACAACGAACCTATCTCTGTTCCTTGTGTCTGTGGTGACCCTCTGCTAGTGACGAACAGACCAAGGTCAAGTAAGAGAGAGAAGAAGTAATTCGGCTCCTACCTCTAACCCTTCCAAAGGGCATTGCTGAGTGGTTTAATAGTTTTGCTTCAAACACGGAGGATGGGGCGATTGCTAAGTTGCTGTGGCAGGGGTTTTGGGCTGAGCAAAACACGCATAGCATGCTGGCCAGAGACAGCAGCAGCTGTGCGGCTCATCTGTTACCCAACACATTTTCTGAACTATGAAGTCCCCTTGGAGGAGGATTGCCCATGAATTCCAAGCGTGGAAGGAATCTAACCATTCTTTTTCATTTTAAAACCACATTACCTTTGTCCAAGCCTCTCCTCTCAAGGCCATTTCACTTTGCATTTTTCATTGATTTGTGGCCAGAAACTGACTTGAAAGAGGAGAACTTAAAACTTCTTATTAGTCAGGATTTGGAATCAGTTATGCTTCAAGAGTCATTTTCTGTAAGTAAGATTTCATTCCCAGAAGACCCTTAGAGCAATGACCTGATCAGGGATTGAGTGGGGGTGGGGGTGGGGGTCAAGAATGAAACAGGACCCTCATTCATTCTTGAATGAGGAATACACAGAACGCACATGAGACTTGTCTGTAGCAAGTGTTAAGAAGAGTCCACAGTGTTTGATCATTTTTATTTTGTTGTTTTAATACATGTTCTATCTACTTATTTTATTTATTTGTTTTTTTGTTTTTCTTTTTGTTTGTTTTTTTTTGAGATGGAGTCTCATTTTGTCACCCAGGCTGGAGTGCAATGGCACGATCTCGGCTCACTGCAAACTCCGCCTCCCGGGTTCAAGCAATTCTCCTGCCTCAGCCTCCCAAGTAGCTGGGACTACAGGCATGCACCCCCTCGCCCAGCTAATTTTCTTGTATTTTTAGTAAAGATGGGATTTCACCATGTTGGCCAGACTGGTCTCGAACTCCTAACCTCAGATGATGCACTTGCCTCAGCTTCCCAAAGTGCTGGGATGACAGGCGTGAGCCACCGCACCCAGCCAGTGTTCTCTCTGCTTTTCCTTTCTGCTGCCACCACCCTGGCATAGGCCTGAACATCTCATTTCCAAGCGACCCGCAACATCTTCTCCCTCTAGCGTCTCCCCATGTTAATCCTTCCTAAACTCTTATTTACATTCAGTCCAACTAACAGCAAATCAGTTCCTCCAGTTTTCATTATCTTACTCTTATCTTACTCCTTTTTTATGTTAATGCCTAGCATATCAAAAATTACAGATGGCAACATTAACGAGTACCATATAATATTTCTTGAAAAAAATAGTTTAAATTATAAAGCTTTCTTAGAAAAAGAGAAGACTTTCAAGCATAGAGTCCAGGCAGGTATCTGTCATTCTGCTTTCTACTTTCATGGAATCAACATTTTTAGTTCCCATGGATGAGTGAAACATGTCATATTTGTCTTCGTTTGTTTGGATGATTTCACTTTACACAGTGATCTCCCATTCATTCATGCTGCTGCAGATGACAGCCTTTCATTATTTTTTAATTGCCAAGTTGTATTCCATTGTGTATATATATCACATTTCTTTATCCATTGGTCCATTGAGGAGCATTTAGGTTAATTCCACATCTTGGCTGTTGTGAATAGTGCTGTAATAAACACAGACGTGCAATTATCCCTTTGATATACCGATTCGTTTTCCTTCAGATCAATACCCAGTGGTAGGATTGCCGGATGGTATGGTAGTTTGGTTCTTAGTTTTTTGAGAAATCTTCATAACGTTTTCCACGGTGGCTATACTAATTTACATTCCCACCAACAATATGTAAGTTCCCTTTTCTTAGAGGCTGGGAAGGGTTTTTGGAGGAAGATAAAGAGAACTTGGTCAGTAGGTGGAAAATATACAGTTAGAAAAAGTAAGTTCTAATGTTTGTTAGCAGAGTAGGGTGAACATAGTTAACAGTAAGGTGTTATATATTTCAAAATAGCTAGTAGACAGGATTTGAAATGTTCCCAACACAGAAATGATAAATACTTGAGCTGATGGATACCCTAAACGCCCTGACTTGATCGTTGCACATTCTGTGCATGTAACAAAATATCACATATGCCCCATTAATATGTATAAATATTTGCATCAACTTTTTAAAAGTCCAGACCAGGAAAAGGCACATTTTGATGATAATATAGAAGCCGCAGGCCTCTCCGTCACACACGTCATAAAGGCATCACCAGAAACAAGCCTTTGCCCAAGATAAGGGGCCCCGCCTACTGTGTGAATTTTTGTTTCAGATTTACTTTATTGCTGCTCTAATTAGAATTATTGTCCTTTTGTTTCACACTTGTAGCATTTATCCATGTCATCTCTTTGATTTAAAAGAGATCATTGTTTTAGCCTAAAACAACCCCTGGTTTGGGCTGGGCGCGGTAGCTCACGCCTGTAATTCTAGCACTTTGGGAGACTGAGGTGGGTGGATCACGAGGTCAGCAGTTCGAGACCATCCCGGCCAACATAGTAAAACCCTGTCTCTACTAAAAATGCAAAAAAATTAGCCAGGCATGGTGGCACGCGCCTGTGATCCCAGCTACTCTGGAGGCTGAGACAGGAGAATCACTTGAACCCGGGAGGCGGAGGATGCCCTGAGCCAAGATCGCGCCATTGCACTCCAGTCTGGGCAAAAAGAGCAAAACTCCGTCTCAAAAACAAAACAAAACAAAACAAAAATAACTCCTGGTTTGAACATGGCATACGATGTTTATGTAAACAACAGGCAGCATGAGAATTCATTGATTCTTCTTCATTCCCATGTCAGCTGAAACTGGAAAAAAATGACATATGCCATTTTTAATAGGTAGTTGAGCTTCCTGTATTAAAAAAATCTTGTATGTTTTGTAATGCTACTTGGGACATATGTCGATAATCATCACATGGTTTGAAGCACTGGGAAGCATCTTAAGAAGTGTTTTAAAGGATAAGTTACAAAAGAAGAAAAATAGTCACAAGATTCTCTAATTCCTGTTTGCTCACTCTACATTTTCCTTCTGAATGCCTTTTTTGAGAAAGTAAACTTACTTCTTCTCTTCAGTATAATTTGAAATTTTGATTCTTTAGAGAGCCCTTTGCGATTTTTAATTTTGAATATAACATTCCCCAATGTATGAAAAACTACATTAAAAATCTAACTGTGGATGCCTATACTTGAATTAACCAGGCGTTTCATCTCCCAAAACTTCCTCATGCTGTGGTTTTTTTCTGAGCTGGAACTGACAGATATTAATTTCTTAGTCAATCTTGCGGGTGCTTTCAGGATAATTAAGCCTGAGACTACCAGAAACGACCATTAAAAATTAGAATCAGAGTTGGTGGTATGAAAAGTTCTTTCGAAAGATGGAAAACATTAACTTAAAAGAGTTCAAGAGTTTAAGCCAAAGAGCTGGTCGGGTTATGGAGCAAAAAACTCTGCAAGACTCCCACAACTTACTTCTCTTTGAATAGATTTTCTACTGCCAGTTATATGAAATAGATATAAATCCTCCCATTCCAACAACTCAGGAACTCACTTCAGTGCAGGGTAAGATAGCAACTCCAAATGAGTCTATGAAAACAGGCTGAATGTCATTAAAATCCTTTGAAAATGTTCTGTGACATCTGTTTTCCATTTTGCTATGCTGTTTAATTAACTTCAGTCTTGCAGATACGCAGAAACCTTCTTTGCTCAAAATAGTATCTCAAAGGAAGTAACTTTTATTTAATAGAGAAGACTGTTAAGTGTAATATGGGCTCGGTTACCTTCATCTCAAGTTTAAATTTTTCTCATTGGCTTCATGATCTATCCCTATCTATGGCTCATTTCCATATGACCACATCAAACTCTGGGTGGCGGATCGCTCTTACCCAGTTGGTACTGCTGTCATGTTTCAAGGACACCAGAACGGGAAGAAATTACAGAGAACAGTGACAGGTCAGAAACTATTCTTATTTGTCTTCATCGCTATAATATGAGATTGCTGGCTCCTGAGCTACTGAGGAAGTCCAAGTTCTAAAAAAGATTCTTTCCTTGTATTTGTTTGTGTGTGTGTGTGTGTGTGTGTGTGTGTGTGTGTGTGATCTTTTTGATAAGAATAGTTGTCAAGGCTGGGCATGTGGTGGCTCACGCCTATAATCCCAGCACTTTGGGAGGCAGAGACAGGAGGATTGCCTGCGGCCTAGGAGTTTGAGACCAGCCTGAGCAGCATAGCAAGACCTCAAGAGCATGGCTCTTTAAAAAAACAAACATAGCTGACATGGTGGCTCATGCCTGTAGTCCCAGCTCCTCAGGACACTGAGGCAGAGAATCGCTTGAGTCCAGGAATTCAAGGCTGCAGGAGCTGTGACTGTGCCACTGCACCCCAGCCTAGACAACAGAGTACAATCCTATCTCAAAAACAAAAACAAACAAGAATGGTTGTTGAGAAGAGAGGGAGGGAGAGGGGAGAGAGAGAGAGAGAGAGACAGAAAGAGGAAGGGGAAAATAAAAAGAGCAATTCATCCTGCAAAGACCTAGAATATGAGTGCTTCTTCTGATGAGGCTCAGTGGTCCTAGAAAGCGCATATTGGACAAATCCTGGAAAGAAAACAAAAACGTTTTGGAGGGGTGGGAGAGTGAGGGAACCAGTCTTAATTGACAGCTGACTTTATTTTTCCATTTGTCAGAGCACGCAAAAGCCAGTGTTCTGTGACCAGGACAAAAGGGGAAATGGCTGCATTTCAGCATGTCCCGGCATCACTAGAGGAAGCCTACTGGTTTCTGGCTTTCCACTGTGGGCAAAAGCTGGCAGATCCACCACCTGTGCTCTTGCTGCCCGGCATCTAGGGAGCTCCACTATTCCAAGTGTTTCTGAGGAAGCCATAGGGATTGTGCTCAGCCAGATTTTTCTCCTCAGAGGACTTTATGGGTTTTAACGTAGAGGTTGTGGCTCCTTTGTGTCACTGGCAAGTGGTGTTCACCTCTCCATCCTTGAGTTCCATACCTCGTGCATCTTGAACAAGTCTGTCTTTTTGATCTGACTTAGGCTGAGTCTACTCTCTCAGCTCCTGCCTTTGCTTACCCCTCAAAGGGGAGCTGTTCTTAGCTCTCTGACTTCCAGGTTAATACAGAGGCCAAATTTACCCCAGGGAAAGAATAAGTATATTCAGAATAAGTCACTGAGAGGAGAAGACTGCGTGTTTTAAAGCCAGGTTTGTTTAAAGTGTTCTGGTAGTATTAAGATGTTCTTTCATTCTCATAGAAATAATTCATTTGGGGCCAGGTGTGGTGGCTCATGCCTGTAATCCCAGCACTTTGGGAGGCCAAGGCAGGTGGATTGCCTGAGCTCAGGAGTTCAAGACCAGTCTGAGCTAAACTGTAAAACCACATCTCTAAAAAAAATAAATAAATAAAAATAAATAAATAAATAAATAAATCATTTGGCTAGAAGGTCAAATGCCTGGTGGTTTGAGGACCTGAACAGTTTCTGCTTCATGAACGTATCTGACTTAAGAGTTCTTTTGCTCTAGATGCTGACTTAGTAAGAACAGTGTTTCCCAACTGTGGTGAAAGAAAATCAATAATCAGAATTTTTTTGGAGTCTTTAGTATTTCAAAATATCTAGTTAGTTGCACAGGTCAACCAAAATGATGGGTGTATTTGCGTTTAGTGGCAATCATATTCATTATGTTAACCCTACATACACTAATCATAAGCTCTGATTGACAGTTATATATTTTCCATTTAGCACTAAATGAGGAAATAATTTTAGTAATTTATTGAATGTGGTTGGATTTCCTTCAAACCACAAAGAATGCCTTCACAATCTCACTCCCTCCTTTTGATTTTCAACGATTCAGGTCTTCTGGACTCCTGACCTTCCCCCTGCTCTTCTCCTCTGTAATCTCCATTTGCCCAACCAGCTCCTACCATGTTTTAGTGTAAACGCTATTCTCCGCCTTCCAGGTGCTATAGACTAGAACTGATTCCCCCACTGTCCTCTCCGGCAGCAGGGATTTCCCACATGATAACTCCCATGCAATTGCTCTCTTGAGGTTCTCACACCAGAGACTGTGTATGTCTTGTTCCTTACCTTCCCCAGCCCCTGCCCCAGGGCCTGGCACATAATCTACACTCACTAAATATTTGTTTGTTTAATGGATGGATTGAATTCATTGTCACACTGAGTGACATCCACATGGATGCTTGATTACACTACGAGGCTGTCACATTCTGAAGGAACATGATATTTATGAAGATATCAATCATAGTTAAACCCCAGCAACTAGTGCAGTGTCTAAGACAGAAACTTAATATAGTCCAGTTACTTCTGAGATTTTTTTTTAAATGGGGACACTACAGATTTTGATAAAAGACATCAGTGATGATGTTTCCTGTTCTAACACTAGGCAGTTCTATGAAAAGGTACTAATTTCTTCAGAATTCCACTCAACTTAAAATGGAAGATTTGATAGGTTTGTTCAGTTCCTACTAAGTGAGCGGTACCGTGATTTTAAGTCTATAAGTAGCTTAAAGTTAAACTTCGAACTTCGATTGGCGATGCTCACGCTGGCCTCTGAACAGATTGAATGAGGTTGCTGACTGGGTCTTTTAACTTGATGTCCTTGTTTATTTTCTGCTTGTTTTGTTTGGTCAGGTCTGGCATGGAGCCTAAAAATACGAGCTTGCTTGCAGTTTGACTTTCACTGTGATTCAGTTTTGCAATCTTTTAAAAACGTCCTTCGGGAGATCTCCATATATCTATCTGTGGACATCTCCCAGATTTTCAAAACAAGCACAAGATAAATAAGGGGAATTTGGAAATTTCCAAATTTTAACAGATGGAAATTTGCTTCTGCTGTTTGAGAAATCTTTGCTGTAGAGAGGAGAGGGGGAATCCCAGAGAAAAATCTTAAGTCTGAACGCTCCACAGAGTTCTCTGCCTTTGTCTTCCCTGGAAAAGGGGTGTGGGGAGAACAAACAGATGCCAGAAGCCAGTGAAGGCCTGTCCTCATGAGAGCTCTCAGCTCAGAGGACAATACTCTGGGGCAGTCACCTCAGTCATAGGATAACCTCTCCAAATAACTGAGGAGTGACCCTAACCTCTGGGGTGAGTGTGGTGTCTAAAGTGTGAGAATCCTGCGTGTCCAGGAAGAGAGTGCTGCTATCCAGTGACTCCCTGGGGGCCCCCTTTCCTCTCTACTTCTGTTTTTATTGAGTTGGCTGGCTTAGGAATATAGATCAGTGAGGCTGAAGTATCTCTGTTGGGCCAGTTCTTTCTTCTCTGTACCATGGTCAGTCTTCAGGGTGCCTGCACACCCTCCACAGCCTTGAGGTCACAGACTTACTCTCTGTGTCTCCAGGCTATAGAGTAGAACAAAACAGAGCCAAGACAAGGTGTGGGGTACAAATGATCCTGTCACCCAGGTAGTTAGTATAGTACTCCATCAGTTGGTTTCTCAGCCCTTGCCCCTCCCTCCCTCCCCCTCTCCCCCTCTTGTAGACCCCAGCGTCTATTGTTGCCACCTTTATGTTCATGTGTACCCAATGCAGAGTTTCTACTTTTTTTCTTCTTTTTTTTTTTTTTTTGGAGATGGAGTCTTGCTCTGTTACCCAGGCTGGAGTGCAGCGCCACCATCTTGGCTCACTGTGACCTCCACCTCCCGGGTTCAAACAATTCTCCTGCCTCAGCCTCCCGAGTAGCTGGGATAACAGGTGCGCTCCGCCATGCCCGGCTAATTTTTGTATTTTTAGTAGAGACGGGTTTTCACCATGTTGGCCAGGATAGTCTTGATCTCCTGACCTTGTGATCCACCAGCCTTGGCCTCCCAAAGTGCTGAGATTACAGGTGTGAGCCATCATGCCCAGCTACATATGTGTGTGTGTGTGTGTGTGTGTGTGTGTGTGTGTGTATAGCCGGCGTGGTATGTATATAAAATATATATATACATATATATATGTGTGTGTGTGTGTGTGTGTGTATGTATATATATATATATATATTGAGATAGAGTTTTGCTCTTGTTTCCCAGGCTGGAGTGCAATGGCACGATCTCGGCTCACCGCAACCTCCGCCTCCCAAGTTCAGCGATTTTCCTGCCTCAGCTTCCCAAGTAGCTGGGATTACAGGCATGTGCCACCACGCCCAGCTAATTTTGTAGTTTTAGTAGAAACAGAGTTTCTCCATGTTGGTCAAGCTGGTCTCAAACTCCTGACCGCAGGTGATCCACCTGCCTCGGCTCCCAAAGCGCTGGGATGACAGGTGTGAGCCCACCCACATATTATATCTTTGAAGCCTCTCAGGCAGTATAATATATGCTAACATAAGGTTTGCTGAATTATCAAAGCAATTAATTTTAGGTATTGGGACATACTAAAATCTATCCAGTGTAGATTACCACACTAGGAGAGCAACAGCATGTCATAGCAGTTTTGCTATGAGGTATCTCTGAGATCCATTTCTTACATCTCCAATTAACGGCTGTGTGACCCAGGGCAAGAAGCTTAATGTTGCTAAATCCCACCTTCCTTAATAGCGTCATTACTTAATAAATACCAAGCTGTTCTTCATATCGACTTGGAAGCATCAGCATTTCCTAACACAGTTCATACCAGGGCATAGACTCCACAGTTTACCCTCAGCTCTGGAAGGTTAGCATGCACATGTATCATGTTCATTTGGTGGGATAGTAACCCTCTAGCAAATGTAGACTACATAAACCCTGGGGCATTCCTACAGTTATTTATAAATAGTCTCCATCTTTGGTTGTGATTTTAGTGGTTAGGATACTAGAGAAAGAGTGGGTGGAGGGGACAGGACATAAGGAATTCCATTTTAATCAGTAGCACGGGAAGGCTGGTTATTTTCACAAAACCGAGGAAGATGAAATAAGCAGATTGTTCTAAATGCTGTTCTGAGGATTACACAGAACAGGAGCGGCTTCAGGTGAGTCAGAGCTGGGATATTGTGACAGATCTGAGCTCTGTTGAACCTTCAGTCCCCCTTGCCAAATGTAGGAATTCACAAGGTCAGGCCCAAACTGAAAAGTCCGTTTCCTGTAGGCTGGGCACGGTGGCTCACATCTGTAATTCCAGCACTCTGGGAGGCCGAGGCGGGTGGATTGCTTGAGCCCAGGAATTCAAGACCAGCCTGAGCAACATGGCGCAACTCTGTCTCTACAAAAAATCCCAAAATTAGCCGGGATTGGTGGCATGTGCCTGTACTCCCAGCTACTCAGGAGGCTGAGGCGGGAGGATCACTTGAGCCCGGGAGGCCAAGGTTGCATTGAGCAGAGATCACATTATTGCAGTCAGCCTGAGTGACAAAGGGAGAACCTGCCTAAAAAAAAAAAAAAATCGTCGAGTACAGTGGCTCACGCCTGTAATCCCAGCACTTTGGGTGGCCAAGGCAGGTGGATCACCTGAGGTCAGGAGTTCAAGACCAGCCTGGCCAACGTGGTGAAACCCTGTCTCTACTAAAATACAAAAATTAGCTGGGCATGCACCTGTAGTCCCAGCTACTTGTGAGGCTGTGGCAGGAGAATCGCTTGAACCCGGGAGGTGGAGGTTGCAGTGAGCCAAGTTTGTGCCACTGCACTCCAGCCTGGGTGACAGAGCGAGACTCCGTCTCAAAAAAAAAAAAAAAAAAAAGGTCTATTTCTATTTCTTAAATACCATGCTAGAGTTACTTTCATTCCTTGCAGTCATCTAATCAGTTCCCATATCTTTCTTGATAAAAGGCAGATGTTGCTTTTCCATAGAATAGAGATGGTTATACCAAGGTGTTTATGTAAGGGTGTGGGTACTAAGATGATTGTGGCTTTGTGCCTTTTTAAAAGCCTGTTGTACAGTTCTGTGTTCTGAGATGAGGTGGCATTGTGCTTCCTTTTTTAAATTTTTATTCTCTGTTTCCACAGAGAATATTTAGACACTTCCAAATGATCCCTGATAACTATTCCGTGCATGTGGTAACACTGGCATCTATATACTTTGAAAACATATTAGTAGTTTTTTTGCCATTCATATCTACTGGTGACCTCCATAACTCGAAGCTACTTTTTAGTGCCCACAAAACTTACTTCAATTCCCAATATCGATTATCATCTCCAGTATCTAAAATCTTTTAAAACTGATAGTATAAATAATTACAAAATAACTTTGAGGAGAAATTTAGAGAGTGAAAGGAGTAAGGGAGAAGAGAAAAGAGGAGAAGAAAGAGGAGGCAGCCTAGATGTGTGACCAAAGCTTTTGCAGGAGGTGAAAAAAAGGGAAACGATATCAAGAGTGCGTTTATGGGACAATGGCAAAGTGAACAGGCAAGAGAAAGGATTTCGACAGGTCTCAGTTGACATTATGAATACTCTCATTGCTTATCCGTGGAGGAAGTATAGCAACCACCTGACTACTCGAAAGCAGCTACTGCTACAGAAGACTCTCCCCTCTTAATATCAATAAACGAATCCCCACCTTACATACCATTTAAGTTCAAGGACAAAGTAGGGAGGTGTAGATGCGTGTAGTTAGTTCTTTTCACATTTGAGAACCCATTTTGGCCCCAAGTTCAGATACCTCAACATCTCTACCACTACCTTCTTCCCTCCCTCCTTCCTCTGCTCCCTGTCCCCCCCCCCCACTCCTTTGTCTCTCTCTTTCTCTCTATGTCTGTCTCTCTCTCTCTCTGTCTCCCCCCCCCCCCCCCCCGCCCCCGTCCCCATCCCCTCTTCTTCCCTTGCTTTTAAGTTGGGAGGAATTTGAGAGGAATGAGCTCATACCACCTCTGCCCTAGCCAGCATTCAAGATGGCCCCATGAACTTTGTCTCCTGATATTCATGCTTTTTCTGTAGTCTCCTCCCACATTGACTCAGAGTTGGTCTGTGTAACTCACAGGGTATAGTGGGGGGTGACAGTGTGTCACTTCCAGGACTTGCTTAAAAAAATGCGTAGGGGCTTCCTCCAAAACCTCCATTCTGGGAGGACGGTCACTCATCCTGTGTAGAGGCCCATGTGGATAGGAACTGAGGCCTCCCACTGACGACCAGCACCAACTTGCCAGCCGAGTGAATGAACCACGTTGGCGGTGGATCCTTCAGCCACAGTCAAGCCTTTAGCTGAGAGACACAGAGCCAGACCTCCCCCCGTCAGCTAGACCACTGCCAAGTTCTTGCCTCAGAGAATCCATAAGAGACAGTTAATGCTTATTGTTGTTCTAAGCCAGTAAATTTTGAGGTAATAGGTTATGCAACTATAAATAGGTATGCAGTAGTATATAATAATACACATACTGTAATAGAAAAGTCAGAAACCTAAGGATAAAACATTCAGAGCTTTTTCTTTTTCTTTCTTTTTTTTCTTTTTTTCTTTTTTTTTTTTTTTGAGACAGTTTCACTCTTGTTGCCCAGGCTGGAGTGCTCTGGCGATCTCAGCTCACCGCAACCTCCGTCTCCTGGGTTCAAGTGATTCTCCTGCCTCAGCCTCCTTGAGTAGCTGGGATTACAGGCATGCGCCACCATGCCCAGCTAATTTTGTTTGTATTTTTAGTAGAAACGGGGTTTCTCCATGTTGGTCAAGCTGGTCTTGAATTCCTGACCTCAGGTGATCCGCCCGCCTCCGCCTCCCAAAGTGCTGGGATTACAGGTGTAAGCCACCGCACCCAGCCCAGAGCTTTTCAAATCAGAATATTATCTCCCTTGAGTGTTTAGAGCCTCTAATAATTGTCCTTGTATAATTTGAGGAAGGTTGCAAATTTTCCTTCTTTGTTGTTTAGAGAAAATGTATAACAAAAACCTATAAGAAATCACTGCTAATCTATACTTAAGGAGCCTCATCTCCTGCTAACTTTTTTTTGGCGAAATATGAGTGCTGTTCCATTGTGTACGTTTAAAGTTTTAGTCATTCTTACCTAGTTAAGATGATTATATATGAGTCTACCTTTTAGTTAACTTCCTTTTGGCATATGATCTATTTCATGCCTAGGGTAATGATTGATGTTAATTCACGTGAGCTGATGGGCAGGCAAGTTTCTCACTGCTATGCAGTAAAATTGCTAGTGACGTCTTCCAGAACAAAACTGAGATAAGATCATCATTGTGGACTTCCAAATATTGCTTTTCAAATACTGTTACATTATGCTGACTATTATTTTCCATTCTGGAGCTTCTTAAGCTCATTACATGGTGATGATTTGTATATGGGAACAGTCTGCAGAAAAACAATTGTGTGATTTTAGATAAAATCAGGATTCAACCAAGATATCATGGAATATCTCAAAGTAAAATGTGCGATTCCCATCTCACAGACTCACTCCCATCATTCTGTTCAGAGCTTGGCTCCAAGCCCTTAAACATGCATTCAATATACACACGATACAGACGTGCAAAAAATGCCTAGTGCACATGGCCTAGCGCCCAAGTGTGCAGGACATGATCCCACACATGGGGATGGAACAACGAACAAGACAGACACAGGCTCTGCCCTCGTGGAGTTCTCATTTTAGTCTGGGAGACAGTTAATAGGAAAACAAGTATTAAACAATATAATGTGGGATATTGTTAAGTACTAAAAAGGAAAGGGCAGGGTAAAGGGATAGACAATGGCTGAAGTTGAGGGAGGATCAGGGGGGGTGAAATATGGGCAGGGACTTGAATTATGTCGGAAGAGCAAACCATGCAGAAATCTGGGGTAAGAACATTTCTAACAGAGAAAGATCACATTCTGAAGCCCTGAGTGAACAGAAGCTTGGCATGTGGGAGCTCAGAGTAAAAGATGAGAGAGGCTGTCGGGTACGTAGGACGTGATGGGGCAGGGGGATACAGTAGAAGAGGAGATTGGAGAAATAGGAAACTTACAAGCCAGGGTAACGACTTTGGTGTCTATTCAATGCATGGTGAGAAGCCACAAGAAAATTCCAAGCAAGGAAGTTGGATGATCTAATTTAATTTTTTAAATAGTGCACTGGCAGCTGCATGAAGAATAGTCTGGAGGTAGCAAGGAAGCCAGCAAGACTCCTTGATGGGTTATTATAGCTCAGGCCAGAGACGATGGCGGCTTATAAGGGTGGACGTAGTTCATGGAGGCAATAAGAAGTGATGGGAGCTGGATCTGCTGCAAGAATGAAGGTGGCCGGGCGCGGTGGCTCACACCTGTAATCCCAGCACTTTGGGAGGCTGAGGTAGGTGGATCACGAGGTCAGGAGTTCGAGACCAGTCTGACCAACATGGTGAAACCCCGTCTCTACTAAAAATACGAAAATTAGCCGGGCATGGTGGCAGGCGCCCATAGTCCCAGCTACTCCGGAGGCTGAGGCAGGAGAATCGCTTGAATCCAAGAGGCAGAGGTTGCAGCGAGCCAAAATCACACCACTGCACTCCAGCCTGGGCATCAGAGCAAGATTCCGTCTCAAAAAAAAAAAAAAGTCAACATCACTCTGAAGGGACGGGAAGGGACACAGTTCTGTGAAAGGCCCCAGAGGAACCCTGCAGAAGGATTTTAGTCACATCAGTGTAGAACTCGGGCTCCTTGGAAAGAAAAGCAGAGGCTCCAGGTTAACAAATGCTGGGAAGATAGGAATTGGCTGCCGTGTGCAGTATCTGTCATCATGCACAGAAGATGATCAAGGGCATTGCACTGGGCTTCTGTGACAAGATGAGGTCTGTGTGTGCTCACTTCCCCATCAATGTTGTCAGGCAGGAGAATGGCTCTATTGTAGAAATCAGAACTTTCTTGAGCAAAAAAAATACATCTGCAGGGTTCGGGTGAGGCCAGGTATTGCTTGTTCGATATCCCAAGCCCAGAAAGATGAGTTCATCCTTAAAGGAAACGACACTGAGCTTGTTTCAAATTCAGCTGCTTTGACTCAGCAAACCACAACAGCTGAAAACAAGGGTATCAGATACTTTTTGGATAGTGTCTATGTCTCTGAAAAAGGAGAGTTCAGCAGGCTGATGAGTAAGATCCAAGAGTTGTACAGCTACAGAAACAAGATGCCAGATAATTCCCAAGACCTATTTGTGATATTTTAATAATATAAGAAAAGACAGCTATTGAAAAATAAAAAAAGAAGTGATGAGTATTCAGGACCTGTATGATAGGATTTTCTGATGGCCAGCACTCAGGATGTAAGGGAAAGAAAAGATATCTCAAAGGATAACTGTTAAGTTTTGGTCTAAGAACTGTGTGAGACGTGGTATTATTTATGGATGTGGTAAATAGTAAGGGAGGAACAATTTGGGAGGTGGGAGAAAACCAAGAGATCTGTGGCCAGGTTAAGTTTGAGGGGGTGTTTATAGATTTCCCTGTGGGAATGTCAAGTAGGCAGCTTGAAACATAAATCACAAAGATGCTGGACTCAAGCTTTAAACTTGATAGTCACCACTGGAGAAATAGAGTTTAAGGCCATGAGACTGTTTGCTATCTCTTACGGGAGTGAATGTAAACAGAGAGAAATCCTAAGAACCAGCTTTGGGTACCTAGTAAGGGAGAAAGCCCAGAAGAGTTTCCAGATGAGGATGATGTTTCAGGAAAAAAAGAAATGAGTGATCCATTCTGTCAATGCTGCAGTGTCCAAAACAAATGAGGACTGAGAATAATCTGAATTTGACAAGATGAGGTCCTGGTTGACAGTCCGGGAAGGGGTGGAGACAGCAACCTGAGCGAAGTGTGTTGAAAAAGTGAAAGGTAGGAAAGCAGACAGTGAAATACAACCAGATCTTTCAAGGAATTAGCTGTGAAGACAAACAGAAAACTGATAAAGTACCCAGCTGGAAATGTTGATTTCCTCAGATTTCTTATCTACAAGGTGAGAAATTTTAGATAACTTATAAATCCCAATGTATTATGTCACCAAGTCAAAAAAACATCCTAGGGTGAATGCCTGAAAGGCTAAATTGCTAAAAAGAATCCATTACCCAGGTTGCTGATGCCCCATATGTGATGTCATCACTGACTAGGGAGGGTGCTAGCATCATTTGCATCCCATGCCCCTGTAATGATTTGGAATAATAATGGAAGCTTTCGGAAATGATTTGAACCGGCTGGGTGTAGTGGCTCACGCCTGTAATCCCAGCACTTCAGGAGGCTGAGGCAGGCAAATCACGAGGTCAGGAGATCGAAACCATCCTGGCTAACATGACAAAACCCTGTCTCTACTACAAATACAAAAAAGTAGCTGGGCGTGGTGGCACTTGCCTGTAATCCCAGCTACCTGGAAGGCTGAGGCAGCAGAAATTTTTGAACCTGGGAGGCAGAGGTTGCAGTGAGCCGAGATTGCACCAGTGCACTCTAACCTGGGTTACAGAGCGAGACTCCATCTCAAAAAAAAAAAAAAAAAAATGATTTGAATATTCTATTATGAGAACAGCTCCCACTTATTAGTTTACTTATAGCCATTTCTGTGATTCAAATGAGCATAATGATTATTTTCTGAAGAAAGAAGTAAATCTCAGGACAGTCCCCTGTCCATCTGTAATTAGACCTCATGGCCAGAAGGGCCACAGCAGTGAGGTATGTGACACTCACCTCTGGGCTGCTGTAGCTGTTGGTGGCTTTGATGACTCTCTATGTGAAAATGACAGCAGCAATAGTAACAGATATCATCGTACCACTTTAGAATTTACAAAGCCTTTTCAAAAAAATTCATGTATTCAGGCTGGGCACAGTGGCTCACACCTGTAATCTCAGCACTTTGGGAGGTCGAGGCGGGAGATTACCCGAGGTCGGGAGTTCAAGACCAGCCTGACCAACATGACAAAACCCTGTCTCTACTAAAAATACAAAAGTTAGCTGGGTGTGGTGGCATATGACTGTGATCCCAGCTAGTCAGGAGGCTGAGGCAGGAGAATCGCTTGAACCCGGGAGGTGGAGGTTTCAGCCAGCTGAGATCATGCCTCTCCACTCCAGCCTCGGCAACAGAGCGAGACTCCATCTCAATAAATAAATGAATAAATAAAATAATGTATTTAATCATAGGGATCATTTAAAATGCTCTTTGACTTATATTAAATCAGTTCTCCAACTCTGACAGTTTGAGCGTGGTTGGCTCAGCTATCCTAATGGCTACTTCCCACTAGTTTTTTTTTTAAAGTTTACGACTCATCTTTTCAAGCTCAAGAGCTGTTACTTTGAATAAGTATCTGAAACTGTTGGCTCACATATTGATCCAACTCAGATTTTCAAAGCTGCTACCAGAATGCTTTTCCCATGCGATCCAAAACGAATGTGACATGCTGCCTGTCCTTTTTCTCCTGTCTTCCTTTCAGTGACTCTACTTCTCTACAGCGGCCCTCCATGTCAGGCAGCCTTTCTAAAGAATCCGCCGCTTTGGTGTGTGTGTTCCACACGTTGCATTCAGAAGGCACGTCCATGCATCTCAGGCATGTAGGTTCTTCAGCATGAATCATGCACACTTGGTGAACCATAAACCTCTCCCTGTGGATATGAGTTTGTTGGTATTTTAGTCTGCTTGGAAACAGTCTGAGAAACATTAAACCCAGCTTTTTTGAGGTTCGTCCAAAGTATTTTTTTAGACTAGAGAAAAAAAATATTATGTCTCCTAAGGAAACTTGTAACCACGAACAGTAAATTTTAAATGTTTTAAAATGTTTTTTTTTCTCTCCCACATCCCCCACTTGTGCAGAGTTGAAATCCCTAGTTTCTCTCACCAAAAAATCCTACATGCTAGACTCACAGACCGATGGGCTCGGCCTGTGCAAATGGATTTCTTAGATTAAAAGTATAAAAACAAGGCCGATCATGGTGGCTCATGCCTGTAATCCCAGCACTTTGGGAGGCTGAGGTGGGCAGATCACCTGAGGTCAGGAGTTTGAGAACAGTCTGGCCAACATGGTAAAACCCTGTCTCTACTAAAAATTAAAAAAAACAGCCAGGCATGGTGGTGCATGCCTGTAATCCCAGCTACTTAGGAGGCTGAGGCAGGATAATCGCTTGAACCCGGGAGGTGGAGGTTGCAGTAAGTCAAGATTGTGCCATTGCACTCCAGCCTGGGCGACAAGAGTGAGACTTCATCTCAAAAAAAAAAGTGTAAAAACAATATATGCCTCATTATACTGAACCCACCAATCTTATCCTTTCTCCAGTTTTCCAGTTCAATCATCCCCTAAGTATTCATGTATAGTAGGATTTTAAAATGCACAGTACCATTCACATGCAGAAAAGCGCCTTTATTTATAATGTATGAACTCAACTTGCTCTGTTTGGCAGGAAGGTACCTAGACCTCACTCACCTATTCGAGGAAACTGAGTCACTTCCTGTTTCAAACCACAGTTTTTCCGGGTTCACTCAATCTCTGTCGCATTTACCATACTCAGCCTCAAAGAATAGAATATTTCTTGCTGGGCATGGTGGCTCACGCCTGTAATCCCAGCACTTTGGGAGGCGGAGGCAATTGATTGCTTGAGCCCAGGAGTTTGAGACCATCCTGGCCAACATGGTGAAACGCTGTCTACTAAAAATACAAAAATTAGCTAGGCGTGGTGGCGCACATCTGTAATTCCAGCTAGTCGGGAGGCCAAAGCATGAGAATCACTGGAACCCAGAGGGCAGAGGTTGCAGTGAGCCGAAATCACACCACTGCACTCCAGCCTGGGCAACAGAGAGAGACTGTCTCAAAAAAAAACAAAAGAAAGCTATGTGCTGTGAGGCCTCTCGCCCTCCCTGGCACTTCCATGATGGGACCTCCCCCTGTGTTTGAGGTGTCTCCTCTGCCTTTCAGCTCAGTCTCTGCATAGACTCTCCCCTCCTCATCTTGACTGCAGGGTTGTCAGGCTCTTTGCCCTTCTCTCACAGCCACAGGAGCATTGGGGAACTTCAGATTATCCCTGGTTCCGGCTCTGGCGATCAGTGCGGGGGGGGACCCAAACACAGCCAGCCCCTTGGTTACCCTCCTGCGACTACCTCCTTTTGGCTCCAGGCTCGGTGACCTACTTCCAAATACCACACTGCTTCATGGGGCTTTTCTGATTTTCATTTCCCACTCAATCTATGAGGTTTCTCTGATCTCTTTTATCTCTTCTCTCCCTCCGGAGTTATAGGGGGAGTAGCGGGTACTGGGTGCCTCAGAAGGAACCCAAGCAGCAATTTCACTGTAGACTCATCCCTCCAAATTTCTCCTAAAAAATATTCCCCCCAGTCCAGGATTTTTACTACTTCCCACTGTGGAGAGAAACCCCATGTCTAACATCTGTCTCACCCAGGAGCATGCTGGGAAATTCTTTGGCTTCATTGTCCAAACATTGATTCTGGATATTGAATGCCCAGCTATAGGATACCAAGAAGAGACTTTTCTGTTTTCTTCTTCGGGTGCCTGGTTCTTTACACTGAAACCTGGACACTCCTGCCTATTGTTTTTCTTACAACTTTCAAAATCTATTTTGATGTCTAAATGGAACAGTGGTTCCTTTGTGATCCACTGAGTTCTGCTGCCCTTCTCAAGAAGTATGGATGGCTCGACCTCAACAGATGGAAAGCTACAGGAAAATAGGAATCACCATCTCAGGGAAAAGAAATGTGCCATATGAGAAATGTTACCTGATGTATGTTTTGTTCTCAGTCATTCTTGCAACCCAAGGACCAAGTTGTCGGTCACTCAGCATTTGTCAGTGTCAAGTTTGAACCAAAGCCGAACATCTCTGTTGTTCTTTCCCATTTAGTAGTTCTTAAACTGCTGATACATTGGAACACTGCTGTGCAAGAAGAAATATTTTTAGTTTTTCATACGGAAAAGTTTTAAGACACACATTTCCATGGAGTATATTTTTCCCACAGTATTTTCCAAAGCCTCTGTCTTCAGCTCAGCATTTCTCCAAGTGGAAGTTTCACCAATGAGTCCCCTGTGTTCCTGTGGTCTGCTGTAGGGCTACTCTGGCGTCTCTGGCTTATTTGAATGTAAAAATTAGAGATTCTTTCTCTCCAGTTAAAGTCATATCCACAGGATTCACAGGATTTACATGAAATATAATATTATATCTGGCACCTTTCTTTGTAAGGTAGCTAGAAAATGGCTTTGGGAATTTTTTTTTCTGAGACTGGGGTCTCCGTCACCCAGGCTAGAGTGCAGTGGTACGATCTCAGCTCCCTACAGCCTCTGCCTCCCTGGCTCAAGCGATTCTCCTGCCTCAGCTTCCCGAGTACCTGGCTGAGAATGGCATTTTTATGTGTCTTAAGTTCAATAATGTGTAAATGCTCAATTAGTGTTTGCAATTATCACATGAAGCAATTTAAAATAATCAATTTGTAAGTAATATGTATGAGTCCTGAGTTATTTCACAGTGTTGATGACTGTTTTTAATGGATCTCTATAAATAGACTTGTCGGCATTTCTTTTCTTCTGTTATAAATGAGAACCACAGGGAAATAAGACTTTGAGTTTGAAGAAGAATAAGAGAGCATTACAAAGTGATAAAAGCTAAACGTGGTTCATTAGGAAGAGTGACTAAAATTCTAATCCTGTGCAGGTCCAGGATTATGGGGGAAGCAAAAAGAACACCACTGCCACTAGAATAGAATATTTCCTGCCTGGCGTGGTGGCTCACGCTTGTAATCCCAGCTCTTTAGGAGGCTGAGGTGGGCAAATGGCTTGAGTCCAGGAGTTCAAGACCAGCCTGGCCATCATGATGGAACCCTGTCTCTACTAAAAATACAAAAATGAGCTGAGTGTGGTGGCATGTGCCTGTAATCCCAGCTTCTCGGGAGGCTGAGGTAGGAGGATCACCTGAGCCTGGAAGGTTGAGGTTGCAGTGAGCCAGGATCGTGCCAGTGCACTCCAGCCTGGGCAACTGGAGTGAGACCCTATCTCAAAAAATAAAAAAAATGCCATTCTCTACAGAATTTGATATATTTTTAATCTCAGAGCTTGAAATCTGTCACAACACTGTTTTGAAATATGAAATTATTTCAGTGTCTTTCCATGAAATTTAGACCCAACCTTCAGACACCATAGAGTACCTACTATGTGCCAGGGACTCTAACTGGAATCTTCTATTTCGTTGTCATCTAATTCTCACAAGAATCCTGCTAAGCAGGTGGCATTGTGTCCTTTCCAGCTGTGAGGAAACTGAGGTTCACAGCCATTCCACAGCACCAAGCCTCACGTGGAGTAAGAGGTTGAGTAAGATTTGAAGACACATGGCACTTTTAGGCCACACAATGTCCAAGATATTTAAAGGAAGTAGATGACTGATTTTTTTAAGCCACACTTACAGAAAAGACACTAGAAGGTGAGCAGAAGATGTTTCCTGGGGGATGCCGGCCTGGTACCACAGCAGCAGGAGCTGGGACAAGCTGACCTCCTCTCCAAGTGAGTCAGAACCTCAGGGCTGCTCTGGGGAGAGAGAGAGAGAGGCGTGAACACCAGTGCTCAGAGCCATTGTACCCCGGCCATGGTTTTTGTTTTAGATCAGCATCAGGTACAGAAATCCAGAACCAAAAAGAAATGAACGCAACTCACATTCCATCAGGTCAGGAGTAACCAGGCCTCACACAGACCTGTGTCTGTTTCCTCCCCAAGTGAGCCTCAGAGCCTCAGAAGCTCTCTCCCACGTGGTCCTGTATTAAACCATGTTTTTCTAGGTCAAGTAACAGGGTCTGTTATTCACTCCTCTATTTATTTATTCATGTGTTTATTCATTTTATTCATCTATAAATATTTACTGCAGTAATATTAACTAACATCCTTGTAGATGTCAAAGAGCGCCACAGATATGAATATGGAAAGAAAAAGAAACCACTTTAAAGAAAGAAATTTCTTTAGAGGGTATACTTACTATATGTCTTCTTATCAATATGGGACTTTGTAAATGGTGAGTGCTCATTAAATATTTATAGATTAACAAAATGAATAAACATAGGAATGAATAGAGGAGTGAATAACGGACCTTTGTCACTTGACCTAGGAGAACATGATTTAATACAGAACCAATTTCTATCATTTTCCTATAAGTAATATATTCCTGTATTACATATGATATTTTAATATAAAATATATTTTATAACTAAATCACCTCTAGGCTGGAAAACTCACTCTATGTTGGTCCTTAGGAACATTTTTTTAAAAATTTGTAGAAATAGGATCTTGCTATGCTTTCCAGGCTGGAGCTCAATAGCTATTCACGGGTGCAGTCATAGCACACTACGGCCTCAAATTCCTGGGCTCAAGAGATTCTCTCACCTCAGCCTTCACAGTAGCTGGGACTACAGATGTGTGCCACTGTGCCCAACTTTTAGAGACATTTTTTTTTTCTGGCTCAAAAAAAAAATCCCTCTCAGTATGTTTATTCGAAACCCTTTCTGACTGGTCTCCATGCATCAGGCAAAAGAACTTCCTTCCAGCTTCTCAGATTCTTCTCGAAGATTCATCTCAAAGACTTGCCTAGAGATGCCCAGACCATCTCTAAGCAGGTTTTCTTTTCTGTGGATTCTGCTCCTTGGGTTCCCACACCTCTCTTGGCCCCAAGTGTCAATAAACAACACCTTCTGTCCTGTCTTTCCACGGCCTCCTCCTGGTCAGAGCATGCTGAGTTCGCGTCATTTAAAGCCACCCTTTTGCACCTGATAACTTTTCCTCGTTTGAATCAAGGGTTTGTACACTGCACAATATAGCATTTCCAATATAACCTGGAAAGAACATGATGCCTTTGTAGTAGGCAGGCTCCCCCTCTAGGTCTTCTGTGACAATGTGGTGGTTATCAGGCTTAGGAATCAGAAAAAATGTAGTCTGAAGCGAATCTCTAGTCCTTAGCTTTAACCTGGGCAAATTATTTCCATGATCTGAAAAATGAAGATAAAAAGAATGATGAACAAATGAGATCACAAATGTAAAACATACAGCACGATATTTGAACATAGAGAAGGTTTAGTAAATGGAAGTGATGACGCTGGAGGAGGGGGAAGGAAAGACGGAGGAGTAGAAGAGGAGAAAATTCCTAGCTAATGAGTAGCCATCTTGAGAGACGCAGAGGACGTGGGATTAGGAGCTGCTGCATTTTAGTAGGAAAGGGAACACGGGGGTAGGAATGTACCGGAAATTCCATCCAAAGTGGGCTCAAGGTAATGCAAGTCAGAATGGGCACTTGGGAGCATGGAATGACCTCAGAATCAAGGTGATACTACATCCCACTATCACCCGCTTCACAATGTGGTCTTAATTTAGCTACCACTTGTTCATGGTCAAGAAGTTGAGTGTCAGCTCACACTGCAGAACTTGGTTCCGGTTTTATAATCTAACTTACTGTTTGCCACAGATTGTAATCTCTTTCCCAAAGAACAGACATACCAGGAGCCAGAAAGTAGCTTTTAATTAATGAATTTGTCGTCTGCAGCTCACTGGTAATGAGGGAAATCCTGTGCCGTACATTCTTTTAAGTGTAGATTCAGGAACTGGATATGCACTAGTGAGGTCAGCAATTCAGCTCTTCACCTCTGATTGTGGGCCAAATAAATGGCTGAATTCCTCATGGGGGTGTGGATTTTTTTAAATGTGGTAGGTAGGGTTGGGAGGAGGAGAAGAGGGTGTGTCTTTCTTGGCACAGGCCAAAATGAATGAAAATGCTTTGAGTGTTATTATAATCTATTCTGTGACGATATCCAGGTGGCTTTCTGCCACGGCTCTGGGCACACCCATATGGACTCAGTCCCTTTCTGTAGGGATTTCACAGTTTCTGGTTGGCAAAGTAAGGACCAAAGCGGAAAGATTTTCTTCCCCACCCAATACACCCCTGAATTCCTGCCAAATGTGAGGTGTGGGGGTGCTAATATCAATGCAGTAATGCCAATAGTAACCACAATAGGTTCTTAAGAAACTAGAAAAGTGTACTAAGGAGTTTTTTCCACCTTTTTCCTATGTCAGCCATTGCTCCTAATTTCCCAGACATCTCGGCTGCTCTGCCTATGGAGAAGCCATTCGTTTACTCCTTTACTTTCTTAATAAACTTGCTTTCACTTAAAAAATAATAAGTTCCTAGACTTCTCTTTAGTGAACACCAGAACTCTACCTGAAATAACATGGCTTTTCAGGTCACTTCCCCAAACCCAAATTGCAATGGCATGGACTTGAAAACAGTTTTAGGGACTGTCTATTCCAACATCCTGCCATCACAGACAGTCATTCCCTGGGGACACCCAAGGCAGGCGGTCATCCAGCCCATGAATGGACACGTCCAGAGATGGAGAGCCCACTTCCTGAGAAGTCCAAGCCATGGTGGGTGTCTGTAGCAGCTTCAAGACGGCATAATGTGGGGGGGAGAGAGTATAGGACTGGGAGGCATGGGAATTGGTTCAGCACTTATTCTTCCACTGACCTACTGAATGACCTTAGGGAGAAGTCACTGTGCCTTAGAATGAGTCACTTATCAACTATGAAGCTGTTGGATATGATCTCAGTCATTCTAGCAATAACATGGTCCTTTAAAGTTGTTTTTCTATGTCCAGCCAAAACTGGCTTCCCTGTAACTGCCAGCTATTGGTGTTCTAATTTTGAGAACTGTAGAGGATGGGTCTTATCTCACTGGTGTGGCAGCTCATCAAGTATTTGAAGATGGCTGCAATGACCCCGTAAGTTATCTCTTCTTCAGTATAAACATCTCAAGTTACTGTAAATCTTCCTTTTATGACTTGGCTTTTAGAAATCTTCCTCATTCTGACAGTCCTCTTCCAGACAGACTCAACTCTTTAAATTATAATCCCTGGAACTGGATGCAGTGCTTCACAACTGGCCAAATAAGAGCCCAGGAAGCACTGGGACTATAACAACCCGACACTCCACCACCCCTCTGCCCTTCATCTAGAACAACCTGACCCTCCACCACTACCTCTGCCCTTCATCTATGCACGCCGACCCACCACCACCACCTCTGCTCTTCATCTATACAACCTGACCCTCCACCACTACCTCTGTCCTTCACCTATAACAACCCAACCCTCCACCACTACCTCTGCCCTTCACCTATAACAACCCAACCCTCCACCACTACCTCTGCCCTTCACCTATAACAACCCGACCCTCCACCACTACCTCTGCCCTTCACCTATACAACCCGACCCTCCACCACTACCTCTGCCCTTCATCTATACAACCCGACCCTCCACCACTACCTCTGCCCTTCACCTATAACAACTCGACCCTCCACCACTACCTCTGACCTTCCCCTATGCAACCCGACCCTCCATCACGACCTCTGCCCTTCACCTGTAACAACCCGACCCTCCACCACTACCTCTGCCCTTCATCTATACAACCCAACCCTCCACCACTACCTCTGCCCTTCATCTATACAACCCAACCCTCCACCACTACCTCTGCCCTTCATCTATACAACCCGACCCTCCACCACTACCTCTGCCCTTCATCTAAACCCTGTGCTGCTTTTCAGTTAAGTTTGCCTTTGTGTTACTTATTTCAGCCTTTATAGTCATCTCATGCCACAGACTATGCTGTGGTTAGGCACAGCCCCCAGGCCCTTACACATGACCTGCTCTCCAGCCACTTCTCCCCTATTCTGGACATACACATTGAATGATTTCTCCCTTTATCATACAATTAATATACATGCAAAGTAATGTACTAAGCTGAAAATTAGCCACCCAAATTGCAGTATCCAGAAATAACATTGTTAACTTTTCTTAGGCTAATACCAATAAATTATTTTTAAAAAAAATGTCAGCATTCATGGTTTTCCTTACATACTGAGGTTTATTTACTCCCTGTCTCTGATTTTATATCGTTCCTCTTGTCCTCAGCAGAAGACCTCAGTGCAAGCCTGCCTTCGCCCCACACCAAAGCCCATCTTTCCAGCCTTGTCTCCAGCCATTGTCCAGCTATTACCCATGTCCACCATGGTTCAGACTTCCATACTCCCTGTAACCTCCTAGAATCTTCCCCTGTTTCCTCATTTGACCTTTTGGAAAACTCCTGTTCATCCTTCAAGACATAGTTCAAATGTTACCTCCTCCATGAAGTTTACCTGACTTCCTCTCTCATCCTCATTCCATTGGAAGTCCCAGTTCTCTTATCTGTATTTCTGTTGATCGTTGACACTGCTCTTTTATAACATAGGCGATTATAATTAATTGGATGTGCCTGACCACTATCAAGCCCTACCCTGGGAGCCACAATATCACTGGGCAAACTTTAGTTTGTTCAAACTGTAACATCTAAAAGCCGTGTCAAAAAAGCAAAAGCTAAAACATCTGCTCTGCCTGTGATTGTGCCTCTTTGAATGTTCGCGTTAATTACCCTGAACCTGAAACACTTTAAGACCTGGATGATCAGACAGTGGAATAAAGGTCAAGTTGAAGGGTAGAGGGAAAAAACAAAGATATGTTCTATTGCATAGGCTTAAGGCAATCAGTCTCAGAAAAGTTTCTTACATTTATATACTACATGCATGGCTCATATGCATGGGATCTACTTATTACAATTGTTTTCATTCAGCATGCATCACATAGACTCAGTTTATTTTTGGAGTGCATAGACAAATATAAAAATAAATAAATCTGGCCAAGGAAGCTAATTTGAATGGTATGTGGGTTTTTGTTTATTTGTTTGTTTTCAGCCAGAGTCTTGCTCTGTCGCCAGGCAGGCATGCAGTGGCATGGTCTCAGCTCATCGCAATGTCTGCCTCCTGGGTTCAAGTGATTCCCCTGCCTCAGCCCCTCGAGTACCTGGGACTACAGGTGCGTGCCACCACACCTGGCTAATTTTTTGTATTTTAGTAGAGATGGGGTTTCACCATGTTGGCCAGGATGGTCTCGATCTCCTGACCCTCGTGATCCACCCACCTCAGCCTCCCAAAGTGCTGAGATTACAGGCGTGAGCCACCACACCCAGCCAGTATGTGTTTTATTTGAATGTGTATTGATAATTTTTCCAGTGAAGAACATCCATCGTATCCCAGTCAAATATTAAAATGAGCTGTTCTCCTTGCTTCTATAAATCAGATTTCCACGCACACATCCCGGAAGAGTGTATCTGTGCGTGTGCCTACCCTAGAGCTATCCATTAGAACTGTCCTCATGGTGACATGGAAAAATTTGCCTTGTGTGTATGAGCTCCCGTCTTTAGGGAAAGGAGAAAGGATTGGGAATTTCAGACTTGAATCTCTTCAGGTGCAAAGCTTGGAAGTTGAGATCGAGCCACAAGTCCGGGAACTCTGTGTCTCTGCCTTGGTCTGCAAGAGACGGGGCCAGGGCTGTTCTCAGAGCTGCTGCCTAGAACTCAGCTGTGGTCTGGCGTTACCCTTTTGAACTCCCCTGCCTGCTACAATTCTTCTGTGCTCTATCATGGGTCCCAGGACAGTTTCTGCTCCAGACTGTCTGAGAGGAGCTTAGCGGACTCTGAAAGGAAACCTTTTAAGTCTCCTTTTCTTGAGAATGCTAAACTTGCAAAACTTGGCCAGACATCGCATTGGGTCTCCCTCTGTGGTGACTCAGAAATCTCAAGGAGAGCAGGAAAATCTAGAGGAACACTCATAATGTTGAAAGGGCCAGAGGGCAAGAGGGGATGAAATTTGTATTTCCATTGAGTGGGTGATATTTTTCATTTCAAAGCCCGATGTGAAATCTTGCTGGTTTTTAGTTATCTACAGATTGAGAATATAAACACTGCTATTAAAAGATTTCATCTCTCCCAACTGAGGCCGTGCACAAATTTCCTTCTATGTGCAGAGCCTTCAGCTGCATCCATACCAAGCACAGACAGACATTCAAGTCAACTCTCTACTTGAAGGGAAACAGTGCTATCTCTGTAGGAGACAGAGGCTGGGGTCAGAGGAGGGGCCTTGGAAGGTCAAGGCTGAGGTGGGGGAAAGGTCAAAATTCATAGGCCAGGAAAGGCAAACCAATTACAATGATTTCTTTCTATCACTAGCAACATCTACTCTGGAAACGGTTGTCTAAGGTTATGCTCTTTCTGGTAATATTCGGACTCAGGTTACTTAAGCTTAGTTAAAGGAATTTGCTAGCATTTTAGATGTTGGGTTGCTGGTGAGAATAGGAAAGCCTGTCTCCTTCAGGCAAGGTCCTGTGCTGTGTTTTTATGTGAACCCCTCCACGCTGAGAGCAGCTGGGCTACTGGAGGTTCACACAGTCAATAACCACCAAGCTGCCCCCGTGGGTAGCTCTCCAGTGCTGCCTGCCCATTTGACAGGTCGAGTACGGAGATGGGCCTGAGACACAGTGCTGGTGATCTTTGGGACAAACCCAATAAAAGCAGAGAACTTAAGCTTGGCTTTTACCCTTCCTGGGAGAAGGAAGTATCTCTGGTTTTCATAGAGCACTCAAATCTTTTCTGTATTTCTGTCTTTTTCCACTGAAGATGGGATTGTTCTACCCCTTTCCAAAGTCAGCCCTGAACCAAGGGATTTTCCATGACATTCTGTAACCATCAACATTCAACTGAAGCCCATTTGCTACACACTTCAGAGACAGCCAGAGCTTCACGAGCCAATTAACACATTCCTAAGAATTAAAACTTAGTTTCTGGGCCAGGCACCATGGTTCACACCTGTAATCCCAGCACTTTGGGAGGCTGAGGTGGGCAGATCACGTAAGGCCAGGAGTTCAAGACTGGTGTGGCCAACATGACAAAACTCTGTCTCTACTAAAAATACAAAAAATTAAATGGGTGTAGGGGTGGGCACTTGTAGTCCCAGCTACTTGGGAGGCTGAGGCAGGAGAATCACTTGAACCCAGGAGGTGGAAGTTGCAGTGAGCTGAGATTGCACCACTGCACTCTAGCCTGGGCAACAGAGCAAGACTCCATCTCAAAAAAAAAACTTAGTTTCTGAAACCCATACTGCAAATACATAATCCCCCCCCAAAAGTCTCAATGTTCTTATCTCAAAATACACATTTTATTGCTTTTGAAATACATGACTATCATAACCCTTTGGCATGCATTCGTATGAATCCTTAGATTTAAATACGTAAAATATGATAAAAACAAAAGTGTGTGAATACTCACTACTGAAGAGTTATGCACGCCTAATACTCAAAGCATGACACATTAAATATGACACTTTAAAGATAGAATTAGAACATAAACACATGTATAGTGTCTTTGCTTCAACTTCAAAAAGGCATAGTTGTTGAGAGCCAGGAAGAGACATTCAGAACGGGCCTCAACAAGTCTTGGTGTGGTGCGGTCCTGCTTGTCCACTTGTTACTCAACAATGTTCCTTCCTGGAAGACATAGAAGGCATGCACCCATACATCCACACCCACAAAAATGTTCATTCCCCAAAGACTGCCAGTCTGCGCACTGACCTTCACTCCAGTAGAGCATCCGTGTGGTGTGGCCCAGCTGCTCGAAGTAGAATCGTTTCTAACTCTGGGTGCCTGCACCTTGCTCTCAGCCATCACCCCCAGACACACCCAGCTCTCTACCACCTGCTTCCCTCAGGCCCACTCTCCTTCCCTTTGTCAGCACCCCTTGGTTGTAGCTTTGGTGACCCTGGATGCTTTAAAGTTTCATTTGTCCACAATCCCTGGGACGCCAGGGAGGGCAGCAGCAGCAGACTGTCGTCACTCAACTTGCTAATCAAGACAGAGCCCCTGAAGGAGTATTTAGGAAATATGGGGGGTAGTGTATATTTTTGTAAATAGAAAGTTGTTTTCTATTAATAATGAAGCCATTTTTCTGATAGCAAAAACGTCCGCACAGGCACACGCTATCCATTTATGGTTGGTTAACACACAGAACCTCTTCTACTGAGTGGTGTTAGTAATACTTAGCATGTGCCTAGCATTCAGCACTCAGAACAGCCTTGTGAAATGGGACTGTTTTTATTCCCATTTTACAGATAAGGGAAACAGACCAGAGGTGTCAAAACTTTCTTAAAGCGACTAGAGTAAGCCAGTGACAACTAGGACTTGAACACAGGCTGCTGGGCTTCAGGATCTAGGTTCCCTAATACCATGCACCAAAGCCAAGTCAGTGCCAAAGTTATTCCGGACAAATGGCACTCGTTTTCTCACTCTTTCAGTGTTCACGGCATTTCTGCTCTTATTTTTGTCTTAATTGTATACCTCCCCTTACACGTATTTGCAAGTCTCTCACGTTGCAAAATGGAGCAGACAATTACTAAACCCCCTCAAAAGAAGCACAAATGCCAGCAGAGTGAGGATACCCGAGACTTAGATGACCACAGCAGCCAGTGCTGCGCCAGTGAGTTTTGGGACTGAGCTTTTTCTTGTCCATGGAAGCTTCTAAGTTGAAAGCTTATAAAAGAGGGTTTCTGTATTCTGTGAATGATAGAGGAACATGGTTCCAGCTGTATTGTGTGTTATGTGTATGTGCCTTCATTGCTTAAATGTGCCTGACACCTTCGTGGAGGCCAGCTGCTGCTTCTTTCTTTATTATTTTTGTTTGTTTCACTCTAGCCTGGAGTGCAATGGCGTGATCTCGGCTCACCACAACCTCTGCCTCCCAGGTTCAAGTGATTCTCCTGCCTCAGCCTCCCGAGTAGCTGGGATTACAGGCATGTGCTACCACGCCCAGCTAATTTTTTTAGTAGAGATGGGGTTTCTCCATGTTGGTCAGGCTGGTCTCAAACTACCGACCTCAGGTGATCTGCCCGCCTCGGCCTCCTAAAGTGTTGGGATTACAGGTGTGAGTCAGCACGCCTGGTGAGGCCAGCTTCTTGAAAGCAAGAAACGTGCATCCCATTTGTGTCTGTATTTCCAGGGCTTAGCACTAATAGGGGCTCAATAAATACACTGAATGAATGGATAAAAGTATAACTGCAAAGATCAATAAGTGCCATGCCAAAAAAAGAATAAAAAAGAAAGGAGGGAAGGAAGGAGGAGCGAGCGAGGAACGAAAGGAGGAAGAGAGGGAAAGAGGGAAGGCAGGTGAGCCTCTTCAGAAAGACGGCCACTCATGCGTGCTCTCTTGGGCATGGAGTGGGTCACTAGCTGGACATTTAATGGTTTACGTTATTCCTTAGCTGTCATCATTTCAAAATGAGGCATCCCATCTCTGATGGCTCCATGCTGGCTTGTCTTTCTGCCTTACATTCTCCCAAGAATTTAGAGTAGGAGAAGGTTTTAGAATATAATAGTAACAAGTAAAATTAGCATTGTTTGGACTCCAGGTACCATTGTTTGAAATTACGTTGTTTAGAATGTAACCATAACAGTGAAATTAAATTGTTGTCTTAAAGTGAATAACTGTAAAGTTACGTGTGATCTGAACACTCGAGCCTGCCCTTACTTAGCAAACTCCTGGTGTCTAGGCTGAGCGCAGTGGCTCATGCCTGTAATCACAGCACTTTCGGAGGCCGAGGTGGGCAGATCACCAGAGGTTGGGAGTTCCAGACCAGCTTGACCAACATGGAGAAACTCCATCTCTACTAAAAATACAAAATTAGCCAGGCGTGGTGGCGCATGCCTGTAATCCCAGCTACTTACATGGCTGAGGCAGAGAATTGCTTGAACCTGGGAGGCAGATGTTGCGGTGAACTGAGATCGCGGCACTGCATTCCAGCCTGGGCAACAAGAGTGAAACGCCGTCTCAAAAACAAAAACAAAAAATTCTGGTATCTAAAGAAGTCCAAAATGAAAACACACTCTGAACAGATTTCCAGCAGGAGCTTCCACCAGGTTTTCATCATGGCAAGCCCTAGAAATAGTCTGGACTATAAGCAGGTCTTTTTAAAACCATGCTCCTTTATTTAATGACTAAGATTTTAAAGTTTATAAGTTTAGAAATTAGGGATAAAAATAACCCACTTAGTGAGTGTCAGGCATGATTTCTAAGTGCTGTTCGGGTGTGATCTCACAGTTCTCTCAGCATTTTCCATCACTGCCACCACTTCACAGATGAGAATAGTGAGGCAGACAACAGGCAAGTTACTTGTCTAAGTGGTAGAATAAAACTGTAACCCCAGCTCCAGAGCCTCTGTGCTCAACCATCATCGTGTACTGCCACATGGTGAATTTCCTCTGGGATGTGCCAAGACTTGCTGATTTCTTGTCCCTTGCCTTTTCTTGTTCCTGTGTGTTCCTTGGCCACAATGGCATCTGCTGAGCCCCACCCTGCCTCTCCGCCCATCTCACCGCCTATTCTCTCCCTCAAATCTGAAAGGTCACGGTATACACCCAGCTTCAGATAGCATTTAGTTAGCTTCCCCCTCCAACACTGAGGAAACGTTCATTAAATGCTCCAGCCATTTAACAAGTCTATTCAACTTCATTTTCAATTTAACCACGTATTATTTCAGTTTCCTTTTCCTCCGTATTGTATAGCCCTGGGAATAAGAGTTGGAAATGTGCCTATCATAAGCTGAGTCACATTTTATGTGTCCCCCTCCTCTCCAGTCACTGGCTTCTTTCCCTTTTTGGAGGGTTAAGACATTCTGTGTAAAATAAAACAGATTCAAAAAACTACATAAAACAATTTATGATAAAATTTGTATGTATAATGAATGAAATAAATAGAACTTTGTACTCGTACTCACCCCAGAAGCTATGTGACCCATCCCAGTCACAGCCCCTGCCACCTTCAAAGTTAGCATTATATTAACTTATAGTACTCACATCCTTGTGGATTTTTTTCATTGCAAATAATTTTTAACATTTTTGAGATATAATTGCTACATAAACAGCACATATTTAATGTATGCAATGTAATAAGTTTTGACATACGTACATGCCCTTGGAACTTGAGATGGCAAATACTGACTGCGTGCGGTGGCTCGTGCCTGTAATCCCAGCACTTTGGGAGGCCAAGGCGGGTGGATCACTGGAAGTCAAGGGTTAGAGACGGCCAACATGGTGAAATCCTGTTTCCACCAAAAATACAAAAATCAGCCAAGTGTGGTGGCGCACACCTGTAGTCCCAGCTACTCAGGAAGCTGAAGCATTAGAATCGCTTGCACCCGGGAGCTGGAGGTTGGAGTGAGCCAAGATCGCACCACCGCACTCCAGCCTGGGCAACAGAGCAAGATTCCACCTCAAAAAAAAAAATGATAGCAAATACGTCCATCATCCTCAAAAATTTCTTACTACCCCATTATAATCCCTTCCTCCTGCCACTGGCTCCTTTCTGGTAACCACTGATCTGCTTTATTTCACTATATATTTGTCTTCACTTTCTAAGGTTTTATATAAATGAAATCTTTCCATATATACTCTTTGTTTGATTTCTTCCACTCAGCATAATTACTTTAAAATTCATCCATGTCATATTACATGTATAATAGCCCATTTCTTTTTATTTCTTAAAAGTATTTCATCATGTACCTAGATATGATACATCTATACTTATATAACATATATATCACAGTTCATTCCGTTGTTGATATTTACGTTGTTTTCCATTTTTTCCTATTACAAAGCTGTTTGTGAGTATTACAAGTGGATGGGCTTTTTTCCAAAATGGTTATATCATTTTACCTTCCCACCATCATTGTATGAGAGTTCCAGCTCCTCCACGTCCTAGCCTGCACATGGTGTCATTAGTTTTTCTTAATTGTAGCTACTTTAACAGGTGTGTAGTAGAATTTCATTGTGATTTTAATTTGCGCTTCCCTAATGACGGATGCTTTGAGCATCTTTTCCTGTGTTTATTTACCATCTGTACCGTCTACCTTGGTGATATGTCTGCTTACATCTATTGCCCATTGTTTAATTAGATTGCTTGTTTTCTTATTGTTGGGTTTCTTATTTATTTTATTCTAGATACAAGTTCTTTATCAGACGCGCTTTGTAAATATTTTCTCCTAGTCTGTGGATTTTTAAAAATTTTCTTAATAGTGACGGAGCACCCCTTCCACGAACACTCCCTTTGTGGAAGGCTGTCTTCCCCCTCCTAAACTCCATCTCTCTCTATTCCCTTCCACTCAGTGTGGAAGCTGCTTTCCTCTCCTGGATTCCATCTTTCTGGATTCTCTCACTCAGTGTGAGAGTTAGCTGTTTCTTTATCTCTCCTTCTCATGTTTCTCTCTCTCTCTCTAAATAAACCACTTTCAGCAACAACAACAACAAAAATAATGATGGAGCAGTTTTTAATTTTGATGAAGTCAAATTTATCATCTTCTATGTCTCATGCTTCGATGTCATATCGAAGAAATTCTTACCTGTCTTTCCTCCACTAGATTGCCTTTATAACTGTCAAAATTGGTTGTCCATATATGTGTGAGTCTATTTATGGACTCTATTCTGTTCAATTTGTCTGTCTGTCTTTATGCCAACACTGTACTGTTTTGAGTACTGTAGCTTTACAGTACATCTTGAAATCAGATAATGTTAGCCTCTCACCTTTGTTCTATCTAAATAGAAAGTTGTTTTGGCTACTCTTGGTCCTTTGCATTTCTGAATAGATTTTAGAATCCGCTTGTCAGTTTCTACCACAGCCGTACTGGGATTTGAATCAGTAAGGTTATGTTGAATCTATAGATTAATTTGAGGAAAATTGACATCTCAAAAACATCGAATCTCCTGTCTCATGAACAAAGTGTGTCTCTTCATTTACTTAGGTCTTCTTGAATTTCTCTCAGCTACGAATTTTTAGTGTAACAGGTCTTGAGCATCTTTTGTTAGATTTATTCCTATTTTATATTTTTATGCTCTTAAATTTCATTTCTGATTATTTATTCCTAGTATATAGAAATACAACTGATTTTTATGGTATTGATCATATAATCTGCAACCTTACCAAACCTACTCGGGTAGCATTTTTATAGATTCCATTGGATTTCTATATAACAGTGTTGTTTGCAAATAAAGACAGCTTTACTTCCTCCTTTCCAAACTAGATGCCTGCTATTTATTTTTCTTGACATATTGCAATGGACAGAGCCTTCAGTACAATGTTGAATCAAGTGGTGAGAGCAGATCCTTGCCTTGTTTTTTATATTAGGGGGAAAGCATGCAGCCTTTCACTATTAAGTATGATGTCTGCTATGGTTTTTCATAGATTGTCCTTTATTAGATTAAGGTAGTTTCCTTCTATTTCTAGTTCATTTAGAATTTTTTATCAGGATGTTGGATTTTGTTAAACGCTTTTCTGCCTCTATTGAGATGATCATATAATTTTCTAAAATATGGTGAATTATATCTGTTGATTTTCAAATGTTAAACCTCCTCCACAGTCTTGAGATAAGCCCCATTTCATCATGATGTAATTTCCTTTATTGTTGTATTTGATTTACTAAAATCATATTTAGGTTTTTTATAATGTTTTAAATCTTCCTAGTACACTTGATAATTTGGGATCCCAATCTGGATTGTTAGATTGAGCCTCTCTGCACTAAACTCCAGCTACCGTAGGCACAGCTTACTTAATAACCAAGTAACAACTTTTCTTCCATTTTAAATTTTGTATGACTTTAGCTGAGGGTCATTGAAAATGAAGGATGGGAATACACACACGTGCGCGCACATACTCTCTCTCTCTCTCTCTCTCTCTCTCTCTCTCCCTCCCTCCCTCCCTCCCTCCCTCCCTCTCTCTCCCCTCTCTCCCTCTCTCTCCCCGCCCCCACCCCCTACAATCTTAGATGGAGAGGTCCTGACTGAAGTCGATTAAGAAAACAGTAGGAGAGACAGGCCATGAGACTTTCCAACCTTCCTGATAGAGCTAACGTGAGACTAAGCCTACTCAGTGAGTCTCAGTGAAAACTGGAAAAGAGGGATATGGAGGAGAAGCAGCATGTACTGCTGCAGTGTGGCATGGACGAATGCTGTAAATACTGCTTTATTCTGTCATTGCTCCATTGTCCAGTCTTGACACAGGACTTCCTGCTGACTGGGACTGAAGTAGAATCACTGCCCCAAGATAAATGTGATGGTGGACACAGGGTTTAGGAAGTGGTTATCAGACACCTGCATGATAAGAGAAATTGGAAAGCAAAAACAGGGAGACAAGGAGGAAGCAAGCCCAGCGTGTTCCCGTGGGTTTTATAGACTTAGAATATCAGCAGCAGCAGGGACTGTGGCAACCCAAGGCCACAATACCCAGCTAACAGATAAGAAAACCAACACCAGGCTAGAGAGACTGTTCGCCCAAGAGCATACTGTTTTTTTTTTTCCTCTTCTTGATATATCCAGAAAATATTCCTCCCTCCCACCGCAGTTTAGCAGTAACTTACTTCCTTAGAGAACAGTGTCTCGACCTGTGCTCAGGTCTTAGGTTGGGACAGGCAGTGGCACGTCACATGTGTTGGACTTACCACCCTGCTCATTCGATGCCGCCCCATGACCACTCACTCCTCTGGTCTTGTCACCAGTCCTGCACTGTAATTCAGGGAGCCAGCTGCCTCTGCCAACAGTGTCAGCAGTCTCAGGCTATTTGATCATCAGTCCTGAAGAACCCAGAGGGGGCACCAGACTCACCTCAACCTCAGATTATTTTTTGGATCCACTTTTCCCCAACTTGGATGAACTTCTTTGTGTTTGTGGGAGAGCACAGTGAAGGACGAACAAGGAAAAGGAAAAACGGGGTAGTAGAACCACGTCAGGACAGCTTTTCGCTCCTCTTCTCTTTCCTGAATTTTTTTTTCTAGAAAAGTCTTCAAATATTCCAACCTCAACTGTTTTTAAAAAAAGGCTTTTTAGTAGGATCTTTGTGTTTCTAGCTTACTGGGAGACAGTGGGAGGATGGACACTTTTGAGCAGACATGCATCAGCCAGTCATCTCCAGAAGAATATACGAATCTCTAAGGAATTGATCCAAATTGTTAATAATACTTAGGGTTTATGACAGGTAGATGAAACACCTTGTATAATCACTATATTCGATCTATTTGACCCATGTGTGGGACTTGGGATATAAATTTTAAAAATCAAACTAGAGGCTTAAGCTTGCATCTTTGCTGTGTATCATACTGTGGCATGTAACTATGACTTCCTTGCTGTATCCCTCTAGGGCAGAGCTGGCTTTGTTCATGATCAGATCTCTGGTGTCTAGCACATTGTAGATACTTAACAAATATTTACAAAACAAACCTTTACATGGCACTGATTATGTACCAAGCACCGTGCTAAACACCTAAAAAATACAAGCTCATTTATTCCTCACTCACTGTAAGGAAAATGTCATTACTATCTCTCTTTTACAAAGAAAACAGAATCCAGAGAGACTAAGCAACTTGTCCAAGGTCACACAACTAGTAAAGGGAGGAGCCAGCATTTGAACCCAAGCAGACTTGCTCTTTTTGTTTATGTAATTTTTTGTACACGCAGGGTCTCACTATGTTGCCCAGGCTCGTCTCAAACTCCTGGCCTCAAGCAGTCCTCCTGCCATAGCCTCCTGCCATAGCTCTGGGATTATAGGCATGAGCCACTCTACTCAGCCAAAGAGGTCCTGCTCTAAACACTTGCTAAGAATACATCGACATTGAATTTTTCAGTCATTAATGTTATGATGCTTATGAAATGGTGATATGACTCAGTATGAAAAATGGGAATGGGAATTACATGATGATTTCATTGATCTAAGATAGTTAATTAGACATCAGAATATATCTTCACTTCCTAAATTACCCGCTGGTTATTGATTCTATATTGGTTGATCCATAAGGAGGCACACATTTATTAGTGTACTCCTGATCCAACATTACTAATTACTTTGTTACTTAAAAAAGCATCAGTGCTTCTTCTCTTACTCTATGGAAATAAAAGATTCATTTTGCAATTTCGTTTCTTTTTCTACATTCTGTAATGTATTAAAAACATGAAATAACTTCTTTGTTTTTCAGTAACTGTTCATTAGAAACTCTCCAACGTAAGGATGCTGGAGAGAAAACATTCCTATGTGTTATTTTGATAATGAAATATCATGTAGTTTTAAAGTTTAGACGTATAAACTTCATGTAAACATTGCATACACACACACACACACACACACACACACACACACACAGACACACACACACCCTTGGATCTAATTTATGAATTCTAGGATAGCCATGAATATATATTTTTAGATTTTGTGACTTATTTGGCTTTTAATGCACAACACAGTAAAACTCATTATACTCTGTCATATTTTTCTATTTTCTACCCGCTTAGGGGAGCCTACAGTTATATAAAAGTTCCCACAACACTTTTAATTAATTATTTGACTCCAAAGAATTCTCTGTAACATTCTAAATATAATCATTTGACTCTGAGTAGATCTGGTCCTCATTTAATATCTTTGTCACTTTCCCTTCAAATTCCTTTGACTGTTCTTTACTTTGGGCTAACTTTTGCTGTGCCTCTTTTTCTTCATTTCTAATCTATACATTCTTTTTATTTTTTTATTTTAATTAATTTTTGAGACAGGATCTCTCTCTGTTGCACAGGCTGTGGTGCAGTGGTGTGATCTCAACTCACTGCAACCTCCACCCGGATTCAAGCGATTCTCCTGCCTCAGCCTCCAGAGCAGCTGGGATTACAGGCATGTGCCACCATGCCCAGCTAATTTTGGTATTTTTGGTAGAGACAGGGTTTCACCATGTTGGCCAGGCTGGTCTCGAACTCCTGCCCTCAAGTGATTGACCCACCTCGGCCTCCCAAAGTGCTGGCATTACAGGTATGAGCCACTGTGCCCAGTCTCAACTATGCTGCATTCTTAAAGTGGTTTTGTCAGCGCTCTCTTTTTCCCCTCTTTTTCTTAGTCAGGGCATGCATGGAGCAGAGCTATTTCCCACCAACCCTTTCTCCCATGGCACACGGAGCTGCCCCTGGGCAATAAGATGGGGTACCTGACTGACGCAGTGTTGCTCTCTGAAGATTTTAATCCAGCTTCCTTAGTCTCACCCAACTTTATGGAAAGTGAGATGCTAGATGCAGATTTTGCTGTTTCTTATTAAGATTTGCATTGCTTATAATAGAGGTGTCCTGTGTAATTGCTTTCACATTTTCTTTTCACACAAGATTATCCAATATTCTCTCTTATCCTGCCTCATCCTTTTCCTTTTCTGTAGCCAGTGTTTATGAAAGGGGTGGCCATGGCAGACACTGTTGCAGTCTAGTGTCAAAGATTATATATTTAATGTGCATGTGCCTGCATTTTTTTTTTTTTTTTTTTTGAGACAGAGTCTCGCTCTGTCACCAGGCTGGAGTGCAGTGACACGATCTCGGCTCACTGCAGCCTCTGCCTCCCAGGTTCAAACAATTCTCCTGGAATTATAGGTGCGTACCATCGTGCTTGGCTTTTTCTCTTTTTTTTTTTTTTTTTTTTTTTGTATTTTTAGTAGAGACAGGATTTTGCTATGTTGGCCAGGCTGGTTTCGAACTCCTGACCTTAGGTGATCCACTTACCTCGGCCTCCAAAAGCGCTAGAATTATAGGCGTAAGCCACCGCGCCCAGCCATGTGTAGTTTTTAAAAGAGCCGTAGATAGGAGTCGACATTTGAAAACATTCAAAATGAACATTTTTTTTAAATGCCAACAGAATACTCCCCCAGATACTGGCTGGCTTTCTTTCTTTCAATTTTCATGATGACAGACTGCTACCAGTGCCTGAAACTGAGTATTATAATACACCCGTGTGACACGTTCAAGACGTTGACTGCTGTGAAACACGGAGGTGCAGCAGGACTTTACAGAAAGAGCCACAGATACTGGTTGGCTTGCTTTCTTTCAATTTTCGTGATGACAAAGCTGTTGGATTTGACTTTTGGATACTAAGTCGGTTTATCTTCAGGGCCTTTAATAACACCAACATAGAATCAAAATTAGGAAAATTACTGGACTTTGGCTATGTATGCACCAGGTGTGTGACTGTTGAAGAGGACAATATTTGAAAAGATTCACTGAGGTTTTGGGAGTGCCTTCCTTCCCTGCATTTTGGTCAGTTTCAAGTTGAAAGTGGGCAGAGCCTAGTTAATTGCAGTGGATAAAGGGCAAGCCAGGAGCCAGCAGGTGAAGAGCCATGCTGTGCACTGGCAGATACGGTGTGGTTGCTCAGCGTGGCTGGTGTGGTGGAGGGAATAACTGTGACATAGTGTATGACCCAGGGCAAAGGCCAGGAAGCCCGTCGCAGCTCAGCACATCACAGTGACATGATGACAGGAAGCCTCGGAGCAAATGCTGTTTGGAGATTCCAGGGCGCTGAGCAGGCTGTCAGCATGGAGGAAAACTGTCAGCAGGCCGTAGCCATGCAGGTGCTGGGCTGTGGGTCAGAGCTCCTGAGGATTATTAAGATCAAGCCATCATAGGAGGGCCGGTTACGAGGTAGGATACCAGGAGAGGAATACAGAAATGAGGGACGAGACAGACAATTCGGAGCACTGCTCATAGAAGCCAGGAACAAGACTAGACCAAACAAGTTCAAGGCCAAGCTGAAAGTCATGCCATCCGAAAAGATGTGGTGAAAAAGTCATGTACCCACTGGCTGATTGTGCCTATTGCTTAGGCATAGTGAGAAGGATCTCTCTTCCCATTGTTGTTTCGATAAAGGGAAAAAACTTCCCTGGCACCCATCAGAGCTAAATGCTGTCTCTACCTGCCTTCCCCGACCAGGTTCATGCCTGGTTTGCCTAGGATTATCTGATGGTACTAGCCATGTCTCTTCTTGCCTCCACGGGCATGGAAAATCTGGGTAACCACAAGGAAACTTGACCAGACTGCTACCAGTGCCTGAAACTGAGTATTACAATACACCCGTGTGACACGTTCAAAGACGACTGCCATGAAACACTGAGGTGCAGCAGGACTTTACAGAAAGAAACTTTTCAATGCACGCTTCGTTAGCCAACTCTTTCTGAGTGTGCTTGCAACTGTGCTGTCATGAAGAGCAAATTACATGTTTACTTTTAATTTGGATTCCAAACCATAGGTAGATGCTTAATTTTTAAAATAGGCAGATAGTGTCAAGAAAATAGTAAAGTAAGTTTAACCTAAAAATAAAAACAATGAACAGAAGTGTTTCCTATTCAGACGTTTACTTTTTGTCTAAACCAGAGATGAGCAAATTTTTCTAAAAAGAGCCGAATAATAAATATTTTAGGCTTAGAAGACCATGCGGACTCTATAATAGGTATTTTACGTAGTCCTTGTAGTGTGAAGCAGCAGTAGACGATGCATAAAAGAATGGGCATGGCTTTGTGCCAATACAACTTTATTTACAGGCTAGGCGCGGTGGCTCATGCTTGTAATCCCAGCACTTCGGGAGGCCAAGGCCGGTGGATCACCTGAGGTTGGGAGTTCGAAACCGTTGTAGCCAACATGGTGAAACTCTGTCTTTACTAAAAAATACAAAAATTAGCCAGGCATAGTGGTGTACGCCTGTAATCCTAGCTACTCGGGAGGCCAGGGCATGAGAATCACTTGAAACCGGGAGGCAGAGGTTGCAGTGAGCCGAAATTGCACCACTGCACTCCACCCTGAGCGACAGAGTGAGACTCTGCCTTAAAATAAAAAACAACAACAACAAACTTTATTTACAAAAACAAGCAGTGGACCAGATTTGGACCATGGACCATAGTTTGTCAACCCCTAGTCTAAGGAATACAGCATTTCTACTTACGTACATATGTATACACATGTATAGATATAATACTGTTTCTATTGAACAGAGAAAACGATTATTCATGGTAGCTGCAAAAAGCAAAAGATACCTTTAGGTGACTTTTCTTCTCCTTTTTCGTGGATAATGGCAATATTTATTATTTTGATTTAGTTAAATATTTATTGCTGAGTACCAGTTATGTTCTTTTTACTCAGTACTGAAGGAAGATTTTAAAACTCCTGGCAGCCTCTGATCTCCAGGAGCTCATAGCAGAAGAGAGGTAAGTAATGATTGCAGAGCAGTAGAATAAGCATAATCCAGAGAGTGAGTACAGGAGACTTTCAGAGAAGTCTCCATGTCTCCAATCATTGCCTTTATTGTATAGTGTTAGCTTCTGTTTCCGGAGAAAGATACCGTTCTTGACATTGATTCATGTCACTATTAAAATTCCAATATTCTTTAAAGAAAAAAAAAATGGTCCCAGCCATTAAGAATGAAGCAGGAGGATCGCTTGAGCCAGGAATTCAAGGCTGCGGTAAGCTGTGATTGTGCGCCTGCACTCCAGCCTGGGAAACAGAGCAAGACCCTGTTCTCTTAAGAAAAAAGAAAGGTAGACCGGGCGTGGTGGCTCACGCCTATAATCCAAGCACTTTGGAGGCCAGGGCGGGCGGATTACCTGAGGTCGGGAGTTCAAGACCAGCCTGACCAACATGGTGAAACCCCGTCTTAAAAAAAATAAAGAAAGAAAAAGAAAAAGAAAGGTAACTCCAGTTCCAGCACGCAGCGCCACGGCAGGGGGAGAGGAAGCCACGTAGGGAATTGTTTCATGGGAAGAAGCTGAGGAATGCTTTTGCACATGTTGCGTTGGGGGTACTGGTGCCCAAGTGAGACAGCCTGCAGGCAGAGGCCGGCTGCAGTTGGGGCTAGAGATGGACGGGAACTGTGAGCATAGAAGAGTCCACGAACGTGTTGAGACGAGGGAAGTGGGCAGGAGAACAGGGCAGGCAAAAGAGCAGGGCATTGAGCCTTGAACGTTGCTCACACCTTCATTGATTTGGAAGAGGCAAACTGCTGCTGTCACCCCACATCTGGGGTAGGCAGAAAGAGGACACAGATTCTCTACCTCCTCTTCCTTGGGAATGCGAGTCAAGTGCGAGTTTCATAGCAGGAAGAGGGTGAAGTTGTTAAGTGCACAGTAGTCCATGAGAACAGACTTTCCCATCTTAGTAGATCATGCAGCGCCACAGACAGTGCCGCCTTCTGAGCTCTGGTCAGTCTGATCACGGGATACCTGTGCGGATTTCTTTTCTGCCTCGGAGAAGTGGCTTCCGTGAGACTTGGCAGGGAGGCTCATCTGAGGAATGCTTCAGGCTGTGGGTGCATTCCAGCCCAGGGTGATGTCCCAGACATTTTCCTTTAATGAAGCCTCAGCTTTTCTCTCCCTCTTGCCTTTTTTTTTTTTTTTTAATGAAAGGCTTGTTACAAGGGAAATATAATGGGGCCCTGGCTGTGTTTCATTAACTTTTAATTTAAGCTGTTAGTATGGAATTCGTTAGCAGACTTGTGAATCAATTAGCTAGCCAGTGGGATCCCATTTTAACAAAGGGGGCACTGTGGCGCTTTCAGATGCTGGCTATGCGTGTGAATGCGGTGTTTAAGGAGTTTCGCTGTTTGTTCGACATATGAAAGTGAATCACAGTCCTTCTTTACTGGTTCCAAGTTGACTCTGCTAGAACAAACTGTGCACCGTCCAACCCTTATCTTCTCTACAAATCCAAGTTTGGATTACTGAATAAATCCAGTAGAAATTCATTTTTCATGCTCATGAACTCAAAGACTTTCAGAGTTAAACCAAAACAATGCACTCGGAACTGGAGTGAAACATTTAACATTGACCCTTTGATCCAGAGTTTCCCCCATATTCTGGGAAGCAGTAACTCCTGGGAAATTCTGCAGTCTTCTGAAGATTCTTAATAAGCTTAATTGTCCTTCCTCATTCCCAAACCCCATCTCTAGTTGGGGAAGTTCTAACAGCTGCTGTCAAGAGGAGACCCAGTTAACAATTTCAGCAAAGTTAAAGTCCAGTCATTTCAAAGGAAGATAGTGACATAACAGAGAGGCCTAGCATTTACCCTACTGTCTTTAAAAAGGGAGAAGGGACAGAGTCAGTTCTAATAAATTGTAGAGAGATATATATAGCATTTTAAAACCAGCAGGACAGAGTCAGTTCTAATAAATGTGTGTGTGTGTGTGTGTGTGTGTGTTTGTATCCATATATATATATACACATATATATATAAATATATAAAATTTTAAAACCAACCTGAAGAAAGTTGTTGAATTAGCATCAGAAAAACCACAGAAAAATGCATAGAGGGAGAGAGAGAGGCTTGTGATTCAGATTAATATTTTGGGCAATGGAACATCATGTGTCCAATAAAAATGATTCAAATAGTATGGCAGAAGTGTACTATTGGCATAGAAATATGTTTACCTATCAGGTATGATAGCTCATACCTGTAATCCTAGCACTTTGGGGGGCCTAGGCCAGAAGATCGCTTGAGTCTAGGAGTTTGAGACCAGCCTGGACAACACAGGAAAACCCTGTCTCTACAAAATAACTTAAAAAAAAAATACCCAGGCATGGTGGTATACACCTGTGATCAGGAAGCTAGGATGGGAGGATAGCTTGAGCCCAAGAGATCAAGGCTGGAGTGAGCCATGATTGAGCCACTGAATTCTAGCCTGGGCAATAGAGCAAGACCCTGTCTCTAAGTAAGTAAGTAAGTAAGTTTACGAATACTGGAACATTTAAAAAGCAGTAAATATACTATGAAGTACAATTCAATTTTAGTTTTAGAATATTTCAGGATGTTATATGCACACAGATTTATAGTCAGCAGCAAAGAAAAAACTGGATAGAGAAAATTATAAACACTGTTATTAATTAAAATTGTTATACAAAACTTGAGAAGAACTTGGGGAGTTACAAGAACCTGAAAAGCGGTGGCTTGCAACATTCATAGGGTCCCAAAGCAAGATGGAAGCATCCCCAGTGGGAGGTTAACACTTGACAATCTTTTACCAAGGTCTATATATCAAACTTGTTATCTATCCATCTAGCTAGCTAGCTAACTTATCTTATATCCATCTGTCCAGCTATTATGTGTATTCACGAAACTCATTTGTAAAAGATGGGAGATAATGGCTCTAAATTTCAAAGAAATGTTATACTTTGCCAGGAAGGTTTTCTTTCCCCCAGTCATGGAGTGAAAGTTGTCTGCTAATTCATTCATGAACTTATTTACCTATTTTTTCACAAATATTTATTAAGAACCTGCCCATCAGCCAGGTATGGCAGGAATTCTCAGATTAAACTATTAGAATATTTTTCATTGTTTAAGTTTTCTGTTTTCAGTCATATTATGTGTGTGCTTCCTGAGCACAAGAGATCCAGAGAGACTACTTACAATCCTGATTTATAATCAGTGCAGTTTCTCTGGAAGTACTGTTGAAGTTGTCTTATGACTGAGCATTTTTTCTAGAAGGGTGATGGTACTACATTGGTAAGACTGTCTAAACCTGTGCCGTCAGCACTGTAGCCACTAACCACATGTGGCTATTTAAAGCTAAATTTAAGTAAAATTCAGTTTCTCTATAACTTTAGGCACAATTCAATTGCTGAATACCCAGATGTGGCCAGTGGCTATCACGTTGAACAGTGGAGATATAGGACATTTATGTCATCTCAGAACATTCTCCTGGGCAATGCTGGTCTAAAGCTAATTGCTGAGAACACTTGTATTTAAAAAGGCACTTTGCACATTTTTTCTCTTCATTGCTTAAGAATTCAGATGTCTGTTGATAGTCAATTACTTTCTTCTATTCCTTCTTTCCCTAAGCTCTTGCTCCTAGCTCTCGAAGCAATAAGCTTTTCAGAATTTCAGTATTTGTCAGCACTGCCTCCAGAGAGCACGCCAAGTCAATCCATTTACACACTTATGTATATTTACATAAATGTGGTTAAATATTAATTTGAAATGGTTGTAAATGAGATTTCAGCTTTGCAACAGCAGGAGAAAAGTATGTATAATTTCACTCTAAACATGGTCATTAGTGTTAAGTGGTTAAACTGTAACTAATCTGGCATCTCTCGTTAGCTACTCAAGTTTCACTGGGTTTTGCTGTGTAGCCTGCGATTCCAAAAATCTCAGTAATTTTTAACAAGACATATTGCTCACTCCCATAGATAGAAGGTGAAATGATCTCATTCCTAATTTTCATTTGAGTAGCAACCTAAGGACTAAATTTCAACCCAGGAATTTTCCAAAGTTTCTTACAATTACTTTGAACTGGACCTTCCTTAGAAAATGTCTAGAAGCCAGGTGCGGTGGCTCACACCTGTAATCCCAGCACTTTGGGAGGCCGAGGCGGGCGGATCACCTGAGGTCAGGAGTTTGAGACGAGCCTGACCAACATGGAGAAACCCCATCTCTACTAAAAAAATACAAAATTAGCCAGGCATGGTGGCGCATGCCTCTAATTCCAGCTACTCGGGAGGCTGAGGCAGGAGAATCGCTTGGTGCAGGTTGCGGTGAGCCGAAATTGTGTCATTGCTCCCCAGCCCGGGCGACAAGAGCGAAACTCCGTCTCAAAAAAAAAAAAAAAGAGAGAGCGAGAGAGAAAGAAAGATGTCTAGAAAAGGCAAATACATAATGACTGGTGATTATTCTACTTTCTGGGTGTTCAGAGGCAGGATTAATTTTTAAGTAGTAATTTTTTTTTTTAATGTGAGGTCAATCTGGAAAAGCCACATTCTGTATAATTCTAACCATATGACATTTTGGAAAAGGCTTTTACTTACTATAGAGTCAGTAAAGGATCAGTGGTTGCCAGGAGTTGAGGGGGAGCAGGGGATGAACAGGGATAGCAGAGATGATTTTTAGGGCAGTGAAATCACTCTGTGTGGTACTATGATGGGGGATCTCTGTCGGGATCCATTTGTCAATATCCATTCAATGTACGACACCAAGAGTGAGCCCTGGTGTAAACTGTGGACCATGGGTGATAATCATGTATCACAGGGTTCATCAGCTGTAACCAGCATGCCACTCTGGTGAGAGATGTCGATCATGGGGAATGCTGTGTGTGTGTAGGGACTGGGAATACCTGGGAAATCTCTGTACCTTTAACTCATATTGCTGTGAACCTAAAACTGTTCTTAAATATAAAGTCTATTTTAAAAATAATGACAGTAAATGAATGAGTAACACATGATTAATACATACACTAACACCCAGATCAAAATCATAGAGCCTTGCCACCCCAACTTCATATACTTCTTCCTTTTTGCTACTTTCCCCACCTTGAGAGGTAAACCACTCTCCTGACTTTTGTGATAAAATGTCTTTTTTTATATAATTGTATGATCTATGTATGCATTTCTAAAACAATATAATTTAGTTTTCCTGGTTGGGAACTTTATATAAGAGGAATCACGACATATCTACTCTTTGGTATCTTGGTTCTTTTGTTAAAATTTAGTTTTTGACACTCATTCATGTTTTTTAGTGTTGTTGAGCATTTCTGTACATGTTGGCTCTAACTAGATTATGCCATCTTTAAGAGGAGAGCTCAAATCAGAGCATGCTTCTGTGCAATGGGAAGGGTAGGAGCAGGAGGGAAAGTACGAAGAAAATGTTAACCAGTGTATTTGATTTGTTTTAAAACACATTACTTCTGTAATGTGTGCAAGTGTATAATTTTCCAAAGTTCTAATGCAATATAGGAAAGACGTTTAGTAGGAAATAATGCTGATAACTTGAACACAAATACTTTTGTGTTTTCATTTCAGGCTTAAAATATCCAAATATCATAACTTCACTAGCAGAGTATATTTACCCTGCAACCAGACCATTTCCTCCCTCTTTAAGGAAAAAGAAAAAGAGTATAATCTAATCTGGTAGGGGATTTTTCTTTTTCTTTTTAGTAACTTAACACTGTGAAAAAAAACACTGTCCTTGAGAAAGCATAATTTTTGAAATATGCAAATTTAACAGTATCTTCCTTTTAAATTGTATAAAAACAAAACTTTTGCCTAAGTGTAAGATGAGAATTTTGCAAAACTCTGGACCTGCCTCTCTGGCCTGCTTCCAGTTTTGTACAGGGGAGTGGGAAGACTGGCAATGTGAGCATCTGCAAATCCTACTGCTGCTCTGAACTGAGATTTTGTGGGCTTTTTTTTTGTTTTTAAGACGGAGTCTCACTCTGCCACACAGGCTGGAGTGCAGCGGCAAGATCTTGGCTCACTGCAACCGCCGCCTCCCGGGTTCAAGAGATTCTCCTGCCTCAGCTTCCCAAGTACCTGGGACTACAGGCACACGCTGCCACGCCCAGCTAATTTTTGTACTTTTAGTAGAGACGGGGTTTCACCATATTGGCCAAGCTGGTCTCAAACTCCTGACCTCATGATCTGCCCTCCTTGGCCTCCCAAAGTGCTGAGATTATAGGCCTGAGCCACCAAACCCAGCCTCTTTCTTTTTTTTAATGTAAGAATTTAAACCATCTGGAATTTATATTGTCATCTAGTGTGGAGTACAGATTGAAATTTATTTTTCCTTGTAGTTCATTGACCAATCTGTGCTTTCTCACTGATTTGAAATGGTACCTTTATCATCCTCGAAATTATTCATGCTTATGGCTGTTTCTGATTTTCTGTTCTGTGCTGTCAGCCTCTTTCTCTTCACTTCAGCCAGTGTCATGCTGTTTTAATTATTGTACCTTTAAAATCTGTTAGCATGTGCTAGCAGAGATATTAGCGCGCGTGCTCACACACACACACATACTGAGTATTCCTCTCTTTTGTTACTGTTATTCTCAGATAAACTTTTGCATATATATGTTAATTTCAGAAAAGTATTCCATTGTGATTTTGAGATAATGATTTAAAATTAAAATTTGATTTTGTGGAGATTTGACATTACTGATTCTTACATACAGATTTAGATTTAGGTCACTGACTCTCAGATTTAGATCATTGACTCTTACCATCCATGAAAATGACTCTCCATTAATTCTAACGCCTTCAATAAAGTTTTGCCATAGTCTTCATATACACCTTGTATATTCTTATTCCATATTCCTATGTTATCATAGATATCAGACCTATCATCGCCATCAACAACTGGCATCCAAGACCCAAGAATGATCCCCAAAGGAGTCCATACCCACTACCCACTAGGGCCCAGGAGGAAGTGTGTTTGCAGCCCTGACCTAAATCTACTTGTACCTTTCTTTCCTTTACACAGTGACCTCTGCCTGGCCAAAGCTCCATGGAGTGTCCGAACCAAGTGTCCCTCTGCAGAGTAGTCCTTTCTCTAAAATGATCCCTCTTTTATTCCACCACCACCTTAAGTCAATCTGCATTTTCCCCTTTGGGACTCTATATTTTTCACACTGCTATAAAGAACTGCCCAGGACTGGGTAATTTATAAAGGAAAGAAGTTTAATTTGCTCACAATTCTTCATGGCTGGGGAGGCCTCAGAAAACTTACAATCATGGCAGAAGGCGAAGGGGAAGCAGGCACCTTCTTTACAAGACAGCAGGAGGGAGAAAAAAAATGCAGGAGGAACTACCACACACTTATAAAGCCATCAGATCTCATGAGAACTCACTCACTATCACAAGAACAGCATGGGGGAACCACCCCCATGATTCAGTTACCTCCACCTGGTCTCTCTCTTGACACATGAGGATTGTGGGGATTACAATTCAAGATGCAATTTTGGGTGGGGACACAGCCAAACTATATCAGACCCTGATAGATTTAAAGCTAGGTATTGATTTTCTGATTGAAATAATTCTGAAGATTGTTTTAAGCTCCTAGACAAACTATGAACAAAGCTGCCTTCTGGAGAACAGGATCAAGCGGCTGTGGGAAAGATACTTTACCGATTTCCCTGCTGTTTTGTGTCATTTTATGTCTCCAAATAAGTACTGCTTTTATTACATAAAATCTTCTTAAAAAAATAATAAAACTGCTTTCCCCCTCCCAAGATAAGTGCTGTTTTAAAGGAGGAATTACTCAAATGAATACCCAGTACTAAGCAGTCATTCTTATCTTTTGGGATCAAGGAACTCTTCAAAAATTTGATGAAAATGGTAGGCACTTTCCTTTGAAGAAAGCACATATGTATATAGCTACAGTTTTGTGTAGGATTTCAGAAAATAAAAGGCTGGCTAGGCGCGGTGGCTCACGCCTGTAATCCCAGCACTTTGGGAGGCCAAGGCGGGCGGATCACGAGGTTAGGAGATTGAGACCATCCTGGCCAACATAGTGAAACCCCGTCTCTACTAAAAAATACAAAAATTAGCTGGGCGTGGTGGCGCGCGCCTGTAGTCCCAGCTACTTGGGAGGCTGAGGCAGGAGAATTGCTTGAACCCGGGAGGCGGATGTTGCAGTGAGCCGAGATCGTGCCACTGCACTCCAGCCTGGCGCCTGGCAACAGAGCGAGACTCTGTCTTAAAAAAAAAAAAAAAAGAAAAAAGAAAAGAAAGAAAGAAAGAAAAAGAAAATCAAAGGCTGCTGCACTCAGCAGAGATTCGTATCTCTGTATAATTGGTGTCTGGTGAGATACATGTCACTGGATCAAGATTCCCGTGGAGGCTTCTCGTGTTCCTGGCATCCTTGCCACACCTCACGTTGCATCACAGAGCAGAGGCTGACTCCCAAAAGTTACTCAACCCCCCTTTTTTTTTCTGAGACAGAGTCTGGCTCTGTCGCCCAGGTTGGAGTGAAATGGCGCAATCTTGGCTCACTGCAGCCTCCATCTCCCAGGTTCAAGCAATTCTCCTGCCTGAGCCTCCTGAGTAGTTGGGACTATAGGTGACTGCCACCAGGCCCAGCTAATTTTTGTATTTTTAGTAGAGACAGGGTCTCACCATGTTGGCCAAGCTGATCTCAAACTCCTGACCTCAAATGATCCACCTGCTCGGCCTCCCAAAGTGCTGAGATTACAGGCGTGGGGCATATTTTTTAATGTACATAATATATGTGTGTAATTTGCAATTAAATATACCTACATATTATATATGTGTGTGTATATATATATACATACACATACATATCCCAAATATAAATATAGAATGGAGCCAGGCACAAGTGGCTCCCAGCTGTAGTCTCAGCAGTTTGGGACCAGCCTGGCCAACATGGAGAAACCCCGTGTCTATAAAAATATGAAACTAGCTGGGCATGGTGGTGCATGCCTGTAACCCCAGCTACTTGGGAGGGTGAGGCAGGAGAATTGCTCGAACCCAGGAGGTGGAGGTTGCGGTGAGCCGAGATCGCGCCATTGCACTCCAGCCTGGGCAACAACAGTGAAACTCCATCTCAAAAAAAAATACACACACACACACACACACACATACACACATATATACATATACACACATACACACACATATATACATATACACACACACACACATATATACATATACACACATATACATACACACACATACATATACACACACATATATACATACACACACATATACATATACACACATACACACATACATATACACACATACACACACACATACATATATACATACACACATACACACACAGAGACACACATATATCTAGAATAGAGACCAGTGCTTTTACTGTATACTAGTTAAATTGCTTAACTTTGCCTTCCTGCTGCCTCCCACCTCACCCCAAATCAGATCGCCTCAGAAAGAAGGGTAGGGAGTATTTAAGTGAGACTACCTGAGTTTGAATCCTGGCTCTGCCACTCACTAGCATGAAACTTTGGCTAGAGATGACTGAACCCTTCTCTGAGTATCAGTTTCCCCCATCCGTAAAGAGTGGGGTTGCTGGAAGGACAGAATGGATACAGCACCCAATAAACACTGGGCATGTGGAACACCATGAAGATCTGCACAGGAGGAGCATAGCTCATCTTCCGTCCCTCATTCGTTAACGCCTACCCTGCGATTCTGTTCTTTCACTGCAGTGGGCGAAATCCCAAATCTCATGGCTTTCTCAGTAGCTTTCTGATAGACTTCTTCCCATCAGAAACAGATCATTCTCAGTAGAGTTATTAAAACCTTGTCTGGTTCAATAATCTAAACTTGGTCTAGGCCTATGTGAAACCTCTCCCCACCCTCACACTATCCCAAGTTCTGCCTGGGGCATCCGCAAGGGAGGCTCAGGGTTGGCCTCCTCTCTGGCTCTCCCCAACCCTTCAGGGGCTGTTTCTCTTCCTCCCCCCTGCCAGATGGCCTGTTGATGGAGTTCCTGTGATAATGACCCGGCAGGCTCCTTCCCAGGCCCACCTGGGCTGAGGTGAAACTCTTACATGCCTGTGGCCTGTCCTCGGGCAGTGAGAGTGTCACCCTCTCCCACCTGCCTGAAATTCCAAGGGACTTACTCAGGCCCTCTAAAGGGTCTTCTTGAGGCCCCTCCCACTTCACTGAAGGTGAGGGGAAAGCAGAACACGCACACGCGCACACACACACACACACACACACACACACACACACACCTGGCTGCCTTAACTCCTCTTTCACTAGCTGGAGGGGTAATCAGTGGCCAGGCTGGCAGAACTGGTTTCTCGCTCTGTGGACATAACCTCTAAGTCCGTCTTTTAGCCCCTCGGTATGGTGGCTTAGCCCTCTTCTTCAGCGAGTAAGTTGTTCAGCATCTATTTTATTGCTCACGACCTGTGGGGGAATCAGCCAAAAGTGAGGCTGAAAGAATTGCCATGTAATATCTTTAACCCTGTGCTTAGTAAATAGTTAATGCTCAATGAATATTAGCAATCATTAGTAGAATTAGTAGTAGTAGTGTGTTTTCTTATGTTCTTCCTCTGTTTGGGCTGCTGAAACAAACTATTATAGACTGGGTGGCTTATAAATAATAGAAATGTATTTCTCCTAGTTCTGGAGGCTGGGAAGTGTCCTAGATCTAAGCACCAGCAGATTCGGCGTCTGGTGAGTGTTGGCTTCCTGCTTCATAGAAGGCTGGCTTCTCACTGGGTCCTCTGTGGTAGAAGGGACTGGGAGCTCTGGGGCTAAGAGCGCTGATCTCATCCATGAGAGCTCCACCCTTGTGACATAATCACCTCTCAAAGGTCCCACCTCCTAAAACCATCACACTAGCAGTTAAGATTTCAACGTAAGAATTATAGGGACACACAGACATTCAGTCTTCAGCAAAATCTCAAAATGCCTCCACAATATATAGCTTTACCACCATTTGAAAAGTACAGTTCCTGGTGGTGGTTTTGGTAACCCACTCTTGTGAAATCAATTTAAAGGTTCTTGAGTGCAATTTGTAAATGAAATCAGAGTACAAAAAAAGAAGAGAAAAATCAAGAATGCATAATAGGTGTTGTTTTATAAAATTTGTGATTTAAGATAAGTATATATATGTTGTGATTTTAAATGTACATATTATATTGGTTACTGTGGACAAAATTTGAAAGGCTATATGGCATCTGAGGTTTTCCAGTTGTCCACCACAATGATTAACATGTGAGAATCTTCCTGAAAATAGTCTTCCTGAAAAAACTTCCTGTATGGATGAGCTCTAAGAAATGAATATAGAACAGTCTATTCCCCACAGGTCTCTGCAGTGAATATAGTTACTTGGGAGCTAATCATAAACTGCTTTATGCTTTTCCCTAATTGTTTCTTTTTTGTTGTTGAGACAGGGTCTTGCTTTATCACCCAGGCTGGGGTGCAGTGGTGTGATTATAATTCACTGCCTTCTCATGTTTCCGGGTGAGAATCCTCCTACCTCAAACTCCCCAGTAGCTGGGACCACAGGCAGGCACCACCACACCCGGCTATTTTTTGTACTTACTATTTTTTTATTTTTATCTTTAATGTTTGTGGGTACTTGGTAGGTGTATGTATTTATAAGGGTATATGAGATGTTTTGATACAGGTGTGCGGTGCGAAGGAATCACACCATGGAGAATAGGGTACCCATTCCCCTCAATCATTTATCCTTTGGTGCGAAATAATCACACCACGGAGAATAGGGTACGCGTTCCCCTCAGTCATTTATCCTTTGTGTTACAAACAATGCAGTTACACGCTTTTAGTTATTTTTAAATGTACAATTAAGTTCCTACTGGCTATAGTCACCCTGTTGCACAATCAAATGCTGGGTTTTATTCGTTCTTCTAACTAGTTTTTTGTATCCATCAACCACCCTCACTTCCCGCCTAGCCCCCCACTGTCCTTCTCAGCTCTCACTAATTTTTTAAATTTTTTTCTGTAGACAGGGTCTGCCATCTTCCCCAGGCTGGCCTAATTGTCTCTTGAGAACAATCGTTCTATCCCCCAAAATATAAGGAGTAGAGAAGACGTTTTACATTTTCAGTGATGTCCTCAGAAAGCCCAGTGCGAAGGAGAACACCAGTCAGTGCTGGCCGACGTCTGACATTCAGTTTGGCTGTTTCCTTGTCCTGTGATAGCTGACTGATCTTGCTGTGTCTTCTGCATGATTTGCATGGTTGGCAGTGATTAAGGTACACCAGGCCCAAAGGGAGTCCATCTGGCTCCCCACTGGGCCAATACTCTCGGACCAGGATCTGAACCGTGGCCTATGCTTAATAAATATTTGTGAAATGAGTAAGAGGTTCCAATGAGAAGAAAACCACTGGTGGCTGATAAGGATTCAGATGGCTTGTCTCCTGTAAATGTTACAGAACTTCAGTGCCATTAGGTGCTTGAAGAGAAATTTAAAAATATTCATATGCAGGAAATGAGATCGTAGAATTTCTCATAAAAATGCAGTTGGATCAAATGGAGGGGATGGATACCCACTTACCTTTGGATAGTAACAGTGAATTTGTTATAGAAAACACATTTTACTTTCCTTGTCTGATCATTCAAGGTCATGTGAAGCTGAGTTAGAAAAAGCAAAGTACATTTTGTTCTGTCTGAACTGTCTCTAGTGAATACAGTTACCCTGGACCTCATTATGAATACCTGGCCTGTTCTACAAAAGCAATGAATATCGCTTCAAGGAAGAAATTTTACTTGTTTTATTTTCCAAGAAACTCACCAAATTGAGTTGTCTCTACTTTCCTTTCAAAACCATAAGCACAGTAGCAATGTCAGTTTACTTACGATTTTGACCTGTACCAATCTTTGAATATTTGAACATTTTTATCTTCTGAAAAATTACTTGGCTTGAGGGAGACATAGTTGGATGAGCAAAGAAAAAGAATCCAATGACTTTCCCATACTTTTGAACGGTCACAGGCTTGTTCCGAAATCCCTCTATCTATATCATCCCAGCCTGTTTTTGACTTCTAATCTTCTTTACCAAAAACTATGTAGCAATATGTTGTGATTCACCCAGAAGTTGAGTATATTTAGACCACCGTGACAATCTAATGGTATAAACAGAAGTACTCATCTGTCTGTTCATCATCATCCCACCCAGGGAGTTAACTCCTTATAAAGGAGTTTATCAGATCACCCTCAATTACATCACTTTGGGATAATTTCATACCCAAGGAAATTTTAGGCATTTTTGCCTTGGAAAAGAGTGGGTGCCTTATGAAAAAGAAACTAGATTTGTGAGAACTGGACTTACGTTTCAAAGCTATATTGTCAGCTTTACTCTGAAGAGACAGCTTGGAAGAAGTGACAGTAACACAGAATTGCCGGTTTGCTTGGGAAGGTCAAACTAGTCTGTATGTTAGCTTGCAAGAAAAAAAAGTTAATTTAAAAAATATCAGAGACCAGATGAGCAGTAGAACACACAGCTGGTTTAGCTCAGATTTTCGTTTGTTGTTGTATTGATCGCTTTATTAACCCCCTCCTCTGCCGCGTCACCCCACCCCCCACCGCCCTACTGACTGGCTCATGACCAAGCATATTCCCCCCTGTATATTAATGTCATATTCAGTAAATCAGGAAATTTTGTAACTTCCCTTCTGATCCTAATCTGGCTATTTTTCTTGATTTCAGTGTCAACAAATCAGAACCAGACACTTCTTTTTTTTTTTTTTTTTAGAACCAGACACTTTTGCTAAGGATGTCACATTCAAAATTGCACACAAACGAGCCCCACCTTATTTTTATGAAAAGTCTGCCCAGTCACCCACTTTGTCCTGACCCTAATAGAGCTGAGGCTCAGGGTTTGCAATGTAAGAAAATGTGGAGAACATTCCAGAATGCTTTCTCTGATCAGTCGATGTTTGATAATACACCACACTTATGTGTCCTCCCCAATCAGGGAGCCTTTTTCTTATCTAAAAGGTTTTGACTTGTCAAAGGTAAGGCTACTATTTGGTAAATTCCTTTAAATAAGAATGCCACTAGAAGAGATTTAAATTATCTGTAAAGGAATGAAAGTTGGAAATGAAGGGGCTTTTGTTTGTTTTGAAAAGTTGGTTTCAAGCTTAAAATTTTGCAAGTGTCATTTTCTGAGTTGCAGGAATACAGTAAAATTTATGCATTTCTTTTAACATTACTAAAAAAAAAGCTGCTTGTGACTAAGGCATTGGTAAAATTTTTTTATTGCGTCTACTATAATATCTACCTTTAGCTAGATAAAGATACAGATTTGCAGTAACATTGGAAAGTAACTGAAAAAAAACAGAGGAAATTATAAATTTCCTATAATGTACCTATGTAGAAATAATCACTGTTAATTTTAATGCATAAATATAAATTTTTAAAAAGTGGAACCACACTATAAACTGATTTTATTCTACTAAAACAAACATTAAGTATCTGCTGAAATGTTTTAAATTTTTTCAATATATATATATTTTCTGACTTATTTACTATAATAACTCATTGCTGCCCATGGTTCATGAAACTCGAACTGTCTCATTAGTTAAAGCATGAGAGAATTCATAATGAATTCCTTGTACAGCTACATTGTTCAGCAGGAAATGTAGAAAGACATGTTAAAAGAAAAACTTCACCCAAATTAAATTTAAAGGAGTTTTATTGAGCAAGGAGCGAGTCATGAATCGGGCAGCCTGCAGAACCACAACAGATTGAGAGAGACTCCAGGGGTGCCTTGTGGTCAGAACAAATTTATAGACAAAAATAGTAAAGTGACGTCCAGGAATCAGAAGTGAGGTGCAGAAACAGCTGGATTGGGTACATGTCAGTGTTTGCCTTATTTGAACACAGTTTGAACACTCAGCCGTGTGTGAGTGGTTGAAGCAGGCTGCTGGGATTGGCCAGGACTCAACCACTGTCAGAGAGGCATACTATTAGGCTGTCAATCTTGTCTACGTAAGTTAGGTTGCAGTTCATCCACAAGGACTCAAATATAGAAGTACGGAGTCCTTCTCAGGCCATATTTAGTTTGTTTTAACAGAAGTAAAGAGAAAACCCTTGGTCTTTGCTTCATCCAGGGTAGTCGGTTGGAAAGGTATCCCAACTCTTTCAACATCAAAACATTTCTAAGACAAATTCTTTAGGTCATACTCTTCCTACTCCTCTTGAACTTACAGGCAAATCCATTTTCACTTGTGCTATCTTTTATTCAGATAACGAATTTGGGAATAGAGTTTGGAATTCAAGTCCCATAGCTTAGAAAAGATTGAGTACCTTACAATTCAGTATAGTTGTGGACTGCAATGATTCCTGTGCTCTTTAAGTAGCTAAGATTTGTGTGTGTGTGCAAAAAGCACATGTAAAATAATTGAAAATCAGCACTTCTGTTGGCTAGATGGCTTCCTGAAAGAGCATATGTAAATAAATTTTGGTATATCTGATGCTATATTCCTGTTAAGCTACTATGGTAATTATCTTTTTTTTTTTTTTTAAGACGGGGTTTCACGATGTTGGTCAGGCTGGTCTTGAACTCCCAACCTCAGGTGATCCACCCGCCTTGGCCTCCAAAGTGCTTGGATTACAGGCGTGAGCCACCACGCCCGGCCTGGTAGTTATCTTAAAGATTATATTCTTTTCCCTGAGGCAGAAAATGTAAGCAATACATTCCCACGGGTAACAACTATAACTATTTCCTACAAATCTTTTCAAAAACGGTTCATGCATTTACGAGGTTTTGTGTATTGTGTGGATTCATGCAGTTATATGGGGTACCCTAAGGGATGATTTTTACATGAGGGCCTATGACACTTACATATTCTTCTTAAGGGAATTAAAAGGTGGACACTTTGTTGTCCCTAAAAAAGGTACATGAAGATCTTATTTGCCTCTTATCAGAGGCAGGCTTCAAATCTTTGTAGTAAAGGAGAAAAATACAGAATGTTTGCTTTAAAAGTTCCTCTTTTTATAAATAATACTCGCTAACTTTCATGCTTCTGTTTTAAAAGGAATTTCTTTCTTGTGCTATATACAAAAGTTGGTTCCAGGTGGATTAAACAAGACATAAAAAGATAATAAAGGAAAAGTTTGATAATTTAAGCAATTCAAATAAAAAATTTCTGATCATCAAAAGGCACCTCAAGGAGTATTAAAAGACAAGTCATAGAGTGGAAAATATCTGTAACTTGTGTAGACAACACTGAACTAGAATATATGGGTTACAAATGTAATAAACAAAGAACTCGTACAAATCAATTTTTAAAAGGCTACCAGGCAATAAAAAATAAATAAGTGAGAAGTAGAATAGCCACATCACCAAAGAGGAAATTCAAATTGCCAATAAACATGAAAAGATGTTCAACCTCATTAAGTAATAAAGAAAATATGAATTAAAGCAACAGAGATACCATTACATACCCACTAATTGGCAAAAATTTGAAAGTCTGGTAATACCAAGTTCTGGCAAGGATGTGACGTAACAGGATATTTCATATACTGCCTATGGGAGTATAAATCAGTAAAAACCACATTGGAAAAGAGTTTGGCATCATTTGATAAACCCAACGTTATGCAAACCCTACGACCTAGCAATTTCACTCTTAGTACATTTCTGAAAGAAGTGCTTACACACGTGCACCCAGACATGTAACCCAAATGTACATAGCAGCCTGCTCATAATAACCCCAAACTAAATATTCCAGAAGTCCATCAAAAGTAGAACAAATAAAGAAATTGTGGTAGAGTAATTCAATTAAATACTATTCAGCAATTAAAATAAATGAACAAAACAAATCTTACACACATAATATAGAACAAAGCATACAGACAAAGGAATACCTAGAATAGGATTCCACTGATATCAAGCTGAAAAAGGAGGCAGAAACCAAGTACCTTGTTCAGAGATGTATAACTGAATAGTAAAATTGGAAAATCAAGGAAATGATAACTCTGCAAGTCAGGATTGCAGTTCCTCTGGGAAACCTAGGGGTATGCGGGGGAAGGCACACACAGGAATCCTCTATTCTGTTGTTTTTTTAATTATTATTATTTTTTACCTGAGCAGTGGTTAATCTGGGTGTTTGCTCTATAACTCTTTATTAAACTGTAATTTTAAAAAAAAAGACATGCAGGTAGAAATTATCTTAGATAATTGCAAGAGAATGACCTACCCCAAAGTCTCCCAGATAAAGTAGGAGATCACTAAGAATCCACACCAAGGAAAGTCATTAAAGGGGTTAAGATGCCTCTCCTTTTGTGATTAACACCCCATTGGGTTGCAGAGGCATTGCTGGGTGTCAGGGAACCTGTCTGCTGCTCACCTCATCACCCCAGAAATAACACCAGCTCTAGGACGTGGTCCATGTGAACAAATGAAGAATCTCTCCTTTAGCCAGAGGGTGAGAGTGGCATAGGTAACAACTAGCTAATGCTTGGCTCTGCCTTTTTCTTGGTGATCTGAAGGAGTTCTAATTGCAAGATAAGCTGGGAAACGTAGCCTAGCCATGTCCCATGGAGAAGAGAATGGGGAATTAGGTTAGCAGCTAGCAGCCTCAACCACAATCACTTTGTACACTCCCCACAGAAGTGTGTGAGAGCCTGCAAAATTGGGGAGTTACTTCTCAGGAATGCTCTGTGAATGAGAAAAACTTCTGCCTCTTTTATCTGTGTAGTCAACATCATGGCCTAAATTCTAGATTCTTCTCACATAGCTAGAGTTTAGTGATCAAGCACCACCAACCGAGAGATACTACGTAACAACAGGATTGCTCAAACAAATCTGCCTGACCTATGAAACTGCTTTCTGGCTCACTCAGAGGTACAAAATTTACACCCACTGAAAATTGTCCCAGGATTGGATAAAGAAAACGTGGTACCTATACACCGTGGAATACTATGCAGCCGTAAAAAAAAAGAATTAAATCATGTCCTTCATAGCGACATGGATGGAGCTGGAGGCCATAATCCTAAGTGAATGAACACAAGAATAGGAAATCAAATGTTGCATGTTCTCACATTCGAGTCAAACACTGAGCACATGTGGACATCCTAAGTGAATGAACACAAGAATAGGAAATCAAATGTTGCATGTTCTCACATTCAAGTCAAACATTGAGCACACATGGACATAAACCTGGGAAAATAGACATTGCGGACTACGAGAGGTGGTGGGGGAGAGGGCATGGGCTGAAAACTATCCTGTGGGGTACTAGCTTCACTATATGGGTGCAGTATACCCATGTCATAAACCCAAATATGTACTCCCTGAATCTAAAATAAAAGTTGAAAAATAGTTTAAAAAGAAAATTGTTGGGAGGCTGAGGTGAGAGGACTGCTTGAGCCCAGGAGTTCAAGACCAGCCTGGGCAACATAGAAAGACCTTGTCTCTACAAATAATCAAAAAAATCATTTGGGCTTGGTGGTACATGCCTGTAGTCTCAGCTACTGGGGAGGCTGAAGTGGGAAGATGGCTTGAACCTGGCATTTCAAGGCTGCAGTGAGCTGTGATGGCGCCACTGCACTCCAGGCTGGGTGACAGTGAGACCCTGTCTCAAAAAAAAGAAAATCGTCCCAGGAATTTTAAAAATTTTCACTTTGCTCTCTCGTATGCAGTAACTGTGAGGGTTTAAAGGACAGTGTCAGGGCTCCAGGTCCTTAGAGAGCGCTGTGTTGACTTTGGCGTGAGAGAGGACTTCTGTGCACACCGGCGTCCGAAGTGTGTTGTCAGCGGAAGCTAATTTACACTCTGTGCTGGGCTGAGAGTAGCTTGTTTGGAGTTGTTTTTCCTGTGGCTGAAGGATTCCTGGGAATGCTGTTCCGGCATGTCTCTGCTGGTGAGCTGCTGTCATCTTTTTCTTTTCCATTAACAGTATAGAGCTGTTACAGCTGTAAACAGGCCTGACTTTACATTATTACTCACTTGCTGTGGGAACAATGTCTGTTAATGGCATACGTATTGCCCTGGAGAGTACTGCCCAAAACAGCCCCAGGTTGAAAATATATCCTCAAAGATTTAACTTTTCTGATAAAAGAAAGAGCTGTGTTCCTTCTGTGTAAATATATTAACCCTGAAACTAACACGAGGCACTTCACAGCTCATTAGTGAGGCCCCTGGAATATGGCCCCATATATTTGCCCACAAGTTGGTAGAAGCCAGAAACCAGTTGCTTTTTTACCTGTGTGGTGAGATCTAGTCAAGGAACTACAAACAGATGTTTCTTTTCTTTTTTTTTTTTTGAGATGGAGTCTTGCTCTGTTGCCAGGCTGGAGCACAGTGGTGCAGTCTCGGCTCACTGCAACCTCTGCCTCCAGGATTCAAGCGATTCTTCTGCCTCAGCCTCCCGAGTAGCTAGGACTACAGGCGCGTGCCAAACGCCTGGCTAATTTGTGTATTCTTAGTAGAGACGGGGTTTCACCATGTTGGCCAGGATGGTCTCGACCTCATGACCTTGTGATCCACCCACCTTGACCTCCCAAAGTGCTGGGATTACGGGGGTGAGCCACCACGCCCAGCCCCACAAATAGATGTTTCTTAGGAGAAACTTTTGATTTTCAAGCCTGTTATTCAATACATGGTGGTTTAAAAAAATTCAACATTTGTACGTAAAGTGCCTTCTCATCCTGAGAGTCTGCCTCTGCCAGTGCGTGATGTCTCTGGCTCGTGGTGATGACAAACGTGGATGCAAAGGTAAACAAATAGGCCCCCATCATCCCATCCGGGCAGCAGCCCTGGGCAGTGACAGCTAAACAGTTGCAAAGACCTGTTTTTAGAGGCATGTATGCAGGGCTGAAGGCCCCACAGGGTCGTGGGGTGTGCCTTATGCTGTGCTGAGGCACAGGATCCGAGAAATAGAGACAGGACACAGAAGTACAAGGAAAATGCAGCTGGGCTCGAGGGGCCACGCCACCTATGAGCGGAGTCAGGCGAGGCCCTTAATGTCCAGAAGCGTGAGTGTTTATTGTGTATACGTTAGGGGGCAGGGCAGTGAATGAAGTCATCTTTAAGGATAGTGATAGGGTCGTGAGCAATAAAACAAGGGGTCCACCCCCATTAGGTCACCTACGCTGGGAGGTGGACAGTGCGCAGCGAGGTGTCCATTCCCATTAGGTCACTGAGGCAAGGGCCATGTGCAGTAAGGGATCCACCCCCATTAGGTCACCGAGGCATGGAGGTGGGCCGTGTGCAGTGAAGAGGGTGCAGTGTGCAATACCTCTATCTATGGGCAAGCTACTGAGAAGATTTATGGGAGGATGTGTAAGTCCCACAGCAGTGACAGAGCTGTCAGGGTCTATGCCACCTGCTGGCAGCTTCCAATGAGTTCTATAGGGGAATGCTTTTCGAGCACCACAGTAACAAGAGCCGAGAAGTTCACAGTCACCAAGGTGCCATTGCCAGTCTGAGGGCAGCCTTCCACAAGAACCAGAGCAAGGTCCTACAACTCCTTTATCAGGAGGAGTGGCTCTTGCCCCAAGCCTGCCATACAGCGGGTATCTTTATGATACTGAACGCTGCCGCCTAGGCCATGGATTCCTGTCCTGGTATAACTGTTTTTCCCTTAAATTATGCTGTGCACTGTGTCTGCTCTAGGCATTCCTCCGATTATAAGCTGCTTATTCCTTAATTCATGCTCTGTACTGTGTCTATTCTAGGCATTCCTCTGATTATAAACTAAGATATAGTTATATATATATATATATATATGGAAATAACTGAGTGGTAAGATATTCTTTAGGCACTCATTCTATGAACTAATATGTGATTATATAGAGAGGATTGTATAAAAGGAAATAACTGAGCAGTAACGCTATAAACTGAGATATTCTCCAAGCCCTAATTCTATAAACTAATATATGATTATATAAAGGATTATATAAAAGGAAATAACTGAGTAGTAACACTATAAACAGATATTCTCCAGGTCTTAATTGTGCCAGGATTCTGCTTAGCTCTCCTTCCTTGGTACCTATATTGGGGGTTACCCACACATGTACCCACACCTGACCTACTGTTACGTAAGCATGGAGATTAGTATTTTTATTGGCTTTAATTAAGTAAATATGACAGTTCAGTCCACATCATTGACTATCTGTCCGTGTTCTAAATGGAATTGTTCTTTTCACCACAAGAGTTTCGTATTCAGAGTAAGCATGGGTAGATGGACATTTTCTCTGTGAAGGAAAAGAACTAGGAGGTGCTCATTTTATTTCAGGAGTTCCCAAAGTGAGAACATTAGTCAAAACCTTGAGGTGGGAGGCTAAATTCCCTCTGCTGTGTATTTAAAGGGTTAGTGTTGAATAGGTCATAAGCATTTCCTGAGTCTATAGGCTGAATTTCTAATAGGGTTTCCTTAGTAACCTTTCTCTTAAAGAATGTGAGATTTGAGGTAAGCTTTGCTTTAAGAGTTGAGGTAAGCTTTGCTCGAGAGCTTTGTCTCTCGGAGGGAGAGACTTGAGCCCTAAAACTGGTTAGAAAGACACATGAGAAGAGAGAAAATAAAACTATTTAAGGAATTTTTTTCTCTCATTTTAGGCCTGAAGCAGTCTTTCCTTTGCTTGAATTTCCTTTGCTTGCCCGAATTTCCTCTGAGGTTATATTCAAACTGACTTTCGGTTCTCAGCATGCGGGGCTCTTCCACCCACCCCTAAACTCCTACGTGCTCATCCTTGCAGAGACCTCCTTTGTGAACTAAGAAGCCCCCGACTCCCCTGCTACAGAGGTCATTGCTTTGGCCTTACCTGTTTTACCTCCTGGTAAGTTACAGCACTTAGCACCTTACAATTAGAGGCGGTAGTTTTCCCTGCTTCCCTAGAATGTGAGATTCTTAAAGGCAGGGATTTTATCTCATTTATTAGATTTGTGTCCCATCTACCTGGCCCAGTGTCCAGCACAGCATAGTAGATATCAACTAATGTTCACTGTGTAGTCCTTTGATGATATGGTTTGGCTGTGTCCCTACCCAAATCTCATATTGAATTGTAATCCTGGTGGGAGGTCTTTGAATCATGGGGCTGGACTCGTGATAGTAGGTAAGTTCTCAGAAGACCTCGTCGTTTAAAAGTGTGTGGCACTTCCCCCTTTGCTCTATCTCTCACTCCAGCCCCACCATGGTAAGACATGCTTGCCCCTTTCACCCTCCTGCCATGACTGTAAGTTTCCTGAGGCCTCCCGGCCATGCAGCCAGCTTCCTGTACAGCCTGTGGAACTGTGAGTCAATTAAACCTCTTCTTCATAAATGACTCAATCTAGGGTAGTTCTTTATAGCAGTGTGAGAATGGACTCATATATTTGAGATACAATCACCGATCATTTTTAACATACAGAATCAGGCTGCTATTCACCTATTATTGTTTACTCTTAATTGAGTAAAAATGTAATATAGATGTACATTACATTACTTCACATTACATTACTTCAGCTGGGAGAAGTGGTCATTTAGCATAGATCCTTTTTGTCAAGCAGCAGTTAGTTTGAAGAATGTTTTTTAAAAGTAAAGTATTTGTTCTTATTTTCCTGGAGGTTGCAACCTATTTGGGCTGACAAGATGTACAGATACGTGTGAATATATGTGTATACATTTATGTGTATAAACATGTATATGCACACACGACTGCACACATACATATATGCAGTTTCACTTATTCTTTCAACAAATGCATATTGAGTGTTAAACACACGCCGGGAGCTAAAGAAAGCAAACTAAGTGAAAGTCAGAAGATACAAATGGGCATGGAATTTGCAGGCAGTGGTGAGGAGATTCACAAGACCAAAGGCTTGAGGGGGAAAAATTTGGGGGCCAATAAAAAGCTATGAGCACACACACATACACACACACACACACACACACACACACACACACACACAAAGGTGAATGATACTCAGTTTAACCTAATTCAAGAAGCGCTTCTTGATTTCTGATTATATAGAAAGTACTGTGCAACATATTGAGACTCATTCAGAGATTTTTTAAAATTCTTTTATTTATTTATTTTTGAGACAGAGTTTCACTCTTGTTGTTCAGGCTGGAGTGCAGTGGCACGATGTTGGCTCACTGCAACCTCTGCCTCCCAAGTTCAAGTGATTCTCCTGCCTCAGCCTCTGGAGTAGCTGGGATTACAGGTATGCACCACCACGCCTGGCTAATTTTGTATTTTTAGTAGAGATGGGGTTTCTCCATGTTGATCAGGCTGGTCTCAAACTCCCGACCTCAGGTGATCCACCAGCCTTAGCCTCCCAAAGAGCTGCGATTACAGGTGTGAGCCACCGCGCCCAGCCTTGTTTTTTCCTTTGAGGTGGAGTTATGCTCTTATTGCCCATGCCGGAGTGTAGTGGTGTGATCTCAGCTCACTGCAACCTTCACCTCCCAGCTTCAAGTGATTCTCCTGCCTCAGCCTCCAGAATAGTTGGGATTACAGGCATGCACCACCATGCCTGGCTAATTTTTGTATTTTTAGTAGAGATGGGGTTTCACCATGTTGGTCAGGCTGGTCTTGACCTCCTGACCTCAGGTGATCCACCAGCTTCGACCTCCCAAAGATCTGGGATTACAGGTGTGAGCCACCACACCTGGCCCAGAGCTTTTGTTTTAAGAGACGATTAGTGTATCAAGAGTTAGCAGTTCAGTGGGAAAAACAAAACACGTCTCATATCTGTAATATAAGTACTATATATCCTAGTAAACCCATGAAAATCTAAGAGGAAAATATAATATATGTAAGAATATAAGGGAAAATATACTAATATATACAAGAATATAAAGGGAAATATATTAATATGTATATAACAGTATAAAGAGAAATATAAATTCCTTCTGAAAAAAAATCTGACTTCATGGAAGAGGCAGATTTTGAGCTAGGTGTTTGTTTGTATTAGTCAATTTCTCACACTGCTATAAAGAACTACCTGAGACTGGGTAATTTGTGAAGAAAAGAGGTTTAATTGACTCACAGTTCTGTAGGCGGTATAGGAAGCGTGACTTGGAGGCTTCCGGAAACTTACAATCACTGGCAGAAGATGAAGGGGAAGCAAGCACATCTTGTCATAGCAGAGCAGGAGAGAGAGAGAGCAAAGGGAGGAAGTATACACACTTGTAAACCACAAGATCTCGTGAGAACTCACCATCACAAGAACAGCAAAGAGGAAATCCACCCCCACCACCCAATCACCTCCCACCAGGTCCCTCCCTAACATGGGAATTATAATTCGACTTGAGATTTGCGTGCGGACACAAAGCGAAAACATATCAGTGTGAAAATTGAGTAGCTACGTAAGAGGAAGCACATCCAGAGAAGTTTCATGTAAAGTATTGTATTAGTTTTCACCTTGCTGATAAAGACATACCCAAGACTGGGCAATTTACAAAAGAAAGAGGTTTATTGCACTTACAGATCCACGTGGCTGGGGTGGCCTCACAAGGTGAAAGGCACCTCTCACATGACTGCAGCATGAGAGGGAATGAGAGCCAATAGAAACTAGTTTCCCCGTACCAAACCATCAGATCTCGTGAGTCTTACTACCGCCAGAACAGTATGGAGGAAACCGCCCCCATGACTCAATTATCTCCCGCTGGGTCCCTCCCCACAACATGTGGGAATTATGGGAGTACAATTCAAGATGAGATTTGGGTGGGAACACAGCCAAACCATATCAAGTATATAAGCAGACTAGGGGTTTTAAGCATTCGCAGCAGGGTGCACTACAATCTTTTGAACCAGGAGATGAAAAAATTTCCTCTTATTGGTTTAAACACAGTGTCATTTTTATATACCCTATGTTTAATACGTCCAATTTTGGAAGCATTTGTGGATCGGTTTCTTTAACTGCTGTTTCTCATTCACTTTACAGGGAGTGGTCTGTGATTAGCTTCTTCACCTTAGGCCAGTCTTGTTTTCAAGAGGCCAAGAAAACTGAAGCTCATTCTCTAGCTTCTGAGAAATTCCCTCAGGGTAAAACAGCTTTGAGTGCTCTGCTTCCTACTCTGTGTTCTCACTTTCATTTAAATTTCCCCTTATAAATCCTTCCTTGTCTTTTTTTGTTTGTTTGTTTTTGTTTTTGAGAGACAGGATCTCACCCTGTTGCCCAGGCTGGAGGGCAGTGGTTGCAAAGATATTTCTGGAACTCAGAAGAGAGATTAAGACTAAAGATATATTTTAGTTATCCACCTAGAGGGAAGCATAAGGCTGTAAGAAAGAAGAACTGCTCCAGAGAAAGTCTTAGACTGAGAATAGAGGAGGGCAAAAGGCTGACTCTGGAAAATGTCTATATTTGAGAACCAGACATGGGGCTGGGCGCGGTGGCTCATGCCTATAACCCCAGCACTTTGTCAGGCCAAGGTGAGCGGTTCACTTGAGGTCAGAAGTTCAAGACCAGCCTGGCCAACATGGTGAAACCCCATTTCTATTAAAAATACAAAAATTATCCAGACATGGTAGCGGGTGCCTGTAATCTCAGCTATTTGGGAGGCTGAGGCATGAGAATTGCTTGAACCCAGGAGGTAGAAGTTGCAGTGAGCCGAGATTGCACCACTGCTCCAGCCTGGGTGACAGAGATTCTGTCTCAAAAACAAACAAACAAAAAGTATCAGACGTGGGGGAAAAATGGAGTTGGTGAACACAACTAAGACAGAGTAGTCAGGGAGGTATTAATAGGAGGGTGGGGAGAACAGAATGTCGGGGCAGGCAGTGGAGGTGGCCTCTGAGGAAGACAGGGCTCATTCTTAAGATTAACATTCTGAAGATATTAAGGGGGAGCACTAGAAAGGGGTTAGATTTGGTGTCTTGGTGCCTGCTGAGGATGTTTTCCGGTATTTTGGTACAATTTGAGGGGAAGAAGCAAGATTCTAAGAGGTTGAGAGAAGAATGGGAAAAGAGCATATCCAGACCATGTTTTAAAAACATTTGATGATGAACGGAAAGAGAAACAGTGATGGCCTGGTGATCAAGGAAGGTCACTGAAAGATGTTCTTAGCTTAAGAGAAATTTGTAAGGAGACCATTGACAAGAGAAGGAGATTTGAAGATTGAAAATTCAAGATAGGCCAAGAGCGGTGGCTCACACCTGTAATCCCAGCACTTTGGGAGGCCGAGGCTGGTGAATCATCTGAGGTCAGGAGTTCAAGACCAGCCTGGCCAACATGGTGAAACCGCATCTCTACTAAAAATACAAAAAAATTAACCAGGTGTCGTGGCAGACACCTGTAATCCCAGCTACTTGGGAGGCTGAGGCAGGAGAATTGCTTGAATCCGGGAGGTGGTGGTTGCAGTGAGCCAAGATTGCACCACTGCACTCCAACCTGGGCAAGAGAGCGAGACTCTGTCTCAAAAAAAAAAGAAAAGAAAATTTAAGATAGCAAAAGTATGATAGTTATATGTGGACCCTGGAGGAGTCTGGAAGGAATGGGACCATGAACACAAGTTGAGGCTTAGGTAGTATTTCAAGGGAATGGAAACACTTCCCTTCCATAGTCAGAGGTTAAGGACAAAAAAATCGAGTGCTCACAGATCCTAGATAGAGTAGATGCTAAAAGACATGAGATTTGGTGGCTTAACGAGAACGGGAGAGAACAGCAGCATTTATGAGAGTGAATCCTCTAAGGAATCAACTTTGCACACAAAAAACTAATAAGATTGTGGACAACCAAACGAGACAGAATTGCCTGGATTCGTGGTTCAGCCTAAGTGTAAAGTCATGTGACGTCCCAAACATATTCTGCAGGATGCACTCTCAGAGCGTCTTGGTGTTTTTTTCAGTACTGCTGTCACACCTGTGTCCCCTTTCCTTCTGTCTCTCACAGCACCTGGCTGTTGTGGAGTAGAATTGTGTGTGTCTGCTTAGAGAGAAAGATTCCTATTTTGATTCTCTTTGTCGTCAGTAGATAAGGAAGTGTATTTTTAATCAACAGGTATTCAAAAAATGTTTACTGATGGCTGGGCGTGATGGCACATGCCTGTAATCCCAGCACTTTGGGAGGTCAAGGTGGGAGGATCTCTTGAGTCCAGGAGTTTGAGACCAATCTGGACAATATAGTGAGACCTTGTCTACAAATTATTATTTTTTAATTAGCCAGGCATAGTGGCATGTGCCTGTAGTCACAGCGACTCAGGAGACTGAGGCAGGAGATCACTTGAGCTCAGGAGGTAGAGGCTGCAGTGAGTCATAATTGCAGTTGCACCACTGCACAACAGCCTGAGTGACCAAGACACACACTCTCTCTCTCTCTCCTCTCACACACACACACACACACACACACAGTTTATTGAATTGAGAGAAACAGGAAATTTTGGATATTATGGTGCCTTCTGTTCAGCGTTGGATATTAGGGGTGTCAAATGGCAGTATAAAAACCAAATGAAAATATGGGGTGAAGGTGACAGTCCTACCCTGGCCTGCTTCCTGAAGGTCTGTTGAATGAGATAAGAAAGGTGGTTGCTATGGAGCTGCTTTGGGACTTCTGTCTGACAATATAGAAAAGGCCAAAAATATAAAGCAGGACATCAAACAGTGGAACAATGTATTTCCATAAAAGAAGAGAACACGGGGTGAGAGTGGTTATGATGACTGATGAGAAACATATTAATAAATGGCTTTCTGAAACTCTTCTTATTCTCTTAGATCAGTGAGACAAAGACTAGACTTTGGCGTCAGGGAAAATAACCACAAATTGTGGCCTGGAGCCAGTTAAGAGCCAAGTGAGGATTGTTCCCAACCCCCCCTGTCCAAGATTGGCCTCTTTAGAAATACTTCAATACAGACTATTAGTAAGGGGTATCCAGGACTCTCGAAGAATCCCTGCTTTCTGTTGATCACTTCAGAAAGGTGGTTAGCTTAAGTCAATTGGTCGAGGCGCTATGTACACAGAAGTGTCTCCCTTGCGCCTCTTAGGGTTAATTGCAGAGTCTGTGAAATAGGGTCCATCTGCAAGGAGAGACCAGGAGCGCAGCATCTGTGGAACAGGGAGTTTGGCAGAAAGTTTAGCAAAGAAGCCTTTAGGATGGCAATCTGAGTCACGGCCAGATGTCAGGACAGATCTCCAGCACATTGCTGTGATGATTTAAGTTACACACTTTCTCCTGCTTGCTAATTTGCAAAGATTTTCCATCTCAGGAGACATTTCTGCAGCTCTTCCTGAGAGTGAAGACATTCTGAGCATGTTATATTCACAATTAGGCCTCCTTGAAGAGTGTTGAGATTCAGAGTCATTTGGGAAAGCAGCCTTCAATTATACTCATTCACGTGAAGTTTTTTTTGTTTTGTTTTTGTTTTTGTTTGAGACAGAGTCTCCCTCTGTCTCCAGGCTGGGGTGCAGTGGTGCGATCTCAGCTCACTGCAACCTCTGGCTCCCGGGTTCAAGTGATTCTTCTGCCTCAGCCTCCCGAGTAACTGGGATTACAGGTGTGTGCCACCACGCCCAGCTAATTTTTGTATTTTTAGTAGGGACAGGGTTTCAACATGTTGGCCAGGATGGTCTTGATCTCTTGACCTTGTGACCTGCCCGCCTCGGCCTCCCAAAGTGCTGGAATTACAGACATGAGCCACCGTGCCCTGCCTCACATGAAGTTTTATCATAAAGAGTGTATGTGTGTGTGTCTTTTTTTGCATTTGAAACAAAGGTGGGAAAGCTTGTGGCAATTATTTTCCTTCTTTCCCCATCCAAACCTGGACCATAAATGTGGGCATGAAAATTAGAGTGAAGCCTAAAAATTGTACTGGTCCCCAGCCCCGATTTTGAGTCATCAGCCCAACCCCAGGCTCTTTGAAAGAATGCTGGGCCTCGGCTGAGGGACCTCCCCCAGAGGCAAATCGATGGTTGGAGTGCTGCTGCAGAAGGGCTCAGCATCCCTGTGGTTCTTTAAGTCTGGAATTTTTCTTTCTTTAGAAAAAAGTAATTTTGGACGGGGCGGGGGGGAATGAATTTGAATCTGTTTCTACCACGTGTTTGAAGACCAAGGTGGTGTATTTTTTCCTCAAATAAGTATAACTCCCAGTAAAGATTGAAGCCTGTAGAAGGTAAGGAGGAGGTGATATGATGAAAGTATTATTGATGTGAGTGGAATCATAGAATTTAACTTGGCTTCTTTACATCCAAGAGAGTGCTCTTCACTCCACGTGTTTTCCTAGGTAAACACGGGTGTAAAAGAAGAGGTTTTCATGTGTCTCTTCCCCTGCTTCAGAGCAAGGCAGTTATGGAACAACAACAACAACAAAAATAGCGTTATCTGGGCCGGGCGAGGTGGCTCACGCCTGTAATCCCAGCACTTTGGGAGGCCAAGGAGGGCAGATCACGAGGTCAGGAGTTCAAGACCAGCCTGGCCAACATGGTGAAATCCCGTCTCTACTAAATACAAAAGTTAGCTGGGTATGGTGATGCGTTCCTGTAATCCCAGCTACTCAGGAGGCTGAGGCAGAAGAACTGCTTGAACCAGGACCCAGGAGGCGGAGGTTGCAGTGAGCCGAAATTGTGCCATTGTACTCCAGTCTGGGCTACAGAGTGAGACCCCATCTCAAAAAAAAAAAAAAAAAAAAATAGCATTATCTGATTGATCAGTTGGTTGATTTTAGAGACAAGGTCTTGCTCTGTCACCCAGGCTGGAATGTAGTGGTGTGATCATGGCTCACTGCAGCCTCGAACTCCTGGACTCAAGCAATCCTCCCACCTCAGCCTCCTCAATAGCTGGGACTACAGGCACATGCCACCACACCCAGCTAATTTTTAAAAAATGTTTTAGAGTTGGGGAGGTCTCACTGTATTGTCCAGGTTGGTCTTGAACTCCTGGCCTCAAGTGATTCTCCTGCCTCAGCCTCCCGAGTAGCCGGGATTACAGATTGAGCTGCTCTATGGTTATGTCTCACATAATTGGATATATTTTAAATGGTAAACTTGATCTGTATAATATTTGGATTTCCCCCAAAAACAAAATCATTCATTAAGTTTTGAAAGTCTATTATAACCAAATAATGTGTGCATAAGAAACCTTCTCCACACATCTCTGAGACCCTCCTCATTATGGAACCTCACAGATCCCTCAGGATATCCCTGAGTCCGGGGAAGATGAGAGTGAGAGGAAGGGCAGGGATGGGAAATAGAAAGAATCAAGTTAAAGTAAACTCTGAATGCAATAGAGGGAGAGTGGGGATGAAGCAACAGAAAAAAAATGTATTTAGACGCTGTCAGTAATACGTTTTGCCAGCATTTTTGAGACGTTCCAAACCAGTCTCAGAGAGTTTGAGACTCATCCCAAGAAAACAAAGAGAAAGGCTGTATCTAAGCCTAAAATTTTGGCTGAACTTGGAAATTATCAGTGTGAAGACTATACACCAAAAATATAAGAACCAACTCTTCTAGAAGTTTGGGGGTTTAGATTCGGAAATTATGTGAAATCACTTCAGTCTACCAATTCCTGATTTTTTTGCACTGAGGATTAAAATTCTGAATCCCCCCAATTTATGTATCAAATCTGTCTTATCAGCAGTGCAGGGACAATGAGAGTGGAAATGCATTAACTAATAGACTATGTGGTCTGTCTTGAGCAACTGCATAATTTGTTAGGATGAAACTGAACCATGTTGGGAAATCTGATTTAAAATGAGGTCTATACTTTATAGATGTGGAAAGTAAGATTCATAGGATGAAATGACTTCCTCAAAAGTGGCATAACTGCATTGCAGCAAAAATGGCAGGAGAATGTGGGTCTCCAAGCCCAGTCTTGGACTAGGTTCTTGATTCCAAGTTCTCCAGTCATGCTTCCCAAGGCACTGGGCTGAAAGTGAGCAGCGATGGTCTTTCCCAAATCTCTATCATTTTCTCCATTTAAAACTTTTCTCCTATAAAACAATGAATGTTTTCCTCTTTTAGTGATGTCTGCTATTTTTCTTTTCAAGAACAAGATGAATGAGCAAATGTAAGCATTTTTAAATTAACTTGGAAGGACTTTGACAGATTCACTTCTCATGGACACATGATTGTAGCTGTTTCAATATTGCAGGCATACACTAGCATCATTTTCCTTTAGCAGAATTGCTTGGTGTTCCTGTATTAGAATGAAGTGTAATAGTGTGCAAACAGTCCCAACTTCATGTGTTCTAAAACCTAAAAAGTTCGAACCCATAAGCCTCGTTGTAAGGCACATCCAGGCTTGTTAAGATTCTAACCAGTGGAAACAGTTGAAAGTATATTTGTCATTTACACCCTGCCTATATCCGAGAAGGATTTGCGTCTTCCTTTAACAAGAATGCATCCAAGCCAAGTCTCAAACTGTCCTAAATAAAAGAGGGAAATACACTTTGGGAATTTCATAAGCTGAATGCTATTTCCACATTGGTCACCATGGTGAACACAAATAAGCAAAATCGACCTCAATGGTAACAAGGCAGGGAGAGAATGTGCTTCCTATAGGATTTGATCTGCTGCTTATTCTGATGAAAGTGATCACTGTAAAGGTTGGTTACAGTGGCGAGCCCAATGCCTGATCAATTACAGGGCTGCAGGAATTAACAAAGGGGACAAGGGAAGGTGCAGACCATTTTAGGTGGCTAAATGAGAAATAATCCTGAGTGATAGGATATCCTGTATGTTTATATTACTCGCCTCTGAAAACGAGCTCCAGTTTTTTTTCAGAACAAGTGTTGGGAACAAACTGGGGCTATTTTATTCACTTAGGGGAACTTTCTTCTGGGAAAATAGCTCACTCTTAATTTTTCAGTTGAGTTAGACAAGGGCTAATTGCAAAAGGATTCAGACCTTGAAAACTGCTTTGTTCAGCTTATTGTTTCAGGTTTCCCTTTGGAGTGTCGATGATGTGTTTATTTGACATAATGAATACCACCATCCGCTTTGTTCCAGGAACCAAAGGCTGTGTGCTTGCCCAAGGAATTTCTCCGTTGTTTATATGTAAGGAAACACTGCTCTGTTTTATTGGATGGGAGCATTGCAGCTCTTTCTTAAATAGGGAATGCCGAGAGCTTTGCTTTCCTCACTCACATCTCATCAGACAAACCAGAAAATAGCCTTCAGCACTCCAAATGCCTGGTTGTTTTCAACTCAAGAGAGCAAAGGGAACAATATTTATTGAAAATGTGTGTTCTTCGCTTAGGAACCCAGAGCTTTACTTTGCGTTATTGGCACATCGACTTAGGCCTATGTTTGTGTGTGTGTGTGTGTGTGTGTGTGTGTGTGTGTGTGTGTATTTTAACTGTTAGATTGGAGTGCTTGGCATGTATCATAGATTAGAGAATGTTGAAAACTAACCAGATAGTGAACTCTGCCTCTATCAGCCAAATCTAACTGCCAAAACACTGAGGAATAAAGTAACCACTAATTAAGCAGTCTGGAGTTTAGTTTTGGGGGAGTTTTTTGGTGGCGGTGGTGGTTTTTTAATACATACCCTGCCATAGGATGAGGGCAATTGTGTGAAATACATGCTTTGCGGTGACTTCGAGTGTATGCAACATAGCCGTCATTTTAAACAGCTGGAAACTCTCTGGTCCCTTATGATTTCCAAAAGGTACTCCTTAAATGGGCATAACTGATGGGGGGATTGGCTAATGCGCTAGAGAAGGCTGAGTCAGAGTGACCTGTTGGAGCCAGCCCCGTGTGTGTGTGTGTGTGTGTGTGTGTGTGTGTGTGTGTGTGTTTTGAAGGGGGGGAGCAGTGGGCAAGGGGGTGGGGGGTGAACGTAGGCTGCAAGCTTAGCAGAATGTTTGAACAAGACAAAGAGCAGTTCCAGCAACCAAATAAGGAAGTCGGTGCTGAAGTATTTCAGAATAGAAGTGTGTCAGGGACTCCAGGCAATCGCAGAGTAAAAATAGGCAAAGAAAAAAAGGGCAAAGGATTTCTGTTTTACTCGTTCCACAGAATAAACAGGGAAAGAAGTATCTCTGGTCTTTCAGCTGCAGTGAGAAAAAACAGATCGTATCTACCCCCTCTCTATTGGCTTTTTATAGATGTGTGTCTGAAGAGATGTTTAGAAATTCTGTTAGTGGCAGCAGCAATAATAAGCATGCCTTCATTAAACACAGAAAAATGCAAGCTGTGTGTTAGAAGCACCATCACATTCCCTTTATGTGTAATTCATGGAACTTTAGCCCAAGATGATGGAAGCTTCCAAAAACCAACAGAAATATCTGGAAACCCATTTTCAGACATGTCCTGAACACTGAATTATAATTGTACCCTTTGAGAAAAATCTTACCTCTTAACAAATTAATTAAATGTCCATTAGCTACAGTGTCTAACTTAAATCTGTTGATAGTTACTGAAAAAGATGTCAAAAGAGGCAAATTATGCAAAGAAGCTGTCAGTACCTGTTTTAGTCTCCTCAATACCATCTCTCCAACTCTCCACAGCGAAATAATATGTCACCAATCATACGGATTAGCAGTGCTTTTATTTTGATACTTTTTTGTAGTGTGGGTGGAAGAGAACAGAGATTTGGAGGGAGAATTTCAGATACTATTAAACATAATTTGAAACAAACTTTTTTGTCCTACAAAACCAATATTGAGAGATTATTAATCAAGAAATCAATTTACTTATGTCCACAACTGGGCATAAGTAAGAGGCATTCATCCTGCATAAGACTTTTGAAAAGCCTCAATAACTCTGAATTGTTGGCAACTCTAGGATTGGCACGTGAACAAATCTATCCTTCTGTTGTCATGCAAAATACAAAATTGGACAGCCCACACTTGAATCAGAAACTACCAGAACCTGCCCAGAAGAGTTTAGGTAGAGAGCTAAACTGGAGTGCAAAACAGGGAACACACAGAGATTCACCACGGCATGTAGATGATCTTACGATGTAGTGCATTCTGGCTCCAAAAATAACCTGCCCCCTGCTTATATTTAAATATAAACTCTATTTAATAAACTACCTTTATCATGCTTCAAGAAAACATCAGGCTTATGACAACATGTTTATTATCACAAACAAGAAAAAATTAAAATGAGACACAGTGTTATACCCACAAATAGCCATTTTAATGACCAAGCTCCATCCTACCAATGCTTCACAAGTTGACTTTTTTTTTTTAAGCAATTTAGCAATAGATGTCAAGAGCAGGTAAAAAAGGCTGGGTGTGGTGGCTCATGCCTGTAATCCCAGCACTTTGGGAGGCTGAGGCAGGAGGATCGATTGAGCTCAGGAATTCAAGACCAGGCTGGGCAACATAGTAGGACTCTATCTCTACCAAAAAAAATATTTAAAAAAAGCCAGACATGGTGGTGCACACCTGTAGTTTCATCTACTTGAGAGGATCGCTTGAGCCTGGGAGGTCAAGACTGTGTGAGCCATGATTACACCATGCATTCCAGCCTGGGCAACAGAGCAGACCCTGTCTCAAATAAATAAATAAATAAATAGTGGTAAAAAGAATATTTGACTTCAAAATCATACTTTTTAGTATTTGCCCCGTGGAACTAACTCAGAATGGGAAAATAAATTTATAAGCATGAAGATGTTTAGTCTAGCATATTTTCTATAATTTCAAAACAAAATATTTAGGAGCCAAAAACACAGAATATTATCTTATCTCAACAATGGAATATTATGCAGCAATTAAAATTTGTAATGATTAAGCCTGTAAAGGCAAAAAAATGTTTATGAAAAATGATATGACAAAATTGTAAAATTACACACTATTCTAGTCCCTATATCTATGAGGGACTAGAAAAGAACATGGAGAAATCGTGCTAGTATTTATGCATAGAGGGAGATTTTTATGTCATCTTTATTATGTCTGTTTTAATAGTGAATGCCTTTCAAAAAAATATGATGGCGAAAAAGCTTACAGGCAAGAGGCAGGATTCCAGAGTCAGAAAGAACTGAGGCTTCAGAGTTTATCTCTACAGCAAATATAAGTAACAGAGTTCTGTGTAGTTAGTGATGTTCTAATCGACTTTGCCATTTATAGAACTGCTTTACTTACTGACTCGATATGTCGATTATTTAAAAATAGCAAAGCTAGCCGGGCACGGTGGCTCACGCCTGTAATCCCAGCCCTTTGGGAGGCCAAGGCGGGTGGATCACGAGGTCAAGAAATCGAGACCATCCTGGTCAACATGGTGAAACCCCGTCTCTACTAAAAATACAAAAAATTACCTGGGCATGGTGGCGCGCGCCTGTAATCCCAGCTACTCGGGAGGCTGAGGCAGGAGAGTTGCTTGAACCCAGGAGGCGGAGGTTGCGGTGAGCCGAGATCGCGCCATTGTACTCCAGTCTGGGTAACAAGAGGGAAACTCTGTCTCAAAAAAAAAAAAAAAAAAAAAAAAAAATAGCAAAGCTAGCAAAAATAGCAAAATGTCAATTGTTTTAAAAGAACAAGTGTAAGTCTTTTGAGAGAAAAACAATCACACACAAAAATGTAACTGCAGAGGCTCTGAGACCAATTTGTGTGTGTGTGTGTGTGTGCGTGCGTGCGTGTGTGTGTGTGTGCGTGCGTGCGTGTGTGTGTGATCCCCTCCAGTATAGCTGTGAATAATGTGAGGTAACCAAAGACTGACAGTCAGTCCAGGATGAAACACCGTCATCAGTGAGGCCCCAATTTAAAGAGAAGATGCCGAGCACCTGTGCAAGGATCGCCTTCTAAAGCCCTGAATGGCCATTGGGAACCAGCCCTGACATGGAGATCACATAATAAACGTTCGCAGAAAGAGCAGTTCATTTAATCTTTCGATGCTTTTGTTTCGGTCACCCCTCCTCTACTGCTGGGATTACTTGTAAACACATCCAAGTGATTAGAAAGCATTTTGCGTAAATCAGTTTGTCTGAATTATTCTATTTCCAGGGGAAATTAATTGTGACTTAGAACAATGCAGAAATTATTTACACGCTCAGGTGTCAAAAGCAGAGGAGAAGCAAAGAAGTAAATATATCTTTATAGAATTTCCTGTGGTGGCTGACAATAACTATTTGGTAATCATAGAATGTTAAATGTAATCTCATCGACACTTCTACAGTTCACATTTGAAAATGGAGACACAGGACTCAAAGTGAATTGTGCAGGATCTCACAAGGAGTTAATGGTAGAGCCAACTCCTTTGTTGAAAATTGTTGTTAAACCCCTAACAGCTGTTCCCTGGAGGCTCTACTCACCTCCCTTTCCCCTTGCCCCCATCCTGTGGTGCACTCAAACAGTACTTCCATGGGTTTTACTTTGACAGACTTAAGAGTTTGTAGGAACATGGATGAACCTGGAAACCATCATTCTCAGCAAACTGACACAAGAACAGAAAATCAAACACCGCATGTTCTCACTCATAGGCGGGTGTTGAACAATGAGAACACATGGACACAGGAAGGGGAGCATCACACACTGGGGTCTGTTGGGGGGGAAATAGGGGAGGGACAGTGGGGGGGGGTGGGGAGTTGGGGGAGAGATAGCATGGGGAGAAATGCCAGATATAGGTGATGGGGAGGAAGGCAGCAAATCACACTGCCATGTGTGTACCTATGCAACAATCTTGCATGTTCTTCACAAAACCTAAAATGCAATTAAAAAAAAAATATATATATATATATAAATGTTATTCCCAACTTGTAAATATAACTGGTTGTTTTTAAGGGAATTTTATAGACTTTCAAAATAGTTATATATCAAAATATGGATACTTCAAAGACTAAAAACTCTTAATATTAAAATAAACTATCCCAGACTTTAAAAAAAAAAAAAAGAGTTTGAAGGAGCTTTAGACAATTTATAGTCTTGTCTTAGGCCAGGTGATTCTTTAACAATCTGCTTCAACTAGTTACTTATTTAGAATATTAACTCCTTAGTGGTAGAAGTCATGTTTCTCAGTAATATCTAAACTTACTGGCAGCAATGCCACATGCACTGTGCCGAATGCTTCCCAACGTCGCCTTGAATCCTTGCAGCAGTCCACGAGGTGTGCAGTGCCTGTGTCGTTCCCATTTTACCAGAGGAGGAAACTGAGGCACAGAGAGGTTAAATAACTTGCCCAAAGTCTTACACTTAGCAATGGAATATTATACAGCAACTAAAACTAGTAACAAGCCTGTGAAGGCAAAAATGTTTCTGCGAAATGATACAATAATAATAAAAAGTTACCTTGTGAAATTGCACGCTATTTGTATACAGATGCTTTGAGGACTGTTAGAGAACATGGAGACATAGTGCCAGTTATGCATATGGATACATAGGCGTCACAAGTGCATATGCTGAGATTTAAACAAAGTGTCAGCCTTGGGATTTACACCCAAAGCATGAGCTCTTAAGCATGAAATTGCATTACTTCAGGAGGTGTTCAGTGAAAGTTTTTGAAAATACACTTAAAGTATTCCAAGTAGACGACAATTCTCTTGACTATGATCACAGGTACAAGGAAGAACTTCTACTTTAACTGAGAAAACTAAATAATGGGCTTCCAGAAGCCAGGTATCCAGGTGATAATTTGTCTATTTGAATATGAGAATGATAATCACACAGATAACTCCAAAAATTACCTGCCTCAGTGGACATTTGGAGGACAGACATATATAATTTTGAAATATTGCTTATCATACCAGTGAAGGAATCTAATGATACTATTATTTATTAAGTGAGGATCTCAGTAAGAGTTATTAGATAGTGAATGTCTCTGTGTTTCTTTGGGTTGTGAGTCCTGTCACGTCAGTAGGAAAAAAGATTTAGCAAGTCACATGCTCTGCTTGTCCACATCCAAGCTCCAAATGTTGCAGACATAAAGCTATGCCCAGAATAATCTACTCTGTAACTCACAGGGAGGGTATTTAGTTGAATCTCCATGTAAAGGTGTGATCTGAAGGAATTAGCTTTACCTAATCCATCCTCCTCCCCCAAAGCAGTGGAAAATAGGCTGAATTGTTTCCTCTGAAGTTAAATTTGCATGTTTGAAAGTATATGTTTATGAACCAAATAGTGCTAAGCGTGACGTTAGAACTGGAAGTCCTAAGTCCTCTGCAAAACATTGATGAGTTGATCTGATTACATATTCTCTACTTATTTCATCTTACCTTAAAACCATGGGGTACTAAGTTTTTTTTTTAAATCATCCCCTTTGGTAAAATATCACATATATGTATGTGTGTATTTGTAGCTATGTGTGTATATATGTATGTACAAATATATAGATGTTTTATGTATTATCACACATACAGATATACACAAAGATAGAAAAAATTGAAGAATGAGATGAATATAAGTATAAAGAGACATTTTAGGCCAGGCGCGGTGGCTCACGCCTATAATCCCAGCACTTTGGGAGGCCAAGGCTGGTGGATCACCTGAGGTCGGGGTTCAAGACCAGCCTGGCCAACATGGTAAAACCCTGTAATCTACTGAAAAAAAAATACAAAAATTAGGCGGGCGTGGTGGCGGGCACCTGTAATCCCAACTACTCAGAAGACTGAGGCAGGAGAATCACTTGAACTCAGGAGGCAGAGGTTGCAGTGAGCTGACATCGTGCCATTGCACTCCAGCCTGGGCAACAAGAGCAAGACTCCATCTCAAATAAATAAATAAATAAATGTTAGTATTTTTTCTCATCTCCCAATAGAATGTAGTTGAAGCCCACTGCTCTGAGTTATACTCCAACCCATTTGAAGACTTGTTAAAAGTTCTGTGCCAGGTCATGTGGGCTGGCTTGAGGCCTGATCCCAGAACCCTCCAGCCAAAGGGCATTTTAGAGATCAGTCATCCAACCTCTTCGCAGAACACATGGGGAAACTAGAGAGTACGAGAATTTTGTCTCAAGACCTCTTTTGCAAGAGGACTCAGGACCCTGATGAGGTCTTTTGTTATATTTAAAGTCTGAATAGCTGTGTGAAAATAGTGAACCTGGTTTAGGAATTGTTTTACATATTAGGGCTTTTGTTTGGTTTTAGGTTTTTTTCTTCCTTCTTTTTCCGTGGGCAGGGGAGGGGAGGCAGGTAGCAAAGTACTCCCTTTCCACCACAAACAAGTTGAAATTGAAAAGGCGATCTTTAGGCCCTTAAATGAAAAGTAGGGCATTTTGCCGGTAAGGTCAAATGATAGTGATCAATGGGAAGGTCTGGGAGAGGTGGCTGTGAAAGGAGAGAGTGGGTGACCCCGGGAAATGTCAGGAGCTGAGTGAGAAGTTGGAATCGAATATTCCTATGTTGCAGCCTTCAACCTGATGCTAGCTCATTCTTCAGACTTGAAGTCCAGCTTCCAAGTGCTTCAGGGATTTGTTAAGCCTTTTAAGGGCATCCAAATGAATTAACTATTGTGTTTCACCTACGCTCTAGTAATTCACTTTCAGTGGGCAGTTTTATTTTCCCAGATGTGCAGATTGTTCACCAGGGAGTTATGAGTAATTAACTCATAAAAGAAATGTCCAAATGAATGAACAACTGCAAAGCACCTGTTGTCAACAGCTGATTTTTGTCTCCACGCTTTGATTATGAAGAGCTTGAGAATACTGGATGTTGTTTTCATCTTCTAAAACTTGTGACACCTGCTGATTTAGGTTCACATAGAATACAATGATGAATAGAGAATAGGTGGTAGAGCTTGTCTTTATAGCTAATGAAAGAAAAGTGTCAAAGTTTCCAGCTAATGTCAGATACCCAAGATTAGGGCAGCTTTACAACTTTCACAGGCCACAGGCACCTTTGCCTTTGTGGGTCCGTTTCTCCATTTAAAAAAACAGAATTGGCATGGTGGCTCATGCCTGTAATCCCAGCACTTTGAGAGGCCAAGGCAGGCAGATCACGAGGTCAGGAGTTTGAGACCAGCCTTACCAACATGGTGAAACTCCATCTCTACTAAAAATACAAAAATTAGCCAGGCCTGGTGGCACGCGCCTGTAATCCCAGCTACTCAGGAAGCTGAGGCAGAATTGCTTGAACCCGGGAGTCAGAGGTTGCAATGAGCCGAGATCTGCACTCCAGCCTGGGCAACAGAGCAAGACTCCATCTCAAAAAAAAAAAAAAAAAAAAGAGAATTATTGCTGGGCATGGTGGCTCACGCCTGTAATCCCAGCACTTTGGGAGGCCAAGGCAGGTGGATCATGAGGTCAGGAGTTCAAGATCAGCCTGACCAAAACGGGTGAAACCCTGTCTCTACTAAAAATACAAAAATTAGCCAGGTGTAGTGGTGCGTGCCTGTAATCCCAGCTACTGGGGAGGCTGAGGCAGGAGAACTGCTTGAACCGGGGAGGCGGAGGTTGCAGTGAGCTGAGATCCCACCCTTGCACTCCAGCCTGGGCAACAGAGTGAGACTCCATCTCAAAAAAAAAAAAAAAAAGAATTCTATTTTATAGTTGTATAGGTATAACGATGAATGTTATCCAGGCTGGATTCATTATTATATGGTCATCATTATTTATTTATGTTCACTTTTTCCTTCTGAGTTTATGAAAATCAAAATTTTTTCATGGGTTGCCCACAGTGTCAGCCCTGCCCACTGAACGTACTGTGCCTAATGAACACATCGGCCCTCCCGAAGATTACGGACAAAGAACTTCATGGAACCATAGCTGGCCCCATCGATTTTTACCCTCAGTGTAACAGAGAACACTGCTAGGCCCCTTTCTTCTATTTTTCCTGATGGTGTTTCTGAGCAATGGGCAGCTCAGGAATCAGAAATCTCTTTCTCGGCAAGGTAGTTCACACTGCAGTCTCAGCGCTTTCAGAGGCCAAGGCAGGCAGATGGATCACTTGAGCTCAGGAGTTTGAGACCAGACTGCGCAACATGGTGAGACCCTGCTCTACAAAAAATACAAAAAAATTAGCCAGGTGGTGGTGCGCGCTTGCAGTCCTAGCTACTTGGGAGGCTGAAGCAGGAGGATGGCTTGATCCCAGAAGATGGAGACTGCAGTGAGCTGAGATCAGACCACTGCACTCCATCTCAGGCAACAGAGCGAGACGCCGTCTCAAAAAAAAGAAAAAGAAAAGAAAAGAAATCCCTTTCTCCTTATGTAACAGTAGTTGGCCTAGAAAAGCCAGCATTTCTGTCCACTGTGCTCTGCCTAGGCAGCTTATGCAAGGCCCTTTGTTTGTAGTAGGACAATGAAGCAGGTGACTGAATAAAAAATTAATTCCTCTGTGATGCTAAGAGACTGTGCCTGTGTTCTCCAAAACGGAGTCAGTTTGTGAAGAGAATTTCTGTCATACCAGTTTATTCACTGCTGGCACACAAGTTTTCTTAAGTGTCATGCAGTAGGCAAACAAGGGAACAATGACACCACAGTTATGTCAAGCGTGCACTCATACCGCCCACAAATGAAGATGGAATAATACTGTTGCCACCTATAAGCTAATGAACAAAGGCGACAATGGGCTAAAGCATGCATGTACCCATTGCCAGTAAATTCATCTCTAATGAGACTTTTTTTTTTCCCCAAGACCGAGTCTTGCTCTGTCACCCAGGTTGGAGTGCAATCGCATGATCTCGGCTCACTGCAACCTCCACCTCCCGGGTTCAAGCAAGTCTCCTGCGTCAGCCTCCTGAGTAGCTGGAATTATAGGCACGCATCATCATGCCTGGCTAATTTTTTGTATTTTTTGAAGAGACGGGCTTTCACTATGTTGGTCAGGCAGGTCTCGAACTCCTGACCTCGTGATCCTCCCGCTTCAGCCTCACAAAGTGCTAGGATTATAGGGGTGAGCCACTGCACCTGGCCTCTAATGAGACTTTTGCTAAATTGAGGTAATGAGTTGCATGCAGAAGGCCTGGCTTTTAAAGAGGCAGGACTGAATTTAGTCTTTATTTATGGTTGCCGTATTTTCTTTTACTTGCATTGAAAACTGTACTTCCAAAATTTTACTTTGTTAGCTTTGTCCAGAAATACATTTTTTAATTTTTTTATTTTTTATTTTTACCAACCCTATTAACTGAACACTTATCAAATGATGTTCTAAATTCCGATTTCTCTCCGTGCAGTCTTCTCTCTTTGAACTCTTTTCATGAGCCATATTTTATTAAAATCCATTACATATTGGAAAAGAAATAGCCATTTGAAAATATCTGGCTGAGGCAGGAGAATTGCTTGAGCCAGGGAGTCGAAGGTTGCAATGAGCCGAGATTGCGCCACTGCACTCCAGCCTAGTGACAGAGTGAGACTGCATCTCAAGAAAAAATAAAAAGAAGAAAAGAAAATATTCATGGGCCGGCCCCTAGTTCTTCTGAACATAACAGATTGAACCAAAGTTTAATTTGAAGTGTCTTCTGATAAATCTTATAAATTGGCCAAATTTTCTCAAAATCATTGAACTTTTTCTGAAGTTACTAAAAACAGACAAATATCATATACTAATACAAGAATAATGATCTTAATTCTTTTGAGCAATGGAATTTTTTTACATTTACATCTATGGAAATCTAGGTTAAAATCTTGATTTTATTTTTTCTTGAACTCTAGTACTTCACTGTATCAGCAGTGACCTAGTGTAACTCATTTAAGGGGCCCATAACAGGCAGTATCAATATTATTGTCAGTTAACTGTCACTATATATCAGATAAATTCGTTTCTCTTTTTTTTTTTTTTTTTTTGAGACAGGGTCTTACTCTGTCACCCAGGCTAGAGTGCAGTGACACAATCTTGGCTCACTGCAACCTCCAGCTCAAGCAATCCTCCCACCTAAGCCTCCCACATAGCTGGGACTACAGGCACACATCACCACACCTGGCTTCTATTTTTTGTAGAGATGGAGTTTCGCCATTGCCCAGGCTAGTCTCCAACTCCTGGGCTCAAGTGATCTGCCTATCTTGGCCTCCCAAAGTGCTGGGATTACAGGCGTGAGCCAGTGTGCCTGGCCAAATTCATTTGATTGCCAATGTTACGAAATATTTTCTCCTATGGAACTTATGGTCTATATTCAAAGAATTTTCTAATTTTAAATGCATTCATTACATTTTTCTATTTAAAGAAATTTTAATTGGAATATTTGACTTCTCCTTATTCTCTCTCTTCCTCTCTCTTCTAATTTCATGTCCATGTTGGAGTCGAGGTTTGTACATTTTATTTTGTTAAAGATATACTGCAAAATAATCTCAACGATTCTCTTAGTAGTTGGATATCTTTGGTAGAAAACCTTTAACTTCAGCACTGAAGCAAATCATTACGCGTTTGTATTCCTAATGAGAAACTAAAGTACTTCAGATAACATAATCCCATTTATTTGACCCATCGTATATTGATCCAAAGGAATGAATATTCAGGTCATAGATGTGAAGGGTTGCATAGAAGGAAGGTTTATCAAAGTTAGGGAAACAGACAACAGACCCGATTCCCTCCTTCCTGTGAACATAGTCCTCTGTGTATAGCCTGTAGAGTTCCCTGGTTTCCTTTGAACGTACACCATTCTTCTGAAAACAGCACTACAACATTCTAAGTAGCTCCATTGCTGAGAGAGTTTTACTTCCTGTATTTCTGGGAGCAAAAAGGAATCATGGCTGATCTGGGTGCATTCTAAGCACTCTGGAAATCTACAAAAAATACGACACACAAGTTCCTTGTTATGGTGTCCCCAAGAGGTAATATGAATAGTATTAAGAGAACCAGCTAGGTCTTTATGCATGATCTTACCCATGACTTCATGAACTACCACTGGGATTAAAGTAAAATGTGTAATCCTCGCCTAAATATGCCATCTTTGTCTATTATCAATCACTATAAGACACAACTTAAGGTTTTTCTTATGTAGCATAAGTTCGACTACTTAGTCCACTGATTATGGTATTTCACCATTTATTCAGGAGAATCACATAAACAGGCAAATTCCCACTATGCCTCTTCAGTGATCCACATGGAATCTGTGGATGATTCCTTCAGAGCCAGCATAACTCATCGGATTTGGAAAAGGGTGCTCAGTCGTGAGTCAGATTCTTCTGCAGATCAAGCAGGACATGTTGAGAAGCTGCTTTAACTATTTCAGACCAAGCAGACCTGGCTATGCCCAATACAACTTGGCAATAATTCATTGCTCCATGGGTAAAATGGATATCTTAGGGACGGTGAATAGACTTTCCATAAATACGTATTTTTTACTTCAAATATATATTCCTTGGAGGTTGGACTCCAGAGGAGTTAAGGGTTTGCATCTCTGCTCCTCCCCTGACCAGTTCTGTGCCCATGGGTAAGTTATCTAACTCCTCTGTGCTCAGTGTCCCTGGAATGATAGTCACAGTGATCCTTCCTCATGGTTTCTATAGTCAGATTAAACAGGAGACTGCATGTGACATGAGTGGTGTAATGCCAGCCCAAAGGAAAGTTCAGAGTATTATTTTTTACTCTGTTTCTAACTAAATACTGTGTTTTGCCAAAACAAAAAAAAAATTAGGCAAAACAAAACAAAACAACAAAAACCAGCGCCCACCTGCTATATCAAAACATGACAGATGGCGCTGGCAGCATCCCACTGTATCTTCTCAACAGCAGTCCCGGGTAAATCCCTTCATCTCCGCTTTACAAATGGGAAAACAAAACCCTTGTGAGTTCAGGGTCTCTTGTGGGACTAAGCCCACTGTCCGGCTCAAAAGGCCATGTGCTTTTCAGGACATGCCTTCACTGGATGATCTCTTCAGGCCCCTCCCAACTCTGACTGAGTCCTCTGGAGTTGTCTCGGATGCTCAAGGCTCACCTCACTCTGACAAGCTCAGCCTGTTTTTCTGTTTACCTTAGCCTGACCTTTCTTTGTGTTCCAACCACAGACCTTCTGGTGGTCATGCTCCCTGTGACATAGCATTTGATGTCTAGCTACATCTATACAAGTACAAACAGTCCCGTTTCTTCTTCCTGATCCATTTTCCCTGCTCTTAATAAATGAACAAACCAAAGAGCCATAAGTGATCCTGACCACAGGATAGATGAATTTGTTTTCACGGTGAAGTGTGAGTTGTCCTTGGAGGTGTGCCCTTTCCCCGCTCCCCAATAGTCTATCTGGATGATCAGATAATGCATAAGGCTGAGACTCTTTAGAGGACCCACATTTTGGTTTTTCAAAGTTTTTCACTTGTGTTAAAAAGAATTACTAGTTGTTGATATGGAGACAAATGTATTTTGTATAAAATGTTACACTCAATTACAGAGTTCAAATTCAAAATAGTCCCAGATTGTTAAAAGTCACTTATTCTGGCTGGGCGCAGTTCCAGCACTTTGGGAGGCCGAGGCAGGCAGATCACGAGGTTAGAGATCGAGACCATCCTGGCCAACATGGTGAAACCCCATCTCTACTAAAATACAAAAATTAGCCCAGCTACTCAGGAAGCTGAGGCAGGGGAATCGCTTGAACCCAAGAGGCGGAGGTTGCAGTGAGCCGAGATCACACCACTGTACTCCAGCCTGGTGACAGAGCAAGACTCTATCTCAAAAAAAAATTGCTTATTCTTAAAAATGAATGGAATAAAAGCTGATCTTAAGCATTCTACTCTCAGAAACATTTTTCCAAACATAACAGGTAAATCAATATCAGGTAAAATCTATAATCTGTGATTTTCTTAGTCTTGTTCTTGTTTGACAAATGCAGTTGGGGAGCCCTTGCAAAGGCAGCAGGTACAATAGAAGAAATAGACCACTCAGGCAAAACTCTGTGACTCTAAAAAATATAGTAAGAGCTAAATCAAGTTTTTAAAAATAACATTAAAGGCCAGGCGTGGTGGCTCATGCCTGTAATCCCAGCACTTTGGGAGGCCGAGGCAGGCGGATCATGAGGTCAAGAGTTTGAGACCAGTCTGGCCAACATAGTGAAACCCCATCTTTACTAAAAATACGAAAAATTAGCCAGGTGTGGTGATGTGCACCTGTTATCCCAGCTACTCAGGAGGCTGAGGCAGGAGAATCTCGTGAACCTGGGAGGTGGAGGTTTCAGTGAGCTGGAGATTTATCAGTGAGCCAAGAGCGTGCCACTGCACTCCAGCCCAGGCAACAGTGCGAGACTCCGTCTGAAAAAAAAAAAATCAAAACACCAGAAGTGAATGGCACAAGATCCTGATGCTGAACTGATTATCACAACATCTGTTATAGACACCATTGATCACTCTGAGGAAACACATAGCAAAAGCCTCCTTGTAGAAAACATACCAATCCAGAAGCCAGGAATCTTCTAGGAAAATCTCAAATTTCAGTGATTTTTCATTAAAATATTAAGCAAAATGCCTGAAGATATATTCTTTTGCTGATACATGGAATGAAAATATAGATATTCCAATTCTTTTTATTATTATTATTATTTTTTTAAAAGATAGGGTTTCACTATGTTGGTCAGGCTGGTCTTGAACTCCCGATCTCAGGTGATCCGCCCGCCTTGGCCTCCAAAGTGCTTGGATTACAGGCATGAGCCACCATGCCTGGCCAATATTCCAATTCTTAAGTTGGAAAAGCATGGTTGAACAATGTCGATTTGTGATAGCAGTAAAAAGACATTTACTTGGTTTGCTAATCGTATTTACTTTATAAAATATTATGTTACCTATGCTGAGCATTTAGAGCTAGATGGTGCGTAATACCTGCCAGTAGTTAGATAGATCAGTCAGTCGACTGAGAAATAGATCTGTGATTTGGTTTCACTGCCAAGATTTTCTTTCTTTAGTGAATACTATTGGTTTTTAGTGTCTTTTGTTTACAACTAGTGTTTTAGTTTTTAACCGCTATGTTTCACTGTGAGGAAAATATGAAAAGGAATGATTTGAAGAGTTACTTTCACCCTTTCCACCTTTCTCCCGAAATACTTGGAGAATCTAACACAATGTTTCATCTCAAAGTAAATTTGCATGTTTGAGGCCATAGATCTCTGAGCCAAAGCCTGCTGAAGGTAAAGCCCAATATGGACACCCCGAAGCAGAGCCTCTGGCAGATACAGCCAGCTAGGCTGGAAGGACTTCCTTGAGGGAGGCTCCTGATGAAATAAACATTCAATTGTGTATTTGTTCTCTGCCCCTTTCATCTTATCTCAAATCCACAGAACTTTAAGTTTTAGTTAAGGAAGCATGAAATAAAAAGTAATATAAGGAGACTTGATCAGAATCTGCAGTGTGCAGAGGAAGATGGAGTCTTCTTTTTCAAACTTGGCCGAAATTCTCCTCAGTGCTTCTACTGATACTGGTTTCAGCAATTCTGGGGCTTGTTCAAAGTGACAGCCAAGATGTGTCCACACCTCACCCAGTTCTTATGTAAAAAGTTTGAAGTTGCAAACATTAGAATATTCAGTGTTTTGCATCAGTGCCTGAAGTCTTCCTGGATCTTAGCCCTGAAAAGTGAAAACTGGTCCACGTGCATGCATTTTTCCGGGCACCTGGAGTTGGAATAAGGCAGACACAGAGATGACAGATCTCATGGGTCATCCTTCTTTTGCTGCCTCTTGAGAGTAAAGGAAGTGGGTATGTTTTCTCACAGTCAATCAACTCTCCATCTATTCTACCCCACAGTCCCTTGATGACAGGTAAACACTAGAGGAGGTAATAACAGACATCTGGTTTTTTCTTTCTGTGCTTATGTTGAGAATGGACTCCTAAATAATAAAATCACAAAATTTAAGAAGTGTAACTTAGGCTGGGCGTGGTGGCTCACGCCTGTAATCCCAGCACTTTGGGAGGCAGAGGCAGGTGGATAACCCGAGGTCAGGAGTTCAAGACCGGCCTGGCCAATATGGTGAAATCCCATCTCTACTAAAAATACGGAAAATTAGGCGTGGTGGCAGGCGCCTGTAATCCCAGCTACTCGGGAGGTTGAGGCAGGAGAATCACTTGAACTCGGGAGGTGAAGGTTACAGTGAGTCGAGATGGCGCCATTACATTCCAGCCTAGGCAACAAAGAGAAACTCCACCTCAAAAAAAAAAAGAAGTGTAAATAAAAATTCAACAGATGAATCTCATTATTTTGGAAATAAGGAAGCTTCAGAGTCCCACAGTTAATGGCACAGATCCTGCGTCCTAACTCTCATTGCGGCACTCTTAGTGTCACATCACAGCCTAAGGGAAAATCCTGCTGCAGGCCAGATGACATTGCTGCAGAGGGCCATGTGACATGGGAGTGAACAGGCTAGAATTCAAAGAAAGGCGAAGTCAGACAGGGAAATACTTTTAGAACTATTAGAATAGGCAAAGTGGTTTTCACTTTTTAAAGCTTTTGTCCCAGGATAATGAATTGTTGGCCTATCACCCTCTCAAAAACTGAAGAGATGATAATGCTTTGTATTATCCCCAGAAAGATGACTATGGTCAATATATTGTTAGGTTAAAAAAAAATAGGTACAGGCCAGGCACGGTGGGTCACGCCTGTAATCCCAGGACTTTGGGAGGCCCAGGCAGGCGGATCACTTGAGGTCAGGAGTTCAAGACCAGTGTGGCCAATATGGTGAAACCCCACCTCTACTAAAAATTCAAAAATTGGCCAGACGTGGTGGCAGGCCCTGTAATCCTAGCTACTTGGGAGACTGAGGCAGGAGAATCACCTGAACCTGGGAGGTGGAGGTTGCGGTGAACCGAGATCAGGCCACTGCACTCCAGCCCGGGTGACAGAATGAGACTCTGTCTCAAAAAAAAGGAAAAAAAAAATATATAGGCTGGGTGCAGTGGTCACGCCTGTAATCCCAGCACTTTGGAAGGCCAAGCCAGAGATCAGGAGTTTGAGACCAGTCTGGGCAACATAGCAAGACATTGTCTCTATGAAAACAATTTTTAACAATTAGTTGGGCATGATGGCATGTGCCTGTAGTCCTAGTTAGGAGGCTGATGTGGGACGATCACTTGAGCCTGAGAGGTCAAAACTGCAGTGAGTCATGATTGCACCAGTGCACTTCAGCCTGGGCAACAGAGTGAGACCCTGCCTCAAAAAAAAAAAAAAAAAAAAATTTACAAAATTGTATGGATACAATGATCTAAGCTATTTTAAGTGTGTTTTTAAATACATATACACAAGCCTGGAAGACTATACTTTAGGCAGCTAACAATTTATCTCTGCAAGTCAAATCATAGGGACATTCAATTTTGGTTTATTGTTTAAAGAACATTTGGTTTATTAATATTTTATAGACATCATTATTCATTTAAAAGTCAAAGATAGTTCTGAGAGGAACAGACTACCTGGCTGAAGACAGTGAACATAGAAAGGCTATTGTTAGTATCAGCAATGAAGGCAGGGATACCGTTACAGTGCTACACCGTTTCAACCAGTGGTCTACGGGCTATTCAAATCTAGTTGGCATTTATTGGCAGTGACCACGTTACTGAAACAGCCTGGCCCGACAATAAGTTCAGTAAATGGCCTATACTACCATTCCTTCATTCATTCATGCATTCCTTCATTCATGCTTTCATTGTGTTGACAACTTACTGTGTGTGAAAGATTTGGTCCCAGTGGCCAAGGAGCATGCGCTGGAAGGAGAAAGAAGGCGGAAATTGTAGTGACACGGTGTGCTAATGCAGCCACGGGAGGATTATACACAGCCAGGGGTGTCCTTAGCTGATCTGGTGAAAGAAAAGTTGGTGATCTGGATTTAGCGATAAGCCCACAATCTGTCACAAATTTTGCCTACAATATTAATTCTGGAAGGAATGAGTCCATTTCCTCCTTCAACAGAAATTCCTGTGTCGATGAGGGTTAAAGCAAGTGACTCAGGGCCTCCAGCAGTCGCTGACCTAAGAGGACCCCAGGGTAGGATAGGAACCGGCTTCCTCAGATGTTGCTAGAGCAAAGTGCCTGACTCTTCTCACCCTCAGGACTCCTGAATTTAGCTACTGATTACATACAGGCAACTAATTAATGGAAATCTAAAAATTGTTCTTCCTCTTCCTTAGAAAAGAGACATATCGCATGATGATTTGTGCTTTTCGATTTCATGTCACACAGTCATTTTGCACTGTTGGTGCAAATCGTCCACAGAGCTTGACTCTCCCTCCCTCCCCCCAGCCCCCGCCGTTAGGTTCCTCTAGGGCAGCTTCCATTCCCGCAGTGACTTTTTACTGCTTTCCCCTAAAACGCCGCCCTGGAGTCGGGTTTATTGGACACTCTTTAGTCTGTAAAGGAAAAAGCACCAACCCCGGAGGAGCACATCCTAACAGGCCGACCACCTCTCTGTGGGCCTGAAAAAGTGAAGTCCTTTCCCGTTATTAGCGCTTCTCGGTCTGACCGGCAACGGCTGCCCCAGGAAGGAGCCTGCGAGCTACAAGCTGCAGAGGGCGGTACCCGGGTAGGAGTGGGTGCGGGGAAGCCCCCTGGCCCGGGCTCCGCCCCCGCCCCGCGCCGCGGACTCTTATTTTGAAGGAAGGCGGGGCGGGCTCGCGCTCCTGAGTCACCCGCGGCGCCGCATAAAGCCGGGTACCTGCCCCGCGCGGCCCGCGGAGTCCCCGGCGGCTCCCGCTGTCTCCGGACGCGGACTCGGGCACTGGCGGGACGCGGGCCGGAGAGCCAAGGTAGGCGGGGTGGGGGTGTCGGGGTTGAGGCCGGTGGGAGACGCGAGTGAATTAAAGGGGGTGCCGTGCGTCGGGTGGGCCGGGGCTAGGGGCTAGGGGCTCGGGGCCGGGCGGGGAGGACGCGGGCCTCGTCCCGCACTTTCCACCCGGCCGCCCCCGCCCTTCCCGGCCCGCGGAGAGCGCTGACCCCTGGAAGCCGCTCTGCGGGCGGGATGGGTGCTGCATCTCGGCGGGGGCGGGGCGGGAGAGGATGCTCCGCCGCCCGGGACGGTCCGCCTAGCTGACACCCGCGTCTCCCGCTCGTGGCCCCGCTCTCTGTGGGTCAGGCCAGGTGTGGGGGAGGGCGGAGACCGCGGGGCTGGCGGGCCGGGGTGGGGGCCAGGAGGGGCGCTGACCTCATCCCCGGGCGGCCGGCGGGGAGGGGGGTGGGGCGGAGCCCCCCTCCCCCAAGCTGAGCCGAGTACCCTTCCCGGCCCTCCCTCCTTTGGGACGGTTCACCCCACCTGGGCGCCATTCAGGAGAGTTCGCGCAGATCTCGGGGGCCTTTCTCCGGCCGGGTGCGGGCTTTCTTCCGGGCCTGGGGGTGGCTTGGGGTCCGCGGCTCAGTCCCCGCAGCCCAGGCCGTGGCCGCCGCTTTGTTCGCGCGGAACCCCATCCTCAGCCGCGCGCACCGGCCCCGCGTATTCCCCGGCCAAGGCCGAGCCAACTAGGGAGGGTCCCGCGCGCCGCCAGGCTGTCCCTCCGCGACCGGGTGCGCTCCCGAAGCTGCCGCACGGGGCTCCGTCCCCGCCCGTCTGCCTCAATTTAACTTTTGGGGAAGGCTCGGTCTGGGTTGGTGAGCGGCGCAGAGTGCAGAAAGCAGTTTGGTCGGCGGAGCCCGCATCGAGGCTTGGGACCTGTGCTCCCCTGCTGGGGACGGAAAGGGGCGCGCTGGGCGGGGAAGGGGGCGTCTCGCCCGGGTCTCCCTGGGCTCTGGCGTCCTCCCACGCTGCGGACCGCGTCTCACACTGTACGCCCCGTACAGGTCTGGGGTACTCCACGCCCAGTTAGTGGTCCTCAGGTGAAACTCCAGGACGGGTGTGCGTTCATCAGCCTGGGAGTCTCTAGCAGCCGGAGTGACTGGATGGGCATTTTGATGTGTATCACAGAGAAACCAGCACAAGAAAAGCACGAAGGAACAGACCCAAGTTTCAGAGGCTGGAATCATAATCCTGCTTCGTAAGCCCTGAAAAGCTACCCTCACCTCCAGTCCTGCCTCCAGCCCCCCTCCCCCAGGTTAGGAACGGTGTCACCAGCCTTTGACTGTGAGGATAATTTCTTGATTTGTGATACGTAGGCTCCGGCCAGGACTGTCTGAATAACTCCCACGATCTAAGGAAAAGATGGCCGGAGAATTTTCCAGGGGGGTTTGGGTTGCTCTAGAGCTCACAGTACAAATGCAGCATCTTTCTTGCTATTTTTTTTTTTTTTTTACATTCCCCCCAAAACAATTTTTTTTTCTCTTAGGACTTGGCAGACTTTGATTTAGATAAGAGGTTTGAGTCAAATTTGATTGAGGTTTGATTTAGATAAGAGATTTGAGTTGATTTTCCCCATGTCCGTTTAAATCCGTTTATAGAGGAGACAGTTTGAAGCTAACGTATCCCTATGCTTTACTGTAAGATGTATAACTTGAGAGGCAGTTAATAGCATAACCTTGAACCATAAGCCTATGAAATAGACAAGAGCTAGATAATAAAGTTTTTCCCCCTAATCCGTAAGCTTTACTTACTTTCTACTGATTCTTGCACTTTGTCTTTAGAAAAAGGAGGGGGATTGGTTTCCCCAGTGACCACACCACGTCCATTAAGAGACTGGGCGTGTACAGCAAGTAGCAAAATATGCCAACATCCAAACCATCTCTGGCTATGTGAAAACTTGGTGCCCTGTGTAAGGAGCATGGGGGATGGTTGGAAATAATGTAGCTTTATTTTTTTTGTGATTGTCTGAATTCATGAATCATAAAATTCTGATAGCTGGTATGGTTAGCTATCAGTTTTATAGCTGGCCCAGTCTGTCCCAGGTGAGGCCCATTGACTCAGTAAATAACAAACAGATGTCCTACTCGTACTAGCCTTGGTATTGCTTCGGTGGATTCTTAGGAGCTCTAGATAGAGTTTTTAGTTGACTTTTAATTCTTTTAAAGATAACAGTAGGGGCTGGCCATGATGGCTCACGCCTATAATCCCAGCACTTTGGAAGGCCAAGATGAGGCGGATCACCAGGTCAGGAGTTCGAGACCAGATTGGCCAACATGGTGAAACCCCGTCTCTACTAAAAATACGAAAATTAGCTGGGTGTGGTGGCTGGCGCCTGTAGTCCCCGCTAGGCGGGAGGCTGAGACAGAGAATTGCTTGAACCTGGGAGGCGGAGGTTGCAGTGAAGCAAGATCACACCACTGCACTGCAGCCTGGGCGACAGAGTGAGACTCCGTCTCAAAAAATAAAAACATTAAAAAAGACAATAAAAATTGAATGTCACCACCTTGCATTGTACTTGATCTTCAGAATTTATTGTCTTAAGCCTTTAAAACTTTGCTCGTGAACTATTATCTGGACTACCTTCGAGGGGGAGTTGCTTCTTTTGTTCCAAAATATTATTTTCCCTAGATTACAGTAAACCTTTGACTCCATTATATTTGAAGGAACTAATTATTCCTGAAACATATAAAGCATTTCCTGGAAATGTCCAAGGAGTCCATATTCCTGAAGGTGCTAAAGTCATTATTTTGAGAGGAAATTATTAGCGTGTTCCAACAGTTCTTAATTGTCCAAACAATTGTTGATTTCCCCCCTTTCCAGATTTCTTTCACAATCATTGGGAACTATAAAAAGATGTATTAGACTTTTTTTGTATATATTTTCCATTTAAACAAGTTTGTATCAGAACGTAATGGTACTTCAGCACTTATTTCAGGAGACGCAGGTAGGCATTGAGTAATCACAATTCACTATACTTCAAAAATTGCCTCCCGTTCAATATCTTGCCAAATAACCTTCAAGTAAATGGGGAAAGTAGACACTAGCCATGTACTTTTTAAAAATAATATGTGAAAAGAGACTAAACTGTTCTTTGAAAGTGCTCCTGGTTCTATATACATATTGGCTCATTCCAGCAGTGTTCTTTTGAGACACTGTACAAGAAAGGGAACACTACCAGATTTGAGAGAAAGATGCAGAGAAGGTGAGGATTTGTTCCAGGGCCATACAGAGAAGAAGCTGAGATGCTCAGGTCTTCTTAGTTCTGTCTCCCACGTTTTTAACCCTAGAGATCTGCGATTGCACTAATTTAAAGGATTTTGTTTTTAAACAGGGAAGCTCTGTTATCAAATTTTAAGAGAGGATAAAGAATTAGAGACGGTAGATGAGAAATGTTTCATCCAAAGAGTTTTTTGGTTTGTTATTTTTCTGAGACATAGTCTCGCTCTGTCACCCAGGCTGGAGCGCCGTGGCGTGATCTTGGCTCACCGCAGCCTCTGCCTCCTAAGTTCAAGCGATTCTTGTGCCTCAGCCTCCTGAGTAGCTGGGACTACAGGTGTGAGCCACTGTGCCTGGCTCGAAGAGTTTTAATGACTAGAAAACAGTGGCCTGTTCTTGTAGAAAAGGCATGGAGATTAAATGAAATAAGGAGAGCCTGAGGTGTCGGGGGAGAAACACTTGAAACTGATGGCAGGTACAGTTCTCTGCCTAACTCTGTGGACCACTTAGGGCACAGATATCTTCCTGCGCAGTAAATCTTAGCTGCCTTATTGGATATGTGCTTTAGATTAACTGTCATTAGTAACATAAGCCATTCCAGTTAGGTGAGCCTCTCTTCCTTGTGTATTTTGGATAATGACTACGAGGAAACAAGCTGGGAATGTGGGATGGTTAGCTAATGTCAGTGCCAAGTCTTCCGCCAAACGTGCGTTAGCCCAGCTGCCAAAGCTCTGCCACTTTCGGTAAGCGAAGATGGTGATTTTCAGTTTGGCAGAGACTGTTGGAAGGCAGAATGGCTTATTTTGCTGGAAAAGATTTCCTGCTGCGGGAGAAGCTGCCATTTGCAGACAAGGTGTGTCAGCCAGAAGAAATGAGCAATAACCCTTTTCTGGTTTCTGCTGGCGAAAACTTGTATGTTTTTCATATAGAAGTGTTAAAAATAGATTTATAAAAAAATGTGTGAAACCAAGTAAAAGATACAGACACTGAAATTTCGCCAATGAAGGGGAGAGAAGAGAGCTAACCTTTGTTGAATAGTTATTACTAACCAGGTGCTTTACTTTTCACGCAATGGTCTGAGGTAGGCCACCTACCACACTGGAGAACCAGGATCAGGCAAACAAATGAAGTGCCACTGGGGCGCCACACCGGAGACTCAGAAGCTTGATGTTACCATCGATGACACTCAAGTGCCTTTGTGAGGCTGTCTAACCCGCTGCCAAGTACACAGCCCTCAGCTTTCAGATGGCTTGTGTTCTGATTGTGGGTTTGTAAAGCTCATTGCTGGGAACCCTGAACACACTTTTTCACTGAAACGATGGCACATTTAGTGGTTAGTTTCCCAGGCCAGCCCAGAAATCATAGCTGAAGTATTCTGTCTTATTAATAGTACCATAGAACCAAGCCACTATATATAACATGGTTTTTGTGGGAAAATTGCACTCAGAGCTCCAACTTGAGTTTTTTAAGGTTTTTAATTCCAGTAACAATGGCAAAAGGGACTCCACCTTCTCTCTTTTCCATTTAAGCCCGGGAGGGAAAATAAAGGTACACAGAGATACATTTCCTTTCATACTCCCTTATGCTAACACAGACCCCACCCTGGACCACAGAGCTATGGGGACCTGGATCCTGGCAGTAGCTGGCTTCGTAGCAACAGAGGGGAAAGAGAAGAGGGGGAAGAGGTCACAGATAGTGGAAGAAGTGAGGTCTGGATGTCATCACCCTATGGGGCCACTTTTAGATGGCTTATTAATACGAGCTGACACTGACTGATATCATTTCCTTATTAAACATCATTCATTTTTACCAGAGAACCTAGTAACCTAGACCTAGACATTTGTGTTACTTAGTTGTATGTTCAGTATTTTTAAGTGAAGTTTAGATTTTAAGTAGTCTTCTGTAATAGAAGGAAAGCACATATGCAGACATCTTATTTTTCTTTTTGATGCCAGCCTCCTGAATGCCCAATTCAGCACGTATTGGTAGCTGAATAGACTCAAGGTAAACTTGGATGCTAATGGATATAAGATGCAAATTAATCATAGAATAGATACTGCTTGTTGAGTACTTACTTCAAACCAGAAAATGTGCTAAAATGTTGAACACATTTTATGTCATTTAATCCTCACCACACTGCCACGTAGTGAATACTGCCAGCACTCCCATCTTAAAAATGATGAAAGTGAGATTTTGAGAGGGTTGGTAATTTGCCAAGATCACACAGATGAGAAATGGCAAGTCTGGGACCCTGTTAATTCAACAGATACTATTGGGGCAAGTCCTGTGGCCCAGGCTCTGTGTTAGACTCTGGGAGTAAAGCAGTGAGTGAAATGGACAAATGTACAGGAATCCTTGCCCTTGCGGAGCTTATATGCCATTGGAAAGAGACGAGCTGTAAGCAACACAAACTCAACAGCCAGCGCCTCAGATGGAGTTATGTGCTATGGGGAAATCGGATCTAGGGAGCATGAGGAATGGAAGGCTGGGGTTGCAGTTCACGGAAATAGAGAATACTGCCGAAGGGTGGCTGTGAGTCAAAATCGGTCCCAGGAGCTCATACCTTTTGTTTCTCGCAGCAAGCCATTTTATTTTGTAACACCAAATGTTGAGTACACGGCATCCTCATCAGGCACTGCCTATCCTGTAGCAAGTGACTGGGGAAGTATCCAAGAATGACTGATGAAGGGCTTGACCTTTTCTATTCCAAGGTCAGGAAAGATGAGGACAGTTGCTGGAGGGATGTCCTAGAGCACCTGGTGTCTGGGACACAAGCAGAGGGCTTGGCCTTAGCCAGGAGTGCAGAGATGATTCTCCTGTAGCGCTGGAAAACAGGCGGAATCTGGGCACAGATGAGGACTGGGTGGAAGGAGCAATGGAAACTCAAGGAAGTTTTGTGTTGCTTCTGTTTTCTCAGTGGAATGGGGAGTGCGGTCATCAGCGGCAGGGGAGGGTCGGGGGAAATGGGGGGGGATGGGGGACGGGGGGTCAGTTTGAAAGAGAGATGTGAAACAGTCACCTGGGAGAAAGGGAACCTGAATTTACCTGGTGAAATGTACACTCAGGATCTGCCCATGGTCAAATTCTGACTCTTAACGTCCTTCCACAGTGTATTGGAGATCAGAATTCTCCACTTCACTTCTTGAGGAGAGAGATTATCTTATAACCCTTTTTTTTTTTTTTTTTTGCTCTGTCATTTACTTGGAGTCGAGTCCTGCACTTCCTGCATGTATGGTTAATACTTGTTGAGTGAGTGCTATAGCAAACCTCACACTTGTCCGGAAGTTTCACTTAAACTTTTCATCCTAATTGTCACATTGTTCTCTCCCTTCTCTGAAATGCTCCGATGTTTACAGTTTCTAAAACAACACTTGTATAGCAATTATTGTTAATTACTTCATTGAATTTCCCATTCCCCTAATGGATTGAGTTTTAGACTAAGAAAGATTTTTTTTTCTTTAAGAGACCGGGACTCACTGCCTTCACCCAGGTTGGAATGCAGTGGCATGATCATGGCTCCCTGCAGTCCTGACTTCCTGGGCTCAAGTGATCCACCCACCTCAGCCTCCCAAGTAACTGGGACTACAGGCACGCACCACCATGCCCGGCTAATTTTTTGTAGTTTTAGTAGAGATGAGGTCTTGCCATGTTGCTCAGGCTGGTCTCAAACTCCGGAGCTCAAGTGATCCGCCCTCTTGGCCTCCCATAGTGCTGGCATTCCAGGTGTGAGCCACCACAACTGGCTAAGAATTCTTAATCGTATACTCTTCTGTATTATTCTCTTCGGGCCACCTAAGTCATATTGAGATTGCGTATATGAGCCTCATTCCCACCAGATGGTGCCTCTGTTGAAGGCAGTGAAGAAGACTTCCATGTCTGTTTCATGACTCCCTGTGGCTGGCACACTGTTGTGGGCGCTCTGTAGGTAGTAGTGGGAAACAGGAAAAACACTGTGGTTAGCATAATACAGGAAACAGGTATCGGTGATCTCAGCTGAGTGAGTGGCAGAGGAACTGACTGAAGCAGGTGGATTCCCAGGCTAGTTAGGAGAGAGAATTGGCTGCTCGTGGTGTTGGTGGGGTGGGAGGGGAAAGGGAGGGCGATGCATCCGAGCTTCCTACCAGGGCTCTGCCAGACTGTGGTAGGTGGAGCTGCCCTTTATGGAGGTAAGGAGAGAGGAGGAAGGTGAGCTTAGTTTTGGACATCCCAAGTGGAGATGTCCAGGACACAATTAGATACCTAGGCTGCCTTTCTGGGAGACCGTGATTTGGGAATTATCATCACAGATGATAATTAAAGCCTTGGAGAGGATGACTTTCTCCCAGAGACAGCATGAAGTGAAGAAATGGGGCTCTCGGTGTTTCAAGGTTGACTGAAGAGCCTGTCATTTAACTAGGCTATGCTAGAGTTCACAAAATCTGCCCAGGGACAGAATATTAAAGTAAATAAAGCATATTCCAGTAAAACCACAAATAGATTGATTCAAAACCGGAGTTAGGAAAACTTGTAGTTTTTCTTGGTGAAGCCTCATTTTCTATTTGTCTTCATAACTATAAATGGATTTATTTATGTGGAAGATGTCAATTTTTTAAAAAATCTATTTTTGGCTCCTATTAAGAGACAAAATGAATCCAAATGTATTCCATACTTCTCTCACATCACACCATTCTGTTATGCAACAGAGAATGTTTGAGTACATGCTGTCCACACCAGCAGCTATAAATCTGTCCCGGCAAGTGACTGTCAGATACCCAGGCACAAAAGATAAGGAGCTGGAGCTCGCCTCCTCGGGGAGAAGCTTTTATTTGCAAAGAGAGAAATACACAAGAACCTGCAAATGTCTTTGAAGGGCAGAAAAAATCAGCTGGGGCTCAGAGGGTAGCTGTCCAAGTTCATGATTCCTTGGCCCTTCTTTATATACAACCACCAAGAGCTGTCAGTTTGCAAACGTAGAAAAGTATACCATGGTCATATCAGTTCATCTCCCGCTTTTCCAGAGCTGCTCAATGGCGTGGTGGATGCTTAGTGAAACCACCAGAGGCGTGAAGCTGCCAGACCTTTACCCAGATCAACTTCTTTTTCTAGGGTACAAATGAATAACATCATCTGACAACTCACCTTAAAAAGTTATTTGGAATGATTTTATATTTAGAGACTTTTTATGGCCTAAATTTAGATCCATCAAGGCATATCAAGGCTGAGCTATGTGAAATGCAGTGCTGTATGGGAGGGTCAAGTTCCATTCATTTAAAAATACCAGGACATTTGCTGCTGTCCGGTAGGGGAGCTGGGTAGGGGAGATCTCCTCCCCTCCACTGTAGAGATTCTTCAGAATTAACATGTGTAAAGGTTCAGACTTCCCCAAGGTGCAGTTGTTGGACTTGGACCTCCTGAGGCCAATGATGTTTTTCATCTCAGCACGGCAAGCATCCTCTGACATGCGGAGTGATGTTACCACTTGAAAATGTGCACCAAGGGCAACTGCAGAATTTTCCAAAAGCTTCAGCACAGATGGCAGATCTGGCAAAGTCAAATTGAGAACACTGACTGCATGTTCAGGAGGAAAGTCTTTAAGGGTAAATGCTTAAAATTCTGAAGACTGGTTTATTTGGTGAAGCATTCTAATGGAAAAGTGCAGTTGGGTGACTGAGGGGAACCATGCAGTGGCGGTTTCTGCAACTTGGCCAGCTGCCCTGGGCTGACAATTGAGGAGAAAATGCAACAGTGGTATTGAATAGACACCCCAGCCATGGAGTGAGTCACTGTATTCTAGGCACCGTCTGACCGCTCTGTGTCTGCTCCTTCTGTGGCTCTGTAATACCTGTAATACCCATCCTGGGTAAGCACATGTAGCCTCTACAGCTCTGCTCGGAGCTCAGTTTTCCATGGTGTTTATTCTGATCTTGTCTACTTACTAACTTAAATGCACATCTGAACATGAAAGAGAATAATCACCTTGGACTCCTGAATGTTTGCTCGATGTTGCTTGGCTCCCGTTGTTTGCTGTTGCCACAGCATTCTATTGAAATCTCTACGATCTGTTTCATAATTACTCTGATAGTGAAAGAATTCCTGTCCTGTGTAGTTCAACAGTACTGGTTTATTATATGAAAAATAAGCCAAGTGTGTAGCATTTACAGAGTAATCCAGCGACACTGTTAATATTGTCATTTGAAGAGTTGGCAAGGAATGTGATGGAGACTGAGTATCTTGAAACAGTTTGGTTGTGCAGTTGCTCTGCTGTGAATTGTGGGTCTCATTTCCCTCTTCATATGTGGCTTTTGGATTGTCTTCTAACTTTGAGGTCATCTGCTCCTCCTTTCATTCACCGTGCTTTTAGGTCTGGTTTCAGATACAACATTCCATCTGCTACATTCATTAAAATTAAAAAAAGAAAAACAACTTCGCTTTTATTGGTGATGGACATTCAACTGAAATTACAAATCAGGAAAACATGAGCTTCCAGCTCACAGCAGTCTGATTAAAGGTGAAACTCTTATGAAACCACAGGCTCTGACTGAACATATGGGTCATCTTCTGGCAAGCTTAGCAGTCACCTGGTGTTTTCCTTGGCCACCCAGAAATTTGCATCCTGGTGTAGATATCCTGAGTTAATGATGGAGTCCAGTGTACAACTATGTCTAGGGCTTGCAGGCCTCTTGCTCTATGATACTTTCTTTGACTTTCTGAAATGGCTGTGAAGACAGCTGTCACTCCAAGTCTGTCTTCTGATGGGTTGGTAGTTCTCATTCTGGCCATCCACAGCCAGCTGTCTTTTCCCCGGACAAGCTACATTGCCTTGAGTCTTCTTGTAAAATAAAAAGACTAGAGGAGAGGAGTGTTAGGTCCTTCTCAGCCTTGCTGTCCCTGGCATGTAAGGAGGGACTTAAAAGGCATTCCCATCCAGTTCTCTCTTTCTCTGCTTTGTCTTCTCTCCATGCTCTCATGGAGTATTTGGTCAAAACATTTAAGTTGATGACTTTATGGAATATGATTCTCTGGTCTTGGAGAAATAAAAAGATGAATCTGAGACATCAGTACGTGCCACATTCTAGTTCAAATTATAAGCCTGTGCATAATAAGTAAAACTATATTAGAAATAAAAGCTCTCAAAAATTCCAAGTGCTCATTACCCAAAAAATGATGATAGAGGGGGTCCCACAAATGTGTACTTGTATATATGTCATAGTATACAGAGGCCAGGGAAATAGATAGTGCCACCTAACCTAACCAGCTTTTAAGCGTAATTACAGTGGTTTTGCCAGAAAGGAATTCTAAATGCAGTAAGGCTAGCCATTAGTGGGCCACAGAACATTAAAGACTTCCCTGCAAACCTTTTGGAATTTTTTGTGCTAATTTATATTTCGGGAGATAATACCTATTGGATGTACTATAATTTGAGAAACATGGGATGATGAAGGAATTGGTACAACGTCTAGACCAGAGTAACAGAAGGAAGTTTAGCTTGCAAAATCACAGGCTCCACCTGGTCAGCAGCTTATCTTGTTTGTTTAGTTCAAGTTAGGCAAGTTTACCTCGTTCAACAGGAGTATTTTATTTATTTTTATTTATTTTTTTGTTTGTTTTGAGACAGAGTCTCACTCTTGTTGCCCAGGCTGGAGTACAATGGCGCAGTCTTGGCTCATTGCAACCTCCGCCTCCTGGGTTTAAGTGATTCTCCTGCCTCAGCCTCCTGAGCAGCTGGGATTACAGGCACGTGCCACCACGCCCAGCTAATTTTTGTGTCTTTAGTAGAGACGGGGTTTCGCTATGTTGGCCAGGCTGGACTCAAACTCCTGACCTCAGGTGATCCGCCCACCTCGGCCTCCCGAAGTGGTGGGATTCCAGGCGTGAGCCACCATGCCTGGCCAGTATTTTAAATTTACATTTGACATTTAATGAATTCAGATAGCTCCTGGACATCAGGAGAAACAAATTCAGGGTAGCACATATGTAGTGTAAGAATTCTGCTGATACAATGCCTTGCTCATAGTTGTAGGCCATTATTCCAGGTAATGATGATGCTATAATCAGAAGGTTTCCTGTTATGTTGTGGTTTTGATGTGCACAGTAGGAAATGCTTTCAGTGTTTTCATAGGCGAGGAGAGTCCACATATAATTAGAGACTTTCCATATTAGGCTTTTTGGAGACATGGACATGGTGGTTATCGCGTGGGGTGTTTGAGAAAGTGGAGACTGATTGAATGCAGAGACTTCTGTGGGGCAAGCAGAGTGAAGAATCCAGTCAAATGATGTCAACCAAGGGTGGCAAGCCCGTGCCCGAAAACCTGGCAGCAGCTTACCCATACCAAGCCACCTGAGACATTTCCTGGACTGGAAACAATGTTACGGAAATTGAACTTCCCTGCCAAATTTACCACACCTTGCCAAAGCATGGGCGCCTCTCTATTCATGGGTGCCTCACGAATAATTGCAGCTTTATAGCACATCTAGTAAGAACTTCAGTGAAAGTGAAAAGGAGTTGGTAACGCTGAATTTTAGCCAACCAGAGAAGGGGGAGGTGGGTGTTCTTCCCTCACGCGTTGGAAGGGATGCTGTCAGGTTGTCCATTTACTGTGCACCCCTGCTCATGAGTGAAGTCATGTATCTGGCTGTGCGAGTCAAAGAGCTTTGACTGTTTGTTTGTTTGTTTTGGTTTGGGTGCAATTTTTCTAGAAAACCATAAGTAGATCACCTGTAAAAAATTTAAAAACGGGATTGAGTGTGCCTATAAATAAAGACTACACTTGACTGGCCTTTCTCTACTCAAGTCCTGGTGAACTGCTTTGTCCACTTAGTAAGTATGTAATGATGCTGGGTATTTCCAGGTGTTTTATGTACATTCTGTATTATCTGTAGTCCTGGGAGATCATTGTTTATCCTTGTTAATACACATATACACACACAGAATAGAGAAGGGGGAACCCCACAGGCCTTGAGAAGTTGAAGAACGTGTGGATTTCAGAGTTGGTTGGGCAGCTTGGAGCTTTTCGAACACCAAACTTTCCTCATTCCAAGTCTCAGTCGCTCCTCAAAAACTGTGCCATCAGTGCAAGACCCTGTGATTTCAGTGGTATTCTAATTTCATCTGAGATTTATGAGAATATATGAGGTGAAAAGAAGTTGTACAACAGGAAATTGGACTATGGCATCCCACAGTGTATTTTCCCTGCCAACTTCCTAATGAAAGATGAACTCCAAATATTAAAAAGTTATTAAGGCATATTAGAAAGTCTTTCCAAATGCTTTAACAGGCTAGCAAGCACATCCAGTATCATTCATTTACTCAGCAAACATGTCCTGAGTTTGCTGTGTGCTCAGCATTCCCCTGAATGAGTAGGACATTCACCAGGCCATCATGGGATGGGCTTGGAAGGGAGGGGCCTGGATGCAGAATGAATTGAGATTCAGTGTCCCCTGAGGAGGGACTGACCAGCTGTGTGTGAGGGAGTGAGGAGAAGCTTCAGGAGAGAACCGAGACCCGACAGTGGAGAGTTTGGTGGAGAAGCTGGAGGGGAGGCTGTGTGTCTGGAGGATGGCAGGAGGCTGGTGGGGCTGGAGGGGTGCCGGAGCGGAGGCGGTGAGGGCCGGAGGGGCGCCGGAGCAGAGGCCATGAGGAAGGCCTTGCTTGCCATGCCCAAAGTGCCATGGAAACATGAAAATGTGTTTTCTATCAAGGGATACAGTCATAAATTGATCAAAATCTGTCCTACCTGTCTATATCACTGGAGAAATCTTTCTAATCCTTTAAGGAATTTTAGGACCCTCACTAACACCTTTCTTCATTTCCAGTAGCATTGGCTGTCTTAGATGACAGTCGGCCCTCTGGATCCCTGGGTTCCACATTCATGGATTGAACCAGCCATGGATCACAAGTATTTGGAAAAACAAAACAAAAACAATAATACAACAATAGAAATAATACCAGTATAAAAGCAATATAGCATGACAGCTATTTACATAGCCTTTTTGTTATATTAGGCATTGTAAGTAATGTAGAGATGATTTAAAGTATACAGGAGGATGTATGTGGGTATGTGCAGATGCTAGGACTTTTTTATCAGGACTTGAGCATCTGTGGATTTTGGTATCCAAAGAGTTCCTGCAACCAGTTCCCTCAAATGCTGACGGACAACTGTACTCACGAGACTGGTTGGTAGAGTTTAAGAAACTCCTAAATCATAAAACGTTTTGTAAAAATATTTATTCACACAAAGAACTCAGCTAGTCAGGACTAAGAAAGAACTGGTGGGAAGTAAAGTCATGGTTTAAATAGAAATGTCATGGGCACTCCCCAGGGGCTGGAAAGCCATGTGTCTTAAGCAGCCCTTTTGCCGAGTGTTATCCCAGTGATTTATTTGACAAGCTCTCTTTTAAGTTGTTAGTGAAACTCTCTGAGGTATCACAGATTTCAAATTAATGTGGTCTCAATCCATGAGGCTTCCTTTGCAATAGTCTGAGATGGCAAGTAGCTGTTCTCGGATACCTCTTTCTGCTACTCTTCTTTCCCTTACTGAATGTCATTCCATGACCAAGTCCTCTGCTGTAATGTGCATTCAGCCACGTATGTATAAATATTAACTTGCCCATTTGCTCAGCTCTACACCCACTGCACACTTTCCTATTTTCATTCTTACATAAAAGATCTAGAACAGGAAATGTATCGGGAGTGTTATACATACCCACTACATACAGTCAAGACGATTTTCTCATGTTTCCTTTTGTAACTTGGATAACTGAGAGTTAAATGTGTCCATTTGGTATGGGTAATTTAAGCAGCTATAGGTACGTGGTGATTATTGTAAACCTAAGACCTAAAATAATATATAAGGAATCAATTTCAACACTAAAAACATCTGACAACAAAGAGTTCCTTTTATGAGATGAGAAAGAAACGGAATTATTTTGCAGTTGCCTTAAATCAATTTCAAACACCTGTTGTGTGAGGGAGAGTAGGGATTATCTATCAGAGGTAACTCCAGGAAGTCCATGTGGAATTTTGCAGTTTCCTCTTTATAGGTGACCTCTTAAAGAGCCTGCATGTCATGGTAGTGAGATGTAACAGGAAAGATATAGTAATTAAGGTGGCTGATTACCATTCAAATACATGTAAATCACAGTCTACCCAGAGGAAGATGGGAGTCCTCTCGCTGCAGGCTCATTCCTCAGAATCAAAGGGCTTTCTGAAAATCCGAGGCTTTTAGAGTGCAGGTGTGTGCCCAGACTGGCAGTGCCAGGATCCCCATCACCAGGTGCACATCCAGGGTGTCCAGTGGGTACCAGGACATCCATTTCTTTCCCAATACTAGAAATAAGCAATTCATTTATGGTTAGCCATATTACTATGAAAAATGTTAATTTGACAATTTAAGGCCAAAGCAAAACAGAGTTTTGATACTTGCCAAAAAAGAAAAGGCTTGAAATGAGTGGGCTGGTTGAAGGGGGACTGGAACTCCAAGCTGCTCCCCTCCCATCTTCCATTCCAGCTTTTAAGGCTTCTTAATTGGATTGGAAGCTCGGTTGAAAAAAGATTAGAAAAGAATCATCTGTTCTTGCCTCTACTTTCAGATAAAGTCCTAAGAACTTTTTTGAGGGCAATTTAACTATATCCATTAAAATGTCAAATTCACATATCCTTTGACCCAATAATTTCATTTTTAGACATGTTCCCCACAGAAAACGCAAAACAAGTGTACAGTACAAGTTGTACAGGAAGCTTTATTGCTACACCGTTTGCACTAATGAGTACTTGAAGGGAACACGTCTATCATTAATAAAGAATGGTTTGTCTGTACTATGAGGCCATTCAAAAGTATGAAATAAATCTTCATGTACCGACACGGAAGAACGCCCACGACATGTCGTTGAAAGATAAAAGATGACTGAGGAGAATGTGCATATGCTTGATCCAACTTCTGTGAACAAACAACCCAAACGTGTAAACATATGGGTGTTATAATTATTTATATTTGTAGAGTAAATGTTCTAGAAAGATAGCACCGAAATACTATCAGTGTTTTGCCCTGTGGAGTGGAATTGTATGAGGATTGGTGGTTATGGGGGAAATCCTTTACTTTATTATCCTATTACTTTCACTTTATTTTTTAAATATTTTATTTTTAATTTTTGTGGGTACATGGGTGTGTATATTTATGGGTACATGAGCTATTTGGATACAGACATGCAATGTGTAATAATCACATCAGGGTAAATGGGATATCCACCACCTCAAGCACCTATCCTTTATGTTACAAGCAATCCAGTGACACTCTTTTATAGTTTTACTTTCTGATACTTTAATTTCTCATAATGAATATTCTTTTTGTAAAAAGAAAAATAGGAAGAAACCAAGTCCCAGGCATATTAAGAGAGAGCTGATTAGCAGTAGAACTAATTCTGGCACTTCCCTATTTCCCAATCAGTATTATTCAGAGTTACTTTTCACTTCCCTGTAATGGTTACTCAGTTTTAGAGCCAGAATTTAGCCTAATCTACTCATTTAACCTCTAATAAAAACTGAGCCAGAGGGGGAGTAAGTTCCTGGAGAGTGGCCCTCAGGTGGTGGCTGAGGACTGAGTAAGCCACCTCCCCGCAGTCCTACCCCCATCCCATCCCTTCCCACCTCCATCCCACCCCCAACCTGTCCCACCCCACCCCCACCCCGTCCCTTCCCACCTCCATCCCACCCGAACCTGTCACATCCCACCCCCACCTCATCCCATCCCACCTCCATCCCAACCCCACCCTGCCCCCACCCCACCCCTGGGCAAAGTGAAAGTGTAACGAAAGAACTCCACTGCTTACTCAGCAGATGGGAGCCAGCCGCTTTGCTTTGTCTTAGAGCCTATCCTTGATGGGTTCTAAGACTAAAAGAAAAGCTATAAACGTGTGTAATTCAGAGATTGAAGGTACTGATCTTTGTTGTCAGTGACTGGAAACCAGGCCTAGCAAGAACCTTGTTCACTGCCCGTCAGCCCAGAGTCCCAGATCCACTGGACATCTTAGATACAGATCGACTTGGTGGTTTTCTCTCTCTCTCTCTCTCTCTCTCTCTCTCTCTGTGTGTGTGTGTGTGTGTGTGTGTGTGTGTTCTCCTCCTAAAAGAAGGCTTCTCACAGCACCACTGATGAGAAAATAATTCAAGGAAAATGTGGGCACACTCAATGTAGAAAGCGAGTCACTATTAAAAGCAAAAAGAGGATAATTGTCAAACTTAGAACTCTGCTAATTTGAGTGCTGAACTCCAAAACTGGTAGAATTCAAACGTTAAATGTAGATGCACTAGCATTCTGTGCCTTAAACAGTTGAAAGGAAAGGCTTAGATTGGCAAAATGTGTGTCATACCCAATAATGATCCTAAATCAGTCTTGTGCAAAGTAATAAGATGCAGCTTTAGAAGTATACTTTATTTCTAAAGTTTACCCATCTCAAAGGCTACTTGGAGCTCATTTGAGAAATAATTTCAAGATGCTCATTCACTACAGTTTTGTAGTATGATTAACTTCGAAGTTCGCTGCAGACACAAATGAACTTTCCCTAAAACGCAACACAAGAGCACGAATTGAGTAAAGATGAGAGGAGGTTATTTTACATCTCTTCCTGCAGGCTGTGAGAATTTTTCCCTTCAAGCAGGATATACCGATTCAATCCTTACCATGGAGGAGCTCCCCCTCGGGGCATAAATTAGTCTTCGTGTATTTCCAGTTCTGGCACACGTTCACATTCCAACTGGGTGCAGTAGTTGACTTTTGTCTTTAAGTTTCCTTGGCAAACTGATAGCATCAGAGGAAGAGATAAGGTGCCCCTTAGAGAATTGATTGTAATGGGTTCCAGACCTCTGCAGGCCCCTGGTGCAAGCACCAGCTTTCTGTTAAAGACTCAGGGTTATGTTGCGTGTCGGGATGCTTTGTTGTTTGCTTTCGAAGAAGCCAGATCGAGATTTTTGTCAACTCCAGTAGGAGACGAGGGATACGTTTTTAAGGTGATCTCTAGAATGCTCTGGCCGACTGAGCTGCAGACGTAAAAGGAGAGAGGAAGAGACGGTGTGTACTTTGGCACCTGAATTTCTGTAGTAACAATGCATTCATTCACAAACCTGGGGAGAACAGCATGTCTGCTTTTTAAAGTCTGAATTGGATTTTCGACTAGATTTTGAGACCCTGAGGAGGTTTTCAATCCAAACCATGCTCAGTATTTGTGTTTTATCATTACTGATGGAAAGCGAAAGGAGATTTAAATTCTTGATAGCCAGGTTTGATATTAGACTTTTACGTTTATAACCTCACTGAAACGGTACAAGATATCTCATTATAGGTATTGTTAATCCCATTTTTAAAGCAAAAATCACGGACGCTTGGAGAGAAGAACTAACTGGCACTCTTGAGATTCGTGCCACGTGCAGCTGGCTGCATCCACGAGCTCATAAAGAATTCGGAGCGGGGTCCCCAGCTGCTCTTCCCCATTCCCTCTTCTCACCCCCAAGCTACCTCATGAAAAGAAATGCCAGGCTATATTCATTCCATTTTATTATCTATACTTAACGCATGCATTTGCTAATCTTTGGTGTCATAAAATACAGTGAATAAACTCCTAACCAGTTTTTCAGTGTATTTCCTTAATTTTTAAAAGCAATAAACTTCTTTAATCCTCTCTCTTACTCAAAGAATACTAAGAAATGAAAGATGAGACTTTAAGCAGGAAAAGTTTTGTCTGAGCGTATAGCCAGGAGGCTTCACTTGCCTGGGTCCTGAGATGAAGTGATCTGCCGGAACCCAAGTGTGGGGGCAGCTGGCGAGGCCTCAGCCCTCCGGCTCCTGCATGAGAGGCCTTTCTCCTGCAACCTGGCTCCTGCAAGGAAGGAAAGCTCTTCCTTCAACCCTACTCCGCACCAATAATTTAAAAGATAAGAGGGGAACATTTCCCTGACTATAAAATGGTTTGTTTTGAATATGGTGTGTCTGGGCCTACACCTTCTGAAAGTCCTCTGAAAGATAACAGTTGTTCACACTGCAAACCTGCTTGCAAAGCCTGGAAAGATGCAGTATCCTGTTGGGAAAGTCAGTCTCCTTTTGTCACCGACATAATTTCTAAGTCTGTCATTTCTAATATGCCCTCTTAGTTTTAGCCCAGAAGTAGCTGAGTATCATAGGAAATGTGCACTTTTTACTGCTGCTTAGCATGTGTCTGCGAACCCTAGCTGTCAACCCTGGCCTTCCATGGGCAGGCAAGAGCAATGTGCTAAAGGAATTCATCTGGCCAGGTGTCATTGAGAGGCCGGAGGCGGCCAGGGGGTGCCCCTCCCAGCCAGCGGGGCAGCCCCGCTTCCCGAGCCGTCTCCCTCCTTGTCCTTCCTCCCACTCCTCTAACCTGCCAGGTGCACCAACATTGATTCTCTGCCTCAGAGCCTGTGGACCCACAGTCTGGCTTACTTTTATTTTCTCCATCTCCAGAATGTATCTCTCCTCCATACCCCCAAAAGTTAAGTGACCTAAATATATAAAATGGAAGAGAGAGGCAGGATAAAACTGTTTGATAACTTAATATTACAACTGGCCAGTCTCGTAGATTTTTTTTGCATTCGTTCCAAACCTGTTTGGTTTTTTTGTTTGGTTGGTTTTGGGTTTTTTTGAGACGGAGTCTGGCTCTGTCACCCAGGCTGGAGTGCAATGGCGCGATCTCGGCTCACTGCAACCTCCGCCTCCCGGGTTCAAGCAATTCTCCCTGCCCGGGTTCAAGCAATTCTCCCTGCCTCAGCCTCCCAAGTGCTAGGATTACAGGTGCCTGCCACCATGCCCGGGTACTTTTTGTATTTTTAGTAGAGATGGGGTTTCACTGTGCTGGCCAGGCTGGTCTCGAACTCCTAACCTCAAGTGATCCACCTGCCTCAGCCTCTCAAAGTGCTGGGATTACAGGTGTGAGCCACTGTGCCCAGCTGAAACCTGTTTCTATTAAAAGACTTATACCTTGGCACTTTAATAAGTAATTTATTAAAAACCGTTCATACTAGACATTAGCCTCTCTCCCCCCATTTGATAAGCATATAGGTGACAGTACACTAAATACTATTTCTGTCTACCAAAATAATCTAATGTGGAAGCTGCCACCACATTTCCGGTCTGCTGGAAATGTGCGGAGGTTTCCTGGAAAATGGAGGCAACAGCTTGCTGTTGAGGGCAGAAAAAGAGAGGAGTCTAAGACGCAAGGTCCTCTGCCACTGCTGCCAGCTCTCTCACCAGAGCTGAGCTCTTGATACCAGTGAGTGAATCTGGAAGTCTCCTGCCATCCTGAGTGAGTCGGAGACATAGAAGCTACCTGGACAGGCTGGAGAAGTGAGGGACGTAAAGACACAGCACACCCCTGGCCCCATGCCACCTGACTGGAAATGCCTGCCAAAGGGACACGGACACACGAGGCTGCACAGATGTAAAGCTCAATGTATTAAGTTAGATAGCGAGTAGACACCAAACCCAGCAATACAAAGTACCTGCATTAGTGCACTTAAACATTCTTCTGTTTTAGGCTACACGGTACTTGCTGGCTTCATGTGGCTTCATGAAGGCAAGTGCTGGTTCTGTTTTGATCGCTACTAGATTTCTGGCACGCAGCATGTAGTAAAAGCTCATCAGTGTTCGTTAAATTCACTGAGAGGGCTGGGTAAGAAGGTAGAATGAAAAGGAAAAAAAAAAAAAGCACCAGCCTGGTCAACATAGCACAACTGTCTCTACAAAAATACGTGCAGTAACTCACGCCTGTAGTGCCAGCTACTCGGGAGGCTGAGGCAGGAGGATTGCTTGAGCCCAGGAAATCAAGGCTCCAGTGAGCCGTGATCACGCCACTGCACTCCAGCCTGGCCAACACAGTAGGACCCTGTCTCAAAAAGAAAGAAGCACCCCCAAAGTTGGTATTCCCTACAAGAGTGTAGTTGCTCTTTAAGCTCGAATTTTTGGTTATTTTGCAAGAGGTATTTTTGCCTTAAGCTGTGGTGATTAAATTTATTCTGCTTTGTAGGCTTTTAGATGAGTTAATCGGCTATAATTTCTCTTAATTCCCTCTAATGCCTTCTAGGTATGGATATCAAGAAACCTACATGTTTGTATTTAGAATATTTTATGTTTGACAGGTATCAGTGAGTAGTATGACTTTGCATTTTCCCTGCCTCAGTTGCTTTTGGTAACATTATCTGTTTATTCACTGTTAAACCTTACAAAAAATGTCTTTTACTTTTTAGGATTAATATATCAGTTTTCATAATTTTAGCCATTTGGGAAAAATGGAAACCGCACTGCAATGTGAAGGGAGAAAAGTCATACATAGCTAGTTATTGCTAGGAAAGTGAGAAGTGAGCTAGCAGCATCTGAGAGGACTTCATACGTGAGCATCTCACACAGTAACTTTTTCTTTGAGCCAGCATAATTACTAGCTTTTCCCATGTGTGTACAGAAATTTTTTTTCCATCGAAATTTTGGCCTTAAATGTGAAATACAGGTTGTCTTACAGATGACCAGTGGTCCCTCTGGAGGAAGTCCGCAGAAGCTCTCCGATGCTCTGTAGACCGACCTCTGCTCCCTCCTCCATCAGTATCCTGCCTCCCAGCTTGCATCTTACCAAAGCTGGAAAAGACCCTCAGTGGCCTGGCCTGGGTGCATGGAATTATTAGAGACCAGATAAAAGGCATGTAGGAAGTGGTGGTGTGGCAAATGCTGTGAAAAAATGTGCCACAGCCTCTGAGGGCAGGAAACTGAAGGACCTCGTGTGTTCTGGAGGCCTGAGGAAGGAGCCTCAGGAAGTGATGTTTGATTGGACATCTGGAGGCTAAATGGGAGAGAGAGACAGGTGTGCAGTCAGGAGGAACTGCACATCGAAGGGACGGGCTGAGACTCTGAGAATAGGGGTGGGAGGGAGAGGAGAGGAGGCTACAGGGGCTGACCAGGTCTGGTGGGCCAGGTGAAGGAATTTGGAGTTGATTTTAAGAGCACGTGCAGGCTACTGGGGACAGGGAAGTCAAGAGAGTCACAGGATTCCGTGTGGGTTTTGAAACTGGCTGGCTGCACGGAAGAGAGCAGCGTGTGGGAGACGTGTAGGAGAGGGAAGGGCAGGACTCAGGGTGGTTGAGACGAGGCGGATGGGGTCAGGCGGGCCTGACTCCTGCGGTTCTGACTTGTGAAACGCGCTCAGGGATCCTGCCACCGCCTAAAGCGGAAGAGAGGATTTTGATAACAACTCAGCACTGTTCTCTTTAATCCCTGCAACAGCCGTACTACGTAGGTTCGGTTATTACCCCATTTCACAGATGAGAAAACAGAGGTGCTGATAAGTTGTCTAAAGTCGCACGGTTTAAGTGTTCGATCAGTGTTCGCCGCTACTGCCTCTGCTTACTCATGGAGTCATTCATGCATTCGTGGACTGTGTGCTGTATGTAAGATAACACACTGTTCAACAGAATAGATGTGAACTCTGCTCTTGAGAAAGACTGGGAGTGGGAGAACAGACCATAAACAAGCAGTTATCTTGCTTGGACAAGCTGGTCAGGGATGGTAGGACGGTCTAGGTTTCTTAGACTGGAATGTTAGAATTCTAGCTCTTGCATAAGTCTTGGATGGATATACAGGGAAAAACACGCATTACTGACAAAGCCAAAAAAAATGTTTCCCAGATGTTCTCTGAGGTTCCACAGGCATCCCCAGTGAGTTAGATCAGAAGTAGGCCTTGTGCCGGTTTTATAGGTGGGAGGCTAAAGACACGAGAACAGCAGTGCAGCCGGGCCGAGGCCGCAGAGAGCTAGGATTCCAGCCGCCTCTGCTCCCGCTGTTCAGCAGGGTCAGCTGCCTCTGGGCCCACAAAGGTGGGAAATGGTAGGAAAGGCCCACATGTGACTGCCTCTGTACAGGTCAGTCACAGCTCCCCGTGCTCTACTATATATAGTAACGACCTTACATAAGAGTGCTATTAAAAAAGAACGGCAGAGAGGAAAAGAGAATGCCAGCTGAATTTTTTCCACTAAAGCTCATTTTTAACAGATGTGTTTTCTCTGCTTCCATAATGACAGCGTACCAGGGGACTGTTCCAGGTCAGGAGGGGAGCAGCCCAGGTACTTGTAGGACTGTGATTGGGTCCGTCTGTGCTGAGCACAGCTTGCTCCAGGGTAGATAAAATTACTATTTCATGTCACTCTCCTCCTCAGTTCCCATTTTCCTGGTATCTGTGGGAAGAGGGCTATGAAGAAGAATGAAAACACTGCGAAAATAGTTCAAACTTTACAATATATTTGGGATAATGCTGAAAAGCAGTGTTCTCAGTTCAGCAGAATGGGTGATCAACATATAAGTGGTAGGTCTATCTTAAATGCTTTAAATTATAATTTATGATCTTTTAATTAAGGCTTTCTTACTGCATCGGATCTCTTATACACTCTAGTACCCAGTGATACACAAATTTTGTTAATTTTTGTGTCCATTTGTACAGTGTGTGTGACCTTGACATGAGGTAATATTCGTGGGTTGACTACACGCTCCCTGTTCCCAATTTGCCAGTTGTTTAGAGTTCTATATAGTTCAGCCTTTGTCCCAGATTAAAGGGTCCACATTTGGACAATAAATTATTTCCATGACTATCCTGAATACTAACAGCTCACATGTATTGAAGGCTTGATCGAACATTGCTCAAAACACCTTGTATGTACTAACGCATTTCGTCTTCACAGTCTGGGAGGTAAGCACTGTGATAACCTCCATTTTATTTTCGAGTCAGTGTGTACATGTGTAGGTTGTTTCAAGGGCATATTCATGATGCTAAGATTTGGGATTCCATTGATCCTCTCCCCCAGGTGGTGCACATAGTACCCGGTAGGAAGTTTCTCATCCCCTCCCCGCCTCCTTCCTTCCCTGCTTTTGGAATACCCAGTGTCTGCTATGCCCATCTTCATGTTTGTGAGTTTTCTGTGCCTGCATTAATTTACATAGGATAATGGCCTCCAGTTGCATCCGTGTTGGTACAAAGGACATGATTTTGTTCTTTTTTATAGCCGTGTAGTATTCTGTGGTGTGTATGCAGCACACTTTATCCAGTCCACCACTGATGGGCATCTGGCTTGGTTCCCCTGTCTTCGCTGTTGTGAACAGTGCTGTGATGAGCGAGCGCACCTGCGTATGTGGGGCTTTTGGTAGAATGATTTATTTGCCTTTAGATATATACCCAAAACTGGGATTGCTGAGTCTAATGGTAGTTCTATTTTTAGTTCTTTGAGAAATTTCTGGAGAGCTTTCCACAGCGGCTTAATTTACATCCCCCACCAGCGGTGTATAAGTGTTCCCTTTACTCCGCAGCCTCTCCAGCAGCTGTTGTCTTTTGACGCAATAATGGCCATCCTGACTGGTGTGAGATGGTATCTCATCGTGGTTTTGGTTTGCATTTCTCTGATGATTCGTGATGCTGAGCATTTTTTCATGTCTGTCAGCTGCTGGGATGTCTTCCTTTGAGAAATATATGACCCCCATTTTAAAGATAAAGAAGCAGGTTCAGAAAGATTAAGTGATCAGAGAGACTCAGCCAGTAAATAATAGAGTCTAAAAGTTAAGCACAGGCAGGCTAACTCCAGAGCTTACATGCATAAGAAGTACCTTTCATTCCTGAACCAGTTAAGAAGTATATGAGTAAATCTCCCAGAGGATGGAAGTGTCCTTTGGAACTGGGAAGTTCTTTGAGTCCTTGAGTAGAAATGCACTCCCAGTTTGCCAGCACAGGGGCCCTTTACGGGGGGAGCTCGTGAGCACCATCCCGCAGTCCAGTTAACTGAGCACAAGGCACAAGGCATATTTGTTTTTCTTTCTTTTGAAAACCTAAATGTTAGAGAAGTTCAGAAATAGAAGTATAGACTTGTAACTGTTGGAACCTTCCTTCCTTCTCTCCACAATGCTTCTCTCACGCCCATTCCTCAGCCTCCCTGTTTTCACGAACAGTGCGATTCACTGCTCTGATTTTGTTAGCCAGTTACGGTGGCAAATGAGAAGTCGCTGAGTGGCTGGTATGCACCGCCTCCAGAAGCGGCGCTCTCTTAAGGTGTCACTGTTTGCATTAGCACGTTATGCTAATGCTCCATTGCATCTCAGGGTTGTTTATTTAGAAATTATTTGTTTTAGGATGTGGTATAGCTTCGTTAACACCATTGTGGACTTGACATTTAAAACTTTTTTTTCCCAACTCTTTTTTACTTATTTTTCATGAGAATAGTCAAGATGAAAGAAAGCTAAAACACCAGCTAGAATTCGCAAACTGATAAATAACCCTATTTAAATCCATGGAAAGGTAATGTTTAGGGAAGAGGTTTGTTTTAATTGATTTTTATTTTACATGTACACATTAACTTCCTAAATCTTACCTTTCACACCAAGAAGCCTAGATCAGTGAGCCTGTTAAGATGCTGATGGCTGAGGGCAAAAGTAGAGGACCTAAAGTTGTCTGACAAACTAGACATCACGAGAGGAAACCCAAGTGTGTTTCAGGAGCAGGGGCAGGTCTGCCTTCGCGTTCTAACCACTGTATTACCCTGTTAAGATCAATCAGATACAAAAATCTTTGATCAGAACCAGTCTTACAGAAGAACCTAAGAATTTCTGCTTTCTTGTCTTTGTGTTCAACATAACACAGGCATGTATCAAAAAATACATAGAAAGCAAAAATTGGAAGAGTATTACATGCGCTTTCCTAAATGCACCTTAATGCTTTCCCTGGTGTTACTGATACTGCTGTCGGCAGTGTCACTGTTCCAGTGAGCCTGTAGTCACACACACTGCTCCCCCACACAGCAGCTCTTCTGAGGAGAGCAGCCCCCTGCCTTGTGACTCATTGAGAAACATAAACTTTGATTACTTAGAGCAAAATTTCAGATTTGAAGAAGTTTTCCTAATAAGGAAGAATGATGTAATGTTCATGGAGGGGGCCAGGTTCCCTTCGTTTGTTTTATTTATCTTAGCTGAATTCCAGGGGAAAATGGGCCATGAACATGAGGGCTGATAACTATATTTAGCCACACAAAGTTAGTAACATCAGGGGGCATTTCTTCTTTAAGTTCTACACTCATAAATGGACTGAAAGATATTTTTCCAGGCATCTTGTTTTGATAAAGTTTGATCAAGCATAAATACTATTAAGATGTTACCTTTTGAGTATGAAGAAAGTATCCATTGCCATCTCTTCAATTTGGCATGTTTCTCTTAGATGCTGGTTTCTGGGTCAAAAGACAGAGTGCCCACACCTGTCATCCCAGCACTTTGGGAGGGCAGTGCCAGGGATCGCTTGAGCTCAGGAGTTGGAGACCAACCTGGGCAACACAGGGAGACCCCATCTCTATAAAAGTAAAAAAAATCAGCTGGGCACGGTGCACATACCTGTGGTCCCAGCTACTTGGGCCTGGGAGGTCGAGGCCGCAGTGAGCCGTGATTGCACCACCGCACTCCAGCCAGGGCAACAGAATGAGACCCTATCTCAAAAACAAGAAAAACAAAAAGTGAAAACAAGCAAATCCAGAGTGGGCTTTAACAAGCAGGCAGCAGCAGGTGACCGTAGTTTCTTAGAAAGATACTGTGTGTTTAGGAGCCCTGTTCTGCCCATTGTCTGGCACTGTTCAATCTAGATTCACTCCCATCCCCTCACCTTACTCTACATGTAAAATTAGGCTGTGCCTCTTAAGATGGTAGACTATCATTTTTGTACTTTTGCATTTTATTTAAACATTAACTGGAGAAAATCAAATTTGTAGCATTAAACATCAAACCTCAGCGTTATAACTGATCATTCCCTCCTCTTGTCAACGTATTACAACATTTTTGCTTTGCTCTGTGACATGACTCAGGGCTTACATTCTATTTCCCATGAGAGAAAAGTCAAATTCATCCCTGCCGCTGCTCCTGAAACACACTTGGGTTTCCTCTAGCGATGTCTAGTTTGTCAGACAACTTTAGGTCTACTTTTGCTCTCAGCCATCAGCATCTTAACAGGCTCACTGATCTAGGCTTTTTGGTGTGAAAGGTAAGATTTAGGAAGTTAATGTGTACATGTAAAATAAAAATCAATTAAAACAAACCTCTTCCCTAAACATTACCTTTCCATGGAAAGCCTGCTATCTTCTGCCTTTCACCTAAGTCTTCAGAGTGGACAGCTTCTTCCCCATGACTGACTGTTACCCATTCTCACTGCAGCAGGTGGGCTGACTCCTATGCAGCCGTGGCCTTGTAGTTGATCTGAACAGGATGAGCATCTCTATGGAAACGAGTCTCCTCTGACCGCCTGAAGGAGGAGGCTGTGCTGGAGACAAGCACTCTCATCAGTCGATGGGTAGCACCGACGATGCCCCGGACATGCGGACCATGTGTCAGTGTCTTAGGAGACTGGAACAGTTTGAGAAAGGCACTCTTAGAATCATTTCTAATATTACTTGATGGGATGTCAGCAAATAGGAAACTTGTAAAACATTGGGAGACAACTTTTTGCCACTATCATGGACAAATCCATCACCACTACCGCAAATATTGAGCCTCAGAGACCAAGTCCTCAGATTCTGAGGCTCTGTGGTATGATTCCTCTTCAGCAGAGCACCTGGCGAACCCCTCGTAGGACAGACAGACAGTGACCCTCGTGAGAAGTGAGGGAACTTGTAGACTAGGCCTCACAGAGCGCTGTGCAGTAGAAATAGAATGTAAACCACCATAATAATGTAGACCCAGTACGCAGTTTGTTTTCTAGTAGTCACATTAAAAAGGAAAAGGACATTTTAATAGTACATGTTATTTAACCTAATCTATTCAAAATATTTTAACATGTAAATATAAAAATTAGTCATGATCATTTTTCAATCTCTCTTTAAACTGGATTTTTAAAATCTGCTATCTACTTGACACAGCACGTCTCATTTCTGACTAACCACTGTTGAAGCACTTGATTGCTACATGTAGCTAATGGCTACCATAGTGGGGCAGTGCAGGGCTGGGGGATGTGGAGTCAGGTAAACACAAACCTTGACACTCAGAACCAGTACTGTGGAATTGATGGTAATTACTCCAGATGTTCATCTCTTATCTTTTCACGTCCAAAAACGGCTGCTGAATTTACAAACCAGATAGCAGTAAAAGGGCCAATCTCAGTGAGGGAAATGGAGTTCAGTCAGTGGAGAAGGGTGGTCTGTTGATACCACATCCTCAACCACAGCCATGCACAGCTGAACAGAAGGCCCCTGCGATTCCCGAGGCAGGAGTGGGGGTGGAGGGCTGGGCATTCAGGCAGAAAGTCTGAAAGAAATGCATCAGTGTGGTCATTTCAGTAATAAATGCTGTGAATAAATAAAACAAGATAATAAGAGAGAAATGGGAGTACTCTTGTTTCTCACTCCGACAGTTGAGTGAATCTTCTGGGAAGTGAGTTGTGCTGTGGAATGTGATTTTAATTCAGCCTGAGAGCCAGGCACAGTGGCTCACACCTGTAATGCCACACTCTGGGAGGCTGAGGTGGGCAGATCACTTAATGTCGGGAGTTTGAGACCTGCCTGGCCAACATGGTGAAACCACATCTCTACTAAAATACAAAAATGATCCAGGCCTGGTGGCACACATCTGTAATTTCAGCTACTTGAGAGGCTGAGGCACAAGAATCGCTTGAACCCAGGAGGTGGAGGTTGCAATAAGCAAGACCACGCCACTGCACTCCGGCCTGGACAACAGAGCCTCAAAAAACAAACAGAAAATTCAGCCTGAGGCAAATGCTGCTTCCAGTCCTCAGCATGACTAAAGAGATCCTCATTTTTCTTTAAGAGAAAATTTCATTATTTAAAAACACAATACCCAGAGAAATGGAAGAAGCTGGTTTCTGTGCGCTTCAAATAATATTTTGGTATAAGGCCCCAGATGACTTCTTTCACTCAGAATACCACAGCTGACACAGCTAAAATATGAAATGTGGCCTAAATCATACACAGTGAGCTGATAACTTAGGAAATATTTTTTGTTTTAACCAAGGCAAACAAAATTTTTAATCTGTTTTATTTTCATATTTGCTTAAGTAAACTTCAAAACTAATGATTTCCAAAGAATTTGGCCTCAGCTACATGCATGACCAGTGACTGCCATCGAGAGTGTGGAACTACACTGAATACATCTATTGAATATGGAAGTTTTATGTTTAAAAAAATCTTGCTAAAAAAGCAGTAGAACCACCATACAGTATATATGTGTATGCTTATGATACGTGGAGTAGCTTAGGAGGGAACCTGAGAAATGGTAACAATATTTGGTTGATGCAGGAGTGGGAGATTGGACTGGGAAGAAAAAGTATGAGATGAAAATGTACTTTTCAGTGTTCTCTTCGTATTTTTTGCATTTTGAAGAGCAGAGGTTTTTAATTCTGATGAAGTCCCAATTCATCCACTTTTTTTCTCTCATAAATCACCCTTTTGTTGTCTTAGCTAAGAAATCTTTAACCTATGGTCACAAAGATTTTCTTCTATGATTCCTTCTTGAAATTTTATAGTTTTAGATTCACATTTATGTTGAAGATTTTATTTTTATTTTTTTAGAGATGGGGTCTCGCTCTGTCCCCCAGGCTACAGTGTAGTGGCCGAAGGTCATGAGCTCCTGGGTTCAGTCGATCCTCCATCTCAGCCTCCTGAGTAGCTGGGACGACAGGCGTTCAAGTCGATCCTCCATCTCAGCCTCCTGAGTAGCTGGGACGACAGGCATTGAGTCGATCCTCCATCTCAGCCTCCTGAGTAGCTGGGACGACAGGCGTTCAAGTCGATCCTCCATCTCAGCCTCCTGAGTAGCTGGGACGACAGGCGTTGAGTCGATCCTCCATCTCAGCCTCCTGAGTAGCTGGGACGACAGGCGTGCATCATGCCGGCTAATGTTTTAGTTTTCTGTAGAGACACGGTCTCACTTTATTGCCCATGCTGATCTCAACCTTCTGGGCTCAAGTGATCCTCCCCGTTCAGCGTCCCAAAGTGCTGGAATTACCGGCATTAGCCACCATCTCTGGCCTGCTGAAGATTGGTATTCATTAACTTTCACATAAGGTGTCAGTTGTGAGCTAAGGTTGGAAATCAATAGGGTTTGGAGGGGTTTTTTGTTTTTATTTAATCGTGTATTCTTACCACTTTAAAAAATAGGACTTAATTTCAAAAGAGATTAAAAAGAAATATTGTATAGAAATGTCTGCAGTTATAATTAGTAGTTCCATTTTAGAAAGAAAAAGTTGTTTTATTTTGCTTCATTTTGAGATAGGATCTTGTTCTGTCACCCAGTCTGGAGTGCAGTGGCGCAATCGTGGCTCACTACAGCCTTGTTCTCCTGGCTCGAGCGAGTAGCTGGGACTACAGGTTCGCACCACCACACCTGGCTAATTTTTTAATTTTTATTTTTAGTGTAGATGAGGTTTCACTGTGTTTCCTAGGCTGGTCTCAAGATGTGGGCTCAAGTGATCCTACCGCCTCAACCTCCCAAAGTGCTGACATGACATAGGCCTGCAACACTATGCCCGCCAAGAAAAAGTTTTCTTATGACTACTGTACTGATTCTCAGGAACAGTCATTGTGCTTTAATTCTCTAAGCCAAAAACGTCAGCTTCTGTTGGGCAAGAAGGACCATGTTTTGATTCCACTCTCTCATATGGCCCTTTGCCTTCAGCCATTTTCATAATCTAAACTTGATGGCAGTGTCTTGTAATAGGGTAAGAAACGAAAAACGGTAAAAGCCATTTGTCAGGGTAAATCTGAACTAATTATGTAGATCAGCTGAAGTAAAAAGGGTTACAAAGACAAGTTTTCTGTCTTCAGGAGGGAATGTAGATACGAAAACTTCATTGGCGATAAATTTACATTGCGGATCTGCTTAGGGAGAACATATACACCAGGTGGAGGAAGTCTTCCCACACCCCTTCCGGAAGGACTGAGATCCTGCCGCCAGACACATGTTGCAATATCAACAGAAGGTCCTCAGATTGCCTTCCACCAAGGAGGCGAGTGGGTCTGTTGAATGCTTTCGTTTTGTGATACTGAGAACATGTGAGCTGCTCAGCCCTTTACCAGAGCTAGGGCCAGCCTCTTCCAATAAATACTAAAAGATGACTGCTGCTTAGAAGGTACACCTGTCAGCATGGGGAGCCCATGTGTCTCAGGTTCTTTCAGGCCATTACCGTGCATGAATAACGTACATTTGACGGGAGATGATCCTCTCTCCCTACTCAAGTTTGGAACCGTTTGACAGACAAACTGAGGAGTCAGAAGGAAATGCAAGCACCAGATTTGTACTGGGGAGAACTCAGGGGAGAAAGGGGATGTACTGCTGGGCCTCGTGAGCTGGCTTCTACTTCACCCTTGAGCTAAGCAAGCTAATACCCACTCACAGGTGGCACTGAACAGCTCCACGTAGATCCCACCCTCCAAAAAAAACAGGAAGAAAAAGCCCTCTCACTGTACCAAGATCCAAAGAGAGAAGAGCAAGGGAGGGGCTGATATGGGCATGCCCAGCTCCATCCCCCACCCATATTCGCCACAAAGGGAGGAGACGGCGAAGAGGCCCCATCCTGGAAATCCTCCACGGGAAGCAGTGAAGGATGCGGGGCCCACTCCGTCCGTGTCCAAGGTTCCGCTGATCCTGTGTAGTAATTTTCAAGGATCATAGCATGATGCTCCTGAAAGGAAAAAACAAGTTTTGTCTGTTAGGTCATTAACATGTACCATGAATGACTTTAATGTCTTCTGGTTCATTTTGACATTTCTGTAAATTCTGTACATCTTTTATTTACTTCCATGATAAATTTTAAAGATCAACAAATGTCCACAGCAAGGAAAAAAATCACTAGTAAATTTATAACTTTTATATTTGTATACTTTTAACTGTTACATTAATCCTGTCTTATAAAATGTATTCACCACAAAAATACTTACTAATCTTGATTTCCTGGTATGAACTGCTTGTGCTTCTGAGATGAGAGATATACTTTTCTTTACTGGTGGCCACAGTCGAGATAAGATCATGCCTAAAAGGACAAGTTAGGAATAAAAGTGTAATTAAGTATACTCTGTGTTAGTTTTACTTAGGACTGTAATTCTTTCACAGTTTCATCATATTTAAACCCGAAAATACGCATGACTGCCTATACCACTATAGTCATATCCACGTATATGTGCATGTTACTTCCAGGCAGTTGGTCACCTTCTCTCTTCAGGCCATTGTTAGAACCTGACAGATTTTGAATATGTCTTTTCTTTGTTCTTTGTAATGTTTATCTGTATTCTTGTTAGAAATGACTTTCTGGTTCAGTTATTTAAAAGATTAAGCCTTTAGTGACAAAAGTTCTCACCTTGGTGTCATCACTTGAGAGACTGTGAGTGAAGAAACCCAGCTACTCCTCTGGGCTCGGCCGGGGCCTCCTGTGTGGCTCTGCACCAGCCACACTTGTTACTCAGCTGGATGAGGGTCCGGTGCCTTCCACCCGCACGTGCTGGGCTTCCCCGTGTCCCCAAGCACACAGACACTATACATACTTAGTGGCTTTTTCCATTGTTTTAAATCCTAAAAATAAAAGGCACATTCTGGTATGCATACTACTTCCGTACATGAAGGGCCATCTACTGTATAAATCTTACAGTACAATCAGGAATTCCAGATTTGGTGTGCAACAGACTTCATTATTTACATGTTTTGCAGAAGATTAATAAAGTACAGCAAAAGAAGCTCAATGCTACAGCTGTACATACTGTACTATAAAGTATTCTTTTGAAAAGCATTTCAAGATTTTGCAGCATTTTGATTGTATTGGAAACAGTCACAGATACCATATTACAGAAAACTCTGTTTGATATAATGCCAGATATAACTGTTGACTATACACAGTCATATAGAACCACACTGGGAACTTCATGTAGCTATGATAAATTTCCCTCATTTTTTCCTTCAGAGTAACTACATTAGATAATTGAGAGGTTTCATCTAAGAATTTATTTTTGTGATTGTAGTCATTTCTCAGGGAGGGAACCTCATTTATTGTAGCTCTCCCCAAGGCACCCTGGATAGACCGCATCCACTGCTGGAAGGCCTGGCCCTGCCTGCTGAGGGGGAAGTGGCTGGGCAGCACTGTCTTTACTGCTTCTCTTCCTTTGGCCTCTAAGGAATGTCAAGGTCAGCTGGTCAAAAGCTAAGAAGGGCCAAAGCCATTTACAACTTAGAATTCTTTTCCCACGGTCACAGTCTCTTAATTCATGCTGCTAGGCTACATCCCTTGAGCTTGCCAAAATGCATTTTTGAGCTTTTGCAAGAACGTTCTCCTTCTTCAGATGAGAGATTGGGATGGGAGTCTGATGATCAGGCAAGCCCTGCCTTCACACCACGGAACCCTTGGCTTGTATATCTTGGCCATTAGCATTTAAACTAGCAAAGATCGACCTGTAAGAGGAAATAAATTACCCTGAGTACCCAGATCCAACTGTGCGTTCCTCACATTGATTGCAAGACCAAAATATGCAGAAAATGTTATTGGTGACATTGTGATTATTTATTCAGAAATGTTTAGTTCTTCAGTTATAGGCCTATGTTAATTAATAGAAATTTGAAAAGTCATCTTTATAGAGTTGTTTATCAGCATGTGATATAATGTTTCCAGATTGCGGCATATTTAGTGATACAATCTCTCAAGAGATGGAACAGCATAACAGATGAGTAATATTAGTAATATTCAGATGTACAATCTCAAAAGACTAAAGAGTGAATTTTATAGCATGGACGAATTTTAAAAATATTTAAAGGGGACTATTTAAAAATAATCCAACGATCTATTGCAAAGATATGAAGAAAGTCAGACCGAGAATGATTTAGGCAAGGCCACACAGATAATTGCTGGCACAGTATGTCTACCAGGGAAAGCACTAAGTAACCCAATGGAGGAGATGCTAAAAGGGCTGCTGGTGACTTAAGAACAAGGCGATTTAGGCTCATGCCTGTAATCCCAACACTTGGGGAGGCAGAGATGGGAGGATTGCTTGAGCCCAGGGGTTTGAGACCAGCCTGGGCAACATAGTGAGACACTGTCTCTACTAAAAAAAAAAAAAAAAAAAATCCAACTGAGTATGGTGACACACACCAGTAGTTTCAGCTACTCAGGAGGCTGAGGCGGAAGGATCGCTTGAGCCCAGGAGGCTGCAGTGAGCCAAGATCAGATGCCACTTCACTCCAGCCTGGGCAACAGAGCAAGACCCTGCGTCATTCACAAACACACACATACATACATACCAAGCTATTTTTAAGAATTCATATCCAATTATTTAGGACATGATTCTTCTTGTGTTTATTTTTTTCTACAACAAACATTGTGTTTGAAAGGAGAGTGAAGGACAGAACTATAAGTATGTAGGAACTTCCCTACCATGAAATTCCATGGTAGTATTTATTGCCCTTATGTGATACGTCTCTTGATTTTTCTCAGAAATTTGAATTAATATTATACTTGGAAAATATGAAGTAAGCAGCTTTATCAGTTGGTTTCATTCTCCACATATTTTGGATGTACAATATTTAGCTATAAATACAGGTTGTTTGGTTAGTAGAGACCAACCGTTCACTAGTTTTTCAATATAATGAATGCTAGTTGATGGTACTTCGGCTGAAATAAGAAATTCTGGAAGCAAATTTAATTTCTTAGTTTCAAAATCAATTCCTTCAGGTTGCTTTGTACATTCTTACAGTTTTCCCAGTAAATAAAAGTTTTTACGCCTAGCGTATGAGACACAGCTCCCTAAAGTTATATGTATAGAATATGTTCAGGACATAGCCGGGCTGTCTCTATAGCTGCGTTGAGCAACGCTGCAGTATCCACATCCCAGTAACAGAGACGGGATAGGAGCAACAGACTGAGAGCCATAGTCTTGAGTGGAACCCAAATTAGAAAGGTCCTCTGCATCTGAGGAAGTCACGCTGCACATGGCAAAAACTAGACAAGTCGTGGTGCTTTGATTACAGATGTGGTAACATCACAGTCATGAGCCAGAGCGCTTCAGTTTAAATCCCATCTCCTCTTCTTTCCCACTGCATAGTCTCGTGCCTCAATTACTATGTATCATTGTGCCTCGATTTCCTCATCTGTAAAATGGAGATAATAAAAGTGGCCTCTCCCCTAGGGTTTTTATAAAAATTAAATAGCTTATATGGCTAAAGTGCTTAAAATGGCGTTTGGTACATGGCAAGGGCTCTGTCACAGTAAGCTCTCATCACTAGATAGTGGTGACTGTTGGCACTGGCAGCAGTAGCAACAGTCATTCTTGATGAAATTCTTTGGAAAAGGCCTCCCCGGCAGCATTAAACACAGGGAATGGATGAATGGAGGCCCTTCTCAGGCCTCCAGGATACTTTGTTGCTGCCCAAGACCTTCTTTACCTTATAAACTTCTGGAATTTGATGTTTTAAGAGTCTTTTCAGCACTCCATTTTTTATATGCACATAGTTTAAAAGAGTCAATCAGTATAGAAGGTTATAAAATGCAAAAATAAAAGTCTTCCTCCCTCCGCCTCATTCCAGTCTCACTCTCCAGAGGTCAACACTTGAAACTGTTTTTAGTCGTTCTGGTGGTTTCTTTCACGAGTTTATGAACAGTCTGTGTATTCATCCATTGATTGATCCTCAACTTCCAATAGGGCTATTAGATTAACCTTTATGTTCTTAACAGGAGGATGTTCTTGTTGCACCAACCGGCTGAGAACAGCGATTTCCTGATCTTGTGCTTCCTTTGCATATCTGTAAATAAGGAAATTGGACTTGTTGGTTTCCAAGACCATTTTCTTAAAAGTGTTGAGACCATTTGAACGCTTTTAAGTAAAAAAGAAAGAGAATTCAGGGATAAAGCTGTTCTGAGGGTTATCTGGAACCAGCTGCTAAAATAGTGTTCACATTTTAACCCGCCTCTTTCCCTTTTCCTTTTATCTAATGAACTGGCTGCTTTTTATGTACTAGCTTTCATTTTGTAGACCCTTCCGTGATGGCCAGGAACTCCAGAGGATTCTATCCTTGTAGACACATTTCCCTTCCATCCTCAGTATGAAAAGTCCCAGGGAAAGGCCCTGACTGGCCTGGCCTGACCTCGGTTGTATACTTATCCTTGGATAATTTGCTAAAGCCATATGCCAGTTGACTAGTCCTGAATCACATGCTCACCCACAACCAACGGTGAGAGGGTTGTGACTAGCAGACTCACAAGGAATAGGGTAGAAACAGATCTGTAAAGGGAGGGAGGAGTGCTGTTACCAGATGAAAGAAGAATGGTAGAGAATAAAAACAGATGTCTGCCTTGCTTGGAGTTTCAGGAAACTGACTTTAAGAAGAAACTCATTCAATCCTCCACCTACTAGTGAGTCATGACTTGCTTTTATGAATGCTTACTGCCATGCATTCAACCATTGGCCTCATTCTTCTTCCAGAAGTAAAGCATGACCTCCACCTACATGGTCTTTAGCTTCATATCAGCCATAAGCAATTCCCAGCAGTACTTCCACAACACTTGGAAGACGAATACAGACGTGAGTGTGATGTTCCAGGCACACATAGTGCTTTAGATTCTAGTTCAACTCAGTCACTCAATGCGGCCTTGTTAGAAACACTCTGTCTGCTCTTTATGACTTCTGCACTACACAGTGGACACACAGGGGAACTGTTTCCTCTCTGTCCAGGGACCAACTTTGTTATCTCAGGATACAGTCTCTGTTTTGAAAAAGTCACTGTAGAACAATGCAGGTATGGGAAGAATGGGCCCTCTCAAAAAGAGCTGCCTAGAGATGACTGAGGTTCTTACCAAGAACTGGAAATATCCCGAGGCCTTTCTCCTCAAGGTAAACAGAAACTTACTGCGTTTTTGACAGATAACCAAATAAAATGGAAACTGGGCACCAGCACAGGCTGCGACTGCCTGGAACATGATGGAGTGCCTCACAGATGCCAGATTAGGAGCTGCGTTACCAGGTTCACAAATGCTCTTGTTCGGGTTTGGGAGTTTCACGTTTTGGATACTAACAAGCCAGAAATATATGAGTACTGTTACTATAAGAGCTCTGATATATACATATCTCCTTTATTAGAAGATGCATTGCCCTTTCCTATATTCCACACAAAAGGATGCCTGGCAATCTTCTGACAGGTAGTAACTGACATCTGTATGCAAAACACTGTAATAATCAACAAGATAGAACACATCTGGCTCTGGGTGATCTGGGCTGGCGTGTGAGATAATGCCGTGCCAGCCTTGTGGGCTGGAGTAGCTGGAGGAGGGAGTAGGAACTGCTAGATGTTATTAGGGAAGGCTTCAAGAAGAGATGGGCATTGAAGGGGGCACAGAAGGATGAAGACAGTGGAGGGAGAGAAATTGGTGGGAGTGGCCGTCCAAGAGGGCAGCGCATGAGAAGAGGCCAGCAGGAAGGAAAACTCAGAATCGGTCTGGGGAACAGTAAGAGTAAGTAACTTAGAAGAATGGACAGGTGGAGATAGAGCAGCAGTAGTTGGAGATAAGATTGTTAGGACTGTTTGAGGCCAAATTGTGGGTATCTTAAATATCAGATATTATTTTAGGGAGAAAAGTTGGATCAGGGTGAGAGGAGCTCTGTCCAGACACAAGTTTGAAGCGAAGTAGCTCATTTATGTCACGTGGAAGTGGAAATGGAATTCAGGACCGAAGGCTAGGTTAGCTCAGGGAGTGAGAGTGATGGCGCTGACTCCTGGTGCAAGAGGAGCATCCAGTTTAGATCTCGGTAGAGTACTCACTTTGATAGAGATGGAGAAGAAACAGTGAAGGCAGGCAGGCACAGTCCCAGAAGTCTGGGACCAAGGAGAGAGTTGTGTTGGTGATGTCAAGGGAGAAAGTGCTTCCAGAAAGATGGAGCGGGTGAGCCACTGTCAGATGCTGCAGAGGCATCAAGAAGGAGGGCAGAGAAAAGCCTGGGGCTGCCGAGCACAGCACAACCCTATCTTCACATTGAATGAAACATCAAATTGATTTTTGGAAGACTTACAAAATCAGGCCAAAACTTCCAAAAGATGGGGAAAGGGTTACTAGCAGAACACTGGCCCCTCACCACTGAAACAGTTCACACGTTTTCGTTAAGGGAAAGCAGCATAGCAGAACCACATCCAACTCTAGCCCCATAGAAACTATTTTGAGACACACAAAATCTAAAAGCTATTTTTGTCTTGACTGGGTAGAATTTATCTATAGGTAGATCTGTCTTAAGAAAAAAATGCAACTAATGTTAGCCAGTTAACAGAATCTTCACAGAACAGATTATTCACAGAATAAAGTATTCTTCCTTTTGTAAGAACATTTACCGTGGAATTGTTTTTGTCTGCCTGTCAAATGCCTTTAAATCTCCTTGTTTTCCAAAAACTGATAGATAACATTTTTCAAAAACAGTTGAAATAGGTGTGAAAACAGCATATGCACAAGGTTAACATATGCACACACCCAAATAAAGACCACACATGGACTCATTTAGTTGTCCAAGTTTACTGGTTTACCAGTTTCTTTGAAATTAGTTTCTTTATAATGTTTAAATCCTACAGGGCTAAAAAGGACAGATCATAAAATCTAAAAGTTTATTAGGACTTAGAGTTGAGAAACTACCCCAGAAAAGATAAATGAATTATCCAAAGTCATAAACAGAATGTGGCAGAGCCGGAGCTGCACCAACGGAACTTTTCTGTGCTGGGCTGACTCCGTGGTTTTACTAGTGAGTAACCTGCGTGATAGTGGCTTGCTTTCTTAGAGCACTCTCTTTGGAAATGGAGCTATGCGTTGCTGAGTGCCATACAGCTTGATGGAGCAAGGAGCTTTACACTGGGTAGAAATCTAGGGATTTAAATTAAATTCAACAGATATCTATCGAGTGGCTTCCCTGTGATTAAAGAGGAAGATACTGAAAATGGAGGGCTCAGTGAAGTGAGAGGATTGCTGTTTCTGCAAAGACGTTGGAGGAGTAGATAACGGTGATTTGTTTGGAGAGAGACGACACTCGACCCTTAGTAGTAATGGACTCACAATACTCACTACACACCGCTGTTTTGGATGTATTCAACCAGCAAGCACAAGCTATGATGGAAGTGACTCAGGGTTTGGCACCAGCCTCTGTTTGATGAATGAAAATGCAAAGCTGAGGAAACATTAACCATATGAAACCTGAGAATATGCCAAATTCGTCATTTCATTGTAAGACAAAGCGAAATATCTGTCTGTCCTTTCTTCCCTAATTCTTCAAAATCTAAGAGAAATTTTATACTAAGACCTTCAAGTTCCTCAACATCTGCTCCACAGGGGAGCTTCCCTTTGGTGTTTCAATTAAAAATGAGATCACTGATTGTGCCTCAAGTATTGAAGAAAAGGTTGAAAAACAGATTTTTCTTCAGAAGTATACTTGGTCTGTGTTAAGAATTAAACATTTTCTATTAGGAACAGTCTGTATTAATTCCTTTTTATGTCCACTAAATTAGCATAATTTTTATAAGAATCAACTAATCTATTCCTGCTGTTTTCACTGGCCTTTGCATCAGTAGAAATGAAAATCATTTTGGCCACTTAACTGTGATGCAGTCGACTCTTTTAGAAGCTGACCTCACATTCCTCCCCCAGAAGCAGCTGGCGCTGAAGCACCAGCGTTCCCTGTTGGTCAGATTCATCTGGACGTCACAAGAGCACTGTCAAAGCCTGTCCCTTATCATGGGCAGTTTATGTCCGGCTACAAGTCCTGCTCCTCTGGGGGGCTAGAAATGCTTTGGACCACATCCTGCAGCCCTCCCAGAGCCAGAGTGACCATTTACCCCACAGAGAGCTGGATCTCCACAGACCTCCTAGATGAGAAATCGCAACATCTGGGAGCCAGCAGCAGGAGTCAACTTCTGAGAAACAGTTCATGTCGCTACTGACCCTTGAAAGAGCACACCCCACCTCTCATTCCTGTTCCTTCTGTTACATAAGAGACTCAGCCATCCTTTGATATTCCAGAGAGGTTCCCAGGAGGATTAGGACTTGGTCATCAATTGTCCCCCCCGCCTCTCTCTCTGTCTCATGGTACATGGAATGACTTCAAATAGAGATCAACTTTATGCGTGAAGACATACAGAGCTACTGTTTTTCTGTGGCGGAGCCAAATATGGCTCTTATTCTAAGTACAAAGGAAAAGTCTCTCTAAGAGACTCAAGTCGTGTGCTGCTTTCACTCAGGTCACTTCTCCCTTGAACCCTCCTCTGTAATTGTGTTCAGTTCTGGCTTTGGAAAGTCAGCACAATTTACAAAAGGTTCAGAATGCATACAAGGTCAAAACCCAGCTTTGTAGTAAAGGAAACCTATGTCCTTTTGCAGTACATTTTAAACTTAAACATATTCCCAAGCAGTAATCAATTTAGTTCTAGCATTCTTTTGTTTCTGGTACTTTGTAGAAAATCCAAACTTTTATCCCTGGCCTCCCCACAGCCTTAGGGGAGTGTATGTGAATTATTTTTGCACTCACCTCTCATAAGCCCAGTGCATACATTCCCATTTGTCTCCTATTAATCCTTATTGTGTAAATGACTGTTCTCAAGATGGTGATTTGTATACCTTTTCCCAAGGGGCAATCGTAAGTTAGCGCTAAACAAATCCAGTTGTTAGACAGTGACCTTCATGCAGTGGACCTAGCTCCTGTGATACGAAGATACCGATTAAGCTATGAGTAATGGAACTGTAGAAGACAATTGAAGCACATTACTATAATAAAGTTATAGATGGAACTCAACTGTACCACCTGAATGGGAAGCCCTTGTAGGAGTTTTATTTTCTCTTTTGAGCCCTCACGCATTTGATTCTGAGCTAATCTTAGCCAGATGGGAATATACTGTGGGGAGCACCCACAGCTTATCACCTAATTCACTTACCGACCTTCATTTGAAAATTCTTCAGATTTCCCAGTCCAACATGGGACCCTCCTAGCGTAGGAATGTCCTACTCAACATGCCTGATGAGCCCAGTGGGTACAGAAATCGCAGCAAGACATTTCTGTCATTGTCGTCATTGACAGTGGTGAGTCCACCATGTTCAGTGCCTGGCCAGGTGCTGAGGGGGATGCTGAAAGTTACCTTCCTTACCTTTAAAGTGCTTATACATATCAGGACCAGAGGAGCGATGGCTCAGAAGGTGCCGTGTGGCAGCTCTTCACCATACAAATGGCTTTCCTATCACACAATCAAATATGAAAGCATATCAACCAACAGCAGATTTATTCATAGATCACACGTGTTCTCAGCTTTGTGATCTCAAGAATTTTTCTAGACAATTATGAATACTCCATCTTTATTATGAGCAGGGGATAAATTACTTGCAGTCCAGATACTGCTCCAGAGAGACATACCAGGCATTTCCAATTTACATAAAAGTGCTTCTCAGGGGTTTACTTTCACATCATTTATTGTGCACTTGGGTTGCAGTTTCCCAGCGAAAACGTGATACATAGTAATAATAACCGACATTTTAACAAACGTTTTTTGTTGACTGAGCACTCCATAGAAAATGATGTAGCACCAGGCTTCTGAGCCAGCCAGCCCTTCACATCCAGGTTCTGCCCATGGACACATTACTTGACCTCACTGACAGTGAATTTTTACAACGGTGATAACAATCCCCAGCTCCTAGGGTTGGTGTGTGTCGCCAGTGCAAGGCACATGGCAAGCGCCCTACGGCTTCATGATGAGGAGAAGGGGGAGGAGCGGTGCTGAGTCTCACGACTCAGCCCACCTCCAGTTCTCATCTGCCTACCTGCCACTGCGTTCCCTTGCCAGCCGCTTGCAATGGGAGTGGGTGAAGGGGAAAATCCCCTGCAACCAGTGAAGCATTGTTCCTGTTTTTAAAAGGTGTGGTTTGTAAAGTAACCAGGATTGATAAGATTCTCTTCTGCTGCGAAAAGTGATGTATTGAGCTCATACTCTGAACCAGGCACTGTGCTCATTTAATTCTCACAAAGACCCCACAGGTAGTAGCCGGCTGAGCTGGGCCCAAGCCCCTTGATCCGTGACTCTAGCCTTCCTGCTGCTTGGGACAGTGTTTTTAGTCTGGTTGACTTTTTCTGAACTGCTCTCAGCCTGTGGCAGGAGAGATGACTGAATTGGAAATAAATTGGGTGGTGTATCTCTCCTTCTCCCTGTCCAATGTCTTTGCCCCATCCAACCATGGGGCAGAGGGCAAAATTATTCTTGTTGAAAGCTTTGTGCAAGCCACTGGGGTGAGGGAGTGAGTGATTTTCTATAATGTAGGGGGGGGGGGAATCTACTGAGCTAGCATGTACGTATTTCCTTCCCGAGCTGCCAAGAGCTTCTCATCTTTGCACTTTCACTCTAAAAATAACCATGTTCGAAGCCAAATATTCTTAAATATGTATTTAAAGCCTTCACTGATTATTCAGATCCTAAAGGCCCTGGATGTTACAGCTGCAAGAAGGCATAGAAGTGAACAAAGTCCTCAGAAGGAGAATACAGCCACGGATTTTTTTAAGTCACAGTGAAGGTCAAGGTTCTCTTATGTCGCATGCTTGAGTAGTGAAAAGAGCGGGGGCAGACACAGGTTCTAACCTGGCTGTGCAGGTAACTGGCTCTGTGGCCTTGAGTGTTACTTAAAACCAGTGTTCCCATGTGTAAGTGGACTGCGACAGTCTAGACGGTCTCATTTCCTTCAGTATCAAAACTTCTAAAATTGAAGGGTGGGCAAGAGTGGGGGAATTGCTCACAGTTTTCGAATTAGGGGTATGGCAGGTAGAGGGGGAAAAAAGAAGCTGGGAGAAATTTGATGGATTTTTGGGCAAGACCAAAGATTTAAACAAATGACACTCAGAGTACATTGCGACCAGGGCCATCCAGAACCCTTAACTTTTCATCCACTACATGGAATTTCCAAAAAATTCAGTTCAGCTTCATTTTTCAGAGAAAAGACAGCAGAAAAAAAATGGAGAAACGAAAGTCATGAACGTCTTACGACAAATAACTTCTAAGTAATTTCCAAAAGCTACAGGCAATCTTGCCTTTCTCCTTCGTTCTCTCGGCCTTTTTATCTCTGTGAAAGTCAACTCTTCTAAAAATAGCTTAACGAGGAAGAAGAAAATGGTAAAATTGTGCATTTCATCACAGTCCAGATATGAAACCCATTTAACTCATGTTTATCATTTGCACGGAAATATAGCCAGACACTTTAAAATTAAAAATAAGCATTTTTGCTCTCCTTTACCCCACCCCTATTTTCACACCTCGCCAAACCACTGAGAAACTGAGAAGTTGAAACTCTAGCCGAGTTTTTACTGCGATATATACTAGCAGCCACATCACTAGAATGCCCATTCACTTCTGTGCAATGCTACATTAATCACTTCTTCCTGAAAGTAGCACTTCCACAGTTTTAAGCCCACTTGGGTTGGCAACATGGTGGTTCTTTTTAATGCCGGAATGAGTAGGCTGACTCCACGGAGAAGTTTACAACCCATATAGCCATGGTCGGGTCTTCTGCCCTGGTTTCTTTGAAGACTGGCTCTCAGGAGTCACTCCCTAATCCTCGGGCCAGGGAATCCTCACATCAGGTACAGAGCATGGTATGATGTCTATAGCTACCTCAGCAGAGCCACCACACACAGCAGTTTGCTGATGCCAGGCCAAGCCCGAAATTCTTAAAACACAGCTGTGGCTTTGGCCATTGTGAGCCCAGGTGGGCACGGAGTAGGGAGCAGCGCCTTTGAGGAGAGCCACACAGATGGCTTCCAGTCCAGATGCAGAGGTCAGCTGAAGAGTGTAATGATAAACATCCTGGGACTAGGATGCATGCTGCCCTCGCTAGGAAATGAGAGAGAGACAGCAAAGGCAGGAGATGAAGCATTTGGGGACTCAGAAAGCAGAGTGCTGGATAATGGATTTTAGAGCTGGTGGGTGGTATTTATGAGTTCTATTCCTGGGCCAGTTCTAAATGCATGAACACAAAAGCACATGTGCTGGACAGTCTACCCAAACCACACAGACATCTGGAGCTTCAGGGCAGCGGTGAATCCCAGCAGTGACATGGCTGCTTTTAAAACACTCGAGTTCACTAGGACCCCACAAAGTTCTCTGTGGTTGGAGTCGTTGATGCTCTGAACATGTTAAGAACATAGAAGCATCTTCTCCTTCACCTTTCTGTTCCCAAGCAAGCGTGTCTTTGTCTTCTCATGGACTTAAGTGTAATCTCTTTACTGGATAGTTCTAGAAGAGAACAGAAAACATAGGACCGAGTTTAGAACTTCTGATGTTCCCACATCTAATGATACTTGATGAAAGAGATATTTTTCCCTTTTTTTTTTTGGCAGCCTCAGTTATTTTTATTGCTGAGTTTTTCGAAGGCTTGATTTTTGCCTATAGATAGGAAAGTTTGGGGTTTTGATTTCTAGTTTTAAAAGATTTAAAGTTAGGCGCAGAGCTTGGTCTACTCATGGGTACTTGTTTGATCTGCTTCTTACAGTGCCACCTTCTGTTCAAGTTTCTTGTCACAGCTATTGGTCCCTGTCTTCACCCGTGTGAATAAAGGAAAACATCCTGGATGTACAGGACAGTTTTCGAGTGAAAGAGTGAGATGTTAGATCATTGCTAGCTGCTTGCTCTTATTTCAGAAATAAAAATTTTAACTGTCTCTTCTCGTAGTAAATATTTGGGGAATTAAGTATACATTATAAAATTAATATTTTGCTATTGTTTTTGAACACCTACATGTTATAGATGTCACTTGTTTACATGTGTTTGAAATAACATACACTATCAGTGTGTATTAAGGTTTGGTAAGAAATTGGCAATTTAGTTTACTAAAGTTTTGCATAAAAACTTTCGGGACAAATGTAGAGATTTTAAAAATCCACCTGTGGTATTTATTGAATGCAGAGTTGACAGCACTGAGTAGGCAAATTGGACTAACCTAAATCTGCCAAACAGAACTTCAAACAAGTTTTGTGGTTTGTTTTGGTTTTTTTTTTTTTGTTTTTTTTTTTTGCTTTTAACTTTCTCATTCTGATAGAACTCTTTTACCAAAAATTGGCTACGAATGAGAGGACTGAGAACGATGTCGAGATGTTTTTCTCTTAATATTTCTGATTCTGTTAAAATGTGGCTCCTGGAAGTCAGACACATCTCCATCAGGCTGTGTAAACGGGTTGGGATACCCTTATGTGAGGCTGGCATGGGACAGTGAGCCGGGCGGGCCTAGTACAGTGACTTAGCGCCGGGTTCAGCCTGAACCGCCGGAGCGCCTTCGCCCTGCTGGCTGCGAACCTGCGCCCGCCCGGGGTGTTCTCCAAGAAGGGCACGAGTGCAAGGCGAGGTCTGGCTCACGTGCGTTCCTGGCTGCCCCTCTCTGAAGCTGTCGCTTCTCTCTCCGCAGGGACCCGCTGAAGATCCAGCAACTGCAGAACCAGATCCGCTTGGAGCAGGAGGCCGGCGCCCGGCAGCCCCGCCAGCCCGCAGCGCGCCACCCTCGCCGCCCTTCCCGCCGCCACCCGCCTTCCCCGAGCTCGCGGCCTGCGCGCCGCCCGCGTCCCCCGGAGCCCATGAGCGCACTGGCCTCCCGCGCCACCCCCGCCATGCAGTCCTCCGGCTCCTTCAACTACGCGCGCCCCAAGCAGTTCATCGCCGCGCAGAACCTCGGGCCCGCGTCGGGACACGGCACGCCTGCCTCCAGCCCCGGCTCGTCCAGCCTCCCGTCGCCTCTGTCCCCGACGCCTCGGCCACTCGCTCGCGCATCCGCGCCGCCCTTCGCGCCCCTCTTCGGCGCCGAGCCCGACGCCCATGGGGTTCGTCCTCGCCGTCGCCCCCGCCGCCGCCACCCCCGGTCTTCAGCCCCACGGCGGCCTTCCCGGTGCCCGACGTGTTCCCGCTGCCGCCGCCGCCGCCACCGCTCCCAAGCCCGGGCCCCGCGTCCCACGGCTCCTCGCCCGCCGCCCGCTTCGGCCACAGCCAGACGCCCGCGGCCTTCCTGAGTGCCCTGCTGCCCTCGCAGCCGCCGCCGGCCGCCGTCAACGCCCTGGGGCTGCCCAAGGGCGTCACCCCCGCGTGAGTGACAGCAGCGGGGCCCCTCCCTCCACCTCCGACCCCACCCCCCACCCCGCGTCCCTCCCTCCGACCCCCTCCCTGCGGCTCCCACACCCCCAGACGCGCGCTCCATCGGCCGGCAACCCAGGAGTGCCCTGGTAACACTGCACACGTTTCCCTCCGTGCTATGTAAAAACTTTTAACGTGGCAGTTGGACCCAGTGATTCTTGCCTAGCCCCTTAACCATTATCAAAGTCAGCACTTCTTCGTTTGAATTAATAGGAGATTCTCATCAGGAACGATTCAGAATCTATGTAGTGCTCTCTCTTAGCAGTTATGACAAGGAGGGCCTTAGCCACCATTTATTGTGCTAAACAACTCACATTATTTCATTGGCTACAACGTTCCTAAGAGGTAGCATTGGCCCAGTTAAACCACTGAGGATTCCAGGAGGAAATTAACTACCCAGGGTCACATAGCCACTAAACCAAGACTTGAATCCGTGCTCTCGCCACCAATCTCTGTGTTTCATTATGTTTCGTGCCGGCATTGCAAGGGATGTGAAGGCGTTTGGTTATGAAGTATACACTTAGTGTTTTTGAAAAACCTCAGTGCACAGATTTCAGAACTAAGCCTTTGTGTAAATCTAGGGAGTGGAAGGAGGCAAACGCGTGTAAATGTCTTTATGTTTTCATGTAGGTAAATGAGGGTGTCTGCAGCCTACTGGAGAAGGATGGTGCCAGTTCTGTTCCTGGCCTGTGATCGCGAGATCCATTCCGTGCCTTTAGCTCTGTTTCTGTTTGTAGGTGATCTGATGTCTCTCCTCACATCGCAGTGATGATGCAGCAGCCCTATGAGGTCTTTAAAATGGAAAGTCTTGGAGGATAAATAACATCTACAAAAGTACAGTAAAATCCTAAAAGGAAATACAGGGCAGGTGTGTTTGGCATGTTGGGTTGAAAAGTAGAATGAGTAAAAGCTAGTACTTAACTCATTCTACTGAAGATTTCAAAAATGAGTACGTGCTCGCAAAGGTTAGGCCAGCACCCGCATCTCAACTCTTCCTGCTAAAATCCTACTTCAGAGTTTGCCAGAAGCATACTAGTGTTCAGAGAGAAAAAGAAGGAAACTGCTACAAAGGAGATCTTAGAATTGAAGTTATTTTTATTCATCGGTAAAAGTGTTCATTCTATGATATACTAATGCCACTTAGAGACGAGCACTGCCGTGTCAGGCCTTGACGAGATGTACGGGCAGCTTCAGTTAGCAAGGCTTCTGTTGGGCACTTCCTAAAATGTTGATTACGTGAATTTGCAGTCTGGCTTCTTCTCAAATCCTTACTGGAGAAACTCAGTCAATGAATATGTAAAGAAACAAGTCCAGTAAAGGAGCCAAATCTAGTCTGGTAACGATGTGATCATGGACTTGTGCTGAAAGTTGTCAGTCAGCTCGTCGGAGGAGAACCTGTGTCTTTCTCGCCTGCCTTTTCTCTTTGAGCTTTTATTTAGCTGTTGGAAGTACGTTATCTTGGTACAAAGAAGCTATTAGAGACACGCAAAGAGCCAGAGTTTGTTTCATGATGCTTTTTCATCCTCTCATTAAAGGGGTACCAGATCTTGCTTCCCAGGAAGAGGGGTACTGTGTACACAATCCGTTCTAGTATTTCTCACATAGAATTTGATCAAAGATTACTTTTCCAAAGGTGGTGATGATTGTGCCATTTACCATTTTTAGCAGAAACAGCAGTTTGTGCCGATCAGTGACTCTGAAACCCTCCTAAGCAGTTTTAGGGGCTCACGTCAAGTAACAGCAGCAGCTTCGTGTCACCATCTGTCACAGTGATTCATTTTATGGAGTCAAAATAGTTGATAATTGTTACCACAAGAGTCCAGTCGTTCCTGCTGTTTCTTAAAAATTAATGGAGAAGTCATGCTGATTTTGTGGCCATGGAAAACTGTACCCAAAGATAGTTAAGTGCTGTGACATCGAAGTGGCAATACCAGACTACACATTTTTAGCTCCGTGCCAGCCCAGTAAGCCACTATTATGTGGCTGCCCTTTTGTCTTCAAGGAATTTTCCTGTTTGCTAAATCACACACACTTGAAGAATTCATTCTTCTGGTTTGATAAATATGTCTTTTGAAACGTGTTTTTCCTCTGGCATACTATGGGATCTGTCATTTGCATTCTGAATTAAAAACAAAAATGTGACTATTTATCCATCATAATAATACAAATCATTTGCCAAAGACTGAGTGTCCCTATCAGGGCTGCCATGACTGGCATCCTGGAACTTGCAGGAACTGCCAAGTTACTGTAAGGTGTGTAGATTCAGTTTCACTTAGAAGTATTATTTATTTAGCTGGATGGTTTTGCCATATATATGAAGTACCAGCAAAGTGAAGTAGAAATTCATTAGGTTTTTTTCACCTGCCTTGTTTTACCAACATCTTAAATATCTTAGTTTTCTTTTCATTTTTTTTTTTTTTTTGAGACAGAATCTAGTTCTGTTGCCCAGGCTGGAGTGCAGTGGTGCAACTGTAGCTCACCGCAACCTCCGCCTCCCAGGTTCAAACAGTTCATGCCTCAGCCACCTAAAGAGCTGGTATTACAGGTGTGAGCCACCATACCCAGCTAATTTTTGTACTTTTAGTAGAGATGAGGTTTCGCCGTGTTGGCCAGGCTGGTCTCGAACTCCTGACCTCAGGTGATCCTCCCACCTCCGCCTCCCAAAGTGCTGGGATTACAGGCATGAACCACTGCGCCCAGCCCCTCTTAGTTTTCTTAATCATCGCTGTTGCATACTTGCTATTTCATTCTGTTTGTTTCCCATTGTTCTCATTTTAATCTGTAGACAGGAAGGTTAGTAAGTACTAAGTTTCTAAACAGTCGGTGGAGATAAGGTCTATTACTCATAAGTGTGGGTGGCAGAGGTCAAAGCAGGGAACAAAGGTCATGGATGTCATTGATAAACCACAAATCCGAGGCTAAAGACAGAGGGCCTCTCTGCAGCTCATAGCAGCAGCATGCGACTGTTGGCTCACCGAGGTCTGGGGAACTTCTCAACATACAGTTAGTTCCTCAGTCGCCTTTCTTTCTATATGCTACATCTTCCCCAAACTCACTGGGGTCACTGGCAGAGAAAATACTGCCCTGCTCAAAGCTGTTGACAGACACAATACTAAGTTGACTAGCTCCTTTAGATGGAGGCAGTAAGGAGAGCATGCCTTAGAGAGACATCTGTTTGCACTTCCATGAAATTAATGTATTCTCCCCTCACTGCTGCTGGTAAAGCTGGTGTTACGGCCTCTACTGCTGTTACCATGTTTCTCCACATAGTAAATCACCCTAAGAGATGCTAGGAACCCAGAAGATCTGGCAGTGCTGACAGCGGAGTGTGGCAGTTTTGCCTCTGCTAGTCTCTGAGCCGCAGTGCTAGGGCTGAGGGTGAATCAGATCACACCCATCCCTGGAAGCAGACTGGTAGTTTCTTCTGCCACCCTCACATTCTTGGAATCTGTGCTCACGAGGGAGTGCCACACAGCCACAGTGCCACAATGTTTATGCTCTTAACTGCCGCTTTTATATAAGGAGGGCTTTGGTTTCAAATGGTGCCCCATGTTTGTCACAATAAGAGCCTGTGTCAATAGGAGCTTTTATTATATAGGCTGCAGCTCCTTACAGACATTATCTCATTGTCAGTCCTTCTCCCTGATAGGAGAGGTAGGTGGGTATACTGTCACCGTTGTTACTCAAGAGGGGATGGGATTTCCCAGGGTTCCAGAAGAAAAGCCTGGGCAAGGAGAGAATAGCGTGACTCACGTTAATCTCAAAGGTAACGTCTATTTCTTGATTAGAGAAAACTGTTTTAGAAGCAGCAAATCAGAATCCCCTGAGTCAAGGAAAAGTTTGTAACAAATTTAGTTCTAGTTTAAGATTTATGACACAGGGCATTTTAAACATTTTTCAAGTCAAGACCTTGGTTAGATAGTAACCAGTGAAAAAGAATCCCACAGATACAAACTGCAATGTACTCTGCAGACATCTCATTAGTGCTATCTTTCTCCTATTTTTCAAGAAACAGCGAAGGCACTTTTCACTCTCTGGCCTGAAGGGGTTGGAGGTGTTATTATTGGGTTCATTCCTGTCCAGTATCTTACCAAGTTGTATCCAATCCTGGGCAAGTATTTACCAGCAGGTTAGTAGGCGAGGCCTCCAGAATCTGTTATGACTGGGTTATTCTGTTGAAACGTCTCTGCCCTGGGGCAGCTCAGCATCAGACCTGTAGGCTGTGTACCAGGTTGTACAGAATAAATGAATGGAAGTAACCCATATGCCTTTGTCATTTTCTTTTTAAAGAACCCAAAATATAACGTGAGGAGAATTTGATATTAGAATAAAGTTATCTATTTTCCTTTAAGTATGAGCTTTTATACTGTAACAGCTTTTGCTTCACCATACAGTTCAGTAAAAGAAAAACAGAACTGACATACAAAAACTCAGTGTGTATATCTTGGGCTCTTTTATATATTAATGTATTACATTCTTGAACATAAGTGATATCTAAATGCCAACATGTTTTTGCTCACTCTGAAATTTTGTTGAATTTAGTTACCATCAGATTTCACTGAATGTGAGAAGAGTAGAATGAGGACTTGAAATGGTTGAAAAAATTCTCTGATTGATTCAAGTACCTTACCTCTTAAATCAGTATTGTGCTCTGGAAATCTGAGTTTCTGAAATCTCCTGACAGAATTGACCTAGAATAGCATGTCAAGGGAAGGATGCTTTCGAGATTATTCCGTAGCCAAAAAAAGAGACCTCCTGGGATTTGGTGGTGATTGAATCTGGAAGACTTTACCTTCCGGATGCATGTGTATAAGCTTGAGATGTTTTTACCCAACCACATGAATATTATTTTTAAATGACAAATGACTTACTGTTAAAGCCAGGGTAAACAGGTCAGTAGTGTGTTTCGTACAGTTGGGCTGAGTGTGTATACAATGAAGTATTTGGTGTGGGAGGCCTGTTACGAATTGTTTATCGGTTAAGGTTTGCCTCTGAGTGTGGATTTTTGTGAAACATTCTGGTTTCAGTTACTACTAACTTTGAATACTACTTTATTTTTTTTAATTGTGCAAACCATCAAAAGAAGATCATCTCTTTGTCACCACTCTTTACTTCCTAATGAGTTACTGCTCTTCATTTATGAAAGGAAGGTGCCACTGCAGGGAGCAGAACTACAACCATCTTAGTTACACTCTAACAGCATTCGTTTTGTAGGAAAACAAACTCAGTGTCCAAAATTTCGCCTCAAAACTTATCATTGCTTTTCTTTCCTCACGCCTCCCCTTTCAAACACTCCACTTTTATTTCCAACTCCCACCTTGCATGCTACCCCTAATCCTTTGTCCTCAATTTTTAACACAATGTCGTAAAGTGTTTCTAAATTACGCCAGTCCAGTGAGATGCTCTCTGGAAAAAAGAAGAGGTTCCATATGAGAATGAGTGTGAGAAAACCGCATTCCATCCCCGTTTCCTCAGGGTTCGCACTGCCCATCCGTTGGCCTTGCCAGCCTCGTTCCGGTCGTGGGGCCTCTGCGCTGCCAGGCTCTCCCTGTAGGTCCCACGTAGCCAGCCACTTCCTATGGTTTGGGCCACCACTGTAGTCACCTCAGAGGTCTGACGGCCCACACTGTCTGACGCAGTCATCTCTCATACTGCTGCACTTCACTGAGTTTACCACCTTCTGACATGTCTCGCGTTCCGTTCTTTCATCTCTCTCTGCCATATTCACCATAAAAACACAGTTTTTCTAACTATCATGACCTAGTTCAACATTATATTTCTGGCACCTGGAACAGAGTTGAACAATGAGAAGGCAATCAGTAAGAGCTTTTTGCACATTCTTGGAAATTCCTTGGCATCTTTTTAAACTCCTTCCCCTCTTTCATTCTGTTTCCCTCGGCCAGTCTCTTCTCTGTGACTCACTTCCATGCTGGATATTTTCTTTTGCCATTTCACATCCACTCTTACTATTACCAGGCCCTGTTCCAACTCAGTGATTTTCTGAGATACAAGGTGTTAAAACCCACATTTTACAAAGGAGGAAACTGAGACATAAGGTCATTAAGTAACTAGTTCAAACCACACAGCTTTTAAGTGGTTAAAAAAAAAAAAAAAAAACAGGTTCTCAGGTCTGTTTCTTTATACATGCTGACTCTGAATTTCTTCCTTTCCTCCACTCTACTTGTCTGCGTCCTCGTCCTCATTCAAGGCTGTCTTAGAACGTGCCTCTTCTGCAGTCATTCTAGCCAGCACTGTTTTCTGTTTCTTTTCTATTCCCATTGCACCTAGAATTGGTACCACACAGTTTGTTCCTTAACTTATTCCCCAACTTGGTTATTAGCCTCTGTGATCACGGACCATCCTTTAGGATTTGGGGGGTCTTTGCCATCTCACGTAAAATAGCGTTGAGTGTTCACTTCAGCAGCGCATATACTAAAATTGAAATGACACAGAGGAGATGAGCCTGGCCTCTATACAAGGATGACACACAAAGTCATGAAGTGCTCTGTATTTTTAAACCGTAGAGCCTCTATGAAACTGCCATTTTGTAAGTTAAAAATGTTCAAATATTAGTCATTGTAAATAATTTCCCACTGGAATCTTATTTCCCCCCGTCAAGTTTCCATTTCAAGCACTGACTGCTAAGACCGGCATATCTCCAGCTGCATACATTTGCAGAAAGTCAGATTTGCAATGCAGTGTGTCATGGAGCTCAGGCTTGTTGAAGGAAATCTTCGATAGGCTGGACACATTCGTTTTAGTGGGAGGCAGAGGTGGCCTAACAGCAAACTGTAGGTTCAGAATCTAATTTTCATAGCCTTCAAGGATGAATGCGGCATAAACTATGTAGTAGACTGTGATGCCCATTCCACGTGCGGCGGCAAGTATTTGTACATGCTATCATCTACAAGGCACCAAATAATGCGTATGTCACCACTGCTAACATGGTCCTCTTCCAGGAACTATTTGGGTAAAGAACCTATAATTCCCATTGCCACCTGTGTATGTATGTACAAACATATAAATTAGTCCAAATTCTAATTTTGTCTCATTTTTCTTTGTGGAAAAACAGGTAAGATCAGTAAAGGAAGATATGAGCAATTAATGTTACAGTTCTTCAATATACTAATTTAAATCAAATGTACTAAGAAGCAAAAACTAGTATTGAGACTATAGTGATGAAGCTTTTATATATATATTTTCATTTTTATGCATAAAATCTTAATACGTAGCATTATGTCATCAGGTGTTAACAATCACTTACCTTACAAACCAACTATTTTATTCTAGGCTTAACAGGATTTGTATTGATGTATTGGCCTAGCACTATGCCCTGCTAAATGCTCAATAAATATTTGTCTAATCACTATTAGACATTTAAAAAAATATTAAAGCCAGGAACAGTGGCTCATGCCTGTAATCCTAGCTCTTTGAGAGGCCAAGGCAGGAGGATCACTTGAGCCCAGGAGTTTGAGACCAGCTGGGGAACACAGGGAGAACCTGACCCTACAAAAAATTAAAATTAGCCAGGCATAGTTGTATGCACTTGTGGTCCCAGCCGAGGACGAGGCAGGAAGATTGCTTGAGCCTCCTAGGATGTCAGGGCTTCAGGGAGCTGTGATCACACCACTGTATTCTAGTCTGGGCGACAGTGAAACCCTGTCTATAAAAAGAAAAAATATTTCAGTTGATTTTTATTTCTGTGCTAATTGTTTAGAACCAAGAAAATAGAGTACCTTAAATTCTGTAAGTAAAGAGGAAAACGTCTTAAACATTGTGGGAAATTAGGAATTAAGTAACTGCCCTTAATGCTGGTAATATGTTGAGGGAATTGACTTGTTAAAAGAAAGATAGAATAATCAGGGTTTTTACTTGGGCCAAAGACAAACTAGAATTGTATCCTCTGAAAGGATAAGTTACCTTGTGGCAGGGACACAAACCAAGGTGACAACTCTGTGGAATGTTCTAGAGCAGTTGTTCCAAGTCCCTTTAAGAGTCAAATCTACTGAGAAATGCTTCCCAAGCAACAGGACTTACTCTACAGTGCATAGACAGGGATTTTCTTGTCTGAGGGAACTGTGGCTGACTTTTACAAACCAGTTCTCTGCTCCTCCAGATTAGATGACCTGTTCTGACCTTTACGGTCCCCTTGTCCCCCCTTTCTTTCTCATTTGTGCTGAGAACACAGCTCAGCGTAGTCTACCTGGAGAAACACTGTGACATCTCTGTCATCAAAGGCTGCTCAGCACACATGCTTGTGCAGTGGTGTACGTAGCACAGGCCGACAGTAATCATGGGAACATGCGTGTTCCCAGCCATTGCTGATGTAACAGAGAGCTAGTTGTCTGAAGTTTACCTTTAAGGTGACTTCAGAACCTAGCTCTTCTAGTTCTCGGACGTAAGGCTGTAGTCAAATGCAGAGAACTCTCCTTTCAAAATTATGTCATTTTTACTTGTTCTGAGCCTGACTTTTTACATGTGATCTGATTTCACATGGCTCTGGCACAAGTTTTCTTGACTGAGGAGGGAGGGGAGAGAGAAATCAGAAGTAGAGAGAGACTGTGCATCCATTCACACATTCCAGAAATGTTGTTTGAGTGTCTGTCAGCACGGTGATGAACAAAGGCGTCATGGTGAGGGAGAGGCAATTTGAAAGAAACAATAGTAGAGTGTGAGATGCTATGAAGAAACATGGCACAATAACCAATGGGACAGGCTTAGTCAGGGACATCCTTTCCAAGAAGCGGTTACACTGAAGACTGATGACAGCATAACCAGGTAAAAGGGTGGGAGGGAGGGAGGTTCCAGGCTCAGGAAAACTAGCAAACTCTGCATACGTTTGTTAAAGGATTGCATGATAGTAAACACTGAAGTTATAAATAACTCCTGTGGTTCTTACTGTCAACATGTCTCAGGGTCATTGCCCAGCTTCCTAAATATCAAAATCAGTTTGCGAAGTGTGCTGTTGTCTTATTTGAACTTAGGGGCAAATGACTGAAAGGGACAACCTAGAAAAGCAGGTTTCAATCAGTCAGCATGTTTTCCACCGCAGGTATCCGAAGACTCAACTCCAAGGAGATTCGACGCGCAGGGTTTACTGACTTATGAAACAGGTCGGGGGTAGCACAGTCCCATGGTAGATGAAGACAGCAGGGCCCAGGTACTCTCGGTCTTTGCAGTGTATCATCATTGGCACATACGGGTTCTCTTCTTACAGTTACGGAGTGAACACCACCGCTTCTGGCATGACAGTTCTGACACAGCGAGACCCAGTGAAAGAAGAGGGGCATTTCTTCCTTCTGTTTCCTTTGAGAGTGAGAGAATTTTAACTAGAGCACCTCACTACCCCCCCACTACCTCAGTCGCACTGGCCGGGGCTATCTCACATGTCTTTGGCCAAGCTAGTCGCTCTCCAGGGGATTGAAACCATTTAAATTGATGTACATTAATTATCCCCTGAGTTTGGGGAGGGAGATCACTTCCTATAAGCACAGTGAAGCGTGAACACCCAGCAAAATCAGGAAAAGTTCAGCAAGGAAACAAAGGGGCGCGGCCAACAGGAAAGGGCTGCTGTTGGGAAGACCCAGAGCACAGGCCTCAGGAGAGCATGGCTTCACGACTGAGGAGGGACGGGAACAGGGTCCTTACAGGAGCCCCAGAGTTTCTGCTGCAGACTTAGTGACTGTTTTGTTCCCGGCACTGGTGTGAAATGGTGACCCCAGTGTTTAGGTGCATTCTTAGCCTTCCTGGTGCTTTCTGCTGGGTCAGTAGTGACATGAGGCACACACTGCCTTGGCACATTTGCAGTAAAGTTTTTTGGGTTTTGTTTTTTGGGGGGGACCGCATTTCGCTCTGTCGCCCAGGCTGGAGTGCAGTAGTGCAACCTCGGCTCACTGCAACCTCTGCCTCCCAGGTTCAAGCAATTCTTACAGCCCAGCCTCCCAAGTAGCTGGGATTACAGGTGCCCACTACCACACACAGCTAACTTTTGTATTTTTACCAGAGATGGGGTTTCACCATGTTAGCCAGGCTGGTCTCAAACTCCTGACCTCAGGGGATTTACCCACCTTCGTCTCCCACAGTGCTGGGAATACAGGTGTGAGGCACCATGCCTGACCTGCAGCAAACTTTTTAAACTTAGAAATATCTTATGAAATATATAACATAAATAAGGAACTATATACAGTGTATATGTATAGCTTAATAAAATGAAATTCTTATCCATTTCTAGTACCTTTGAAGTCCCCATGTAACCCTCCCCAATTGCACCCACAACTCTTTCTGAGAGGTAACTGCTACCCTGAATTTCTGAGTTAATCATTCTCCTCTTCATGGTTTTAACATGTATGTATGCTCCCCCTCGGTTTTGTTCTAAAACTTTTGCATATATCACCTAGAGAACTTGTTAAAACACAGATTGCTGGGCCCCAACTCAGAATGTGTGATACAGTAGGTTCCTAACAACTTCAGGTCATGCCAATGCTGCTGGTCCAGGGACCACACTTGGGAACCGCTGCTGTAGCAGGGGACTGACTGTTTTACTTCTGCCTGTTTATAAATAGAAGTATATTATATACATATTCTTGTGTGACTTGCTTTTTTTCACCCAAACTTTGTTTTTGAAGTTCAAGTTTGTTGATATGGGTAGTGATAGGTCAATTCATTTCCCATGGCTCACTATTCTATTTCTCATTAATTTTTGTTCACTACCCTATGAGGGAAAAGGAAGAAAAATAGGAAGCAACTTGCTTAAGGCACCAACAGAAGTGATTCTGTACCCATCAGGCATCCGGCACCAGTGACCCTGGCTCACACAGCTCAGGTCATTGTTGCTGCCTTTGGAAGGAAAAGTTCTGAGATACCACCTGTCCCAAGAGCCCTGGGCTCTCCAGCAGTTCAGGAGACTTTGGGACACCAGGCACAGTAGGACCTGCCGACCTCCCAGCGCCCTCTTGTATAAAACAGACCTCAAATAACATTGGCCTACCCTTACCAAATCAGGATATAAGGGGATGGAAGAGACGGTAACAGACTTAATATTCATTTCATGTGGGCTAGGCACTATTATCGAAGAATGAATGACAAAGGACCAGAAGACTGAATAAAAGTATGATAAAAAATATGTTTCTTTCAACCTCCCAACATTCTTATGTGGTATTTTTTAAAAACTTTCCCAAGTTCACAGACAGTACGAGGTAGGGTGAGATTTTAAACTCAGGTCTACTTACAAATCACATCATTCTCTCACTTTACGTTGCTGCCTCCCTAAGACTAAAATAAGATGCAGGCCTTCCCCATCCTTGGCATTTACCTAACCACTAAGGCAGACTCCCCTAACGTATGTGAACTTCCTCTGAAACCTGTATTCAATTTGTGTTACCTGAACCAGCTTTCATGGTTCTTTCCGTAACAGTTGGAATAGATGCAGCATAAAAAAGAGGGAGTGACATGCTGACACCTGGCACCGTCTTTGCTGGACTTGAATGTTTGACTTGGATGTGTATGTCTGACTGCCTTGACTTGGATGTATATGTCTAACCGGACTGCCTTGTGCTTCTGTCCCGCAGCGGATTTCCGAAGAAGGCCAGTAGAACTGCTAGAATCGCCTCTGATGAGGAGATTCAGGGCACAAAGGATGCTGTTATTCAAGACCTGGAACGAAAACTTCGCTTCAAGGAAGACCTCCTGAACAACGGCCAGCCGGTACTGACAGATTCGGGACCTGGGCTTGCAGTATTAGCTACCCACGTGCCTTCCCTCCTTTCTCTAAGACTTAGGCGCTTCCTGATTGTCCACAACATGATTATTTTTGAGACAGGGTCTCACTTTGTCACCCATGCTGGAGTGCAATGGTGTGGTCACAGCTCACTGCATCCTTGACCTTCCAGGCGCGAACAGTCCTCTGACCTCAACCTCGTGGGTAACTAGGACCACAGGCACATGTCACCATGCCTGGCTAGTTTTTTATTTTTTTAGAGACAGAGTCTCCCTGTGTTGCCTAGGCTGGTTTTAAACTCCAGAACTCAGGCAATCCGCCCTCCTCGGCCTCCGAAAGTGCTGGAATTACAGGCGTGAGCCTCTGCACCCGGCCACATTATTTTATTACCCTTCAATCTCAACATTTCTCTTAATGTAAGGATTTGACTCCAGAGACAAAACAGAAGATAAAAGGCCTTCCTTCTATTCATTCTTCACTGCTTTCTCCTATGCATAAAACCTTTCTAAGAGTAAAGAGAGTGAGTGGGAAAGAAAGGAAGAAGGAAGGGCAGATACCTGGTTGGGAGTGGAACAAATGAGCAATGCCAATGGTATTAAAAAAAGGAACACAGGGATTTCCCTCTGGCTGATAGGACTGGGGAAGGAGGGAGAAGGTATGCTCTGGAATGGCCATCTACGCAGAAATAGAGAATTGCAATTCAAGTATCAAAAAGAGAGTTTGTTTTCCATGGTGTGTACTGCTTATACACACACAAAAAATCTAGAGAAATCACTGGGGAAGTTCTGTCCTTTTCTCCCAGACTGCTACTAGATACGGATTCAGTATCTGAAGGAGCAAAGGCCGTTCCAAAATCTTGTTCTGGTTGGTTAGAGCAAGACAACTAAACTGTAGCAAAAATAATTTTTACGGCTCCAGAACTGTAAAGGACCTAAATAGGTTTGGTAAAATATACATATAAGATGTTTTCTCCACTGGACTTAGGTGTTTCCTCATCAGTTTTTTTCTCTCTTTTGTTGATGCTTTTCTTTTTAAAATACTCTTTTCTTTTTAAAATACTCTTTCAAAAATATTTTAAGGGGATGGGGAAAAGCATCCCCATTAAAAGTCTAGAAAATAAAGCTTAGCAGGTAAAGGAAAGGAGCCCTCTGTATCTTTATTAAGGAATTATCACTGGAAAAATTTGCCTGGCTCTTAAGGACAAGGATCTTTTTATATAAAATCTCCCTTTCAGACACCTTTTTCAGAGTAGAAAGCTCTCTATAATTATGTTTTCTGAGAATTTTAATTATCAAACATTGATAAATGAAACTGTGAGAACAGACCACACTTGATTAGAAAGGTGGAGAGCACTAGAGGGGTGCTGAATGCTGATTGTAATAGGGTATCTTAATCTGATTAAGAAAGATTAAAATTTGAATGAAATTTTGTGTTAGTTACTCATTTCACTCAGTACAGATGATTTTCACAAAAGGAAAATATTTTCTCCCTGAAATCAGTGATTACATGTGTAAATGTACATACTCTGAAGTTTTTCCTGGCTCTGTCAACTAAAGCCTTTAAAAGATTAAAATAAATGCATATGGGAACTTTTCAAGCCAGGTAAGGCATCGCTCCAGCTTTTTTCTTTTTGGCTATTCATGTCAATATTCCTTATGGACTAAGATTCTCTTGGTTAAGGTAAGACTTCCATAAGCTATTGGTCAACCCACATTATGTATATTGTGTGTATATTTATATTCATCTGTTTAGTGGTGAATAACAGTAAGTTCCACGGGTATCCACATTTGAGAGCTTAAAATGACAAGTAAGGTTTCCCTTTGTAGGAAATGGTCTAAACTTTGTCCTAATATTATATATTATTCTCTTATTTTTGGCATCTGTAGACAAGGGCTTTTATAGCCACATGGCATAGTGACTTAGAAACAAAACTGTGAAGTATATTTGGCTTCTAGTGGTCGCAGGTGCATTCTGGGAAAGGAATAGATATGAAATTGATATTTCTGCTTATAAGAAACAGAGTGGAAAACACTCCAGGCCTGCCTTTGATATGTTACAATTTCCATGAAAAGATTAAGAAAGCTTTTTAAGAGACCAGGTATTTAAGACTCTTTGAAAATTGCATTGACTGATTTTTAGTAGGTGTGAGAAAATTAATGTAATGATAGCAGTGGACTCAGATGCTTCATGAACACTCAGACTCCTACCGCTGCCTCTTCCTGTCCTCCGCCCTTTCGTTATTAAGTGAAATGACCGAACTGCAGACTAATTGTCGTTTGCCACTTGACTTGTTTCACTTCCCGGTTTCAGCTGGGATTGAGACCAGCAATTACTGGAAACTGTAAATCTACCCAACATATCTTCCTGACTAGAGGATTTCCAATCAAATTTGCATTTATATTTAGAAGTTTGGAAGTTTATCTGAAATAATTTCTGTACATTTTTTAGATTCCACCTTACCAATTATTCTCTATTTCTAATCCAACACTTGCTTATAAAATGCCCCTGATGAGGCAGATGGTGTCTGAAAATTCCCTCCAGACCCTTAATTCTAAGGCACTTTAGAATGAGTATTCAAGAGCAGGTATCATCCCAACAGTCAGACAAAAATGTTGGCATTTCTTATGTATAAGAATGGCATAGCTAAAATGGTCTGAGTCAGTTCCAAAGTGCTGGCTGCGAGACACAAGAACACTAGCACTTTCTCTGCCTGATGGGCAAGCAGTCTGCATCTGAGTCAAGTCGTGAAGTGAGGCTGTTAGCTTTGGCAAGTGTCTTGCACAATCCTCCTGCTGCTTCAGCCATGTGCATCGTTCTCTGGGGATTAGGATGGTTGCCTCCAATCCGCTACATACACAGCAGCCTGGGAAATGCTCTTAGAGGTGAGAACCCCAAAGCAGACAGGACCACCACTGCCAGCTCATCCAAATCTTCCTTTAGCTGACACTTACTGAGCACATACTGTTAAATGACTGATAGAATTATTTCCATTAGTGATACCTGTTCTTTTCTTTTAGTCAGTTCATTCTCCTTTTGAGTATTTGTTTTTTTCTTTGTTCTGAAGCTGATGGATGGCTACAAAAATAACATTTCTTTTAAATTGTATTTTGCCGTTTAAATATCTTTTTTCCTGTGTTTTCGTTAAGGACATGACAAATCTTTTCTCTGTGATTTCTGCCTTGTCGCTTACTGCTCACTCTAAATTCATGCTGTACCAATTGGTGGCTCTTTGGATTAGGCCATTGCTACTGGAAAGGGAGGGGAAAAGGTAGAACAGCTGAAGCAAGAAAAAGAAACATGCAGGTGTCTGAAGCTGGAGAGAGAACAGTTACGGAAAACCGCTCAAGTGTGTTGTTCTGGTTTTTACTTTTTCATGAGGCAATAAATGTTTGTGATTTTTTTCTAACTTTGTATTTTTCGTGGCTTACTTTGTTTAGAGGTTAACATATGAAGAAAGAATAGCTCGTCGACTGCTAGGTGCTGACAGTGCAACTGTCTTCAACATTCAGGAGCCAGAAGAGGAAACAGCTAATCAGGTACCATGTTGCTCTGGAATTCTTAGAGTAACATTTATTCCCCTTTTCCATCTTCCTTATGGACACTGTTCTTGGGATTCGTTCTGTGGAGAGTAGCGGGCAAGTCACAGAAAAGCAGTATTAATATCATCCGTCAACCTCACAGCTAATTTTTATTGAACACATACTGTGTTAAGTGGCTGAAAGAATTCTTTCCATCAGTGATACCTGTTCTTTTTATCTTCTTAATTACTTTCCATTTTCCTGTCCTGTGTTTTATGCAAAATAATTTTGTGTGGAGAAACACGTTGTCACTGACACTGTTTGAAATAGCTAGTGAATATTTCCCATTGGCCCTTGAACAATGCAGGAGTTAGGGGTCCAACCTCATGCACAGTTACAAACCCACATACAACTTTTGACTCTTCAAAAACTTAATAACTGATAGCCTCTTGTTGACTGGAAGCCTTACTGATAACAAAGAGTTGATTAACACGTATTCTGTATGTTATATGTATTATAGACTGTATTCTTAAAGTAAGCTAGGGAAAAGAAAATGTTACAAAGAACGTCTTAAGAAATAGAAAATGGATTTACAATTCATTAAGTGGAAGTGGGTCATCATAAAGGCCTTCATCCTCCTCATCTTAGAGTAGTCTGAAGAGAAGGAGGAAGAGGAGGGGTTGGTCTCGCTTGTCTCAGGGGTTGCAGAAGAGGAAGACAATCCACATATAAGTGGACCCATTCAGCTCAAACTTGCATTGTTCAAAGGTCAACTGTTTATTCTTAATATCTAGTCAAAATAAAATATCTATGTATGGAAAGATGATCTCTTTATCTTTTTTCACATGTATATAGATGCTCTTCAACTTAGTATCGGGTTATGTCCTGATAAACTCATTTTAAGTTGAAAATATTGTAAGTTGAAAGTGCATTTAAGGCCGGGCGCAGTGGCTCATGCCTGTAATCCCAGCACTTTGGGAGGCCAAGGCGGGTGGATTACCTGAGGTCAGGAGTTTGAGACCAGCCTGACCAACATGGTGAAACCCTGTCTCTATTAAAAATACAAAAATTAGCTGGGCATGGTGACGTGTGCCTGTAGTCCCAGCTACTCAGGAGGCTGAGACACGAGAATCACTTGAACCCAGGAGGCAGAGGTTGCAGTGAGCCGAGATCAGACCACTGTACTCCAGCCAGAGCGAGACTCCATCTCAGAAAAAAAAGTGCACTTAATACACCTAACCTACCAAACATCCAAGGTTAGCCTAGCCTATCTTAACGTGCTCACAACACTTATATTAGCATACAGTTGGGCAAAGTCATCTAACACAAAGCCTATTAAAAATAAAGTGTTGAATATGTGATTTCTGAAATATTGTTCTGAAAGTGAAAAACAGATTGGTTGTGTGAGTACTCATAGTAGTTACTACCAAATGCACGATATTGCTTTCACACCATTATAAAGTTAAAAATATTTTTAAGATAACTACACTTGGGGACTATCTGTAGCTATAAATCACTAATCAGCAGAAGGAACTAAAACGCTATTTTGTTCCCCTGCTACCACCAAAAAAAAGTCACTTCATGGATTTGATATGAGCTGCTTTATAATATCTATCGCTTCTATTTGGAGTTTCAAGATACAGTCTCAAGAGAAAAGAAAGTATTAAAACAAGTGTAAAGGGTCAAGTAAACTCTCATGTCTGTTGAGAAATGGGTCGTCTTTCAAAATCTGAAAGTTTTGCTGTGCTCAGTATTGCTAGCACAAAGCTTTCACTTCCAGAAAATTGGAAATCTTACTGCGTTCTTGCTATTTCTGTTAGTCTTCACATCTCTTTTCTACCATTACAGGATACTGGGTCTCCTCATGCTTCTGTAGGGAGTCCTCTGGATGGTCAAAAGGTTAAGCTTTTCACCTTTCTTCTCCTTTCAGTCTTCGCTGTGTCTGTTTTCTTCTGTTCTTTCTGTTTTACATGTGTCTATCTTTTCTGCCATATGTTAATTATAAATGCTATGACCAGTATCTATTTCATTTAATATCAGATGCACAAAATTAGTGCAACATGAGTTTTCTTGTCATGTATTTACCAACTTGAATTTATTTACTTTTTTAAGACGGAGTTTGCTCTTGTTGCCCAGGCTGAAGTGCAATGGCATGATCTCAGCTCACTGCAACCTCCACCTCCCAGGTTCAAGCAATTCTCCTGCCTTAGCCTCGCAAGTAGCTGGGATTACAGGTGCACGCTAACATGCCTGGCTCATTTTGTATTTTTAAGAGAGATGGAGTTTCACCATGTTGACCAGGCTGGTCTCGAACCTCTGACCTCAGGTGATCCACCCACCTTGGCCTCCCACAGTTCCGGGATTACAAGCATGAGCCACAACACAGTGTCTGGCCTCCAGCTTGAATTTAATTCTGGATTAAATTGCTGGATACTCTGAACATTAAATCAAGAAAAGTTTTTCATTTGTTATACCTTTCTTTGGGAAAAAAGTGCTAATTCTTCAAGGGATTAATATGATAGTAACTAGATGAAGCAAAACAATTTGTCGTATAATTCCTGAAGTTTTATTCATTATGTTGTATTTCTTCCCTCAAATCAACAAACTATTTTTAAACAGTGAATAATTTCTTTAAGAGAAAACATAGTTAAAATTATCTTTCATTTAATATTAAATAGGGAATATTTTACATAGGCTGCCCTGTCTTCATTGCACTTTTTCTTTTTGTTTTGGAGATGGGGTCTCACTCTCCGCCCAGGCTTGAGTGCAGTGGCACAGTCACAGTCCACTGCCGCCTCAACTTCCCAGGATCAAGCGATCCTCCCACCTCAGCCTCCCAGGTAGCTGGGACACGCATGTACCCATGCCCAGCTATTTTTTTTTTTTTTTTTTTTTTTTTAAGAGATGAGGTCTCACTTTGTTGCCCAGGCTGGTCTCAAACTCCTGGCCTGAAGCAGTCCTTCCACCCTGGCCTCTCAAAGTGTTGGGAATTACAGGCATGAGCCACTGTACTGGGTCTTTATTGCACTGTATAGGCAAGGAAATTGTAGGATCCACCGTAATCACCATAGGAATGTTGATGGGTTGTTTTTTTTCTTAAGCAAAATTCTGACTAGACTGTCAGTCCTATTTTTTCTTCTAAAGATAGTGGGTTCCTAACAGCTGCAGAGCTAAGGAGGAGGCCCCTGCAAGGCAGGAATTGTTATAGGTGAAATAAAAAAAACAAAACAATTTTCCATTATTCTTTTGCTAAAATTGTGTGTAATACGGCAGCTGCTTGCCACATGTACTATCAGCCCTCTGGAGAGGGGCACCACCCTGCATCAGCTTTTACAGAAGGAAATCAGCGTTCCATTATATTTTATTGTTAGCAACAGTTTAGGAATACGTAGCTTTGCTTTTGCCTTTTTCTTTCCTTCCCTTTCCTTCCCCTTGCCTGAGAGAAAAGAAGGAAAAAAACATTCATCTTTTTTCCCCCCCCCCTCTTTTTGGATGATAGGACTTTGAAGACAATCTGAAATACCATATAAACTCACTTCCAGATGTTTTTTGTTTCATATGGAATTGAATTGGGCTCAGACTGTGTTTTTAAGCTCTATGGTAAAAATATCACTGTCTTCTAGTGTCTTATTGGGGACAGGGCTAGAATCGACACTTTGTCAGCAGGGATTGGGTCTGCTAACTTAAACTCTCCTTGATACAGGAATACAAAGTCTCCAGCTGTGAGCAGAGACTCATCAGTGAAATAGAGTACAGGCTAGAAAGGTCTCCTGTGGATGAATCAGGAGATGAAGTTCAGTATGGAGATGTGCCTGTGGAAAATGGAACGGCACCATTCTTTGAGATGAAGCTGAAACATTACAAGATCTTTGAGGGAATGCCGGTAACTTTCACATGTAGAGTGGCTGGAAATCCAAAGCCAAAGGTGAGCTGGGAGCATGGCTTTTTAAGAGTCATTCTCTGAGGAAAAGTTTAGCTTCCAAAACATAGCATGCCAGTAGGAGGAAGAGATACAGTCTTTCTCAATACCCACGATATAAAGGGTTTTAGATATTCTGAAGTTCTGGGCCATCTCTAGGAGGCATTAGAAACCGAAAAAGGTGGTTGGGGGAGTGGAGTTTGAGTTTGAAGACTACAGTAAAGAATAACCGACAAGGAGCCCTTCACACACCTATAGAATTTATTTCTCATTGTTACTCCCAGTCGCAAATAACTAGACTGAGTTCTGTGAGGTGAGCTGACTTTCCGAGGTCAGACAACTGGTGAGTGGCCAGGTCTGCATATGAACCCAGTACTCTGTACCATATAGAGAAGTAATACTCACCACTGGTTGTTCCAGTCTTTAATCTACAAAACCAAGGCTGCTTACATTAAGAGGGAGGTGGGGGGGAAGCATATTGTTTAGAATGGATAATAGAAACTTTTGATGGCCTGCAGGACTAGGCTGACCTGGGTGGGAGTCCTCTCCATACAAACATTTGGAAATGCTGGCTAAGGAGCTGCCCTAACTTTAAAGGAAGGACTAGAATAACTGTTTACTAGCCCAGCGAAGCAATAAACAGGAGTATACTTTTCCCTAGAACTTGAGTGAAAAGAATAAAAAAGGCAAAAAATGAAAACCCCTGAACTGCACTGTCACATGATAGGGGGCCAAAAGCGGAGAATTTAATGTGAAATTCAGTCCCGGATGGTTAAAATTCTTAGAAGCAAGCAAAAAGTTGCCTTATATAAAGGTAATAATACGTGAGAGAGTTGTTAGGCTGTTTTTGCATTAAGACAATGGGATTCCTGAGACTGGGTAATTTATTTTAAAAAAAACAAACAGATTTTATTGGCTCAGTTCTGCATGGTATACAGGAAGTATAGTACCAGGATCTGCTCCTGGTGAGGCCTCAAGAAGCTTACAATCATGGCGAAGGGGAGAAGGTGACTCACACGGCAAGAGTAGGAACAAGAGATAGAAGTGGCGGAGGGAGAGGTCCCAAACTTTTAAACACCCAGATCTCTTGTGAACTAACTGAGCGAAGAACTTACTTATCACCAAGGGGATGGCACTAAACTACTCGAGAGGGATCTAGACCCATGATCCAGTCACCTCCCCCCCCCCCCCAGGCCCCACCTCCAACACTGGGAATCCCATTTCAGCATGAGATTTGGAGGGGACAGACATCCAAACCATATTAAGAATCAATAGTGCAAGAAACAGAAAAACAGTTGAACAATCTTAAGTAGCCTCTAAAATAACTTCAAAATGATTGAAACAATTTTTTAAAAGAATGGAAACGATAATGAAGGAACAAGATAGTACCAAAAAATGCAAATTCATTATAGAAGCATAGAACAATATACTCAGGGAAATAAAAAGCTTCATTGTGGCATAAAATGAAAGAATGAAAAGTGACCCAAAAAAAAGGTACCTGACACTTTTAGGTGTTAATTTCCTATATTTCCATGCATTGTTTTGTTTTCCCATTATGGCAAGTTTTACCATCATATTCTTTCTTAAGACTGAATTGCAACCCCAAAGTCAAAGATCAAAGAAAATAGCCTTGAATTTTCAAACCCTATCTACTTCCTAATAAAATGGAATTTTTAAAGTAAACTCCATTGTTATAGAAAACTTTTTACCATATTCTTGGCATAATTTGCATGATAGCTATGTATTCACACCATGTTATCAAATGCATGTATTAAAAATAAATATGTAGCGTATGAATGAAATTCAACAATGAATCATCTCTTGAACTTCCAAAATATTCACAAAAAGATTCCGTTTTTTTTTTTTGAGACAGAGTTTCGCTCTTATTACCCAGGCTGGAGTGCAATGGCACGATCTCGGCTCACCACAACCTCCGCCTCCTGGGTTCAAGCAATTCTCCTGCCTCAGCCTCCCAAGTAGCTGGGACTACAGGCATGCGCCACCATGCCCAGCTAATTTTTTTATTTTTATTTTTAGTAGAGACGGGGTGTCACCATGTTGACCAGGATGGTCTCGATCTCTTGACCTCGTGATCCACCCGCCTCAGCCTCCCAAAGTGCTGGGATTATAGGCGTGAGCCACCGCGCCCAGCCCCATATTATTTTCAAACCTTACACAAGGCTTCAGATCACTGATCAAGTTCTAAGATGATTGATTCTTACAGAATACTACTTTAACTTGAAAGATGGGCTTTTGTTTTTAACATAACTGTACATTTTTCCTAGTACAAATTTAAATGTTTCACAGCTAGAAAAGACTTAAATCGTTTAGACTTTTTATTGTTAAATGTTCTTCATTCATCCTTCTTTTCTCTCATTCAGACTTCATCCTCCCCATCCTTTTTTCTTCCCTCTCTGATCTATTAAAGGTCTACTTTGGCATATGCCATATAAATTACATTAGGATTGTTAAAGTATGGAATATTCATGTTTAAAGAAATACATGTTTTTTAGGCTTATGTCCTAACATGTATTTTATTCCTCCTTTGGCATACTTGTTCTAGCTGAGCCATGGGAAAACTGAAAATAATTTCTAATTCATCCTCTTCTCATTCTTGTGCCCTCCCAAATTTCTCCATCCGTTAGTAGGCTTGGTGAAATTTTGGAAATATTTCTTAGATCTTACTTGAAAGTTGTATGCCAAGTATAATGGAAGTCAAAAATACAATTAAAGGAAAGAAATAATTTAAGAATTGGCATTATGGCAAGAATGCAAAAGGAAGAAATTGTATACTTATTTACACCTTCTCTGTTCTATCAAAAGTAGTCAACCATGGCCAGGCATGGTGGCTCATGCCTGTAATCCCAGCACTTTGGGAGGCTGAGGCAGGCAGATCACTTGAGGTCAGGAGTTTGAGAACAGCCTGGGCAATATGGTGAAACCCCATCTCTACTAAAAATACAAACATTAGCTTAGCATGGTGGTGAACACCTGCAATCCCAGCTACTCAGGAGGCTGAAGCAGGAGAATCACTTGAACCCAGGAAACAGAAGTTGCAATGAGCCAAGATCATACCACTGCACTCCAGTCTGGGTGACAGAGCTAGACTCCATCTAAAAAAAAAAAGAGTCAACCACTAAAAAGAGTATAATTACGAAGTATGATACTTTACATAATTTAATTTTTAGAACTGAAAGTTACTAGTCCTGTTGATGATTACTTTTTAGATTCTAGAGTTTAATAATACAGTTTCTGTAAATTTGGAAAATACGAGTTTGAAAAGTTACAGCAGTTATATCCTGATAATTCATGCATTTATTTAGTGCTACACATTTCTAGTCTTTTCCTTTCTTAGGATGGAGGTTTCAAAAAGATTTTTCAGATTCAAATACTTTGACAGACAGTTGAATTTGAATGCCAGTTTATGTTAGCAATTTACATACTGATTTACCTTAAGGAAGAAGTTTGTTTTAACAACAAAAGGGTCTAAAGTATATTTCTTTTGTTAGGAATCAGTTAGGAATACTTTTGGCTGCAAGGAACAAAAAATGACAACAAAGAACTTGCTGTAGCTTCAAAAAGGAAAGGTTTACTTGTTTATGTAATAAGTCTGGAGGTGGGTTGATGTAGCTATTAATTCAGCACCTCAGCCATGTTAGGGCTGTTGGCACCGATTCATTACGATGGACCTTTCAACTGTGTTTTCATAACTTAAATCAAAAATAATAATGAGTTAGCCGGGCATGGTGGCTCACAACTGTAATCCTAGCTACTCTGGAGGCTGAGGCATGAGAATCATTTGAGGCAGAGGTTTCAATGAGCCAAGATTACATCACTGCACTCCAGCCTGGGCAACAGAGCGAGACTCTGTCTCAAAAAAAGAACTAGACATCCATGGACAACTGATTTTGTTCAAAAGTGAGGGAAGGAAGGAGGATCTTTGGACCACTTTAAAATATTTTATTTAATCAAAATTTACTTTTATTTTTGACATTTTTTTTCTTTTGAGACAGGGTCTCAGTCACCTAGGCTGGAGTGCAGTGGTATGATCATGGCTCACTGCAGCCTCAGCCTCCTGGGCTCAAGCAATCCTCCTGACTCAGACTCCCAAATTGCTAGGACTATGGGCATGCACCACCACACCCAGATAGTTTTTTTTTTTTAGTTTTTGTTGAGACAGGGTCTTAGTGTGTTGCCCAGGCTGGTCTTGAATTCCTGGGCTTGAGCAGTCCTCCTGCCTCAGCCTCCCAAAGTGCTGGGATTCTAGGCAAGAGCCACTGTATCTGGCCTACATTTAATTTTTTATCAACTCAGTTATATATCTCAAAATTATTATACTTTTCAATACTACTGTGTTTTCTTTAACATAATGGGGGAGAGGGGGACAAACATTTAACCTTTGATCATATGCTTCCTGGCCTAGAAATAAGGCAGTAGTGTCCCACCCACCACCAGTCCAGTCGTCACCTCCCTCCCTACCGGCCTCTTTTATTTGTCAAACACAGTTCAGTGAAGTGATTAGAGTTTGAGGCCTGCTTTTGTTCTCCAAAACAACCTTTTTACCTTTATTTTATAAACAATACATTTAATTCCTGGTACATTTGAAAAAAGAAGCAAAAAGAAAAATGCCTATAACGCCACTTCATGGAAATAATCATTGCCAAAATTCAATATATATCCATTCATATAAATAATATATGAATGTAAGTGCCATATATATATATATATATATATATTTTTTTTTTTTTTTTTTCTTTGAGACAGTCTTGCTCTGTTGCCAGGCACCAGGCTGGAGTGCAGTGGCGGGATCTCGGCTCACTGCAATCTCCGCCTCCCGGGTTCAAGGAGTTTCCTGCCTCAGCCTCCCGAGTAGCTGGGACTACAGGTGCACACCACCACGCCCAGCTAATTTTTGTATTTTTTTTTTTGGTAGAGATGGGGTTTCACCATGTTGGCCAAGATGGTCTTGATTTCTTGACCTCGTGATCCGCCCGCCTCGGCCTCCCAGAGTGCTGGGATTAGAGGCGTGAGCCACCACGCCCGGCCAGGTGCCATCTTTTTAAAAAGGAGGGTATATAATTTCAAAACTCAACTAGGATTTAAATTGGGTTTTTTCATTGAAAAATCAATTTCTGATTCAGGTATTCGGTTTAGCATTTTAACATGAAAACTCAGATCAGCTCTACAAACCACACTGTTACTATTCGCAGTCCTCCAGATAGAGCAGGAGTCACAAACTCTTAATCTTTCATCTTTGTTTCCTTTCACAGATCTACTGGTTTAAAGATGGGAAGCAGATCTCTCCAAAGAGTGATCACTACACCATTCAAAGAGATCTCGATGGGACCTGCTCCCCTCCATACCACAGCCTCCACTTTAGATGATGATGGGAATTACACAGTTATGGCTGCAAACCCTCAGGTAAAGAAGGGTATAGGTCTGGGCTCAGTTCTGTGTCTGGTGCTTCCGGGCATTTGACTGGACAGAGGAACTATTTAAGTAAAAGGTGAAGTTAAGAAGTTTCTTTGATGTATGAAACTATTTTTCCAAATTCTAAGTCCCCCTTGGTTTCAGAGGATAGAAAAATTCGTTGTTTCATGAATATTGATTCCATCAGGTGTTCTTCTGCAGGAATGAATGATTCTGCTGCAGATATTCATTCCTTCCACAAATATCACTACGGGCCTAACACATGCACACTTTCCGTGTGGTTGATGGGGGTGCAGCGGTAGACTGGACAAAGTCCTATGGTGAAAAATAAGCAATTAACAAATACACAAATAATGTAACTTCAGGTAGGATTAGATGGAAAACATAAAGGAGAAAAGGACAGAGTGAGTGGTATGCATAGGCTGTGTAAGAAAAACTCAACAAAGTAACGTATTTTAAAAGAAACCCATCAGTGGGATTTAATGTGCAAGTGCAGACAATGATAATTTTGATAGCATTCAGGTTTATGTTTCCATGGAAGTGTTTTCTCTTGTATTTGCCTTTTGACTTAGGATAAAAAAAATCAGTTGCCTTCCTAGAATTTAGTAGGAGGCTGCTGGGTATCATGTCGCCAAGCCAAGCCTGCAAATTCTTTTTTATTATGTTACACATTTTAGTCGCTATGCTGGATAGAGGGGGTACAAAAAATGAGTAAAAAGTTATTTTGTACTTTAAGAGCTCAATGTATGACAGGGTAGTTTTACTAAGTCTGCGAAAGTCGTATAAATAATACACTTTTAAAAACAGACATGGTAAAATGAACAGTTTTTTCTAGATGTCATCTTTGTAGAATCTCTGAGCTATTTATATCATTTCATATTATTGCTTTTGAAGAAAATATTTACCATTAGAAAGTATATAAATAATTTTAATAACACTACAAACTTTAAATTTTGTGGCACGAGTGCAGTGGCTCATGCCTGTAATCCCAGCACTTTGGGAGGCCTAGGGAGGTGGATAGCTTGAGCCCAGGAGTTTGAGATCAGCCTGGCCAACATGGTGAAACCCTGTCTCTACTAAAAATACAAAAATTAGCCAGGTGTGGTGGCGGGTGCCTGTAATCCGAGCTACTCGGGAGATTGAAGCACGAGAGTCACTTGAACCTGGGATGCGGAGGTTTCAGTGAGCCAAGACTGCGCCACTGCACTCCAGCCTGGGTGACAGAGTGAGACTCTGCTTCTAAATAAAGTTTGTTCAAGGTTTATTATTTTCTAATATTCCATGGTAATATAAATACATTCTTCTGCAATAATATTAAGAATGAAAACAAATTTTCCAGCTAATCAGGTTGTGATAGAGGACAGAAAACTTTTCACTGTTAATGGAAAGTTTCTATTTAATGCACATTCTTGAAGTTGTAAATTTTTTAATGAATACATGACCATCACCCTGAAAAATCGTCTAAATCACAATTAAGAAGTTGCGTTTTAATGTTTGTGTTCATATTTGATATATATGAAGAAACAAAAGTGGAACTCGCTTTTTTCTTTCTTTTTTGAGACTGAGTCCAGTGGCATGATCTCAGCTCACTGCAACCTCCACCTCCTGGGTTCAAGCAGTTCTTCTGCCTTAGCCTCTCAAGTAGCTGGGACTACAGGTGTGGACCACCATGCCCAACTGATCTTTTGTATTTTCAGTAGAGATGGGGTTTTGCCATGTTGGCCAGGCTGATCGTGAACTCCTGACCTCAGGTGATCCGCCCACCTCAACCTCCCAAAGTGCTGGGATTACAGGTGTGAGCCACTGCGCCCGGCCTTTTCTTTTCCTTATTACATTTTCAGTGCATTTCCTTGATATTAAAATCCTAGCTTTTAGTTTAGTTTTCTGCGTGTTTAAAAAAATGGTGGAGAACTAACAAAATCCAAAATTTTTCTTTGTGTTGGGTCGTTTATTCTTCTTTTGCCCTAGAAAGGCTGGGGTATATTATGGGATGGAGTTATCTGTGGTCCGTTAGTACTTGCCAATACTGGGGCCCTGCTATTAATTTCAACGCATTTTTCTTAGCATGTTTTAAATTGTTACTGGAATAAGCCAATTTGTAGAACAAAAGAACATAAACATAAAACTACACTTGTGAGTCTGCTTATTGTCTTCCTCAAATCAAAGTAATGCATTTTCCCATGTGGAAAAGTTCTCAGTGAGGAAGGACTGACTCAGTGTTCATGGACAGTGCTAGTGTGCAGAGTTCAAGACAGCAGGCCAGCCTCGGGGGTCAGTAGTCTCCAGTCATTTAAACTCGCCTGACAAACTGTGAGGAAGTCACTAAATGAAGGTGAGCTGCTGAAGCGCTCCCTTGGATCATTCCATACTACATACATAGAACATCACATTGTACCCCACAAATGTATACAGTTATAATTTGTCAGAATTAAAAATAAATGCCCTGGGCGCAGTGGCTCATGCCTGTAATCCCAGCCCTTTGCAAGGCCAAGGTGGGCGGATCGCCTGAGGTCGGGAGTTCGAGACCAGCCTGACCAACGTGGAGAAACCCCGTCAATACTAAAAACACAAAATTAGCTGGGTGTAGTGGTACGTGCCTATAATCCCAGCTACTTGGGAGGCTGAGGCAGGAGAATTGCTTGAACCCAGGAGGCCAAGATCGCGGTGAGCTGAGACTGTGCTATTACACTCCAGCCTGGGCAACAAGACAAAACTCTGAAAAAAAATTTTTTCTTTTTACTTATTTAGAGATAATGTCTTCCTCAGTCACCGAGGCTAGAGTGCAGTGGTATGATCATGGCTCACTGCAGCCTCGAACTCAGGCTCAAGCAATCCTCCCATCTCAGCCTCCCAAAGCACTGGGATTATAGGCGTGAGCCACTGCCATTAGCCAAAAAGTGAATTTTTAGAAAATAAATGTAATCTTACCCAAAGCCCACTAGCCAAAAAAAGAAACCTTGTAAACAGAGGAAAAAAAAGGAAGGGACGGAGATAAGAAAGAAATGTTACTACAAATGCCAAGATTGTTGGGCAACACTGATGATACCGAAAAACCTAGGATGAGGCCAGCAGACCGTGCAGCACAGGGGTTAAGAGCATGAACTCTGGCATCAGGCAGATCTGGGCTGGAATTCTAGCGCAGCCACTCAGTACCTGTGTGACCTTAACAAGTCACTTAACTTCTCTGTGCCTGTTTCCTCCTTTGTAAAATGAGAATAATAATAATAATAATACAGGTTTAAATAGTACATATAAAAAGCACTGTTTACCTGGCCTATAGTATGCTTTCAATAAATGCTAGTTACTGTCATTATTTTAACTCAGAGACAGTAACTACCCCATCTTAAAGCAACAAGGCCTACGACAGAAGCCTGTGGAACCAGGATGAGAAGGATCAGTTCCGTGTCTAGGTACTCCGTTCCCACGGTACTGTCAGAAAGGAAGCAAGTCAGTTTGGGATGGAATTTCTACCCACTACGTTGTTGGTGTGTGGTCTTCTGACCTCCTCGCCTTTCTGTTTGATCACCCCCATGGGAAAGGACTTAGGCAGCAGATGTGGCTGTGCCACATCTGCCACAGCTGTGGGCTTGGGTGGAGGAGCTGTGAGCTAGAGGACGGCCACACCCATAGCACAGCTGACATCAGCCACACATGAAGCTGGGAAGCTGCTCTCTGCTCTCAGCACCCTCAGGGCCAAGAGAAGACCCAAAGAGAGTGGTCACTGCCCTCACTCCAGGCCCCAGCAATTCCACTGCTGAGCCCCATGGTTAACCCTCGCTGGTTCTTTGCTCTACCCTTTGGAGAGAAGACAGAAATGAGAAGTGGAGCAGACCAGCCCTCCTAACAGAATATCCTATCCCACCTGTGGTTTAAGCCAAGGGTACAATGACTACTCTGGGTCTATCAAAAGGAACAACAACAAAAAAAGATTCCCAGAACCCCAGGCGTCACAGTAACCAGATCAGTTCCTGACACTACCTGTTATATAGTATTCCAACCGACTCCAAAGATCAGTTGACACTCCCAACATCTTAATTAAGGGGTAGGGCTAAGAGTCTTCTTTACCTAAATAACCCAAGACAGGCAAAAGGAAGGGAAACTCACTCAAGAAGTGAGTCTGAGTCTAAGCCTCAGTGTGTGTATATCCCATTGAAATTGCTGTGAGAGAATTTCTGTATTTATGCCACTTAGCAGTAGTAGTATTTGTTCCAAGTTTCTGAACATGTTGCCTGATTGATCTGAATTCCAGGAGTAAAACCCCTTCTTTTCGGTCTTTCTGTCTTCAGTAACAGGTATGTTCAAATATGGCAGATACAAGTTTTGTGAGTCATCACTTAAAAATTGGAGCGAACTTTACTACCCATTAGAAAAACAAAGTGGCATTTAAACCGTGACTAGTGACGGACCAATTTTCTACCTAACTCTTGGCATAAGTTACCATTTGTTGCTGTAGGGATGCCATTCTGGAAATGTTTAACACTGTTAGATTCTAACTTTACAGCATCGATTACCATATATTAAAACATCTTGTTCTTATAACTTATGAATCAAAACATGACTTGAAACAGCCATGTCATAAAAGGCAGTGGAAAAAAATTCAAAATAGCTCAATCTTTCAACATGTAGCAATCCCGAAAGATAAAGTGTAGTTGACAGAAACTGACACTGATGTCTTACACTTCCTTAATGCCCTCTAGTCACCTTAAATTTTGAAATTTTAAAAGTATTTGGGTTTGAAAGGGGAGAATACGTGTATGTTTCCTAGTACACTGTAGCCCAGATGATGTGAAATGACCAAGGAAAGGAGGAAGACTAGAGCGGAAAAATTAGTTCAGTAATGAAACACAGACGGCAGAGCGCTCCTGAGCAGTGGAAAATAAGTACAGAAAGCAGCCAAGAGAAGGGTGAGAACCAAGGAGGGAGAAAAATATTAAAGTTCAGCAGAATATTTTATAGAATATGGTATTTTTCCACCTGGGTTAATGTTTTGGGACTAAGAAAAACATTCGCTATTATTGACCGCATCCAAATTCTACTTGGGATCGAACAGACAGCTCTATACTGGGCTGTTTATCATACTCAATGTGTGCAGCTCAAGCAATTCATAAGAGACCAAAGCAATCACATAGTTTGGCAAAATAATGAGTGATTGTGCAGTTACACCACGCAGAATGCCAAAATGAGGATCACAAATAGTTTATTTTAGAGTCTAATCCTTTCTTTAAGAACAACTAAATCTAAACAGGAACATTGGACTGTGTTGTGTTGTGTTGCTAAGTTACTTTGTATTGCGCTTGGATTTTGAAATGGCTGTTTTGCAGTTTGATGTTTCCTCAAACTGCATTATGTATACAAGTGGCAAGCTTTTACAAAGACCTGTGTGCCACAAGTTAAATTTCATAAACTATGAAATATAAATGTTATTTCTATATTATATAAATAATTGGCCTTGCACAAGGTATGAAATAATCTTTACAAGCTGGATGTTTAATACAGAATCACTTTAAGAATTCAAACTTATTTGTAATATAAGCTTTAAACTCTGTGGATTTGTTTGGAATAGAAAAGGAGCACACAGCTGAGTTAAATATAAAATGTTAGTCTGTTGCTTATGTTTCGTTTCAGCATTATAAGGTTTCCTGGCTCATTTCAAGCTTCACTTTAAACATTCCCTTCCATTCTTCTTATGTTAATAGTAAAGCAGATGGAAATGAGAAAATCAATAAAAGCAAATGCAACAGCATTAATGTACATCAGAGCCTACTAACTATGATTACCAGGGTTAATAGGCATATTATTATTAAAAATCACTTATTAGCTGGGCACGGTGGCTCACGCCTGTAATCCCAGCACTATGGGAGGCTGAGGTGGGTGGATCACCTGAGGTTGGGAGTTCGAGACAAGCCTGACCAACATGGAGAAACCCCGTCTCTACTAAAAATACAAAATTAGCTGGGCGTGGTGACGCATACCTGTAATCCCAGCTACTCGGGAGGCTGAGGCAGGAGAATTACTTGAACTTGGGAGGTGGATGTTGCGGTGAGCTGAGATCTCCAGCCTGGGCAACAAGAGTGAAACTCTGTCTCAAAAGGAAAAAAAATCACTTATTGCTAATTCTGTATGATCTCTCTCAAAAATAGTATGTTCAGACTTAAAAACCTGAACTTTCTACTATGCACACTGAAGGCCTCTTTTCAAAAATGCTTCACTGAACTCTGAGGTTTTTTTCTGCAAATAAAAATGACAGAATTACACAGTTTCTTAGTTTGGATGCTCTCTAAATGCTCCTGGTTATGTATTGGTTAGTAATATATTTAGCCAATAACACTACATAAATCAAACAGACTCCTGCCCCCTGAAGACCACACTTCCCCCTTTCATGCTCAGAGTGAAGGCTGACATCAGAATAAAAAGATGACAAATGGTAACTACTCCTTTTTCTCAAATTTGGGAAGTTAAGGAAATATTCTGTGGCAATATTTGTATATAGCATTCTAAGCAGAAGCAGTGAAAACCTTGAAAAGAGTGTAGAAGTGTGTGACCTCCCAGAGTAGCATGCCAACCTGTCCCCCTCCCCTCCATTTCTTTTGGAGAGGGGAGGAAGAGGCAGGCCAAGCATATCAAGAATCTGTTTAGAGTTGAATGAGGCGTATTTCCTCCTCCACGTCAAATGCAGCCGCCACACTAACAAGCACATTTGAATATGACTGCGCTTAGCATCTTTCAAGCACCAGCGGAAGTTAAAAAGGTTTATCTACTCCCACAGTCTGCCTCCTGTGCCGAAGGTATTTTGTTTTTCCTTTGGAGTAAATTACAATACCAAAAAAAATTCCATTACATAAACAATTCTAAAGGATGCCTCAAAACTGGTTATTAGAACTGTATCCATATTGAGTGCTATAATAATTTCACATTTCGAGCACTGGCTTCATGCAAACACAATGCTGCCAGGTGCTTTACAAATATGAATGCCTTTAATCTTCATGAGAACCCACTAGATATTAACTATATGGTCTGATTTTAGAGAAGGAATCTTAGAAAGATTAAGTTACCTGCCTAAAGTCACTTGCCTGTAAGGGACAGCAGGACTGGTTTACAAACTTAGACTGATTCCAGAGCTCCTGAGTGCCACACTGAGGTATTTGAGGCCCATCCCAAGAGGAAGGGCACTAAGTGGCAGGGGGAGATACTGGTGAAATATGAAGAAATTATCAAAGGAGCGAAGACTTTACCTCAAGTAAAGTATATTCACATGGAAATTCTTACTGGGGTCCACCAAGCCACTGGGGCTCCTAAAAACCATCTTGATGGGGGCCCATGCATAATGTCTCAGACCCGTGGTAACACAGGACCAGCTATGAGTAATTTAATCATAATTTCTGATGTCACATACCACTTGATATTTGTAAGAGCATTTAGGTTACATCATTTAACCCTTACAACATCCTTGTGAGAGATATACATAGCATCCCTATTTGTACAGAAGAAGAAACAAAGGCTTGAACAAATTCAGTGATTTGCTCAAAGTTTTAGGAAAAGTCAAAACTCAAATCCAAGTTAGAAGGGCGGGTTTGTTGGACTGTTTGTAACAGCCCATATCCCCTTGTCCAAATTCAAGGTTAGGTCTGAATTTAACTTACAGTATATCTTTTTCTAATCACATAAATGGTTAGTTCATTTTAACTTACCTTGTGGATCCTCTGGGCTTCCTATCACAAGGAAGGATATATCCAAACCATGAGCATTTCATCGTAGAAACCAGAAAAGCAGATTAAGGAAGCCACATTCCGTATCAGTACAATTGAAGCTATTTGCGTAAAACAACACACACGCTTCCTTGTCCTCAGCCTCCCAAAAGAATCATTGATGTTATGTGTTCATTTGTTACCTTGTATGATGCATCAGTTGGGTAGTTTTTGATGGGGGTCTTCTAAGCAAATTATATCTAGATTTTCCATATCACGTACAGACCTGGAGAAGTTGGATGAAATTTTTAGATTTCAAGCTAGTTTAGGGAATCCCAAATGTTTGCCAAGAGTTTAGCAGGAGAGAATCTGTATCAAGTGGCCTGTGCTTCAGATACAGTTAATCTGAGTTAGAAATAATTCTCCTTCGTAATGGTAGACTTCATGTCTCCTTGGAAATTTTGAGGAAACATGGTGTTTGTTTTAACTGCGACCTCAATAGGAAAACTGTGAATGCCAGAGAGAGTCCCATATGTAGTGGTATAAAACTAGTTAGGTTTGTTTCTGTGTGATGACCTCTCTTGGATCACTGCTCATTCTTCTCCTGTCTATATGACATTCCTGGTTTGTGATGACCTCTCTTTGGTCATTGCTCATTCTTCTCCTGTGTGTATGACATTCCTGTGTGTCTTTGCCTTTTCTGGGAGGTGCCAGTCCTAAAGAAGTCCAGGATTCAGGAGACCTGCAGAGCCCCACCAGTTGGAGTACTGCCCTTCACTGAATCCTGCTAGGGGTGTTTTTCTCTGCGTTCCCTCCACTGGTGCTCTCACCCCCGATTCCCACTCCAGTCCACCTGCAGTTGGAAGGCAGTTCTTCAAAACACACAGAACACTCCAGCTTCTGTGGCCTGTCTCTATAGGCAGCTTGCAATGAAAATGAGAGCCAATGGAAGAATTTTATTTTCAGTGAAAGGGCATGAGGGCTTCTCATCAACTCTGAGCTAGAATTAAGTCTAATCATTGATGGGACATCTGCTTCTCATTTTTCCTCTCTTGCTGTTACCTTTGGCAGTCATCAGAATTTAGAAGCACATCTTCTCATTCTCCTGAGCGAGTGGAGGAAAAAAATCTATTTTGCTACTCTGCTGGTAACGGTGAAAAAAAAAATTCAGAGAAGGAGCTGAAACCAAAACCAAAGTAACAATATGTGGTTTATCCATGTCATCTGGGTGTCCTGAGTATTACTCGTCTGTTCACATATGACAGCATTTATCAGACTCTTTTTTTTGCTTTTATTATTTTTAATTGACATAGTTATACATATTTATGAGGTACAGTGTGACATTTCAAAGCATATATACAATGTGTAATGCTCAATTCATGGTAATTAGCATATCTGTCACCTCAGACATTTATTATTCATGTTAGAAACGCCCAAAATCCACTCTCCAGCTATATGAAAATACACAATAAATTGCTGTTACAGTCATCCTCCAGTGCTATGAAACACTAAAACTTACTCTTCCTGTGTGCTGTAACTTTGTATCCATTAACCAACTTCTGGCTATCTCCCTGACCCCACCATACCATCAAACGGACAAATTTAAGATATAAAATACAGTTTTTTATTACATAGGCCCTTATCATATGACCCGCATATTTCAGGTATTCAACTCCTTCTGATTTTTAAATCTCAAATCTGTTCACTTCATCAGAACATGCTTTCATTTAGTCATGAAGCTCTCCTTACCATCCCACGCATCCGTCTTAAACATAACACTCATTTTATCATGCTCACTTTAATATATGGTTTGGGGAAGGGATGCCACTAACATTAAATCAGTGTATTATTAAAAAGATCTGAGGCAAACTTTTAAAATCATCTAGGTTTGATTTTAGAATTGGCTACAAGTGATTAGATAGTTGCCCATGAAAACGGAATCTTTACAAGAGACTGGTGTCCTCCTGCTGTAGGTTACAATTCAACAGCATATGTTATGAAGCCCTTTGCAGGTTACAATTAATTAAACAAGGGCTGTCATTTTAAACCATCCTAGATAAAGCAGTAAAACTTATTTAAGAGTCCCAAAAACAACCTTGTCATCTGAGTTCTTCAAGTAAAAATAGTTTTACTGAGGCACTTAACTTACAGGGCAAGTGTTTTTCTGAAAAGGGTTACAGTCATTACTAACCTGGCACACTGATTTGTTATGAAATAATGTCTTACAGTTGGCATGAGAGTGCTTAATGGTTCATGGTTTTAAATAGCAAATCAGTTATTTCCTGGTGTTTTTACAGGGCCGCATCAGTTGTACTGGACGGCTAATGGTACAGGCTGTCAACCAAAGAGGTCGAAGTCCCCTGCTCTCCCTCAGGCCATCCTCATGTCAGAAGGTATTTAAGATATTCCCTCCCTCCCATAAGTGTTACTATTTCATTGATTACTATAAATGTAGTACTACTAGAATCATCATATAACCACAAAAGTGAACATGACTGAAAGACAGAATATGAATACAACCCTAAAGTGTGTGGCTCCTTGATTACTGTGTTCCTTTGTGATTCAGAAAGGGAATGGGAACAAACATTTGCTAATGTGTGCTACGGCCATTCACATACACTGTTAGTTTGTTAAATAGGACATATTTTATAAGCAAATAAATCAAGACCCAGCACTTTTAAATGACACATGAAAATACTACTAAATGGGCCAGGCACAGTGGCTCACGCCTATAATCCCAGCACTTTGGGAGGCTGGAGGTGGGCAGATCACAAGGTCAGGAGATCAAGACCATCCTGGCTAACACGGTGAAACCCCGTCTCTACTACAAATACAAAAAATTAGCTGGGTGTGGTGGCACGAACCTGTAATCCGAGCTACTTGGGAGGCTGAAGCAGGAGAATTGCATGAACCCCCCAGGAGGCAGAGGTTGCAATGAGCCAAGATTGCGCCACTGCACTCCAGCCTGGGTGACAGAGCGAGGCTCCATCTCAAAAGAAAGAAAAAGAAAGAATACTACTAAATGGTACACAGATGTTGGAAACCAAACTTTTCTAACCAATAGCTGTGTGAGTTGACCATTATAAGCTATTGCCACTAGGTTTCTTAAAGTCAGCTAATTTATTAATGTTCGTTTTTCAGTCATTTAGTTCAAAACATAAGACCATTAGACTACATATCTTGTAGGTAAGAGTTGTCACATTTTAAATACTCGGATATCTGCTAACAATAGAGATGCTTTCCATTCCTAGTAGTCCTGGGTCTATGCAAAGACACTGATGGAACAATGGTAGGCAGGGATAGAAAAAGGATATTATTTCTTAATAACAGACTTGCACCTAAAAAACAAAATACAGTAAGTCAACCAGCCTGCCAACTTGGGTTCCTGTTTAGATATTTTATAGACAGAATATCCTTAAATAGTCCTGACCCCGAATTACAGGCCATAGATGCCTTCACCTTTGGTGAAGAGAACACATAGTTAGCTCACAGAGAATAAGCAGAAAAACGGAGTAAGCATTAAACAAGTGGTGTCTACACCTCCTGTGTGACTGGATCCACAGAGACTTTTGTTCAGCATTTGGAAGACCAGAGCATGTGCAGATTCAAATCTGACTTCATCATACCTACTCACAGGATGCCGGCCCCATATCTTTGGGTATAAACACGGCACATGCGTATTAAGTCCATTGTCTTGCACTATATGCTTTCCTTGTTGTCCACAACACATTTAAGCCTTTGCATAGATCGGTGGGTCCTAGAAAGCTTTTTCTCATAAATTAGGCTAAACTGTATTAAAAAGCTAATAATTATTAGCCTAATATACTTATCTTTCATTTGTTCCACTCTTGCTTTTCCTAGTTAAGTGTTTTTAAACTTATCTTCTCGTGACTACTGACAGGATTTATATTCAACATCTTTTAAGTCTTCTCTGCAATTACTTTCAACTGGATTCCTCTTAAAGGTTTCTCTGGCAACCTTTAAAAGTGACAGAGATACACAGAATCTGGGAGATCTGTAAAATCTCATTTTTTAAAACAAAAAGTAATACCCCTAGTCATATGGATAATTAATGTAAAAGAAAACTTGACTAAAAATGTAATTTGTTTTCCTGCTTAATATGAAAAAGAATTTTAATTAAAAATATATTGAATTTTTATAGGGTAAAATGAACTTTTAATTTCCTAAAAATTAAAAAATCAGTGGAAAGTTCTAATAACTTCTGTTGAAAAAGATTTGGTAATAAATGAATAATAGTGCTACTTTTCATAAAGTTTTTAAAATATACCCCATTTTTTTCATTTCCCCTTTTTATGATTTGTAAGTAGCCTGCAATTGGTAGATAATTAAATTTACAGTAAACTTCCAAATTAAACAAGATTTTGCTTTTCTGATTTTTCCATCTGTAAATATTAGATGTAGGGATCAGATAAGGAAATCATATTATTACCCCATGTATTTTAAGAAAACAGATGACTAAAATCTGAAAATAACTACTGTCTATATTTCTATCTGTCATCTTTCTTGTTTCAAGGCCTCGTTCTAGATCAAGGGACAGTGGAGATGAAAATGAACCAATTCAGGAGCGATTCTTCAGACCTCACTTCTTACAGGCTCCTGGAGATCTAACTGTTCAAGAAGGAAAGCTCTGCAGAATGGACTGCAAGGTAAGATTTTGTTACTGCTTGCGTATCTATTGCCTCACTTCTCCCCCACTTGCCATTTCTCTATCGTTCCTTTTGGGGAAATTACATAAAGTACAAAATGAGGGCCGGGCACAGTGGCTCATGCCCATAATCCCAGCACTTTAGAGGCCACAGCCAGGTGGGTCACTTGATCCCAAGAGTTCAAGACCAGCCTGAGCAGTATGGAGAATCCTCACCTCTACCAAAAATACAAAAATTAGCCAGGCGTGGTGGCATACACCTATAGTCCCAGCTACTTGGGAGGCTGAGTTAGGAGGATTGCTTGAGCTCAAGGCTGCAGTGAGCCATGATGGTGCCACTGAATTCCAGCCTGGGTGACAGAGCAAGACCCTCTCTCAAAAAACAAAATGATTCTAGCTTAAGAGGGGGAAAAAGTGAAATATGCTGGATATGTATTTATTGTTTATTATGATTCTTTACTTTTAAATCTACATTAAATATGTTCTTTACTCGGAACCCTACATGACATTCTCCAGAAAGTCATCAGGAGGTTTTATTTATCCCTTTAAATGTTGAAATAATAAATATAATAAATCTACCATGTCTTCATTCTTTTTTCATGCAGATTTTGTATCCATGTATCTACTTAGACTTTTCTTCCTCCCATTTTCTAACTCCAAGAGAAGTGAGAGTGACATCATTCTTTCATCTGTTCCATAGCAGGGCTTTTTAACCCAGGGTCCTTGGGTAGGCAGGCTTCACTAGGTGTCTGAACTCTGAAATTACCTACACAATTATGTGTGTCCATATAACTTGCATCCATTTCTCAAAGGAGTTTAAGGAAAAATGTTGAAGAAATACTGCTCTACATTTTTTGTTTTCTTTTTTTGTCCCACTACTTACTGGTGTTACCTTTGGTATAACTCTTAAATATGGGGAAGTTTTAAAAAGTTATTTGGGCTCCCTCTGCTGGTTCTTGATGGGATATCAGAACACAAATAAAAGCTGCTTAGAGGATTTGGGCATTGTTTCTTCAGAAAGTAAATCTAGAATTGTAGAAATGTATAAAAACAATAAATATAACAAAAATATTTTATCTCCCAGGATCATCATTTTTACAGTACAGATACACAAGTTGAGTTTCAGTGTGTATATATATGAGTCTTTACTTCATTTTTGGTCTATAATTAAGAATTATACAGTAGAGCTACCACATGATCCAGTAATTCTACTAGTGCTTATATATCCGAGGAAATGAAATCAGAGGCCAGGCGTGGTGGCTCATGCCTGTAATCCCAGCACTTTGGGAGGCTGAGGTGAGCGGATTGTCTGAGCTCAGGAGTTCTAGGCCAGCCGGGCCAACATGGTAAAACCCCGTCTCTGCTAAAATACAAAACATCAGCCAGGTGTGGTGGTGCGAGCCTGTAATCCCAGCTACTCAGGTGGCTGAGGCAAGAGAATTGCTTGAACCCAGAAGGGCGGAGGTTGCAGTGAACCGAGATCGTGCCACTGCACTCCAGCCTGGGCAACAGAGTGAGACTCCATCTCAAAAAAGAAAAAAGAAAACGTGAAAAATCTTGCCACATGTACAGATAGATCAGGAAAAAAAATCGTCAGTGTATTTAAGCTTTGAAAAGGGAAAAAAATCCTGAAGATAAGCCAAACATTAAAGCAGCAGCTTGCTTTTCTTCTGCTTTTAGCCCCTGAGGAACATTCCTAGACACTGACCATCCTTCACTGAACTAAATTTTTGGGAAAATAACTATTTCCACTCCTCTAGCAACAAGCATGCCCTTCCCTCCCCCACTCTTTCCATGTGTGCTGAGAGTACAGATCTAGTCACACTGTGACCTGCTTATGGTGACCTTCAGCTCCTGAGATCATGCTTTATTTAGCCAGGAGAACTGGGGTTAGAAGAAAGGGGCATTCTCTTTGCCCTTGTATGAATAACTATCCATTGGATAGGTTCACTGGGGGATCAGGTGGTTTGAGAGTAGGGATGCTTTGGGCATCTCTCCTGCTGGACATACTGTGGCTTCAGTCCGTAGATGGTTTATCTAGGATCTAACCTGGTGAAGTAGGAGCAAGCAGTGCCATTTTATTTCTAGACCTCGGAACTACAAGGAGCCTGACCAAAGGCGTCCACTCCCTCTTCCTCCACACCACTTGTGATGACCTCTAGACAGGGAGAGCAGGGGGGACAGCAGGAGGACACAGAGCCTGAGCCTCCCAGAAGCCAAGCTGCTTAACGACTGCTGTTTGTTTCCAAAACCTTTTCATCCTTTTCACCAGTCATTTCAGTTTACTTCACTTTTTTTTTTTCTTTATATTCTGTAGCCCTTTGCTACATATGTGGTAGAAGGCATCTGGTAGGTGGTATCAGTAAGTATCATATAGCAGGAAAGGCATTTGTGAGTCCTCTGGCTGATATTGGCAAAGCTGGTTCTTCAAAAGAACTCTTTTACAGTCTAAGTGACATCTTTTTGTATATAATTTCCTACTAGTAAAGTGGGGGGGTAGGGATAAAAATGCCTTCCTTAGCAGTGCATTTCTCCCATTCAAAATCAAGGGCAAAACTAAAGGGCTGGCAGATGGCAACCATGCTGACCCTCTGCAGCACAACATGTTATTAGCAATTAAGTGTGTGTTTATCTGACCTCTGGTCAAAACAACTGTCAAGGTCTCAAGATTTTATGTTTCCACTATGGTGGTAATTTGTTGAGATGGCTTTCTGGATAATTTCATATTGCTCTTGTTATTCAGTTTCAAGGATTATAAAATAATAGCAGCCCTATGTGCTGACGAATGCATTCTCCATAGCTATGCCTACTCCTTGATGAGCAGCTTTATGGTCCTGTATATAAATGCCAGCTCAGTATTTGTCATTATTGTTGGGTATCTTTTTTCCAAAAAGCCCAGAGCCTGGTGCTGACATCATCCCATTAATCTCTATAGCCCTGGGCAAGGTAAGACGATGACAGCAATTCTTTTCATCGCATTTCGGACGTCCTCTCTAGGTTGCTCTGTAATTGTTTAGATGTGAGCTGGTGAGTGCTCAGGACGCCACTGAAAAGTTTTAAGCAAAAGAGTAACATGAGCTGATACTCAAAGCCATCTCTTGTACTACTGAAGGAGGAATTCATGTGAGCGTGTTAGCTACCAGTGATTTCACTCCGTTTTAGTAGTAGAGAAATTTACATGTGTTTCTTTTTCTGATTTAGGTCAGTGGGTTACCAACCCCAGATCTAAGCTGGCAACTAGATGGGAAGCCTATACGCCCTGACAGTGCTCACAAGATGCTGGTGCGTGAGAACGGGGTGCACTCTCTGATCATAGAGCCAGTCACATCACGCGATGCCGGCATCTACACATGCATAGCCACCAACCGTGCAGGACAGAACTCGTTCAGCCTGGAGCTTGTGGTTGCTGGTAGGCTAATCTGTGAATCCTTGCTCTCTGACAGAATGAACACCAGACTTACAAATGTAAACTAATTCTGCATCACTAACCAATATGGAAAACAAAGTACTGAAAAAATAGATTGTATCATCAGAATAGCCAATGAGGACATGTTCTAAGGCCTAGCAAGACAGAAACAAATCTTTCATTTCTCCCACTAATCTAGCAAAGAGAGAAAAAGATTTTATTAGCTCTTCTGGGTCATTCGACCTCCTCCTGTGTGTACAGTGGCCCCCAGTGTCACACAGAGAAACAGTAACAGCAGTATGGACTCCAAGAACCAAAGAATTTTCTTATATATAAAGTTATATAAGCAAGTTAAACTTTTATGTAAGTTAAAAACTAGGGGTGTGTGTGTGTGTCTGTGTATATACATATTATATATGTATATATATAATTGTATATATATACGCACACACACTAAACTATGTAAGTTAAAAACTAGGGGTGTGTGTGTACATATACACATATATATAATGTATATTATGTATAATATATAAACACATAATGTATATTATGTATAATATAAACACATGTATATTATATAACACATATATATAATGTATATTATATATATGTATATAGATACACACACACACACACACCCCTAGTTTTTAAAACAACATTGTCATCTGCCCCTCAAAGTCATAGTCAGACTACACTCAGATTTGCTTTTTCATTGATTATTATTCTGTTAAAGTATTGTTACAGGAAGTCTTACGCTTTGAGACACCTAAAAGGAAAACATTTATGGAAAGGTTTTTATACCATCCTAAAGAGTTAGGTGTAAGTAAAGATTCTGATTACCTGATCTCTTTTTAAAAAGAACGTAACAAAACATAGCGTTTATTTCTTACACCTCTTTTTGCAAAGTCTTCGTGTACGTCATGTATCAATTGGCCCTCACATCAGCCTTAGGAGAGAATCAGAGTAAATCTTCTCCGACTTTCCCAGGGTCCCACTTAGTAAGTTGATGATTGAATTCAAAACAATCTGTTGACTCCTAGTGCTCTTCTAAACATGTTGAGTCACTGAACTCTTTCAAGAAATAGAGTAGCAATGAGACTAAAACCCAGGAGGTCTTGACAAAACTCTTACATTATGATTCTAATAATGGCACTAAGATGTCTTCACATAAAAATGTGGTAAATATGTGGGCTGTGGTGCTACAGGTTAGCCATGCTTTCAAGTTTTCTACAAAGTACTCTGTATTCTTACATGCTAGGATTGATTTCATTCATTCCTCTAACCTCAAACTAAAACTTCACTTTTCTGCTGTTAAATGTCTTTCGATCATATCTGTCCTTTAGGACCCAGACTGGGGGTCCAGAAGATACGTAGGTATCTCAGTATGCGTCAGTTAGCACTCCTGTCAGAAGACGGTGATGTACAGTAATTGGAAGCAGAGTCTTGGGGTCAGATCTGCCTCAGTCCCGGCTCTTGTGTGTTTTACTAGTTGTGGGACCTCTGGCAAATAGATATCGCTGAAACTTAATTTCTCCATATGTAAAATGGGAATATAATACCTCACAGTGTTCTCCTAAGGATTAAATCATAAAAATGTGTATGAAGCTCTGCGGAGCTAGTACCCTGCATAGCAGTGCTCCAAAATGGTAGATGTTATTCTTTCTGGTGAGTGGCTACGACATTAAGACTTGTTTTATCCATTTTATGTTCTTTGCAAAACTGAGACCCCAGAAAGAATACAACGTGAGCTTCTGTTCCCACTTCTCCCAGAATAGCCTAGGATGGGCAACCATGTAAGATTCAGTAAAAGTCCAACCTTCTACCTAACTCATGGTGTTGAAGAGCATTATGCATTTGAAAAATTCAGGTAGAATTTTCATCCTCTTTGAGCTCTTCCCTAGCTGCTTTGCTGTGATAGATCTGTCACTCCAGATGAGGGAGCAGTGATGGAAAAGGAATGCATTCTCAGATTCATTGTTGGTAGTTCAGAAGAAAATAAGTAAACCTTATTTATTCTCTGAAGTAGTTTTTACCACTACTACAGTTGAGCCAATAAAAAACATTTCCCATTGGATGGTAATATTCAGAGTGTTAACAATCAATCCTGATTTTTTTCAGAATAAGTACTAAAGTTTTCTTTTTTTAATGGGTTCCTTCCTTCAAGGTAATAATAAAGCTGCCTTTTTTTATAGCCTCCTTCAAATAATACAAATTGAAATTTGTAATTTATAGGACACACATTCCTACTTTACAGGTAACTATTTAAAGCCGCCAAATTTAGATAAAGATGCCTTCCCTTTAAATTTCCCCCTTTAAATTCTATGCCATGTCTCACTTATGAGTTACAAATATTCAGAATCTTCATGGCAAACATTGCAAATGGCAGTGAGGGAATCTGAGTGGTGAAATTCCTAGAAATACTTGTCCTTGCACCACTAGGTGGCAGTAGTTGGTTGAGGCTGTGTGTGCTGGGTAACGTAATTAGTAGTGAAGCCATCACAGATGCCAGCAATGACTCAGGAGTCTCCCACAGCCGGTCAGACGGGCATTCTGTGGAGCAGATGGCCAGTGGACAGTGTGAGCCTATCAGAGTTGAATTAATTGAGGAAATAAATGAGCAGAATGCAGCATACAAACCTTTGCTTGGTAAAAGAATCATCTGGAGAGGGGGACTAGCATCTTAACACGTGGAGTAAAAAATGGTATCATAAGAGCTATTGCAGCAATATTCCAAAAGCCTTCTGAATTCTTTCTAGTGCTCCTTTTGTATATCATTGATAGAGAATTCATCTCATGTTTTCTTAGCTAAAGAAGCACACAAACCCCCTGTGTTTATTGAGAAGCTGCAAAACACAGGAGTTGCTGATGGGTACCCAGTGCGGCTGGAATGTCGTGTATTGGGAGTGCCACCACCTCAGATATTTTGGAAGAAAGAAAATGAATCGCTCACTCACAGCACTGACCGAGTGAGGTAAGACGACACAATGACAACCCGATCCTTAACAAACAGTTCAGCCCTAATGATGTATCAAAAGTCGTATTTTATATAGCATGCAGATTTATGTGTAAAAGCCGTGCTGCTGATGAAATCACACAAAAACCATGCTTTTCCCAATGTAGGATGAAGCTTTTAGAAGGAAGCTATAATGGTATTTGATCTAATGGTGATTCCTTAAAAGTGTTTATCATTCTATCTAAAGAAGAGATGAATTCATTTGCTTCAGTGGTAAAAGACTATTCAGTGTAAAGGCAGATCCTCAACTAGGAATTAAGTACACAGATTTATTCAACTCTTGACATCTGTTCTTTCTCCCATTAACTTTAATGGGGCAAGTAGTCTCTACAGAATAAGTATGACCCTATTATCAGCTGCCTGCACAATTCTGTTTCTAATGATCTAATTAAAAATGATGCTTCATGTTCAAAGCGACTTTTTTAAAATGTAGAACCCTAATGACTTTATCCTTTTCCCCAGCATGCACCAGGACAACCATGGCTACATCTGCCTGCTCATTCAGGGAGCCACAAAAGAAGATGCTGGGTGGTATACTGTGTCAGCCAAGAATGAAGCAGGGATTGTGTCCTGTACTGCCAGGCTGGACGTTTACAGTGAGTGCCACTTCCTCTCATTGAGTTGCATCTACTCATTAAATTATGAAAACTTAGACATCTGGACAGCAAATCATGTTATTCTTTATAATCTTAGAAAAAACTATTGTGTTTTATTTGTCAAAAAAATTCATATTGCTTTCTCTCTTTCTATTTATAGTTTCTCAACATTAATAGTGAACCACATCAGGAGAACAAATACCCAAGTATCATTCAGGAACTTTGAATTATTAGCAAAATATGCATGTTGATTTCTCTTACATTGGCTAGTTAGTTGTGGCTTCCTTACGCAAGCATCCTTAGGAGTTAACAGTAGGCAAAGGCATAACCATGTTTTTCACATGTTCTTGTTACTGTGTTCTGCAAATGACTGCCTTTTAACATTTCTTCCGATAATTCTATCGCACCGTCCTAATGCACTCTAAATGTGTGTTCCATTGATCCTGGAATGCGTACTTTTGTGACTTAGTGCTTTTCATTAATATATCTTAAGCAGCCAGCAATAGGCTTGTGTTTGTATATGTATATTTGTGTACATGCAGCCTACATTTAAATTGCTCCCATTGAATTTACAGTGTAGTACAATAAGCATTATATGATCCACTGACATAAAAAAACACACTAGAAAAAAATTAAGAACTTATTTCAGATTTTGCCTCTTCTTGAAATAACTTTGTGAGGGTCATCAAGAAATGTGTGGCCTCAACTTCCCCTACTGTACAATTCCTTTCAGTTGATTCGTATTAAAGCATCCGTATCCAGAATTCCTAAGTGCTATAATTATTGAAGAAAAAATATTTTTTAAAAGGGGAGGGAGGATGAGAATTAGGAAGCTTATCAGCTATTCCAAAGGATTCCTTGTGCTGCAGTGTTTACTTAAACTACACTTGACCTTTGTAATCCAGCTGCTTTATTCTCACCACCCTGTATAGGCAGTAAATCTGCAACATGCGAGTAAAATGCAAAAGTGTTTCTAAATTTTCCATGTTCCTACCATGGGTGTGTTCAGTCTTTCACAGAGTATGTGCCTGGCATATATCTAGACATTCTGTATTTATTTGAAATATCTAAGGGCTTTCCAAGTTTATCTTGATCAAAAATCGTAATTACTCTTTTTCTTTGTAGCCCAGTGGCATCAGCAGTCACAGAGCACCAAGCCAAAAAAAGTGCGGCCCTCAGCCAGTCGCTATGCAGCACTTTCGGACCAGGGACTAGACATCAAAGCAGCGTTCCAACCTGAAGCCAGCCCATCTCCCCTGACACTGAATCCTGCCTTGGTAGAAAGTGAGGACCTGTAATCCAGCATTCTGGTTAAAGCTGAAACACTGAAACAGCCGTTGCCTTGACCAGCATATTCCTTTGTCACATTATGTAAAAGGCAGAAACATACCTTTGGCTATAAAAGAAATTATAAAAAACACCAAAAATAATATTTTTCTTACTTGATATACCAAACTTAGAGTTTAAGTAGATGATGCTAATAATAGAAATATACACATTGCACAGAAAATTCACATTTACTGTCCAATCTAAAACTTTGGAATTGCTGTGATTAAAGTGACCTAAAATGCCAAAATACTAAAGGAAATCAATTGTTCACAGGTAATCACAGTTTGTATTATCTACAAGTGCCTTTAAACACAAGATACAGGTGCTGTGTAGCCTGACAGTGTGAAATGTTTAATGAGGCCGTTGTACCACAAACAACACTACAGTGATTCTGGAGCGCAGTGTATTCAGACAGATACAGTGAACCAAGTGCAATACATAAGGATGAAAAAGAAATGACAAAGAAATCCAAGTAAATGCCTTGTCTTTTTGCAAATGTTTCTATATTAAATCATAAGGAAGGAACTACTTGCCTTAAATTTTAGTAATATCAAGAGTTTTCTAACAAAGTTAATACCTTAGTTTAACTTTTATTTTTCTTTATGTGTAGTGTTTTCATGCTACCTTGGTAGGAAACCATATTAAAAGGCTAATTTACAAACCATATTAAAAGGCTAATTTAAATATAAATAATATAAAGTGCTCTGAATAAAGCAGAAATATATTACAGTTCATTCCACAAAAAGCATCCAAACCACCCAGATGACCAAGGCATATATAGTATTTGGAGGACTCATGGGTTTGCAAGGAAAAAGGAAGAGAATGAAGGAAAATGCAAGCAGCACAATTATAGTCTGTCCATTTAGATAAAAGTAGAAGGCGCAGGAGAGGGAGCAAAGGCCAGGCTTTTCTTTGGTTTTCTTGAAAATTAATCTTAAACACAGGTGAAAAAAACACTGCCATTCACAACTGGAGGAACCTAGGGCCAGCTGGAACGTGGAGCACACACGCTGTGGAGATGGTGGTGTCTGAAGTTTGTATAGTAGTGGAAGATTTTAGGTATGTAGAGCGGGTTGAAAATGGATTGAGACTGCAAGGTAGCATAAATGAGAAACTGCCTGTAGGATCTAGTCTACTTGAAGGAAGTGGAGACACAAGGGGAGACAAAAACAGGTTTGTGCCATAAAGTATTTTTTCAAAGGCACCAAGATGTGGTGAGTGGAATTATTAGTTCACTTCCCTGCTGCCATGAAACCTTACCTTGAGAAGGTGCTGGAGTCCAAGGTTTGTAAAGGTATCTCGGTAAAGACTGCTTTTTGAATGCATAGGATTTTGCATCAGCTCAACTGAGTTGATTCTGACCAGACTTGATGGTTTTAAGTCGGAACCGATAAATTTTAAAAGGAGAAAAAATAATTTAACCTAGTAGTATAACATGAGGCTTTAATGGTACTTTGCTATGAAAAGAAAACACTGTGTTCCTTACGTAAAACACATATATCTTTCATTATTTATAGTAAGTGGCCTCTTAGCTCAGTTACTCAATTCATACGTAGTATTTTTAAAAATGATTTTATATCTGTGTACCACCCCATATATTTCATATTACTGTTTCACATGTACAGCTTTCTACTTCTTTGTAAGAACACCAACCAACCAAGGTTTCAGTGATTAACAGGCTTGAGCACCGGGTGGCAGATGTTCTATGCAGCGTGGTTCAAATTTCTTTGACCACACTTATGTGCATTGCTAAGATGGGATTTAAGATACCATACGAAGTCTCTCGTGGACCTATCTCTATTGTAGAATTATGACATGTCTTACTTGCCAAATTTTTCTGAATGTGACTTTTTTTTGCTAATTTGCTGGGTTTGGGATTAACTAGTATTATTTTGCCACCTTTATACTGTATTTATAAATAAAAAGTACTATCATACAACTTTGGATTGTTGTGCTGGTGTAATGTGGATTTAACATCAATAAATATTTGACAAATAACAGAAATATTCAGTTTCAGTTTTCTATTGCTGCCATAATCAATTAGCATAAATTTCAAGGCTTCAAACATCATTTATTACTCACTGTTCTATAATCAGCAGTTCAGGTAGGATGTAGCTGGCTTCTCTGTTCAGTATCTTGGCTAAAGTCATTGTATCAGCTGGACTGTATTCTCATCTGGAGCTCAAGATCCTCTTCCAAATTCAAGTGGTTGTGATGACTTTTTGCAACAGGAGACATCTCATTTAGTCCAGCCAGGAGCTGCTCTCAGCTCCTAAAGGCCGTCTGTATTCCTTGCCCTCTAGTCCCCTCCCATCTTCAGGGTCAGCAGTGAGAATCTCCTTCACCTCAGATCCCTCTCACACTTGCTCTTTCGTCAGAGGCCCAGTCCCTTTTAAATTACATCAGGCCCATCCAGATAATCTCCCTTTCTTAAAGTCCCCAGACTTTGGGAACCTTAATTACATCTGCAAATCCCTTCAAAGCAGCAGCTAGATTCACATTTGATTGGATAATTGAGAGAAGGTGTGTATACACCAGAGGATGGGGATATTGGGGGGCCATCTGAGAATCCTGCCTGCCATAGCAGCGTACTGTAGGTATGCATGTAAATATATACCAGTGCCGTGACGAACAAGGGTAAAGTATAGCAAGATGGTATAAATTAAAAGTGGGGGGGGAGGGGGGGGAGAGAAATAAGAGTATAAATGGAACAAGGAATAAAATTATACACACACCCATATTCATATAGACATATAGCATTAATAACATCTAGATAGTTACAGCAGACAGACAACATACTTGGGCCTAGGCTTGCCTGCTACAGGAAAGAGAAAGCTGGTCATTTATGTAATTCACAGCCTCCATAAAGAAAAGACATTTTATCTTTTACATAAGCAATCTAATGGAGCTTTGGGGGATCCCTTTGAATTAGAACTAGAATTGTGTGTTTCACAATTCTAGTTTTGTTCCTTCTTTATAACCCATGACTTGCTATGTCAAAATTCATTATATATTTTAATGCTGAATTTGTCCTTGATGTTCCCTTTTATGAACATCTATAATGTGAAAATCCCCTTGGTTTGCTCACAAGCTAGAACCTGTGTCATAACATCAATTTAGTCTGACTTCTTTAAATTACGGAAATATGACTTCTGTATTACGGTGCTGAGGAACTTGAGTGTTGGAGCTGGCCAGCCAGGATTTAAATCCCAGCTCTTTTCATCATGTGTGACCCATAAGCAAGTTACTTTATCTCCCCAAGCCTCCATTTCCTTATTTGAAAAATGGAGATTAAAATGGCCCCCCCTCTTTGTACTGTTGTGATGATGATGATAGGGGATGATAATTTTGACACGGTACCGGCACATCGTAAGAGGTCAATAAATTTCAGCTATTATTTTAGTGTAATTGGAAACTAAAGTAAAATCATTTCAATCACAAAACGTGCACACCCAACAAAACTGTGCAGATAGTTAAAATTTGTGAACTTGGATGGAAAAAAATTAGTAACCCCCAGCTGAAATTTAGAATTTCACTCAATTATGAATGTAGGCAACAAAACACAACAGTATAAAATACCGGGGACTTTGCTGGTATAAATTATGTTACAAATATTGAAATATCTTAAAATCTGTCTAAATTCAGCCTTACTTCAAAATTATGGCAGAGTTACCAATAGATGTTGTAAGTTAGAGGTATCTGTATTATTATAAGTTTGGTTTTTAATACTTTAATCAATACTTAATTTGTTTCCTCTGTATTTTATGCCTACATGAACATTATTTTGAGAAGGGATCCAGAAGATTTACTAGAAGGTCAAAAAAGCACATGGCACAAAAATTAAGAACCCAGACCTATAGAAACTTAAATATGTAGAAAAGGATTAAAAATTTGAGGAAAGCCTAATTTCCTTTTGTTTTATTCCCAGAAGGAACAAAACTGATCAAGTTACGCAACAACATATTACTTACTATTCAGAGTTAAAGACATGAATTTGGCCAGGTGGCTTGCAACTGTAATCCCAGCACTTTGGGAGGCTGAGGTGGGTGGATCACCTGAGGTCAGGAATTTGAGACCAACCTGCCCAACATGGTGAAACCCTATGTCTATTAAAAACAAAATTATAAAATAGAAATGGCTTTACTTCTATCAGCATGGGTAAATATGAAAAACAGCATTTGATGAGGAAAGGAAGTTACATTAAGAGTGATGTCAGCAAGATGGCTGACTAGACATTCCTGGCATTCATCCCCCCAAGAAAGGACCAGAAAATGAACAAACAGTTAATATTCAACAGAAGTGTCAAAGGAAGAGCACTGGAGTGCAAGTGGGGGGAGTGGAGAGGTGCCTGCGGTCACTCAAAAGTCCAGTAGGCAGCATGGAGACACCTTGTCTCTGCCGCCCCATGCCCCTGCACCCCCCAAACCCGACTTGCCTGAAGTCAGGAGGAGAAACTTTCCTTTGATGGGAAAAGGTAAGCAGAACCCCATCAGCCCCTATTACCACTGCAAACACCTACAATCCTTACTACAGGAGAATTCCACAGTCCTCACAAGCCCTGAACCGACTTTAGAGACCTGCTGTGGATTCACATTGCTGCATTCCTCTGGATTAGAAACATGAGATACGTACTCTCACCCCTCAGGGGCCTGCTCTGGGGCCCACTAGCAAATGCACCTCTCCAGCGGCTCTGTGATCCCACCAAACCCACATGGGTGGCTGCAGTGCCACAACCCTGGCTGCTCAGAACCTGGGCCCAGGATTGGCTGTGACTCTGATCCTGCACAGCAGGGAAACCAACCATCACTGCCTATACTTCCAGCCAGAGAAACAGTCTGGCAATTCTCCCAAAGCATACATACCTACCCTTGAGATGGCCATACTGAGCCCCTGAGCTGCTGAGCACCTGACATGCCCTCAGGCCAGTAGAGCAACTACCTACCTATCTTCTAAGCCTGAGAAATAGCCTAACACCCTCTACCTCCATAGACGAGCCCCCAGCCCAGTGGACCTGTGCCCAGGCTAGGGCATGAGAAACAGTCCAGTGGGCCCAATCCCAGCACACATGCCCCTACACCTTCCCAGCAGCCCTGTGCCCATGCCCAGGGCCTGAGAAACAGCTTGGCAGACTCACTTCCAGTAGACACAACCCTGGGCCAGCTGAGCAGTCATATGATCATGCCTAGGGCCTAAGAAAGAGCCCCATGGGCTCAACCCCCATGGACACACACCCTCTGGCTAGCTGAGAGGCACACCACTGTCCCAAGCACAAGAAACAGCCCAGTTGGCCCACCTCTGGCAGACACACCCCCAAGCCAACTGAACATGCCTGCACCCAGGGCCTGAGAAACATCCCTGTGGCCCCAATCCCAGCAAGCAAGACCCCAAGTTGGTTGATACTGTGCACACACATGCCCCCAATTTGAGAAACAGTCCAGTGCAACCACCCCAGCAAAGCTGCACCACCACTGCTACAAATCCTCACAGCCTAGGCCACTGGGCACTTACAAACATCAGTAGAGTGGGTCACAGCTAAAGAATCTACACAGACACTACAGTACTGCATCCACCTAGAACCAAAGCCAACATACCCCACCTAACTGACACTCTAAGATCCCCCCATACAAATAATTCTTTCCCTACAAAACCTTGCAACAAATTGGAAGAGGTGACTGTTCTACCAGTTGCATATAAATCAACGTCAAGGAACACATCAAACATGAAAAAACAAGAAAGCATGATGCCTCCAAAAGCTCACAATCATGCTCCAGTAACACATCCTAATCATAAGGAAATATATGAAATGCCATAAAAGAATTGAAAATAATAATCTTAAGGAAGCTCAGTGAGATAAAAAGAATATAGCTAAACAGTTCAATGAAGTCAGAAAAATAATTCATGATTTGAATGAGAAATTCAACAGACATGGCATAAAAAAAAAAAAACGAACAGAAATCTTAGAGTTGAAGAATGCAGTGAATAAAAAATGCAATCAAGAGCTTCAACAACAAGTTAGACAAAGCAGGGGAAAGAATTTCTGAACTTGGAGGTAGGCCTTTTGAAATAACTCATGCAGACAAAAAAAAATAGAGAATGCCTACAGAATGAACGGGACACTGTTAAATGAACAAATATTTGCATTTTGGAATTCCAGACGGAGAAGAGAAGGAAAAAGGTATAGAAAACATATTTGATGAAATAATAGCAAAAAAATTCCCAAGTTTTGGGAAAGAGATGAACATCCAGATCTAAGAAGCTTAAAGTGTCCCCAGAAAGATTCAACCCAAACAGGTCCTCTCTGAGGCATATTATAGTGAAACTGTCAAAAGTCAAATACAAGGAATTCTAAAAACAGCAAGAGAAAAATGTCAAGTCACATACAAGGGAATACCCATTAGGCCAACAGCAGATATCTTAGCAGAAATCTTATAGGCTAGGGGGTGGAGGGTGGGGGGAGGAATAATATATTCAATGTACTAAAAGAAAAATCCTGCCAGTAAAGAACATTGCTTTAATATTCTTTATCAAATATAAGCAAAGCTATTCCTCAGAAACAAAGAAAAATAAAGTCTTTTTCAGATAAGCAAAAACTAAGGGAAGACTAGACTAGCCTTACAAGAAACACTCAAGAGTTTTAGATCTGGAAGTGAAAGACAATAACCGCCATGATGAAAACAAATGAAGTTATAAAATTCACTGGTAGAGCTGATACATGAAAGAGAAAGGAATCCAACTTTATCCCCTGCAGAAAACCACTAAGCCACAAAAATAAACAATAAGGAGGATTAAAGAACAAGGAATATACAACCAGAAAACCATCAATAAAATGACAGGAGTAAGTCCTCACCTACCAACAAATAACCTTGAATGTAAACAAATTAAATTCCCCAATTAAAAGAGATTGAATGAATGATTTTTTTAAAAAAACATGCCACTATATGCTGCCAAATAAAAACCCACCTCACCTGTAAAAGATACACGAAGACTGAAAGTGAAGGGATGGAAAAAAATAATCAATGCAAACAGAAACAAAAAGTAAGCAGGAATAGCTATTCTTATATCAGATAATACAGGCTATTTAAGTAAAAAGTGATAAAGAGAGACAAAGAAGGACATTATAATAAAGGTATCGATTCAGCAAGAAGCTATAACAATGGCAAATATATATGCACCCAACACTGGAGCACCAAATGTATAAAGCAAATATTATTAGATCTAAAAAGAGAGCTAGACCTCAATAAAATAATAGTTGGGAACTTTAACACCCCACTTTCAGCATGGGACAGATCATCTAGACAGAAAAGCAACAAAGTAACATTGCATTTAAACTGTACTACAGACTAAAAGGACCTAACAGACAACTACAGAACATTTCACCCAACAGCAACAGAATACACATTCTTTTATCAGCACATGGAACATTCCACAGGAACGACCATATACTAGGACACAAAACAAGTCTCAAAAAATTTTTAAAAACTGAAATCATATCAAGTGTCTTATGCGACCACAATGGAATAAAACTGGAAATCAGTAACAAGAACATTCAAAACTGTAAAAAGACATGGAAATTAAACAACATCCTCCTGACTGACAATGGGTGAAGGAAGAAATTAACAAGGAAATTTAAAAATTCCTTGAAACAAATAAAAACAGAAACGCAAAATACCAAACCCTATGTGATACAGCAAAAGGACACTTAAGAAGCAAGTTTACAGAAATAAATGCCTAGATAAAAAGGTAAAAAATATCTAATAACCGAATGATTCATCTTAAGAATCCAGGGGAAAAAGCTGGTCATAGTGGGGCACACCTGTAGTCCCAGCTACTCAGAAGGCTTGCGAAGGACTGCTCTCAGGTCAGGAGTTTGAGGCTACAGCACACTCTCAATGAGGCTGTGAAAAGCCACTGCACCCCAGCCTGGGCAACATGGCAAGACCTAGTATCCAAAACAAGTTTTAAACTAGAAAAACAAAAAACCCAAAGGCAAGCCAAATCCAAAATTAGTAGAAGGAAAGAATAAAAATTAGAGCAGAATTAAACAAAATTGAGATTTTTAAAATACAAAAGATCAACAAAAAGTTGATTTTTTGAAAAGATAAACAATAAGCCATTAGTTAGACTAAGAATAAAGAGAGAAGACCCAAGTAAACAAAATCAAAAACAAAAAAGGAGCTGTCACAACTGATACTAAAGAAATACACAGGATCATTAGAAACTATTATGAACAACCATATGCCAATTAATTTTAAAACCTAGAGGAAATGGATGAATTCCTGGGTACATACTAGCTACCAAGACTGAACCAAAAAGAAACTACCTGAACAGATTAATAAAAAGTAATGATAACAAATCAGTAATAAAAAGCCTCCCAACAAGGAAAACACCAGGACTGGATGGCTTCTCAGTTAAATTCTACCAAACATTTTTAAAACAAACAAACAAAACAGCAACAACACTACCAATTCTGAAACTATTGCAAAAAAACTGGAGAAGAGAATTCTTTCAAACTTACTTTACAAAGCCAACATAATTTTGACACTGAAATCAGATAAGGACATAACAAAAAAAAGAAAACTACAGACCAATATCCCTAATGAACACACATGCAAAAATCCTCAACATAATATTAGTAAACTGAATCTTCTAACATCACATCAAAAAGATCATACACCATGATCAAGTAGGATATATCTCACAAGGACACAAAGATGGTTCAACACATGCAAATCAGTAAACACGATACATCACGTCGACAAAACGAAGGACAAAAAACATATGATCATCTCAATAGATGCAGAAAAAGCATTTGGTGAAATTCAACAACCCCCTTCATGATTTAAAAAAAAAAAAAAACTCTCAATAAATTTGGTATATAAGGAAAGTACCTCAATGCAATAAAGGCGAAATATCACAAACCCACAGCTAACATCAGACTGCATGTGAAGAAGCCCAAATATTTTCAAGATATAAGATGAGGATGCTCCAGTACTATAGTACTGTAAGTCCTAGCCAGAGCAATTAGGCAAGGGAAACAACAGGAATCCACACTGGAAAGGAAGAAATCAAACAGTCCCTGTTTGCAGACAAAATGATCTTATATACTGAAAAACATAAGGACTCTACCATAAAACTCTTAGAACTGGTAAATGGATCCAGTAAAGTTTCAGGATACAAAATCAATGTACAAAAATAAGCAGCATTTCTATCCACAAACAACAAAGGAGGGAAGGAAGGGAAGGAAGGAATTCTATTTACAATAACTATCAAAAAAACCAAAATATCTAGGAATAAACTTAACCAAGGAGGTAAAAGATACTCTACAAGGAAAACTACAACACTGATGAAAGAAACTGAGAAAGATGCCAAAAAAAAAAAAAAAAAAGTGGCTACTCAATGTTCATGAACTAGAAAAATAAATATTATCAAAATGACCATACTACCCAAAGAAATCTACAAACTCTGTGTAACCCCTATCAAAGTATCAATGACATTTTTCATAGAAATAGAAAAAAAATCCTAAAATTCATGTACAACTACAAAAGACACCAAATTAGCAAAAGCAATCCTGAGCAAGAGGAACAAACTGAAGGTATCACACTATTAGACTTCAAAATATACTGCAAAGCTATAGTAACCAAAACACTATGGTACTGTCATTAAAAAAAGACACAAAGACCCATGGAACAGAATACAGAACCCAGAAATTAACCTACATATCTACAGTCAGCTGATTTTTGACAAAGGCACCAAGAATATTCATTAGGAAAGAACAATCTCTTAAATAAATAGTGCTGGGAAATCTGGATATCCATATGCAGATGAATGAAACTAGATCCTCACCTCTCACTCTGTATAAACACCAACTGAAAATGGATCAAATTCCACATCAAAATCCTAACTGAAAAAGTAGGATTGCTGGGTTAAATTAAATTTATTGTTCTAGATCCTTGAGGCATCACCACACTGTCTTCCACAATGGTGGAACTAATTTACACTCCCACCAACAGTATAAAAGTGTTCCTATTTCTCCACAGCCTCACCAGCATCTGTTTCCTGACTTTTTAATAATGCCATTTTAAATGGCATGAGATGGTGTCTCAATGTGGTTTTCATTTGCATTTCTCTAATGACCGTGATGATGAGCTTTTTTTTTCATATGTTTATTGGCCACATAAATGTCTTCTTATAAGAAATGTCTGTTCATATCCTTCAAGGATTTTAAATCATTCTACTATAGAGACACATGCACACGTATGTTTACTGCAGTACTATTTACAATAGCAAAGACTTGGGGACCAACCCAAATGCCCATCAATGATAGACTAAATAAAGAAAATGTGGCACATATACACCATGGAATATTATGCAGCCTTAAAAAAGAATGAGTTTAGGTCCTTTGCAGGGACAAGAATGAAGCTGGAAGCCATCATCAGTCTCAGCAAACTAACACAGAAACAGAAAACCAAACACCACATGTTCTTACTCACAAGTGGGAGTTGAACAATAAGAACACATGGACACAGGGAGGGGAACATCACACACTGGGGCCTGTCGGGGAGTGGGAGACAAGGGGTGGGAGAGCATCGGGACAACTACCTAATGCATGTGGGGCTTAAAACCTAGATGATGGGTTGATAGGTGCAGCAAACCACCACGGCACATGTATACCTATGTAACAAACCTGCACGTTCTGCACATGTATCACACAACTTAAAGTTAAATTTGAAAAAAAAAGGAAGAAAAAAAGAAAATTTAAAATTCCACATTCAAATCCTAATTGAAAAAAAATAATGGATCAAAGCCTTAAACATGAGACTCAAAATTACAAAACTCCTAGAAGAAAACACTGAGAAGATGCTTCAGGATATTGGTCTAAAAAAGATTTTATGAATAAGACCTCAAAAGCACGGGAAAGTAAAGTAAAAATAAATATCATTATATCAAACCAAAAGCTTGTGCACAGCAAAGGAAACAATCAAAAGAGTGAATAGACAACCTACACGATGGAAGAAAACATGTGCAAACTATTCATCTGACAGGGGATTAATGTCCAGAATATGCAAAGAATTCAAACATTTCCAACAGCAAAAATATTTTTTATTAAAAAATGGACAAGTGATCTGAACAGATATTTCACAAAAGATGACAGAAATGGCCAAGAAATATATGAAAAAATTCTCAACATCCTAATCAGGGAAATGCAAATCAAAACCATAATGAAATATCATCTCATCCCAGTCAGAATGGCTATTAAGAAAAAGAAAAAATAGTAGTAAGTTCTGGCAAGAATGTAGAGAAACTGGAACTCACACACTGTTGGTGGGAATGTAAACTAGCACAGCCTCTATGGAATACAGTATGGAGATTCCTCAAAAAACTACAAAGAGAACTACCATATAATTAAGCAATCCTACTAGTGGGCATTTACTCAAAAGAAAGGAAATCACTACATCAGAGATCTTTGCACCCTATTGACAATAGTGCCCCCTAAAGGCCTGAAGGTCAAACTGCACAACCCAATACAAAGCCTGCTGATAAAGGGTACAGCACTGGAGAATGAGACAAGTTTCCTGAGACCTCTGCAAACCCAGCCCTGTAGGAGGTAGTGAGCCTGCTCATATGCCCAGTAGATCACTACTACTACTGGCATTTGAGAAAGCCACCGCACAAACGCTATCTATAACCAAGGAACTCATGAGTCCTTTCCACTGAAAGCACCCAGAAGCCAAGGCAAATGACCATACCCAACATTATAGTCATGCTTGAAAAAGCGTAACTCAGCTACTGGTAAATTGAGCAGAGCTCTAAAAGGTCCCTCATAACCTTTAATATCATAACTATCAAAATATGCCAGCAGTGAACAACTTCAAGCCAAAGTATCAGAGAGAAGTTGAACATGTGAATGGGAGACTAAACAACCACCACAGGCCAGGTGCGGTGGCTCACGCCTGTAATCCCAGCGCTTTGGGAGGCTGAGGTGGGTGAATCACCTGAGGTCAGGAGTTCAAGACCAGCTTGGCCAACATGGTGAAACCCCATCTCTACTAAAAATACAAAAAAATTGCCACAGTGTCATGCACCTGTGGTCCCAGCAACTTGGGAAGCTGAGGTTGGAGGATCGCTTGAACCTGAGAGGTGGAGGCTGCAGTGAGCCAAGACTGCAACACTGCACTCCAGCCTGGGTAAAGAGCGAGACTCTGTTTCAAAACAAAACAAAATGAAACAAATTTTACATGAATTGTATGAGAATCTAATAAAAAGTATTGAACAGGGAGACTCTAAAAGATTTCAAGCAATTAAAGGCTAATAAATGCTTTTTAGTAGTTTTTAAATTTATAAAATGTTGAAATTCCCTTTTGAAAAAGTATCTTTATTATTTTAGCAAACACTAAAATACTTCTATTTTTATGAGTTCACTCATAAAGTTTTATGAGTTTTCAGCTGAATGTAGTGGCTCACATGTAATCCCAGCACTTTGGGAGGATGAAGTGGGAGGACGGCTTGAGGCCAGGAGTTTGAGAACAGCCAAGGCAATGCAGTAAGACTCCCATCTCTAGTGGAAAGAAAAAAAAAAAGAGCCAGGAGTGGGCGTGGGGGTGTTGCCTGTAGTCCCAGCTATTCAGGAGGTTGTGGCAGGAGGACTGCTTGAGCCCAGGAGTTTGAAGTTACAGTGAGCCATGATCACATCACTGCACTCCAGCCAGGGAGATAAAGTGAAACCCTGCCTCTAAAAAAAAAAAGAAAGAAAAAGAAAGGAAAGGAAAGAAAAAAGTTTTATGAGTTTACTCTCAATCTTAGTTTTCCAACCTTATTTTTCTCATGAGATCTTAAGTTCCTCAACCACAAGGGATAGTTTAATAAGAAATTTAGACAATATATACATTTTCATAAACTGTATTTCTTCAAAAGAAAAGAACACAGAAGAATTTCATAGGAAAAAAGTGTCAGAGATCATTCTTTTCGTGTTTATAAAGAATTGGACAAGATGATGTTTAATGCCAACCTGCCTCTAAAGTACAACGGAACTGATATTCCTATGTGGTATAGTTCTCAATTGTTTGCTTACTGACTCTCATAAATACAGCCTGTCAAGCAACTGAAACCAGAAATATAAATCGTAAACTTGGGCTGTTCAGAGCATGTGACATTTCAGGACTTCACTTGTAGTCTGTGACATTTTGTTTTATTCACATTCTGTTCTCTATGTTAAAACTTGAATTAAAGAGTTTACCTACTTCACCAGAAATAACTGTGTTCAACAATAACCATGCTTTCACTAAATTCCTTCTTTTGGGAAGTTTCAAGGTTAGCTCTTGTATACAGCAGTCCTCCAAGTATAATCCCCAGTCTATCAGAAACTTACCAGAAATGCAAATTCTTGAAACCTACCCAAACCTACTGAATCAGCAACTCTGAGAGTGGAGCCCAGCACTCTGAATTTTAACAAGCCCTCCAGATGACTCTAATACACACCAAAGCCTAAGACCACTGTCTTAGGAGGATAAGGTATCTTAATTCCTTCCCTGCTCAATTGATACTAAGGTCTGGATTTATCCACTGTATTCTCAAAGAACCTCAAAGAATCTCTGTAAAGTTAGTAATAAATAATTTTCCTGCAGGAAAGACAGTGATATCTGCACATGGTTCTTTACAGTTACTTGGTGAGAACAACAGATGAAGACAGTCTGTTCTCTGCTAATGAGACTATCTTCTGGGGGACTTAGGAACTTTGTTTTTCTTGATCTGCTGCATTAGTGGTTACTGCTTCAGCAGAGGCAGCCTCACTTGATTTGTTCAGGCTCCCAAGGATGCTGGGTAGTATCACCAGACTCCTTCCCAATGTGGGAATGAGGATTATCTGATGGGAGAGGCAAAGCCTGTCTAAGAACATGCATTTATCCCATGAAAATAATGTACTACCACAAAATACAAGTAAGTGCTAGAGAAACAACCATTTAAATGGCACTGCTGGGATTTCCAACTAAAGGTGGTACCTTGAGCCCTACTATGTCCCCAAACGAAACAACAAAACCTTAGAGAGTTCTGTGTTTGTTTTTTAAATCCAAAAGAACAAGAAAGAAGAGGAGACAAATGCTAGAAAGCAGATGGGAGTTAGGCACTAACAGACCCAAAAAGCTGAATTTTGGCCAGACACAGGAAAAAATGAAAAACAACCAAACTTCCATGATAGAATTCCCAAAAGATGATAAAATTAGTTGATTTTGGTACTTATGAAAGTCAACAGGAGGGCAGTGCTTAAAATAGCAATTAGACTTCTCTCATCCTCTGCTATACCTTGCATAGGAGACAGAACCTTAAAATACAAGCTTCCTTCGCTGAGATACACCCAGAATAGTTTATTACAGACTACCATGCTAACAACTGAGGAATAAAATGAAAGTTTACAGCTTTCTTCTCTCTTTGGGTTCCAGAATGCCGCTAGTTAGAAGACTGAGCGTCAGGAAATGTTGCCAGTCAGTTTTCCAGGCAGCAGAGTCTTCCCTGGAAAATCTGACCCGCTCGAGAGAAAAACAGCTATAACATTGGTTCTCAAAGTGTAGTCCACCAACCCCTAAGAGTCCCTCCTCTCAAAGCGTGAGCAAAGTCAAACCTATTTGCAAAATAATACTACAATGTCATTTGCCTGTTTTACTCTAATTCTCTCACAGTGGAGTTTTCAAATGCTGTACCATATGTGATGCTGTACGATATTAAAAGCAGAAATAGATGTGGATCCAATTGTCTTTTATTAAGCTGGGCATTAAAATGATTCACAAAAATGTAAAGTAATGTCACTCTTCCAATATTTTATTTATAAAATAGTCATTTTTCATAAAAAATATATTATCTATATTAGCATGTAATGGGTTTACTATTATTTTTGATGAATAATATTTTTAAATTCAGTTTTAATTTCTTTTATAGTAAATATTGACAGAGGTAACCCACATAAACAAAAGTCCTCTGTGGTCCTTAGTCATTTTTTAAGCATGTACAAGGGCCCTGAACACATGAGAACTGATGAGCTAAAGAGACTGACATCGGGGGGTCCCACCAGTTAAAAAGTCTGCCCACATACACCATCCCACAGTAAAGACCACTGCCAGCAATCCCCAACTACGCACATACAGCCTCCAATCTGCTTTTTAAAATTACTCTAAAACACAGATACAGAAAACCACAGAAAACAAATATATACCTGAGTGACTTACTATAAGGCTAACAATCTTGAAATTATAATCCAGGTCAAGAAATAAAACTTTGCCAGACACCACAGAAGTTCCTCTATCTGCCCCATAGATATACAGGTTAATCTTGCCCCTGTTATGTTTTTTTAAACTGCGGTCAGATATACAACATAGAATTTACCATTTTAATCACCTTGAATGTACACTGTGGTTTACCTGTTTTAAAATTTAATAAGTTTCCAGTCTCTTTTAGTCTGAAGACTCCTTCCATCACTTTCTTTTTCTTACAATTTATCTACTGATGAAAGCAGGCTGTCTGGGCCAGTAGTGTTCTGCACCCTGGATTTTGGTGATTGCCTACTCATGGGGCAATTTCGTATGTTCCTCTGTCCTCAGTATTTCTTTTCTTTTTTTCCCCATAGGTTACTGGGGTACAGGTGGTGATTGGTTACATGAGTAAGTTTTTAGTGGTGATTTGTGAGATTTTGGTGCACCCATCACCCGAGCAGTATACACTGCAACCTATTTGTCATCTTTTATTCCTCACGCCATTCCCACTCTTCCCCCCCAAGTCCCTAAGTCCACTGTGTCATTCTTATGCCTTTGCGGCCTCATAGCTTAGCTCCCACCTATCAGTGAGAACATAAGATGTTTGGTTTTCTGCTCCTGAGTTACTTCACTTAGAATAATAGGCTCCAGTCTCATCCAGGTCACTGCGAATGCCGTTAATTCATCTCTTTTTATGGCTGAGCAATATTCTATCATACATATATACCACAGTTTTGTTGTTTTTTTTTTCTTGAGACAGAGTCTTGTTCTGTCACCAGGCTGGAGTGCAGTGGCATGATCTTGGCTCACTGCAACCTCCACTTCCCGGGTTCAAGCGATTCTTCTACCTCAGCCTCCTGAGTACCTGGGACTACAGGTGCGCGCCACCACTCCTGGCTATTTTTGTATTATTTTTAGTAGAGGTGGGGTTTCACCATATTAGCCAGGCTGGTCTCAAACTCCTGACCTCGTGATCTGCCCGCCTCAGCCTCCCAAAGTGCTGGAATTACAGGTATGAGCTACCACTCCTGGTCTATACCACAGTTTCTTTTTCCACTCATTGACTGATAGGCATTTAGGTTGGTTCCATGATTTTGCAATTGTGAATTGTGCTGCTATAAATACGTATGCAAGTATCTTTTTCATATCACTTCTTTTCCTCTGGGTAGATAATAATAGGAGTAATGGATCAAATGGTAGTTTTAGTTCTTTAAGAAAGCTCCCACAGTTTTCCATAGAAGCTGTAACAGTTTACATTCCCACCCACGGTGTAGAAGTGTTTCGCGATCACTGCAACCATGCCAACATCTACTGTTTTTTTGATTTTTTTGATTACAGCCATTCTTCCAGGAGTAAGGTAGTATCTCATTGTGGTTTTGATTTGCATTTCCCTGATCATTAGTGATGGTATTTGTTCATATGTTTGCTGGTCATTTGTATATATTCTTTTGAGAACTGTCTATTCATGTCCTTGGCCCACTTTTTGATGGGATTTATCATCAGAGAATACTATAAACCCCTCTATGCAAATAAACTAGAAAATGTAGAAGAAATTGATAAATTCCTGGACACATACACCCTCCTAAGACTGAACAAGGAAGGAGTCGAATCCCTGAATAGACCAATAACAAGTTCTGAAATTAGGCAGTAATTAATAGCCTACCAACTAAAAAAAGTCCAGGACCAGACAGATTCACAGCCTAATTCTAGAAGAAGTACAAAGAGGACCATTCCTTCTGAAATTATTCCAAACAATAGCAAAGGGAGAAGCCTCCCTAACTCATTTTATAAGGCCAGAATCATCCTGATACCAAAATCTGGCAGAGACACAACAAAAAAAGAAAATTTCAGGCCAATATCCCTGAAGAACATTGATGTAAAAATCCTCGATAAAATACTGGCAAACCGAATCCAGCAGCACATCCAAAAGTTTATCCATCACAATCAAGTCGGCTTCATCCCTGGGATGCAAGGCCGGTTCAACATACACAAATCTATAAATGTAATCCATCACATAAACAGAACCAATGACAAAAACCACATGATTATCTCAATAGATGCAGAAAAGACCTTCTACAAAATTCAACAACCCTCCATGCTATAAACTCTCAATAAACTAGTTATTGATGGAATGTATCTCAAAATAGTAAGAGCTATTTATTACAAACCAACAGTCAGTATCAGACTGAATGGGCAAAAACTGGAAGCATTCTCTTTGAAAACCGGCACAAGACAAGGATGGCCCCTCTCACCACTCCTATCCAACACAGTATTGGAAGTTCTGGCCAGGGCAATCAGGCAAGAGAAAGAAAGAAATAGCATTCAACTAGAAAAAGAGGAAGTCAAATTGTCTCTGTTCACAGATTACATGATTGTATATTTAGAAAACCCCATCGTCTCAGCCCAAAATCTCCTTAAGCTGATAAGTAACTTAAGGAAAGTCTCAGGAAACTGAACAAGCTGCTCCTACAGGATACAAAATCAATGTGCAAAAATTATAAGCATTCCTATACACCAGTAATAGACAAATAGCCAAATCATAAGTGAACTCCGATTCACAACTGCTACAAAGAGAATAAAATGCCTGGGAAAACAACCTACAAAGGATGTGACGGACCTCTTCAATGAGAACTACAAACCACTGCTCAAGGAAATAAGAGAGGACACAAACAACTGGAAAAACATTCCATGCTCATGGATAGGAAGAATCAATATCGTGAAAATGGCCCATACTACCCAAAGTAATTTATAGATTCAATGCTATCCCCATCAAGCTACCACTGACTTTCCTCACAGAATTGGAAAAAACTACTTTAAATTTCATATGAAACCAAAAAAGAACCCGCATACGCAAGACAATCCTAAGCAAACGGAACAAAGCTGGAGGCATCACACTACCTGACTTCAAACTATACAACAAGGCTATAGTAACCAAAACAGCAATGTTACTGGTACCAAAACAGAGATACAGACCAATGGAACAGAACAGAAGCCTCAGAAATAACACCACACATCTACAACCATCAGATCTTTGACAAACCTGATAAAAACAAGCAATGGGGAAAGGATTCCCTGTTTAATAAATGGTGTTGGGAAAACTGGCTAGCCATATGCAGAAAGTTGAAACTGAACCTCTTCCTTACACCTTATACAAAAAAATTAAATCAAGATGGATTAAAGACTTAAACATAAGACCTAAAACCATAAAAACCCTAGAAGAAAACCTAGGCAATACCATTCAGGACACAGGCATAGGCAAAGACTTCATGACAGAAACACCAAAAGCAATGGCAATAAAAGCCAAAATAGACAAATGGGATCTAATTAAACTAAAGAGCTTCTGCACAGCAAAAGAAACTACCATCAGAGTGAACAGGCAACCTACAGAATGGGAGAAAATTTTTGCAATCTAATCTGACAAAGGGCTAATATCCAGAATCTACAAAAAACTTAAACAAATTTACAAGAAAAAACGACCCCATCAAAAAGTGGGCAAAGGATATGAACAGATCCTTCTCAAAAGAAGACATTTATGCAGCCAACAAACATAAAAAAAGCTCATCATCACTGGTCATTAGAGAAATGCAAATGAAAACCACATTGAGATACCATCTTATGTGAGTTAGAACAGTGATCATTAAAAAGTCAGGAAACAACAGATGCTGGAGAGGATGTGGAGAAATAGGAATGCTTTTACACTGTTGGTGGGAATATAAATTAGTTCAACCATTGTGGAAGACAGTGTAGTGTTTCCTAAAGGATCTAGAACTAGAAATACAATTTGACCCAGAAATCCCATTACTGGGCATATACTCAAAGGATTATAAATCATTCTACTATAAAGACACATGCACGTGTATCCTTATTTGCAGCACTGTTCACAATAGCAAAGACTTGGAACCAACCCAAATACCCATCAGGGATAGACTAAAGAAAATGTGGCACATATACACCATGGAATACTATGTAGCCATAAAAAAGGATGAGTTTATGTCCTTTGCAGGGACACGGATGAAGCTGGAAACCATCATTCTCAGCAAACTAACACAAGAACAGAAAATCAAACACAATGTGTTCTCACACAGAAGTAGGAGTTGAACAATGAGAACACATGGACACAAGGAGGGGAACATCACACACCAGGGCCTGTCAGGGGATGAGGGGGCTAGGGATGGATAATATTAGGACAAATACCTAATGTAGATATGAGTCGATGGGTGCAGCAAACCACCATGGCACGTGTATTCCTATGTAACAAATCTATTTACTAAGTACCTACTACATGCCAGGTTTACACCAGTACCTTAACGCTATTTCATTTAAGCCTTATGATAAGTCTACGAAGAGTTATTCTCTTTTCCAGGTGAGGAAACAGGCTTAGAGAAGGGATGTAACTTGCCAAAACCATGATTAGTTACAGAATTGCAAACTATCTGCCTCTAAAGGCCTTATCCAGTAACCTCCATTAGGGCTTTCCATTAACCTCCCTGCAAAATATGTGAAACCTTATATTGAGATTGTTTCACATCTATAGAAGGGCACTAAAAATTAGTGACATAATCACCTTATAGTAGATGAGTAGTATAAGACATCACTGAAAATTACAGTAAAGATATACATGAACAAGATTCTTCCTCCTGGCAAAAGCAGTAGGTATTAATTTCAAATATGCCCACAGATATTAAATAATATGTGAGTCAGCTAAAATGATTTAAAGATGAGGCATAGATTTCCATCACTCTCAGGAAGAAGAAACTGGCTCTTCAGAATATATTCTGAATACCACATCACCACCATTCACTTGAAGCCTTTATCACTCAACAGCTTTCAGAGGAGGAAACCAATATTAAACATTCTTATTTAGACTAAACTAAAAATGATTTATTTACTCTTGAAGACAAGAAGCTTCTAATTAAAAGAGTAAAAAAAAATTACTGTGTTTTGACAAGTGTCACACTCAATGACATATGACAACTCACTACAAGTCTATTAAACACTGTGCCCCTTAGTGTAGGTAGAGGGAAATTTTGTTCTCCAAATGCTGTACCCCCAGGCTGTTCCCTTACCCAAAATTCAGAAACCGTCTCCCATCACCACTATCCTCTGTTTCTTTTTACCAACTTGAGGTGTAAGTCATTCACTTAAAGTGTATTCGAATTTTGAAAACATCTACACCCATGAAGCTGCTACCAGAATCAAGGTACAAACTACTTCCACCACCTAAAAAGTTTTCTCATGCACCTTGTAGTTCATCCTTCCCTTCACTCCCAGACCCAGACCACTATTGTTCTGCTTTCTGCCATGATAAGATTAATTTGCACCTTCTAGAATTTTATATGACTGGAATCACACAATATGTATTCTGATATGGTTTAGCTGTGTTCCCACCCAAATCTCACCTTCAACTGCAGTTCCCATAATCCCCAAGTGCCATGGGAGGGACCCGGTGGAAGGTAATTGAAATCATGGGGGTGGTTACATCCATGCTGTTCTTGTGATAGTGAATTCTCACAATATCTGATGATATTATAAGGGATTTTCCCTGCCTACACTCTGCACTTCTTGCTGCCACCATGTGACAAAGATGTTTGCTTCCCCCTCTGCCTTGATTGTAAGTTTCCTGAGGCCTCCCCAGCCCTGTGGAACTACGAGTAATTAACCTACTTCCCTTTATAAATTACCCACAAGATCGGTAGTTTGAGACCAGCCTGACCAACACGATGAAAACCCATCTCTACTAAAAATACAAAAATTATCCAGGTGTGGTGGCATGCACCTGTAATCTGAGCTACTTGGGAGGCTGAGACAGGAGAATTGCTTGAACTTGGGAGGCAGAGGTTGCAGTGAGCCAAGATTGCATCACTGCACTCCAGCCTGGACGACAGAGCAAGACTGTCTCAGGGAAAAAAAAAAAAAATCCTACTGTCAGGTATGTCCTTATAGTAGCAGGAGAACGGACAAATACATACTCTTTTTGAATCTGGCTTCTTTCACTCAGCATAATTATTTTCCAATTTATCTATGTGTAAATAGTTGTTTTGTATTCCTAATATTCTATTGTACGGATAGACTATATTTTGTTTATCCATTCTCTTATTAATGAATGTGTGGGTTGCTTACAATTTTGGCTACTATGAATAAAACTGCTATGAACAATAATATATGAATCTGTGTGTGAACATGTATTTTTATTTATATTGGGAAAATATCTAGAAGTAGAATGGCTGAGTTTTATGTTAAGCATATGTTCAACTCTTTAAGACATTGCCAATTTTGCAAAGAGTTTGTAACATTTTACACTCCCACCAGCAACATATGGAAGTGCTAGTTGAACCATATCCCCAATTGGTTTTGTCAGCCTTTTTCATTTCAGCCATTCTAATGGGTATCTAGTGGTATCTCATTGTGGTTTTAGTTTGCATTTCCCTGATGACTAAAGCTACTGAACATCTTTTCAAATACCTACAATTACTCATATCTTTTATGAAAAGTCTATTCAAATCATTTGGCCATGTTTTACTTGGTTGTCTTATTACCTTAAGACTCTGTTATATATTCTGGTAAAAAGACCTTTTTTCATATATACATACACATATATATATATATATATATATATGCATAGTTTTACCTAGTCAGTGACTTTTTCACCAAAGAGCAAAATTTCTTGATTTTGATAAAATCCAATTTACCATTTTTTTCTGCATGGTTTATTTATGTTTTTTATGTCTTATATAAGGAAACTCTGCCTATCCCAAAGTCACTTTTTTCCTGTATTTCTTCCAAACGTTTTATAGTTTTAGTTTTTATATTTATGTCTTATCCATTTCAAATTAATTTTTTCATATGGTGTGAAGTAGGGATTAAGGTCCATTGTTTTCACATGGCTATCCAGTTGTTCCAATTCCATTTGCTCAAAGCCTTTCCTTTTCTCCATTAAAACTGCCTTGGCACCTTTGTCAAAAATCAATTCACCATACTAATGTGGATCCACTTCTGGATTCTCTCTTAGTTCCACTGATCTATGTATCTATCCTTTCACCAATAACACACTGTCTTGATTACTGTGGCATCACAGTTAGTCTTTAAAATCAGGTAGTAGATGTTGTTCACCTTTTATAAAATTGCTTTGGCTAATCTAGATGGTTTACATTCCCCACATAAATTTTTAATTCAGCTTACCAATTTCTATTTTTTAAAAAACTGCTAAAATTGGTATTTGAATTGTACTGAATTTATATACAGATCAAATTAGAGAAAACTAACATGTTAATATTGAGTCTTCCAACCCAAGAACATGGCAAATTTGTCTATTTATTTAGATCTTTAACTTCTCTCTATCAATATTACTTAATTTTCAACACACAGGTTTTATACTTCTGTCAGATTTATTCCTAAATGTTATGGCTTTTGCTACTGTAATTGAAATTTCTTCCCCCTTTTCCTATTGTTTGGTGCTATTCCAGAATCAGAACTCTGTCTTTGATACAATTTATCTGGTAAAAGAGGGTAATTTCTACATGGAATTATTATTGCATAAACACATTATAGCTACATTATCTCAAAGTTAACCACTTTTCTTTTCACTTTTAATGCAGTAAACATTTCTCCAGTGTCTACTATTGTTTCCAAGTACCAAAACAAGGGAGGAGAAACACAAAGCCATATAACAAATACTATATGAGCTCACAATCTAGTGGATAATATGAGTAAATTAATCACTTTAATAAATGCAGTATGTGCTGTAACTAGAGAATGTATAAAATACTCAGGAAGTCTTAAAGGATCCACAGAAATTCAGCAGACAGAGGCATTCAGATAGAAGAAATAAGTTTTTCTACTATTGTATACTATCAATTGCGCTGAGTTGATACACAGATCAATTAACAATATTCAGTCTTCCAACCCAAGAACACAGTAAATCTTATAGATGCTATTTACTATTTCCTTTTCAAAAACACCTTTGTTAGAATAAATACATGAAACTACTCTTGAATATAGTATAAGAATCATATTAATATTTACTTTCTTAAATCCATGTGCTTTCTTAAAAACAAGATTGCTACAAGAAAGCAGTATGTTTGCTGAGATTCAAAAGTCTTCATGTTAGAAGAGAAAGTACCTCTTACCAAAATGAGGATGTTTCCTGTTGCTAGATTATGCAGGTAGGTATGTGGTGGCATCTATTTCAACTTAGATGACAGCACAACTCTATAAGCACAAGCTCTTTCCAACCAAAATTATTATTCATGAACACCAAAATCTGAATGAGTTCTATCCAATCTCAAACTGCCTATTTGCTGAGCAATTCCCCAAGAGAATTTGATGGGGACAGGCAACTTTAGAGCCTAGCAAGTCAAGTCTGATTGTACATTACAAGGCACTGGCTATGGGTACTAGGTAACAGCATAAAAGCAGCATTGACCAACTGAAAGGCAAGAGATCACACTGACACTTTTTTTGTCCTATTGACATTTTTTTCTGTGATTGGCACTAACTCTGAGACATAAATATGAATACCTTGTTAAGTTGCAGATTTGGATTTAAAGAAGGAGCTATATATTTTCATCCCTATACCAAGTGTTTGAAAAGTAAGTTAGACACTGTAAATCTTTTGTCTGTTCTACATAGTATCTCTCTCTCTCTAAATTTATTGTCTTGTATGTAAAGGGTTGTCTCCACCGGGTGTGGTGGCTCACACCTGTAATCCCAGCACTTTGGAAGGCCAAGGAGTGTGGATCACGAAGTCAGGAGATTGAGACCATTCTGGCCAACATGGTGAAATCCCCGTGTCTACTAAAAATAAAAAAATTAGCTGGGCGTGGTGGCCGGTGCCTGTAATCCCAGCTACTCAGGAGTCTGAGGGAGAAGAATCGCTTGAACCCGGGAGGCGGAGATTGCAGTGAGCCAAGACTGCACCATTGCACTCCAGCCTGGCGACACAGCGGGACTCCATCTCAAAAAAAAAAAATTAATTTTTATATGTTAGCAATGAATAATTCCACATACCATAGAATATTCCTATATGCTAGTAAAAACAATTGAAAAACAAAACAGTTGTCTCAGTATCTACAGGATATTATATTATGAACAAAAAAGAATTTCTAGATATTTTAGAGATGTTTTATACAAAAGATTCTAAAGCATCCATGGACAGGTTTCTGGTTGTCTACTGTGAATCCCTAAAAATGTAAAATTTAATGTGTGTACTTCCCTAGGTGGAGAGTCCACAGTTTTCAGTTTCTAAACGAGACCCATGAGCTAAAACAGCTTTTAAAACACTATATTAAAAAAAAAGAGGCTAGGCACAGTGGCTCACACCTGCAATCTCAGCACCTTGAGAGGTCGAGGAGGGCAGATCACCTGAGGTCAGGAGTTCAAGACCAGCCTGGCCAGCACAGTGAAACTCTGTCTCTACTAAAAATACAAAAATTAGTTGGGTATGGTGGCAGACACCTGTAATCCCAGCTACTGCGGAAGCTGAGACACGAGAATCACTGGAACCTGGGAGGTGGAGGTTGCAGTGAGCTGAGATCGTGCCACTGCACTCCAGCCTGGGCAAGAGAGCAAGACTCCATCTCAAAAAAAAGAAAAAAAAAAAAAAAAACACTATATTAAAGAGTTAAATTTTTAAAAAAAAGATGTAAACAATTAAAAATGAGGTAATCTCTGAAAGAGTACAGCAATGAAGGAAAACACAAAGGAAAATCATTATGCTAGGTATTTCAAATAAAATCCTAAAATTAAAAGATAAGTCAAAAACTGAGGAAATTATTTTCTTTCTTTTTTTTTTTTTGGCTACCCTCTGCCTTTCTTGAAAGGGAAATACTTTCAATACATCTTAGCACTGTACATTATAATGGGGTGGAGGGTCTAAGATCCCAAAACAAAAAATAGATACAGATCATAAGTTTATTTTGAAAACAGGAAGAGGTTAATCAAAAAATGGAAAATACACAATCATATATGACATTCACAGCCAAGTGTTTTTATAACTCAAGATAGGTGAAGATGTTATAAAGTAGGCATTCTGATTTACTGCTGATATAATTTTCCAAGTTTGAACCACGTCAGTGGTTATTAGGATGGAAGGAGTTAGAGAACTCAAGGTTACTTGGAAATCAGGCTTAGTAAGATAATGATTAATGAGTAAATGTGTGGGATGGAAGAGAAGAAAGATTTGAGGATAATACTCAGGGCTCTGGCTTAAACTACTAATTAACTGAGAGTGAATATTAAGATTAAGAACATAGAGGCCAGGCACGGTGGCTCACAGCTGTAATCCCAGCACTTAGCAAAGCCAAGGTGGGCAGATCACCGGAGGTTAGGAGTTCAAGACTAGCCTGACCAACATGGAGAAACTCCCATCTCTACTAAAAATACAAAATTAGCCGGGCATGGTGGTGCATGCCTGTAGTCTCAGCTACTCTGGAGGCTGAGGCAGAAGAATTGTTTGAACCTGGGAGGCAGAGGTTGGGGTGAACCAAGATCACGCCATTGCACTCCAGCCTGGGCAACAAGAGCAAAACTCTGTTTCAAAAAAAAAAAAAAATAGAATAATTGCTAGTTGGTAGAGAAAGATGATGAGTTCCATTTTGTACATGTTGGATTTGAGAAATCCGTAGGATATTCAAGAGAAATACAGTTAAATATATGAATCCAAACTATAAAAAAAGAGCAAAAGTGAAGATATACTTGGATATTATAAGCATTTCTATAAAAACTATCTAGATTGCTAATGGAAATATGTTGAATAAAAAAGACAGCCCTGGACAGAACTTTGGGAAATCAATAGCCAAGAGACCAGCAGAGTAACGAAGCACAGGAAGGAAATCAATAAAGAAAATCAGAAAAAGAGGAAAATCAGGAGTGAGATATCACAGAACCCAAGGGGCAAAAAACTATTTGGAATTCGTATAACAGAGAAGAGAAAGAGACTGACCTGTATTAAACGTCTACTAGACATAAATTGTTTTATATACTTACTTTATTCAACCCTAACAAGTATAGTCCTCATTTTGAGCATTAGGAACCTATCATGACCAGGCGTGGTGGCTCATGCCTGTAATCCCTGCACTTTGGGAGGCCGAGGTGGGTGGATCACCTGAGGTCAGGAGTTCGAGACCAGCTTGGCCAACATGGTGAAACCCTGTCTCTACTAAAAATATAAAAATTAGCTGGGCATGGTGGCGGGCACCTGTAATCCTAGCTACTTGGGAGACTGAGGCAGGAGAATCACTTGAACCAAGGAGGCAGAGGTTGCAGTGAGCTGAGATCGTACCACTGCACTCCAGCCTGTGTGACAGAGTGAGACTCCATTTCAAAAAAAGAAGAAAGAAAAAGAAATCTATCATTCAGATAGTTTAAATAATTGTCCAAGTAAAACTATAAGTACTACAACAGAATTTTAATTCCAATATTTAAAAATCCATGTTTGTTCCACTCAAACTAATGAAAAGAATGAGGAAGTACTCAGAAAGGTGTGGATGATCAAGCCCTAACTTAAACCGATTTCGGCGTAACTCACTGCCAAAAGCCAGTTTTATCCTGATGTTATCATAGCACATCAGCTAGGGAAAATTAAAATGCTAGTAACTTTTAAGCTCCAGATACTTCATAAATTAGTCAGTTCTTTAAAAAGGTGGATAACTGTTGAAAGAAGAGTCACTTACTCATTCAGAGAAGATCACAGAACACAGATGTCTTATGCCAGACAACGGCTTGACAGTTAAGAGCACCTGAGTTCCCAAGGACATTAGCAAATTCAGAAACTCTTGCATTAACTCTTTTTTTTTTTTTTTTGAGATGGAGTCTTGCTCTTGTTGCCCAGCCTGGAGTACAATGGTGTAATCTCAGCTCACTGCAACCTCAGCCTCCTGGGTGCAAGTGATTCTCCTGCCTCAGCCTCCCAAATAGCTGGGATTACAGGTGCCCACCACCACGTCTGGCTGTTTTTGTATTTTTAGTAGAGACAGGGTTTCACCATGTTGGCCAGGCTGGTCTCGAACTCCTTACCTCTGGTGATCCACCCGCCTCGGCCTCCCAAAGTGCTGGGATTACAGGCCTGAGCCACCTCACCTGGGCTCCTGCATAAACTATTAACAGCTACTGAACCATCAACCACAGAATAGGCTGCAGAGGGATGTTCTAAGACCAAAGAAACAAAAAGCACCTACGGGAATATAATGACTGTTTCTCAATGCATAATAAAGATTAGCTAGCTGTTCAAAACCCTGTTTTGTAATGACACGCCCAAGAACAGCTGAGGAATATCCAAATCCAATCACAGTGAATGGCGGTACTCCCAAGATGGAATGACTAAAATGCAACTGACAGAAAATATGGCTCATCAGTAGTATAGTAACCCATCAAGCTAAATGCATGAATGGGATCCAGCATGTGAGAAATTTTGCTCTGACCAGCATGATCAAGCAAGCAGGTATATTTATGTGGAAATGGCATCTGAGCCACTACAGAACAATACTCTGACAATAATACCATTCAACTACCTTCCCCTTGCTTGTGTTCCATGATTAGATAACTGTCTGGTTAAAATTTAGGCTGTCGTGGAAAACAAAGGTCTGAGTATGCATATGTTCTCTCAAACTCTCTTTCCTTTAACCTCGGCTTCCTTGAGGCCATCAAGTTTTGTCAAAATCAATTGATTTTCGTATGTCATAGTGGCAGACACAGAGGGAGGCAAGGAAAATAAAAAATAAAGATGACTTTCAATCAAAACACACAATCCAGTGGAAACAAGTAAAGTCTAAAAGTAGAAGATATTTTTCTCCCTACAAGAGAACATACCTTCTCTCTTTTGGTAAGCAGTAGTAAAAATATCATAGAATAGTATGCAATACTCTTCATATCAAAGCAACCCAGCCACTGTAACAACCACACAGAGGTCACTATCAAGAGAACGGATATCAGCTGTAACTCTCCAAACTGAAGTATAAACGTTAATGTAAGAAATAACTCTAATGGAGGAGAGGACAAGAAAAACTTCTGGATGATATGGTACTTGAGAGTAGCCTTAAAAACTAAGATTCCAATAAGCAAGAAAACCTCTGTCAGGAAGAAGGGTCTCCAAGGCTGAGGAATCACTGATTTAGTAAGTCAACAATTATTTATTGTCCACCTATGTGTACACCACTGTGTTCAGCACTTTGAGTTATCATGAACCAGACTCTAAGGCTTACATTTCATTGGTCAGCACTGAGTCACATGGCCACACCTAGCTTTAAGGCAGTTTGGGAAATTTTTTTTTTTTTTGGTATCCATGTATCAAACTGAAAAATAGGGAGTTCTAATATTATCAAGGAAAGGGATAATGGACCTTGGAAAACAACCAGCCGTCTCTGCAACCTAGGAAATAGGTCACTGAAAACAGAACTAAGCCAAAAGAAATTTCCAGGATGGTGGTGAAGGAAAGTCCTACTTTAAAAATTGTGCAGCACACTAAAAGGCATTCAGTCCATACTGGAGCAGGTGCATGGGGAGTGGGCAGGAGGGGGGTACTAAAAAGTGTATCTCAAACAAACAAAAACTGATAGACCATGGTATTGACAGAAATTCTAGAGTTCTGTTGAGTTTGAAGACAGAATAATAACAGACTCATTTCCAACTACATAAATACAAAATAAAGCAATTACTAATCCCAGAAAATCTGCAAAAATGAGTATGGGAGGAAACATGATTACAGGATACTCCATGCCTCAACTGTTGCGGTAGTTAGTCTCCGAAGACGGCCCTCAACACTACCTGATCATTATACTGTCTTCTTTCAACAACCTCACTCTCTCACTTTCCGTAACGACAAATCCAAACCTCCTCTACTCTCCTCAAACACCAGTGTCTTTCCCTTGCCACCCCAAAAACCAGCGAGTAATTTCTCAGAGAAAATAAAAGTCACCATTTGAGGTTGGTAATCGTGAATTTAGCATAAAACCAATCTGCCCTTTTTTATGACTTTCTAACATAGCCCTTAGATTTTTTTACAGCAACAAAATCAAAAGCTTATCATGTAAATTTATGGTTTTACCAAACACACTTATTTTTAAGTATGATAAAAATGCAAGGGAGAAAGGGATTGTAGGGCATTGCCAAAGTGTGTTACTGACGAACACGACACCATTAATAGGGTGGATCACGATGTTTCACTGAACGTCCAGGCAATCAAGGTCCCTTGGACTACACTGTGACAGAAGGCAGAACAGTTGATTCAGCCCTACGGCATGACCATACACGTGTACTTTTGTCAATTCCAAGTGAATGTGAACTCCTTTTGATTCTCTTTCCTGACAATCACGAACTGAAAGAAGGCATTCTTCATGTCAATAGTTGAATATGAAGTACCATAGGCTGTATTCATCTAATCTAGTCAAGACACCATTTCTGGTACAGCAGCTGTGGTCAGGAAATTGCTTGATTAAATGTACTGTAATAGTTCACCATCACCTAGCACATTCCATCAGTCTTTTGCAAGGTTAGTCTCATTAATTAAATAGCAATATGATAGGAATCACCACACCTCAACCATTAAGTCATTGAGACTGACATTAATCTCTGTCGTTCTACCAAGATATAGTATTATTTCTGATTTACTATCTTGCACAGAAAGAGAAGTTTCAATAGTTTCTATTTGTCTTTTCCTACCATGATAATTCTTTCCGCCTAAGTCAAAGAACCAGTGTGATAGTTCTGTTGTTAAATATGTCCATGCTGATTATGCATTCAGGAAGTGGGAAAATGACCACAGAGTATGTCTAGGGACACACTGGACCCAACTGTAAAACAGATTTGGACCAGCCCTCCATTCATTACCCCATCTCCATATGCTCCCATTTAACATGGGAGCCATTATGGTGTTTGGGTACCTGGGTAGCAACATTAGCTTGACTGTGTTCCCAATAATCTTTGAAACACCTGGTTAGATTTCTTTCTCCAGTGTATTCTTACTTGGACAAGTGAGCATAGATTCCTTTGAGAAAGGCTGAACAGCTATTCTGTGTACATTTGCTGTATTCTTGCAGGGTTCTTCATCAAGGAGACCCTTCAATTGATGAGGTCTGGATCAGAGAACTGGTCCAAGTCTGGGAACTGAGTGAAAGATGATAATTTTCCATTGTGGTAAACAGAATGATCCCCCCTAGAGATGCCTATTCCCTAATCCCTGGATCCTGTGAATGTTACATGACATGGCTAATGGGATTTTGCAAATATAACTAAGGTTACACACTTCAAAATATAGAGATTATCCTGGATAATCTGACTAGATCCAATATAATCACATGAACTCTTAAAAGCAGACTTTTTTTTCCTAGCTGGAGTCAAAAAACAGCAGCCGAAGTAGGGAGTTAGACAGATTCAAAGCATGAGTGGGACCCAATCTGCCATTGCTAGTGGACTAACCTCCATGTTGCCCATGGAAACGTGAGAAGGAATGCGGGCAGCCTCTAGAAGCAAAGGCTGGCCCCCAGCTGACAGCAGCAACAACAAAAAGGGACCTCTCGTATTTAAGAGATCCTGCTGATCTACATACTCTCCAACTTTGCAACTGAAATTGTAGTCCACAGACCAGTGGAATCAGCATCACTTGGAAATCTGTTAGAAATACAGCATCTCAGGCCCCACTCCAGATCTAAATCAAATGATGCAATTAAAAAAGATACATAGATAGATAATTCCTGTTGAAGGTGGAGAAGCCCTGCCCTATATCACTTGATATTATCAGATATTAATTTTTGCCACTCAAATGTCAACTGAAATCTCATGTGGTCTTGGTTTGCATATCTCTAGTGTGAACATATGTTCAATATATGTTGGCTACATGTTTCCTCTTCTGTGAAATGCCTGTTTTTTATCTTTTGCCCATTTTCCCATTGGGTTATTCTTATTGATTTACTGTGCATCATATATTCTTGATACTCTCTATTCGTTATCTTTATTGCCTAAAACCTTTTATCAGTTTGTAATCGGTCTCTGCCATCTTTAAGGGATTTTTTGATAGAGGACTTAATTTTAATATAGTCAATTTCACCAAACTTTACTTTTCTATGTTTAAGAACTCCTGCCACATCCCAGAATCAGAAAAATATTCACTTGCATATGTTCTACTAAGCATTTTATTTTGATATTTAAGTCCCTTTTCCATCTGGAATTTATCTTTGTATATAATGCGAAGAACCAATTTCAATTTCTTCCCTACCTGATTTTTGCTTTATGTTCTCATCAATCCACAAAGAAAATTGTTTTCAGTAAGCTATTTTTTTTTTTTCAAATTATTATAATTTCAAGTTTTTAAGGAACAGGTGGTATTTGATTACAGGGATAAGTTCTTTAGGTGTGACTTCTGAGATTCCAACGTACCCATCACCTGAGCAGTGTACACTGCACCCAATGTGTAGTCTTTGTCCCTCACTCCCCTCCCACCCTTCCCTGCAAGTCCCCAGAGTCCATTATATCATTCTTAATGCCTTCGCATCCTCATAGCTTAGCTCCCACTTATGAGAACATACAACATTCAGTTTTCCATTCCTGAGTTACTTCACTTAGAATAACAGTCTCCACTCTCCGCCTTAGCGCCATTTTCTTGGAAACTTCTGCACCATGAGGCCAAGTGAAGGAAGCAGCGAATGCGCAGGCTGAAGTGCAGAAGAAGAAAGATGAGGCAGAGGTCCAAGTAAACCACCAGCTTGTTGCACTGTGCAGGCCACAGGAGCAGAAACATGGAGTGCTAGATGCTGGGGGTGCTGGTACAAGTTGTAGGACTGCGTGCTACTGTTTAGAGTTTGTCTCAATGAATCTAGAACTTCATCACCATCTGATCGCCCATCACCTCTGAGACCCACCTTGCTCGTAACCAAAACTGCCCGTGTTGGTCCTTTGCCCAGGACCTGTGACATTTTGGACTATTTCCGCGTTTACTTGTGGCCAAGTATAACAACCATACAACAAATCACCTTTTCCACTATCTTAGCTGAAGAATTTAAAAATAAAAATAAAAAATAACAGTCTCCAACTTTAACCACGTTGCTGCAACTGCTGTTATTTCATTCCTTTTTATGGTTGAGTAGCATTCCGTGATATATATGTGCCACATTTTCTTTATCCATTCATTTATTGATGGGCATTTAGGCTGGTTCCATACTTTTGCAATTGTGAATTGTGCTGCTATAAACATGCATGTGCATGTGTCTTTTTCATATGACTTCTTTTCCTCTGGATTTACACCCAGTAGTTGGACTGCTAGATCAAATGGTAGTTCTACTTTTAGTTCTTTATAAAGAATCTCCATACTGTTTTCCACAGTGATTGTACTAGTTTAAATTGCCACCAGCAGTGTAAAACTGCTCCCTTTTCACCATATCTATGTCAACATCTATTATTTTTTGATTTTTTAATTATGGCCATTCTTGTGAGAATGAGACGGTATTGCATTGTGGTTTTGATTTGCATTTCCCTGATAATCAGCGATGTTGAGTGTTTTTTCATGTTTGTTTGCCATTTATATATCTTTTTTATCTTTTTTGAAACATGGCTGGAGTGCAGTGGTAGCATCTCAGCTCACTGCAACCCCCGCCTCCTGGGTTCAAGCAATCCTCCCACCTCAGCCTCCTGAGTAGCTGGGATTACAGGCACCTACCACGACGCCCAGCTTTTATCTATCTATCTATACATATATATATATGTATTTTTAGTAGAGATGAGGCTTCACCATGTTGACCAGGCTGGTCTCCAACTCCTAACCTCAAGTGATCCACCCGTCTCAGCCTCCCAAAGTGCTGGGATTAGAGGCATGAGCCACTGTACCTGGCCCATTTGTGTATGATAAGATTATTTGGTTTTTCTTGCTGATTTGAGTTCCTTGGAGATTCTGGACATGAGTCCTTTGTCAAATGGATAGTTTGTGAATATTTTCTTCCACTCTGTGGGTTGTCTGTTTATGCTGTTGATAATTTCTTTTGCTGTGCAGAAGCTTTTTAGTTTAATTAAGTCACAACTATTTATCTTTGTTTTTGCTGCATTTGCTTTTTGGTTCTTGGTCATTAACTCTTTAACTAGGCCAAGGTCTAGATGAGTTTTTCCAATGTTATCTTCTAGAACTTTTAGAGTTTCAGGTCTTAGATGTCTTTGATTCATCTTGAATTGATTTTTGTATAAAGGTGAGAGATGAGAATCCAGTTTCATTCTTCTACATGTGGCTTGCCAATTATCTCAGCACCACTCATTGAATAGGGTGTCCTTTCCCCCACTTAATGTTTTCATTTGCTTTGTCAAAGATCAGTTGGCTATAGGTATCTGGCTTTTATTTCTCGGTTCTCTATTCTATTCCATTGGTCTGCCTGCCTATATTTATATCAGTACCATGCTATTTTGGTAAGTATAGCCTTGTAGTATAGTTTGAAGTCGAGTAATGTGATGCCTCTGAGGGGAATGTGTTATCTTTCCAGGCCCACAAGTGGGTGCAGTTTTAAGGGCAAGAACTTCCCAGCACCATGGCTCCCTCCCATGCCTCTCCATCCAGGAGATTTAACTGTCTTTGTTTTAAATTTTCGTGCACGCGCAGGAAGAACCAAAGGTCAATCACTCCGGTAGAAGTTTAAAGGAACTCTTTTCATTGGCCAGGGGTCTTGGAGAAGGTGGGAATTCCTGCCAGGTTAAAAGTCCCTTCTTCCACCACTTTGGACTCCATGTTTGGATCCCCTTCCACGAACACTCCCTTAGTGGAAGCTGTCTCTCTCTCTCCCAATTTCCCCCTCTGGGGTTCCCTTCCACCTAGTGTGGAAGCTGTCTTCCTCTCCTGGATTCCATCTTTCTGGATTCTCTCACTCAGTGTGAGAGGAGTCTTCCTTCTCTGGTTTTCTCCATCTGGGAACCCTTCTCACTCAGTGTGAGAGCGGCTTTTCTCTGCTGTTTCTTTCTCACTCCTCATTTTTCTCTCTCTGCCTAAATAAATCACTTTTCTGCAAAAACTTTTTCAGTCCAGTATTTACTTTATGAGCCCACTGTGCTGTGGCCTCCTCTCCCATTCTTTGGTGAGAGAAAGACCAAGAGCCTGGAAAAATGCCCTCTCAAGGGAGCTAAAGCACACCCCTGCATCCCAAAACCCCAACACCTCCAGATTTGTTCTTTTTGCTTAGTCTTGTTTTGACTATGAAGGCTATGATTTGGTTCCATATGAATTTTAGGATTCTTTTTTCCAGTTCTGTGAAGAATGGTAATGGTATTTTGGTGGGAACTGCATTGAACTTACAGACTGCTTTTGGCAGTATGGTCATTTTCACAATATTGATTCTACTCAGCCATGAGCATGGTATGTGTTTCCATTTGTTTGTGTTGTCTATAATTTCTTCCAGCAGTGTTTTGTAGTTTTCCTTGTAGAGATCTTTTACCTCTTTGGTTAGGCATATTCCTAAATATTTTATTTTCTTTACAGCTGTTGTAAAAGGAACTGAGTTCTTGATTTGATTCTTAGCTTGGTTGCTGTTGGTGTATGGCAGTGATATTTATTTGTATACACTGATTTTGTATCCTGAAACTTTACTGAGTTCATTATCAGATCTAGAAGCTTTCTGAATCAGTCCTTAGGGTTTTCTAGGTATACGATCATATCATCAGCAAACAGCAACAGTTTGACTTCCTCCTTACCAATCTGGATGCAGTTTCTTTCTTCCTCTTGTCTGATTGCTCTGGCTAGGACTTCCAGTACTGTGTTGAATAAAAGTGGTCAAAGTGGGCATCCTTGTTTTGTTTCAGTTCTCAAAGGAAATACTTTAAACGTTTCCCTGTTGGCTGTGGGTTTGTCATAGATGGCTTTCATTACCTTAAGGTATGTTCCTTCTATGCTGATTTTGCTGAGGGTTTTATTCATAAAAAGCTAGTGGATTTTGTCAAATGCTTTTTCTGCATCTCTTGGGATGATCATTATTTTTATTTTTACTTGTTTGTGTGGTGTATTGCATCTACTGTCTTGCGTATGTTAAACCAACACTGCACCCTGCATCCCTGTTATGAAATACACTTGATCATGGTATATTATCTTTAATATGTTGTTGAATTCAGTTAGCTAGGATTTTGCTGTAGATTTTTGCATCTATGTTCATCAGGGATTTTTTGTTGTTGTTGTAATGTTCCTTCCTGGTTTTGGTATTAGGGTAATACTGGCTTTATGGATGATTTAGGAAGATTTTCTCTTTATCTTTTGGAATAGTTTCAGTAGGATTGCTACCAATTTGTCTTTTTTTTTTTTTTTGAGATGGAGTTTTGCTCTGGTCATGCTGGAGTGCAATGGTGTGATCTTGGCTCACTGCAACCTCTGCCTCCCCAATTCAAATTCTCCTGCCTCAGCCTCCCAAGTAGCTGGGATTACAGGCACCTGCCACCACTCCCAGCTAATTTTTGTATGTTTACTAGAGATGGGGTTTCACCATGTTGGCCAGGCTGGTCTCAAACTCCTGACCTCAGGTGATCCACCTGCCCTGGCCTCCCAAAGTGCTGGGATTACAGGTGTGAGCCACCACACCCAGCCCCAATTCTTTGAATGTCTGACAGAATTCAGCCATGAATCCATCTGGTCCTGGCCTTTCATTGTTGGCAATTTTTTTTATTATTACTTTAATCTCGCTCCTTGTTATTGGTCTGTTCAGAATTTCTATTTCTTCCTGGTTTAATCTAGGAGAGTTGTATATTTCCAGGAATGTATCCATCTCCTCTAGGTTTCCTAGTTTGTGCCCATAAAGGTGTTCATAGTAGTCTTGAATGATCTTGATTCATTCTGTATCTTTTAAGTGGAGCATTCACACCATTTATAGTCACCGTTAGTATTGACATATGAGATACTATTCATCATGCTAGTTGTTGCCTCAATACCTTAGGTTTTTTAAAATTGTGTTATTGTTTTGTTGATCCTGTGAGATGTATGCTTTAAGGAGGTTCTATTTTGGTATATTTCAAGATTTTGTTTCAAGATTTAGGACTCCTTTTAGCATTTCTTATAATGCTGGTTTGGTAGTGGCAAATTCAGCATTTGTCTGTCTAAAAAAGACTATCTCTCCTTTGTTTATGAAACTTAGTTTCACTGTATACAAAATTCTTGGCTGATAATTATTTTGTTTAAGGAGGCTAAAGATAGGACCCCAGTTGCTTCTGTCTTACAGGGTTTCTGCTGAGAAAAGTTGTGTAAATCTGACAGGTTTTCCTTTATAGGTTACCTGAAGCTTTTGCTTCACAGCTCTTAAGATTCTTTCCTTCATCTTGACTTTTGATAACCTGATGACTATGTGTCAGCAAGCATGGCTGAGATCTTGCCCCAAGCTACAAGCCTTCCTGCTGAGAAAGCAAGGGCTCTCAGGCCTTGCCTCCCCACCTGTGCATACATTCAGCTGCAGTTTCTGTGCTCATATACGCACTTCCCATTTGCCCCTCACCCCAGATTCTGCTCAGAAAAGTTCATGCTCAGTCAAAATTATTACAAAGCTTAGCTAGAGCTTCCTTCACCCTATGGCCCCTCCCCAGTTCTGCTGGTTGCCTTCCCTTCCCCAAGGACTTCTATGAGATAAGACCAGAAGTGGCTTCCCTGGGCTGGAGGTGAGAACTGGGAGTGCCTACTGGGCTCTTCCTGATATTTCTTCTACTTTTATATTTCACCTGGCTCCCTAAATCCATTTTTCCAGTGGGTATGTGTGTTCGGAGGCCAACGTTTCCCCATCTCACACTTTGGGAACTCACGGTTTTTGCTGTCTCGCAGCATTTGCTGTGACAAGCCAGTTCTTCCCAAGGGTCTGTGAATTCTTTCAGTTTTCCTGATATGATCCTGTGGTGGGTCTTGGAGTAAAAGTTCACAATGTGAGTCTCCAGACCCTGTTCTGTCCATCTAAGTGGGAGCTGCACGTTAGTCCTGTCTCCTATCTGCCATCTTTTCCAGCATCTCCCCCCACAAAAACAATTCTTATTGAAGTTACCAATGATTTTCATGTTAGCAATCCATCTTTTTGCCCCTCATTTTATACTCCTAGCAGTACTGATATCAAGAACTCCTTCCTTCAAGAAAAGTTTCTTTCATCAACTTCTAGCACTCAGCTTTCTCCTGATTTTCTACTTAGAAACTAGTCCTTCTTAGATTCCTTTGCAGGCTCATCCATCTCTAACCAGTCAGTAAATGCTGCCAGTGTTCCTCAAGGCTCCATCCTATGCTCATACATAGAACAGTGCCTGACACATAGTAAATACTGAGTATTTGCGATTATCATCATCTAAACTCTCTACCTATGCAATTTCTTCCATTTCTTAATGCTCAAGACTTTAATCACTGTTTCTACACACATGATATATTTCTTGCCCAGATTTCCCCTCTCCAGTTCCCGATCCATACATATTTGATGTCTCCTCTTCTATCTTGAAGGCACTTGAAATCAGCATTTTAAAATTAAACTCATGATCTCCCTGCCAAAAAAATTTTTAAAAACCTGCCTTTATGCAGTGTTTTTGTGAATAGCACCACCACTCATCCAGATTTATACATCAGAAACACATATCCTAAATTCAGTTCATTACAGAATATTGCTGATTTTCCTAAATCTTGTTTGACCACTTGTCTCCATTTCTATTCTCACTACCCTAGACTCAGTTTTCCATTACCTCTCACCTGAACTACTACAAACATGGGTCTCCCTGCACTGTATGAGCCCCTTTCAACCTTTTCTCCATATTACAGCCAGAATGATCTTTTCTAAATGCATCATATATCCTCCTACTTGAAATTTTTCAATACTTCTAAGGATAAAGTCAAAACCCTCAACATGGCCTCCAACGATCTGCATCATCTAGACGTACAGCCTCATCTCATACCATGCTCTCCTCCTCTGCATTCCAGGCATCATGGCTATTCAATTCCTGACTCACAATGCCCCTTGTCACCAAAAGATCTTTAAACATACTGTTCCTTCTGAATGAAAGGCTTTACAGTCAGCCCTCCGTGTCTGTGTGATCACTTCCTTGGAGTCAACTAACTGCAGATCAAAAATATTTGAGGGAGGGGGAGTGCCAATATGGCTAACTAGAAGCAGCTAGTGTGTGCTGCTCTCACAGAAAGGAGACAGAGTAGACTTTAACTAAATAGTCCAAGAGGACATGTTCATCAAGGAAGCAATGCAGTCCACACAGAACAGTTAAAAGCAAGATAAGACAGCTGCCCACCTGGGACTGGCACAGAGCCAAGGGAGGCTCCCCCATTGCAGGAAAATGGTGAATGAGAACCCCAGGAACTCACGCTTCTGCCACAAACCTTTGCAATCTCAGGCTCTGGGAGACATCCCCAACCCTCTTCCCCTGGGGCCTCCAGGCCAACACAGAAAGCATGCGGAGTGTGCCACGCAGGCACAAATGGAGTGCCAAGGGTCTTGGAACCCTAAGCACTCCTGCCCCAGCAGTTGTAGCTCTGCCAACCACAGGAGGCCAGGTTCTCACAAATACCCCCAGGAGAGGGGCTGCATCCACAGTGCTGAGAAGCAGATGAACTGCCAGCAAAGCCCACTGGCTCGGGATCCCAGCGCAGCCACCCCACCCCTGCCTGAGCTCTCAGGCTGGTAGCAGCTCTGCAATTCCCTGGACAGAGTTCCCAGAAGTAAAAAGACAGGCCTACCATTTTTGCTGCTGCACATCCCCCACCCAGACTGCTATCAGAATCAGGAGGGAGTAAGGAGATTAAGGACTATCATAGCTGCCTTGTGGAAAAAATGGCCAGACTACTTTCCACACAGGTCCCTCCTCCTGTTACTCCTCCTTGGGCAGGGCCTTCTGACTTGCCCTTCCCAAGCTCCCCTCCCTGCCTCCCCACCCCAAGCACAGCCACCCCATCCCCATTTCTGCTGGTTGCAGCTCCACACTTCCCTAGGATGGAGCTCCCAGTGGTAGCAGGCAGACCCCACCACTTTTCGCCACTACTGCATCCCCTGACCCACTGCCCTTTGGCTCGGAATGGAAGGAAGAGCTTAAGGACTATCACAGGCCCCCAACACAGCACAGCTCCCTTATAGAAAAGCAACCAGGCCATTTTCCACACAGGTCCCTGTCTGTGTTACTCCATGCACGGGGCCTCCTGGACTGGGCCCCTAGCACAGCCACCCTGCCCCCCACCTGATCAGTAAGTGGCAGCCCTGTGTTATCTGGTGAGGAAATCCCAGAGACAACCCACAGCCCCTCTGCCAGCTTCAGTGGTACCGCCCTAGCTGACCTTGGGCTGAAGACAAAACAAAGAGCCTGGTTACTTCACTGGCACCTCTAACACGCTGCAGCCACCACAGGGAGAGGAACCAGTCTCTTTCCCTGTGAGCCCCCACCACCTACTCTTCACCAGATAGGGCCCCGGGCTTTGGTCCCCCGGAACAGCTGTCCCATCCCCCAGCTGAATATTCCCATTGGCAGTGGCTCTGTATTTCCTGGGGACGCAGCTCCCCACAGGCAACTGACACCCCCCTCTGCCACTGCAGCAGTATTCCCCTTGCTGCCTACTCTCAGACTAGGGGAGAAACAAAGACCCTGATTGCCTCACTCTCATCTCCAGCACGCAGCAGCCTCCCTATGAAGAGCCCAGGCTGTCTTCCCTGTGAGCCCCCCAATTCCCCTGCTCATCACCAGGCAGGGCACCCCCAGCTTGGGCCCACAACACTGGGATGACTATTCTGATTGACAGCGGCTATCTTTATTCCTGGGGTATAATCAAAGAGACATGATGTGAAAAGCTGTCTACCACTGATACTGTCAACGTCCTTACCTCTGCTGCCCCCAAGCCAGAGAGGGAACAAAATATGTGAGTTTGCCCTAGGGCTGCAGTGCCAAGCTGAGGTCTGCAGCACTCGAGTGGGAAAGGAGCCCACACCCTCAGAGCACTGAGAAGGTGCATGACTGCAAATGCAAGGAAATACAAAGGAGCTACAGAGCTGAACAAAAGCTTACCTACTGGCCAGTATGCTTAAACACATTGCAGCCCAAACTTCAACACCAAAAATACTTTGCTAATATACCCGCCTATGAAAACACAGACAAGAATTCAGCCACAAATAGGCTGGGTGTGGTGGCTCACGCCTGTAATCCCAGTACTTTGGGAGGCCAAGGCAGGCAGATCACTTGAGATCAGGAGTTTAAGACCAGCCTGGCCACCATGGTGAAATCCTGTCTCTACTAAAAATGCAAAACTTAGCCAGGCATAGTGGGCCCATGCCTATAATCACAGCTACTCGGGAGGCTGAGGCAGAAGAATCACTTGAACCTGAGAGGCAAAGGTTATGGTGAGCTGAGATCATGCCACTGCACTCCAGCCTAAGCAATAGACGAAGACTCTGTCTGAAAAAAAAAAAGAAAAGAAAAGAGAATTCAGCCACAAATTAAGACCCAGCACAGACTTGTCCCTCTGAAAACATCCAGAAATGAAGGCAATTGACTATAGTCAAGTTACACCACAGTTAAAGGAACATCAGTGCCCACACAGAAGAGAAAAAGCCAGTGCAGGAACTCTGGCAACTCTAATAGCCAGAGAGCTTCCTTACTTACAAATGACCACACTAGCTCCCCAGCATTGATTCTTAACTAGAAAAAAAATGGCTGAAATGACAGATACAGAATTCAGAATCTAGATGGCAGGAGACAGCTGAAACCCATTCCAAGGAATCTAAGGAATCCAGTAGAACAATTCAAGAGATAAAAATATAAAAACAGTCATTTTTAAGAAAGAACCAAGTCAGGCATGGTGGCTCACACCTGTAATCCCAGCACTTTGGGAGACCAAGCTGGGAGTACTGCTTGAGGTCAGTTCAAGACCAGCCCAGCCAACATGGTGGAACCCAGTCTCTGCTGAAAATACAGAAATTAGCCAGGCGTGACGGTACATGCCTGTAATCGCAACTACTTGGGAGGCTGAGGCAGGAGAATTGCTTGAACCCAGGAGGCAGAGGAGCAGTGAGCCAAGATCACGCCACTGTTCTCCTCAGCAACAGAGTGAATGAGACTCTGTCGGAAAAAACAGAACTTTTCCTGGCTAGGCACAGTGACTCACACCTGTAATCCAGCACGTTCAGAGGACCACCTGAGGTCAGGAGTTCTAGACCAGCCTGAGCAACACAGTGAGACCTTGTCTCTACAAAAAAATATGTATATTAAAAAAACTAGCCAGGCATGGTTAATACCTGTAGTCTCAGCTACTTGGGAGGCTAAGGCAGGAGGATCACTGGAGCCCAGGAGTTGAAGATGGCAGTGAGCTGTGATCACGCCACTGCACTCTAGCCTGGGCAATACAGCAAAACCCTATCTCAAAATTAATTAATTAATTAATTAATAAAAACTTGTCTTAAATGTATCTCTACATTTCCCCTCACCCTGCCTACCACTTATTAAAATTTCCAGGGAGGAGGCTCCTGACATATGTTTAAAATTTCTTTTAAAAAACATTCTCCAGGTAATACTGATACCATCTCCATTTGGATTATTAGGCCAAAGGTTTCTACCTAAATTGCTGGTATTAATAATTACTCAAACTGAAAGCATACTGCCTAAAAGAAAATAGTTGATTCAGTTTGCAAATTCAGTTATAAAGTAAAAGCAAGCATCAAAGTCACATAAAAAGCCAGAGAAATGTGATCAAGAAATATTCCAAGATAAGATCTGAAAGTCTCAATGACCTCCTCAACTATGGCACAATGTAATGACTAATGAATATTTACTGCATGTATCCAATATAATCAAGAGATGAGCAGACAAGGTGTAAGTATCAAAAGAAATAACAAAATATTTAGTTAGGCACTCAATATCTGTTGTATTATTTAATTAGCTAAACGAATGAAAACAGTATGGTGTCTTCCCCCAGAAATTTTACAATGTAATTGAAAGACAAATTTTTAAAATCTACTCTTATGGTTGGAGAGAAAGAAAAAATTAACATCGGAAAGTTTAAAATCATTACATACTTTATTTAAGAACAGTATGTTTATCAAGTTAGGGCAGTGGTATGATTTCTCAATTTACACATATCCCTTTTGAAATTTTAGAAAAAAATGCTTCAGCAATGTAAGGCACAACTCTTGAATATGTAGCATAGTCTTCTCCCTTTATTCTGAATAACAAAATCATGTAAATTATCTTCTTTGCATAATTATTCCACCCCAAACTGATAATAAAGAAGTATCTCCCTAAAAAGCAGTTATAAACCATAAATTGAATATAAATAAAATATGAAAAAGAGAACAAATTTTAAAGCCTTCTATGCAAAAAAATTAATACATTGGCTTCACCTATAAACCTTATTTTGTTAATGCTAAGCAGAGAACCTTTAAGAGCTCATAAGAGTTAGCAAACAGCTACAGATGCGTCTTCTTGTTAAGAATTCATCTCGGTGCTTCCCATAATAGCAGATTTTTAAAAATGAATTCATTGAGGTTCTTGAACCTCTGAACATAAGGCAACCGTTCACAACTGATTTCAGAAATAGAATGTAAGCATTAAATTACAAATTCTACTACGTCAGTGGAAGTGGGTAGATTCACCTGGAGTAGAGCAGTGACGGTTTATTTTACCCATTTCATGATCTCTCCATATATTCCACCACTTTGAGGTAGGCTGGGGTAGGAGGTGGAATAGCTTAAAAGGTTATATTTCTTATTTTAAAGTATAAAAACATTACTTAAAGGCTAAACCTATCTATAACCTACATCTTAATGTCAGCAAAACATACTACTTTCTACCCAAATCACCAACTGAATCAGCCTTACTCATGATTTCAGAGCATGAGGTGTCCAGAGAAGAAACTCAAGCCTGAATGGGCTGCATAATGCAGAATTACAGGTAGCCAAGTCCAGCAGGTGAGACAGCATTAGACAAACTATCTACTACGTCTGAATAAGCTCTCCTACCTGAGAAGCATCAGCTACTACATTTGAAACCATCCTAAGTGCTGCATTTCCTGTATGTGCCCAGACTTGGTAATGCCTGATAAATTCTGTATATCACCATATCTTGCATTTAACAGACAATTTGTGTAATGATACTAACTTTACTCACACTTAATTGACTTTCTCATATCCTGAGTAGATTAAGTAAACTATTTCAAAGATGAATTTAAAATAATTTTAAGGAACCCAGAATCTTGATTTAGAACATTGCTTTGACTTATATTACTTTGTATTTATTAGTATATCCTATTCATAATTTTGCACTGACTTTCAATATAAAATTAAATCTCTGCTTAAAGTAATTGTCAGCTCGAAATCAACATGAATGGAGTGACACTAAAAATATACTATTCCCCATAAAAGAGTTGAATGCAAAATAATCACTGCCTGATATTTTATATTCAGTTTGTGTCTTTATCTCTACTCCCAGGCAAATATTCTCACTAAAGGCCAGTGCTTTAACTGTTTCTTGTAAAGACATTTATTGTTATTGCATATTTATTTATAATTTATGGTTATTCATAAAGAATTTATTTCTAGAATTGCGGGGGTAAGAATCATTATAATCACTAATGCAAAATACTCTTTTTTAATATTACATTTCTTCTGTTTTTAAATATTAATAGCTCACTATCCTAAGTTTTTTGTGAATAAAAAAACACATCCTAAGTTCATGACATCTATGCAGCTCACTACTGTATCAGATATTAAAAACCTTAAGTTAAGGGTTAATCCTCATTGCTTATGAGAATTTCTCAAGAATGGGTCAAATGCACCACATTTAAATTTGTAGATTGTTTTGTCCAGCTGCTCAATCAAGAGAAATATCACCCAAAGAAATCAATTCTGAATTCATGTCTTTATTTAATAAATACTATGTTTTGCAACCCATATAAAAACTGATCACCTAATCACATACAAAAGGAACATATTTACCTTTAGTGGGCTTGCTGAAGTATTGACAACTAGTCACTGTCCTCTAAATACTCTTATTTTGGCAATAACCCACAAGGTTAACTTTTAGAAAATTCAGCTTGATACAATAAAATAATTCATCATAATTAGACAATACAATTTTTCACTTTTGAGGCAAAATACAGAAATCAATACTTGTTTATATGACTTGCAAAATGTCTCTACACTAAGATTGTTACAGTCTATAAGGTAACCAAAGATAAGTGAGACATACCCTTTAGAAAAACAGAATTTGTCTGGGGAGATGGTTGCACATGTATTTAAAAATGTTCAAAACCACTGAATTATATATTTTAAATGTGTGATTTATATGGTATGTGAATTGTATATTATGAAGGCTTTTTAAACAAAACAACACTGCTGTAACTTAGACCAAAAAAAAAAAAAACATAATTTGTCACACATTCTTTTCAGACATATTTTTATAAAGACGGAAATTAACATTTGTAGCATCAGCAGGTTTGATTAGCAAATGTTACCCATGTACGTATAATTATCTAATCAGTAGCCAGAATGTGCCCTTGATGCTAACCACCCCATAGGTGAATAATCTGTAAATTACATTATGAGTTGTAATCCCCCATCCACTACCAGAACATGCCCTGTAACATACGGCGATTCTAAAAGAAATACAACCGCATGTGCCACCTCAAGAGTTTCTCCAAACCTCCCAAGAGGAATATTTTTCTTTAAATGTTCTTCTTTCAGGTCTTTCGTCATATCTGTGTGTACAAATCCTAAAAGAGAAATGTCTGCTTAGTTGAAAAGGATACACACTAAGCCATCTGCTCAATTTCAAAAAAATAATAAATTTGTTTCCAAAAATTTTAATTTGAAATTATTTTAAAAACAAATTTTTTTTTAGATAGGGTCGCGCTCTGTCACCCAGGCTGGAGTGCAGTGGTAAAATCACAGCTCACTGCAGCCTGGACCTCCAGGGCACAAGAGATCCTCTCGCCTCAGCCTCCCAAGTAGCTGGGACTACAGACGTTGTCACCACACCTGGCTAGTTTTTGTACTTTACTTGTAGAGATGGGGTTTTGTCATGTGGCCCAGGCTGGTCTCAAACTCCTGGATGCAAGGGATCCGCCCACCTTAGCCTCCAAAAGTGCTGGGATTACAGGCATGAGTCACCATACCCACCCTATAATTTGAATTATTAACAAACCTTGTTTATAAAATAGTTTTGTTAGTGATCAAGACACCAAGTCTACATTTTTATTCAATTTAACTCAATGAATATTTATTGAACACTATAACATCCGACCCCCCAAGTATCTGGCCCACTTTCTTGCAAAATATAAGTAGGTAGATACAAACATGAATAAAACAAAATTCCATTATTTGGGGAACCTATGATGTGTGAAGGAAACGGTCACTTGCACACTCGATTATAATGTAAGGAAGTCTGGTGAATATTCTGATAGAAGTTTATATAAAATACCACAGAACAGATTAATTTTAAGTAGTGTAAAGGGAAGGAAGGCATCACAAAAGTGGTCACATGAACTGATTTTGGTAGCTGATGATTAGAAAGGCCAACATTTCCCATCTCCATATTTTTAAAATCTTATGGTCATATCCAATTCTGACAAAAGTAAACACAGAAAATTCAAAATTTAATATGGTACTGGTATATTCAATAAAGCCTGCAGAGAATATGTTCTAAAGAACATATTAAGTTCTATAGCATAAAGAACTAACTACGTAATACATTAACCAACCAATCCTAAATAACTACAAATATATACCAGGAAGAACTGTAGACTTGTGAAGAAAATCTTGTAAGATTAATATGGGACATACAAATACATATTACTAATAAAATGCTTAACCCATATAATCAATATTCTGTATATTACTCAATCATTTGGGTTTTTTAAAAGAAAGCAAGGCCAGTCGCAGTGGCTCATGCCTGTAATCCCAGCACTTTGGGAGGCCGAGGCGGGCCGACTGACTGAGCTCAGGAGTTCGCCACCAGCCTGGGCAACACAGTGAACCCCCATCTCTACTAAAAAAAAAAAAAAAAAAAAAGATTAGCCAGCGTGGCAGTGTGTGCCAGTAATCCCTACTCGGTAGGCTGAGACAAGAGAATTGCTTGAACCTGAGAGGCAGAGGTTGCAGTCAGCCAAGATCACGCCACTGCACTCCAGTCTGGGCAACAGAACAAGACTCTATCTCAAATAAATAAATAAATAGAAAACAAGTATTAATCCTCATGAAAAGAACAATAGTTAGAAAAAAGAAATTTAAGGTCATGAAAAATAGATGGACTAAAAGGTCAACATGACAGGTGAAGTAAACATTTGATGTACAATCTCAAAAATATAGTTTCCAAACTGCCTTATGTTAAAACTAAATCATTTATATTAATAGCTCAAACTAAAGAACATCCTAAATATATTAACATTTAAAGTACCAAAATAAATGTGAAGTAAACAATGAATTAAGAATTAACATGAGGCCACTGGTATATTATGCAATACTGTGTAATTACTTAACTTTTCTTTCTTGAGATTTGCAGTTATAAATACACATTTTCTTAAAAGTCTTGTGAAAAATATTCATAGATTTGCCTATCATGAAGCCTATGATTGGTGAAGGGAAAACCTGAAACAAGCTAATGTCTTTCAATAAGAAACTGGTTAAATAAGTTACAATACATCCACACAACAGAGTAATGCAGGTATTAAAAATACTACTACATGTTCTCGCTTTTAAGTGGGAGCTAAATAATGTGTACACGTGAACGTGATGACAATGGAGATTCAGAAGGGTGAGAGGGTGGGAGGGAGGTGAATGAGGAGAAATTAATCTAATGGGTACAATGTATGTTATTCAGGTGATAGATATCCTAAAAGCCCTGACTTCCCACTACGAAATCCATGCATGGAACAAAATTGCATCTGTACCTGCATTTATTTGTATTTATACAAATAAATGAATAATAAGATAAAAATAAAAGATAAAAATTATGCTATAGAAGGATATTTAAATCTAAAAATAACATTTGTGTATGAAATGTAGGTTACAAATGAATTAAGTTGCACCACTATTAAAAACACAACAAATCAACTTATACTAATGACTAAAAAACGTACTACATACCAAAATGTTAACAGTGATTATCATTAGATACTAGAATTACAGGGGATTATTTTTATCTTCTTCTCTATATTTTCGCTCTTTCCAAACTGTCTACAACAGATATATACATATTATTTTTGTATTCAGATAAAAAGTTGTTGAAAAAGACACACAGTACTATCTTCAGATAGTCTGTAACGAAGAGCTGGAAAAACAAAACTAATTTTGTATTATGTATGTTTCACTGTGAAATTACACTGTGAAATACAATCTTCTCTGCCATAAAATCTGACCACATTTATTTTAAAAGCCAGCAATATTTCCTTCACTTCCTCTCATCTTTAAGAATGAGACAGACAGAGGAATGCAAGGATAAAAGGAGCAGCAGCTAACACAGATATAGATACCAGCCTCTGCAGAATTTCGAGTGAACTGTAAATGAAACTTAATTTACAGTGAAGAGCCATAATAATCAACAGGAAATCCAATCATCTTGAGAACAATATCATGGGGGTTCTTGTTATCCACAGTTTTCTGTCTTTGGACACACGTATTTTCAAAAGTGCCTCAGAGAGTATCCTAGGAAGAAAACCTTATCTCACACTTGTAAAAAAGAATGAATTCAAATTGTCAATGTAACATGTAAAAGTTCATGTTATCTTCTCAAAGATAGACACAATTATCCTTTAAGGTCTTTTGAATTCTAGCAAAATCAGCATAGAATACTTCCTACTAACTCTCACAAACTCTCAGCATAAAAATCGATGCATTTTGAAAACAGGGGGAAGCTGGCCAAAAGGAAGCTTCTCCAGAGTGCAGCTACCACCGAGTGAGACAAAACCAGAGTGATTACCCGTCTCGGAGCGAGGTACCAGTTTTGTTTTAAAGGGACTAGTTGAACAGTGGGACTAACCCAAAAAAAAAGAGACAGGGAAAGCAGCCCAAAGGTGTCCAGCTGAGGCAAGGCGGGGCACTGCCCCACCTGGAAAGTGTATGAGGCATGGAGGATGGCGGGGGGCGGGGGCATCACCTCCCTGGTTCTCTGAATCAAATACAGCAATTCACTCTTCAGAAGCACACGGACCAGGAAAACGATGTCTTGCTCAGAACCACCCAGAGTCGCAGACCTGGGCAACAGCCCAGGCCAGCAGCCCTGGCCAGACCGGTGCCTTGTTAGTGCAGACCAGGGCAGAGATTTGGACTAATACCAAGAAAGCTTGCGAAAATGAACTGCCTGTCCCACAGAAGGGAGAGTTGAAAGCAGGGAGGGGGATGCGACCAGACAGGCCCCTACCCCACAAGATCCAGCAACCAAGTCCCTCTCCCGGGAGAGTTTCGCAGTTAACACCTCCATCGGGGAACACAGGGCTCAGCAGGTGGAAAGAGCCCTCCATTGGGGAAGCGGGGCTAACCCCACCAGTAAGGAAACCAGGCGAAGAATAAACAGCAGCCTGGCTGGGACCGACGCAGCCCAGCAGTGCCTCCACAGGTGACAGCAGACAGACTGTCTCAAGTGGCACACTGACACCTGCGTTAAAAAAAAAAGCCTTATACAGGAGAAATAACCCAACTTTAACAGAAAGGACATCCACTCAGAGAAGATGGGAAGAAACCAGTGCAAAAAGGATGAAAACATCAAAGTCCAAAATGCCCCTCTTCCCCAGAGAGATCACAAGGACTCACCAGCATGGCAACAAAACAGGTCAGAAAACGATTTTTTTTTTTTTTGAGACACAGTCTTGCTCTGTTGCCAGGCACCAGGCTGAAGTGCAGTGGCGCAATCTCGGCTCATTACAACCTCCACCTCCCAGGTTCAAGCAATTCTCCTGCCTCAGCCTCCCAAGTAGCTGGGACTACAGGTGCATATCACCACACCCAGCTAATTTTTGTATTTTTTAGTAGAGATGGGGTTTCACCATGGTCTTGATCTCTTGACCTCATGATCTGCCCTCCTCGGCCTCCCAAGGTGCTGGGATTACAGGCGTGAGCCACCGTGCCCGGCCAGAAATGATTTTGACGAGCTGATAGAAGCAGGCTTCAGAAGACGGGTAGTAACAAACTTCTCTGAGCTAAAGAACATGTTTTAACACAACACAAAGAAACGAAGAACCTTGAAAAAAGATTAGATGAAATGCTAACTAGAATAACCAGCCTAAAGAAGAACATAAACGACTTGATGGAGCTGAAAAACACAGCACAAGAACTTCAAGAAGCATACACAAGTTTCAATAGCCAAATCAATCAAGCAGAAGAAAGGATATCAGAGATCAAAGATCAACTCAACGAAATAAAAAGAGAAGGCAAGAAAAGAGAAAAAAGAGTGAAAAGAAATGAACAAAGCCTCCCAAGAAACATGGGATTATGTGAAAAGACCTAATCTACACTTGATTGGTGTACCTGAAGAGGACGGGGAAAATGAATCCAAGCCGGAAAACACTCTTCAAAATATTATCCAGGAGAACTTCCCCCAACCTAGCAAAGCAGCCAACATTCAAATACAGGAAATACAAAGAACACCTCAGAGATACTCATCAAGAAGAGCAACCCCAAAGCATATAATCGTCAGATTCACCAGGGTTAAAATGAAGAAAAAAATGCTAAGAGCAGCCAGAGAGAAAGTTCGGGTCACCCACGCAGGAAAGCCCATCAGACTCACAGTGGATCTCTCAGCAGAAACCCTACAAGCCTTCTGAGAGTGGGGACCAACATTCAACATCCTTAAAGAAAAGAACTTTCAACCCAGAATCTCATATCCAGCCAAACTAAGCTTCATAAGTGAAGGAGAAATAAAATCCTTTAAGGACAAGCAATTATTGAGAGATTTCGTTGCCACCAGACCTGCCCTACAAGAGCTCCTGAAGGAAGCACTAAACACAGAAAAAAACATCCAGTACCAGCCACTGCAAAAACGAACCAAACGGTAAAGACCAACAACGCAATGAGGGAATTGCGTCAACCAACGGGCAAAACAACCAACCAGTAACAAAACGGCAGGATCAAATTCACACATAACAATATTAATGTTAAATGTAAATGGCCTAAATGCCACAATCAAAAGACACAGACTGGCAAACTGGGTACAAAGTCAAAACCCATTGGTGTGCTGTATTCAGGAGACCCATCTCACATGCAAAGACATACATATACTCAAAATAAAGGGATGGAGGAAGATCTACCAAGCAAATGGAGAGCAAAAAAAAAAGCAGGGGTTGCAATTTTAGTCTCTGATAAAATCGACTTTAAACCAACAAAGATCAGAAGAGGCAAAGAAGGACACTACATAATGGTGAAAAGAGCAATACAACAGGAAGAGCTAACTATCCTAAATATATATGCACCCAACACAGGAGCACCCAGATACATAAAAGCAAGTTCTTAATGACCTACAAATAGACTTAGATTCCCACACAATAACAGTGGGAGACTTCAACACTCCACTGTCAATATTAGACAGATCAATGAGACAGAAAATCAACAAGGATATACAGGACTTGAATGAAGAACTGAAACAGGCAGACCCAACAGACATCTACAGAACTCCCCATTCCACAGCCACAGAATATACATTCTTCTCAGCACCACATCACACTTACTCTAAAATTGACCACATAATGGGAAGTAAATCACTCCTTGGCAAATACAAAAAAACGGAAATCATAACAGTTTCTCAGACCACAGTGCAATCAAATTAGATCTCAGGATTAAGAAACTAACTCAAAACCGCACAACTTCACAGAAACTGAACAACTGGCTCCTGAATGTTGACTGGATTAACAATGAAATGAAGGCAGAAATAAAGATGTTCTTTGAAACCAATGAGAACGAATACACAACGTACCAGAATCTCTGGGACACATTTAAAGCAGTGTCTAGAGGGAAATATATAGCAATAAATGCCCACATGAGAAGCAAGGAAAGATCTAAAATCAACATCCTATTATCAAAATTGGAAGAGCTAGAGGAGCAAGATCAAAAAAACTCAAAAGCTAGCAGAAGACAAGAAATAACTAAGATCAGAGCAGAAATGAAGGAGACAGAGACACAAAACATCCTTCAAAAAAATCAATAAATCCAGGAGCTGGTTTTCCAAAAAGATCAACAAAATAGACACACTGCTAGCCAGATTAATAAAAAAGAAAAGAGAGAAGAATCAAATAGATGTAATAAAAAATGATAAAAGGGATATCACCACCAATCCCACAGAAGTACAAACTACCATCAGAGATTACTACAAACAACTCTGTGCACATAAAGCAGTAAACCTGGAAGAAATGGATAAATTCATGGACACTTGCACCCTACCAAAACTAAACCAGGAAGAAGTTGAAACCCTGAATAGACCAATAACAAGGGCTGAAGTTGAGGTAGCAATTAAGAGCCTACCAACCAAAAAAAGGTACAGGTCCAGATGGGTTCACAGCCGAATTCTACCAGACGCACAAAGAGGACCTGGTACCAATCATTCTGAAATTATTCCAAACAATACAAAAAGAGGGAATCCTCCCCCAACTCATTTTATGAGACCAACATCATCCTGATACCAAAACATGGCAGAAACTCAACAAAAAAAGAAAACTTCAGGCCTATCTCCATGATGAACATAGACACAAAAATCTTCAATAAAATACTGGCAAACCGATCGCAACAGCACATCAAAAAGCTTATCCATCATGATCAAGTAGGCTTCATCCCGGGGATGCAAGGCTGGTTCAACACACGCAAGTCCATAAACGTAATACACCACATAAATAGAACCAAAGACAAAAACCACAAGATTATCTCAATAGATGCAGAGAAGGCCTCTGACAAAATTCAACAGCCTTTATGCTAAAAACTCTGGATAAACTAGGTTATCGATGGAACCTATCACAAAATAATAAAAGCTATTTATGACAAATCCACTGCTAATATCATACTGAATGGGCAAAAACTGGAAGCATTTCCTTTGAAATCTGGCACTAGACAAGGATGCCCTCTCTCTCCACTCTTATTCAATATAGTATTGGAAGTTTTAGCCAGAGCAATCAGGCAAGAAACAGAAATAAAGGGTATTCAAATAGGAAAGGAGGGAGTCAAACTGTCTTTATTTGCAGACGACATGACTGTATATTTAGAAGACTCCATCGCCTCAGCCAAAACTCTCCTTAAGCTGATAAGCAACTTCAGCAGTCTCAGGATACAAAATCAATGTGCAGAAATCACAAGCATTCCTATACACCAATAACAGACAAACAGAGAGCCAAATCAAGAGCGAACTCCCATTCTCAATTGCTACAAAAGAGAATAAAATACCTGGGAATACAACTAACAAAGGAGGTAAAGGACCTCTTCAAGGAGAACTACAAACCACTGCTCAAGGAAATAAGAGAAGACACGAACAGATGGAGAAGCATACCATGTTCATGGTTAGAAACAATCAATATTGTGAAAATGGCCATACTGCCCAAAGTAATTTATAGATTTCATGCTATCCCCATCAAACTACCAATGACCTTCTTCACAGAACTGGAAAAAACCACTTTAAACTTCATATGGAACCAAAAAAGAGCCCGCATAGCCAAGACAATCCTAAGCAAAAAGAACAAAGCTGACACCATCATGCTGCCAGACTTCAAGCTGCACTACAAGGCAACAGTAATCAAAACAGTATGGTACTGGTATCAAAACAGAGACACAGACCAATAGAACAGACCAGAGGCCTCCGGAGCAACACCACACATCTACAACCATCTGATCTTCGATAAAACCTTACAAAAACAAGCCATGGGGAAAGGATTCCCTGTTTAATAAATGGTATTGGGAAAATTGGCTAGCAATGTGCAGAAAGCAGAAACTGGACTCCTTCCTGACACCTTACACTAAAATTAACTCCAGATGGATTAAAGACTTAAACATAAGACCTACCACCATAAAAACCCTAGAAGAAAACCTAGGCAAAACCATTCAGGACATAGACATAGGCAAGGACTTCATGACTATAACACCAAAAGCAATGACAACAAAAGCCAAAATAGACAAATGGGATCTAATTAAACTTCAGAACTTCTGTACAGCAAAGGAAACAATCATTAGAGTGAACCGGCAACCAACAGAATGGGAAGAAATTTTTGCCATCTACCCCCTCTGACAAAGGGCTAATATCCAGAATCTACAAAGAACTAAAACAGATTTACAAGAAAAAACAAACAAACCCATCCAAAAGTGGGCAAAGGATATCAACAGACACTTTTCAAAAGAAGACATACATATATGAAGCCAACAAACATGAAAAAATGCTCATCATCACTGGTCATTAGAGAAATGAAATCAAAACCACATTGATATACCATCTCACACCAGTTAGAATGGCAATCATTAAAAAATCTGGAGACAACAGATGATGGAGAGGATGTGGAAAGATAGGATCACTTTTACACTGTTGGTGGGAGTGTAAATTAGTTCAACCATTGTGGAAGACAGTGTGGCAATTCCTCAAGGATCTAGAAATAGAAATTCCATTTGACCCAGCAATACCATTACTGGGTATATACCCAAAGGACTATAAATCATTCTGTTATAAAGATACATGCAGACGCGTGTTGATCACAGCACTGTTTACAATAGCAAAGACCTGGAACCAAACCAAATGCCCATCAATGATAGACTGGACAAAGAAAATGTGGCACATACACACCATGGAATACTATGCAGCCACAAAAAACAATGAGTTTGTGTCCTTTGTAGGGACATGGATGAACCTGGAAACCATCATTCTCAGCAAACTGACACAAGAACAGAGAATCAAACACCGCATGTCCTCACTCATAGGCGGGTGGTTCAACAACGAGAACACTTGGACACAAAGAGGGGGAGCATCACACACTGAGGGCCATTGGAGTGGGCAACGGGAGGAAGAGTAGGGGAGGGAGTAATGTGGGGAGAAATGTCAGGTATAGGTGAAGGGCGGATGGTGGCAACAAACCACCTTGCCATGAATATACCTATGTAACAATCTTGCATGATCTGCACATGTGCCGCAGAATCTAAAGCACAATTAAAAAAAAAAAAAGATGCATTTTAACCTCAAAAACAAAAACAGAAAAACACAATAAACTACAGTAGAAATGGTTTGCAAGAAAGACCTTGTGATTATGTAAATCCCAGGCTCAACTTCTGACTCTGCTGGCCTGGCCTTTTCTCAAAGGCAGTATTGTGGTTAAAAAACCACTGGACTAGATTCTGTTCCCTGCTCTGCTAATAGTATTAAAGCTTGTAACCAGAGAAAAGTCATATACTATCAGCAAACGAATGACTGTTTCTGTATCATAACATGAAACAAACTGAAAATGACACAGGTTTCTTTTTTTTTTTTTTTTTTTTTGAGACAGTCTTGCTCTGTCACCCAGACTGGAGTGCAGTGGCCTGATCTCAGCTCACTGCAACCTCCACCTCACAGGTTCAAGTGATTCTCCTACCTCAGCCTCCTGAGTAGCTGGGACTACAAGGCGCCTGCCACCACGGCCAGCTAATTTTTTTTTTTTTTTTTAAAACAGAGTTTGGCTCTTGTTGCCCCGGCTGGAGTGCAATGGTGTGATCTCGGCTCACTGCAACCTCCACCTCCCCGGTTCAAGCAATTATTCTGCCTCAGCCTCCTGAGTAGCTGGGATTACACGAATGCGCCACCATGCCTGGCTAATTGTGTATTTTTAGTAGAGACGGGGTTTCACTAAGTTGGCAGGGCTGGTCTCAAACTCCTGGCTTCAAGTGATCAGCCTGCCTCAGCCTCCCAAAGTACTGGGATTATAGGCACGAGTCACCATGACTGGCCTGAGGTTTCTTTTAGCCCTACAACACTACAACTCAAAGATTAAAAGTATGACTCGTCTGTAATCCCAGCACTTTGGGAGGCCGAGGCGGGCGGATCACTTTGGGAGGCCCAGGCGGGCGGATCACAAGAGAATGAGACCATCCTGGCCAACAGGTGAAACCCCGTCTCTACAAAATACAAAAATTAGCTGGGCAAGGTGGCACAAGCCTACAGTCCCAGCTACTCAGGAGGCTGAGGCAGGAGAATCATTTGAACCCGGGAGGCAGAGGTTGCAGTGAGTCAAAACTGTCCCAGTGTACTCCAATCTGGCAACGAAATGAGATTCCATCTCAAATTAAAAAAAAAAAAAAAAAAGTATGCCTCATTAACTACTCTTCATGGCTTAACTTTACGTGAAGTTTAGGAAAGTAAGTTCCCCTAAAGGGCCCTCAGTTCTTACATTGGTAGGTATGTAGAGGTTAGGATACTTCCAATTCAAGAAGCACTAATGCTAATCTAGGTTTTCATCCATGCTGTGTTGAAAGAAACTGACCAGCCCTGCTTCTGGGTGTATGTTAGTTCCGATGTGTTTGTCCTTGTGGAGACAAAAAGGCCACAGAAGTTGTGAGTGACCATCTGAACATGATTTTTAACCTTGGGGAAAAAAGCAGATCAAGAATAAGGCATGAGATACTGGACGGTCTGTAGCCTTAGGCAAGGAGACCTAAAGCAGTAAGACACGTTCAGGGACAATCCCAGTGAGATGGAAAGATGGCCTCTACCACACAGCTATAGGCTGGCACCCTTCTTTCTGCTTGTATTACCTTCCAGTCTGTGTTCTGTCTCCTTGGTCCCAAAGGACTCTCCCCCATATCATTCTTTCACTTCATTTGTAAAATTCTAGAAATTTTGCTCTGCTCCTCTTTTTGCTAGGTATACATTTACAATGCCTTTCACACTAGGCTATAAAAATTACAAACTACCAGTAGGTGCCACTGTCCAACAAATGATGCTGTTGCATCACCTGGATAGTTAGAGGTTTACAATTTGGAGGACAGACATGTGACCCCCAAAAACAACCAAGTAAGCTAGATAATATGAAACAGATAAAGGCTAACATCTTGAAGCTTTTAATAAGGTCCTGTTAAACATTACAGCCTGGATTCATCTCTGCTATGGTCTATGTCTGTGTTAGGTCAGATCTGTACAAGACAGAGTTGTGCCCTCTGAATCCAACATGATTACAAGAAGTCCAGAACATGGATCACGATGTTCAGCCACCCACTTCAAATGAGTCTCCCCCTCCCACTGCTCAAGCTTAGAAGGGTGTGATTTATTCAGGGAAAGCTTGCCACAACATCTCCCCCAGACCTATGAAGGGACAGTGGAAATAAAAAACATCAGGGGACAGCTGCTAGCCACCACTGAACTCTGCACTAAAAGTAAAGTGGGTGAGAGAGGCCAAGTTGAAAGGAAGGGATGAATTTACCAATGCTGGTTCTTCCTCTGTGATTATGATATTTTCCATGGAGGACGAGAACATATCCAAAGAGCCTCTCTTCATTTTCTGTAGCTTTTTAACAAATTGATAAACTTTACATTTTAGAGGAATTTTAGGTTTACAGAAAAATTGAGCATAACGTACAGATAGATCCCATACACCCCCTATTCACATCACCCGCTTCCCATTTCCCTTATTACTAACATCTTACCTTAGTGTGGCACATTTGTTACAACTGATAAAACAATATTGATACTTTATTAAGTAAAGTCCATAGTTTACATTAGGGTTCACTATTTTCTGTATTTATTCATTTATTTAATACCATTTTGTCTTCATAAGCTAAGGGTTCACTCATTAGACTGTATAGTCTACAGGTTTCGACAAACGTATAAAGTCATGTGTCCACCATTATAGTAGCATACAGAATAGTTTTACTAGCCTAATAATCTGTAGCTTTTTAAAACTCACGTATCTGTCCCCCTCTTTATCAGAAGTTAAATAAAATTTATCAGAAATTAAATAAAAAACATAAAGCTAGTGTCTAATGATAAAAACTCTGGGCTGTATGGAACTTCCATGTCATTTTATATTAAAGGTTATAAATCACGTGATCTTCATTTACAAATATATTCACAACCCAGGGCATGATATATAAACAGTCTCTTGGGTTCCGTATCATGTATCACAGACCTGAAGAGAGAGATTAATAGCCCTTAAACAACTCACTCACCCTTCTTTTTGCTTGTGTCACGTTCCAGTCTGTGCTCCCTCTCCTTGGCCCCAAAGGACTCTTCCCATATCATTCTTTCACTTCATTTACAAAATTCTGGAAATTTTGCTCTACTCCCCTTTTTGCCAGGTATATATTTACAATGCCTTTCAAACTACACTATAAATTTACAAACTACCAGTAGATGCCATTGTCCAACAAATGATGCTATAGCATCGCCTGGACAGTTAGAGGTTTCCTATTGGCTACAAAGTCGTCACTCCTTAAATCAATGAAAAGGTAACTGAAATGACAAGCACTAAACCAATTTAGAGCAAAGATACTCCTAGTTTAGCTCCATATATGTGATGAAAAACCCAGTACATTTTTTTAATAGGAACCCTTCAGGAACAGGGATACTCTTGCTCATAAAAGCAAATGCATGGCTCCTGCCCAGTGAAAATTTATATTTGATAAACTCTAAAGACAGAGGCCAGGCATGGTGGCTCATGCCTGTAATCCCAGTTACTTGGGTGGCTGAGGCATGAGGATCACCTGAGCCCAGAAGGTCGAAGCTGCAGTGAGCCAAGACTGTGCCACTACGCTCCAACCTAGGCAACAGAGTGAAACCCTGTCTCAAAAAAATTTTTAAACAATTTTTTTAAAAGATTATTTCCTTTATCCATTTTTGACTAGCTATATAGAATAAATAGAAACACCTCATTTCCATATTCCTAGGTCATTATTTTCGTTTTCTACATTTTTACATACAGCAAAGCCTTTATATTTAAAAAAAGATACCAGGATTTTAGCCTATCACTAGTACTAACAATTGTGAGATGGGGCACTATTTGATGAATCTACCAGCTCAGATGTCCACTCTTTGGTATAAGTTTCTAGGACCCAGAAAAAATAAAAACAACCCCAGACACTTTTCTAAGGAAGAAGAAATGAAGCTCTTACCAAAAACTAAACCAAGATTTTAACCAGAACAAATTTCTATGCCTTAATATTGTTTGTAGAGGGAAGCAGAGTGAGAAATCAACTTTGTGCCAAACAGCACATAAGAACACTTAGAATATCTGCTCTGAGTAGCTGCCAAGCTCATGCAAATCTTCGTCAACAAGATTTTCTCCAAGTAGTAAACATAAAAGCTCTTCAACTTAAAAAAAAGTGCCGAAACACTTAAAGTATCCTATAGAAATAAATGTAATACTTTACTATTTGTCAAAATTAAAAATGCATATACCTCTGAAGCCTTGGCAGTTCCATTCCCAAGATTACACTCACATACTTGCAAATGTGCAAAATAAACTACATACAAATATTGTTACTGCATCATTAGCTGCAACAGAAAAAATTCAGAACAAAACCAAATGCCCATCTAAAGGCAACAAGTTATATAAGCTCGGTATACCCTTAAAACAAGCATTATGTTCTGTTTTCACTCAGTCATTAAAAGTGACACAACAGTCACAAAACAGCAAATATTACACGATTCTATTTATATGAAATGTCAAGAATATGCAAATCTGTAGAGACAGTAGTTTAGTGGTTGCCAAAACCTGGGGGAGATTGGAAAGAAATAGGGAATGAATGCTAATGGGTTTAGGATTTCTTTAAGGAGAACAAAAATGTTCTAAAATTTACTGTGGTGAAGACTGAACAATTCTGTGACTAGACTAAAACCACTGAATTGCACACTTTAAATGGGTGAATTGTATGGTATGTGAATTGTATTTCCACAAAACTTTATTTAAAAAAGTGAAGCAGTTGGCTGGGCACAATGGCTCACGCCTATAATCCCAGCACTTTGGGAGGCTGATGCAGGTGGATCACCTGAGGTCAGGAGTTTGAGACTAGCCTGGCCAACATGGTGAAACCCCCGATTCTACTAAAAATACAAAAATTAGCCAGGTGCCATGCCTGTAATCCCAGCTACTTGGGAGGCTGAGGCAGGAGAATTGCTTGAACCCAGGAGGCGGAGGTTGCAGTAAGCCAAGATTGTGCCACTAAACTCCAGTCTGGGTGATTGAGTCTAGGTCTCAAAAAAAAAAAAAAAAAAAAAAGTAAAGCAGCTCTATATGGAATAACACAGAAACATCACCAAGGTATATTGTTCTATGAATAAAGGAAGGCACAGAACACTGTGAACTACACGATATAATTTGTGGGTTTTTTTTGTTTTTTTTTGAGACAGTCTCATACTGTTGCCCAGACTGTCATGCAGTGGCGTGATCTCAGCTCACTGCAATCTCCACCTCCTGGGTTCAAGCAATTCTCCTGCCTCAACCTCCTGAGTAGCTGGGACTACAGGCATGTGCCACCACGCCCAGCTAATTTTTTTTGTATTTTTCGTAGAGACAGGGTTTTACCATGTTGGCCAGGATGGTCTCCATCTCCCGACTTCGTGATCCACCCGCCTCAGCCTCCCAAAGTGCTGGGATTACAGGCATGAGTCACCTCACCCGGCCTATAATTTGTATTTTCTTACACACATGCCCAGCAAGCTTTATTGGCTTATATATGAAATACAAAAGAAACTATGTAGTTAACAGCTACTTTTAAGTAACTGAATGTCCAGAAGAGAAAAGACGTCCTTCACTCTATCCTTTTTTGTACTTTTGAATTTTGTACAATATGTATTATCTATCCAAAACACATATATTTTTTAAAGTAATATAGCCATTATAGGTTCATTTTATCAAATACTGTTTCTAATATTCAACATTTTCCAATCAGTAAGATTTACCATGATCAACAGTTTATTTTATATTTAAAGTAATACCAAAGATTATCAGCTATTAATCTTTAAAAACGGTCAATAGTATTATGCAATGAATGGCAGCTAATTTATTATTTTCCTTGTTCCTTGCTTTTCCTGTTCTAATTTGCTTTTGAGCTGTTTTCCTGCTAACTGGAAACTCCATTTGAAGGTGACCAGAAAACTGACATAAAAGGACACATATTTGTTAACTCTGACGTTTGTTAGCTCTGTTACAAGATCTGTTGAAGAATCTGGTTGAAATTACTATTTAAAATAAAGTTGGTAAATAATTCATAGAACTGATTTAATTCTACTATTTCAAGTTGCACTTTGCTTCTGACCAATGATGCATATTCATACCATCAAACCTGCTAAATATACATAAAGGCCATCCTATTAAATGGTCACATTTTCAGCTACAGGTTTTTATGGGAAATCCAAAATATATAAATATATATTATGCTCTATGAGGACTGTATGCTCAACAAAAAAGGCAAGTGATAAATAAAACCACCACTTTAAAAAAAAAAAAGACTGCACTGGAAAGTAAGATCCTTAAGAAAGAGACTACTACAACCACACTTCGTAACAATCTTTAAACTTCCCTTAGTGTGCAAACTGGATTCCCACTATTTAGTCTACTGCCTTGACAATGATTCACTCTAAACTAGACAACATTAAGCATTCCTTCCTTCTTCAACATTTCCGTAGCACCATATATGTACCTCTATTATATATTTATCAGATAGCATTGCAATTATTTGTTTACATGTCAGTCTTTTTCACTATACTAGCTCCTTGTGCAGAAATATCTTATTCTTTCTTGTAATTTGGCGAGCTAGCCCAGCCGCTGCACGTAGGAGACATGCCAGAAAGTTGGCTGCATGTGTTATTGTTAGCTAAGAACACTTGCATTTCCCCTAAACCATTCAGCTTTTAAATTATCATGAATGAAAATTAACCCTTCATTACCCACAGTATTCCAATCCTGAAGAGAAGGAAGCAAATACATGTAGTCCCAAACCACAAATAATTTATTCCACAGATGATTCATCTAGGCTAACACTAAAATCAATCAGCTTGCATAAAGCATACACAAATAGAAAACAGCGCAATACATAAAAAAATAAAAATAAAAAAAATAAAACCTATATGTTCACTTTCAAAAAAAAAAAAGAAAACAGCGCTAAGAAGACAATGCTGCTTTTGGAGTTTTTTCTCTCTCCCCCAACCCCCAGAAAATAGATGTATCTGAACCACAGTCACTTATCAAATATTCATGGATTTAGAATGTCTGATGTAGCTAGTCACTGTGTCAAAAAATAAATAAATTTTAAAAATGAATTGGGATAAAGACACAATATAGATCAAAAGGGCTAACAGGACATTTTGGTAAATCCCTGATACCCACTGGCTCAGCTTCAGGGCCAAAGCAAACACCAACTGTACGGTCCAAGCTGGAGCCATTAGTGACTGGAAAGGGAAAGGTGGCAAAGGCCTACTTCAGCCCTCCTTTCTTACAACCAGCAAACCAAAAGAAACTGCTTTTTCTTATATAGGTGATTAATTCTTAAGTACCTACAGTAGGTTAGGACAAAGATTCCATGGCTAACTGGCAGAGGTATATAGAAACATTTGTGTCACTCAAAAACCACGTAAATATCTAATCAAAATTTCTAGCACACCAGCTAATTCATAATAATGTATTTTTGGGTTTTAGCACCTTTTTACTACTCTCTTCATTAATCCAGGCAATTTGATCAACTAGTAACCTGGCAAAATGCAAATAATAGAAAAGTAAAAATTAGGAAAATGGAAGGTTCAAGATAGTTTAGACAGACCATAGTAGTAAAAGAAGACTAAAGTTTGTGCAATGGTATAAAGGAAAGCTAAAAAGAAAATTTTTTTTTTTTTTTTTTTTTTAGAGACAGGGTCTCGCTCTGTCACCTAGGCTGGAATGCAATGGCATAATCATAGCTCATCACAACCTCCAGCTCCTGGGCTCAAGCCATCCTCCTGCTTTAGCTTCCCAAGTAGCTGGGACTACAGGTGTGTACCACCTCGCCCAGCTAATTTTTTTCTTCAGTACAGACAGCATCTTGCTATGCTGCTCAGGCTGATCTGGAACTCCTGGCCTCACAATACTCCTGCCTCAGCCTCCCACATAGCTGAGATTACAGGAATAAGCTATCGCACCTGGCAGGACATTATTTTTAAGCTTCCATTAGATGGAAATCAAGACAAAGCTTTTAGTAACAGTTCTTCCATAAATTAGCTGTGTAACCTTAGGCAAGTCACTCTGAATCCCAGGTACAGTTTTCTAATCTACAAAAACGACTGGAAAAAATTATCTCTAAGACCCTCTCTACCTTAAGTTATTCCATTAGTACAAAAGTTAAAGTTAAAAGATTCCTATGGTTTGGATGTTTGTCCCTCCAAATCTCAAGTTGAACTGGGATTCCCAAGGTAGGAGGTGGGCCTGGTGGGAGGTGTCTGTGTCATGGAGGCGGATCCCTCATGAATAGCTTGGTGCCCTCCACATTAAGAAATGAGTTCTCACTGTTAGTTCACGCCAGAACTGGTTGTTGAACAGAGCCTGGCACCTCCCCTCTCTCTTGCTTCTGCTATCCTCGTATGACTTGCCTGCTGCCTCTTGACCTTCTGACATGATTGAAAGAAACCTTCCTGAGCCCCCACCAGAAGCTGAGCAGATGCTGGCGTCTTATTTGCACAGCCTGCACACCCAAGAACCAAATAAGCCTCTTTTCTTTATGAATTACCTCGAGATAGTCTTTATAGCAATGCCAACACGCTAACACAAAGACTTTCTATATGATACGAGGTACAAGAAATTTTTTCAAGTCCCCCAGTTCATTATTTGATTCTTTCACAATCATTTTACAAACTATTCTACCCAGATGTCAATTACTAATGTTCCAAATAATGGCTTCACTATAAAATAATCATAATCAAGTTATTTTAAAGTTTTCACTAACCTGGTGCAACTACATTCACTCTAATTTTCTTTCTTGCTACCTCTTTAGCAAGAGCACGTGAAAATCCAATTAATCCTGCTTTACTGGCACCGTAAACAGACTGGCCAGAATTGCCTTTTAAGCCAACAATGCTTCCTAGGACAAAAAACAAAAAAGCAAATTAAATTCAATTAATGAGGTTACTTGAAAGTTCAGATATTTATAGTAAATGAAGAAAAAGGTAAAACCCACTTCACCTTGTCGTTTGTTAAAATTAGAAATTCTAAACACTGTCATCAGTCGTTTATCAAAGATTTGAGAGTCCAGGTCTGCTCCAGATACATACAGAAAATAGCATATGAAAGCAGCTGATATAAAACTGCCAAAGCCAGGCAGGGGCTTGCAAATTGATCCATTATGTGAAAGGAACCCACTCTAACCTCTGAGTAGGTCGCACATGATTAAAATTCTGTGGTATTTATAAAGGCTTCCAGCAGGTAGAGGTTAAAGCCAGAAAGTCAGACAAAAGCTGAGGCTGATTAATTTTATGATTCTACAACACAGACATAAGGCAGAAAGTTCTCTTTTTCACCTTAAAAACCAGTTCATTTGAAGACAAATCTCACTAAAATTGAATTATGTGCATACCTCATTTTATTGTTTTGCTGTATTGTGCTGTGCAGATACTGCATTTTTTCAAAATATTTTTTTAACAAATCGAAGGCTTGTAGCAACCCTGCATCGAGCAATTCTATTAGCACTTTTCCAACAGCATGGCTCACTGTGAGCAGTGCTCACTGTGTCTCTTTGTCTCATTTTGGTAATTTTCATACCACCTTAAACATTTTCATACCACCTTAAACATTTCCATTATTATATCAGTTATATTTATTATATGATATAATGATATATCATATCATTATTATATCAGTTATAATGATCCGTGGTCAGTAATTCTTGATGTTTACTGCTGTTGGGGTGCCACAAAGTATTACCGCGCATTGACAATGCATCTGGTCACCAAAGAGCTCTGATGGAGATGTACAAGGGGATTCATGTTGTCTCTTGTGCCTGTTAATACAGTATCCTTTCTTCAGCTCATGGATCAAGGGGTAATTCTGACTTTCAAGTCTTATTTAAGAAACATTTTACAAGTCTATAGCAGTCATAAATAATCATTCCTTTTATGAATGTGGGCAACGTAAACTGAAAACCTTCTGGAAAGGATTCACCATACTATTTGCCATTCAGAACATTTATGATTCATGGCAGGAGGTCAAAATACCACCGTTAATGGAGTTTGAAAGAAGTTACTTCAGCCCTCATGGATGACTGCAGGGTTCAAGACGTTAGTGGAGCAGAATTGCAAGTGGAGCCTGAAGACGTGACTGAGTTGCTGCAATCTCATGATAAAACAAATGGGTGAGGAGTGGCTTCTTATGTGTAGATAAACAAAGCTGTTTCTCAAGGTGAAATCTACTCCTTGTGAAGATGTGAATACTGTTGAAATGACAAAGGATTTAGAATATCCTATAAACTTAGTTGATAAAGCAATAGGGACTGAGAGGACTGGCTCCAATTTTTAAAGTTCTACTTGGATAAAATGGTATCAAACAGCATCACATGCTACAGAGAAATCTTTCAGGAAATGAAGAGTCAATCAACGTGGCAAATGTTGTCTTATCTTAACAAATTGCCACGGCCACCCCCAACTTTCAGCAACCACAACCATTATCAGTCAGCAGCCACCAACATCGAGGCAAGACCTTCCACCAGCAAAAAGATTATGACTTGCTGAAAGCTCAGACGATCATTCGAATTTTTTAGCAATAAAGCATTTTTTGGCAACAAAGTATTTACATTGTTTTTTAGACAAAATGCTACTGCATACTTAATAGACTGTATCTTTTACATGCACTGAGAAACTAAACAATTTGTGTGACTTACATTATTATTTGCTTTATTCTGGTAGAGTAGAACCAAAGCTGCAATAACTGTGAGATATGCTTGTACTATCAATCTAAACTGCCAAAGCTTCAATTATAAACATTTTGTAAAAGTGCAATTTCATTATATTCAGCATAAGGAGAACTGATGAGTTTTTTGAATACATCTTAAAAAAGAATATTTTAGAGTTAAATAAAATATACCTCAGGTTATCAGGTATAACTGTAAATTGTACTGCCCACTGAAGATTCTTGAGTGACCATATCTAATGAATATGTAGGGACACAGATGAACCTGGAAACCATCATTCTCAGCAAACTGACACAAGAACAGAAAATCAAACACTGCATGTTCTCACTCATAGGCGGATGTTGAACAATGAGAACACGTGGACACAGAGAGAGGAGCATCACACCCTGAGGTCCATTGGTGGGGGTTAGGGGAGGGATAGCGGGAGGGAGGGTGGGGAGGGATAACGTGGGGAGAACTGTCAAGTATAGGTGATGGGGGATGGAGGCAGCAAACCACCTTGCCATGAAGGTACCTACACAACAATCTTGCCTGATCTGCACATATACCCCAGAATCTAAAGTACAATAAAAAAAATAGTAATAATAATTTTTAATTCAGATATCAACCATATGCAAATAAATTCTTGCAAAACAGAAGTGAGGAAGTAATTTTCTGCACCACTGACCTGTACTTAGATATAAAAATTCATGAAGGACCTCACAAAATTTTTTTAAAGTAATTTTATTTTAGAAAAGGAAATATTCCAAACATTTCTCTATTATAATCAACAAGTTCAGTATTAAAATATTTATCTACATTATATATTGTCTGCCACCTAGTAAAGGAAGAGAACTGTGCAGTACACAGAGAGAAAAGACATCAGACTGAGAAAATGCATATGGACAGAAAAAGGGGTGTTTATCAGAAAGAAAAATACAAAGACACACAAAAAATACATGCACAAAAAAAAAACAACAACAAACGGGGCTGGTGCGATGGTAGTGGGTTATCAGAACTTATTAACAATGGTGTCACTAACGTTGGTATACAACCCTCCAGTGCTAAATACGACTGGCTTTTAAAAGAAAAAAAAAGAAATACAAACAGAAACAGCTTTAACTCCTGCCACACACTACTGTTCATCTGGATAAAAAGTGGTGATTCCCGAAATATCAATGAAGCGTCTAGCAGTTTAAAGCAGTTCTTTCTGTAGCAAGATTCTTAATTTATTTTTGATTATTTACTTTTAGCTCAATTCTAAAAGTTCTGCATGCATAAGGAGAACTGATGGGTTTTTTAAATATACCTTAAAAAGGAGTATTTTAGAGTTAAATGAATATACCTCGGGTTATCAGGTGACGGGTACAGGTCTGTTTGCTTGCTTATAAGAACCCAAAGTCCTTATCTCGCTGTGTTAAAATGCAAAGGTTGACTCACTGACTAATCTCTTTTATAAGAAAACAGATCCCTTAAATTTTTAAGGGTAAATGTCAAAATACTCTCACGTCCCCTTAGTTTGTTAGCATAGTATTCTTTTCTTTTTCATTTTCAAAACAGAAAAACCCTGAATTCTGGCTCGGAAAACCATTTCCTACATTTAAAAGAACAGGGTCATTTACTTCCACGGAGCAGCATCCTCCTTTTGTGGCCTTTTCAGGTATTACCATTTGAAAATAAAAAGCAGATGGTATACTACTATGTCCAAATTACCAAACTGAAATAAAATTTCAAGCCATTTTGCATTTTAAGTTCTACAGGCATATACTCCACAGTTTATCTGCCCTGTAGGTTAGATGAACTGGAAACTAGGGGGTTACTTACATCCATTCTTAAAAACAGAGAAATTTTATCTTCCTTTAAACCTCCACACAAGATTTAACAGTAACCCAGGCAACTGCTGTACATGATATTACTTAGCCCCAACTGTCTACTTTAATTCCTTGTCCATGTTTTAAAAGTTAGGTTTCTGGCTGGGAACATGGCTTCCACCTATAATCCCAGACTTCGGGAGAATCACTTGAGTCCAGGAACTAAAGACCAGCCTGGGCCACATAGTGAGACCTCATCTCTATTAAAAAGAAAAAAAACAAGTTTCTCATAAAAATCAGGATGGTCCAATTTCTCTAGAAAAATCAAAATTGCTGGCAAAACTGGGACCACACTATAGAATCTAAGTGGTGGCCTCCACCATTCCATATGGGCTCTGGACAATGAAGCTGGATATCACATGGCTGCTCCTGTCATTCTTCTAGTACTTGGTGGTGTCACTCATTTAATACCTGCCTGACTCCTACAGGGATGTGAATGTGTGAGTCCTATTTTACTCATTAATCAAATCCTTTTTTCCATAGATAACAGAAATTTCACCCAAGTTTCACAAGTGAATAAATTACAAATGAGTGGATTAAATATTTGTATGGTATTATGGGATAATTATAAATTCACAAAGGTGAAGACTCACCTACATTAACTATAGACCCTCCCTGTTGTTGAATCATAGTCCTCACGGCAGCTTTACAGGTCAGCATGGAACCCAAGAGGTTGGTATGAAGCTGAGATACCATATCTTCAGTTTTTGTTCTTACTAAAAGACTATCCCTACAAAAAGAAACAGTATATAACGACATATAATAACAAGATAAAACAAACCAAAAAGGTCAAGACTGAGATAACATTTTCACTGAAAGTAGGGGTGCAAGAAGTGCTTCCTATCTGAGCTAGAATAACTAGAATACCTAGAGTTCCATTTTGAACTTGGTTTGAGATACATTAAAATAACAATTGATAAACCAGAAAGGATGCACTTGGAAGACAGGTTCCTACCCTTCTCAGCTTGAGTGGTAAATACTCTTAGCCCCTAAAAGTATTACCACATAGCCAAAATAGTTTGAATGACCTGAGCAACTGCCACACTAAGCCTTGTTTAGCAAGAAAATATGTTATTCTAAATATTCTCTCCTAAATTCATTTTTTTAAAAGTAATATCCACTCCATTACTCTATTGGTATTAAGTTCATGAACTGGCAAAACTTATATATGGTGACGAAATTCAGAAAATAGTTACCTACAAGAAACTGAGAAGGCACTGCCTTCTGGAGCACTGGAAACATTCTACAGCTCATTATGGGTGATGATTACAATGTTAAAACCGATTAAACTGGACATTTATTATAAGTTGTATCTCAATATAAAAGAAAAGAATTTATGCCGGGCATGGTGGCTCACGCCTGGGAGGCAAGGCGAAAGGATCACCTGAGGTCGGGAGTTCAAGACCAGCCTGATCAACATGGAGAAACCCCACCTCTAAAATACAAAATTAGTCAGACATGGTGGCCCATGCCTGTAGTCCCAGCTACTCAGGACGCTGAGGCAGGAAAATCACTTGAACCCAGTAGGTAGAGGATGCAGTGACCCAAGATGGCACCATTGCACTCCAGCCTGGGCAACAAGAGCGAAACTCCATCACAAAAATAAACAAACAAAAAACAAATCTGCCCGGTGCAGTGGCTCACGCCTGTAATCCTAGCACTTTGGGAGACTGAGGTGGGCAGATCACAAGGTCAGGAAATCATCGAGACCATCCTGGCCAACATGGTGAAACCCTGTCTCTACTAAAACAGAAAAAATTAGCTGGGCGTGGTGGCATGCACCTGTAGTCCCAGCACTCAGGAGGCTGAGGCAGGGGAACTGCTTCAACTTGGGAGATGGAGGTTGCAGTGAGCCGAGATCCACCACTGCACTCCAGCCTGGTGACAGAGCAAGACTCCATCTCAAAAAAAAAAAAAAAAAATTATGGACTGACAAGTTTTAAAATACATAGTTTTTTCTCCCAGTTAGAAGTATAATAATATATGAACTTATACTAATCAAAGACATAGTAGGAATAAAAATTTTTTAAATATATATACATTTAATCTGTGACCAACCTGTTAATACCAGCTGCATTTACCAAGAAATTTACTCGACCTAAATGTTTCTCCATCTCTTCAAACGTATTTCGAACATCATGTTCTTTAGCAACGTCACAGCTAAATGCCAAATGATCTCCTACACAACAAAGTTAAACAACAATCACTTGTAAGTTATAACTCAAATTTTAAATCTACTCAATACACATGCGTTAAGCATCTAAGCTGGTAGGCCTGTGCTAATCTAGAACCTAGAAATTAAAAAGTCATGTCATGAGGCCCAGCTTTCACAGAGTTGGCCTAATGAAACTGGGATGGGGGAGCAAGAGGAAATAAGGTACTACTACAGAAAGTTAATTTTAAAACTTTCTTTTTAATCAACAAAGGGGGAGGGCTTTTTCAAGTTATAAAGGCTCTGTAAGATTCATCTAATAATATTTCTAGCTTTAACACTGAACTCATGCTCCCCAATTCAACAGTCTTTGGGGTTTTATATTCCTTTTTTGAAATTTATATCTAATTCTGTCAGGTTTTCGTTGAATTAATTTCTTTGGCCCTAACAGGAACTCTAGAGTTTCTTCTTTTTAAGAGCTACGGATGCACTATGGCACATATATTAGAATGACTATTTTTCAAACCTCACCATCAGGAGACATGAGATAACACGGGAAGCTGTAAAAACACCAAAACTACAAACCATGGGGGGCATGGGAGAACACTTTTAACAAAAACAACTGTTACTTACCACGTTTAAAAAATGGTTAAATGACAAAAAACTACACTTCAAAGGAAAATAAAGCATTCCCTATGTAATAATCTACCATTTTAATACCCTAAAATGTAGAATTATATTTAAGAGCTAAAAAAAAATTGCTTTTCTGTTTGACCTTGACAAACATGTCTACACTACATTACCCCATCAAGCCTTTGGAAACAGTAAGTGACCTGGGAAATTATACTTTCTAGATGAAAACCAATCACTCATGGAACACGATTCAAAGGAATGCAGGGCCCAGAAGCATCCTGTCTCTCTTGGTTTTCACCTGAAGACTTGCTGTGTTCACAATCACCTTTGAAAGCTCAACTAATGTGTTCAATCTAGTCCAGCAAACACTGATGGCTTGGGGTGACTCAGTAAGGGTCACCATTTTTCCCCTTTGTTGAATGGCAAGGAATATGAGCTTCAAGAAGCATTCACTGACTCTCCCTGAGCTGTAACTTACAGGATTTTTTTTTCTTTTAGAGATCCCAGTATTCTCCCAACCAAGAGTGAATAGGTGATACCAAACCAATCAGTAGGGTTAACTTAAAAAGAACAGCCACACTAACATGATAACTTATGTTGGAATGTGAAAAAAAAAAAAAAAAAAAGAAAAAAAGAACAGCCACACCTGGCACCTATAGTCCCCAGCTCCTTGGGAGGCTGAGAAGAGATCTATAGAGCCCAGTAAATTAGGAGTCGGAGTCTCAGCCCGGGAAACATCATGAGAAGCCCTCTCAAAAATAAAATTAAATTAAATAAAAAAAAAAACCCACACAAAAACAGTAAGAGCCACAAGATGCACCCCCAGGCCTTTACTCTCCCCATGCCTCCCTGAAAGTAAATGAAGTTTTGTCCACTTTAGTAACTAAACAAATAGCATCTTCGGATCTTTCTAATGTCCTATTTCTCCCTAACCTCAAGGAAGAATCAAATTCACAAAATGACAAAACCATTATTAATAAGCTGGAAAAAGAAAAAAAAAACAACCTGAAGTTTAAATGCAATAAAAAAGAATTTCGCAGAAAAAAGTTCAACTGTCCATTTACAAAACTCACCAAAACAACTTGCTAACATTTAAGCAAACAAGGTATATGTCAACACTGGCTGGAACTCAGAAGCGTTTCTCTGAAACTGCTTTGTGCATTCGCACAGGCCCAGGCACGGCCCTTGGCAATACTGAGGGAGCCGTTTACACCTGGCACTCCCCTTACCTGCCTGAACCCTTTTTCGCCCAGCCCTGCCTCCGGCGACAAGAATTTGCCCTTTCAAGTTAACTGTCCTGTGGCTCACTCCCGCCAGACACCAAAACAGGGCAGCTCCTCACTGTCAGCACAAGGCGCAGGGCTGGGGGTGCTTATTCGCGGGGCCTCACGAGACTACGAGGTCTAAAAGAAAACCCCGAGTGCCCAGCCCTCCGCGCGGGCTGCGTGGCCGACGTTCTGGAGGCCCCGGGAGGTCGGGGTTTCTGCACGAGGCGCGTTCCACGTTAGGAACGGAGAGCGCGTGCACGCGGCTTACGGAGAAACCTCAGAGCTCGAAAGCCCAGGCCCGCTCGTTTTACAAAGCAGGTTTTCTCTGGGCGCCAGGACCACGGCCATGCAACTGGACAACTCCAGTTCGGTACCTACCGCCGAGCTCACCGGCGGTGGCTTTGGCCCCTTCCAGGTTTCTGGCAATGACCGCCAGTCGGTAGCCTTTCCGGGCCATTAATTGGGCCACGGCCCTGCCAATGCCTCGGGAGCCTCCGAAAACAGCACACACTTTGTCCATCTCGGACTCAAAAACTCGGAGGAGAGAGAGAAGGGAGTGGCGAGCTCCTTTCCAGGTTCCTACAGGCTTTTAAACAACCGCGGTTCCCCCAAAAAAAGGTAAACCGCAAAGAAAAAACAGGACGCTCGACACCTCCTCCTGCGGCTGGACTCTGGCAATGCAAGAGGCTGCAGAGATCGGCGAGGAGTCACGGCGGCGCCGCGTCGACGTCATTACGCATTGACTGTTCCGCGCCGCGCCTAAAGAGCACGGCCGCGAGAGCTCCCAACCGGCGGAAGAACGGCCTGGAGGGGGTCTCGATGCATGCTGGGACCTGTAAGTCTTGACGCAGGAAAACAACTGGCGCAGGCGCACTGCTTGGTGGGAAACGTACTTGTGGCACAGAGGAGGATTGTCTGGACCCGCTGGGTCTTCTCAGTCGGGATTGGATCCCCGGTGAGCAATGGACCCGTTTTGTTCGGAACTGACAGGGTTCTCAAGACTCTGGGCTTTCCCTGGAAAACCAAGACGACTTGATCACGTAGTTAGAACCCAGAACAAGCACTACTGGGCGTGAGCCTGTCCGGGCTCCGGTGTGTGCCCTTCGCCGAGGTGGTGTTTTGGCTACAGACTTGATGTCTTGTTGAAGAAGTCCGCAAGCATCGCACCCACACCAGAACCTACCCTATCTGTTCCTCCCCCAGGATGCTGCAGAAATGGACCTCTACCCGCCCAGATGTTAGCATTCACCGCGAAGTGTGGCGTGAAGGTGAATGCCCTGTCGAACATCCAGCAGGAGGTCAAGGAATTCTAATCGAATGAATAGTCTTTCAAGATCAGTGAAACAGGCTTAGGCTGCTGTAGACAAAAATGGGTTCCTGCAGTTCTAGATAAGATTGGCTGGGTGCTCTGAGAGTTAATAAACTAAAAAAATTCCATGTTTGTTACAATTATAGTGTAAAAAGAAAGCATTTCTTGATACAATATTATTTTACTAGATGATTCAGAGAAGTATGAACCATAGTCCCTACCACTAAAAAAAACTACAACCCAGAACTACAGGACTAATACCCTTGAAACACTAGGAGGTATCCAAAATCATACTTAGCAAAGTGCAAAATTATATTGACACAAGAGCTCCGAGAAAATGGAGATCAGTGAAGAATGAGAGAGGCATGGAAAAGTTGGATTTGAGGGCTAGATGAGGTTTGAAAAAAGGAAAGTAAGAGCAAAAAGTCTATAAATAAGCAAGTTGAGCAATATTTTAAATGTTTTATTCTTATTCCATTTAGCTCCAAAGAGGATTTGAAATGGTTTGCAAAAATACATGCGTATTTGATTTTAAAAGGCAAAGAGGACCACTGCCCCTTCTCCGCAAGGCCAGAACACTAAATTAGGTCAGTGGAAAAAGTACGAATAAAGTCATGCTGTAAGAATTTACTTAGTATTAAGAAGAAATGCATAAACTCAGAGTTTCCTGCCAGCCAAAGCAACAAAGGAAATATAATTACAAGAAGTAATTTCTGTAAGAAATAAGCATCCTGGTTATGTAGCAGAGAAGCCTGAGCAAAACCCCTCCTCAGAGGTCCTCCTAAATGGCACACAAAGCAGTGTAGTAGACAGTGTGCTTCATGAAAAGAAACAAAGTGTAAGGCTGTTTTTATAGCATCTATTAGACTTGATTAAAAGCAAATACAATAGGAAGTTAAACATTGGCAAACAGTCACACATAAGAAATGTGTCTTTGTATGTTTCAAACAATGAGGAAACAAGTCTGATTACAGGAAATTTGGGATGGTGCTATATTACAGTCAGCTTTAAAGCCAGATGCCAAGCATTAAACAGGCCTTTAACTGCAGAAGTAACAAGATTAGAGCTGCATTTAAGAACTATTAGCGGTGGGTCCTGCCTGTAATCCCAGCACTTTGGGAGGCCGAGACAGGAGGGTTGCTTGAGTCAAGTTCAAAAACAACCTGAGAAACGTGGCAAGATTCCCCTGATCTCTACAAAAAGTACAAAAGAATTAGCTGGGCATGGTGACCTACTTGTGGTGTTATATTTGAGGCGAGATTAAGGGACCAACACCAAGACAAAAGTATGCCAAATAGCAGGGTTTATTAAGCCGGCGACCACGGAGGACTCGCGTCTCTCCAACCCGTGGCCCCGAATGGAGGGTGTTAAGACCTTTTAGACCCGTAAAAATCACTTTGGGAGTCAGGGTGAGAGGCGGGGGTGGGGTGAGGGGCTTCAGACATTCCGAGGGCTAGTGGATTCTGTAAATCACCTTCAGGGTGGAGATGAGGGTGAGGGGCGGGGGTGAGGGTGAGGGGTTTCGGACATTCCGAGGGCCAGGGAACTTTTTGACATTCTGATTGTTACTTAAGTGGTTCACGAAAGTCAAGATTAGCATTTGTTTACACATTGTCTGGGTAGGATGGCAATTATAGTCCTTAATTACTTATTCATATTTGGGCTATAGAGAGCAGTTTCAACAGAAAGCCGAGGTATGGTTGAGGTATGCAGGTTTATGGGGCTTTTTACCATGTCACATTGGTCCCAGCTACTCGGGAGGCTGGGTTGGAAGGATGGTCAAGTTGGAAGCAAGGCCAGGAGTTGGAGGCTGCAGTGAGCCATGATTGCACCACTACATTCCAGCCTGGGTGACAGCAGGACCCTGTCTCAAAATTTTTCAATTTTTCTAAAAAAAAAAATCAGTTTCCCAGTGATGTAAAAATGGGTCTGATCAAATTTGTCTATTCACTTTCCTACTATACACTATGTAATCTTGGAAAGAAAAACTGTTTTAGAAAAATTACCAATATATGGGTCAGCCTAAATGCCAATTGTATTTCTGTACCTTAGGTCAAACCAGAGAGGTTCATCTTTGTGAACAGTTCCCCTCCATATTAGAGGAAAAGGGTTATTTTTTTTCTACACATTGTTATTCTAGCCAAAAACATGGTTTTTAGATCTATGCCAAAGATCATTCACACACAATGCGAGGTGGCATTCCGAAATTCTGAAAACCTTCCAGCTTTTCTCACGGTATCTATGCAGTAAATGGATAAGTTGGGCTTTTTCTTCAACACATACCTCGGGTTAAACCCCAAGGTTATTATTTATTTTTTTCCCCTCTTAATACAGTATCACCACTGTCCTAGGTGAGAATACACCTATCACAGCACATCACCCATTAGCTGAGAAGGTTACAGCGTGGAACGTTTCTCTGTAACGCCCCTGATAGTGAAGTGAGGATCTGTAAATTAAAGTGGGCCTCCCCCTACCCAGCAGGACATTGAAGAAAGCCTTTAGAGCGACCCACCTTTAGTCTCTCCTTTTCACTAAACATGCCACTTTTGTGGTAATATCTTAACCGTATTTTATACTTTAACTCACACCCACATAGGATATATTTTCTCTTGGCTCCAATAATCAAAGGAGAAAATTCCTTATGAATAAGGACTGTTATACAAATGTTTAAATATGCCTACTTTGTAGTATTTTTCTGATTACAAAAGGAATACCACTTAATTGCTAAAAGTTAGAAACCATAAACTTTTTAAAGTAAATAGCTCATTAAAAGCATTGTACACTTTAAGCGAGTGAATTGTATGGTATGCAAATTATATCCCAATGGAACTTTTCTTGAAAAAAATTTAATTGAAAGCCTACTGCCCTGTTATATGAAATTAGAATCTGCCACTAATTATGAGGGGGTTGTACCTTTCATGAATATTTTTTTCATACATCAAGATTTATAATGCCCATGATTCCAAATACACAGGAAATTTTATAAGAAATGTATAAATGATGATTGAATATTTATTGGGAATCCTCTTTACACAATGCACCAGACTAAGCACATCCAACTTATCAGATCCGTAATTGACGCGTAACCCTTCCTGCCAGCAAGCAGTCTCCCAGGACTCTCCAGCCAGTGATGGTAATCTGCATGACCCAGACTGCACATGGCCAGCGTAGCTTCTCCGTACAGACCATGCTCTTCTTTCAGGAAGAAAGATTAGAAAGCTGCCTGAGTGTGGCTGCCCAGATATAACTTTTGTGATTAAAAAGTGTGTTGATTTCCTCACTGGCATTCTTGTATCCAATCTGCTGGGTAATCTAAATTGTAAGGAATATACTTTTTATCACTTACAAAAGTTTATTTCATTTTGAGAAAAAAAAAATGTGGCCCATGAGCTTGTTATTTTGTAGAGTGGGCGTTCATGCCTCTGAGGCTGCCCACCAAGACTTCAACCTGGCTAGCACTCAGTTGCCTAAGGCAGAAGCAAAGAGTTTATTCCTTCCCTCTCTCACCCTTCCCACATCCAATAGTCACAAAGTCCTGCTGACTCTCCTCCCTAAATACCATTCTTACCTCTCACCGCCCATAAACTCCATTGCCACACTATTGTTCAGACCCTGGGGCCTGAAAGACTAATACAGAACAGCTGGTTCACCATCCTTCAGATCCACCCCACCACCACCAGGGGGCTCCTTTTAAAATACAAATCTGGCCCAGCGCAGTGGCTCAAGCCTGTAATCCCAGCACTTCGGGAGGCCGAGGCCGGTGGATCTCCTGAGGTCAGGAGTTCGAGACCAGCCTGACCAAAACGGTGAAATCCCGTCTCTATTAAAAATACAAAAATTAGCCAGGTGTGGTGGCAGGCACCTGTAATCCCAGCTACTTGGGAGGCTGAGGCAGGAGAATCACTTTTTTTTTTTTTAAGATGGGGTTTCACCCTGATGGCCAGGCTGGTGTCGAACTCCTGACCTCAGGTGATCCACCCATCTCGGCCTCCCAAGGTGCTAGGATTACAGGCGTGAGCCACCGCGCCGGGCCAGGAGAATCACTTTAACCTGGGAGGCGGAGGTTGCAGTGAGCCAAGATCATGTCATTGCATTCCAGCCTGGGCGACAGAGCAAGACTCTGTCTCAAAATTAATTACTTAAATAAAATAAAATAAAAATTGGATATCAGTCCCTAAATAAAACACTGCAATAGCTCTCTATCAACCACAGGATAAAGTAAACTGCTCCCTGATTAGTTACCTCTTCAAGGTCCCCTCCTACAAACTCTCCCCACTTCCACCCCTAACTCACCAAACTTCCTCCCAGCCACACATACTCAGGTGTACCACATACTTACAGTTCCCTGCAGTGACATGTTCTTTCACACATCCATGCTTTTCCAACCACTGTCTTCTCAACCTCGAATGCTCCTGCTACCTTCCCTGGTAACATCAAATTTATCATTCAAAACATGGCTCAGGCAGGGCACGGTGGCTCACGCCTCTAATCCCAGCACTTTGGGAGGCCGAGGTGGGCGGATCACCTGAGGTCGGGCGATCGAGACAAGCCCGACCAACATGGTGAAACCCTGTCTCTACTAAAAATCCAAAACTAGCCGAGCGTGGTGGCACGTGCCTATAATTTTAGCTAATTGGGAGGCTGAGGCAGGAGAATCAATTGAACCCAGGAGGCAGAGGTTGTGGGGGAGCCTAGGTCGCTCCACTGCACTCCAGCCTGACAATAGAGACCCCGTCTCAAAAAAAAAAAGGCGGGGGACCAGGCACGGTGGTTCACGCCTGTGATCCCAGCACTTTGGGAGGCCGAGGTGGGGGGGATTACGAGGTCAGAGATCAAGACCAGCCTGGCCAACACGGTGAAACCCCGTCTCTACAAAAAATTAGCCGGATGTGGTGGCGCACGCCTGTGATCCCAGCTACTCGGGAGGCTGAGGTGGGAGAATTGCTTGAACCCAGGAGTCGAAGGGCAACAAAGCCAGACTCGGTCTCAAAAAAAAAAAAAAAATATGACTCAAACATCTTTTGCAATGGAAGCCTCTCCTGACCCAAAGGAGGACATGCTGATGTCCTTCTTTACCCGTCCTCTTACCTTTATTTGTCTTCAAGTCTGTATTTCATGGAGTTACTGTGACCTCAGAATCCACATAATTTTAGGAAGGCAGTGAATAGACTCTGGAGGATCTGTGAACCTAGCAAGCTGGATACAAAATCTCACGTGCTTTTTAGATGAGTAGTTCCTCGGCAAGAGGGTCGGCTCTCCTTCACTGGGTTCCCAAGGGAAACTTTCACCTAAAATTCTTAAGTGCCAGGCGAAGTGGCTCCTGTAATCCCAGCACTGTTGGAGGTGGAGGTGGGAGGACCACTGGAGCCCAGACATTTGAGACCAGCCTGGGCAACATGGTGAGACCCCATCTCTTTTTCAAAACATTTAAAAATAAGATAAAATGGTTAACCACTTTATATACTAAATTGCCAACTCTTTGAATCCAGAAATGATCAAATTGGTTTTGGTTTCCCCTGTTTGTAGCACAGCTGCTAGGGCTTGTGAATGCTAAATAAATGAGTTAACAAATGAATAAATGAGTGAATGAAATAACTCATTTAAAAAGAATGTATTGCTATAAGTAAGAACCAGAATCGATACAGCTATAATTAAGATAGACCTGGTGCCTGCTTTCACTGGGAAAATAATCTGGCAAGGAAGACAGACATTAAACAATGAATCATGCAATTACTATTTAATTCCGATGGTGGGGAAGGCCTATAAAGGAGTAGTAAAGGCCGCTAGGAGGGAGCATAACTAGGGGCTTTGATCCAATGTGACCCCTGGGGTCAGAGAAGGCTTCTTTCAGGACATAGTGTTCTATAAAGCAAATAATAACAAAGAAGATTGCAAAGAATGATAACTACACTTACTATCCATTTGTTATGTTACAAGACCAACTAGGTGATAACATAATTTATATGTGAAGAATAAAAATCCGAATTCAAAATTCACTTTCAGTGATGAAAGAGATTGTTCGTCAAAGTAGGGTTAGTATTCTGCCTGGATGAGATCACTTAGGTTGGGCGTTTCACCAGGAAGTACCATGGGAGCGCATAATGCCTGAAATTTTATGAAATTCTTTTTTTTTCCAGCCAAAAATTTTCTGATGGTATAAAGCCAGCTCTGGATACATAAAATCAGGCCCCAAATGCAGCATGCCTGCCAAGCCACAGAGAAGAGGAGAACTCAGTGTTCCTGAAATTAGTTCTGAGACTGGCCTCCGTCTTCTGACGCCAGTCTCTTAGCATTGCATTTCCATCTCTTTGTTTCAGGGTCTTGCTGGCTCTGCCTTTCCAGCTGCTTAGTCTCACGTGGCTCTCAACTCACCTGCTGTGTTTCCCAGACTCCAGTGAGCCTTTCCCATCCGGGTCCAGCAGCTACTCAGACTCACAGACCTGTATCAGAGGCCCTGGCCTGGCAGCCTCCACTACATTTGGGCTCTGCAAGATATTCTCACTCTTCCAGGTCACCTGGGAAAGCCAGAATCCACACTGCATGGTTTCATATTTGAAAGTGACTTGCATGTGATGGCCTCTGCATTTCCAGATGGCACCTGTGTGACTGTAGGGATCTCATTTTAAGGATCACTGCTTTCGTTCCTCATCTACAGGCTACAGAGACCCATCTCTCAGCTTGGATTTTGATTAAATAGTTACGCAGCATGGAAAACTTGGGCCATACACAAAAACTTAATTAAAAGAGGCCTCCAGTTGGGATTAATGTGTGTTATTGACTGAATCGCGCCTCGCCCCAACCCCCCATATTAATATGCTCAAGTCCTAACCTCCAGTGTGGTTGTATTTGGAGCTAGTGACCTTAGGGAGATAATTAAGATTAAATGAGGTTCTAAGGATAGGGCCCTAATCCGATAGGACACAGAGAGCTTGTGCTGGGAATCTCTCCCTCTGTCTCTCTCTCTCTCACTCTCGCCTCCCCATGCAGGGCCATGTGAGGACACAGTGAAAAGGCAGCTATCTGCAAGCCAGGAAGAGAAGCCTCACCAGAAACCAATAGAACTGCACCTTGATTTCAGACTTCCAGGCCCCAGAACTGTGAGAAAATTAATTTCTGGTGTTGAAACCATCCAGTCTGTGGTATTTTGTTATGGCAGTTCCAGCAGACTAATACGATGTGACCGTTCACTTCTTCCCAAGCAAGCAGCTGCAAAGTGCTGCTGGGTGATATCACACAGCCACTGCTGGTTGTGTAAGTCGAGTTGGGGGAGAGAATGTTACTATGAGACCTACTCCAGAGCAGAAATAGGGAGATTATTAACCTCTTCCTCTTCACTTGCCCATAGCCCGCAGGCATCCAGACCCCTCGAGGTCCTCTCCGGTCTTCTTGCCAAAGCTTACTTGCAGGGAGGACTTGGAAATTCATTCCCTCTAGGTGGTAAATAATGTAACAGCATAAAGTGTTATGTCACCTAGAGACGTCAATGGAACAGAAGGCTAAGTGTTAAGCTAAAGGGATGACAATCTGATACTGAAATATCATCCAGCATCTACCTAGCCAACAATATGAATCTACCGTGAGCTCAGGGACATCACCAGTATCAGATGTAAAGCTCTGGGGATAAGAGGGCAAAGAAGGCAATTACCTGAATTGTGGCGCTCACGTGTATTGAGAGAAACAGACAAGTAAGTAGATTTTGATACAGTGTGATTGATAAAGGCCGTAAATGTGAATGAAGTGCTATAGGAACATAGAGCTTCAGGCTCAGGCCAGATGCACAGGGGCCATGTGTGTCTGTGTAGACATCTATATATATATACCTACATCCACACATGTATATTTTATCGGTATATGTTATAGGTGTGTGTGCATTATTATATGTACGTGTATACATACATATGTTTGTGAGAGTGTGTAGGGGTGTGTGTGTGTGTGTGTAAAAGTTAGCCCTTACTAAGATAACAGCAAATGCTCATTGGGTAACTTAAATGCCAAGCACACTGTCTACATGTGTTTAATTCTCACAACAAACTCTGATGTAGAAAAATATTGCTACCCTTGTGTTTGCCAGCAAGGAAGTCAAAGCACAGAGATGTCAGATTGTCCAAGATCACGCAACCAGTAAGTGGCAGAACTGGAATTTCCACTCAGTCTAGCTCCAGAGTCTTCTCCCCAAACAAGAGGTTATATTGTCTCTCCGTCATCTTCCCTGGAGCCCTGAAAATGTACCTCATATACAAAAATCCAAACCTGGAAACGGACTTTAGATAGCTGTAATTGTAGTTGAGATTTTTTTTTGGCTGTTAGAAAGAGAAGATCTCTAAAGCAATTCAAATATGTGTTTATTACCGGGCGCAGTGGCTCACACATGTAATCCCAGCACTTTGGGAGGCTGAGGTGGGCAGATCACCTGAGGTCAGGAGTTCGAGACCAGCCTGACCAACAGGAGGAAGCCACATCTCTACTAAAAATACAAAATTAGCTGCGGGTGGTGGCGCATGCCTGTAGTCCCAGCTACTCGGGAGGCTGAGGCCGGAGAATTGCTTGAACCCAGGAGGCGGAGGTTGTGGTGAGCGGAGATCCTGCCACTGCACTCCAGCCTGGGCAACAAGAGCGAAACTCCATCACAAAATAAAAAATAATGTGTTTATTTTCTGAATATGACATCAACACAAAGCAAGCTAGGGCCCCGTGGAACTGGGGACGGGCCTCATTGGGAGCCTCAGGGACCACAGCAGCACATCCCTCTGCCCCCTTCGTGCTTTCTGTGGCCATGAGCACCCCCTTCTCTGCTGTTTTCTGTTCTAAACTTCTCCTTTTTCCCGCACACCCACTTTATTTACTAATCGCACAGTTGAAAATGGCCGAGCCCCATAGGTCTTTTCAGTTCAAGGGACTACATACACTTTGACTCTTTGTTCAAGGCAGAGAATCGGACTGGCCGTTAATGAGGGGCCGGACTGGCGCCCGTGGAGCACAGCTGGCGGGGGTGGCAGGTTGCATGGGAGTAAATGGGGTGCTCAGAGGCAAAGCGGCACCCGCAGTCAAGCTCGGTTGCCACAGGGGCTCGGAGTGGGCAGCCTTATTAGAGGAGGCTTGGCTGGGCATGAGCTCCACAGCAGGTCACATCCACCATACAAGCGGCATCCCCCCCAGGGGATCTTTGCACAAAATAAGCTCTGTTTTAAAGGCAGCGTGTACGCTACTGAGTCTCCTTAACAGAGTACGGCCTGCCTTCTTCTCTTTTTCAAATATTAATAGCTGAGCTCAATGTCCCATGAAATCTGTAAATGTTCTGTTCCAAGTAACCAGTAGTGAGTCCCAGAACCAGCCCACAATATATAATAATATGTAGCAAAATGGCAAAGGAGGTAATAATGTATGAGGAGAGATATAGGAATTTTTAAGAAGTGAAACAGGCACCGGTCCTATAAGGAATACGAATCAGTCCCTTCTGGCAAGTAGTCCTCATAATTTCCTTAAGTTGCTGAGTTGAGGAGTACATATTTATGGGTCCCTACATAACCTATGAGTGGGAAAAAAATGGGACAGAATTCATCTTATTTTAAAAATGACATATTAATTTATTTGGCTAATTTACTAGGCTAACCCTTAGACCACAGTAATTTAAAATAATGAGTATAAAATAGATGATCCTTACCCAAAACTATGGGAAGTATCCTTTTTCCCTTCTACTGAATAGAGATGGAATAAATCAGTTGAAAAGAATTGGCTTAGAAGGTGACAGAAGCCAGGTGCCATGGCTCACCCCTGTAATCCCAACACTTTGGGAGGCCAAGGTGGGAGGATCATTTGAGACCAGGAATTTGAGACCAGCCTGGGCAACCCTGTGTCTACAAAATTAAAATTAATAAATTATCTATGTCTAGTGGTCTGTACCTGTGGTCCCAGCTACTCGGGAGGCTAAGGTGGGAGGATTGGTTGAGCCTAAGAGGTCTAGGCTGCAGTCAGCTGTGACATGCCACAGCACCCTGGCCTGGGTGACCGACAGAGACTCCTGTCTCAAAAAAGAAAGAAAGAAAAAAAGAGAAAGAAAGAAAGAAAGAAGAAAGAAAGAAGAAAGAAAAGAAAGAAAGAAAGAGAAAGAAAAAAAAGAAAGAAAGAAAAAGGTGACAGATGACAACATGAATACTTTTCATTCACAACACAGACTCTGTTTCGGCAAAATCTCATAAACATATATAAAACTGGCAATATTGCATCATATATAACTCTGGATTTAGTCTACTGAATTTGAATTCTGGCTCAACCATAAGCTGTGTAATCTTGGGCAAGTTGTTAAACTCTGGGCTAAGATTTCGTTATGCAAAAAATAGGGAAAATAATACTGACTTGAGGTTACTGACAGCCATAAAACAGGTTGATCCTATATAAAATACTTAACACGATGCAACCACCTTGCAATAATCAGCAGCACTTCCCTTCAATGGGAAATAGGAATTCTAGACTTATGCATTAGACACCCATAGTTTAGCCATCACTATTGAGAGACTTGCCTTATATTTTTATTCTGGTTTCTCAAGTCTGAAAGCATCTTTTTCTGTGTTTGTTTTTCTTCTGATATTTCTTACTTCTTGTATCTCACACAAAATATGTCAATCATAATTCTGGGCCGGGAGAAGTCGGCTCACGTCTGTAATCCCAGCACCTTGGGAGGCCCAGGCAGGTAAATCACTTGAGGTCAGGAGTTTGAGACCAGCCTGGCCAACATGGTGAAACCTCGTCTCTACTAAAAATACAAAATTAGCTGGGCGTGGTGGTGCCTGCCTGTAATGCCAGCTACTCAGGAGGCTGAGGCAGGAGAATAACTTGAACCCGGGAGGTGGAGGTTGCAGTGAGCAGAGATCGCGCCACTGCACTCCAGCCTAGGTAATAGAGTGAGACTCCTGTCTCAAAAAAAAAAAAAAAAAATCTGGTTTCTAGCTTCCATTTCTTTCAAATCAATGTGTTTAAAAAATGTATTTGAGACCTGAAAGTTCAACTTGGACAAGTTTCTTTAATTATAAAAGATTATCCTCAAATATGTTTCTAAGTTCCAGTCCTCAAAATAACATAATAACCTGTATTTCCCCGTTAGCATCTGTTGTCCTCATTTTCCTTTTTAGCACAAGTCTGGACCTGTGTGGAATTCTGAGAGACGTTTTGAAGCTATTGATGACTGATGAATCCAACAGAAATAGATACATACAAAGCAGCGTGCATTGGACATAAATCACCATAGAGGTGTCTCATCCTTATCGTCTCTATGAAGAAGAGATGTTAAGATACACCAGCCTCACAGTAATAGCAGAGATGACACATAAAATACATGGATTTTTTTTCTTTCCTCTTGCTTTATTTTTTATTTTTGTCTTATTTATTTGAGACAGGATCTCGCTCTGTCACCCAGGCTGGAGTGCAGCGGCTCATGTTGGCTCACTGTAGCCTGGACCTCCCAGGCTCACTCAGTCCTTCCACCTCCGCCTCCCAAGTCGCTAGGACCACAGGCGCATGCCACCATGCCTGACTAATTTTTTGTATTTTTGGTGGAGATAGGGTCTCACTCTGTTGCCCAGACACATCTCCAACTCCTGGACTCAAGCGATCTGCATGCCTCGGCCTCCCAAAGAGCTGGCATTACAGGTGTAAGTCACTGCATCTGGCCTATTTTTGTGTTTAACCAATACCTTTATTTTTTCTTTTAGGTTGGATAAAATATCTAATATAGGGCTGGGCACAGTGGCTTACACCTGTAATCTCAAGACTTTGGGAGGCCAAAGCAGGCGGATCACGAGGTCAGGAGTTCAAGAGCACCCTGACCAACATGTGAAACTCCATCTCTACTAAAAATACAAAAATTAGCCGGGCGTAGTGTTGCTCGCCTGTAATCCCAGCTACTCAGGATGCTGACGCAGGAGAATCACTTGATCCCGGGAGGCAGAGGTTTCAGTAAGCTGAGATCGCGCCACGGGACTCCAGCCTGGGCGACAGAGCAAGACTCCGTCTCAAGGAAAAAAAAAAGGTCTAATATATTCACGTTTATAACAATACAATTGCAAAATATAATTTTCTTTCTTCTTTTTTAAAATAAGTCCAACTTTTATTTTAGATTCAGGGGTCACATATGTAGGTTTGTTCCATGGGTATATTGGACAATGCTGAGACTTGGGATACAAATAATCCCATTCACCAGGTAGTGAGCATAGTAACCAACAGTTTTTCAACCCTCTCCCCCTTCTCCCTGCCAACCCCCACAAGTAGTCCCTCATCTTTAAGGACATGGAATTTTTTTGTGGAACACCACAAAATATCAATATATTTAATTTCATCACATGATCTAAGAATAACCTTAGTAGCAGAAAATGTATCCTTCATATTATAGATATTTCATGTTTTTAAAAAATCACAACACAGATCCACATCAATGAGGAGAAGACAAACTCTAAACCTATGTGAGGGCCCTGCACGGTGGCTCATGCCTATAATCCCAGCACTTTGGGAGATCGAGACTGGTGGATCACCTGAGGTCAGGAGTTCGAGACCAGCCAGGCCAACATGCTGAAACCCCATCTCTACTAAAAATACAAAAAAGTTAGCCAGGCTTGGTGGCGTATGCCTGTGATCCCACCTACTTGGAAGGCTGAGGCAGGAGAATCACTGGAACCTGGGAGGCAGAGGTTACAGTGAGCCAAGATTGCGTCACTGTACTCCAGACTGGGCTGCAGAGTGAGATTTCGTCTCAAATAAATAAAACAATGTGATCAGCTGTGTTCAAGTTTTTCAATTAATATTTGAATAGTACATCTTTGTTAATCTGGGGGTTCGTATTTCTGAAGACCTGCATTCACAGATGCACGGTGAGGTGTAGCACTCCCTTCAGTGTGGTGGAGCCAGGGAAGATGGCAGTGGACAGCAGTTATTCCCCTCATGCCAGCCGTAGCGGGAACGATGGATGCTGAACAAGGAATTATGTTTTGACAAACGTTAAGGAAAGAAAGGGCAGGTGTAGAAATGTATAATCTACAATCAGCCTAGGTGGGCAATCAGGAGAAACTCCCTAGGAAGCTCCACTTGAGTTGAGTCTTGGTGGATGAGAAAGGGTTAATCAGGTGAAGAACGCTGTGGGGCGGGGGGTGTTAAATGTGGAGATGAGGCTGGGCAAGGTGGCTCAGGCCTGTAATCCCAGCACTTTGGGAGACCGAGGCAGGCGGATCATGAGGTCAGGAGTTCAAGACCAGCCTGACCAACATGGTGAAACCCCGTCTCTACTAAAAATATAAAAATTAGCCAGGCAAGGTAGAACCTGCCTGTAATCCCCAAGTACTAGGGAGGCTGAGGCAGGAGAATCGCATGAACCCGGGAGGCAGAGGTTGCGGTGAGCTGAGATTATGCCATTGCACTCCAGCCTGGACAACAAGAGCAAGAGTCCGTCTCAGAAAAAAAAAAATGTGGAGAAGAGAGGTCTGGGCAGCTGGCTACATAATGATCTGAGCTGGAAACTCTTCCAGAAGCTGAACCTCAGGTAACGTGCCTGAAGCGTAAGAAGAAGGGAATAGAAAACTACAAGATGAGAAAAAGAGATTAAGCATAGGTCAGATTATGCTAAACCTCATAGGACACAGTGCAGATTTTGATGTTTATCTTAAAGAAAATAGAAGGCCATAGAAGGCTGTTTTTTGTTTTTTCTGTTTCTTTGTTTTTTGAGGCAGAGTCTTGCTCTGTCACCAAGGCTAGATTACAGTGTCGTGATCTCGGCTCACTGCAACCTCCGCCTCCCAGGTTCAAGTGATTCTCCCGCCTCAGCATCCCACGTAGCTGGAATTACAGATGCCCACCACCACACCCAGTTAATTTTTGTATTTTTAGTAGAGACAGGGTTTTATCATCTTGGCCAGGCTGGTCTCAAACTCCTGATCTCCTGATCCACCCGCCTCAGCCTCCCAAAGTGCTGGGATTACAGACGTGAGCCACCATGCCCTCCCAGAAGGTTGTTTTTTGTTTTGTTTTTGAGACAGAGTTTTGCTCTTGTCGCCCAGGCTGGAGTGCAATGGCGTGATCTCAGCTCACTGCAACCTCCCCATCCCGGCCGGGTTCAATCGATTCTCCTGCCTCAGCCTCCCAAGTAGCTGAGATTACAGGCATGCTCCACCATGACCGGCTAATTTTGTATTTTTAGTAGAGACAGGGTTACTCCATGTTCGTCAGGCTGGTCTTGAACTCCAGATCTCAGAGATCCACCCACCTTGGCCTCCCAAAGTGCTGGGATCACAGGCATAAGCCACCTCGCTGGCTGCTTTTTCTTTTGACAGTCTCTCACTCTGTCACCCAGGCTGGAGTGCAGTGGCTAGAGAATTCCATTCCCCCCTTTCCTGATGATTTAGTGAGGCTGCGAGTGACTTAACCAAATCCTCCAGCCTTTGTAAAATCAGGTGACCCAGTCCAGAGAAATAAGCATCTTTCTCCTAAAAATATACACCTTAAGAAGAACCAACAGTGGATGAAGGTGAGCCCAGTCATCCATGGAGATGTTGTGCCCAGAAAGCTGTGAGGACATGTGCTGCTAAGATGCCCAGAGCCGGCCAGTGCTGAAACCAGGTTTTTACCTCTTCCTTGATTCTGTGAGTTCCTAGTATTACTCTAATAAATGTGCTTTTCTCATTTAAGTTTGGCGGGGTGGGTTTCTATTGCTTGTATCCCAAGGACTCCGACACTTCCAGGCCGTGTGCTAGGTGATGTTTACGATAATTCATTTAATTTTGTACCCACAAGAGCCTTGAAAGGAAGGTATCATAATCCCCCATTTTACACACAATGAAAATGAGGCTGGTTGAGGTTACAGTAACTTGAAATGAAACACAATATGCTTGTTTCTGTCCACAAGAAAATGTATGATGTCTGAATAACAACCTAAGATAATGAAAGATTTCTGTGGTGCATGGCTGACACACGGCATATCTTCATATCGGGGCAGAATTTCCAGAAGCTGATTTTCCAGATTTATAGAATACAACTCCTGAGTGGTCACTGTGGCAACGGTGCCATTTTTCTAATTTTTCTGGCTGAACCAGTGACAACTTACATCACTGATCCCGAGCTTATTAGGAAGTGTCTCATGCTGGAAGCCTCTCTGGAGAGTTTGCTACTGTTCTCTCAGGTTGATTATTTAAGATTTATGTCCTGATGTGACAAACTACATTCTTAATCTGTCATCAAAGCAGATTATCAGCACCAGCAATGACAAGATTTAGCACACAGTTTTTCCTGCCTAAAACTAACGGCACAAACTACAATGCATTTCACTACATTCAAAGTAAACATGATATATTAATGAATGGTTTTTCCTCTGTCACTGAATAATTATAGATTCCTTCTTGCAAGAAACAAATTATGTTTATTTCCCTTAAGAAGACTATGATTAATTATACAAAATTACACTTGTCTTTAATCGAATAGATTTCCTTCTTTACTCTGGATTAGTGGGATGCTGTATATTATTAAATAGCTTGAGTAAACCCAAAGAAGACCTTTCTCTTCAGGACTAAAGCTGGGTTAGTAATGGCGACTGTGGACTATGGAGAAGGGTCAACAATTCTTTTTTCTTTTTCTTTTTCTTTTTTTTTTTTTGAGATGGCACCTCGCTCTGTCGCAAGGCTGGAATGCAGTGGCGCGATCTCAGCTCACTGCAACCTCCACCTCCCAGGTTCAAGACGTTCTCCTGCCTCAGCCCCCAGAGTAGCTGGGATTACAGGCATACACCACCACACCCAGCTAATTTTTGTATTTTTAGTAGAGACAGGGTTTCACCATGTTGGCCAGGCTGGTCTTGAACTCCTGACGTCATGATCCGCCCTCCTTGGTCTCCCAAAGTGCTGGGATTACAGTCGTGAGCCAGCACACCTGGCCCAAAGTTTCATTTTCTTGTTAAAATGACCTATGGCAAACAGAGCTAACAGTGTCTTACAGTTCTAGTTCTAATTTATTGGAAGCACATTGATATGTCCAAATCTTGGAAATTTTCTCGGAAAAGCACAAAATGAAAGCTGAGAGGGATTATTAACATGTGGTGGGCTAAGGCTTGGTAAAAACAGATTCCTAAGGCAAGACTTCTCAACCTCAGCGATACTGACATTTTAGGCTGAATAACTTTTGTTCTTGTTAGGGGTTGTCTTGTGCACCATAGAATATTCACAGCATCTATGCATTAGATGCCTGTAGCACACACCCTCCCAGATGTGACAAACAATGATAGCTCCAGACACTGTCGAATGTCTCCTGGAAGGGGATGGGGGTGGAGTCAGGTAGAGAGAAACAAAATCGCCCCTGGTTGGGAACCAGCACCCGAAATTGTAGCATTCCTGTCTGGCCACAAATCTAAAGGACACTGTACCTGATTCTGCTGGATGCTCCCCAATACGTATAATTCTGTTGTGATAACAGAAATGTTAGCTAATCGTGTGGCTATCCAGAATAAAGACCGTACTTCCTAGCGTCATCTCCTTTGCAGCTAAGCAAGGCCATGCTTCTAAGGTCAGGTTAACAGGATTTAAGCAAACACTGTGTGGGGAACTTCCTGATCATGCCTATTAAAGGAAAGAAACATTTCCTCCTATCCTGCTTTCCACCTTCTTGATGACTCGGTATGGACATGACGCAGAGAGCCAGAGCAGTCATACTGGATGCAGGGATTGGAGCTGCGTGTGGAGGGTGGCATAGCAACCAGAGCACAGGTGGCCGGGTGTTTGACATGGTAGAGGGCCCACATCGTCCCTGAGATCCGAGAGAATAAATCTGTTCTACTGGGTTCTTTGTTACAGCAGCTGGCATTTTCATGGTAACTAACGCGTGTCCCAGCTACTGTTACACGCACTGAGTGAGAAAGGCAGCGCGGAGAAGAGGAGGGATCACTTCTGGTCCTTTTGGCTGAGACCAAGTATAAAATGGGAGGAGCTTCCTTGGTCCTACTGGAATTTAAGAAGCTCTAACTGGGTCTATGGGTTTACATTCTTGATTGGAAAACAGTTTTTTTATTGAGACAGAGCCTCACTCTGTTACCCAAGCTGCAGTGCAGTGGTGCCATCTCGGCTCCCTGCAACATCTGCCGCCCAGGTTCAAGCGATTCTCCTGCCTCAGCCTCCTGAGTAGCTGGGATTACAAGCGCCTGCCACCATGCCTGGCTAATTTTTATAGTTTTAGTAGAGACGGGGTTTCACCATCCTGGCCAGTCTGGTCTTGAACTCCTGACCTCAAGATCCACCCACCTCGGCCTCCCAAAGTGCTGGGATTACAGGCATGAGCCACTGCTCCCGGCCTGGAAAACAGTCATTTTTCGTCGTAACACGAACAAACACCAGGGGGAAGAAAGAGTGAGCAGTGAGGGAGGAAGGAGTCAGTGACTCAGTCAGACCAACTGAATTCATACAGGTGATCCGATAGGAAGTCAGTGCGCACGGGTGGTCTTTTCTCAGCTTACACTGAGATTCTCGTCTGGGCAGGCGAGGCTGGTGATGTCCCCTCCACAGCAGTGTATTTGCATGAGGTGGTTTGCCATGGAAAGGGCATGCTAGGCCAGGCATGGTGGCTCACCCCTATACCCCAGCACTTTGGGAGGCCAAGGAGGGCAGATTGCTTGAGCCCAGGAGTTCAAGACCAGCCAGGGCAACATAGGGAGATCCTGTCTCTACAAAATTTAGCTGGGTGTGGTGGCACCTGTAGTCCTAGCTACCCAAGAGGCTGAGATGGGAGGATCGCTTGAGCCCAGGAGATCAAGGCTACAGTGAGCCAACATCATAACACTGCACTCCAGCCTGGGTGACAGAGTAAGACTCTATCACAAAAAACAAAAAGAAAGAAAGGAAACAAAGGAAAGAAAGAGAGGAAGGAAGGAAGGGAGGGAGGGAGGGGAGGGAGGAAGGAAGGGAGAGAAAGAAAGAGAGAAAGAAAAGAAAGAGAAAGAGAGAAAGAAAGGAAGGAAGAAAGGAAGGAAGGGAGAGAAAGAAAGAGATAAAGAAAAAAGAAAGAGAAAGAGAGGAAAGAAAGAGGAAGGAAGGGAGGGAAGGAGGAAAGAAGAGAGAGAAAGAGAGAAAGAAAAGAAAGAGAGAGGAAGGAAGGAAGGAAGGAAGGAAGAGAGAGAGAAAGAAAAAGAAAGAAAGAAAAAATGAAAGAAAGAGAGAGAAAGAGAAAGAAAAAGTGGAGAGAGATCCAAGATGGCCGATTAGCAGCAGCTCAGGATTGTAGCTCCCACTGAAGGCGCAGAGAGTGAGTGGACACCACATTTTCAGACGAATTTTCATTGCCCACGGACCAAGAGATTCTTGGCGGAGGAGCCCCACGGGTCGCCAGCGCGACCCTTTTGGAGGGCGCGGGCCGTCTTGCAGGCACCCCGACGCGGCGGTTCTCAGTCCGGAGTATACGGGACTGAGTGCCCTTTTGGTTGGCGTTTGGAGCTCCGGGAAGGCACAGTCTCCCATTCAGCTGATTAAAAAGCGGACTGAATTAGGGAACCAGACCAGGAGATTCCCGGGCAGAAAGCTACCACGAATCTCAACGCCACTGTTTCAGCCGGCGTGGTGGGTCACCGCAGGGGAAGGCTGGTACCCCCTCCACAAAAAAAATAAAATAAAAACAGCAGTTGGAACTGCTGAAGATTGAGAGTTTCACAGCAAGTACAGCTGAACCCAGGAAGGTCCAGCTCTGTGGGGGAGGGGCATCCGCCGAAGGAAAATTAAGAAACAGAAAAAACTTTATCACCAACAAGTTGGACGTCCACAAGGAGACCTAATCTGAAAGTCAGCAATTATACAGACGACAGGTGGATATATCCACAAAGATGGGAAGAAACCAGCGCAAAAAGGCTGAAAACACCCGAAATTAGAATGCCTCTCCTCCTACAGAGGATTGCAGTGCCTCATCACCAATTGAACAAGGCCTGATAGAAAATGAATGTGAGGAATCAACAGAATCAGGCTTCAGAAGGTGGATAATGAGAAACTTCTGTGAGCTAAAAGAACATGTTCTAGCCCAATGCAAGGAAACTAAGAACCTTGAAAAAAGGTTTCACGAAATGTTCATGAGAATGGACAATTTAAAGAGGAATATAAGTGAATTAATGGAGCTGAAAAACACAATACAAGAACTTCGAGAAGTATGCACAAGTTTTAACAGTCGAATTGATCAAGCAGAAGAAAGGATTTCAGAGGTCGAAGACCAACTTAATGAAATAAAACGAGAAGACAAGATTAGAGAAAAAAGGGTAAAAAGGAATGAGCAAAGTCTCCAAGAAGTATGGGACTATGTGAAAGACCTAATCTACGTTTGATAGGTGTACCTTAATGTGACGAAGAGAATGAATCCAAGCTGGAAAATATTTTTCAGGATATTATCCACGAAAACTTTCCTAACCTAACAAGGCAAGACAATACCCAACTCCAGGTAATACAGAGAACACCACAAAGATATTCCTCAAAAAGAACAACCCCAAGGCACATAATCATTAGATTCATCAGGGTTGAAACGAAGGAGAAAATACTACGGGTGGCCAGAGAGAAGGTCAGGTTACCCACAAGGGGAAGCCTATCAGACTCACAGCTGATCTCTCAGCAGAAACCCTACAAGCCAGAAGAGAGTGGGGGCCAATATTCAACATCCTTAAAGAAAAAGAACTTTCAACCCAGAATTTCATATCCAGCCAAACTAAGTTTCATAAGTGAAGGAAAAATAAAAATTTTTACAAACAAGCAAATACTCAGAGATTTCATTACCACCAGGCCTGCTTTACAAGAGCTTCTGAAAGAGGCACTATATATAGAAAGGAACAACCAGTATCAGCCACTTCAAAAAACCCATCAGTAAGCTGCATCCAGATCCATCTTACATGCAAGGATATACAGAGACTCAAAACAAAGGGATGGAGGAAGATTTGCCAACCAAATGGAGAGCAAAAAAAAAAAAAAAGCAGTAGTTGCAATCTCTCATCTCTGATAAAATAGACTTTAAAGTAATAGAAACCGAAGAGATGAGAAGGACATTGTATAATGGTAGAGGGATCAATGTAACGGGAAGAGCTAACGACCCTAAGTCTATGCGCACCCAATATAGGAGCACCCAGATACATAGGGCAACTTCTTGGTGACTTACAAAGAGACTTGGACTCCCACACAATAATAGTGGGAGACTTTAACATTACATTGTCAATATTGGACAAATTAACGAGACAGAAGGTTAAGAAGGATACCCGGGACTTGAACTTAAACCTCAAACAAGTAAACTTAATAAACATTTACAGAACTCTCTACTCCAAATCCACAAAACATACATTTTTTTTTCAGTAACACATCACATTTATTCTAAAAGTGACCACATGGTTGGGAGTAAATCACTCCCTAGCAATTGCATAGCATTTCATAGGTTTAATGAAATATTGGTTGGCTGTTTGTTTGCTATTTTCCTCCCCTTATTCCTTCCTGTCTCCCATTGTATAACACAATTATTAGTATAAAAAAGCTTTTAATATTCATTTGTAGACTGCATTCTAGCCTGGGCAATAGAGCAAGATTCCCCTTCTCCCTTTTTTTCTTTCTTTTTTTCTCTTTATTTCATTCTTTTTCTTCTCTTCTCTTTCTCTTCTCTCTTTCTTTCTAAAAAAAAAGAAAAAAAAGAAAAGAAAAAGTAAGAAGGAAAGGAAGAAAGAAAAGAGAGAGAGAAAAGAAGGGGCATATTAGGTTGTACTTTTGTGGAAATGTAAGAATGAGAAAGACATTATCAGGAGAAAGGATGGCCTTGTGTCTGTCACCTGTCCAGCCCTGTGGACACTGTATGAAGAGTGAAGGTTTGGCTGAGTGTGGTGGCTCACGTCTGTAATCCCAGCACTTTGGAAGCCTGAGGTGGGTGGATCACAAGGTCAGGAGTTCAAGACCAGCCTAATCAAGATGGTGAAACCCAGTCTCTACTAAAACTACAAAAATTAGCCAGGCACAGTGGTGAGTGCCTGTAATCCCAGCTACTCAGGGGCTGAGACAGGAGAATCGCCTGAACCCAAGCAGCAACGATCGCAGCGAGCTGAGATCATGCCACTACATTCCAGCCTAGTGACAAAGTGAGACTCCGTCTCAAAAAAAAAAAAAAAAGAGAGAGAGAGAGAGTGAAGGTTCACAAGCTCCAGTGAGGAAGTAGGTTCAGGAGGCAGTCATGAACGCAGGGCACACAGTGTGACGAAGGGTGCCCAAAGCAGCGGGGAGCTCTCTCCCCACTTTGGCAAGGAATGCAGCTCCGATTGGGTGAAGTTTCTAGCTCCTCCATGGTGACAACCAGAGGACCAGGGCAGAACGGTAGGGGAGGAGAGGCCCGCAGACGTCATTGTGCCTCCCAAGGACCTGGAGAGAACAATGGTATTGAGCAGTGGGTCTGGACTTTGCTTCTAAGCACAAGAGGGATGCCCCACAGATACACCCAGAAAGACTTGACGATGGAGTACGTTCCAGCAGGACGCGGCCATGCATCGTCGGGGGAAGCCTTGAACTGGCAAAGGTTGACCATTCACGTTGACGGTCCCCTGTGGCAGATGCTAGTGAATACCTGACCCAATCAGCATGCCAAGGCCCTTCCCCCCACCCGTCCCCCTCCAGCCAGGAGGGGATCTGAGGCAGGGTTCTGGGCAACGTGACCAAAACAGAAGACCAGTGGTGTTCCTAAAACAAGATTTTTTTTCTGTGATACAGACACTGCCTTTTTCTCCTCTGTCTTCTTCCTGAAGGAATGTGGACAGGATTCCTGAAGCAACAGCAGCCGCCACCATCATCTTTAAGCCTCTGCAGCCGCTGATTTCTGCACTTCCTGTTTGCAAGGAAAACAGCCCCATGTGCTTCAATGGCTGCAGCTGGGTTTTCTATCAGCTGCATCCATTGCTAACTAACATGTGGCTTTAGGCTGATAAGAGCAGGGGAAATTCATATTACAACAAACGTTGCTGTCATCCCCTCCTGAAAAAGCTGCCTGAGGCTCATATACAAGCCAGATACCTCCTTTCACACACTTTGCCCAGTCTATCCACGGCCTTTGCCATCTCACGACGTTTTCATGTTCACTTACGCATCTAAAAACGTTCACTACTGGCAAGGATTTGGGAAAACTGGACCCCTTCTATACTGCTGGTGGAAGTTTAAAATGTACATTTACCCTGGAAAATTCCTGGACAGTTATTCATAAAACTAAATCTGCCTTTGCCATATAACCTAGCAATCATATCCCCTTGGGCATTTATACCAGAGAAAGGAATTATGTTCACACACACAGAGAATAAGTCTGTACATGAATGCTGATAGCAGCTTTATTTGTAATAGCAAAAAAACCGAACCTTCCAAATGTCTTTCAAAGGGCGAATGGTCAAGCAAACTCTGGCATATCCATACAGTGTACACGGGGTCCAGTTTTCCCGATTCCTTGCCAGTAATGAACATACTACTCAGCCATGCAAAGGAGCGAACTATGGATCCACGAAACACTGGATGGATCTTAAGGACATTAAGCTGGGTGAAAAAGTCAGTCTCGCAAGGTTACCTGCTGTATGATTCCATCTGACAAAAGTGTAGAGAGGGAGAGCAGATTAGGGGTTGCCAGGGATTATGAACAGGGGAGGGAGGGGAGGAGTAGAATGAGGGAGCTCCTTTGTGCTCATGGAACAATTCTGCATCCTATTTGTTGTGTTAGCTGCAGCAGTAATTGTGCACCCATCTAAAACTGGGGTCAAATTGCATAGAATACAAACACACAAACACACACACACACGTAAAAACTGGTGAACACAGAGAAAGTTCTACACTCTAGTTACTAGTGTTTTTCCATGACAGTTTACTGGGTTTTTTTTTTTTCTTTTTTCGAGATGGGGTCTTGCTCTGTCACCAGGCTGGAGTGCAGTGGCGCGATCACAGCTCACTACAACCTCTGCCTCCTGGGTTGAAGCGATTCTCGTGCCTCAGCCTCCCGAGTAGCTGGGATTACAGGTGCGTGCCACCACACCCAGCTAATTGTTGTTTCACCATGTTGGTCAGGCTGGTCTCGAACTCCTGACCTCAGGTGATCCACCTGCCTCGGCCTCCCAAAGTGCTGGGATTACAGGCGTGAGCCACCTCATCCGGCCCCCGGTTTACTGGTTTTAATATTGTACTATGGTTATATATGATGTCATCACTGGGGGGGGAGATAGGTGACGAGTACGTGGAACTCTATGTGTAAGTGTTGCAACTTTCTGTGAGCCCATAATTATTTCAAAATAAACGGTTTTTTGTAAGTCAGCCTTAATAATCAGAAAAGAAGGAATAACTGACTATCCAGAGTATTTTTCTGAATAAAATCTATAATCATTTTCCTTCAGATTTCTCATATGATTTTAAGCTTGATAGATATTTCGCCTCATTAAAATTAACATGACATAACCATAGAAAGAAAGAAAGAAAGAAAGTTTGGCTTAAGGAGGAAGAAAGCAGAGAACGATATGTATTCTTTGGTCTTAGAAACGCATGGTAATGAAAGAACAAAAATAGTTTCACAAATTTTTACTTGGAGAATTGAACTTCTTATGAGTCTTGGTTTAATTAATTAATTAATTAATTAATTTTTTGGTGAGGTGGGGGTGGGGTGGGCATGGTGGCGTGAGGCTGTGGTCCCAGCAACTGGGGAGGCTGAGGTGGAAGGATTGCTTGAGCCCAGGAGATGGAGGCTGCAGTGAGCCGTGATTGTGCTACTGCATTTCAGCCTGGGTGACAGAGTAAGACCCCGTCTCAACAAACAAATAAACAAACAGAGCATTGGCCGGACGCGGTGGCTCACGCCTGTAATCCCAGCACTTTGGGAGGCCGAGGCGGGCGAATCATGAGGTCAAGAGATCGAGACCATGGTGAAACTCCGTCTCTACTAAAAAAATACAAAACTTAGCTGGGTGTGGTGGCACGAGCCTGTGGTCCCAACTACTCGGGAGGCTGAGGCAGAAGAATTGCTTGAACCCAGGAAGTGGAGGTTGCAGTGAGCCGAGATCGTGCCACTGCACTCCAGCCTGGCGCCTGGCAACAGAGCCAGACTCTGTCTAAAAAAAAAAAAAAGACAAACAAAAGAGCCTTGTTCAAGCATAAGCCATGGGTCAAAAAATAAGGTAACTGCCAGGCACGGTGGCTCACTCCTGTAATGCCAGCACTTTGGGAGGCTGAGGCGGGTGGATCACCTGAGGTCAGGCGTTCAAGACCAGCCTGGCCAACATGGTGAAACCCCATCTCTACTAAAAATACAAAAATTAGCCAGGTGTGGTGGCACATACCTGTAATTCCAGCTACTCGGGAGGCTGAGGCAGGAGACTCACTTGAACCCAGGAGGCAGAGGTTGCAGTGAGCAGAGATCGTGCCGCTGCACTCCAGTCAGGGGGGACAAGAGTGAAACTCCGTCTCAAATAAATAAATAAATACATAAAGTAACTATACAGTGCAGCTATGAATTTTTAAGTCAGTAACATTGTTTTGGGAACATTTCATCTAATTACCCTTTGTGGTCCAAGAAAGACTATGTGTCACCTACCACTCAATTACTCATGTTTTGCCACCTCTCTTGAGAAAAAAGCTGAAATTAACAAATTGTGACTATCAAGTAAGTTATACCAATGCTGTATGCAATTTTCCCAGAAAGACAAATTGTACACATTTACAAGAAGAGCAAGAAATGCTCGCAGAGTTCTTACACAAACTCTTTTGGAAGGGACTGAAAGAACAGCTGTGCATTGAGCCCCTCTGGTTGCCTGAAATGAGGTGGTGAGCCACCACTGAGCGTGCCAGTTATCTTCGAATGTTATGACTGTCCTCACTTGTATCTAGAGGGCAATAAAAGGTGTCAGAGAGTTTTTGCTTTTAAAGCAGTCATCTGCTTATTTCTAGGAGTAGCTGTAGATTGGTGACTAAATCCCCAAACCAAATTAAAAAAGGAGTCCAGATTGCTAGAACTTTTGAAAGAATTACTGCAGCGTAAGCAGGTATAGGCTTTATATAAATATATAACATTATCTTGGGTAGAACTCAGAGGGCACAGTAGAAAAACTGGTTTTCGTCACCTTGTGTCTTGAAGCTTCAAGACCCATTACTTATTAAAAAAAAAAAAAAAAGCCAGATGCTGTGGCTCACATCTGTAATCCCAGGACTTTGGGAGGACAAGGCAGGTGGATCACCTGAAGTCGGGAGTTCGAGACCAGCCTGACCAACATAGAGAAACCCTGTCTCTACTAAAAATACCAAAAAAAAAAAAAAAAAATTAATCAAGCGTGGTGGCACATGCCTGTAATCCCAGTTACTCGGGAGGTTGACGTAGGAGAATCACTTGAACCTGGGAGGCAGTGGAGGTTTTGGTTAACCAAGATCACACCACTGCACTCCAGCCTGGCAACAGAGCGAAACTCTGTCTCAAAAAAAAAACAAACGACGTAAGCCCCACAGGGAAGGGAGACATCCTGATTTTGACAAAGCCCTAATGCATTCATGAACTCTCACGTTTTAAATTTTTACCTGTGCGCTCTGGTAGTTTGCAAGTATGCAGAGACATGGAAGACATTCCGGAAGCACCAACTATGTGACGCTTTGAACAACTGCACCTATCTTCACTCCGAACACGACCTACCAATGTCAGACCCACAGTAAAATCATGACAAACGGTGGCCACGAAACGAACTCCTGAGTAAATGAGATTTCACCAAAACTTCTAGTTTATACTCTCTAGTTTATATTTGGGGGTTATTATATCATTAAATTCAAATTTCAATGGTAATTTTCAGAAAATGTGAAATGCCAGAAGATACATCACAATTACTCAGAGTTATTTATAAGGATTAAACCACTGGAGGGAAAGGAGAGAGCCATTTAGGGGGTTTGTTTATTTAGCATCTCATCTGCAGTAGAACTGCATTTTTAAAAAAAGCAGAAAGCTGAATGATGGTATCAATCTAAAAGCCCAGGGTATCCAACTGTTAGGAAAGGCTGGATCGGGGAAGATTGTAATTGTGACCATAATTCATCTTGTACACACTGGTCAATTTCCTTAACGGTGGCTGCAGAAAATATCAAAGCTCAATTTTTTTTTCTCCTCCAACTCTTTCCTATTTTTCGGTGTGACTCGAATCCTGTAGTAACTCCTGCCTGACGCGAAAGCCTTTCTAGGACATCAATTCTCAGGACTCAATTTTCTCTGTCAGATTGTTGCAAATAAATCTCATTTTATATCTCATCTCCTAAGAGCAGTGAAAATGCTTTACTGTGCCTCTGCTTTCTATTGCTGTGTTTAACGCTACAGCTGAGGACTTGATCGTCCCTCCAAGAGACACTGAAGATGGGAACGTGACTTCCCTTCCCCCATCCCTGGACTCCTGGTGACAATTGAGCATTAGGGTAGTAAATCATCATCGTAAGTGTATGCATCTATCCAGTCAACTGGCTTAATGAGACGGGAAGCAGTTTGCTGAGAAACAGGAATGACATTTTAACAAGACGACTCAAATCAAACTATAAGTTATCCTTCACAACACCTTTAATTTTTCTGGAAAGTTATCAGAAGCAAAATCGCCATTTTGAAGATGCCAAACACGGCTTATCCCTTTTCAATCACTTCATGAAGTCAACAGAAGCATACAAAGCATTCTTAAAATATTTGCAAATACGTGCTAGCAGAATTCCATCTACCTACCTCGTTATCTGGTAGTTTTGTAGCATTTGAGTTTTAAAATATTGTCTTTGAAAAGACAAAAGTTCAAAACTGCATTTTTCATTCTGCAAGACAATTCTGTAATGGCAATTCCACCTTCTGCTACGAAATTGACTGGACCTGAGCTTTGTGTTCACTGCCTCCGAATCTTGTTAAATATTTTCAAACCCCCAGCAGCCCAGCAGCCCAGCAGCCCCGGGAGATCAAAGCTTGGGGCTTTGATCCCATTCAGAAACAAAGGGAAAGGTTTCTCAGGGGATCCCCCCTTGCAGCTGTTTCCACAGGCACCTCTGGGGGCTGGGCCATCACTCACACCCTGGAGGGGCATCCTGGAAAGCACCAGCAACGTGAGAGCTTGGGGGCGGTCATGCTTGCTCCTTCCTTCACACAGGACAGTTTCGCACCGCCCTGTTTCTGACCTCCATGTAGATTAGAACCGAGCAGAAAAAAATTGAAATCGCAAATATTTCTCTTAGTTCTCCCTTGATTTTTTAGTTGAAAGGCTTCGCCTATGCTGGCCGGGCACGGTGGCTCATGCCTGTAACCCCAGCACTTTGGGAGGCAAGGCGGGCAGATCACAAGGTCACGATTTCGAGACCAGCCTGGCCAACATGGTGACACCCCATCTCTACTAAAAACACAAAAATTAGTCGGACGTGGTGGCACGCGCCTGTAATCCCAGCTACTCAGGAGGCTGAGGCAGGAAAACTTCTTGAACCTGGGAGGCGGAGATCGCAGTGAGCTGAGATCGTGCCACTGCACTCCAGCCTGGGCGACAGAGCAGGAGTCCGTCTGAAAAAACAAACAAACAACAGGAAAGGCTTTGCCTGTGCTTTGTGTTCATTTGACGCCTTTAGTGCTGAGGCCTGAGATCACAGCAGGGTCGGGGCTCGCCTGTTTCCTTGTCCTTCCTTACCTCTCTTTCTTCCTTTCCCTCATCCTAATTTATTTTTATCCCTTTTTTTTCTTTTCTCTTCCTTCCTTATTCCCTCTCTCTCCTCTTTCGTTTCTTTCTTTTTCCTTTTTTTTCTTACCCTCTTCCTCTGTCCCTTCCTCCTTTCCTTCCTTCTTTTCTTCCTCCCTTCCTTCTTTCCTTCCTTTCTCCTTCCTTCCTCCTTCTCTCCCCTTCTTCCTTCTCTTTCTTCTTTTCTTCCTTCCTTCCCCCTTCCTTCCTTCCTCCCTCTGTTCCTTTTTCTTTTTGGGTATTTCAGCTTCACAGAGACCTTCCCTCTTGCTGTCTGAAATGTCTGCTGGCCCTTGAGTTAAATGTAAGCTCTAAAACAGGTACTTCCCTGAATCTTGTCAGTCAGGATTTTGTTGCTCCTTAAAGCCTACATTCGTGCCATGCTGTTGAGATCTAAAGGGTGCTCTGTGCTGGCATCAAAACGAGCATCCTCCTGCAGCCTCTGCTCTAACAAGAGGCAAGCACTGAGACGGTGCAGCCCTCGGCTGGTGTCCTGAAAGGGAGCCGACTAGGAATGTGTGTTCTACACACCTGCTACCTACACTGCCAACAGGTTTCTTTGCCCATGATTTTGACTTAAAAAAAGAGAACTTCAGCTGGGCGCAGTGGCTCATGCCCTTTGAGAGGCCGAGGTGGGCAAATCCCCTGAGGTTGGGAGTTTGACAACAGCCTGATCAACCTGGAGAAACCCCATCTCTACTAAAATAAAATACAAAATTAGCCGGGCCTAGTGGCACATGCCTATAATCTCAGCTATTCTGGAGGCTGAGACAGGTGAATCACTTGAACCTGAGAGGTGGAGGTTGTGGTGAACCAAGATCATGCCATTGCACTCCAGCCTGGGCAACGAGTGAAACTCCGTCTCAAAAAAAAAAAAAAAAAAATAGAAAGAACACTTTAAACACAGAAGTAAGCAGACTACACAGTAACTGTTTCAGGCTTGTCCTGATTTCCTCTTCACAACTACTCTAGAAGCACTATTAATATCCCCAATTGACAGCCGTGGAAACAGAGGCACAGACAGTCTAAACACATCCCCCAGTGATGCACAGCTGCTCTGTGTCAGGGCCAGGATTTGAAAGGCAGGTAGCCTGGCTCCGGACCTCTGTCTAGAATCACCATTCTACAACGCCTCTGTCAGTAGATGGATACACAGGACATAATTTGGAGGCTTTTCATACCTAAATAGGGTAACACTGTACATGCTATTCTGACATTTAAAAATCATTTCTCAGCCAGGCGTGGTGGCTCATGTCCGTAATCCTAACACTTTGAGAAACTCCCGGCTTGAGGCCAGGAGTTCAAGACCAGCCTGGACAACACAGTGAGACCCTGTGTGTACAAAAAATGGAATTAGCTGGGCATGGTGACGCACACCTGTAATACCGGCTGCTCTGGGAGGCTGAGGTGGGAGGATGGCTTCAGCCTGGAAGGTTGAGGCTGCAGTGAGCCATCATTGCACCCTTGCACTCCAGCCTAGGCAACCAAGCGAGACCCTGTCTCAAAATCCAAGCATTTCTCAAGGGTGATGAGGAGTGACTGCTTAACGTGGATGAGGCTCCCTTTCGGAGTGATAAAAACGTCTTGGAACTAAACAGAGGTGATGGTTGTGTTGTAGAACCTTGCTCCTTAGTTCAGCTAAATCCCAGGTTCTTGTCACACGACCAGGCAAATTAGGCACGCGTACACATTAAGGGTGAGTAGAGCAGGACTTTATTGGGCAAAAAGGAAAAAAAGAAAAAAAAAAAACTCAGCAAAGTTAGATGGAATTGGTAACGGGCCCTGCACCTCACAGACTGAATCCTAGGTCCCCACCCAGGACCTGGAGAGAGCAGGCTCCGTCCCCGCGTAGGGCGCCAATTCCCCGTGGCTCCGCCCACTTCCCCAGTGTGCATGTCGGGCTCCAGTCCACCGTGCGCATGCTCAAACAGGCCCTGGGCAGGTTCCCTCATCTGCGCGGAAGCATCTCATGTAAACGCCTGTGAGGCGGTCACTGGAGATTGTGTGGGACCTCTTCTTATCTGTCTAGGCATTTGGCTGTCTCACTTTTTTTTTTTTTTTTAAATAAGGACTGGGTTTCACCATGTTGGTCAGGCTGGTCTTGAACTCCCAACCTCAGGTGATCCGCCCGCCTTGGCTTCCAAAGTGCTTGGATTACAGGCGTGAGCCACCGCGCCCGGCCTACATTTGGCTGTCTCAGTTGCACACCATGAATGTATTAAATGCCACTAAATTGTACACTTAAAAATGGTTCATGGTTAATTTTATATTATGTGAATTTTGCCTCAATTAAAATTATCAGTATACTGGAAATCTTCATATAATTGCATAGTAATCAATTTGACTGTTTCCCTGTTTATGGACAATCAGGTTGTTTCCAAGTTTTTGCTCTTACAATTTATGCTTCAAAACAACCTCCTTGCACTTACATCTTTGTACACATGTGAGTGTTTCTGTAAGGCAGATTCCTTGAAGTGAAATTACTGACTTGGAGGTTGTTCCTAGTTTAAGTTTTGATAGATACCACCATAGTTCCCTTAAAAAAAAAAAGTGTCAACGTGTACACTTATATAAGAACCACCACTGGAGATATATTTTTTATTTTTTTCCTGACACGGAGTTTTGCCCTTGTCCCCCAGGCTGGAGTGCAGTGGCGTGATCTCAGCTCAGCTCACTGCAACCTCTACCTCTGGGTTCAAGCGATTCTCCTACCTCAGCCTCCCGAGTAGCTGGGATTACAGGCGCCCGCCACCAAGCCCAGCTAATTTTTGTATTTTTAGTAGCGACAGAGTTTCACCATGCTAGCCAGGCTGATCTCAAACTCCTAACCTTAGGTGATCCGCCTGCCTCAGCCTCCCAAAGTGCTGGGATTACAGCTGTGAGCCACCATGTCTGGAGATAGATATTTATATTGCAAAGTGGTTCTCTCTTCTGCTGCGTGTTGATCTCTGCAACCACATATTAAAATACAGCACACAGTTTCAAAGCCTCACTTTGTTTTACTCTGAAACTCAGACATCAGGTAGGGCCCACTGTGGTTCCCCGTGTTCCTAGTACAGACTTACAGTTGTAGAGTCCTCTGCTCCAGACCCTACATCCACACATTCTCTGTTCTACTCCAGGCGCCCAACTTCACAGGTTTTTAAAAAAATCTATTTCCACCAAACATGTTGTCAGTTTGATTATTATGGAGATTTGGAGAGCCACAGAGCAGACTCACATCCTGCAGCAGACCCAGTCATTTCACACCCAGGTCCCTCTGGAAGCCTTCTTCTAGCTCCTTCTTCCCAGGTTCCATCCTCGATAGGCAGCCTCACCTCACCCTGGTCTCTAAGAGCTGGGCCTCAGCCTAGTCAAACCCTGGAGGCGCAGCCCCTACCCAGGGAGACTTGGAGAGGCCATTTAACCACAGATGCCTCTCGCCCTAGGAGGAATTTTCACAGCAGCAGCTAAAAATACACGCTATTCCAAACCTCATTTCAGCACGGGCTGTATCCTTCACCCTGAAGCAAAAATGTGCTTCCTCCCATTTGTGGGAAAAGCACTCACCCTCCCTGTTGGACTCACCTTTCCCACCCCTGCCTCCCACGTGAGACCTCTATTTCTCTGGCTCCTGACACTCAAGATCTTTAATTAACTCTCTGTCAAATTGTCCTTTATCTGTTTAATGACACCTGTCCTGGCATAAATACGTCTACTCTTTCTCAGCAGGTAAAATGAGAAAATCACTGTGCTTTGCACAAAGGCATCTGTACACTCCTTGCTTTCTGTCCGTGTGTAGTAACTCTGCCCTGCACACCACAGAGATCACGTTTCACTTTTCTCAGGCATCTGAGAGATGGAGGCATAGTCACCTCTCCCAGTGTTCACGCTGTCCTTAGAATGAGGTTTGTACAGGGACAGAAAAAAATATTGTCTCCTCTCCATTACCCACCCTAGGAACTATGGCATCCTGGTTCTTGCCTTTTCTCAGTAGGAGGAGGGGATAGTTTTTTTTTTTCTATCGCAGAAAACACCCCAGGAAGTAAATCTGTGGTGGAATCTTGCAAAAGTAATGGCTTCCAAGAATCCAATTATTCAGGTTCTCTATGACTCAAAATTTTTAACTCTCAAGGGTTTAGGTTTACCCTGCAGGGGCAGGCAGCCAAAAAATGAGCGGCTAGAAGGAGTGAACAGTTTCCTAAGGGACAGCAAACACCTGTTACATTCAAATCCCCAGAAGCCAAAGGCTGTCCTCTAATTTTCTGAGAACTAATTGGTCCAAGGCCCAAAGGGATCTTCTACATAATCAATTTCTGCAGAGACTTCATTCCCTGGTAAGAATAGCCTTTTCCTTTAATTTTTTTTGGTCTGATGAACTTAACCCATTTAATTCCATCTAATTCTTTAATGAAGTTCTGTTTTCCGTATGGATTCTCACATTAAGTATATTGTCCACTTCTTTTCCATAAGCATTGACAAGAATGTCTGGCTTGCAAAACTTGAGCTGTGCCTACCCAATGTCAAAAACAAAGCAAACAGAAAACAAAAGATTCGACCAGGCGAGGTGGCCCATGCCTGTAATCCCAGCACTTTGGGAGGCCGAGCGGGGTGGATCACCTGAGGTCAGGAGTTCGAGACTAGCCTGGTCAACATGTTGAAACCCCCTTTCTACTAAAAATACAAACATTAGCTTGGTGTGGTGGTGTGCGCCTGTAAGTCCAGCTACTTGGGAGGCTGAGGCAGGAGAATCACTTGAACCAGGAGGTGAAGGTTGCAGTGAGCCGAGACTGCTCCATTGCACTCCAGCCTGGGTGACAAGAGCAAAACTCTGTCCTGAAGAAAAACAAAACAAAAGATCCCAAACAAGACCAGTTCATTGATTTGATCAGCGGCTGGACAATTAGGTGAGCTGATTGCTTTACCGAATTAGCTAGTGATTTGGTGAATGTGATTAGTTGATTCACTTAACACTGTCAAACCATATAGATAGCCGAATTCCAGAAACCCTTTCAAATAATTTGTGTTCTCTTCCTTTAAAAGTAAGCAGAAATAAAGCTCCTTTGAATTTTTTTGGGGGGGTGGAAGTGGGGGGATTCTGTCAACTCCTGATGAAAGTCACATGGCTAAGAATTGTACAAAGAAGAGGTGCAAAGGCACTTGACACCCACAAACAAGAAACCCATCTAAGAAGTATTGATGCTGCAGTAAAGAATCTCTGGGAATAGGCCGGGCACAGTGGCTCACACCTGTAATCCCAGCACTTTGGGAGGCTGAGGAGGGTGGATCCCCTAAGGTCGGGAGTTCGAGAACAGGCTGGCCAACATGATGAAACCCCGTCTCTACTAAAAATACAAAAAATTAGCTGGGCGTGGTGGTGCACACCTGTAATCCCAGCTACTCAGGAGGCTGAGGCAGGAGAATCGTTTGAACCAGGGAGGCGGAGGTTACACTGAGCCGAGATCTCGCCACCGCACTCCAGCCTGGGCAACAAAAGCAAAACTCCGTCTCAAAAAAAAAAAAAAAAAAAAAAAGAATCTCTGGAAATATATTCAGGCTCCTGAGGAATTTTTTAATCTTATTGGAACTTCTGAAGTTGCAGACTCCTATTTATGAATTTCAAATGGATTCACTTTTTTAAAAAATGGCAAAGGGTAACAAGTTGATTTTTCAATATGGTCTCAGAGGGCCTTCTTGCTGGTCCACACTTGACCCCTGATGAAATATTAATTATAAACTGCCATCCTGGGCAGCAGTAGGTCTCAGAGGTGGGTCCTGTATTCACTAGTAAGTGGATTTTTGTTTTTTTAATTCTAAAATATTTTATTCCAAGGGTACTCTGGTCTGACAGAACTGTCAAGTAGATGATTTTTCATCTGCCCCCTACTCCAGCCGGAGTCGTTGGCTATATCCCAGGCCCTCTGGCTCACGGGCTGCAGCTTCAGGGAGGGGCAGGTACTCCTGTGTTCAGTGACTGCAATGAAATGCCCTCACCTCTCCTTTTTTAAAGTTCATTTATTTATTTATTTATTTTTGAGATGGAGTTTCACTCTTGTTGCCCAGGCTGGAATGCAATGGTCATGATCTCGGCTCACTGCAAACTCCACCTCCAGGGTTCAAGCGATTCTCCTGCCTCAGCCTCCTGAGTAGCAGGGAATACAGGCATGCGCCACCATGCCTGGCTAATTTTTGTATTTTTAGCAGAGATGGGGTTTCACCATGTTGGACAGGCTGGTTTCAAACTCCTGACTTCAGGTGATCTGCCTGCCTCGGCCTCCCAAAGTTCTGGGATTACAGGCATGAGCCACTGTGCCCAGCCACCTCTTCCTATCTTTCTATCCTTACTATTTCCTGACCCCAATACTCAAATGTATGTGTATATGTGCACATTCACACACACACGCCTTGTTTTAAAATTAAGAAGTTGGCAGTTTATAAAAGTGAAAGCTCATCTTCTCTGTAGCCTTTTTTAAATTTCTCCCATTTTTTGATGAGTTTTCAAATACAATGATCCAGAACAGCTGAGTAGGGGGAGAGACACAAAAATATGCTGGATATGATATATGAGTCTCTCAATCGCCTGCTAAAAACCAGAAAACACTCATCTCTCTTCGCCTCAGTTTCCCCTTTCAAAAAATGAGGGCAACTGTGTCTGCCTGTGGTTTGAGAAGGATAAACAGGATCATGTTTTCAAAGTCTCTTTAAGCTTCTCTATACAATGGTGCCAGCAAAGAGCAAAGTATCATTTTCCTTCGGGCAGAATAATTAAAACAAAATCTCCTGAGTCCCATCTTCATGGGTGTCTCGCAAATTGATCATGCAGTGATATTTAAGAACAGAGCCGCTGTGTCATTTATTTATATCATCGCTTTTCATTGTTACAGTGGGGCATTCATACCCATACCTTCAGGCTCCGGGGGACTGTTCACATTCATTAGGGAAAGGAAATAGTCTTTCTTTCAAATAAGCAATTTGATTGCTTCAGGAATGGGTCTGTAATTACTGGAGTGCTGGGATATGTTGCTGCTGCTAATAAGATAAAAAAACCAGGTTTTCTCCAAACCAGAAGGGGTTCAGCCTCTTCTTCAGAGACTGTAATTAAAAGGGGTGGCAGTGGTTCCCTGCGCCAGGACTGCCCCCAGGATGCAAACACCAAGACAGAGGTGAATCTGAGTCTTGTCCTTTATGGAGTCGGGCATCCTAAATACAGCAGCCATTGAGAGCTCAAGAGTGGTCACGTAGAAAGAGTTCACAGGGAACTCCCTACTCATGTAGGCAGTGGGGAGGGTCAGGGTCTTTGGGTTGTGACTTATATCTATGTTCTTTTTAAAAAAACTTTGCGACACAGTTTCGCTCTTGTTGCCCAGGCTGGAGTGCAATGGCACGATCTCGGCTCACTGCAACCTCCACCTTCCTGGGTTCAAGGGATTCTCCTGCCTCAGCCCCCTGAGTAGCTGAGATGACAGATGTAATTTTTATATTTTAGAATATTCTAAAATACAAAATATTCTAAAATATGAAAATTAGATCTGTCATCTCAGCTGCTCAGGATTTTTATATTTTTAGTAGGGACGGGATTTGGTCATGTTGGCCAGGCTGGTCTCGAACTCCTGAACTCAGGTAATCCACCTGCCTCGGCCTCCCAAAGTGTTGGGATTACAAGCATGTGCCACCGCGGCCAGTCTATACTCAAAATTGTATAAGAGCAGTGGCTGTGTAAGAGCAGTGCTGAGGGCAGTGGCTCACACCTGTGATCCCAGCACTTTGGGAGGCCGAGGTCGGTGGATCATGTGAGCACACCTCTAGTCCCAGCCACTGAGGAGGCTGAAGCAGGAGAGTCAGTTGAACCTGGGAGGCAGAGGTTGCAGTGAGCCAAGAGGGCACCATTGCACTCCAGCCTGGGCGACAGAGTGAGACACTGTCTCAACAAAAAAAAGGCAGTAACTACGGTGTAAGGCCGGTCGCCTCGCCAGGAGCTCGGACACGCCCATCCCTCTCCGCGCCTGGAAACTATGTCACCACTCCGCACTCGACATCAAGCCCTGCATTCAGCATCTAGCTCTGCCACGTGGCTTCCCCAGCCCACTTCTGCTCTCCGCACCAGAAATCTGCACTCAACACTAAACTCTGCACCTGGCACCTAGCCCGCCATTGGAAAACCCCACCAAAATTTAGAAGACGCCCCGCCAAAACCTGCCCCAATAGCATTTTGCTCCGTCCAGGTCCCACTCCCCCTGGGCGGCCTGCTAGCAGAAATCCCGCCTACCTACCAATAGCAACTTGCGCTGTCCACGTCCTGTTTCTCCACAACCAATCAAAACGCCTTCACTCCCTATAAAACTCCACGCCCAAAAGGAATCAAGCGCGACTTCTCTGGCCCCCTTTCCCGGACCACAGAACCTCACCCGGAGCTTAATAAATTGGCATTTAATTTTCCTAGGCTGGTCTCAGTTTCCTCATTTTGAACTCGGCAATAACACTTACATACGGGAGCTGATGAGCTTTTAGAATCTTACTTTTTATATCCCAGAGGCTACATCAGATTCTAATTGGGTGGACAAATTTAGGAGGATTTAATACTTTAAATTTGACAGCAACCAATTTGTATACTATTAGCAATGGGTGATGTAGTTTTCTGGCTTTCATTTTATCAATGCTTTCAATCATGTGTTCATTCAGTCGATTTATTCCATAAGCATTTATTTCCTGTTCTATTCCAGGCAAAGTGCTTGGCTCTGGGACAGAGGGTCCTTTCCCTTGAGGAATTTGCCTACTGATCTGCCCCACACCTACTGCTTCTGGTTGTGCTATCTGGGTTGTTAGCCTTTTAAATTTTTTTTTTCTTGTTTAAAAAAAATATAGCTTGGCTGGGCGCGGTGGCTCACGCCTGTAATCCCAGCACTTTGGGAAGCCAAGGTGGGTGGATCATGAGGTCAAGAGATCAAGACCATCCAGGCCAACATGGTGAAACCCTGTCTCTACTAAAAAATACAAAAAATTAGCTGGGTGTGGTGGCGCGCGCCTGTAGTTCAGCTACTTGGGAGGCTGAGGCAGGAGAACTGCTTGAACCCGGGAGGCGGAGGTTGCAGTGAGCCAAAATCGCGCCACTGCATACCAGCCTGGCACCTGGTGACAGAGTAAGACTCTGTCTCAGAAAAAAAAAAAGCAAAAAACATATACATATATTTTTATAGCTTCTTTATTTTTGGAGACAGAGTTTCGCTCTGTTGCGCAGGCTGGAGGTTTCAGTGATCATAAGCTCACTGAAACATTGAACTCCTGGGCTCAAGAGATTCTCCTGCCTCAGGCTCCCAACCAACTAGGACAAAAGTTGCACATGCCCACACCCGGCTAATTTGTTATTTTTGTAGAGGTGGTGTCTCGCTGTGTTGCCCAGGCTGGTTTCAAAGTTCTGGCTTCAAGTGACCCTCCTGCCTCAGCCTCCCCAGTGCTGGGATTATAAGTGTGATCACTGTGCCTAGTCTAGCCTTTTACTTTTCTTAGTTGTGTTTCTTATTCATCAAGTCTTTTGCCTTTTTAGGGGGATACTTTCGCTCACACCCTTATAAACTTACCAGCTAAACGCAAGAAGGGACATTACACCAAAATAAGAAACCTTAATTCCCCCGACTTTTGCTAACCATTTGAAACTGGAAACATCACCTTTCTCATCAAATGAAATGTAGGATTGTACACAGAACCAAGACCAGGAAAGCAAGTCTATTTGGTTATACTTGATAGAGTTAGTTTTAATAAAGGACAGTGGTGCAAACAATTTCTGAGGACATTTCAGCCACAGATATGAGGGCAACTTTTCATTCTAGTGCACATCTGGCGGAGTTTAAGGATTTATTCTTTTTCAAAGAGTAGATTCCTCTGTCAGTACCTCAGGAAAACTCTTTTCTAATAGAAAAAAGCCGATTCTGGAAATTCTGGAATAGAAAGAGCTTTCCTTGCTCTGCAGGATGGGATGCAACCACCCTTTGTGTTTAAAGATGACAGGTTGGTATCATTCTAGAAGAGGATGCTCTTAAGTTGTTTCCACTTCAGTAACAATGGATGGATTCATGCTTATCTACGTATTCCTTCCTGACCCTCATGGCCAGTGGGATTCCCTGGGGAGCCTGTGGCAAGATCTCAAGTCATGTTAGTTAAGACTCTTGGGTATCAAGTGACAGAAACCAACTGGACTCCACTTAGGCACAGAGGGGGAATTTGGTATAAGTATACAAAAGTGTGTTGAGGAACCCAATGCAGGACTACAAGCAGACCTCAGGAAGGGCAAGGTTGAGAACAAAAAAGCATCCGCATTCCCAAGATGCACTCTTGGTTCATTCTCCTCCACTTTTTTGCACCTCTACCTCCTTCTCTGACACTACAGTCCTGCTTTCTCTGCCTCTTTATCCACAAGGCTGAATATGGCTGAACCACCGCAATGAGTTTAGAGGCGATTGTTCTCTCATTCACAGAGACTGTATGCCTGTCTCTCCATGCCTACTTCTGGGAGAAGGAATCTGATTGGCCCTCCCTGAATCAAGTGCTCAGCTCTTGTCCAATCACCTGAGGCCAGCAAGGTGAGTCACTCACATGGGCAGAATCCCTAGAAGCCCACTTATGTGAATGGGATGCATCTGAGAAAGGTGGAATGGTTTGAGAGCCGGAATGTTGAGTTTTGGTAAAGATACCCCAAGAAGTGTCTCCAGGGTGGCCACCAAATTCTTGAAACACAGGTGAAAGCATAACAAACGGTTTATAAATCGTACATAAAAATAGTGGTGTTTCCAGACTTGCTGGCCACCTCACACTACAAGGAATAGCATTTACAGCCCTACAACAGAAGGATTCCACAGGGAATGAATTTGTGATGCTGTCATTAGCCTGGATGTCCATTTATCTGAGCTAATCGGTCATAAATGCCCACGTGGCTCATGTAAATAAGATTCGTACATAACAAAGAGATAATTACCTCAGCTTTCTAGTTGCAACCAAATATCCTCTAGTTACAGAGAATACAGGCTAATTAGTAGCATTCATTACCCTGCCCCTAGTTCCCCTAAGAATGATTCATGTGAAATCCTAAGTAACCCAAATCCTACTGCTCTGATCTGGAACAAAGGGAACTGAGAGCTAGAGGGATGGTGCCAGAAGGGAGCTCTACAGCTTGCTGCCATACAGCCAGAGGGGCATTAATTAACAACACCTGTTTCAAATAACGTTTAGGACAGGCCTGGCTTCAACTTTCAACTCTTCACGTCTGCATCCCCTGTGCTCCTTCGATTTATCCTCCAAATCCCAGACACACAGGCTCAGGGGACAACCAGGGGGTACACTCAAATGATGACAAAACCATTGAGATTCACATAAATTAATAACTTGCCTTTCTAGTCGATGTGGAAATCCATCGTCACTCTATCGGCAATTTCCATCACCTCTCTTTCAAGCTATGTCCCAATGTATCCCAGATCTCAGAGCTCCTCACCACCGCCATTGCCAACTTGTATTAACCACAATCATATCTCTTCTGGATGACTGCAGCAGCCTTCTAACGGGTCTCCTGGCTTCAACTCTTGGCCCTCTGCACTTCATTCTCCAGTGTGAACTTCTACAAGTGTGAATCCTATCCTGTCACTGCCTCTAACATTGCACTTACAGAAATAGCATCCAGATTCTTTACCGTGGCCTAAGGGACCTAAGGGAGGGGCCCTGTCTGCTCCTCATCTTCCCCACACCACCCTCTGTCCCCACGGGCTCCTTTCATCATTCAGGTCACATCTCTGAGGCTCTGATGTTTCTTCTTTAGAGAGGCTTTCCCTGACATTTTAACTAAAGCAAAACTGTTCCCCATATCCCCCACTAATTTCTTCATAACATTATGATCTGAAATTATTACATTAACACACTTGTCTGCATTTTTAGCATGTTCCCCCCTCCCCCCCCCAAGGTAAGCTTCATTAGGACAGGAATCTTATGTGACTAGTCTTGTTCACTATTGTGTCCTTAGCACCTAGCCCATAGCAAGTGCTCAATAAATACATATTAACTCTACTAATAAAAGAGTAGAGGAAAAACAATCTAGCCAAGATTTTTCATTATAGAAATCTGTTAATGCAAACTTTATAATATCCTTTTCATGTTTTCTATGAAATGCTATGCAGAGGCCAAGAGTGGTGGTTCATGCCTGTAATCCCAAAACTTGGGGAGGCTGAGGTGGAGGACTACCTGAGCGAAGGAGCTCAAGATCAGCCTGGGGCAACATAGAAAGGCCTCATCTCTACACAAAAAATTTATAAATTAGTTGGGCATGGTGCGGCATGCCTTTAGTCCCAGCTACTCGCGATGCTGAGGTGAGAGGATCACTTAAGCTCAGGAGTTCGAGGCTGCAGTGAGCCATGATTGTGCCACTGTACTCCATCCTGGGTGATGGAGCAAGACCCTGTATCCAAAAAAAAAAAAAAAAAAAAAAAAAAAGCTACCCATTAGGTCCAAGTTGTACTTGAAGTTGTTAGGTCATGAAATTGAGGCTTGCCGTAAACGTGGTTATACTAAACAAGTATCTTGTATTACCTTGATAAGATTATGGCACTTTTAGCCGGGCGCGGTGCTCACGCTTGTAATCTCAGCACTTTGGGAGGCGGAGGCGGGCGGATCACGAGGTATGGAGTTCGAAACCAACCTGGTCAACACAGTGAAACCCTGTCTGTAGTAAAAATACAATAATTAGCCGGGTGTGGTGGCGGGCACCTGTAATCCCAGCTACTCAGGAGGCTGAGAAAGGAGAATCGCTTGAACCCAGGAGGCGGAGGTTGCAGTGAGCTGAGATCGGGCCACTGCACTCCAGCCTGGCGACAGAGCAAGACTCCATCTCAAAAAAATAGAGATTATGACATCTTCTTCTGTTTTATTTCTCTAGGAAAACAATGCTTTTACTGAACGTGCACAGGCGTGGGGATGGGAAGGCAGCAGGAGGGGGTCAGGGCGGAGGGGGCCCGGCCTGGAGCAGAGAGGCTGGCCGCAGCCGGGCGTCACCGGCACGGGTCCCTGATGACCCCTCGCTAGGCGTCCGCATTGCCCAGGATGAAGCCCACGGCCGCCGCACTGCCCAGAATGAAGCCCACGGCCAGGGACACTGTCTTGTAGAAGGCGCCGCGCAGCTGCTCCACATGCTGGTTCAGGGTCCGCAGCTGGTCGCGCAGCGGGCCCAGGATGCTCATGAGGCGGTGCAGGTGGCCCAGGGTCAGCAGCAGGGCGGCGTTCAGCAGCGAGGGTGCGGGGTCCTCGGGGCTGCCGGGGGCGCGGGAGGCGTCCGCAGACCTCTGCCGGGACCGGTTGAAGCAGGGCGTCCAGGCGGGGTCAGCGTGGGGGCTGCGGGCGGTCGGCAGCGGGGCGGCGCCTGGGAACGCGGGGCACGCAGTCTGGTGGGGGATCGGAAGGCGCGCCCGCCCCCTCCCCTGCAGCCCCTCGGCCGCCCCCGACCCTCCGTCCCGCCTACCTGCTTGGCCGCGAGCCGGCGTGGGTGCGCTGGGGGCTGGACCGCTGCCTTGCTGGGGGCGCCCAGGCCCCCGGTAGCGGCGGCGGGGCAGTTTGCGCCCGTGGTCGCCCGGCAGCCCCGTGAGCTCCGGGGTGTGCTCGTCGAAGGGCCCGGGCGGCTGGCCTTGCGCCTGGGGGAAGCTGACCCGGAGTAACCGGTAGTGGCGGCGGCGGCCCTGGCGGGGGCGGTGCACCTGCTGCCCGGCCAGCGCGCCCAAGACGCGGCGGGAGGGGGCCAGTGCCTGGCGGAGCAGCGCGCCCAGCAGCAGCTCCGTCTCCCGCACGCTCCAAGACGCGCGCGGCGCCAAGCCCGGGGACTCCAGCGACAGGGGCACCGCCAGCGCGCTTGGCGAGACTGGCCTCCGGGGCAGGGTCACTGGGGGGTCTCCGGCCGGCGGTTCGGGTCGGGGCTGGCGGACGACGGCCTCAGGGGCCAGAGCGGCATCCCTGGGTAGGCGTGCGCCGCCGGGACCGCCCGCACGCGCTCTCTTCTGTTTCTGAATGTTGAAACATTTATAGGTTAGGAATGCTTTGGCTATAAGTAGCAACACCTGACTATAATTTACATTGTAGAGCTGTTCTGGCTCCTTATACTATGTAACAAAACAGTCACGAATTTGTGACTTAAAACAATATTCATTTTGCTTCCAAATCTGCAATTTGGGCAGGGCTCAGCAGGTGCAGCTCATCTGTGCTCCACTTGGCTTCAGCTGGGAGCGGGCCGCAATCAACTGGAGGCTTATTCACTTACGTGCCGGAGTAGACTCGGACGTCTGGGGACTGGAACAGCTGGAGCCCTTGAGCTTTCATTCCTTCGGTTCCTCCACGTGGTCGCTCTAGCATGTTACTGTCTTCCATTTGTTAGAAACAAGAAGCTCAAGCTGACCCATAATTATGGGAAAAAGAACCAGACTTTTCCTTTTGATGGGAAGAGAGTCAGAGAACTTGTGGATATATTTTTAAATCACTGTAAGGAATCTATTTTTTGTACAAAAGAAAAAGTAGAAAGATCGATATCCCAAGGCTACTGCAATGACTCAACAATGTTATTAAGAACGCAGACCATACTGAGAACGGTGGCTGACGTCTAAATTCCACCACTTTGGGAGGCCAAGGTAGGAAGACTGTTTGAGGTCAGGAGTTCAAGACCAGCCTGAACAACAGAACGAGATCTCCGTCTCTACCAAAGCTTTTTATTTTTTTAATTAGCTGGGTGTGGTAGTGCATGTCTGTATTCCCAGCCACTTGGGAGGCTGAGGTAGGAGAATCACTTGAGCCAAGGAGGTTGAGGCTGCAGTGAGCTATGATCACATCCCTACAGTTTAGCCTGGGTGACAGAGCAAGACCCTGTATCTAAAAAACAAAAGAAAAAACAAGCCAGGCTCATGCCGTGGCTCACACTTGTGATCCCAGCAGTTTGAGAGGCTGAGACCTGAGGCCAGGAGTTTGAGACCAGCCTGGGCAACACAGTGAGACCACTGCCTCCAAAAAAAACAAAAAACAAAAAATACCCCAAGCTCTTTTGACCTTTTTTCTCAGCATCTTTAGGGTCTTGGCTTATCACGTTACGTATAACCATGCAGCTGACTTCCTCTTAAATTGCCCCAAATTGCATCACGTGGCTCTCTGTCAGGAGCTCCGTTGAGCTGAAAGAGAGAGCTGAGCTGTCAGGGGTTAGAGTAGCTACCTGAAGCTACCACAGGCCTAAATGGAAGTCACTTTAATCCCACCCTGCAGTAGTACAAACAGGAGGAAGTGCTGAGCGACCCTGGTTCATTTCCCCCGTGTAATGAAGCACCCATATGGTTGAGGGTCAGGGGAATCAGCACAGATCTGGGGGTTGTCTCACTCTTGAGGGGGCCCCAAACCAAAGACTCCCTGAAGTGTTATGGACCAGGGGCTGGGGAGTTGGGTAGTGAGAGGGGGAAAGCTAAGAGTGTAAAGGTACTGAGTCAGGGTAAAGAAAAGTATCTTCCCTTACGGGTCTCTGAGCCCTCTGAACAGAGCACCTGAACTAGGAATGCAGATCCACAAAAGGGCAGGACCAGCCAGAGGGGCCAGAGCCTTGCCAGAGACTCTAGGACGGGGCACTGGCTGTGCAGCCTTCCTGTGAGGCCTGATGGATAATGCCTTTGGAATAGCAGTCAGGTCAGGCCTGAAAAAAAATCACATGAGTTTTTTGTTTGTTTGTTTTGTTTTGAGACAGAGTTTCACTCTTGTCACCCAGGCTGGAGTGCAGTGGTGTGATCTTGGCTCACTGCAACCTCCGCCTCCCAGGTTTAAGTGATTCTCCTGCCTCAGCCTCCCAGAGTAGCTGGGATTACAAGTGCTTGCCACCACACCCAGCTGATTTTTGTATTTTTAGTAGAGACGGAGTTTCACATGTTGGCCAGGCTGGTCTCAAACTCCTGACCTCACGTGATCCACCCGCCTCGGCCTCCCAAAGTGCTGGGATTACAGGTGTGAGCCACCACGCCTGGCCACACATGGGTTTTTAAGCAGAAACTGGACTCCTCAAGTTCCACCTAGCCACAGGCAATTGGAGAAGTTGAGACTTTCTCTCTTTAGCCTTGACAACAGAGAAAGACAAGGGCAGAGGTGACCGAAAATGTGTGGTGAGTGAACAGATGGTCATCATCTCCCAGGCAGCATAAATTCCCAGACAGAATGCTCAATTTCAATGTTTGATGATTCAACTATACATTTTAAAACATATTTTATGTTATATATGTAACAAACATCAAATAAGAGAAAATGTGAGTTTGAGCAGAAAAATGTCAGGGAAAAAATTGGGGAGGGAGAAAATAAGAGGAATGGGTAGGGACAAAGACGGAGCCTCTGAAGTCCACAAGGGCAGGAGTTGCTTGTGGACTCACACCTGGGACTTTAGTTCTCAAACCAAGTTAGTTGGTGTTGGTTTCATGTGACTTGCATGGTGGGACAGGCCCTCTTGTGTCCTGTCCCTTCTGCATCTCCTTCCCACTCTGCCTTGCCTCTCAGCATCGAAAAACTGGTGTGGCCTGTTTCTGGCAGTAGCAGGATAACTCTTTTGTCAGGATTAAAGATTCATAATTGGGCGAGGCGCGGTGGCTCACACCTGTAATCCCAGCACTTTGGGAGACCAAGGTGGGTGGATCACTTGAGGTCAGGAGTTCGAGACCAGCCTGGCCAACATGGTAAAACCATCTCTACCCAAAACTATAAAAAATTAGCCAGGTATGGTGGTATGCACCTGTAATCACAGCTACTCGGGAAGCTAAGGCAGGAGAATCACTTGAACCCGGGAGGCAGAGCGGAGAGGCTGGAGCGGAGAGGCTGGCCGCAGCCGGGCGTCACCGGCACGGGTCCTCGATGACCCCTCGCTAGGCGAGGGGTGAGCCAAGATCATGCCACTGCATTCCAGCCTGGGCAACAGAGCAAGACTCTGTCTCAGAAAAAAAAAAAAAAAAAAAAGATTTCTAATCCAGGCCCAGCATGGTGGCGCACACCTGTAATCCCAGCACTTTGGGAGACCAAGGCAGGTGGATCACCTGAAGTCAGGTGTTTGAGACCAGCATGGCCAACGTGGTTGAAACCCATCTCTACTAAAAATATAAAAACTAGCTGGGCATGGTGGCACGTGCCTGTAATCCCAGCTACTCTGGAGGCTGAGGCAGGAGAATCACTTGAACCCAGGAGGCAGAGGTTGCAGTGAGCTGAAATTATACCATTGCACTCTAGCCTGGGTGACAGAGTGAGACCCTGTCTCAAGAAAAAAAAAAAAATCCCAAATGAGTCCTACAGTTTTCCAGGCTTCTCTTCAAGCAGAAAGTTCTGAAGCTGAATGCCCCAGCCCCCACATGTTTATTCACCATCTTCTCTGCTAGGCTTCATCAGCTGTGGAATCGTGCTCACGTAAAAAAGAAAAAAAGTCTTCCTGCTAAATTCATTTCTTTAACATTTAATTTTTTTTCCTGCCAAAGTCAGAGATGAATGAGCAATTACTTGGGAGCCAATTAAAATTCATAGTAAGCTATTCTCTGACCCTTGGGTTAGAAACAAATTTCCTACAAACCTCAGGAGGGTATCTCTCCTGGGTTTTTTGAGGGTGAGAAAAATTCATATCCTGCTCTCCAGTTCTCATTCCTCGTACAGAGTGGTGGCCAGCATGTTCCTGGGACATTGTTTGTGCAACCCAGAGACAACTCTTAATTCCCTGCTCGGTTATTTCTCCCATTTGGACAGAAGATGTGGTTACAGCTGCCAGTGACTCTCAGCGGCAAGTCTATGGAAATTGTGGACCAAGAAGACACAACTGAAGACAGGGGAAAGATTCTCTGTTTTCCGCAGTTCTGAGATTCGATTGTTCTGCAGAGGTGAGAAGAGAACTGAGTAGAAAACTAGCGTTACCAGGTGTTTCACAGGTGCGAAAAGCATGCTAAAGTTGAAGAGAGTTTTTTCTGTGAGGCAATGACACAATTGTATGGTGTAGGATCTGTGAGTGACTCTACAGAATCAGAAAAGTCTACGTCACGATGTTTAGAACTCCCATCCAAGCAGGATTCGAAAACTCTCAGATTCCTGGTAGCTGACAAAACGTTTGTGTTGATGAGAAAAAACAATCTTTGACTTGGAGTCATTAAAAAGATTGGATACATGCGAAGTGTCTTTCTGTCTCTATACTTATATAAGAGCACACACTTTCCAGCATGGAACATCTGTGACGATAATACGCCATCTCTGATACTATGCTTTCAAAGGGTCAGGGGGAAAAATGATTTATATACAAAGAATGCAAATATAGCTAGCTAGTTAGCCAAGAGAGCAAAAGGAGGGGAAGGCTTACATTAACCTGATCTTCACAGTCGCTAAAAACCTGACAAGGGAAATATGAATTTTAACTAGCCGCCAAGCAATTGGTTATTCATGCATGACATGAAAAGCAGGAGAAGCTTAATTTTCTCCTTGTCAGTTTTAAACAGAGAGGCTGTCAATTCAGCAAGTGTAGCTACTAAACATATTACAGAAGGGCACCATCCTACCAAATCCAGCCTCAACATGACATCGGGCCCAACCCCTGCACCATTATCCTTCCATCGGACTGCAGCCAGCCCTGCACATTACACGCTGTTTCTCTGACTGGGTGGCACCATGTGCCCTGAGCTCTGCCATCACCCTGCGTTTCCAGTGAGGAAACAAGCGGCTGCTTCCTGGGTCATTGTCTGGCACCATCAATGGGATTCTTTGGTCACATGTCATTTTTCCAGTCACTGGTCTGGTGCTAATTTCGTTAGAGTCAATTGAACAACAATAGCAAGCACTTTGTCGATAGTAGGCTCTAGGGCTCTGTGTCAAGTACCAGGTTTTCAAAGATGATTTTAAAAACTGCTATCAGGACTTTTTTTTTTTTTGAGACAGAGTTTTGCTCTCTACCCCAGGCTGGAGGGCAGTGGCGTGATTTCGGCTCACTGCAACCTCGCCTCCCGGGTTCAAGCGGTTCTCCTGCCTCAGCCTTCCAAGTAGCTGAGATTACAGGCACGTGCCACCGTGCCCGGCTAATTTTGTATTTTTAGTGGAGATGGGGTTTCTCCATGTTGGTCAGGCTGGTCTCAAACTCCCAACCTCAGATGATCCGCCCGCCTCAGCCTCCCAAAGTGCTGGGATTACAGGCGTGAGCCACTGCGCCCAGCCTGTCAGGCCCTTTTTTTCCTTTTTTTTTTTTTTTTTATTGTACTTTAAGTTCTGGGGTACATGTGCATATCTTGCAGGATTGTTGCATAGGTACACACATGCCATGGTGGTTTGCTGTCTCCATCCCCCTGTCACCTACATCAGGCATTTCTCCCGATGTTATCCCTCCCCAACGTCCCCACCCCCCCCCGCTGTCCTTCCCCTAGCCCCCCACCTCCCAACAGACCCCAGTGTGTGATGCTCCCCTCCCTGTGCCCATGTGTTCTCATTGTTCAACACCTGCCTATGAATAAGAACATGCGGTGTTTGGTTTTCTGTTCTTGTGTCAGTTTGCTGAGAATGTGGTTTCCAGATTCATCCATGTCCCTACAAAGGACACGAACTCGTCCTTTTTTTATGGCTGCATAGTATTCCATGGTATATATGTGCCATATTTTCCTTGTCCAGGCGATCACTGATGGGCATTTGGGTTGGTTCCAGGTCTTTGCTATTGTGAACAGTGCTGCAATGAACATACATGTGCATGTGTCTTTATAATAGAACGATTTCTAATCCTTTGGGTATATACCCAGTAATGGGATTGCTGGGTCAAATGGAATGAATATCTATTTCTAGGTTCTTGAGGAATTGCCACACTGTCTTTCACAATCGTTGAACTAATTTACACTCCCACCAACAGTGTAAAAGTGTTCCTATCTCTCCACATCCTCCCCAGCATCTGTTGTCTCCAGATTTTTTAATGATCGCCATTCTAACTGGCATGAGGTGGTATCTCAGTGTGGTTTTGATTTGCATTTCTCTAATGATGTCAGGCCCTTTTTAAAGGTGGTGGCTCACACCAGTCATCCCAGTACTTTGGGCAGCTGAAGTGGGGAAGATTGCTTGAGCCCAGGAGTTTCAGACTGGTCTGGACAACACAGTGAGACCCTGTCTTTTAAAATAAAAATAAATAAAGTACTATCATCTTCTATGGATGGGCTGTAAAAAATAAAAATAAAAAATAAAGTGCCATCAAACCTTTGGCAATCTGGTAATAGTCACAGACACCCCCAGAACACCTTAGGGTGTTCAGTAAATGTGATACATATTAATTCACTCAACAAATATTCATTGCGATAAGTTGCTATAATATTCCTGCTATGAAGAACAAGAACTATGCTAAGGAGATAAAGCGATCCCATGGGGGAAGGTCTGTAGCTGCTGCAGAAAGATCGGCCAGGAAGGATCTCTCTGAGAAGGTATCTGAACAAAGCTCTGCATAACGAGGAGCCAGGCGAGAAAAGATAAGGCAGGAAAGAGTTTCAGGTCAACTCCAAGGCCAGGACCAGCTTCCAGAGAAGTCAGAGATACCACCAGGGGCCCAGACTCCAAGGCTGCGTAGATCCTGGCAAGGAGATGGAATTTTATTCGAATTGCAGCAAGAAGTCGGTGGAGGGTTGATAAAATGCTTTGGCTGCTGTGCCGAGCAAGAGTGGAAGCGGGGTTCCAGTTTAAAGATGCCGGGCTATTCTCTTCAAATGAACACTCTGTTCTGTCAAGTTCATACTGACACTCTGATTGAGCCTTACATGAATTAGATGCCTAATGTGTGTTTGGCTAGATGATTTTCAGTCTAAATTAGATCATTATGTCCTTAGAATATCAAGGTTCCACTGACTAATTGTGGAGAACTCTTGAAGTGTTTGTTCTGACCTAACTGCTCTGGATGTACCCCTTTGGAAATAGTGTCAGGCATTTGAGAAATATGTGACTAGGAGCAGAATCTGAGGTCCATGAAACAGGATTCACTGGTAAAGAAATGGTACTTAATTCACATCCTTGTTGAAGGCTGTCTCCCAGCACCCAGCACAGAGGCTGACACACACACACATTTGTCAAAGATGTTAATATATGAGTCTAGTAAGAAGAGTTCAGGAAATGCTACAATTAAATTTTAGTAGCCCAGCACCCCAAGCAGCTAAGTAGCCTTGGACACTAGCTGTGGCGTTGAAGACTGTTTTTCCAGAAGGATGGGAATGGACCTATATCTCCTCCGAGCTTCACATGCCCACATCCAAGCTTTATTGCTGCTGAAAGCTTCCTGAACTGCCTGACCATGGACAATCCCATCTCTAGCTAGTCCCCAGCCCCCACACACGAAACCCTCATCCTCCAGAGAGACTCCGACCAGCCGCTGGCTCACACCCAATGGCCCCCCCTGCGGGCGCCTGGCCCATCACATAGCTTCCAAGCTGCCTCTTCCTCTGACCCGCTTCCCACCCTGCACCAAAACAGGGGCGCCTTTTGTGGGAGCAATCAAGTCCTAAATCACTATTTATATTTCTTGGAGTAAACTTAACACTGAGAAAGAGTTCTGGAATGACTGCCCTGGGGACTGCCGCCCATCTGGAAACATGAATAATGTGAAATGTATCCCTCCATGGATCCCCACAAGACCAATTACATGATCGTCCTTTCCGAGAATTTCTGCCAACTTTTTATGGGGTCACCAGAAAGTTATATCTGAAGCAAAAACTGCACAGATTTACATAGGAGGTGGTTAACTGGTGGAGCGAGGTATGTGGAAGTTGACTGCAGGAAACTGTGATACTCCGCAGATGGAAATGTGTGTCGATTTAGCTCTTCACTTCAGGAAGTGGAATGGATTCATTCTGCCATTTGCTGAATGACTACTGTGTGCCACACACTCTTCTAGGCACTGGGAGGAGAGAAATCAATGATACCAGCATTGCCCTCATGGAGCTGACATTCTAACGGCCTTGGAAGATAGACCATTAAAGGCTCACTATAAAATGGTACCAGAAGTCAACATGTGACTTTTAGTCCTGTTTGTGGTATAGACTCGCCAGGCAATGTGAAGAAACTGAGTTTTTTGCTTCATTAAGCTGAGGATGAGATAGGTGTGCTGCCCTTCTCAAGAATGTGGGGGGTGGAATCGTATTCATCGTTTGAAAACTCAGACTAATAAGAGATTTGGCATTTACGTGTTCGCGCATACTTCTCTCTTCAAGCTGCAAAGTTCAACCGAGAGGTATTTGGCAGAAGGCCTTTTGCTAAAGCAATCACCTGACAATGTGCGTGGGGGATGGGAGCCAGCCAGCCAGGTTCTACCTCCACTGCCGAGGTTTGATTAGGTGATGAGCTCACATTATTCATAACATTGCAGAGCGGCTGTAATTCACCACATCATGGCTGGAAAGGATCTGCCTGCGAAGGGAAATGTCAGTGAAGGGTCATCTTCCTTAGTGTTGGTAGTTCCTAAACTCTCATTTCCAAGGAAGCACTGCATGTGTCTGTAACAGAAAGATCCCTGCTTCTCCCCTAACTATTCAGAATGAGAAGGTCTGGGAAAGGGTCCAGGAACTCATATTTTACCACTGTCCCTGCTGATTGGGCTGCAGGAGGCTCTACACTCGGAGAACCCCCACACTGTGTTCCCCATAAGACAGAGGATTCAGACCTCCAAATCCCCTCACCCAGACACGAGAGCATCTTGGCTAAAACCTCTTCTTTGGAAGGGAAGGAGAAAGGGGAAGCTGGTTGGAACAGTTTCCTTTACTGATTCTAGCTTGTTTCCTTTCTCTCGTGCATTGAGCAAAAAGAATCTGGGAACGACAGTGGACAAGGTCCAGCCTACCCACTGGAGGGAGGGTGTTCCAGTGATGAGCTGATGCTTCCCAGCTGCCCCCTGGAGTGGAGGAAGATCACTCTGCATGAGGGAGTGGAATTAAGGGAGGCAGAACGGCCCGCATGGCATTGTGCGGAGAGCCCGCTCAAACACCCTCTCGTTTCATCTTCCCCAGTTCTGCTTTCTGGTTTCCTTCAGGTCTTTACTGAACCATCTCCTTTGCAGTGAAACATTGCGGGATCACCCTAAAACAAACCCAATGCATCAAGAGCTAGACTCCTGAGAGTTCCTGCAGAGTTTTCCTCCCAGAGTCCTCCCCCGCCTCGGTAAAGAGCAATTTCATTCTCCCAGGTGCTCAAGCCAAGAATGGAGTCAGTTTCATTCTCCTGTACCCTGCATCTGAACACCACAAGTGATCTGTTGGGCCTGCCTTTAAAATACATCCAGAGCCCTGCCACCTGCCCGTCCTCCATTGCCATCACGCTTGTCCACGCCGCCCTTACGTCCTGAGTGATTGCAGTGGTCTCTGGCCAGCTTCTGCCCTGGTCCCTCTTCTTGATTCTTGACATAGCCAGCGCCAGCGTGATCTTGTTAAAATACAAATCTGATCGGGTCACTCCTCTGCTCCAAACTAGCTTTCCTAGTCATTCCGAGTAAAAGCCAAAGTCCTTACAATAACGCACAGAGCCCTGACCTGCGTCACCCTCCCCTATCTGCCTCTTTCTGCTCTTCCCTCACTCCCTCCCTCCCGCCCACACCACACAGTCCCACGGAGGCATCTTTGCACTTGCTGTTTCTGGAATCTCTTCCTCCATTTGTTCACATGGCTGACCTCCTAGATCCCACCACATCTTTCCATGACTACTGCTTTCTCAGTAGGGTTAGCTGTCCTCCCTGTCGAATATTGGAATGCATCTACTATTTTTCCCATTCATCTTCTTATTTTGCATTAACATCTCCATATTTTTCTCTTTCTCTGTTTTTTGTTTTTTGTTTTTTTTGATGGAGTCTTGATCTGTCAGCCAGGCTGGAGTGCAATGGCACCACCTCTGCCCACTGCAGCCTACACCTCCCGGGTTCAAGCGATTCTCCTGCCGCAGCCTCCTGAGTAGCTGGGATTACAGGCGTGTGCCACCTCACCTGGCTCATTTTTGTATTTGTAGTAGACACGTGCTTTCTCCATGTTGGCCAGGCTGGTCTGGAACTCCTGACCTCAGGTGACCCACCTGCCTCGACCTCTCAGAGTGCTGGGATTCCAGGCATGAGCCACTGCACCCAGCCACATCTCCCTATTTTTCTATTTTTATTTTGCTTTTATCTCTCTTCCCATCAGAACGTAAGCTCCATAAAGGCAGAGATTATTATCGGTTGTTCCAAGGCTGGAACAGGGTGTGGCATGTGGCAGATTTTCAATACTATTTGTTTGAATAAATGAATGAGTTAAATAATCAACAAATGAATAAAGCTGCAATTCCCTCCACTCTCTATCTCCCTTCTGATGTATTTTCTTCATAGAGTCTATCACCCTCCAGTGTACTCCGTAATGTACATATTTATCTTATTTACTGTCACCTTTTCCTTACTAGACTATAAGCGCTGTATGAGCCAGGATTTCTGTCCTATTCTCAAGTGTATCCTTATCACCAAGAAGAGTATGTTGTTCTTGTATTTAATATTTATAGAATGAATAAACTCACTAATGTAAGAGTATTTTGGCTGGGTACAGTGGCTCATGCCTGTAATCCCAGAACTTTGGGAGGCTGAGGTAGGAAGATCACTTGAGCCCAGGGGTTCAAGACCAGCCTGGGCAACATAGTGAAACCCCTCCTCTACAAAAAAAAAAAAAAATGGTCTTTTAATTAGGTGGGTATAGTGGTGCACGCCTGTAGTCCTAGCTACTCAGGAGGCTGAGGTGGAAGGATAGCTTGTGCCCAAGAAGGGGAGGCTGCAGTGAGCTGTGATCGTGCCACTGCACTCCAGCCTGAGCAACTGAGGGAGACCCTGTCAAAAAAAAGAGAGAGAGAGTATTTTTACAGATTAAGAGATTGACTCTTAGTAAGATTGAGCTAATTTTGCGTGATCATATACACACCAGCATGTAGCAGAGTCAGGGTTAGGATTTGGTCTGCATGACCTTAAGTCTGTGCTCTTACAGTACACCACCGGTCTGGAGAAGAAGGCATTTGAAGTTGGGCGCAGTGGCTCACGCCTGTAATCCCAGCATTTTGGGAGGCCCAGGCAGGTGGATCACCTGAGGTCAGGAGTTCAAGACCAGCCTGGCCAACATGGGGAAACCCCATCTCTACTAAAAATATAAAAATTAGCTAGGCATGGTGGTGGGCGCCTGAATCTCGGCTGCTCGGGAGGCTGAGGCAGGGAGAATTGCTTGAACCAGGGAATTGGAGGTTGCAGTGAGCTGAGATGGTGCCACTATACTCTAGCCTGGGTGACAGAGCAAGACTCTGTCTCAAAAAAGAAAAAAAAAGAAGGCATTTGAGGTGGGCATTCAATGATTTTCTCTGCTGTAGAGTTCTTTTCCGCCCCTCTCCCTCTCTCTTTCACCTCGCTAACCGTCATGAAGAACGGATCTGAACCTGGGTGTCCCTTCCTCTGAAAAGCCTGCTCTGAATCCCCATGGCTGGGTCTGAGGTCCTTGTCTTTTTTTTTTTTTTTTTTTTTTTTGACAGGGTCTCACTCTGTCACCCAGGCTGGAGTGCAGTGGCACAATCTTGGCTCACTACAATCTCCACCTCCCTGGTTCAAGAGATTCTCCCACCTCAGCCTCCCAGGTAGTTGGGATTACAGGCACATGCCACCACACCCAGAGAATTTTTTTGTATTTTTTTTTTTTTTTAAAGATGTGGTTTCACTATGTTGGCCAGGCTGGTCTCAAACTCCTGACCTCAGGTGATCCGCCCACCTTGGCCTCCCAAAGTGCTAGGATTACAGGCATGAGCCACCACATCCAGCCTTTTTTTTTTTTTTTTTTAAAGAGATAGGGTTTCACCATGCTACCATGTTGACCAGGCTGGTCTTGAACTCCTGACCTGAAGTGATCCACCCACCTCGGCCTCGTCTTTCCTTGTCACAGTTCTTCCTGCACAGCCCGGCATGCCAACTGCCTATTCATCTTTTGTTTTCTCCAGTAGGTTGTAAGGAGTATATAGAGGGGGTTGTTTCTATCTTTTTCACTGTTGCATTACAAGCCCACCAGTTGATCCAGTTCATATAAAGTACCCAATGAAGATTGGTTCTTGTGGTGAAGGAGGGGAAGCAACACTTAGGCCAAAGAAATAACTGAACAGGAATCAGAGAAATGGCGAGCCAGTAGTGCCGGGCGCCTGGGGCAGAGGTTTCAGTGGGATCCTAGTGTGGGAGGTGTCTAGGAAGGTGGGCATGTAAAGACTGTGAAAGTCATGGAAGATTCCGAATTCTTTTAAAAGCTGTTATTTATTTGGTAAGCCGTCCGAGAATCACTGAATTATGCTGAGCAGGATGGCGCACAGTGCTTCTTTTAGCAGATTGACCTGATGCTGATCATGCCTTGAAGGGAGAAAGGGGAGAGGCAGAATCTGCTACAGGTGCCGAACCACACCGCGGAAAACACCCGCACTGGAAACGTGGCAGCAGGAGTGGAATGGAGTCAACAGATGCAAGAAACATTTTGAGAAAAGATTCAGCAGGATTTAGTGAATCATTGGACGTGGAAGGTAGAGGAGACAGGGAAATGGAGGCCAGCTCCAAGGCCGTGAATCAGGGTGGCTGGGAGAATACTGCTGCCTTTAATGAAAAAGGGAAACTGGAAAGAGGATCTAATTGGATGGAAAGAGAACAAGTTTGGCTGCAGGCGTTTCAAGCTTGAAACACGCACAGAACATTTTGGTGGACATAAGCTGCACTGGAAATTCAGGACTAGAATTCAGGAGAGATGTCTTAAATAGTCTTGCCTCTCCAACAGGAGGTGAATTAATACTTAGCACTCCTTGGGTTTGGCTGATGTGGACATTGAAAAATTGTAAACGTCATTTAAACAGTTGAGTTTCCAGAAATATTTAGTCATCCTTTCTTATTTCATGGCGCAAAATCCTCAGTAAGCTAAGGTGTATTTCACACCTGCTACCTTTGGAGACCCAACACTCTTTTATTTTTTTTTATATTGATTTTTTAGAGCAGACTTTTGCTCTGTTGGCCAGGCTGGAGTGCCGTGGCGTGATCATAGCTCACTGCAGCCTCAAATTCCCAGGCTCGAGTCATCCTCCCACCTCAGCCTCCCCAAGTAGCTGGGATGGAACTACAGGCATGAGCCACCGCACCTCATCTCAATGGTCTTTTCATTTGGCTGGGCGGGTATTAACCTTGTGGACATTTTGCAAGCTGGTGGAGAAAAATACACAGTGTAAGAACGAGAAAAATTTGTTCAAGTATTAAGACAAACTTTTTTTTTTTTTGAGACAGAGTTTCGTTCTTGTTGCCCAGGCTGGAGTGCAATGGTGCCATCTCGGCTCACTGCAACTTCCGTCTCCTGGGTTCAAGCAATTCTCCTGCCTCAGCCTCCCGAGTAGCTGGGACTACAGGCGCACACCACCATGCCCCGCTAATTTTTGTATTTTTAGTAGAGACGGGGTTTCACCATGTTGGTCAGGCTAGTCTTGAACTCCTGACCTTGTGATCCACCCGCCTCAGCCTCCCAAAGTACTGGGATTCCAGGCATGAGCCACCATGCCTGGCCAAGACAAACATTTTATTGGCAATCTTTCTGTTTGGGACGGAACTCTGGGACTTCAGTTCTGTGCATAAATCCACAAAGTTTCCATTATCTGAAGACCGAAAGGAAGTTGTGTATAGTCAGCAACTTACTAGAATCAACGTACTTAGGTTTTCCCCTATGCTAAAAATAGATATGCAAGTTTTTAATTCTATCTGCAATTTAAAAAAATGTGATATAGGCTGGGCACCGTGGCTCATGCCTGTAATCCCATTACTTTGGGAGCCAGAGGCAGGGAGATCACTTGAGTCCAGGAGTTCAAGACCAGCCTGGGCAACATAGTGAGACCCTGTCTCTCCAAAAAAAAAAAAAAAAAAGAAAAAAAAATTTTTTTTTTTTAAATCAGCCAAGTGTGGTAGTGTGCTCCCATAGACTCAGCTATGCAGGAGGCCCGGTGGAAGGATCACTTGTACCTGGAAGGTCGAGGCCACAGTGAGCCAAGATCATGCTACTGCACTCCAGCCTGGGTGACAGACCAAAACCTTGTCTTAAAAAAATGAAAATAAAAAATAACTGATATGGATGGGGCAAAATGTTAATATCTGTCCAATCTGGGTGTTGGATACTTAGATATGTTATATTATTTTCAAAAATTATTGTCTGTATATTATTTTCTTCTGTACAGTAGTTTGTAATTTTTAAAAAGCTCTCAAAAACAATGTGCAAAACAGAGCAGAAGACTGAGACTCTGAAGCTTAGGCACATCTGGGAAGATGACCTGCAGAAGCAACAGAGCGACCCCATTTCCAAAGTTCCTGCCCCTCTCCAGGAAGAAAAGGCCACGGTGGTGACCGGGCCATTAGAGGTCATGGGATAGAGAGGGAAGTGGCTGTTCTATTCTCAGGCTGTGGTCCCACAGCGTCTATAAAAGTCCTCTTGAGGTCAGCCACCAGCTTGGGAAGTCACAGCTCCGCCGCTGATGATTAGAAGTCAACATGCTCCCCACATCGAGAGTTACTTGTAACCCAAGCACAGTGACGGAGGAGCCTCCTTTATGTCACCCCCACATGATGTCCCTGAGCCTAGGCTTGGTTCCAAGGACAAGGTTCCTATGTCACTTAATGTCATAGTGCTTTTCTGAGCAAAGGCACCAAAACGTGCTGTGAGCCTCCTCCCAGGGCTGTGTGTTCGCCTGAATGCCCTGGGAAGGTGGGACGATTCCAGAGACACTTCCTCCAAGCCCTCCAAAGGCTTCCAGTATTCTTCTCCCCCTCCTCTGGGCAAGTCAAAAGCCTCTTTCTGCAGGCTCATAACCACCCGTCCAGAGATTATGCTTTGGAAACTTTGGCATTTCCCAAAGCTGACAAACATCACCTCGATTTTTTTGTTTGTTTTTGTTTCGTTTCATTTTGTTTTGTTTGAGACAGTCTCGCTCTGTCACCCAGGCTGGAGTGCAGTGGTGCAATCTTGGCTCACTGCAACCTCTGCCTCCTGGGTTCAAGCAATTCTCCTGCCTCAGCTTCCCGAATAGCTGGGACCGTAGGCACGCGCCACCACATCCAGCTAATTTTTTTGTTTTTAGTAGGGATAGTGTTTCACCATGTTGGCCAGGCTGGTCTCGAACTCCTGACCTCAAGTGATCCCCCCTGCTGCAGTCTCCCAAAGCGCTGGGATTACAGAAGTGAGCCATCGCACCTGGCACATCTCTCTTTTTCTTCTTTTAGTTTCTTCTTTCATTCAGGCCTACGCTGAAAGCACCACTGTCTGATAAACACTGGCCATACCCGACGACATGTAGGCCAGGGGGGGTAACAGTAGTCTTCCAGTGAATCAGCTTCTCAGTCTAAACATACCAGTCGATTACTTGAAACAAATGTGTCTCCAGGGACAACCTGTAAGCCTTAGCCTTCTATAGGGTGAAGCACTATTGATTGGGGGAAATTTGGGAGCAAATATTTCTTTCAAGCCAGAACCTGGGTGGAAATCCTCTTGGGTAAAGTGTCTCAGTAGGCTGAAGCATGCCTGCCTCTGACCGTCAAGCCTTTGGAAACAGTCAGCATCTTGCTTTACAGTTCATCCCCTCGGCAACAGAGGAGCCCTTCCCAAGGTTCCATGAAAGGCTCCTTCGGGCTTCCCACCCAGCTGATGGGTGGGGAGAAATGCAATCCATGTCTCCTCGGGCTTGATGTCTCCCCTGTGATCTGGGGCCCCTCCAGATCGCACGACAAGCCTATGCCGTTCCTGCCAGCCCCTCTGCTCAATCCCCTCTTCCAGCCAACGTGCCCCCTCCGCACGATTAGGAACAGTTTCAGTGTTCTCAGCTTTTCCTTCCTGTGCCTGTCATTTCCCCCACAAACACAAGCTGCTTTGCAGTCCTAGTCACACGCCTGGCACCGTTCCTGAGACAGGTCGGACGTCTGGTGCTGATCAAATTTGCTGCACCACATTGCCAGGACTTTCTGGAACAAATAACATTTCACATTCAGCTCTGGAGCACCCCCGAAACCAGACCTCCTAAAGTCTGCTTCATTTCCATCAGAGCTTTTGAGTCCCAAATTTCATTCGGTGGGGGATGAGTGATCAGAGATTTTTAAAGCCGTATGGACTCTTCCGCTCATTCTTAGCTTCCTGGGACCACGGGACTCACAGCGCCTCCTGGGATCTTGGGCTCCAAAGAACATCATTGAGGAACTTCTAACTGAGGAACCTGGAAAATTCCCAACACATCTCCACTCTTCCAGTAACTCACATCTACCCCCTCTTCCCGTGTATTTTTCTTCACAGACAACTCATAAGGACACACGGGCTCTCTTACTCACTGTGACCAGTCTGTGTCCAGCATAGCAGGCAAAATGGCCTGGAATCTCACGTTGCTGTGACTGGAGCCTAGCGCTGGCACAAAATCAACTATACAGATCTATGTTGATTGTCAAGATAAACAGATACTCTTCTCGGTGACATCGTTGCTTCTTTCTTGAGGGGACTGGGTATAGAAATGGAGCCCAAGTCAGGCCTGGCTATCTGTGTAGCAGAAGAGAAAATGGTTCCCTCTGAAAAACAATTTTTAAAAAATTTTTTATCAAGGCACAGTGGGTCATACCTGTAATCTCAGCACCTTGGGAGGCCAAGATGGGCAGATCACCTGAGGTCAGGAGTTCAAGACCAGCCTGACCAACATGGCAAAACCCCAGCTCTACTAAAAATACAAAAAGCCTGGTGTCGTGGTGGATGCCTCTAGTCCCAGCTACTCCAGAGCCTGAGGCACCAGGATTGCTTGACTCCAGGAGGCAGAGGTTGCAGTGAGACAAGATTGTGTCTGTCTCAAAAAAGAAAAAATGAGATTAAATGTTTAATGTTTTCGTGGGCACCTGGTAGGTGTATATGTTCATGGGACGCATGAGATGCTCTGATACAGGTGTACAATTCATAATGATCACGCCATGGAAAACAAGGTATCTGTCCCCTCAAGCATTTATCTTTCATGTTATAAACAATTGGGTCATACTCCTTTGGTTATTTTTAAATGTGCAGTTAAATTATTATTGATTGTAGTCACCCTGTTGTGTTATGGAACATGAGGTCTTATTCATTCTATTTTTTTTTTGTACCTTTTTTTTTTTAATTTTTTTTTTTTTTAATAGAGACGGGGTTTCACCATGTTGGTCAGGCTGGTCTTGAACTCCCGACCTCAAGTGATCCGCCCGACTTGGCCTCCAAAGTGCTTGGATTACAGGCGTGAGTCACCACGCCCGGCCTTTTTGTACCTATTAACCATCCCCACTTCTCCCCCACCTGTCTTCCCTCTGAAAAAATTCAGTCTTCTGGGTTAGCAGGGAGTGAACGTACCTCCTGCGGCGCTCACTGAGGCAAATATGAGAGCTGCGTTCTCTGCGATAAATCAAAGCATTTGAAATCTTGGGCTCGCAGGTTGAAAAATATGTAATATTTTCATGTATGTTCATTACTCGGTATTGGATGAGGTTTCCAAAGCCATATGTACAAATTCTAGAGTTAAAAACAAAAGCTGTCAGAGTGGGGAATAACGTCATTCAACTTGGCCATGCAATTTGCCCTCTTGCCCCAATAATATATGTTTTGGTAAAATAACATTTGAGGGACAAAAACAAGATGCCAGATCTAAATTAATTTTAGAACAAAGTAATATATGCTGGGCGTGGTGGCTCACGCCTGTAATCCCAGCACTTTGGGAGGCCGAGGAGGGCAGATCACCTGAGGTCAGGGGTTCAAGACCAGCCTGGCCAACATGGCGAAACTCCATCTCTACTAAAAATACAAAAATTAGCCATGCATTGTGGTGAGTGCCTGTAATCTCAGCTACTCAAGAGGCTGAAGCAGAAGAATCACTCGAAACCAGGAGATGGAGGTTGCAGTGAGGTAAGATCACGCCACTGCACTCCAGCCTGGGCGACAGAGACTCTGTCTCAAAACACATACACACACACACACACACACACACACACACACACACACACAAAACAAAGTAATATAAAGAAGCAACCACAGGTGAAATACCCAAAGGTTATTATTTACAGATGTCACATATTTTCAAAGCCCCCATCATGGCAGCTATCTTTCCCCGACCCCATGTAGCATGTTAAAAACTGCTGGTTAACTCCTAGAGGGTCACAGGGCTTGTAAACTACATGATTTGTTTAGTATGAAATAAAAACCAGAGCCTTTCTAATTTAAAGCAACACTCCCTTCCCCCAGGTTTCATCTCATTTATGGCAGACACAGAGAGGTGCAGCCTTTCCAGCAGAACCCTCTGCCAGCACCAGCGCATAGTAAGTCAATGTGTGGGCTCGGCAAGGGATAGCTGTTCACATTTCTTCAAGTCCCCCCTATGTGGGGTCATCAAGATCCAAGCCTCTCCCTCTGAGCTTCCAGCTCTATAATTATATGACTCTAGTTACTTTGGCAGCGATTCAGAGGAAAGAGAAAATAAGGAGGGAGGAGGGAAAAGGGTAATGACTTAAGCATCATCCCTAAAATTCTGATTGCATTGAGTAGGAAGGGTGTTTACAAAATAGTCCTGATCACACGGGGTAGAGCAGGCAGTGATAAGAGAAGCATCTTGGACAGCCGCTGAGGTTCACGCCTCTGCACTGGCTCTGGTTATCATAGTGGCCTTGGTGGTTACACTGAGATGTGTTCTTAAGCAAGAGGGCTCGGGGCTGTGGCTTTATCTTTTCCCTTCTGAATCGCTGGGAGAAAGGGCAGCCCTACAATCAGTTCTGTGTATTCTTATTATGTTCCTTAGTGGTTCCTAAGGTGGTCATAAAGAGAATGACTCTGTTACATAAGACAGTCATTGCTGAACCAGGATCTCCCGGGCCTACGTCCTTCCCTGCTAGCAACCGTGAAACACATTAATTTTTCCAGGCAGAGTCAAATATGCCCAAACGGGTAACAACAGTAATTGAACAAGTAAATGCTGCTTTTGTGGCATCTAAATCAATGTACTCGGCATATGAGAGTGGAAGTGTCACTGCGTTTTATTATTTTTTTGAGACAGGGTCTCACTCTGTCACCCAGGCTACAGTGCAGTGGTGTGATCATGGCTCACTGCAGCCTCGACCTCCTGGGCTCAAAGTATCCTCCCACCTCAGCCTCCCAAATAGCTGGGACTACAGGCTAATTTTTAAATTTTTTGTGGAGATAGGCCTCACAATATGGCTGAGGCTGGTCTTGAACTTTAGGGCTCAAGCAATCCTCCTGCCTTGGCCTCCCTAAGTGCTGAGATTACAGGCATGAGCCACTGCACCCAGCTGGCACTGCATTTTGGATGTTATCTAAGTGCAATCTTTGTTCACAGATGCATCGGAAAACACCAAGTTTGACCAGCCATCTGAAGTAGAAACAGTAATAACGAAAACAGGGCAATAACAAAAATCACAACACTTTAGCGTCCAAAAACTTAAGAAAGTACACACGTTGCTGAATTATCTCTTGAAACTCATCGTGATGAGGCGGTACCAGGAGGGCGATGTAACTATGGGTACGGGGGCCTGGCTCTCTCTGAGCTGCCACTCAGGGCTGTATTTATCCCACGCGCACCTCTCCTTCAGAGCGACACAGTCAGCAAGTCACTGGACTGCAGACTGTGGCACTGTGGTCTTTCGTGCTGGTCTCCTCAGCAAAAGCCTGACTTCTGGCTTTGCCTAGCATCCTCCCACCCCATCAGCTGCGGCTGTGCAGTGAAGCCGATGGGGCTGAAGCTTCAGAAGCCCTCATTTGCACGGGCTCCTTCCAAGGCCCTCTTAAGGACCCTTAGCCATGTGCATGTGTTTATATATAAAATTTCTAAAAGTAAGCTGTCAGGGAGGGAGGGGAGGGTGGGGAGGGATAACATGAGGAGAAATGCCAGATATAGTATGCACCTAAAGTTAAGTAAATAAATTTTTAAAAATAAATTAATTAATTAAATAAAATAAAAGTAAGCTGTTGTAACTCCAGGGGGAGTAGGACCATTTGCATTCTGCTCTAACACCCCTTGTGTTAGGGGGTCCTAGAAGTGGCTGTGAGCATTTTGGGGAACCAGCTAAGGCAAGTTGAGTTAGGGATACATTTAGTCGGACTTGGTAGAACGCATGCATCTGATTTGCAGACGTGTCTGTGCATAGTTGAAGTTTTTGCTTCTCATCCTGATGTAGGAATGGCTTCCAGGAGAACTCCCGTCCCCCCCCGTGCCAACTCAATGGGCATCAGGATGTGACGGTGCAGGCCAGAATCTGCATCATCATATAAACGCACGCTGGGTTTCTGGCACCACAAGTATGCGTCTCATGAACATAAAACAGTTTGGGGCCAGAAGCCAGTCTAGGGGAATATTCTTTCCAATTTTATAGCTTGTATTTATATCAAGAGAACTTGATAGAGGTTATACCAAATTCAGCGACAACCTTAGATAGAATTTCAAGTGACAAGCCAGGCGCTGTGGCTCATGCCTGTAATCCCAACACTTTGGGAGGCCAAGGTGGGAGGATCACTTGAGGTTGGGAGTTTGAGACCAGCCTGACCAACATGGAGAAACCCCGTCTCTACTAAAAATACAAAAAATTAGCTGGGCGTGGTAGCGCATGCCTGTAATCCCAGCTACTCAGGAGGCTGAGGCAGGAGAATTGCTCGAACCCGGGAGGCAAAGGTTGCAGTGAGCTGAGGTCATGCCATTGCACTCCAGCCGGGTAACAAGAGCAAAACTCTGTCTCAAAAAAAAAAAAAAAAAAAAAAAATATTTCCGCTGGGTCACGCACGGTGGCTCACAGTAATCCCAGCACTGTGGGAGGCCAAGGCGGGCAGATCACCTGAGATCAGGGGTTCGAGACCAGCCTGGACGAAATGGCAAAACCCCGTCTCTACTAAAAATACAAAAATTAACCAGGCACGATGGTGTACATCTATAATCCCAGCTACTCAGAAGGCTGAGGCAGGAGAATTACTTGAACCTGGGAGGTGGAGGCTGCAATGAGCTGAGATCGTGCCATTGTACTCCAGCCTAGACGACAAGAGGGAAACTCCTCCGGAAAAAAAAAACTATTAGTTCTGCCAGAAGAGGTGCCTCATGCCTGTAATCCCAGCAATTTAGGAGGCTGAGGTGGGTGGATCCCTTGAGCCCTGGGGTTCAAGACCAGCCTGGGCAACATGGCAAAACCCTGTCTCTACTGAAAATACAAAAAATTAGCTGGGCGTGGTGGCACATGCCTGTAGTCCCAGCTACTCAGCAGGCTGAGGTGGGAGATCGCCCGAACCCAGGAGGTCAAGGCTGCAGTAAGCTGTGATCACACCACTGTACTCCTCCAGCCTAGGCAACAGAGCAAGACCCTGTCTCAAAAAATAACAACAACAGAAACCACTATCGGTTCTTATAGGTGAAAGCAGGAATCCAGATGGTACGAGGCTCTACTAAATTGCAGTGAGGGCAGCGTGGTCTACATGTGATTTTCTTTGTGGATGGTTTAAAACCGGAAACATAAGCAACCTTGGTGAGTTGCTTTGACCTATAACTAGGGGCATCTGCCTTCCTTACGCCACACCAGGATTGGGACAAACTAGATTAATGTCATCTTGTTTTTTTTTTTTTCTTTGAGATGGAGTCTCTCTCTGTCGCCCAGGCTGGAGTGCAATGGCATGATCTTGGCTCACTGCAAACTCTGTCTCCCGGGTTCAAGCAATTCTCCCGTCTCAGCTTCCGGGAAGAGTAGCTGGGACTATAGGTGTACGCCACCGTGCCCAGCTAATTTTTGTATTTTTAGTACAGGCAGGGTGTCACCATGTTGGCCAGGCTGCTTTCAATTTTTCTGACCTCGTGATCTGCCTGCCTCAGCCTCCCAAAGTGCTGGGATTATAGGTGTCATCACCGCGTTCGGCCTGTCATCTTGAATTTTATTCACGTATTTTGATCTTCATTTATTTGAAGTGAAGGCATATGAGTCATCAAAATTAAAATAGTATGTGAGCATTTTAAAGTGAGGTTCTTTTTCTTTGGCGTTATTGACTCTGCCCCCATTGGTTCAGTGGCATTCATTACTTCAGGAAAAAGTGAAAACAGAGAGAACAGAGCAGCCAGGAGGCGCCAGCGGATGGGTAATTCACAACATCTGAAGTCACAGGGGCTTGAAAGGGCTAGTCACAGGAGAGAGAGGTAGTTCTGTTTTGAATTTCAAAATGGCGTAGTTTGAACCCATTTATGGCTGAGCTGGCAATTTTTTAATTTGAAAAATCAGACGTTGGCAGTGCCTTGAGCATTAGGATATAAATAACTCCCACATGCCTGGCGTTCCAATAGCATAAATGTCTAAGATGAGAGTAAAACCTTGGAGGACAGAGCACAGCATTTATAGGTGTTACAGTAAAGCAAGCTTGTCCAGTCTGTGGCCAGGATGGCTTTGAATGCAGCCCAACACAAATTCATAAACTTTCTTAAAGCATCATGAGGCTGGGGGCGGTGGCTCACACTTGTAATCCCAGCACTTTGGGAGGCTGAGGTGGGTGGATCACATGAGGTCAGGAGTTCGAAACCAGACGTGGTGAAACCCCATCTCTACTAAAAAAATACAAAAATTAGCCGGACGTGGTGGTGGGTGCCTATAATCCCAGCTACTCGGGAGGCTGAGGCAGGAGAATCACTTGAACCCAGGAGGAGGTTGCCGTGAGCCAAGATCGCATTACTGCACTCCAGCCTGGGTCACAGAGTGAGATTCTATCTCAAAAAAATAAAAAATAAAAAAATAAAAAATTATGAGACCTTTTTCGATTTTTTTTTAGCTCATTAGCTATCATTAGTGTTAGTGTATTTTATCTGTGGCCCAAAACGATTTTTCTTCCAATGTGGCCCAGGAAAGTCAAAAGATTGGACACCCTGCTCTAAAGGATGCAGGTCATTTTTCCACCGCAAAAGAAAGTAATACCAATTGCTTTCCTGGCGAGGTATACACACCTGTATTCCCAGCTACTCAGGAGGCTGAGGCAGGAGGATCGCTTGAGCCCAGGAGATGGAGGCCAGCCTGAACACAGCAAGAGCCCATTCCTCAAATAAAATTTTTTTGTAATAAACATTGAAAACATAACTATCCTGGGACTGCAAAAGCTTACTGGGGGAGAGGGGGGGAAGCTTCCTGACTCATCATCCAGGGAGCTGGGGGAGCAGACATGGGGGAGGAGAGGCATAAGAGCCACAGACAGAGGCGCGCTCATTCCCGAGGGCACGGTGGCTCTGCCTCTGTAACAGACATTCCACTGGCAGGGGACAGCGTACAGGGGTAAGGGCAGAAGGGCTTGGCCCTCGTTTCCTCTAAAACCCTTGCTGCTGGCACAACAAGAACACGGGAAGGGAGAGAAGCAGAGTGGAAGGCGGGCAGGGCAGAGCGGGACTGAAAATGAGCTCCAAGAACCGCCCCACCTGAGTGCCCCCACTTCCTTCCTGTGTGGAGAAATCAGGGAAAGAGCCTGAAGGGCCTGGTGAGAGGCTAGGGAGGTGGCAGAGAATGAAGCCTTCCTTGGCCAGAGTGTAAGGCCGGTTGCCTCGCCAGGAGCTCGGACATGCCCATTCCTCCCAGTGTCTGGGAATTACGACACGCCACTCCGCAATCAACATGTAACTCCTCCACATAGCCTCCCCAACACCCACCCCTGAAGCAAACTCCCCACCCGACACCTAGCCCACCACTGAAAACCCCTGCCCAAAAATTTTAGAAAGCCCCGACAAACCTTGCTCAATAGCACTTTCTTGCTGATAGCACTTTCTTGCCGATATCACTTTCTTGCCCAATAGCACTTTCTTGCCTGATAGCACTCCCTTGCCCGATAAGCACTTTGCCCCGTCAAGGTCATTTTTCCCCAAGGCGGCCTGCTCACCAAGAATCCCGCCTGCCACTAGTAGTAGCTCGCCTCCTCCACGTCCTGTGTTCCAATATCCAATCAAGTGCCTTATGCTTTGTCTCCTCAGTTCCCAATTAAATGCCTTCACTCCCTATAAAACCCCTTGCCCTAAAAAGTTAGGCTCGACTTCTCTGGCCCCCTCCCGGACCATAGAACCTCGCCTGATACCTAAATAAATAGTTTTTCTCATTTTCTTATACTGGTCTCAGTTTCCTCATTTTAAACTCGGCAATAACCCTTACACAGAGCAGCACCACCACTGAACGACGGGGCCGGGCTGGCCGGGAGCAGCCACCTCTTGCTGCCTGAGAGCAGTTGACAACCTGGGCCCATGGTGAAGGCAACAGCAACCAAGACTGACACCCACCACCAAGGCAACAAGATGTCTCTAAGGCCAAGGTGGGCTGGAGAACAGGAAGCCTGGGACAGACCTGAGGCTCATCCAGAGGAGATGGGAGAGCAGCCCTGATGATGGAATTCAAACCCGGGATTGACTGAGGAATTCCCCTAAAGAAGCTCTGAAACCAGGAGGGTGTCAATTATCCTAAAGTGCCAAGATTAAGAGTTTTCCACTACTTCTTAAGTAGACTGAGTACCATTATAGAGAAATGTTTCATTTTTGCACCTCCAAGATATCACTGTAAACTTAAAACCCACTACACATTAGAAATCCCTGCCGTCTGCGGATCACCTGAGGTTGGGAGTTCGAGACCAGCCTGACCAACATGGAGAAACCCCATCTCTACTAAAAATGCAAAATTAGCCAGGCGTGATGGTGGATGCCTGTAATCCCAGCTACTCGGGAGGCTGAAGCAGGAGAATCGCCTGAACCCGGGAGGCAGAGGTTGCGGTGAGCTGAGATCGTGCCATTGCACTCCAGCCTGGGCAACAAGAGTGAAAATCTGTCTCAAAAAAAAAAAAAAAAGAAAGAAAGAAATCCCTGCCCTCTTATGTTCCCAAGTGTTCCCCACCACGGAGGCAGCCTTGTATACTGACAATCTGCCTACAATTGGTGGGGTGTGATGGCAAGGACCAGACAGCCATCAGCACTACTTTGAGCTTCCAGAAATCTAATCTGGGAAGTATTCAGGTGAGAGATAACCGATCTCTCAAAGAGGACACCAAGACATGAACACTGATGGCCTCAATGTCATCTTAAAAATCATAATTAGCCCAGGTGTGGTGGCTCACACCTGTATCCCAGCACTTTGGGGGGACTGAGGAGGGTGGATCACCTGAGGTCAAGAGTTTGAGACCAGTCTGGCCAATATGGTGAAACCCCATCTCTACTAAAAATACAAAAATTAGTCAGGCGTGGTGGCACATGCCTGTAGTCCCAGCTACTCGGGAGGTTGAGGCAGGAGAATCATGTGAATCCAGGAGGTGGAGGTTGCGGTGAGCCGAGATCACACCACTGCACTCCAGCCTGGGTGACGTAGCGAGACTCTGTCTCAAAAAAAAAAAAATCATAATGACTTTCATGATGTATACTCTAAGGCAATATGATAAGTAGTATGGTTATCTGTTCTTTCCCTCATTTCCCCGCCACCCCTACTCTGAGTGGTATCTTGGAAGCAGAAAATTCTAATGCAACATTTGCTAAGAGTGTTCTCTTTAAATGTCTTCTATAATGATGACGAACACCTCACAGACACCAGCCCTGTCTAGCTGGGTGCAGCCGACCAGGTGCCCAACCAGTTTGACTACTCCGTCTCCCCTTTGTAAGGCCTCTGAATTGTTTACCTCCTGGTATGCCAGAGAGAGACTCAGAAGGTGGCTCTCCACGTGCCCCGGAGCAAAACGTCCTTGTTTGCTTTCTCTGGAGTAATTTCACTTGTTCCCCTTTCCCTGCTCTACAAGGAAGCTGTGGTTACAGGTATCCATGACTCTAACGATTCATGAGGAATTGAAATAAAAGCAGTACAAACCCTGTAGGTAAAATGAGGACGTTCTTCAAGTTCTGTTATAAATTGGGTGTAGCCCAAGAATGAATAAGAGATTACGGTTGTCTGGTTAGAGATTAGTGGTTGCCCCCAGGGAAGAGCTTGTTGGCTTGTGTGGGCGGCCAGAAAATCTGGCAGCCTCAGTTCTGTTTTGGAGTCCTTCCTTCAGAAAGGAACTGACTTTCTAGCAATTTCTTTCCCGTGACTGTGGTCCACGCTCACAGAGGCCAAACCAAACAGGCCCAGGAAGATTTGTGCCGTGGTCAGCCCGCCCGGCAGCCCCTCTACTCTCAGCTTCGCAGCTGCCTCTGCGCGTCCCAAGCAATCTTCATCAGCAGCCTGATGGCCACAAAACTCTTTTTTTTTTTGAGACGGAGTTTCGCTCTTGTTGCCCAAGCTGGAGGGCAGTGGCGCGATCTCAGCTCATTGCAACCTGGACCTCCCCGGTTCAAGCGATTCTGCCTCAACCTCCCGAGTAGCTGAGATTACAGGCGCCGGTCACCACACCCGGCTAATTTTTTTTGCATTTTTAGTAGAGACGGGTTTCACCAAGTTGTCCAGGCTTGTCTCAACTTCCCAACCTCAAGTGATCCGCCCTGCCTGGCCCTCCCAAAGCGCTGGGACTATAGGCGTGAACGACCACGCCAGGCTCAAAACTTCCTTTTTTAAAAAAATTAAAAATGTATTTTAAATGTTCACATGCACATTAGAGCTAATTTATATTACCTTTAAAAAAAAATTTTAAGTTTATTGAGCGTAAAATTAAGTTTAAGCGTGAAGTTGCCTCCTTGTAGTTTCCATTCCGCCCAAAGCTCTGTCACGCGTAGCACACTGTCACCTGACTGGATGTGTAAACAGACGGGCTGCCTACTCTTGTGCCAATCGCTGAGTTCCAGCCAAAGGCAGGCAATTCTTCAAACCAGAGCAAATAAGGCAATCACCGAGCTGTAACCAACCTGACTCTTTCTGTGCCTCACTTCTGTTTCCCATACATCTCTTTCCTTTTTCTCTCCACAAATCTTCCTCCACCACGTGCCTAAGCTGGACCCATTCTGGTCCGGGGACTGCCCTATTCACAAATCATTTTTTGCTCAATTAAACTCTGTTTAAAAATGTCTCTATGGTTTTTCTTTTAACATTAGAGACAGAGTCTCACTCTGTCACCTGGGCAGTAGTGCAATCATGGCTCCCTGCAGCCTCTATCTTCAGGGCTCAAAAGATCCCCTCACCTCGCCTCCCGAGTAGCCAAGAGCATAGGCACACGCCATAACACCTGGCTTAGCTCTCCTTTGTAATGCCTTACGTTTTCATAAAAAAACAGATCCTTAAGGCTGAAAGTTTGTTTAGACTAAGCCTAGCCTGAGGCCACCCTGGATGCTGGCCATCAGCCTCGAAATCTGAACATCTTCGGTGTCAGGGAGGTAACTTGCTCCCTCAAAACACAGACACCCATTTTTGGCTTACTCCGATGGAAACCCTTTCTTTGATTGAAGATTCTCTATAATTTACATCGATTGTCCCTAATTTCATGCCTTGACACCCATGGGATGAACTGCACCCATCTTCCCTGTGGAAGCTCTGTGGCTAACCGGTGGCCACTATCATTGCCCCCCACATGGCCCCTGTTGACGGCTGAGCTCCTGAATCACTCTCCCTCTGATGCTCCCCTCTCAACAGCCTCCAACTTGTCGAGCCCTTTGAAAACTGTGGTGCACATAGCTTGGCACAGGGTTCAGCTGTGGTCTCTCCAGGGCAGACTGAGGCAGAAGGCTTTGTTCCAAATACTGTACATCTATGAATGCAGCTGAGGATTTGAGCTTTCTTTGCAACCACATGAAATTATGGCTTTTTTCTTAGCAGCAACTACATATTTGAGTGGTTGGATTTTATAAACCAAGACCAGACCCTTCCACTTACCAAGATGGACTTTATCTTGTAATATGGGCTGATTCGTTAGACTTTGAGAGATCTTCCGGCATTCTGATTTTGCCCTTGAATGTATTAGTATTCCACTCATGCTCTGTGTCACCTGCGAATACAATAAGCTTATTTTTGGTCTTCAGCCAAGCCACTGATTAAAAAAACAAACAAACAAAAAAACCCAAAAAACCTCATGTGGCACGAAATGCGGTCCTGTGATATCCCAATAAAAACAGTCCTCTGGATTAAAAAGAATTGATTAATCGGCAAGCTTTGGCTATGATCCTTCAACCCGTTAAAAACCAACACAATCACCCTATCCCTCAACCCCTGTAAGGATGACATTAGCCATTCTTAATGGCAGCTCATCATCCGAACCCTCTTTCTATGTGGGAGAATTACCTACTTCGTGAGTCTTTCAGAAGGCAGAGACCACCTCCTCCTATGAGAAGTGAAACATGTCAGCACCTGGCTTTCTCAGCTCCCTCCACAGCTAAGGTGTGAGCATGTAATGCAGGTTCCATCAAATAGAGGCATCAGGCTGAACTTTGACTCAGGAGCTGGAGAGGCAAAAAAATTGGGACTTTAAGGACTCCGTTCTGGCAGAGGATGGGAACAGCTTTATAGCCTTTTCAGGACATCAGCGTTAGTGTGAGCTGTGTTTGCAGAGCAAACCTTGGTGTTCGTGCTGATGTGGACAAGCTATCGTGCCCTCTGAAGCCCAGTGCTATGACTGCGGATGTGGTTCTGCATCCGAAATCCATTAATCACGTATCAGATTTAGGATATCTGAGCCTGACTGGCCCTTATCCTTGAATAAATTCCCTTTCGGTTTAAACTCACTAGAATTTGTTTCTGTTCTTTGACTTAAAAACCGCGAGTGACACTCTGCCTCTCTACCTTATCCCCAGGTGACCCAAGTGACTATGTGAGATGCCTTTCTGAAGTGTAGAAGGACTGTATCCATCCTGTATCTCTAAGTTTGCCAGTGGAGTAATCCTATCAGAAAAGGAGACGGAGTCAGGCTAACACGATTTGTTTTTAGTGACTTGGCGCTGGCTCTTTATAAGCACCGCCTCCAGGCTTCTAAGAGCTCAGAAACCACCTTCTAGCAATCTCAAGACTCTCACCAAGAATCAGTCTCCAGCTTATTGATCTACAGGTTGTAGAATCCACCTTGTTTTTCTTTCTGAAAATTAGAATTACATTTTCCCATCTCTGTGACTCTGTTATTTTTCATGAATCCCCAGAGATCATCCAAAAGATTCCTCAGTCACCTCCACAAATTCTTTCAATTTTCCTTACTATGGAAATCATCTCATACAATCTCCTTATAGGTTTGATTTGTCCTTTTTGATTTGAAAAATGTTCTTTTTTGAGAAGACAGAAGCAAAGCAAGAGTTAAGGAATTCCATTTTCTGTGTTGTTTGAATACCACATCATCCGGCTGACACTACAGAATTTCCTCAGAACCTGTCCAAGGCTACAGACGAAGGGAAGACATAGTTCCTCTCTCTGCAAGGTCAAAAATCTAAACCCAAACCCCACGCTCTCCCTTCTAAATACACCGCCTTAGTCCATTTGGGCTGCTATAACAAAATACCTTAGACTGGGTCATTTATAAAAAGCGGAATGTGGCTGGGTGTGGTGGCTCACACCTGTAATCCCAGCACTTTGGGAGGCCGAGGCAGGCAGGTGACTTGAGGTCAGGAGTTCAAGACCAGCCTGGTCAACAAGGTAAAACCCTGTCTCTACTAAAAATACAAAAATTAGCTGGGTGTGGTGGTGGGTGTCTATAATCCCAGCTACTCTGGAAACTGAAGCAGGAGAATAGTTTGAACCCGGGAGGTGGAGGTTGCAGTGAGCTCAGATCGCGCCACTGCGCTCCAGCCTGAGCATCAGAGAGAGACGCCATCTCAAAAAAAAAAAAAAGAAAAAGAAAAAGGAAAAGCAGAATGTTATTGCTCACAGTTCTGAAGGCCGGGAAGTTCCACATCAAGGTGCCAACAGATTCGGGGCCTGGCAAAGGCCTCTGCTTCATACAGGACACATTCTTGCTGCATTCTCACACGGCAGAAGGAGAAAAGGGGCATGCAAACTCCCGCAGGTCTCTTTTACCGTAGGATTATTCACAATCATGAGGGTTCTGCCCTCATGACTCAACTGCAACATCTTCCCAGGTGTAAGTGACTCCCCCTGCCTCCGCCACACGAGTAGCTGGGATTACAGGCACCTGCCATCATGCCGGCTAATTTTTGTATTTTTAGTAGAGACAGGTTTTCACCATGTTGGCCAGGCTGGTCTTGAACTCCTGAACTCAAGTGATCCGCCCACCTTGGCCTCCCAAAGTGCTGGGATTCCAGGCGTGAGCCACTGTGCCCGGCCTATTGTTTAGTTCTAAAGCATGCATATGTTCAATACTCAGTTGCTTTCACTAAAGGTTTCATTTTTCTATTTACTCAAACAAGTCTCTCCGAGATGGCTTCTCCCTAGAAGGCATGTTTTCTAACTGCCTGCTTTTCAGTTCAACGCAGCAGGACTCTTTCATGAGAATTAAGTCGTTAGACCATTCGGTGTCCTGGAAGTGGTAAGCAACTCTGCAATGTGGAGCATTTAAGACACGATGACTGACCAGGGCTTCTTGTGGAACAGAGTTGTTTTTTCTGCTTTAGAGGCTGGGTTCCATGAAGCATTCCAGAAGAATTCTCCATGTATCACGCCCAGAATGCCTCTTTTTCTTCTAAATTCTCATTGAAATGACCTGAAGAAATCTGCTTTTAAAAACCATACATACATAGGTATTTTGAGATGGGGTCTCACTCTGTTGCCCAGGCTGGAGTACAGTGCTGCGATCATGGTTCGCTGCAGCCTCAGCCTCCAGGGCTCAAGCGATCCTCCTGCCTCAGCCTCACAAGCAGCTAGGACTACAAGTGTGTACCATCATGCCCCGCTAAATTTTGTATTTTTAGTAGAGGTGGGGTTTTGCTATGTTGCCCAAGCTGGTCTTGAACTCCTGGCCTTAAGCAATCTGCCCACTTCAGCATCCCAAAGTGCTGGGATTACAGGCATGAGCCACCATGCCTGGCCTAAAAACACATACATTTTGGTATAAATATTCCAAAGTGTGTGTGTGTGTATGTATGTGTGTGTATTTTAAAACCTATACAATTCCTGGTAGGTAAGGGATAATGTCATTCACATGACTGAAACTTAGAGGAATTTCTTCAACATAGATTGAGGCCAAGATCAGAGCAAAAGAAGGACCAGCCAGGTCATGAGGGAAGAATCCTCCCTGCGAGAAAGGAAGCACCCCCAGAAGGAGCCTGCCAACCTCTCTGGTGGGGGTTAAGTGGGGTAAGGCTGAGAGGAGGCCATGGGCAGTGGGAACCATCTCAGCGTTCCCCACTGGCACCTCTTAGCTTACTGGACGCTGGATCCCATGCCAGGGAGACCTCGCTGATGTGCTCGGGCTTACCCTGAGCACAGATGGGCTGCTGGACAAGTCGGGTCTCTCTCAATCCAGGCCTCCAGGAGGACAGCTGCATAGGTAGAGGAAGGCCAGCACCCTGGATAACTTGAGATGGGCTTGAGGCACATGTGTGGTGGGTGCCTTTTGAAGTAGCACCCTAGGACAGGTGCGGTGGCCACACCTGTAATCCCAGCACTTTGGGAGGCCGAGGCAGGTGGATCACCTGAGTTCAAAAGTTCAAGACTAGCCTGGCCAACGTGGTGAAATCCCATTTCTACTAAAAATACAAAAATTAGCTGGACGTGTTGGCACACGCCTGTAATCCCAGCTACTTGGGAGGCCAAGGCAGGAGAATCGCTTGAACCTGGGAGGGCAGAGGTGGCAGTGAGCCAAGATCGTGCCACTGCACTTCAGTCTAGGTGACATAGTGAGACTCTGTGTCATAAATTAATTAATTAAAAAAACAAAGGAGCAGCCTACCAGAAATGAACTTTGTGTCATCTCTCCTATGTAGTAAGAGTGGAAGAGGAGACCCTCCCTTAGGAGAGCAGGAGTAGGTCAAGGACCCACATTGTCTGGAGAAAAGGGGCAAACTCACAAGACACTTCGTTGGTTTTCAGGGTTTACAAAGACACCTTGGCCAGGCATGGTGGCTCATGCCTGTAATCCCAGCACTCTGGGAGGCCAAGGTGGGCGGATCACGTGGTCAAGAGATCGAGACCATCCTGACCAACATGGTGAAACCCCATCTCTACTAAAAAGACCAAAAAAATTAGCCGAGTGTAGCGGCATGCGCCTGTAGTCCCAGCTACTCGGGAGGTTGAGACAGGAGAATTGCTTGAACCTGGGAGGTTGCAGTGAGCTGAGATCGTGCCATTGCACTCCAGCCTGGGCAAAAAGAGTGAAACTCTGACTCTAAATAAAGAAATAAATAAATAAGACATCTACTCAGTTCCCAGGAGAGTAGATCCCTGGAGAGCCGGGTGTGTGAAATGGTCTTGGTCCACAGGGTGGTGAGAATCAGGGTGGGAAATCATCCCAAGCCAGGCTCCTGGTGGCACTGCTGCATCCTGTAGGTTCAGGAGGTGTCATTCTCTCAGAAGCCAGAAGGAACGGTGTTCTCTGCAGTAGTACAGAGTTGGATCCCATCTCCTGGGGTGGGCTATGCCCCTGGCGTTAAGGTACTTATGATGAAAGAGTTGGTGCCTAAGAGCTAGAACACTCTGGCTGGGCGCAGTGACTCACGCCTGTAATCCCAGAACTTTGGGAGGCCAAGGCGGGCGGATCATCTGAGGTCAGGAGTTTGAGACCGGCCTGGCCAACATGGTGAAATCCTGTCTCTACTAAAAATACAAAAATTAGCTGGGCGTGGTGGCTCACACCTGTAATCCCAGCACTTTGGGAGGCTGAGGCAGGTGGATCACCTGAGGTCAGGAGTTTGAGACCAGCCTGACCAACTTGGTGAAGCCAAGATCTCACCATTGCACTCTAGCCTGGGTTACAGAGTGAGACTCTGTCTCAAAAAAAAGGCCAGGCTTGGTGGCTCATGCCTGTAATCCCAGCACTTGAGGTGGGAAGATGACAAGGTCAGGAGTTTAAGACCAACTTGGTGAAACCCCCTCTCTTCAAAAAAAAAAAAATCTAAATACTTCCCTTCTCCCTAAGGTTGGCAGCAGAATCTACACCATTCTAAAATGACACGTCTTTCTTATTTTTATTTTTAGTTTTTTGAGATGGAGTCTTGCTCTGTCACTCAGGCTGGAGTGCAATGGCACGATCTCGGCTCACTGCAACCTTCACCTCCCGGGTTCAAGCAATTCTCCTGCCTCAGCCTCCCGAATAGCTGGCACTACAGGTGTGCGCCACCACGCCCGGCTAATTTTTGTATTTTTAGTAGAGACAGGGTTCCACCATGTTGGTCAGGCTGATCTTGAACTCCTGACCTCAAATGATCACCCACCTTGGCCTCCAAAAGTGGTAGGGATTACAGATGTGAGCCACTGAACCCGGCTAGATTCAGATTCTTAAAGGCTGAAATACACTTTTTATTTGCCTAAAATTAATACACATGTGTTGTACCCTATTACACTTAAAAACCAATTACAGATTTACTGAGTGAGTTCTCACAACCCATTTTGTGTTTGGCTGTTACAGTAAAAGGTATTGTGGGCCAGGCTCTGTGGTTCATACCTGTAATCCAGCACTTTGGGAGCCCGAGATGTGTAGATCACTTGAGGTCAAGAGTTCAAGACCAGCCTGGCCAATATGGCAAAACCCCATCTCTACTAAAAATATAAAATTTAGCCAAGCATGGTGGTGTGTGCCTGTAATCCCAGCTTCTCAGGAGGCTGAGGCAGGAGAATCACTTGAACCTGGGAGGTGGAGGTTGCAGTGAGCCAAGATCATGCTGCTGCACTCCAGCCTGGGTGACAGAGCAAGACTCTGTCTAACAAAAAAAAAAAGCTGGTGTTGGTGGGGAGGGGTACAGATGTTGTATGGGAAGTGTATTTCCAGGTCAAGTTAGTATGTTTTATTTTGTAAATGTTGAGCTTGAAATGATGGCAGGAGTTTAACATGCAAATTTCTTATAGGCAGCTGATAATATGAATCTTAAAGTAGGGTGACAGAAAAATACCAGCTGGGTGATCTTGGACTCCTTACCTTAAGGAAAAGGGGTATGTGTAGGTGGACAGCCAATGGCCAATGGCGGCAGTTTGGAAACACTCACAGAGAGCTCACTGCATCATGAAGAAGACTGTCATAGAAGCTTTTGTTTTTTAACCTTTGGTAACAGGGCAGGAAGACAGGGTCAGAATAAGTCCTGAAGCTGAGACGAGTTTCCAAAAGTAGAACTCAACAGTCTCTATTATAGCAGAGAGAAGAACTGAGAAAGAACTATTTCCCAGTCTCCCCCCACATCCCCCACAATCCCACTGAATCCCTGAATGGGACGTTCCATTTGACATTCAGAGAGATTCAAAATGCTTTGGAACCAAACCAAGAAGTTCTTGGCAGCCATCCTGGCCCCTTCCCCCTTCTGTTAAGAAAAAAAAAAAGAAAAAGCAATTTCTCTTCAGGAAAAGAATGCAAAGATCTTGTAGACCCAATCAGTAAAAATTTCTGTGTTCTCACTATAATGTATGCAACGATGTGTAAATCCTGCAGGCGGATCATATGGGGATTGACATATAAAAAGCATGTCTTTAAAATCATAGAAAAATCTCATTGAACACTGCATGACATTTGATGGATAAATATGACAGTGTTTTCCTTACACTGATTTTCTTGTGCAAAATAAGAGCAGATCATTTCTGAGAATAGTCACGTATCACTTTCCCCTACTGTGCTGTTCATGTCATTGTGCACGGAGAACTTACATCCCGGTATGAGGAGCAATTTCGGCAAGTGCTTGCACTGTGAACGCTGACGAGCATCTCCCTTTGCTATTTGGATTCACATCTTGGCCGGTCATTCCCTCTCTGCGATTTTTTTCCATTGCTAATAATTTTCTCTGCTTCTTACATTACACCTCTCACTCTGGGCATATGGCCACAGAGAGGAAAGAAACACACGCTGTTGATTCTGCAGTTCTTGTGATGTCTATTAACTCTGCTGGGGATTTCTCAAGATCGAGAACATGGGGTGACTTTTAAACATGTTTCCTTCCCGACAGGACAAAATAGAGGAGAAATACCTGGAACTGTTTGTGTTTCTCCATTGCGGTAAAAAACATCCCGGGAGCCAGACAATCCTTTGCTGATCCTCAAAGATAGCAAGTCCAGACCACAGATTCGTGTGTCTCAAATTGCAGAGCATGTTCCTGAGTGCAGATGCGGGGAAACTAAAGCTGCCCTCACAGTGCTGGCTTCCTCGTGGGCTGGGAGACCTGGCAGGGGCGAGTTATCTGACGTGAATCAAGTCCCCTGCCCCGTGACCCATGCTTGTACATTTTCCACCTGTTCCTTCCGTTCTGAGTTGATCGGTTATCACACACAACCACGAAAAAGAAAGGGACGGTCAGAGATGCCACAAGGTCCCCCACCTGTGCAGTGTTAGGCAGCATGGAGGGTGGGGCTGTCCCATGCAGTCTTGCTGCCAGCTCGGGTGCCCAGGCCCAGCCCTGCTCCTCGGCTTGTGGGTGACTCAGGTGTCTACAAGGAAGCCACAGAGGGAGGTCCACCTATAGTCTCTCCCTCCCTCTCTTTTGTAATTATTCATGGAGAATACAAAGTGAACGTTTTCTAAGCATTTCTCCAGTTTCTTGCAGTGGTCTTTGAAAGGGGCCAATTAGTCTGGTGTTTCACACTGGTCAGCTTTGCACTGTTCAGTCTTTTCCTGTGTCTGGTGACTTTCCCCCCTTTTGTGGAGAATGGGGTCTTCCTATATTGCCCAGGCTAGTCTTGAACTCCTGGGCTCAAGCTGTCCTCCTGCCTCTGCCTCCCTAAGTGCTGGGATTACAGACGTGAGCCACCATCTTGAACCTGGGAGGCAGAGGTTGCAGTGAGCTGAAATCGTACCACTGCACTCCAGCCTGGGTGACAGAGTGAGACTGGGTCTCAAAAAAAAAAAAAAAAATGAATCTAAATGGAATAATTTGTCTTTTTCCTCATGCTGATTGCTGATTCAGCTGTGATGTCCTCCTTTATATCCCAGAATTCTGATCATGACTTGGTATAACTAAAACTAAAGAGAAGGAAAAGGCTAAAACAACAACAAAAAAAAACAATGGCCAGGAGCAGTGGCTCAAGTCTGTAATCCCAGGAGCAGTGGCTCAAGTCTGTAATCCCAGCCCTTTGGGAGGCCGAGGTGGGAGGACTGCTTAAGCCCAGGGCAACATGGCAAAATCCGGTCTCTACAAAAAATTTAAAAAAATTAGCAGGGCATGATGGCGTGTGCCTGTCGTCTCAGCTACTCAGGAGGCTGAGGTGGGAGGACTGTTTGAACACAGGAGGTCAAGGCTGCAGTGAGCTGTGATCGCGGCACTGCACCGCAGCCTGGGTGACAGAGTGAGACTCTTTCTTAAAAAAAAAAAGGCTTTTCAGATGGGAATTTATGGGGAGTAGTTGGGAATACCATTTCTGGATGAGGACACCTGGAATATTCCACCAGACACCCAGCTCCATGACGACGCCACCACTGAAGGGAGTGTTGGGGGCTGGGGAGAGAGGAAAGGAGGGTAGGGCCGACAGAGATGCAGACACAGGGAGACCGTGAGCTAAGGGAGGAATGGAAGAAATAATCCAAAACATAGGATTTTTTTTTTTAAGAAGAAAAGGCAAAAACGCATTCCCTGGCATAAGCAATAGTTTAGGATCGAAGGCTAAGATTTTGATTTTAAATGTTTTGAGGCCTTTTTCTTAGGCCTAAGCCACTGGGTAGGTTTAGATGGTGGGAGAGGTTATTACAGCTTTCTCATGGGAAGCATTTCCTTGGCGATACCCTCTTCTTGAAAGCTTCACTCACTTTGGTTTTATTATAGGGAATGACTTGATAATACGCCAGTCCCACACATCTGTCTCAGTGGATAAATACATCACAGGAAAGAAGCATTTCGGTTTAGAGGGTAGAAATTCCAGCCCGACTTTGACTTCTGCAGCCATCAGCACATCTTTGGAATCCCACAATTGCTACCCCAGTAGAACGAGGAGTGCCAGCTATATATGGAGCCTGTCTTATTGCCATGGTGGCCTGAGCGATGGAGGGAGGCGGGTGGCTCTCAGCTCCGCAGCCCCGCAGGAGCTCAGCTCTTCCTTTCCAGGCAGGAATCAAGGATGGATCCTTCACTCCTTACCTAGGATTTACTCCTTGCAGGTTGCTATTTTTCACCAGCTTGGCTGCTTGAGCACCGTGGTGGCCCACATAATCCATGAGCCACTTTTCAGCACCATGTCTCTTAAATTATTCTGTGTCCACCTTTATTTCCTGTGCAGAGACGGTTTCAACCATCAAAGTGGTCTCATCTGATATGGAGTCAGCAGCTGCTTTGCATAGAACATCCACAGATTTGGTGGTGCGGTTACCTTTTAATGTTTATCTAAAACATAAAAAGGATTTTCCCATGGGATCCTCACCCCACACCCCCCAGTTCCCAGTTAGAATCCGTTTTTAACAGGAGCACTTACTAAACCTTGGTAAGAAAGGAAAAAAAGAGGAGTTACGAATTATGACTCCAGGGGCTGGCTGAATTAGCTTATATTAGAGAGGGAGCTGGCGGCAAGGTATCAGTCTTTACTGTGTTTCTGCCTTTAGGGAGTTCGTTGAATGTGCTTTTGCGATATAATTTATAAGGAAATTGGTTTTACTCAAAAAGACGTTTTTGCTTTATGTCTTGTAGCACCCTTGAGTGCTTAGAAGCTAATTCCATTAAGCTTTCAATTTTCGCTGGCAAAAGAAATGAACTAGATGTGATTGGAAAGATAAGGCACTGGCCTTCACTTGAACTGACCTTGCTGCTGGGGTTGGGGAATAAGAAGCATGGCCTTTGTTCCAGAGATGCCATTTCATGTTTAATTAGAGGGCCAGAGGGGCCTTTTTTTCTTCATAAACCCTAATCTCACTCTGCTGAGAAAATGTCCATTAAGTTCACAGTAAGTCGATCATATGATCATCATCCTAACAGCTTTGGGAGTCCTGTGCTCATGCTGGTGACCCTAAGTGGACTAAAGAGCGTGGTCAGGCGGAGTGCGGTGGCTCACGCCTGTAATCCCAGCACTTTGGGAGGCCGAGGTGGGCAGATCACGAGGTCAGGAGTTTGAAACCAGCCTGGCCAAGATGGTGAAACCCCGTCTCTACTAAAAATACAAAAAATTAGTGGGGCATGGTGGCAGGAACCTGTAGTCCCAGTACTCAGGAGGCTGAGGCAGGAGAATCAGTTGAATCAGGGAGTCAGAGGTTGCAGTGAGCCGAGATTGCACCACTACACTCTAGCCTGGGTGACAGAGCTAGAATCCATCTCAAAAAAAAAAAAAAAAAAAGTAAATAAAATTAAGAAAATAATCTCTGTTGCTCAAAGATGCTTTCATGTAACTAACACACTCAAGTTCTAAGTTGGTGCCTCTAAATGAGAAGCTGGGTACAGTACTGCAGTGTCATGTTTTGTACCCTTTTGTGGGTGATCACTTAAAAACAGAGGTTTGGCAAGGCATGGTGGCTCATGCCGATAATTCCAGCACTTTGGGAGGCCAAGGCAGGAGGATTACTTGAGGCCAGGAGTTCAAGACCAGCCTGGGTAACACAGCAAGACCCTGTCTCTACACACACACACACACACACACACAAATATTTTATTCTCTAAAATGGAACTGTCCAATATGGTAGCCATTACCCACTGTGGCTACTGAAATTTAAACTGGGCTAGGTGCACTGGCACATGCCTGGGGGTCCCAACTACTTGGGAAGCTGAGGTGGGAGGATCGCTTGCACCTGGGAGGTCAAGGCTGCAGTGAGCTGTGATTGTGCCACTGCACTCCTGCCTGGGTCCTCGCTTCCCCCCCAAAGAATAAAACTTAAAAAATGATTTAAACTGATTAAAATTAAATCCAATAAAAATTCACTTCCTGACTTCTTTGGTTTCCTTTTAAAAATAAATGTACTTTCTCAGTCACAGCAGCCACATTTCAAGGGTTCAGTAGCCACATGCGGCTAGTTGCTACCATATTGGATGGCACAGATACAAAACATTCCCATCACTGTCTGGAGGAGTTCTGCTAGATAGCGCTGCTCTAGAAAACACGTATTGATAAAGTTGTTCTCCTGTGCTCACATTTACATATTTGGAACGCCCGTTTGTATAGCAATTCGAATGTAATTTTTAAAACGTCATCAGACTTGTTTTAGCTAACAATTAGGCCTTGCGATTTAATGGCTACCTGGATGCAACACATTGGTCTCCTTCAATGGTGGATCTTCGTAGACTCCACCTTCAAATATAATTGAATTCTTTGAAAGTTAAACTTGAGAATCTGCAGGAAGAGCCAAAGAAAGCTTATAGTCACAGTGCCAGCAAGGACCCTCTGAATTTCACGTCTTACTTGCTAACTTTCTGCTCTGTGAGAGCAATCTTGTTTTGTTGTTTCCATTCACCCTCCTGCCAAAAGCAGCTCTGTTGAGGGGGTGTGGCATTAAGGCCGGAAGGCCCCTTTGTCTGCATGAACCAACAGGAGTGGCTGAGATCTATGAGCTCACATTTGCCAAGCAGACAACTTCTGCTCTTGCTCTCTCGTCTTCCAGTACCTGGATGCTGAGCTACGTGTTGAATATTTGAATCTGTTTCCGTGGATGGTTAATCAATGTGCTTGACTAGAACTGCTGATAACCCCTCCGGCAGCTTCTGTACCAGGAGACACTGGAGTGACAGCCACCTGTAGAAGTCCTGGCTGGTTTCAGGTTTGTGTTCAGATGAGATCTCAGTTTGGATGCATGTACCATAGAGCCATCTTTGGTTGATACTTTTCCTTAGTTTTGCACCATGGAAGGAGTCTCTCAGGGGTTCTGCATCTTGGGAATACATGCAGATGTACCAGTAGGATCTTCTTATTGATTCAGATACACGCCCAATTTATACTGTAAGGCCTTTTTCATGGGTTCCATTGCACCATAAAATATGTCAGTTGGTTCTCAATTTCCCAAAGTAAAGGCAGAGAAGTAAAAGTTAATCCTTTGTGGAAAGGCAATCTCAGGGCTATCTTGAATTCTTAGAGGTAATGTGCTCTGCATACTTTTATAAAAGGAGAAGAAATTCGGTATCACTCTCTAAATGATGTCATTTTCTCTCTGCTTTTGAACTCAGTCATTAAATATTAATCATTCTCACCAAAGTGTGTATCCCTTGTTTTCTAAGTTAATTTCAAACATCTCATTTTCCTGAAACAATTTTAACATTTGCCTCCTCCTTTCCTCACTCTCTTCCCTTCTAAATATGCGGCTTCCATAGAAGTCAGGCGCTTTACTTTTGATACAGGAGTTAAGAAGAAAGGACTTAGGCAGATAGTGAGGGTACGGAAGTTCTTGGTAAGGCTTTTATTTTTATTAATTTTTAAATTTTTATTTATTTATTTTTTTAGATCGAGTCTCTGTTGCCCAGGCTGGAGTGCAGTGGCGATCTCGCCTCACTGGAACCTCCACCTCCCGGGTTCAAGAGATTCTCGCCTCAGCCTCCTGAGTAGGTGGGATTACAGGCATGTGGCTAATTTTGTATTTTTCTTTTTTAGTAGAGTCAGGGTTTCACCATGTTGGTCAGGCTGGTCTCGAACTCCCAGCCTCAAGAGATCTGCCCGCCTCAGCCTCCCAAAGTGCTGGAATTATAGGCGTGAGCCACTGTGCCTGGCAAGGCTTTTATTTTTAATGAAAAGCAGCCCCCAATCATTTTTTAACAAAGAGCAGCCTGTAAAATCTACTTACATAGATGCCAGCAGTTGTGCCAATCATGTTCAAGATGGTGGCTCCATCTTCCTCTCTGTCAGCCATAGGTACAATAAGGAGCAGACAAGATGGCGCTGGCCAAGGAAAATATTTATTTGCATAGTAAGATTAGGGTGGAGCTGCAAGCCTTCCCTGTGCACTATGTAAATGTCATACCTGATCTAACCAATCTGTGAGCCCTATGTAAATCAGACACCGCTACCTTAAACCTGACTATAAAATTCGGGCATCCCCCTGCTGGCTGGTCTTTTTCCTTTTGGAAGTCCCCTTTCTCACTAGAAAGAAAGCTGTTTTCCTTTCTTTTTTCTCTTGCCTATTAAACCTCTACTCCTCAACTCTAGACATCGTAGCCCCTTCACTTTGATGTGTCTCTTTTCTGATGAGACTTTAACGTACTTTCAGTTACCACAAGGTCCCATCTTCAATGGTGCTGTAACCATCATTCCACTTTTCAAGTATATCTGTCCAGATACTGTATTTATATAGAAACTAGCTCACTGCAACCTCTGCCCCCTGGGTTCAAGGGATTCTCCTTCCTCAGCCTCCTGAGTAGGTGGGACTATAGGTGCATGCCACCACATCCAGCTAATAGTTGTATTCTTAATAGAGATAGGGTTTCACTATGTTGGTCGGGCTGGTCTTGAACTCCTGACCTCAGGTGATCCACCCACTCAGCCTCCCAAAGTGCTGGGATCACAGGCATGAGCCACAGCACCCGGCCTCCCCTTCTAACTTTTTACTAAATGGTAGCATACTCTACCTTACCTTTTTTGTTTAGCTGTCTCAGAGATGTTTCCATATCCATGCATAATTTCCTCATTCTTTTTTTATGGTTATGCAGTATGCAGTTGTATAATTTACCATAATTCATTTAACCATTTCCATATTGGTAAGCATTTAGGTCATTTCCAGTATTTTGCTATTATAAACAACACTGCAAAGAACATGGCACACTCGATGAATAAGTATATTGGGACAAATTCTTAAAAGTAGAATGGGGTTGGGCGGGGTGGCTCATGCCTGTAATCCCAGCACTTTGGGAGGCTGAGGTGGGTGGATCACGAGGTCAGGAGATCGAGACCATCCTGGCTAACATGGTGAAACCCTGACTCTATTAAAAATAAAAAAAAATAAAAAAATAAAAAAATTAGCTGGGTGTGGTGGCACATGCCTGTAGTCCCAGCTACTTGGGAGGCTGAGGCAGGAGAATCGCTTGAACCTAGGAGGCGGAGGTTGTGGTGAGCCGAGATCAGGCCACTGCACTCCAGCCTGGGCAACAGAGCCAGACTCTGTCTCAAAAACAAAAAAACAAACAAAACAAAAAAAGTAGAAAGAGTAAACAACATTTGTAATTTTGGTATTTTCTATCTATATTGTTTTCCCTATACATTTTTTGAAATTACATTGTCATCAGCAAAATACTGAATGTCCCTCATTTAGCCAACAATTATTTCAAATTTTTAGAAACTTCCCATTTTATAGGTAAAAAATTACATTGTTGTTAATTGCGTTTACACTGGGAATTAGGTGGAACATCTTTTAGTGTATATATATATATATATAACTATAGAAATAATATTTACATATAAAAATACATATATATACATATTTTTTAAAGATGAGGTTTCACCATGATGGCCAGGCTGGTCTTGAACTCCTGACCTCAGGTGATCCACCCACCTCAGCCTCCCAAAGTGCTAGGATTACAGGCGTGAGCCACCGCGCCCGGCATAAAAATATATATTTTTAATGAACTGTCAGTTTATATTGATACCAGTCAGGTTGGTTGTGGCTAAGACTACAGTAGCTTGGACTCAAGAGGTTTATTCTCAAATAAATTATATTTAGAGGTGAGTAGTTCAGGCTGGCATAAAAGCTCAAATTTACCAGGGTATCATGTTCCTTCCTTCTCCAACACATTAGTACATCTCTTCCGTCTTAAAAGTCACCTGTGTTCTAACAATAACTACAAAAACATCTAAAAACATGTTTTAAGGTCACCTATGGCTTGTATTATATTTTAAAATTTTCTGTATATTGTTTTAGCATTTAAAAAAAAATCAACAACAAACAGGGCCCTTTCAGTCTGTGAAAAGGCTCCTCCTTCAGGGTCTAGCCAGCTCTTGAAGATAAGGAAGGAAGTGGGGAGCTTGCCTTTGATATGCAAACAAACCCACCCACAGCCATACCTGGGTTCTCAGGATTCCTCTGCCTTCATCATCCCAGGGCCAGAGACCACCCCTATAACCTAAACCCTGCTGACATTATTCAAACTAGCCAGTTCTTAACTGTTCACCCTGCCTGCTATGCCTTTCCCGCTGAAACCCAATAAAGGCAGGGACCTGAACCTTTCCTTCGGACCACCCTGGTATCTTTCGCACAGGGCCCTGCTTGGTGCATCCTGCCTCCTGTCTCTGGAACCTGTGAGTTTAATAAACCTCGTTTTTTCTGAGCCTCTCCTCTGTCTCCTCTTACGGCCACAGCTGACCGTCCATCTCATAAAAGACCGCAAAACATGGCTCAAGACAGTTGCGAGAGTATCAGCCTTCCAGTCCTCATTGCAGTTTCAAAGAGGGGAAAACAAAATGACCAAAAGGTGCGTTCCTCCCCCCATCCCTGTTTTTGAGACAGAGTCTTGCTCTGTCGCCCAGGCTGGAATGCAGTAGCTCAATCTCGGCTCACTGCAACCTCCGCCTCCCAGTTACAAGCGATTCTCTTGCTTCAGCCTCCGGAGTATCTGGGATTAAAGGCACGCACCACCACACCTGGCTAATTTTTGTATTTTTAGTAGAGACGGGGTTTCATGATGTTGGTTGGCCAGGCTGGTCTCAGACTCCTGACATCAGGTAATCCACCAGCCTCGGCCTCCCAAAGTGCTGGGATCACAGAGTGAGCCACCACACTCTGCCAAAAATGAGCTTTTTCACTAAGCACAAAGCTTGGATATCAGTTAATAAGAAAGAACAAAACGAAAATATTGAGAGATTATTGGTAATTTCTGTCACAAATCCTTGGTTAATGTTACTTTGGGGTTTTTGTTCTTATTTGTAGAAGTTTTTTTATACGTAAAGGAAATTATCTCTTTGCCTGCTATAGGACTTACAAATAATTTTTTTCATTGTTTATTCTTTTGACTTTGATTATGGTATTTTGTCATGTAACTATTTTGATTTTTTTGTAGTTGAATTTATCAAGGTTTTCTTTTGTAATAGTTTCTAAATTTTGGATCACATTTAGGAATGTCTTCTCATACCAAAGTCTATCATGGCTTCTTCTAGTACTTTCTCAAGGATTCAGAACTTGAAAGATTCATCCCCCAAGGTGAAAGACCTCATGGAACCAAATTTCTTATCTAAGGTGTAAGCGATAGCAGTGGCAGCTGGCTCACTGGCTGGGATAATTCCATTATCTCTGGAGACTTACTAGAGTAGTCTGACTCAATAATAGTATTGAATGGAGACTCAAAGATTAATGCCACTCGCACGTGCCTTCAGCATGGTTACAAAGCCTGGATCGTCATACTACAGTAAGAATTTGCGCTGAGTGAGATGCAGGTGGTGCTTCTGAAATGGAAATCTAAATAGCCAAATCAGAAATTTATTAGTAGGAAACACAAAAGGAATCTAAGGAATACCTGAGAGAAGGTATTTTAAAACTGTCACTGTTCACATTGGCAGGTGACTACTCACTCTAATAGCTCCTTCCTGCCTCTGGTGATGCTAATGGGCAGGGCAAAGTCCCCCCAGCACACCCCATTACAGCCTGCAGCCATAGGGAGTGAGTGAGGGCTACACTCCTTTGCCCGGACATAGCTAATCTCTTACAAATATCTTGCGGATTTTGGTAGGCTGCTAATTATTTTTCTTGGAAAAGAAGTAATTTAAATAGGATGCTACATTGATAATGACAGAGTTTAATTGATTCAAAAACACATTTTTAAAAATTTGATGAATACACACAAGGAGTTGTTAGTCAAACATCTATTAAACTTAGTCAAACATCTATTAAACACATTCTCCAAACTTGAATTCTAATGTTGTTTATAGCTCAGTATTGAAATATTCACAGAATCGAAAGTGCTTCTGGAAGTATGCAAGTATGTTCTATTATCATACAAACGGAAAGTTCAATGCATAGCAGTTGGAAGCATCACCTTAATTTGTTCCTTCTAAAACCAATTAGACCCCAAGAAAACATTATATCATATACTCCAAGAGAGTGAGATGAAATATTTGAAACCAGAGATAAAATTTACACTGAGCACAAATTAAACATTAAAATAGCACTTTTCAAAGACAGTGAGATTATCTCCTTTGCCTCTCATCCTTACCCAGTGGGGTAGATGGCACACTAAAAGGAGGAAACTAAGTAATAATCAACTTGCCCAGGTGACTACAGAGATAGTTTCTGGCAAAGCTACAATACAACCTAGAATTCCTGATTTTCAATTCTGATAAGCAATTTGACAGTAGCCAAAAGTTAACAGGAAAATAGTTTTTAATATGACTTACATGGCTCTTTCATTTCATGGAGGATGAAAATCATGGTGAATCTAAAGCTTTTCTCCACAAGCCATGCTGAGACTTACGGGTTATCACACGGTTGGTTATAGGTCTGCTCCTTCTATGGCTAAGATAACCTCTAGCACTCACCAGATGATTTTAGTAACCGGAAGAGGAAGAGGCGAACACAAGTGCCATACACGACCTTGTGTGACTCCATAAACTCTTTTTAAGCTTCTTGGAGAAATAAACAAGGTTTGTTAGTTGCACAGGTAAAATGTGTCATCATCACCAAATTGATTCCTGCAGATATCTTCTGTTTGAGGTATATGCAAATAATTTTTGTGAGGTACAAATTAGGTCAAAAAAATTTTTTTTAATTAAAAAAAGCAAAATTTTAAGGATCGACACAAGGGACACACAAAGGTTGAACATCAAATTTTAATCTTGAAACCTTTTATCCAGTCCTCAAATTATTCACATGAAAAGGAATGATAAATTGCAATTTTATCATTACCATATCACTGTGTAACAAGCCCTTGTTACAAAATCTCCCTCTACTCTCTCCAAAAAACCAATAGAAAACGCATACATTATATTACCTAATGATCTATGAACAGATGAAATTTTAACCAACTTTATACCAGGAAACTATGAACAGAGGTACTTCAATCACATAGCTTAAAATATGGAGAAAAGACAGGTAAAAAAATTATCTTAACCTGTAGTAGTCTTTTTCTTTTTAAAATTTTTATAAAATACACTAATTTCCCAAAATAAAGAATATTATGACACATTGGTGTCAACTTACACAGATGAAAGCTGAGGCCAGCTTTTTTCCTAACTAAAGTTCATTTCACCAAACCTTTATATATTACATGAATATCCAAGTAAAGTATTTTTTAAAAATTCAACACACAGGAACATAATATACAGTGTTTCATTTTTTTAAAAAAGGTTAATTTAGGAATGATTTCATTTTCAACCATATAATGTATCTTTAAGACCATGAAACCGCTTGCCATTGCAAGAAGACTTTTCAGTTCATGTTTTTATTTCCCAGTTTTAATTCTTAAAAGAAAAAAAAAAAAAGATGAAAGGGTTTATTATTTATTTCCCATGAGAAAACTGTGGTAACGATCTTACTCACTACCAGGCTGTCTTCCCTCCTTTTGTTTTCCAGACTACCCAGATCCATGACTGCGTGGCACCATAATGAAATCGGTGGGGAGAGGCCAATGACATCAAAGAATGGATATAAAAAGACAGGCTCAGCTGGGTCCCGCCACAATTGTAAGGTGTGGGCACATTCACTCCCCACCAAGCCTTCCAGAGCTCCACAGTCACAGGAGCGGTCTCCTGGTTAACTCATCCTTGATGTCTGTCTGCTGGGAGGACATAAAAGAGCATTTTCACTAATGACTTGGGTAGTGGCTAATGGATGCCTTAGCCAGAGAGGGAGCGAGTGCACTGAAGAGACCTGGGTCAGTAGTGGCTTTGGGGTAGAGAAGAGAACACTGTTGATTTTTACACCCCCTGAATTGGTCGATTCTGAGTACAAACTCACCTTAACAGGAAATCGCAATGAAATATACACACCATGCACAGTCTATATCACTGTGGGAATCCAGTAACACATGCAAGACACGAGGAAAGAATCACAATGGATGAATATGAACTTTTCACAGTGTTTCTTATAGCCTTTGACCTAACACGAATGCAGCACTTACCACTACTATCTCACAAATGTTTCACTTGTGTCCTGGGCATGCAGATCAGTTGGGGTAAAATGGGAAATGACGCTTTATAGCCATTCTCAGACAGTGAGTTCAACTTCAATTTCCCCTACTTTCCAACCAAACAATTGAGCTGCTTCTGCTATAAAACTAAACATATTTCTGAATACATTTTGTTCAAGGGTTGTGCTGTGTTTTCTCTCATCGTTTCAGTGATTTCATTTTAGGAAAATTAAAAATCTACACAATTAAATTGAGGACTAGATCTTCAGGGTGATTCTAAACCAAACTAGAAAGACAGGGAATCACTAACTTCTCTTCTCTCAAGTTTCTCTCTACCCCAGGCCCTAATTGATACTCATTTGTATGTCTGGTTTCCCAAAGAAGAAAACCAAATTAGAGAACTGGCATTTCTAGCTTAAAGAAGCAAAACATAACCCCAAAATATAATGGTAGCAGGGAGGAGGGGGAGGGGAAGATGCATTCAGTCTATGTCAAAAGGAATCTCTTGCTCTCAACAGGAGATAATCCAGCTTCTCCTTAGCTATCATTTCATAAATTAATAATTTCTTAAAATCATAATCCAAAGAATGTATCTATTATAAGAAAAGTTCAAGTTTATAAAAGCAAATAAATTAGTTAAGCCTTGTAAACAACTGTCCATTTTAGTTACATATCTCAAAAAAAAAAAAAAAAAGGTTTCTCTGTGTAGTAAATCAGACAGTACAAGGCACACCTTACACCTTTGAATCCAGACTGATAAAACTCACACAAACACCTTCTTCACTCGGCTGGCTGGGGGAACTGTGCTGGGGCATGGGAGTCACGCACCAATCCTTTGCCCATCTCCTGACCATCTGGAAGTCCACAAATGTGCTCTTTCCGTTAAGTTGCTTTGTGCTATTTTGTTGTGTGAAGTGATTTTAAGCCTTCTCTGTCAGTCTCCTCATATGTTTTCCACGAAGCTTCCTGGGAAGAGGCCAGTTTTCCCATTACGTTGTAATGTGCCTTTGAACCAGCCATCCTCTCGCTTTTTATGAACAAACACAATATCTCCTTCTTTAAGTTCAAGTTCTGCCTCACTCTGAGGAGGATAGGAAACCACCACCCTGTGCCTAGAAAATAAAGAGATTTTAGTTACGGCGATTCAAAGCAGTTATTTAAAAAAAATGGTGTACTGTTAGTTTGCATGAACCTTCCACATAAATAGGACATAACATAATTCGTTCATGATGGTAAAACAACTCAAAATGCTGCTATTTTCTGTTTGGTAGAAACTCAGTACTAACAAAGACCAGCCTTGGATATGTGTGTCAATCCACCACTGATGGCCTAGACTGGTTCATTTGAGTGACCTTTATAAGGAGAGCCGTCCTTGTTCCCTCCCAGTGATTGTATCTTGGCCATAAAGGAGAGTTTCGTTTCATTTCCTGGCAGGGCCATCATTTCTGTCCCTCCCTCTTCTCCAAGAAAACAGGAGTGAATTTATTTGATTGGCGAGATTGAGGGAAGCAGCTGAGCACGGAGGTTCAGTCCTCACTGAACCACCTGGCCACAGGCTGAGAAGGCTCTGCTCTGCCTCTGTGTTGTAAGCACAGAGAGGTCAGGAAAGTGAGTCTGGAAATCTGTCTCTGTGTCCCTTATGCTGGGGTTTGACATGGGCGAGGCAGCAATTCTGAGGAAGGTAATCTACCCCACATACCCAAATTATCCCTTGGGAAGGCAGTCCCAAGGTCCAGACGTGGAGGGGAGGGCTGTGGCCACAAATTCAATCCACTACTACCAGTAATGAGGTTGACATTCTGATCTCCATTATTCTGACATTTGCGTCTATTTCTCCCTGGTTCAGAATCTGAATGTTAGTGGGAAAGGTGCCATTATCGCTTAAAAACGGCAGAAGCCTAGTTGGCTTAATATTATCTATGCCCCTACCTCCAAGCTCCTTAGCTTTCCTATGCAGAATTACAGCTTGTAGGAAACCAAAGGGAGGTGACTCGTTTTACGTTCTATCTCCTTTATCCTTTGCTATTTTTCTAGCATTCTCTCTCTCTTTTACTCCTCCTCTCAACAAAAGGGGAAAAGAATGGTGGTGTGTAGCAGCCAACCTCTAAGACAGCCCTAGTGATCTTTGCTTCCTGGTATTCACACTCTTGTGCAGTCTCCTCTTGTGATGCATAGGGATGACCTGTGTGACCAATAAAATGTTACAAAAATGAGAATGGGATTCCTGAGGCTAGATCATAAAAGGCATTGTGGCTTGCACTTTACTTTCTCTTGGATCAGTCACTCGGGAAAATTAGCTGCCACGTTGTGAGGACACTCAACATCTCTATGGAGAGGAAACACACAGTAAGGCACTGAGGCCTCTTTGCAAAAGTCTAAACTAACCAGACAACGGTGACGTGACTAAGTCACCTTAGAAGTGGATCCTCCAGCCCCAGTCGAGCATCAGCTCAGGCTGATGTCTTCACTACAATCTCAAGAAATACTCTAAAGCCAGAACCTCCCAAATAAGCTACTCCATAATTACGTGACCCACAGAAACTGTGAAATAACAAATGCTTATTATTCTTTTAAGCCACTGAGTTTTGGGGTGACTGGATGCATGGCAATAGGTAAGTAATAAATAGATCTTTCACTGTTTGATGTTAAGTAATGAGTATTCGGTCATAAAGGTGATTTTGGGTTTCTACTTTCATTTGGTTCCCAAAGTCAGAAAATGCGTTTACAGCCTCATGGGACCCACTCCTAAAAGTGAAGAATGTTATGGCTTAAAAATGATAGCCAGAACAAATTCTATACAACCACCCCCAAACTTGTGAAACTCATTACAGCCTGTTCCTTTCACCAATTCCCATTCCATATAAACCAGAATCCATTTAAGAAAGACCACAGCAAGAGTCCCAGACTATTACGCTGAAAAAACACACCTCTACCAAGGATAAGTGGCTGCTCCAACAATCTGAGCTCCTTTGGCACAGGACCAAATTACTGTCCAAGATCTGAAGCAAAAGCACAGCTCGGAAGTTGGCTTATCACATCCGAGAAAGGTTCAGCTAATTCAAACACAGACCACAAGGCTGGGGTCGGATCAAGCACGGAATGAGGGAGGAAGCACGGCATTGTGGGAGAGACTCTGCCTAAGGGTTGACACAGACTCTAAGGTCAGTTAGAGCTGCTTAACTTTGGGCCAGTTATCTCAGCTCTCTCAGTCTGTTTCCTCATCTGTAGAATAGGACTGTAATGAGCTAAACAAGTATGATGCTCTTAGTATGGTGTCTGACAAAGAGTTCAACCCTAAAATATTAGCTCCCATGATGATCATATGGCTTACACAAGAGTAGGCAGAGGCCTGGGGCTTCAAGGAGGAGAAGGATGGGCCAGTCAGTGGCTGGACATCTCTAACTAGGAAACAAACTCAAGCCACAGCCTAAAGCATTTCCTGACAATGAGATCTGACAAACTTTAGAATGACACAGTGAGGATTTCGGAATCCTTTCTCTGACATCTTTATTTTGAGATGGTCTGGCTTTGTTGCCCAGGCTGGTGTGCAGTGGTACAATCACAGCTCACTGTAACCTTGACCTCCCAGGCGTATCTGATCTAACTGATCTTCCTACCTCAGCCTTCTGGCTGGGAGTACAGGTGTGTGCCACCATACCTGGCTAATCTTTTTACTTTTTTGTAGAGATGGCATCTCACTATATTGCCAAGGCTGGTCTTGAACTCCTGGGCTCAGGCAATCTTCCAGCCTCAGCCCCACAAAGTGCTGGGATTATAGACATAAGCCACTATTTGACACCTTTAAAAGCAAGACAAATAATTTCATCATGAATTTATCTGAAAGAAGGATCCAGACGACATTTCTCAAGACTAATATCAACATGCTAAAAATCCAAGGAAAAAGCAATGATGTAGTTGCCATTTGGGGCAAGTTAAAAATTTAAGGCAAAGCTTTATAATTCTGGGAAAAAATATACAAGTGACTCAGAACATATTCAGAGTAGATGTCTCATGAGATATATTCCCTACTTGTTCTCTGTGAGCTGCCTTAAAGGCGAAATGGAATAAAAATGGTTACTGAAAAACTTGAAGTGAATTAGATTAAATATGCATTTTATAAAATGCACTAAACCAATTTTGTCAAAAAAATTTTTGAACTAGAACTGCTGCTGGGCTAAGAACATACTCTTCCTGCCAAGTTCCCAGTGGGAGCAAATTTTCATTGCTAAGTTTTATAAATCTCTGGGGGGGAGGGTGGGTGGAATGAGAAACCATGTGCATAATGGAAACTGTGACACAGTCTTGATCGTACGAAGACTACCAGGTGCAGAAGTGATAGACTCTACTTAGAAATCTTCTAGCTCAGGTCCTGATCCTGAGCCTTGGGAGGTGGTTTGCACAGAGTTTTCTAATACAGATTTGTAAGGCCAAATTCTGGGCATAACTGGCCAACTATTTCAGGCATTGAAAGGCTCTGCCAAGTAGAACATTTACAGACCAACAAGCAGATGTAAGGCACAGCTGCAGAGGCCCTTCACATCTGCTGCTCCACCCTCTGCCTCACTGGGATTATGCTCACCTTTATACAAACAGGGCTTTGGGGAAGTTCTGAACCTCAGGAGTGAATGACTACTCTCCCATGACCTCCATGAGACCTGCTGATCTACCTTCAAAATCCACACCCCATCCACTCCTCCGCATTGTCACCGTCACTATCCTGGTTGATGACTTCATTACCTTCCACCTGGCCAAATAAATAAATTATACGTGTGTGTACATATATATATATATTTTTTTTTGAGACAGAGTTTCACTCTTGTCACTCAGGCTGGAGTGCAATGGCATGATCTCGGCTCACTGCAACCTCCGTCTCCTGGGTTCAAGCAATTTTCCTGCCTCAGCCTCCTGAGTAGCTGGGATTACAGGTGTGTGCCACCACATCCAGCTAATTTTTGTGTTTTTTTTTTTTTTTTTTTCTTGGAGACGGAGTCTTGCTCTTGTCACCCTTCTTAGAGTGCAGTGGTGTGATCTTAGCTCACTGCAACCTCCACCTCCCAGGTTCAAGCCATTCTCCTGCCTCAGCCTCCCGAGTAGCTGGGATTACAAGCGCCCACCACCACACTCAGCTAAATTTTTGTATTTTTAGTGTCGAGGTTTCACCATGTTGGCCAGGCTGCTCTCAAACTCCTGACCCTGTGATCTGCCCACCTCCGCCTCCCAAAGTGCTGGGATTACAGGCATGAACCACTGCATCTGGAATCCACCTGGTCAAATATCTACCTATCTATCTTGCCTCAAGTCTCTTCCTTTCCCCAACCCATTCTGTGCAGAACTCACATATTAATATTCTTAAGTGGCAACTCTATTTGCAGCAACCCACTGCCAAAAAATCATTAACAGCTTTACAATGCCTGTGAGCAAGGTTAATCCTCAGCCTGGTATGCAAAGCCCTTGGTGATCAGGCCTTAATCTCTTTTTACAGCTGTAGTTACTATTATCACGACAAAAGTCCCAAACACTCCCCTAAGCCTGAACGTGTCCCCTACATAGGGCCTTTACCTTTTCCACTCCGTACCTTGGCTCATGCAGTTCCTTCCAGTGGGAATTTCATTTGACACTATCTTTGCCCATCCATACCCTATCACTCTCTCAAAGCCTGGCTCCAATTCTCCCCTGTGAAATCTCCAGCCTTACGGCTGGAGGCAATTTCATGCTTGATTAAATCCCAGAGGCCTCCATGTATAAGTCTTAGGGCACATAGCACAGTCTACATTGTATTATTACCATCTGTGTCCCTGTCTCATTTATTCTACCAAACCATAAGCTGCTTGAAGGGTGATGATGCTAAATTCACTTTATATACCTCATAGTACTTAGCATAGTATGTTTAATTCTTAATAAGCATGTCAAGTGGCAAAAAAGGCCTAATTGTATAGAAAAAGTATTTTTTAAAATGTACACAGTTCCTGAAAAAGGAATGAAATTCTGACACGTGCTAAAACAGGGATAAAGCTTGCAAACGTTATGTCAAGTGAAATAATCTGCGTGCACACAGAAGGACGACTACTGCATGATTCCACTTGTGAGGTGCCCAGAAGTCACTCACAGCGACAGAAAGTAGAAGGGTGGCTGTAGGGCCTGAAGGAGGGGGGAATGAAGGATTAGTGCTTAATGAATACAGATTCAGTTTAGGATATGAAAACTTTCTAGAAATGGATAGTGGTAAGTGGTTGTATGACATGAATGTACTCAATGCCGTTGAATTGTACACTTGAAAAATAGTAAATTTTCATGTATACTTTACCACAATTTAAAAAATAAGACACATAAATGAATAAAATTTTTTGTTGTAGAAAAAAGAAAGGAGCCGAGCATGGTGGCTCACACCTGTAATCCCAGCACTTTGGAGTCTGAGGCAGGCAGATCACCTGAGGTCAGGAGTTCAAGACCAGCCTGGCCAACATGGTGAAACCCCGTCTCTACTACAAATACAAAAATTAGCTGGGCATGGTGATGTGCGCCTGTAATCCCAACTATTTGGGAGGCTGAGGCAGGAGAATCGCTTGAACCCAGGAGGGAGAGGTTGCAGTGAGCCAAGATTGCACCACTGCTCTCCAGCCTGGGTGACAGAGCAAGACCCTGCCTCAAAAAAAAAAAAAAAGGAAAAATGTATAAAGCTGATTGGTACCTTGGTTGGAAAGTATGCCCTGTTCCCTTTGAACAGAGCACTGTGGAGGCATTGCGGGGTGACCAGAGTGGCTCACAGACTGGGCCCTCAATGGTCTCTGCCTCTTAGTGGCTCTGACCTTAACTCAACTTTTGATGATAACTGTCAAGGTGGAATTCAAGAAACAGTCGTGCAATATAAAGAAACTCCATGGACATCCAATGCTATGGTCTTTCAGCTTCCATCTGAATGGGCATTTGCCATCTTTTATTAGTATACATTTCTTGCTTCCTTTATTTTTCTGGCCTCTAGTGTTCTCCATAGTCCATACATTTTCATTTCTAATCGCCCTTGGTATAGCCCAAATTGGCTTCCCTGTTGCTCTGGGAGGCACTCAGTCCATCACTCTGACTTGGGTAAATAACCACTTACTGCTTTCTGCCAGTTGCCACAGCAATCTAATATACAATTAAGTATTTCACTGGCAAAACCATACTAGTTCCCTTTGTAGCTTGCTCCAAGTCCAAGTAAATTACGTTCATTGCTTCACCCAGTGGGCTCATTGTCACTGACTCGAAGAAATGAATCATACTGGTTAAGCCCAGCTGCCTTTCTGTGAATCTCTCTCTATCCAATTCGTATGTTCCCAAGTGTTCTACTGAATCCCTGGTCAAAGATCATACATAGGTTTTTTTATTTTTCCCAATTTAGGAGAGGAGCTTATAGGTATGTGGTTCTTAGTTTAATTACTAAATTTAAAAATACACACAGATAAAGACGACTTGCTGTGTCTCCCTGAACCCTTTATATATATATATATATGTACATGTATTTCTTTAGAAGAAAAATAAATCTGTCGGGTACTTTCTTTTCTTTGTCGTCCCTTCTGAAATATTTTCTTTCCACTTTCTCTTTGCAATTTCCTAATTATTTTTCCTCACTCCCTCTAAAACAGAGCCTAAAATATCTGTTCTATTATTTCCGCTGTCATCAATTATACATTTTCTGCCTCAGGATATAGTCCTATATCTGGCTTGTTTTCTTCAGTCTAACAAACATAGAAGAATCCTTTTGTTCCTCAGAGAATCTCTCTGCTGACACCAAGACCTGTCAACACACTTCAAGGTTCATCCTTCCTTATTATGAGATTGCTTAAGTCTTTATACCACGTGGTCGGTATTGGTTCTTTCCATTGACAGCACTGGCTGCCCCAGTCATTCTTTTTATTTTTGAGACAGAGTCTCGCTCTGCTGGGGTGCAATGGTGCGATTTCGGCTTACCGCAACCTCCGCCTCCCAGGTTCAAGCGATTCTCTATCTCAGCCTCCCAAGTAGCTGGGATTACAGGTGCCCACCACCACCATGCCTGGCTATTTTTTTTTTTTTTTTTTTTTTTTGTATTTTTAGTAGAGACAGGGTTTCACCATCTTGGCTAGGCTAGTCTTGAACTCCTAACCTTGTGATCTACCGTGCCCGGCACATTCTTTTACTTTAGACATATGAGACAGGGTCATGGTTTGAGAGGAAATTTTATGCTTGTTCTCATTCTAATCTGTAGATAAATCTTATCTCACAGTGTCCCAATAATATACATTGAAAAGTATTTCTATGAAATTTTATCAGTAGAATTTCTACCAAAAGAACCCTGGGCTCCTTCTGTATTTTGCCGGGGCAAGAGTTGTTGATGTTTGTATTGTAAATCAAGAATTATTCCTAGATCCTGAAATGTTTTCTCAATCATACTGATATACAAGTTGATCTTTCCTTCATTTTCAGCAATGAGCACTTTTTATTGTGTTGAAATGTTTAAAATATGAAAACAAGTAATCTCTAAATTCTATACTTGGTGGCTTTTAATTAATCAAAGCTTTTCATTCCTAGTGAAAAATAGAGCATTTTCCTATACATTTCCACACATTTCCTGTTATTTTTACTGTGAGGGACATCTAAGAATCCAAGGTAAATAAATACTATTACCATCACTGTATAAAAGCAAGGGCTGTGGAAAGTTGGTCAGATTGGCTATTATATTTAATATTCCACTGAACATATGGATTATAAAAATATAAACTTGGATAGACATCTTCTCCAAAGACCCCTTTCCCACTTGTAAAAATTCAAATGGTTATACAAAAAAACTTGCCAAAGAATTCCTGCATGCTTGGGCCCATCTGTCCCGTCATTAAATTGCCCATGTTCCCTATCTGATGTGCATTCCCCCGCTCCCTGAAACGCTGTCACCTGTCTGCGCTAGCAATTCCTCCTTTTCAGATGAACTGAACAGCAGGAGCCTGCTGTTAGAAAGGAGCTCCTCTAAGAGGAAGGGACTAGAATTCAGAAGCCACAGAGACCGGGGACATCTGGCAACTGAAAAGGAACACATTAGGGGGAGGGAGGCTGCAGTGCCCATGCCAGTGTCTAGGGAGACTCTGGGCAAAATCAGCCATCACTCAAAAGAGTCACACAAATACCACAAATGAGGGGGGAACACAGGAGAGATGCCCTCAGGGCTTGAAGGAAAAACTGCAGATCAATACCTGGAGGGAAGGAGGGAGGGAGGCTTTGTGACCAAGAGAAGGCAAACAAGTAACTGGACCAACTCCAGGGACAGAAGGTGCTATCCCTGGAAAGCAGACCAACACAGCAGGAACAAGGTTGACTCGCAGAATACAAGATTCAGTGAATTCTGGACAAAATTTCAAAGCTTTACTAAGAGCACAACAGATGACAGGAAAGAGAAAAATGATTTCATTTGTAGGGAGAGAACATTTTGTTAGGATAATCGCTCATTTTAAAACTGGTTTCTATAGAAAATTATTGTACAGCACTATAAAGATAAATATCATAAATTATGGCTGGGGGTGGTGGTTCACGCCTATAATCCTAGCACTTTGGGAGGCCGAGGTGGGCGGATTGCTTGGGCCCAGGAGTCTGAGATCAGCCTGGGCAACATGGCGAAACCTCGTCTCTACTAAAAATACAAAAAATTAGCTGGGTGTAGTTTGCCTGTAGTCCCAGCTACTCAGGCAGGCAGAGGCAGGAGAATCATTTGAACCTGGGAAGTGGAGGCTACAGTGAGCCGAGATTGCCTCACTGCACTCCAGCCTGGGCAACAAAGTGAGACTTCATCTCAAAAAAAAAAAAATCATAAATTGTGAGCTTTGTATTTAATGTACATAGGTTGTTTGACATTTATTCTTTTCCATTTTTCCTAGTTTATTTTTAAGTAAAACAGTGTGCCAAAAATATGAATGCACGCCTCAGGTTTTGGTGGATACAAATATACCTATGGCTTCATCTGAAATACAGACGAAAGGTGAATTTAAGGCATTTAAAAACATCACACTTTATAGTAACATTTCAAGTCAGCAACATAGAAAATGCTACCAAAAAGGCAGTACCTTCACAAAGTAGAAATTTACTTTATTTATGAAATGCAGGCACAGAGGAAACGAAGCTTATGGAAACAATAAAACAGATGACACTCAAGACAAATACTATATATTTATATGCGGTATAAAAATAGTCAAGTATTTTGAGTATATTTCATGATGCTTTCCTATGTAATGAATAGTGCTTCACTGTTCAGTTTAAATAACCCTAGTAATTATTTGTCTCATTAAATATATATTTTCTTTCCTAACATTCCTAGAACCCCAGTGGGGTATCAAACAGAACTGCTCCCTTTTCTAAGAATTATTCAAGGCTGGCATCACTGACAGGGCTTATTACTCTGAGTGTAACTGAATCAAGTCAGTGGGTCAGGAGGAGAGTCAGAACTGAGACTGAGAACTTAGCCACACTCTTCTGGCTCAGGAAGAAGAGAGTTCTTGGCCAGGCACAGTGGCTCATGCCTGTAATCCCAGCACTTTGGGAGGCTAAGGCAGGAGAATGGCTTGAGTTAGGAGTTCAAGACTAGCCTGGGCAGCATGGGAGACCCCATCTTTAAAAACAATCCAAAAAAATTAGCTGGGAATGGTGGCACAGGCTTTAGGAAGCTGAGGTGGGAGGATCACTTGAGCCCAGGATGTTGAGGCTACAGTGAGCTGTGATTGCACCACTGCACTGAAGCCTGGGCAACAGCAAGACTCTGTCTCAGAAAAAGAAGAGAGTTCTCTTAGCTAATAGAATTCTCTAATTCAAGCTTGTCCAACCCTCAGGCATGCAGCACAACACAAATTTGTAAACTTTCTTAAAATATTGTGAGGTTTTTTAAAAACTCATCAACTGTCATTAATGTTAGTGTGTGTGTGTGTGTGTGTGTGTGTGTGTGTGTGTGTGTGTGTGTGTAGTAACATATTTTTAACATAATATAAATTTATTTATTTATGATTTTTATTTTTATTTTTTGAGATGGGGTTCTGCTCTGTTGCCCAGGCTAGAGAGCAGTGGCATGATCTCCTATCACTGCAACCTCCACCTCCCGGGTTCAAGTGATTCTCTTGCCTCAGGCTGCCAAGAAGTTGGGATTACAGGGAGCTGCCACCATGCCTGGTTATTTCTTTGTATGTTAGTAGAGACAGGGTTTCACCGTGTTGCTGGGATTATAGGCGTGAGCCACCGTGCCCAGCCATATTTGTATATTTTATGAGTGGCCCAAGACAATTCTTCCTTCAGTGTGGCCCAGGGAGGCCAAAAGATCGGACACCCCCTGCTCTAGTTGCTTCACAACTAGCAGGAAACGATGCAAACTTTTAATTAAAAAGGCAAAATATTAAAAAACAAAAAAAAAAAGACAGTGATTGCTGGCAAAAGGAATAGAAACAAGAAAGAAGTCAATACAAGAACAAGTTCCCAGTGATTGACACTTTTCACCTGGATACAAATTCTCGCATGGCGGAGTGGAGAAAATAAAGGAAAAGAAGGCTGGGGATCAACTCATTAAGAAACATGGAAGGGGCTGGGCGCAGTGGCTCACGCCTGTAATCCCAGCACTTTGGGAGGTTGAGGGAGGTGCTTCAGAAGGTCAGGAGTTCAAGACCACCTGGCTAAGATGGAGAAACCCCGTCTCTACTAAAAATACAAAACTTAGCCAGATTCGGTGGTGGGTGCCTAGAATCCCAGCTCCTCAGGAGGCTGAGGCAGGATAATTTATCAGACTACGAGGTAGCATCCCAGGGAAACTGCACCGTAGTCCCCAGGAAAAAAACCCAGGAGGTGGAGGGTGCAGTGAGCTGAGATTGTGCCTCTGCACTCCAGCCTGGGCGACAGTGCAAGACTCCATGGAAAATAAACAAAAGAAAAGAAAAGAAAGGAAAGGAAAGGAAAAGAAGAAAAGAAAATAAAAGAGAAAAGAGAAAATAAAAGAGAAAGAAAAGTGAAGGTAAAAAGGAAAATGGAAAACAGAGTATGTTGTGGCAAGTGGGAAAAGAAATTCAGTGCCTGATTATTTTTATAAGCTCAATTTAAAAACATTTAGGAGGATGTGGCAAAACATCTTAAATGCTCCAGCATAAAGCCTATTGTTCATTTTCTAATTTTTTTCCTGGAACGAAGTTGAACTCACCTTTCACACACAACAGGTCTTGACTCATTTAAGACAGGACCCAGGGAGGAACAGGCCTGGCGAGGCGGTGGAGCGATGGGGACAGCGGAGTCCAGGGAACTTGCCTTCCTGTGAAAAGCATCCTGGGCCAGGGCTGCTCCTGCCACTGCAGTCGTGACCGGTCCGTCCGCGTCCACAGGGCAGGAGCCCGCCCTGCCGTGGCCACCTCCTGGTGGCAGTTCAGGCCCCACCGCTCCCTGGAGAGGCAGCTCTCCACTGCCCAGCTCCACTTCCAGGGTGGGCGATGCTGGAGGAGACACGCGGGGCTTCCGTTTAGTGGAGGCGCCAGAAAGCAACTTCAACAGACCCTTTTTTCTTTCTGGAAAAACAAAAAAAATGAGGCTTAGTTGGAGACTGACAGTACTATTGCTGGTGTAATCTACAGGACCCCATAGTTCATTATTACTTTTTAATTTTTGTGGGTACATAGTAGGTGTATGGGTCTTATGGTTTCAATGTTCGGTTTGATCTTTTAAAATTATTTCCGTTGATATTTGGTTATTCATAATCTGGCCACCAATTTTTGTGTGGTGCTAACATGACCTTTTGCTTCTCCTCCTTCTCCCTTTCTGCCACGTTTTTTTTGTTTGGTTTTGGACATTCCGTTGAAGTAGGATAAACTGATACAGAAGATGTACGACAATAAAACTCACCAATTCACATCCCAGGTTTGGTAAAAGCATCAGTAAGCATTTTAGGATAAAATGGAAATTTCAGATTACGGATTTAATTTCCTGGCCTTCTGCCTGTCCTCTCTCTAATTACTGTACGAGAGCCGAACGTATGCTGAATTAAATGTAAACCTGACAGCACTGTATTCCACAGGCATGGATGTGAGCCTTATCATTTACAGGTAGTGATCAGAGTTAAGGGCTAAACCACTTCTCACATGTCACCACCTCAATTAAATGTAACAAGCCAATAAAACAGAAGTCAAACCATATCTCCCGTGCAAGTACCTCCTTGATTAGACACCCATTTTAAGGAAAGCTTCAGTATATTTATAAACAAGTTGATATCTCTTTTTGCAAGCAACTATACAAATAAGCGTGTGTGGGTTTTCTTTTTTTCTTCTATCTCAACTCTGCAGAAGCTATGTCTTGCATTTTTGTCTCTTTTGGTACTTTCTCTCTTTGTTCTGCTAGGAAAATCAGATGACAAGACAGTGCTCCTTCATTCTGAAACCTTAAGCGCGAATATTCTTTCTGATGATCAAGTATAACACGATCTTTTTAAATTGTTTTACTAAGATGTCAACTATAGCATTAAGTCCTCTGAATGGAAGCACTGCTTGAAAATGAAACACTTCATAGAGAACTGTTCCTTGATTTTGAAGTCAGAACTATTTCTTTAGAAAACCCTGTAGGCAAACTGGAATTATTAAGGCCCACTAGCAGGCAAATAGAATTACAAGGGACCTGCTGAGGAATTTTCCTTGGGAATAGTAGTTTAGACTCAGTAAAAACTCCTTGGGAAAATGAATCTAAATCCCTAACAACATTGTTCCATTAGAGACAGTATGGCAGAAAAAAGGAGACAAAAGCAATCATTTATCAGACTATCAGGAAGCATCCCAGGGACAGGGCACCACAGTCCTCAGCTACCTAATGCTGCTCAAGTACATGCGAACTCATGGGCCGGAAATGGGAAAAGAAGGCGGGCGTGGGTGCTAAGGTCACTTCTGTACTTGCTTGACCTGACTGCAGATGAGCAGAGCCAGCTGATCCCCCTGCCCCGCAACCCTCCCAGGTAGAGGAAGACCCTTTTGAATTTCTCTTTACAGCCTGTCCTCAGCTGACCTTAGGTGCCACATTTTCTGTGGGGCTACTATGCATTCCAGTGAACGCTCTCACAAACCTGGACTGTCTGCACAAGCGCCGTGACAGTGCTGTCTATACCTCTGTATCTCACCCAGTGCCTCGTGCAGGCCCTACACCTACTAACGCTTAGAGGCTGAGAAGATACTGGAAGAGGATGAGGCCAGTGGAAGAAAGGAAAAATATAGCTACTGCCAGGCCTGAGGAGATAAAGGATATGTGGGATTCCCTAGATCCAGAGGCAATAAAGCCTTTCCTCTACACTATGGTCAATGAAGAGGTTTGACTAAAGAGCTGCCAATGCTGCTCTGTACGTGCTGTAGAGAGCCTGAGGTCTGGAGGGCCACGAGATGACATGAGAAAGAGTAACGTCCAATAGTTTCCACTTCTAAGGTAGCAGTCAGCTGCAACTTCCAGCCATTCTTGCCACGATGTAAGAAAGCACATGCTAGTCCATGGACCCCCCCACAGGTCCAGTGGGATCATCAAGTCCATTGATAAATTACAATCTCAGCAAGGCATAGCTAAAGCTGTTTCTTAAAAGCTCAGTTCTGAGCACTCAGTAAAATATCAGATAACTCAGTGGCACTCAGGGAACAGCCTCTAAAGTGATTAGGAAGAAAGATGACTTAATTCATCTAAAATGATTAAACACATTAAATACAGCTTGCTTTAATGACTTCTAAGGGATGTCTTATCATCATCAACCGATGCTGACTACTCACAGAGCAGAAGGCAGAGGATTAGGAACCATGGCAGGGCACAAGGGGTAAGGGGTGGGGGTGCTAACACAGAAAAGATGCTGCCCTAGTTCCGGGGGAACCATGTTTTCACAATGGCATATTCTGATTTTTTCTATGTTAGCAGAACAATGTCCCACTTGAGAGAGATCATTTTGCAAATTCAGACACTCATCATCTACAAGCACTATTATTTTTTCAAAAACCAACAGCAGAAATGAAAACTAAATGAATTAATAAAGACTACATTCAGGCTGGGCACAGTGGCTCACACCTGTAATTCTAGTGCTTTAGGATTCTGAGGGGAGGAGGATCGCTTGAACCCAGGAGTTCAAGAGCAGCCTGGGAAACACAGGGAGATCCTGTCTCTACAAAAATAAAAATAAAAATAATTAGCCAGGTGTGTGGTGCATGCCTGTGGTCCTGCCGACTCAGGAGCCTGAGGTGGGAGGGAGGATCGCTTGAGCCCAGACATCGAAGCTGCAGTGAACTATGACCATGCTACTGCACTCCAGCCTGGGTGATAGAGGGATACCCTGCAGCAAAAATGAACAAACAAACAAACAAACAAAAACAACTGGGAGGAGGAAGAAAAATCATTTGAACAAAGAAAATAATCACTAGAGGCCAGGCACAGTGGCTTACACCTGTAATCCTAGCACTTTGGGAAGCCAAGGCAGGAGGATTGCTTAAGCCCAGGAGTTCGAGAGCAGCCTGGGCAACATAGCAAGACCCCATCTCTACCAAAAAAAAATTACCTAGCTACGGTGGCTCATGCCTTTAGTCCCAGCTACTCAGTAGGCTGAGGTGGGAGGATCAATTAAGCCTGGGCGTTCAGACTGCAGTGAGGTATGATTGTACCACTGCATTCCAGTCTGGGTGACAGAGTGAGATCTTGTTTCAAAAAATAAAAACAAAATAAAGGAAGGAAGAAAGAAAATGATCAGTAGAGATTTCAGGAAAAGTGTTCAGAAGAGAAGAAAATGAATATTTAAAAACCAGATAGGACCTCTGCTTAAGAAAATCAAGAATAAGCCAGGTGCAGTGGTGTGAAGCTGCAGTCCCAGCTACTTGGGAGGCTGAGGATTGCTTGAGTCCAGGAGTTCAAGGATAGCTTAGGCAAGATAATAAGACCCTACCTCTTAAAATAATAATAATAATAAAAGAACAATAGGAAAGGTCCTAAAATATTGAAGAAAATCTGTGGTTGGTTCCTTAAGGGAGTCATCAGGAACTTGGGGGGTGGGGGATCCGAGGCACTAAATGCTGACCTTTTGTGGCCCACCTGTAGGAAGGCTGGCTTTTAGGAATGGATCTAGAATATGGCAGAGTGCATGCTGACCAACAGCCACTCCTGCTGATTCACAGGGGAGTCAATGCCAATGTCAGGCGAGACTTACAAAGCACCTCCAGAGATTCTGAAGTTATGGGTAGAAAATGGAAGCACTTAAGGTAGATATGGACATCAGAGGTGGCTCCTCCTCTTTTGCTAAAGTGAAGGTTAGAACTTAGAGAACTTAAGAACAATTACACAACTGTACTTATCGAAAAGATTTTGTTTCAGGCCAGGTGCGGTGGCTCATGCCTGTAATCCCAGCCCTTTAGGAGGCTGAGGTGGGGGATCACTTGAGGCCAGGAGTTTGAGACCACCAACATAGTGAAACCCTGTCTTTACTAAAAATATAAAAGTTAGCCGGGTGTGGTGGTGCATGCCTGTAGTCTCACCTACTTGGGAGGCCGAGGCTAGAGGATCACTTGAAACTGGGAGACGGAGGTTGCCGTGAGTTGAGATCACACCACTGCACTCTAGCCTGGGTGACAGAGCCAGACTCTGTCTCAAAAAAAAAAAATTATATATTTGTATATGTGTGTATATATATGTATATATGTGTGTGTATATATATGTACATGTGTATATATGTGTGTGTGTATATATATGAAGATTTATTTTCTGAATGAAAGCTTAATACATGCAAATATTTGCATTTGTTATATTTTGGTAGATGGGGGGAATAAAGCATATCTACACAGTAGTACTAGAGGTTTTCTTTGAAATCTTAGATCATCTTTAGGCCTTCTCTTTGGATGGCTGGATTTTCTCTAACTTCTAAAACACACATACAATTTAATTTTTTTTTTTAAAAGAGGGTCTAGTTCTGTCACCTAGGCTGGCGTGCAGTGGCACTAATAGCTCACTGTAGCTTTGACCTCCAGGGCTCATGCCATCCTTCCACTTCAGCATCCCAAGTAGCTAGGACTACAGGCACACACCACCATGCCCAGCTAATTAAAAATAATAATATATATATATATTTGGTAGAGATAAGGTCTTTTTAAGTTTCTCTGGGCGATCTTATACTTCCAGCCTCAAGTGATCTGCCCACCTTGGTCTCCCAAACTTCTGGAATTATAGGTGTGAGCCACTGCTCAGTCTTAATCTTTTTATCACAATAAAACACAATAAAACATATATACATATATGTAAGTATCTCCTAAAGATTTGGAAACATATTTTCTGGGAGATTAGTTGATCAAATAATGAAGGCTTTGAACTGAATATGAAGTTAGAAAAATGTCCAGATAAAGCTGTTATACTGATGGCGGTGGAAGATATTAGGGATCTCATAGAAGAAGAATAACAATGGTATAAAAGGTCTAGGATTTCAAACAAGAAATAACTGAGACAAAACATAGAGTTTCAGATGCCTGTTTATCAAACTACGGCGTGCAGACACCAAAGCGGGCTAGAGATTTTAACACAAAGACAAAAGCGCAGCGTCTAGAGATCACTGAGACTTTGCGAGACAGGACTTCCACATAAAATACGGTTTGAAAGAGCAGTGGTTAGGACAGAAGCTGCGACAGTCCCATCTGTACATCACGAAGTTCTATTTCTCTGCTGAAGAGCAGTAGTAGCCCACTGCAGAGCGGCTGGGTACAGAGAAAGGAGAAGGCAACAGACATGTTATTATGTGGGAGATGTACCATGCACTGTTGATGGTCACAAAATGACAAGGAAAGATGGAAATGAGATTATTATCAAATACCTAGATATCTGCTGGAAGTCTCAACTAAAACCAGGATCTCTAATACACTTTTTCCTTGCTGATATTTTAATCACACAGAAAGTTGAGCAAACTGCGACTCTGGATCTAATTCTGATCAACTAGAGGGAAGGTAGAAACCAGAGAGGGGTGGAGATGTTCTGCTGAAGAAGCAGAAACATGGAGAAGTTGAAATAAAGCATGGAAAAATAGGCTGGTGATAGTCAGGTCTGAACTTTATAGTTTCAAAGAACTGATTTTTAAATGTTCAAAGAAAATATATGCATGACCTGAAACTCAAAAGGGAAGATGCTTCAAGAGGAACAGGAAGGCTCTCAAAAATGAAATTCTAACCATACAATTGCAAATTATCCCTGCAGATAAAAACAGAGGCATCTAAAGGTACTGATGTGATCTCCCAGGGAGCAGCCTCACGGCTCAAATTTTTAAAGGGCACCTACAAAAAGATCAAGCAAAGAGCCCATAAAAAAGAACATAACGCCACCCATAGCAATTCAAGAAGGCTTAAAGATCAGAATGAGCTTCAACTTGCAAAAATGCTAAAGACAAAAAAAATTTTTTAAAGCCCTTTAAAGTTATGTTTGAAACAAGAAGAAAAAGAAAGACACAGACCCGCTGTGGAGGATGGTGGTTCTCAGAGGGCAAGAAGAAAGGGAAGGATAATCTTCAGACTGGAGGGGGAAAAGAACAAACCTTGAAGAGAGGGAAATGAATGAAGAGTTGGGATTTAGAGATCAAATGATACTCTTAACAGGTTGAATTCACTCCAGTGTGCAGAGAAAAATGGCAGCAGAAATGCAACAAATCACCTTTGCTAATCTGGTGAATCTGGGATCAGGGTCAATTGAAGAGGCAAGGAAGGGCATGTGCAAGTCCCAATTTTCTTTTTTTAATTAAAAAAAAATTTTTTTTTTTTAATTTTCTGAGACAGAGTCTCACTCTGTCACCCAGGCTGGAGTGCAGTGGCAAGATCTCAGCTCACTGCAACCTCCGCCTCCTGGGTTCAAGTGATTCTCCTGCCTCAGCCTCCAAAGTAACTGGGATTACAGGCATGAGCCACCATGCCTGGCTAATTTTGTATTTTTAGTAGAGGCGGGGTTTCACCATGTTGGTCAGGCTGGTCTCAAATCCCTGACCTCAGGTGATCCGCCTGCCTCGGACTCCCAAAGTGCTGGGATTACAGGCATAAGCCACCAGACCCAGCCCCAATTTTGAAACACATGACAACAAAACACTTTGCAGACCATCTGGGAAATTCTAGAACCATATTAAACAAAAGATTTATGAACATTTGAAAGGGAAATAAGACTCTTCCAGGAGACACTTGCTGACAATAAATAACAGCAGAAGTGAGGGGCAATGGGGAGAACTCCGTGGAAGGGAGGATGATGTAAAAGGCAGGTGAATCTCAATGTGGCATCTGGCGAGTTCTCCCAGGACACCCTTGTAGATGTGATAGAGAAATGTGTATTAAAGACGCTCTAGTCATGAAGATTCATGATTAAGTGACAAGAATCATGGAATTACTAGATTTATATCAACCAGAAGTCTCTTTAGTGGACTGGGAACATTAAATGAGGGAGGAGATTTAAAAAGGGCAAATCTGAAATCTGTGATATGAAGAATAGGTGAAGAAAACTTTAAGAGTACAGCACTAGAGAAAAGACACCAAGGGATAAACCTGCAAATACCTCTGGGCACAATGCAGAAAAGAGATCAGTGTTTTCTCTGTGGGCCCTGAAAATAAAGAACAACAGTTGGAAGAGTGAGTTGAGTTACAGCTGTCTGAAGATGGCACAGGGCAGTCCAGGGCTAGGGCACTGCTCAGTCAATGGGGCACACAACCAGGCATAAGCCACGGCTATTTGTCAGGGATGGGTGCTACCTGTAGCAGACGGTGCTGTAACAGGTTACCTCAAACTCTGTGGTAAAAATCAGGTCCTAAAATCAAGGAGTTGGAAGGGTTGGTTCCTTCTGGAGGCTGCTGGGGAAGAATCTGTTCCCTTGTCTTTTCCAGATTCTAGAGGTTTCCAGTATTCCTTGGCTTGTGGCCCTCTTCTCGTAGCACTCCCACCTCTGCTTCACCATCATGTCTCCTTCTCTGGCCCTGAGCTTCCTGCCTCCCTTTAACGAACATCCTTGGGATTACATTGGGCCCATCTGAATAATTGAGCATAACTCCCTTGTCAAAGGGCTCTTAATGTAATCATACCTGCAAGGTCCTTTTGGCCATGTAATGAAACATCTTAAAGGTTCCAGGGATCAGGAGGTGGACATCCTTGGGGGAGCCACTATTCTGTCTATCACAGGTACCTTTCAAGCCTCAGAGATCCAGTGAATTCTACAATGGAAGGGCCCAGCCGAAGAGCCCCTGTTTTTATCAGCGGCAAGGGCGTTGAGACACATTGTCCCCCCAAGTCTTAAAATCTAAACCATAAAAATAATTATTTATAAATATATTAACAAAGTTGAACATGTTGGCTTGAGTGCAAGTTTAATGTAGTTAATTATAAACACTGAACAGATACCAATCTTTTTCAAAAACTCTTATGTTAACCCAACAATTAAATATTAACTTTTTAGTAGTCTATAAAGTTTATTTCCTTATAAGCTGCTGTTTACAGGCTCCCTTAACCATTTAAGTAGAACGACATACCTTACCACTTAAGCAGGTGGCTAAAGTCTATGGTCACCCTCAAACTTCCCAGAACTGGTATAGAGCTTCGGGGAAAATGTATAAACTATTGAGGAAAAAGGAATGATGACAATAAAATTATCTAGATCTGTGACCATCTCTTTTCTTTTTTACATTTAACCACTCTCAATTTCTCTCCTCCAATCACCTGTCTCCAAACCCAACCACAGGTTATTCTTTCCAACATAACCTTCCGTTTCTGTTTTCTTTAAAATTCCGCCCCAAATGAGACATTAAAAATATATACATATGGATTTAGAAAATAATGTTTCCTTATATTTCAAGTCTTCTCTCTCAAGGAACCATGCTGCTTAAGGTCAGATGTACTAGGCCATGGACCAGTACTAGCCTGTGGCCTGTTAGGAATCAGGCTGCAGAGCAGGAAGCGGGCTGCAGGCAAGCGGGTGAGGCTTCATCTGTATTGACAGCCATTCCCCATCACTTGCATTGCTGCCTGAGCTCCGCCTCCTGCCAGATCAGCAGGGGCATTAGATGCTCATAGGAGCACTAACCCTATTGCGAACTGCGCATGTGAGGGATCTAGGTTATGAGCTCCTTATGAGAATCTAATGCCTGAGGATCTGTCACTGTCTCCCATCCGCCACACATGGGATCATCTAGTTGCAGAAAACAAGCTCAGGGCTCCTACTGATTCTACATTACGTTGAGATAATTATTTCGTTATATATTACAATGTAATAATAATAGAAATAAAGTGCACAATTAATGTAACAAGCTTGAATCATCCTGAAACCATCTCCCCGCCGCCACCCACCCCCTGGGCCCATGGAAAAACTGTCTTCAACGAAAGTGGTCCATGGTGCCAAAAGGTTGGGGGACCAATGCTGTAGATAAAATAAATCCATAAATAACACTTTTGATCAACAGCTCCATTCCCCTCACACACACATATATATATATTTTAGAGACAGAGTTTCACTCTGTAGCCCAGGCTGGAGCGCAATCGTGCGATCTCGGCTCGCTGCAACCTCCCCCTCCTGGGTTCAAGCGATTTTCCTGCCTCAAGCTCCCGAGTAGCTGAGATTACAGGCAGCTGCTACCATGCCTGGCTAATTTTTGTATATTTAGTAGAGACGGGGTTTCACCATGTTGACCAGGCTGGCCTTGCACTCCTAACCTCAGGTGATCCACCCACTTTGGCCTCCCAAAGTGCTGGGATATAGATGTGAGCCACCATGCCTGTCATATATATATATATATATATATATATATATATATATATATATTTTTTTTTTTTTTTTTTTAACAGAACTCTTATCAAGCAAGACTCATTGAACAGGAAGACTTGATGATAGCAAAATGATGAAAGAATGAGTAACTAAAGGGAAAAGGAAATTCCTCCACGAGGCTGTAAGCTGCACAGGGGGAATGACTAGGTCTCCTTCACTGTGGTCCACGTGACATGAAGCACTGGGCCTGGCAGCTACTGGGAGTTTAAACACAGAGAAACATGAGCTCTAGATAAGACGATGGGGTGGTGCCTGCGTTTCTTCCCCACTGTCCTCCAAGCACCTGGCACAGTGACTCACATCTGGGGGAGCACCTGAGGGTTTGTTGAACAATGAATCCTCTCATTAGCTGAAAACGACAGACACAATATAGGAAGAAAAACAGGGAAGTAAGTAAAGCAGAGAAACAGTAAGTAAGTCAAGTCTTACTTTGCTATCCTTGTCTGGTTTGGTTGAACTGTTCCCACAAGCTGATGAAGCAGTGTCAGGAGGTGCGGGGGAGTCCAGGGAGAACGGTCACTATCCGGCCACTGGGCTCAGCCTCCAGAGACACACTGCTGATGTTTGGGGAGGGCAGTGGAGCAGCCGCTGCACAGGCCGAGGGGCACCGGCTCGGCTGGTAGTGATGGCAGCAGCGTGCGTAGCTGGGCCTGGCATCGGAGGCGTGGGTTGTGAAGAGGCCAGCGAATGATGGGGCAGGCCCACAGACGCAGGGCCGAGGCCGGCGGCATTCTGTACCTGGATGGGTGTCACTGCTGCCGTGGGGCGTCCCTGGCTGTGCGTGGCAACTAGTAGATGGGAAAAGAGAACACGGCAAAATCCAGCTATCTACTTGCTGCTCACCAAAACATGAGTCATTCTACTACATCAGACCATCATGAAAGGCTGTGACTGCATTTATCACAATAAAGACTGGATGTAGGGTGGCCTAAAAACACTTCATTTTAGCTGGATTCAGAGACACTATCTATTGTCCTTCCAGGTCAGCCCTTGAGTCTACTGAGTGCCTGGAAGCTCAGCTCTAACCCAAGTCCCTTTAGTCAGGAGATAATCTTTCCACGGTGTTAGAGACACTGAGCTGGTTTTTGGTGGTATCTACAGTGTCAAGCCAGGTCTCCCTCCAGTCCTCTTCCTATTATTTATTACCTTTCCTTATTAATCATTTTCCTTCTTTATGTTTTCTGATAGAGTCCACAAGCCTTTAGTTTACCCCCATCCCATTAGTTACCCAAGACTCTTGGGAAGGTTTGCAGTGCTGCAGAACTAACAAAGCTTTTAAGATCCCACAGGGTCCAAAGTAGACTTGTGCTTAAGTGAATCAGAAATAATCAGCATACCTGTTATTAGAGTATCAGCACGATGTCACACAGATGGTAGTAGTGAGATCTGAGATCATACGATCTCTCAACTACAGAAGTCAAAATTTCAAGTACTGTTGACACACTTAGGGTCAGCCTACTTTCTTTCAGACTTTAGATCCATCCATGAGGCTTGAAGTAATATGCAGGGCAGGCTTAGCCCAAATAAACAGATACAAGGTGCACTGAGTAGACTGCCTAATGTTCATGATTTTAATTACATCTACATTTCCCCCACATCAGTCAGAAAAGATCTGCCCTTTTTCCTGCTTTGTTCCGGTCTGGATTCCTCCTTACCTGTCCTCACAGCATTGCGGGCCTGGTTGACTGTCATTTGCCCAGTCATGTGCAACAAGACCTTAGCCTGAGGACTTGTCTGGATGTGGAGCTGCTGATACCACAGCCGTGGGGGGACAAAACTGGGACTCCCAGCCACACCATTTCCCTGGAGCTTCTGGGCAGGCCCTCCTGCCGTGGAAGGACTGACCATGGTCACCCCCCGACTTGTCTGGCCAGCTGTAGACATCGGGACTTTAGCTTGGGAAGCATTTGTCACCGCCCTGCTGGGACAGAAACATAAATGGAAAGTCCCATCCATCAGCAACATGAGAGAAAGAACAATGAAATGCAAGAAAAATGACTCAGAGCTTCAAACACAGAACATTTAAAAAAATGAATGAAATTATTTTTATAAAGTTTAAGAATAGAAAATCCAAGTAATGATGGCCCTGAGACAGAGAAAGGTACTGAAATATATTCTGAGTCACCAGAAACCACACGTCATACTCTGCTCAAGAATACACAGTTACTGTGTTCAGCTTTCCATAACAAGACCAAATATCTCCACTTTCAAGGCTCTGGATTTTCCCGCTTCATCTACAGAACAAGCTGGGATGGTTTCCTGACAATATCCCCATTTCCATATCTTTGCTCCTGTTTCCTGGCTTTCTACTTGCCTCCCAGCTCCACATCAACATGTGCCCGTGTACAGGCATGCACACATAGTGGAATGTCCTCTGTGGCTTCTCTTAAAGTATTGTAATCTCATTTTATGTTTCAAGATCCAGCACGAATGCTGTCAGTTCAAGAAGCCGTGCCTCAGATTCATGTTTAAGATCTTACGATTCTATTGTTTCATGTGGATTTCTTCCTTCATTCTGTTTCTAAACTCCGCAATTGTTTATGCTTTGGCCCTTGATTACAAAATGTGGTATACGATTATTATTATGATCTTTTTGAGACAGAGTCTCACTCCAGGCTGGAGTGCAGTGGTGTCATCTCGGCTCACTGCAACCTCCACCTCCCAGGTTCAAGCAATTCTCCTGCCTCAGCCTCCCGGGTAGCTGGGATTACAGGCACGTGCCACCACACCTGGCTGCTTTTTCGTATTTTTAGTAGAGATGGGGTTTCACCACGTTGGCCAGGCTGGTCTTGAACGCCTGACCTCAGGTGATCCGCCCACCTAGGCCTCCCACAGTGCTGGGATTACAGGCGTGAGCCACCACACCTGGCCAAACAAGCAGAAAGACTTCAAATCATTGGTTTTTGAATCTTATAAAAATGTTTTCCTTCATTAACTTTATTTTTTTGTTCTTTGTTGCATTTCTCTTATCTATTATTATTATTATTTTGCACCAGGGGAGGTTGTATCTGCCATTTTCTGGATGAGATGGAGTCTAAATGTAGATTTTAACATATACAGAAAAGAATGTTTATATTGATTAAACATTTGCAAGTCAAATCATTCTGTCACCATCTGCGACAATAGTGATTTTCATTTGATTAGGTTGCTGGCCAACCTATAAATTAAGGCCTACAGCTGACAAACATGTCAGTTCATTAAGCTGTTTGTTTAAAATCTGGGGGTTTGAGGAGTGATTTAATGCAGTTAAACCTGGACTGTATATTAAGCATCTGGTGGTCAAAACCAGGGCTCCCTCAGTGTTGATTTCATTACAGGTCATTTAATTCTGTTTCCGAGGCTTCTTTCCTCAGTAACCAAAAGCTGAACTATCTTTACATAAAATATACAAAATGTGGTATATCTAAAGCTTCCTGTCACTCTATAACAGGGTTTCTCAACCTCAGTGACGTTTTAGGCCAGATTATGACTACTCTTTTTTGTGGGAGGCTATCCCATGTAAAGGATGTATCACTGCATACTTAGCTTCTATCCACTAAATGCCAGCAGCACCCTCAACCTCCAGGTGTGACAATCAAAAATACATCTGGATATTGCCAAATGTTTCCTGGGAAGCAAAACTGCCCTCAGTTGAGAAGGATCTATGCTATACTTAAAATTTTTATTTCTGACTGAATTACAGAATTCATTGTCAGGAATTCAGAGGTAATTACAAAATTAATGAAATAAATATAAATTTACACCACCTGGGTTTGAGCCCTTCTTCACTATGTGATCTCAGATAAGCTGTTCGATATCTCTGTGCCTCAGTGTAACAGCAAATAAGAATTAAGGTTACTAAGTGCAATGTATTTATAAATCTGCCAAGCTGGCATACAGTACACATCATATAAACACGTAAGTATTAATAATATAGCTTTTGTTTGTATCAACACTATGCCTTTTCTAGTAGAAAAATACTCAAAATGATGTTGTTGAACCTTCTCACATTAAATAACTTTAAACCCAGTACATTTACTGGTAAAAACCTATACTTTCACATATATCCATGTGAAAAGCAAGCTAAAAATTTTAGAGTTAGAAAGGATTTTAGCAGATACAGACATACATTTTTTTAAAACGTTGACTGCATAACAGGTAATTATAATGTGAAGGAGATCTGTATAGGCTGAAAACCATGGAAAAGAACAAAGCTTCTCTGTTTAGAACTTAGTAAACAATTTATTCAGAACCATACCTTGTGACTGGTGCCACATAATTGCCAGGGAAAACCCCTATCTTGCTGGTATGCATGGATGTCCCTTTGAACCAGCCATCCTGGCAGCGCTCAAACACTAAAAACATCTCCCCTTTTCTCAGCTCTAGTTCATCCTCTTTCCGAGGAGTGTATGGATATATAGCAACATACCTAGAATAGAAAAGAATATTTTGATTTCAGGAGGAGTAACAGACACATCCCGAGATGCTCAAAACTCTTCCTCGGTACAAAGTGCTGAACATTTTGTACAAATGTAAACTGAAAGTACAATCCTTGAATCTGTAAGTAGCATTGACAATTCTCCACTGAAAGAGGTTTTGCTGTCCACATTTTAAAAGTAGGCAGAGGCCTTCCTGATTAAGAGCCTGTTCCTCCCAGTGTGGAAGTGACTATCCCCACCAAATAGTATTTGTGTAGTGTGAAAGAATTAACGAAGTTTCCAAGAGTGCCTACCTTGCTACCAGAGATCATGTGCCCACTGGGAAAACTGAGCTCTTCAAACTTGCTAGACTTGACAAGCAGCCCCAAATGAGAACCCATGGTATGAAATCCCACTAGTACAACATGCTGCCATCTACACACAGGCTGAACATAGAGGCTTGAGCTACGCCTGCTTTATATGCTCAGTTCTAGGGAAAAAGACTAAATTTGAAAAAGTCAAGGGAAAACAAAGTTCCGATCACAAAATGTACAAGACAACCTCGGATGCAGGGTGACTATACCAACCAACACATGGTAACCAAGCAGGTAACATTAACCTATAGTTCTTTTTGTTTTTTTTAGCTGCATTTATTTTAATGCTGAATTTACTCCCGCGCCGTAAGTTTTTGTTTCTTCTGGGATATCTTCTTCTTCTGGGCAACCTCCTCTTCTGGTTTAGGAAGAATCAGTTCCTTTTGAGTAAGGATCATCTCAGTGTGGCAGGGAGAACTCATGTGTGGGTTAATCTGACCATGAGCTCTGTAGGTGCGGTGGCGCATCTTGGGTGCTCTGTTCACATGGATATGCTCAATGACCAGAGAATCTACATCTAAACCCTTAAGTTCAGCATTACTCTCTGTATTTTTAAGCACGTGCAGCAAAAATTCAGCACTCTTTTTGGGCCACCGACCTTGTGTCCAGCTCCACTGCTTGGCCTGGACACACCTGCCAACTCCACCATTGTAACGTCAGAATGGTATGCACTGTTTCGGTAAGCGACATCTTTCAGATACTCTGTGGCTTTTCATATATGCACACCCTTGACGGCCTGGGAAGTTTCACGTGTGTTCTTAAAGTGAACACGAAGACTGGAACCTCCTGATTTGCATGATTTGTGGGGCTCTCTGGGTCAACTGAATAGCAAATCATTTTCACAGATTACCTCAGGCTTAGGGAAAGAGTTAACCTATAGTTCTTACCAGTGCTCTAAACTGTTGGTGTATACAATTACACAAAGCAGGATCCACAAAGACCTGGCTGTATTCTGCCATAAATAAACTCTCAACAGGATAATTACTTTTCTGGATACTTACTACTGGGGACTTAAGCTTTTTACATACTCCAACTAGACCTAGATATGATTTATGTAGAATGCCTTTCTGTTATTAGGATTCTTATGCAAGAAATGAAAATAAAAAGTTCAAACACGTTGTACAAAAAAGGCAGTTTCATACACATATGATAATATAAAGAAGCAACAGTATGTTTCCCTAAACTCTGAAAGGCCTTCTTCACGAGTGGGACAGCTACCTGGCAAGCTCATGTATTGGACTCATTTTCTTTCAGCAGTTTCCTAGTTAAATGCATGACCAGGTAGAAGTTTACAGGACACAGCCATCTTGGTGAGCCATAAGGCTGTCATCAGCTCACGTCAGAAAGGTGCTTCTTGACCTCTGAGGTTTGGAGTTAGTTTTAAATGAACACACAGGCAGTAATAAATGACACCCTCACTTACACACTGGGGCGAGTCTGAGGCCGTAAATGTGCAACCTGCTCAGTGGATCCTGCCATGGGCCTTGGTCCCATTCCAGCAGCAGCAGTGGCGGCGGCAGCGGCGGCGCCTGGTGGTGTGGAGGCAAGGACAGTGGCAGCCAGGAGAGGGGGTGGGGGAAGAGGAGGATTCAAAGTCTGGTATAGGAAAAACATAAAGAGAAAGGGAAAAAAGGGAACAAAATACTGATTTACATCTTTCTATGGAAGGTGGGAGAGAAAAAGAATCAGAAATCCACAGAACAAGACTTTAATGGAATCCACACAGGGGCAGAATCAGCAGGCTAACTGACATGAAAGCCTGCTTCTACAAATTCATCTCCTGTTCTCCTTTAAAATCTTAAAGCTAAAGCAACCTTTTCAGCAAACAGGTAAGTAACCACCCTTGGGAGGAGGGGAAAGGAAAAAAAAATGAAACAACTGCATGTAATTTTAAGATGAATAGCGTTTTAAAGTATAGACCTGGACAAGGGTCCAAATGCCTTTCGATGGGGGGCAGCTAACGTCATGCTGCTTGCTAGGAATTAATCTGTGATTGTTTCTGTAATCTGAACCTTAAACACAACACATAATTTAGCTGCACCATATCTCAAATCGTTCCTTCAGAAGAACATTTCCTTTGATGCCTGGTCTACAAAAAGCCCAAAAATAGTAAGCCACAGTCATTGGGCCGTTGTCACTACTTTTGCTTATTCTTTTCTTAACTTTGCCAGCTTTTGAAATTTGGTACTATCAAGGCTGGCAATCTTTAACAAGTACACCAGTGAGAAGCTGCTGGGTCCTTTATGGGCACAGCCTAATGGGGTTCTGCCTACAGGATTCCATGCCTTTTGAAAATCAATGGAGCAATTGTTACTTTCTGATCTATAAACCCAGATAATTCTTTAGGGTCTGTATGCTGAAACTCCTGGGAGAACAGGCACACAAAGACTGCCTGAACTCCTACCTCGTCCTCTCCAAATCTTTGAACCACTAGATGTAAAAACTAAATCAAAGGAGAAATAAGAAGACAAAAGAATTTACCTAGTTAAATGTAAATGGCTTCTACATATCAGCATATAAACAAAATAAAGATCCAATGATTTCTAAACATAGCTTATACCAGTCATTCTATTTCTGTATTTTGGAATAAAAATGTGAATTTCATCACCGTTCACTATAATACATCTGGCTGTTAATATACACATACATAGTTCCAGAGACAAAATGAACTGAATAGAAAAAAATTTCAATTTTCTCGACATATGCTGCAACCGTTCCACCCATTATGTTTAATTTTTTGTGAAAGCAACTTTCAATAAAGGTTTTTTCCCACCCTGCAGCTAAAGTGGTTGCAGAACCTTTAGTGCAGAAACAGATGAGGTGCAGAGCCGCTGTAGTGCAAACCTGGAGAGGGCAGAGGTTAGTTCCAAAAGTTGGAACGTCATGAAAACATGACTTACATTCTCGATTCAAAATACAGCAGCATTAAGATTTGTTATAGCTCTGGAATTTGCATGTACTAAGACTTAGAGCCTCCAAAACCTTTAACCAGGAGAAGGGCAAGCATTTAACCTGTTAGGCTTCCTTCCAGGGACAGGGCAGAGATAAAGATAATCCTGGTCACAGCAAATGTGACCTGGTCAGTTCATGGCAGTTCATCAGCAGTTTGACAGGTGAGATAATCAGTTGACACTGTATATAGAGTAACAGACGGAGAAATTGTAAAATCACCACTTCGCTGATTGCCATTTAAATCTTTCTAAGCTCAATCTCAAAACAGGGTGGCTGTGGAAAGGCAGAAAACTGATGGCATGTGCTCAAACAGAAATTAAAATAGTCTATTATAGCTCAACTTTATTAAAACAGAGGCTGTACTAATTTGACCTAAAAAGAAAATGACAAAAATCATCTATGCACCTGATAAAAATATGCTATCTTTTGTAATATAAATACAATTTTGTTATAAAATATAAAATCACTTCTTATCACAAAATACACTAAGCATATGTTTCATGTACATTTCTTTCGCAAAGAGTGAGAGTTAGACATTGAGATACGGCATCAGAGGATATCCTGAAAGATCCCAAAAGTTTTGCCTGAGAGAAAAGAGTTCTCTCTCACTTTCTGGGGTTGAAACATAAATGGTTTAATGAAACTGGGCAGATATTTTCCCAGCGCATACATGTGTAAATTTGTGTGTATGTGAGCACGCAGATGAAGATCAAGGAACTCTGATTAAAATCAGGTTCCCAGATGTTGCTTGCCCCCGTGGGGTTGGTGAAATGATAGGGCTCTGGTGACTCCAGAGCTGTGACAGACTAGGAAATTTTGTGGGTTGCTTTATAAACAACCTAAACCAAAATAACCTGCCGATGTGGAAGTTCAAAAGGTAATCCACTGTGCACTGTGCTTCAGGCAGTTTGCTGTCCTGTGAGACCTTACATTACTACAGAGTAAAACCACACGTAGCCTTTCATTCACCCGGAGGTGACCTGGAGTCCTGCTTATTATTCTATAGACCAGGCCAGCCTCGGCACCAGAGGCCAAGATGCACTCTCTACTACAGGCAAAAAACAGCTATGGACCTTCTAGAAAATGGGACATATTTCACATTTTGTTAACAATATCCTGCTCACTAAAACCAGGACTTAAGAACAGTGTGCTAATGGGAAATGGTCATATTTTGCCATGTCCAGGTTCTCTTCTCCTGATCTAGTAATGTTGAAAAAGAGACAGTGTTACATCACACAAGGAGCATGGTCTTTGGGGTCAAAAAAACAGATTCCAACCCTGGCTCAGCCTCCTAGGGCAGTCCTCAACTTCCTTCCTTTGCTAGAGTGAGCACCAGGGAGGAAGTGTCTTCTCTCTGAGTGGGCAGCGTTTCAGAACACTGATAGGCCAGACTGCCAGGGCCACTGAGTGAAAAGTTCAAATACATGGGTGTGAAATCTCTCCCTTCTGGCACTCTTCCCTCCGCTTGCCCTTTCATGCAACTCACCCAGGTAGTGATTAGATCTTAGGAGTTGGCTAAAGAGAGGGAAAATGGTCCAGTTCGTCTCAAGCTTGGGCCAAGGGCTACAGGCCAACTTACCAGTAAAGTACTTTGAACCGCAGTTTTGGACACAAGTTCAACTGAAAATAGAGGGGTTCGTTTCCTTTCTAATTATCCCTTGTGTGTGCATCTCCCTCGCATACCTCCCAGGGTAGAAAAGTGACTGGCAAGATAGACTGAGCTTTTCTGGGTCCCTTGGGCAGATATCATTAACATTCTCCAATCTATCATTATTTCTTTCTAAATGTCTGATATCCATTCAGCCCACTTTCAACCCTACATATCAGCATCTCTAAACAGCCTTTGTGTGTACTGAACGCAGATGCACGTATACTGGTTGATGAGGGAATGGTTCAAGCTACTACGTGGAGATGCCTGTTAAAATTGGTCAACAGGGTTACCAAGTTCAGCAGCATTGCTATCTACAGGCATAAATTATAAATTTATTGCTCCACATTTGATCTACAAGGAAGAAGAGAAATATCTATACCAGTTCAGTGGCTCTGTGTCAATTCCGTAGGATCTCTCTGTTTCACTATATCATCCTGAGAGATGGAGTTAATAATGAGAAGTAGTTGATGTAAATTGTCTTTCCCAGTACCCTGGAGCACAGCAGAAGCTCAATAAACAGAATCTACTGTTATGATTAATGAGATTGTGAAGTCAAGGACTGTCTCACCCATCTTTGTATTGGTGGCACCTAGCTTTGCAGCTAAAAGATGATAGATCCTCAATGAGCGTTTCATGAATGAAAATACACTCTGTGCTTTTCTATCCTCTTCTTAGAACAATATGATATGGAATAAGAGGTCTCAATTCCTTAGGTGCTAGAATCCTTTTCTGTTGCTGCTATGAAAGTTCTGACCGGCTGGGTGTGGTGGTTCATGCCTGTAATCCCAGCACTTTGGGAGGCCAAGGTGGGTGGATCACGAAGTCAGGAGTTTGAGACCAGCCTGGCCAACATGGGGAAACCCTGTCTCTACTAAAATACAAAAATTAGCCAGACGTGGTGGCATCCTAGCTACTTGGGAGGCTGAGGCAGGAGAATTGCTTGAACCCAGGAAGCAGAGGTTGCAGTGAGCCAAGATCGTGCCACTGCACTCTAGCCTGGGCGACAGAGCAAGACTGTGTCTCAAAAAAAAAAAAAAGAGAAAGTTCTGACCATATCCTACTCTTCATCGTGATTTTTAGATCTCCTGCCAAAGGCTTTACTTCTAACTTTCAAATTACCAAAGTTGGCAGCCTCATCCCCTACTTCCAATTCCCTGAACCCATCGACAGCAACAAGTTCTGCTTAGCCTCCACCATGGGCTACAATGGACTAACTACATATTGGTTATTCTGAGAATCTGACATCATTTAACTTTGTTTGTTTAAATATACACACATACAAATGTGTATGTGTTTACAATTTTTATTATTTTTATTTTTGTTTTTTTAGAAAAGACAGGATTACATCCTGGCTGCAGTGCAGTGGCACAATCATTGTTCACTGCGGTCTTGACCTCCCGAGCTCAAGCGATCCTCCTGCCTCAGCCTCCTGAGTAGCTGGGACCACAGACATGCATCACCATACCCAGCTAATTAAATAATTTTTTTTTTTTTTGGGTAGAGACAGGGTCTTTCTATGTTGCCCATGCTGGTCTCAAACTCCTGACCTAAAGAGATCCTCCTCCTTCAGGCTCCCAGAGTGCTGGGATTATAGGAATGGGCCATCATACCCAGACTAAAATTTTAAAATTTGGAATGCAATCTGTTTATAAATTGGCCATGAATGGCATTTCCCTTTATTGATCTGACTACCTTATAATACCTTGCAGCTAAACACCTCTTGGCTGGTCCAGAGGATTGGGGATTATTCATCATTTGTTTTAAAAGTCCTGCTGCCATTGTGCAGAAGATACTAGAGTAAGATCTTCAACCTCCTCCCCTACAAAGAGATTTTTTAAAAATCACTACTATTAATAGTTTGATGTCTGAATTAGATACATGTAATACCAGTATTGCTCATAATGTTATATATTTAAAATTTTAACTGTTACATGTGAAATGTATGGGACAATACGTTTATAATTTCACCCTGCATAAACGATTAAAAAATCTCAATTCATGAAAAAAAGCATTAGAAATAATTTTCATTTTTTTACTCTACTGGTGGCATTTATTACCTATAAATCTACACCATGAAAAGCCTGGCTTCTTTTCTACCAAGCTGTGTGCCACTGCTGTCATAGTATTTACAGTCTTCGGAACCATTTCAAATTTTAAGTAGAACGCTTGACACAATTAATGTAAGATGTAGAGGGCACATGCTACTGAGATTTTCCATTTAAACCTGACATATTAAATCTAAAACATTTCTGCCAACCTACCAGGGACTCTGAGATCTAGACATCTCCTGGGATGACAGACAGGTTTGTTTATAATTAGTTTTTCATTAAATGAAATTGGCACAGTAGACATACTGTTTAATCACCCTTCTTCTTGCTTAACATGCAGGTTTTCTTCTATAATCCTAGAATAAAATGGTTGAATGTAAATTAACTTTTGCATATCCATGCTCTCTTGTGACCTGTCCCATAGATTAGCCCCAGAGTGAGCGTCCAACTAACAGCAACTGGCCATTTACTACACTGTATAATTTTCAGCCCACAAGGGCTGAAATTCAGTCAGCCTTATGTCTTTTCTCACTATATAGGTGAGAAGCATCCCTTATCCAGATGCTTGTGACCAGAAGTTTTGGATTTTGGATTTTTTTTATATTTTAAAATATTTACTTCACCAGTTAAGCATCCCAAATCCAAAAATCTGAAATTCCAAATGCTCCAGTGAGCACTTCCTTTAAGCTTGATGTTTGTACTCAAAAAGTTTCAAATTGTGGAGCATTTTAGATTTCAGATGCTTAACCTATAGTTCAATTTTCCATTATCTGAAAAGTGAGTCCTCTTTTTTTCCCGTAAGAAATCAAGTTAGCATTTTTCCATGCAAGGCAGTCATCTGGAAATGAATATATCAACTCATCGTGTACATGTGCTGTGAGTGGGAAGGAAAGGAGAGAGTCTCCCCTGGAGATGAGAGGTCATGATGGTTAAGGAACTTGGCTCTGGTCAAACATCCGGGGCTAATAGAGTCTCAGGGAAACCAAATTTCACTAAAAGTTAACTGAAATTCATTTCTCCCCAGATGAATCCAGGCATCTTTTCCTTCACCAAGCAGCTGTACTATCAAGAAAGGGTGTGACTCTTCAGGAAACAATAAAAATGAAAATAAAAAAACAAATGAAAAAATACCTTTAACCTCTAGCTTTAACCCCGGCAACATTATCAACTTCCATTTAAATACAAGAACATGCTTAACTAACTCTAAAAAGTTTCAAAGCCCAAGTCAAACTAGGTAATAACTCTACATTTATTTATATCCCACCTTGTTTCTAAATCAGTTTTCAATTATTTATAGATGTATCAAGACAAAATAAATAAGAAATAGGAAAAACAAGGCAAATGGAAAATGAGAACAATAAAACTAGATGCAGCCAACATTTTGACTAAATTATGTTGTGAAGTCCTTGCTAGAGGGGGGCTACAAATCTGGCCCTAAGCACTCTAGCAGAGGGAAATAAAATCTTTACAACATGTATAAAATCCACAACCTAAAAACAAACCAGCTGCTTAGAAGCCTCGGTATTCCTAGCATGGACAGCAAAGAAAACTGTAACAAAGTGAACCAGGCCCAACTTGCAACAGCCCTCAACAGAGGTCAAAAAGATCAATAATGGTCCTCCCTTTCTATGATCTAACTCTCTGAAGTAGATACTTATTTTACAGCTAGGGATACCGAGGCTGAAAGAGGCAGAGTACCTTTCCATGGTTATAGAACAAATAAATGGCGGATGTGGGCTTCACGTCCTGGCTGTTTCACTGCAGGCCTGCGCCCCCATCATCAGGCCACACCGATGGTGTTCTCTGCCAACAGCACAACTTACGGTTGTGGCCGGGCAGGGTGATGCAACAGTCTAGGTACTGGGGCAATCTAATTTAATTATCTTTCCTATCGTAATTCAACTCAGCATTGGAGCAAACACAAAATATAAGCCAAAGCTTTGGCCTGGATGAGAGATGTCTCACAATTAGCTAGTTCCTTGCTTACAATTTTAGGAAACATCGTCTTACACAACAGTCTTTCTCTACTACCTAAGGGTGCATTTGCTTGTTGCTTTCCTTTTAATTTTCTCTCCAGAGAGGCCCTCTTCTTTGTATCTGTATCTCCTGGCTATCCTAGTTCTCCCCTATTATTTTCCCGTTTAGATATTTTTAAACAATTAGCCGTTTAGACTCTATCTGTAGGATATTATGTTTTCAGAAGAAGGGAAATCAACACAAACTAAGGGAGTCTTCCAAGACCTCAGGTCCCTTTAGGTAGCCACAGCTACAGACAATACGGATACAAGACAAGAAATTAAAGAATTAATCCTTAATGTAGAGATTTGGTATCGATCTGCCGTGTGACTCCAAGTAAACCATTCACCTTCAGGACCTGTTTCCTTAGTATTTCCATAAATTTGTCTTTATAAGAAATAGGCAGGATCTAGAAACTCAAAATAAATAAAGGTTAAGCTTTAGAAAATCAGGTTGAACTGTAATGAAAATTAAATGTATTCTTGAGTTCTTCTAATAGTTTCAGGCCACTGATCCTCACTGTTAAAAATTTTGCAGGACGCAGGCAAGGGACTTTCTAATGTTTTGTTAAGATGAACAGAGATAACAGATGAAAGATAGAGACCCGCCTCACCTAGCAATTATGAACATACACTGCAGGTGTTAGGAGGTGGAGTGTGCCAGAGTCACATGACTAAACACCTAACAGAGAAATAAAAACGGGAGAAACTATACTCACTCCAAGGGCAGCTTGGTAGGGAACATCTGATGGAAAAGTAAACGAGGGGCCAGTTGTCACTGGGCTGCTTGGGGGTGGGGTCACAATTAACCCGGTGGTACTTATATGAACCTGTCAAGAAAAAAAAGGTATTAAAAAGAAGACTGTGTTTAATACAACAGAATATACTGGCTAAACCTTAGAAAGGCAAGTCACATTAAAAAAAACATCTGTACTTTCTGTTATTTGGAGAAGGTGGAATACCTTTTAGTTTGTTCTACCCAGATTTACCAGTTACCTAATTTGAACCAGCCATTTTACTAGATGCTGGGGAGTGATGTGATAAATACTGGTCACGACAGTGTTTTACCTACAGAATTCAACTGCTGTTGGCTTTCATGATAACATGTTGCCTTGTTTTGTATGGTACCATGTATCAAACCGGACTTCCAACGGTTAGCCTGGCGCTCAACTAGCCTCCTGACAGTTTCCCTGAAGATCCTGTTAAGGTGGGTAGTGGCTGAGCACTCACCTGTCTATCAATATGTTAAATCTATGTGAAATTTTGCTATTTTCAGGATCATTTTTCATGACTTCTACCTTTTGGTGGGGATGCATAATTAAAATGCAGCTGCCTAGACATGCTTGGAGCAGGCAATTACTTATAAAACCTTTAAAGGAACAATGTCAAGCCAAATTAGTTGTTTTCAAAGGTATCTTATCCATGATACAACCCAAGATTAATTTACTAGAAAGAAATTTAGTTATTCAGGTCATTTCATTGCCTGTGTTAAGTTACTTGATCAATTTCACTCAGGTTGCATAGCAGGTCCAGCTGGTGTTAGTTGAAGCTACAGAAGTAGGGGGATGAGTTCTGCACAAATGGGAGTGTTTTTTCCTCCAGTGTGAATAGAAGCAATGTGGTTGGCTAGTACCTGTTTCCCTAAGGAAATAATGACCCACCCCAAATGCTAGGTTTTATCATAAAAATGTAATCCCAAACACAGTTTTCTCAGTTCCCATACATTAAGAAAAAGACTATCAGGACATTAGGAGATCAGTTTCCAGAGGAACTAATAGAAACGTTCACTTTCCCACTGGGGTAGGCCCTACCAAAGCTATGGATAATCAGCATTACAGCATGTAATTTATTTTCACAAATAAATCTATGCTATATACACAGAATCTGCAATCTTTAGAATAGGATCTGGAGGCAGAGAACCTAAGACCATTTCACGGTGACTTCCCAGAACTACACTGAAAGGAAAACCCTAACTTTCCATGCCTAAGTAATAAAAGGACCAGAGGCTACTTTGCAAAACCCTCACCTTTTCTGAGTTGCAGATGGGAAACTGAAAGTACCTCTGTTTGGCTGCTTTTGTAACCAAATCATCCATTTGCATAGAAGTGTGAGTTTGTAACTTCACTTCAGCCTCTGATTGGTTGTTGCCCTCAACCAGTGACTGTGGGCCAAGTCTTTATTTGCATAGAAGCGCAACCCTGTAACTTCACATGAGCCTCTGATTGGTTGCTTTCCACAATTACTGATTGTGGCCCACTACTTCATTTACATGTAGTGAGTACCAAGTAAGCCAATGGGAAACCTCTGGGGAGTATTTGGACTCAAGAAGATTCTGTACCCAGGGCCCTTGAGCCACTGCTCAGGCTGCTCCCACACTGTACTGTGTACTTTCATTTTTAACAAATCTCTGCTTTCGTTGCTTCATTCTTTCCTTGCTTCATGTGTTTTGTCCAGTTCTTTATTCAAAACGCCAAGTACCTGGACATCCTCCACTGGTAACAGACATTATTATCAAGGAACCACTGGGGCAGAAAAAAACTTACCAAAATACAATTTGCTGGGCCTGACCCTATACATATCTGAGAAAGATTTCATTACTGATTGGCGTTTCTCTACAAGCGCAGAGTGGGAGTGAGAATAATTAGTGGTTAATGACCTCACGGTTTTGGGATAAGTCCCTTCATGTCTCTAGACCCCTGTGAGCAGCTGGACCAGAGGCTACTTGAGGTCTCTGCCATCACAAGCACTCCAGGGAAGCACTGAAATGGGGAATCCTGCAAGTACCACTTCAATACGGGGCTGTCCTAGCACTGCAGCAAAGGAAGAGACAAAGTCACCCAAGAATGACTAAAAGCAGAAGGACAAGAAGTAGAAGTAAACCAGTGAAAGGTGAGCGTTGTCTAGAATAAATACCCCGAATAGAGACAACCTGATTTTCTGCTGGGCTCACCCTTTCCTCGTGGGACTGCAAAAATTAGTTGTCTCCTCTACAAGAAAGGCTAAGTAAAGCGGGGAAGAGCTGGGATAAGCAAAAAGGGGTTGGGGGGTGGGGCTTCTTGCTTCCCCTGAGGTCACTGAATACAAAGATGCCACAGAAACACTGAATATTATGAATCACTCCTCTGGAGGCCAAAAAATATCCTAAGCGTGGTCAGAGGAAGAGACAAAACATCTTGGCTGCTTGTACCATTATGCGCTTTTACACATGTCAATCACGGACGCTCATGCACATCTATCTAATCTGGCGACCCACCTGGGCAGCACTGCCTGTAACTAATCTTCTAATTTGTGTATTTGAAAGTTCAGCCATCACTCAATAGTCACTAAATAGAATAGCAAGCAAGCCCTTTGCCTCCCTTCTTGTCCATTTCATCATCCTGCTGCCTGCAATTTGATGTGACAGTGACATCTCTAATTGCCATACAGAAACAAGGGTATGAGGACCTACTCATATGGAGTAGACATGAGCTTGAAGGTGCCTAGGTCCCTAATAACTTTGTGGTGCCATCACACCAGCACCCAACTGTCTATATCCAGATTTGATTGGGATGAGATAAAAATGAACACTGGCCCGAGCACAGTGGCTTATGCCTGTAATCCCAGCATTTTGGGAGGCCGAGGCGGGTGGATAACGAGGTCAGGAGTTCAAGACCAGCCTGGCCAAGATGGTGAAACTCCATTTCTACTAAAAATACAAAAAATTAGCCAGGCATGGTGGCAAGTGCCTGTAATCCCAGCTACTCGGGAGGCTGAGGCAGAGAACTGTTTAAACCTGGGAGGCAGAGGTTGCAGTGAGCCGAGATCATGCCTCTGCACTCTAGCCTGGGCGACAGAGCAAGACTCCGTCTCAAAAAAAAAAAAAAGAACACTAACATTTTTAAGCCACTTACTTTCAATTTTCTAATAAATGCAACTAAACTTAATCCTAACTATACTTAAAAATACAAAAATTAGCCGGGTGTGGTGACGCGTGCCTGTAATCCCAGCTACTCGGGAGACTGAGGCAGGAGAATCACTTGAACCTGGGAGGCGAAGGTTGCAGTGAGCCAAGATCATGCCATCGCACTCCAGCCTGGGAGACAAGAGTGAAACTCTTGTCTCAAAAAGAAAAAACAGAAAAGAAAAGGAACTACAGGCAAAGGTTAACATGTGTAAGGAAAAGAAGACAGCAATCAGGTCAATAGCAGGGAACAGATTCAGCAATAAGCCTCAGTGAAATCTATAGCCAGGCCCTTTGCTGGGCAGGGCAAAAGGAGAGTCCTGTTTTAAATGGTGTTACATGAGCCATTTCCCCTATGCACTGATCTCTGTGGTTGGAAGAGTTTCTGCACGTCACAAATGCTGCACATGCTCAATGCTCTATTGTGGACTGGAGTTCCCTCCAATGTACACAGTGCCCTAGATAAGTAGTGTTTTCTATAAACCTAGGCTGGAGAAACCAGGCAGCACTTCAAACACCTCCCAGCCTCTTCTAGAAATAACTTCTCCCTGAGGCAACGCTCTACCACTGAAAACAGAACCAACTGGAAAGCGGAAGGAGCAGTGGAATGGTTGAAGGGGAAACTTTGAGTGGAACACAGAAAGAGCCTTGTTTCCTAAGCTACTTGAACCAAAACAAAAATAGCTCTACTTTTAGAGTCTTCATTGCCAGCTCTGGTGTGGCAGCGTCAGGCATGCTCACACCTGAATGCGAGCTCTCTGCAAAGATGAAAGTGCTCAGTCTATCTTCTTTTCTCTGTTTCCTCTCCTGCCAAAAGAGTATTGTCCATTCTTTTCAAGCTATTCCCATTCTGAGGAGTCGCTATTGTTGCCAGAAGCTTGTCTTTACTTCAAGACAGTATCATTGTGCAAATGTTGCTAGGCTGCAAGATAAACAGCACCGAATCAAAAGGATTCAAATCTCTGTTAGCGAATGGCCATCTTTACTAGCTCCCTCCTTCAGAACCTCACTCAAAACTCTTCAGTTCTGAACCTTTCCAGATTAAACTCACTCGGCGCTTCCTACTCTGATCTATGAGCCACGTCTATTTCTCACACAGGTATGATTAGTTCCATGTAAAATGACATGGTTCTCCTCTCTACCCATTTTTCAAGTGACTCTTTCATCCAACAAATACATGTTACGTGCTGTCTGTGTATCTGTCATTTGGAATATCATCAGTGAACAAAACAAAGACCCTTGCCTTCATTGCACTCATGTTCTAGTGGTGCGTGTGGGTGTCTTTATTTCTCTCAGTAAAAGTTTTATGGCCATAACACCTAAAAAATGCCACAAAACAACAATCCCACTCAGAAAGTGAATGCATTTTACTTAAAACACACAGTACGAATCTAAAGGAGCAGGGTCAAACAAATGAGGCGAGGCTGTGGCTCATACTTGTAATCCCAGCACTTTGGGAGGCCCAGGCGGGAGGTTCACTTGAGGCCAAGAGTGTGTTACCAGCCTGGGCAACAAAATGAGACCCCATCTCTATTAAAAACAAACAAACAAAGAGGCTAAGAAAAAAATGGCAAGGGATATAAAAAACTGTATTTTACGTTTTCATTCTGTGCCTAAATAGGCACTAATTAGAATGTTAACTTTTTGAGGACCACTTTTTCTTTAAGGGGACATAATTTCATTTTAATGTTTAAAGGAAAAAAAAAACCACCCTAGCTATATGGAGGAGTAGAATGTAAAATCTGCATGAATTTCGAGATGAAACATGAGACTTGAAAGCAATGCCTTCTGCTTGCGACAGGCTGCTTTGAACTAGGTTCACTGAACTTTAAGCTGAAGAAAATACAACCATCACCTAAGTGGATAATGATAGCAGCCCTGTGGCTTGGGCAGGGTTATAATTAGGCTTTTTTTGTAGTCCAGAATTAAAGCCTAACACAGCAAATTGCTATATTTTATATATCATGGTATACAGAGTGCCTAGAAGGGTCTAATAGTAAAGTGCTCAATAAATGTTTGCCAAATGAATGAATGAATGCCCCAGTCATCCCACGTATTTTTATAAACCTAAGAATAATGCGTGGTTATTTTTTACCTACCAGTCCAAAGTTGTAATGAACTAATGAGCTTAAAGTACGTGAGGTCAATTTCTAATTGATATTAAATGTTTCCTTCTGTCCTTGCTCTTTTTTCTCTGTAATTCTGGGAAGCCTAAATATTAAGGTAAGTTACATAGATACAAGCAACTACAAACATTACAAGTTTGGACCATGGTGTCTTAAATCTGCGTGGAGATAAAGATTGGCAAGATCTCCCAAAGCAGTATTGTGAGAAGGTTCTGTAAGGCTGAGTGATTGCTTGGTGAAACTGGTTAAGTATTACTTAACTCATCTTGTAAGTTCTGATCTTTCCTTTGCAAATGAGGGGAGGAATTAGTTCTGAGTTGATACACTCAGGTTAGCTTTCCCTTCTCCACTTTTCCACCTGCAAACTGAAGACAGGTTTTGCTTCCCAGAAAAGCTACTATCTTCAGAAGTTCAAAATAAGTAATATTTGTCAGCTAGAGAGCAAACATGTTTGTGAGTTGATCGTTTTGTGGGTGAGCTCTTTATATAACACTTGTTTGAAGATTTACCTGAGAAGGGGCACTGCAGGAGAGCCCAGACAGCTCGCTAATCCGCGCAGCAGCAGTGGGGTTGCTGGAGCTGATGAGGACAGGGGGGCTGATCTCCATGGAGTGGCGGTTCTGGGACGCCTGGGAGGACTTGTTGGCCATCGTGAGGGAAGTGAAGGAATGCCGCTTTTTGGTGTTCTTCTTGGTGTCGGAGTGCTTTGGGGCAGTGCTGCTCTGAGCTGCTGCCAAGGAACATTCTCCCGCATCAACTCCTGGCACAGGAGGCTTATCCCATTCTATCAGCTGCTTAGCAGCCGAGTTAAACTGCAAAAGCAACCATCAGACCAACACAAGAAGGTTAAACAATTTCCAAGAATTCCCTGAGGTTTATTTTCAACATGATTTTATCCAAACTTTCAAGTCACTACTTTAAAGTTTGCCTATGCAGAGTCTGTTCGTCCCAGGTGAGATGTTTTTTCTCTCAGTATTGGAATTTCATTGTATCTATATCACAGGTAGACATTAAATCAAGAATAAACAATTCCATTGCAAGACTGAAGGAGTAAAAGACAATTTTATTAAGAATTTTTATAATGTCCGATTTTAAAACTTGCCAATCACGTATAAACCTATGTAACAAACCTGCACGTTCTGCACATGTACCCCAGAACTGAAAGTATAATTAAAAAAAAAACTCGCCAATAACAAATGAACACTGGTTTCAGCTCACTGTAAAATTTCGAGAGGAGCAATCAGAGGGTGTATTTGTCTGACTGGATATCCTGTTGCACAATAATAGTTGGGTATTTGCTCAGAGCACAACTGAATAATGAAGGGGCAACTTTTGGGTTTGTTAAAAATGAGCAAGAAGACAAAGAATAAAACCATTCAAAATAGACCAATATACTTCTAAGTACGTTTACCTCCTGCCTTTCTTTCTGTATTCTGGGAGAACCTCACAAAAAGCTGGTATAAATTCTTCATACGTTTTTTGACATGTCGTTGTATCAGATATTGTCCTGTGTGCACAAACTTTCAATAATAACAGGATAAGACATGAAATTTAAGTTCCATTGGCAAGCTAACTTTGTCTATCTGAAAAGCCCCAGTGTAAAGTAAGAGTACCAGGGGTCAAAATCTGTGCACTCCACTGATACTATCAGCAAGAAAGGAAAGAACACAAGCCTTTTGTTTTTCCTAGGGTAAAATAAAACATTTCCAGAAAGCTTCAATGACAGTAAGCTGCATATAACTTACCTAGATGTTACAGTAATGGGAAACATAGCTTAACCTCTCATAAAAAAAATTGAGATGCAAAATAATAACTTTTAAAAGGTAACTTAAATATAATATTAAGGAAAACAGTGATTTTTCTATCTCAGCATTACATATTGGGCACTTCACAAATGCCTTTATATAAAATAACATCATGTACTATTTTGCCCACCTAAATTGTTTGGGCTATGTCTTCTCATCCTATGGATAAGACCATCCTATTAGGACAATGGAAACCCTGTCAGTCAATATTTTATGAAATGAACTTGCTTTGGAATGACTGTTTCCTCGCAAAGCTGTGTTAATTGGAGCTCAGCAGTCATTGCTTCTATAGAGGATGGCAAATTGACTAACAATTTCTTCCTAAGGCTCCTAGGGAACTCAAATTCAAGTGGCTTGTCTAGTCTATAATTAGTAGGATAAACCTTTGTCAAACATGACCATATCTCTTCTTCAGACTTTAAGAAGTTTCTCCATGTGATAGTCTTCCAGAAATAATAGGCAGTAATGACAGAATAACACCTGTCAATGCCTGAAGTACCAATGGCCGGAGAAAGGATCACGAAGACTTCCTGTGGTATGTGCTTAAGGATGAAGGAATGAGGTGCTATGAAAGGGTAGCCCTATTCAGAGCATTGTCATGGCATTTGGCCAGAAGATCCAGAATGTACAAATCCTTTCTTGGTCTAGCTGTCCCACCTTAAGTGGTCCCCAAGAGACTAAGAAGCCCAAATGAAGCAAAGCTATGTTTATATTATGGTGGGGGTGGCCCAAAACTCACTGTAGAGCTCTAATAAACTGCAGTGAACCATGGAGGGGTAGGGTCCTTTTTCCTACACAGGCTGGGTGTAAGGAGCCTGGAAACCAAGCAGACTGAAAAGCTACTTCAACACCTCCATCTCAAACACAACTCCCTCATGAAATGAAAGGCCAGCACACCAGGCAATGCTGGAGAAAAAGGAGTCAGAGAATGTCTTCTTCCCACAATAAGCTGAGACACCTAGAAACAAATCTTTGAAAGCGCAAACCTAATCAGTGTGCTGGAGTCTGACCGATCAACTCAGCATCCTGTCCCACTGATCAAGAAGCAGGGGGAAGAAGATGAGAAGGCTTCTTTCTCATTGAAGCCAAAAAATAGAAATAGAGAAGACTATCACATCTATCTGATATCATGTTTAGATTAATTCTGGGGTCAAACAATAGGCTCCATTAGTGGTGCCTGTTTTGAAATGTTCTGAAAAATTACATAGTCTCGTCATGGTCATACTTGGCTGGCCAAGTGTCAGTTATATATTTAACACTGTGTTTGCATTTCAGGTTTCCACATGCTGTGCTCTAGTATAAACATCTGAGGATTAAAATATTGTTCCCAATATTTCCTGCTGCTTTCTCAACAGAAAAATACTGGGTGCTTCCTTTGTGTCTTTCTTCATATCATATATTCTCCATTAAAATAAATACACATTGAGCAACTATTTTGGGGAGGGGGGTGGAGGGGAAGCGTCTCACTCTGTTACCCTGGCTGAAGTGCAGTGGCACATTCATTGCTCACTGTAGCCTTGAACTCCTGGCCTCAAGTGATCCTCTTGCCTCAGCCTCCTGAGTAGCTGGGACTATAGGCATCCAACACCACACCCATAATGAGCCCTTGTCGCTACTAAAAATTAGTAAAAATTACTAAAAATTAGTAGTGACAAGGGCTCATTATGATGTCCAGCTGGTGTCAAACTTCTGGGCTCAAGCGATCCTCCTCTCTCAACCTCCCCAAAGTGCTGGGATTACAGGCGTGAGCCACTGTGCCTGGACTCTGAGCACCAATTATGTGCTGAATAACGTGCTCAGCACTAAAGATCTACAAATGCAGGAAAATGGTCTCTGCCCTCAAGGAGCTTACAAACAGGCATAAAAATAACAGTGCTTTCCATAATTTCTGTCTAGCTACTTTTACTCAACGATATGCTTTTTGAGATTTATCCAGATTGCTCCAAGAGTCAGTAGTTCTTTCTTTTAAACTGCTGTGTAATATTCTATTCTGTAAATATACTGTAATTTATCCATTCTACTGCTGACAAACATGTAGGTTTTCTTTCCTTCTTTCCTGCCTTCTTTCCTTCCAATTAGACAGTAGCTATTAAGAACAATACTGTTGTGAATAATCTAGTAAGTGTCTTTTGGTGGACATAAGCTGTCATCTGGATATTGGGTACATGTCCAGGAGTAGAACTGCTGGACCACAGGGTTGGATGCTTAGAAGCCTGTATGTGCAGGTAGACACATTCTGGAGTGGTATAACAAGCCAGCTGGCAAGTAGAAGACCACAGTTCTAGTCCTAGCACAGCCGTTACCTAACTTTGTGGCCTTAAGGGAGCCATTTTACCTCTACTGTTCACAGTTGGAGCCAATGATTTTTAGGTCTCTTTTAGCTCTCCACATGTATCATGCATAATCTCATTTTAAATGGACATGTTTCATTTTTCTGTTTTATTTCTATTCCTCTAAATAGCCTAGCATATTTTTTTCTGCATTTCATTTATATGCATTGACAGTAATATTTGTTAGTAAGATGTTGTCATACTTTAAAATTACTTGAGATTTCTTCTGAAGCAGCATAGATTAGTATTAAAAAACACTGTTCCTTGCTTCTTTTATCGGTTCCAGAGAAAATCATAAAGTTAGGACTATTTGGTAGAGGCATTAAGTAAATCAGGCAGAAACATAAAGCAGCTTTTGTTGCAAGTATAACTTAACCTTGGTAATAATAGGAAAGCAAGAATCTGATAACTTTGAATAGAATTTTGATAAAATTCATGTATGAATGTTTGTTTGAGCTCAGTAGTGTGAGCTTTCTGTGACATTTATATAACCATGACCTTTAATGTTAGCAGTGCACTCATCACCTGCAAAGAAACTTGTATCCTAAAATACCTTCTTCCAAGCATTTGGTAAGCAGCTTTGACGAGACTTAGGTTGGATATAAGGTAAAATTCAGTATACTGGAGATAAAAGCAGGGACTCTGTAGTATTTAATACTCTTCAAATTCTTATGTCCCTTTTTGGAGAAGAGTCTAAAATGTAGAAAGAATGTGTTTTTGAGAGTTATCAGAAGTATAAATAAACATGAGATGAAATACGGACAAAAAATATCAATAATAACAACAAGGCAGCTTAAGAAATATTAAAGTAAACTTTTTGTGTAAGGTTGCCCTCTTTGCTAGAGAGAATATAGCTGCTTTTTAAAGGTGGGACTTACAACTTTTTTAAAGAGAAAAATTTTTTAATGAGAACTAAGTTGAATAGTCACTATTTTATAGGAAGTTTTACATATGAATCACTCTGTAGCTTTTGAGCACTACAGGATACAAACAGTGGGTCTGAGAAGAAATTATTTTAATTCATAACCCACTAGAGCAAGCTTGTCCAACCCATGGTCCTCTACATGTAGCCCAACACAAATTTGTAACGTTTCTTAAAACATTATGAGATTTTCTTGAGTTTTTTTTTTTTTTTTAAGCTCATCAGCTATCGTTGGTATATTTTATGTGTGGCCAGGACAATTCTTCTTCACAGTGTGGCCCAGGGAAGCCAAAAGATTGCATACCCCTGGTATATAACATCATGAATTAAAAAAGTAAAAGGCCTCAGACAGTTCCCCACATCTGTTTCTTCCCAGTGCATTTCCCAGATGGATTTTCATTGAACAATTTAAACCATATCCTTCCATTTATTTTCTATGTAGATGTTGTTATATATGTATCTACTTTATTGATTTTTAACACAAATAAAACCAAGTCATCCATTCTATTCTCTCGTGAAACAATATTTCATGAACATCTTTGCATATCAATAGGGACAGCTTGATTAACATGGTATTCCATTTTATAGAGATGTTGCCATTTGCTATGTCTTGGCATGCTGGTACAAGCCTATATATCCATAGGTAAACTCCTAAAAGTGGAATTTGTTGGATCGAAGTGTAAGTTTAAAAATATTTTTTGAAGAATATTGCTAAATGGCATTCTAAAAAGGTATCGATTTTCATCATCTCTAAAAGAGTACAAAAGTCCCTACTTCCTCAAGCTGTTAACAGTATTGTCAAGGTGTATTATACTGTTGTAATTTGTATTTCTATGTATTGAAAAGATTAAGCATCTATTTTCTTCTTTTAGGATTTGCTTGTTTCAATACTCTATCCACATTTCTGTTGGGTTGTTGGGATTTTCTTATGGACTGATAGAAATACTCTTTTTTTTTTTTTCTTTGGAGACAGGGTCTCCCTCAGTCATCTAGGCTGCAGTGCAGTGGCACAATCTCAGCTCAATGCAACCTCTTCCACCCGGGTTCAAGTGATTTTCTTGTCTCAGCCTCCTGAGTAGCTGGGATTATAGGCGCACACCACCACAGCCTGGCTAATTTTTGTATTTTTTTGGTAGAGATGGGATTTCACCATTTTGGCCAGGCTGGTGTTGAACTCCTGACCTCAGGTGATCTGCCCACCTCAGCTTCCTAAAGTGCTGGGATTACAGGTGTGAGCCACTGCACCTGGCCCTAAGTACTCTTTCTATATTATGTAAACTGCTCTTTAACTTATATGTACATATGTGTGCATATATTTATGTCTATTAAAAATAATGTTCTAATTTGTTTTTTAACTTTGTAGCTTTGTTATAGAAAAGCTTTTATTTTATGTGTCAAATTTATCAGTGTTTTTCCACTACTGCATCTTGATTTAACATCATGCTTTAAAAATCTTATTCCACAATTGTTTTAAATAAGAAACCTACATTTCTTCCTAGTTTTTTAAATGTTTCCTTCTTTTGTCCTTCCTTTTTACATTTCAGCCTGTGAACCATATGCCCATCTGGTTTTGCGTAAAGAATAAGGTAGGGAGAGCACTTAGCACTTTGTTTCTCCACATGACTCAGCAGTTGTCCTATCATCATCTCAATAACAGTCCATCTTTTCCTCACGGGTTTGAAATGCCATGTTTTAAATGTAGCACTTCAACATTCTACTGCATCACTAAGTCCAATGTTCCTTCTCCAGATAAGTCAGTCACTTTGAGGAAAATCGGTGAATGAATGAAATGCTATGGAATGGAAATTCATGCCCATTTACATCCTCTTAGTAGACATGAAAATATTTTGCCTCACATTATAGTCCTGTGCAAAATGCTCCATAATGGCAATGAGAAACTGGTATTCCCATCTGCCTCCTATTGCTCCCTGCAATTTAGGTAACAGGTTTTTGTTTTTGGATGACCCAAATATAAAAGCAAGCTCAGTCTTCATTTATAATACAAGACTTGCCCACAGATGAGGAATAACTAAGAGACTGAAGGGATTACTCAAGAGTCTTTTAAAATTGATATGAAAGCCTCTCTCAAGTAAGAGCTCCATTTAGGTCTCTGTAAATATCTGTTGAATGAATAGAAATGTTTGTCTCTTGTCAAGGGAAGGAAGTGCTTCCTCTAGCCCAACACTATGCAACTGAAATATAATATGAGCTACACTTGGGATTCAGATTTTCTGGTAGCCACATTTTAAAACACAAAAAGAAATAGGTAAAACTCATTTTAATAATATATTTCATTTAGTCCAATATATCTACACTATGATCACTACAACATGGAATGCATATAGAAAAGTGCTGAGATGGATACATTCTTTTTTGTACTATGTCTGTGAACCCAGTGAGTACAGAGTGCTTCCATTCCACTCAGTCTGGACGAGTCTCACTGCAAGTTGCTCAACCCCAACATGTGCATTTGATGGCACAGCTCTAGACTCTCCACAGCTCCTGCAGGAAAAGAAGCTGTACCACAGGGTGGCTGAGCTCCCAAGGCTCATTAAGCACAAAGAATTTGCTGAAGAGAGAAAAGAAGACTGAAATGACTCCCCTGACCCCCCATGGCCCACATTTCTGAAGCCTCCTGGGTCCTGAAGCAGTGCACTGGTAGCAAGTACAAGGGTTACTCATTTACGCCATAGCACAGGGAGAACCATTGACTCCTGATTCAAGCCTTGCTACTTCCTGCCAAGGGAAAAGGATTTTCACAGTAACTGCCTGGCTGCACTAGGTGAGGAAGGTGAAACATCAGCTACTCAGCTCCTCACTTATTTTCATTATCTTCACTTCTGTTGGCCTGAGCTGTTAAAAACTAGAATTTTCTTGTTCAGATTTCTGATTTTGAAATGTAAGGTACAAAGAGAAGGTACCTGTCATTAGAAGCCTAAAAAGAATTTTAGCTTAGGTAGCTGAAAAAGGGACTGTCAGGGAGAACCAGAGGAAAAGCCTTGAACTTCAAGCTGAAAGGTTTATGTTAGAGTTAGGTCTTTGTCCTCACTGGTTCAGTAACCTTGGGTGGACCATATAAATTCCATGGTTTTGGTTTCCCTAGCAGTATAAAATGGGAAGGTAACATCAACTCTACACACCCCAGGTAGAAATGGGCATGGGTTAAGTGCTCTGTAACATGTAAAGCGCTATATGAACATGAGTTATTCTTACTATTCAGAGTCCCAGCTTGCTATTAACTTGCTTTGTTGCCTTGGGCAAGCCACCTGATCTTAGGTATGCCTCCCATTTCTTATATGTAACACGAAGCAGGACTTAATGATCTGTAAAGTTTTATGCCTAGGTGAAGTACAAATACTTTTTCTTAACCCCAAACAAAAAATATCTCATTCAAAATGTTCAATAGGCCGGGTCCTCAGGTATTCAGTGACCAGAATCAAACCTAATGGAGCCTTTTACTCATCCAAATGTTTTCTGAGTGACAATCAAAAGCCAGGCATGTATTAAATGGGGAAAAGGGGAAACACAGACACGCCTTCTCTGATTCATGAGAAAAGAGGACCTAGGAAACAGCACAATGGATTAAGGGTAGAAGGCGCAAATTCGGGTGTCTGCAGAGCTTGGGCAGGTGAGGTCAATGAATAAAAGCCAGACAGGGAACAACAGGGAATGGCACGCATACTCTAGTGAACTGTGGTCAACTGGGGAGTGTCTGCTCTCTCTCAAGAGGCAACTGTTTGGCAGGGTCAGCTAATTTTTTTTTTAAAGGAAAGCTAGTAATTAGGCTTATGTAAAACCTTCTGAGTTTACATCTTAACTAATTTTAAAAAAACACTCTAAGTCAAGCATAAAAGTCATGGGGATCATAGCAGTTGGTGATCTCTGATTAGGGAAGAAATAATAGAGAAGAAAACAGCAGGGGTAAGAAGAAAAGCAAAAGGCCCTCAGAATCTCAGAATCTACAAGAAAGACCTTGCAAAGTTTCCCAGGCCAACCAAGGACCCAGAAATGAAAAAGGCACAGAGTTTCAGGGAGATTAAGAATAGTGTACTCAACCCAGCAATCCCCCTACTGGGTATATACCCAAAGGAAAAGAAATCATTTTATGAAAAAGACACCTGTACTTGTAAGTTTATTGCAGTACTATTCACAATAGCAAAGTCATGAAGTCAAATTCAGTGTCCATCAATGGTCTATTGGATAAAGAAAATGTGGTATATATGCATCATAGGATATCATCCAGACATGAAAAAGAAAGAAAGAATTTCTTTTGCAGCAAAATGGATGGAGCTTTAGGTCATTATCCTGAGTGAAATCACTCAGAAAGTCAAATGCTGCACTTTCCCACTTAGAGGTGGACATAAAGATGGAATTTACAGACACTGAGGACTCCGAAAGTGGGAAGATGAGCGAGGGCGGGGGTGATGGCTGAAAATTTACTTATTGGGTACGATGTTCACCACGTGAGTGATGGGTACATTAAAAGCCCAACTTCACCAATATGTATGTAATATCACTGCAACAAACCCGTACATGTACCCCTGAATCTGCAATAAAAATGTATTTTTGAAACAGAATAGTGGTAGATGTTATTGAGAGGAGAAAATGACAAAAACAAGAGCTAAGAAAAGGCAGTTAGTAGCAAACAGGAGAAAAGTTTCAGAGACCAGAAGGGACAAAGGCTAATCTGGAAACCATCATTCTCAGCAAACTGACCCAAGAACAGAAAGCCAACGCCGTATGTTCTCACTCAGAGGTGGGTGTTGAACAACGAGAACACGTGGACTCAGGGAGAGGAGCATCACACACTAGGGGCAGTTGGGGGTGGTAGAGGAGAGACAACGGGGGGTGAGGAGGGAGGGGAGGAATGCCAGCTATAGTATGCACCTAAAGTAAAATAAATAAATAAATAAAAAGAAAGCAGAGACGGCGAGCAGGGATAAGCGACTCTCCCTGAGAATTTTAGCAGAAGTAAGAAGAGAGGTAGAATCGTAATTTGAGGGGGAATGCAGTCAAGGAATAGCTTTTTGGGGAGAGTAAAAAAGCTGATCATTTTCCTATATTAAAGGATAGCCAGGAGAAAAGGAATAACTGACACATGAAACAGTAAAGATATAGAAGATGTGACCAAGTTCCTGGAGGATTAAAGGCCTGAGTGGAGAAGACAGCAACCGCAAATGAAGAAAAACACTTCCCAACTGTGAACAGGCAATGTGCATACAAATTTAAAATTCAACCCTGAAAACTAAGGCTAAAGAGGTACAAATACCTATTGCTTCTGGAGCAACAGATGTACAGTCTAATCACAGGGCTAGGGACAGAGACCAATGGATAATCTTTAAATTGGTCTCCGTTCACTTCACTGTGTTTACTGGATCTGACAATACATGAAATTTTATACATATGTTTTGTTCTATTTTGCATTTGTTCACTGAACGCACACCATAAATCAGAAATGTCTGTTAGTCAAAAGCATCATTCCAATGACAAATTTTATTTTCCACAACCTGATTACCAGATGTAGGGATACTATAAAAGAAATATACATGTATCTCAGGAGGTTATGAACATGGAGTTGTCATTAATTCTAAGTAAAAATTTGTCAATGTGAAATGATACACTGACAGAAATTCCACAGTGATGTGTAATCAGTTAATAAATCAGTGAACATGTATTTCCCCTGCCCCTGGATACTTAAAGCATGTGTGGATGTGTATGGGGGGCAGGGAGGAGGGTGGTGATCAAGAAGGAATCTGGCACAGAAAGAGAATACTGTACCAAGGATACTGACCATCATGACTTTGTACGTTTTTTTGAGATCTTCCTTCTTCTCAATATATAAAGAAATTTTTGCCCCACAAATATGTAAAGCCTAACAGGCACATTACCACTAAACTTTGTCACAGAAAGCAATGTTGTTTTATAACACTTAGGAAAAAAACCTTCCTAAAACATTCCATTTCACTCTAGAGAAGCCTGTTCCCATTGATGTAATAAAGATGCTTCTGTTCAAGCCATTTCTATGCCACACATGCACGCACATGCTGGACCAGTGTAGAATATTCATTCAGTCTGTTTTACACAATATAAGACATAACACTTGATGAATTAAAACAAACCTATTTTGCTTATTAAAGCTTTAGTTACTAGAAAAATTTAGAGCGTCTATAACAATAATAAAATATTTAAATAACAAAAAAATTAAAAGTTGAAAAGACATTAAAATATTATGATTTTGATTAGTTTTTGATTTTTCTTGTAAAAAAGGCAACCTCAGATATTTAAAATTGTTGAGTAGTGACTCATTTCTGAAAATTAACCTTTTAGGTATTAGAACATGAAATATTTCATAATTAATTATGAAACATTAAAATGCCCTATATACTTTTTAAGCAACACTGGATAACAACAATGATTCTACCTCATCATTAGGAATGCTAGTTATTGAATGTGCTCTGAGATTAGGGCAAAGCAGACGTCTAGGGAAGCAATGAACTGCTGGGTGGAGACCACGATTCCCTTCTCAATCCCTGGTTCTGTGTCCCCTGAACAAGACATTTGTCTACAAAATGGTAAAAATAATTAAATTATGGGTTAGCTACTATATCATTTATTAGATAGTCATAAAAACTGATGTTCTGTAGTACTACAATTATATGGAGAGAGACAAAATCATGTGTAATATCATTAAAGCATAAGGAAAAAGAATGGAAGGATATTTACCAAAATTATACGCGACGAGACTTAGGATTATTCATTTCCTTTCCAGACTTTCTGGAATATAATTATATGGCAGAAATAAAATCATTAAAAATATTCTTTACATAAGATAGGGCTCTCAAGGAACACAGGAAAATAATAAATCATCAACAGACCTAACTACAGTCTTAGCACGTGCCAGCCAAGAAAGAATGGTACAAACGGCGTATGTGGAAGTTCAAAGCCAGGAGAGGGGGCTTTTTGGTTCTGTTTCACAGAATTTGTTTAGTTGCATATAAAAATTAGAAAAGAAAGCTCAGTGAGAAATGACAGTATTTATTTGGACCTTGAAGGCCAGCTTTCTATACAGACAAAGAAATATCCTTGATGAGCTGTAAAGACAGCAATTACAGGGTGTTTCCCAGGAGTGATCAGTAAACTTAGCTAGGGCTCAGGGTACACATAGGAAAATACGGTCGTATTTTGGCAATTCTTTAGGGAGTCATTGTGGACTTTAGATACCATTTGGTGATTAGCCTAGGCCTCTGATTAAGGCTACGCAGGAAATCTGCATTTTTACCTCTATGAAACTACCTGGAGTACTGGAAACTGTCCATTCATGCAGTGAGAACTCCATAAACATTAACTGACCTTTACAATCTCAGATCTCTCAATGTTTTCCTAATGGAAAACAAAAAGAAACTCTTAAATTAGAAAGAGGCCTCTGAATAATAGATAGAGCATAAACTATCCTAAATAAAGTTCTTTACCTAATCTAAACAACTCCTTTTTAGATTGAGTCTCCAGCCATGTTTATTAAGCAGCTGTTCCTGGAGCTCAGAGACTTGCCTTTGCCTTTAGAACTTCAGGAGCCAGTGTTCACTTTTCCTTGTATCATTGTGGCAGAAAGAAAAGCAATAATTACTTATATAAAGCAGAGAGCATTCAGAAGATATAAAAACCTACACCATGGGACACAGCCTACAGTGCTTAAAAGAAAAAGGCAGATCCAATGTATTCAGTCAGTCAGAATTAAGGATGAAAGTATGATGCTAAGCCACACAGTAATTCTCCCTTACTTACTTTTCAGCAATGTCTTTAAATTTCACTTACAAAAATATTTTTACTTCAGGTTTGAAGGGGAAATCTGGATGCTAAACAACATAGTAATTCCCTCTTCCCAACTTCTCCACAATCTCCCTGAATTTCTTTTATAAACAATGATTTAACTTTTTAATTTTAAAGGAAAAGAATACATCTAAAGGAAAAAATACATCCAAGCGTATAAATGACACTATCTTTTTATATAGTTCAATCAACTCTTTGATTATTAGATCGAAAGCTATTATTGCACCCTTCTGCTATCATTATTCTCAAGAGGAAAGGCTGTTAGTTAAAAAATAAAGTTAGCATTGTTATTCTTAGCTCCCCCAAGGGTCACCTTGGCAACTTCAAACTATGTATCTAAATTTCCACTTCTTATTCTTTGAAACACAGACATTACCTTTCAGTTTTTCTCACTCCCTAGAAGAGGAAGCTAGCACCCCCACCTTTAAGGCCACTTGTGCTCCCTGAGCCCTACACCTTTGATTTTTCCATTGTTAAAGCTGACAACACATTCTATTCCACAGCCAGAGAAATGTCTCCCATGATTTGTCTATGGGTTGATTCTAGAAGTTGAATACAACTAATCACTCCAAATTGCACCGTATAAATATGTGTAGTTTATTGTATGTAACTTATGTCAATAAACTTATTTTAAAAATAAGGATCCTTGACAATAAGGCTATCCTACCTCAGCTCCAAGTAAGCCAAAGGAGTCATTGCAAACTAGAGAAAATTCGTCTTAGAATCAGGGAGGTTTTTTTTGTTTTTGTTTTTTTGAAACGAGTCTGGCACTGTTGCCCAGGCTGTAGTGTAGTGGTGTGATCTCGGCTCACTGCAGTCTCCGCCTCCCAGGTTCAAGCAATTCTCCTGCCTCAGCCTCCCCATTAACTGGGACTACAGGCGTGCGCCACCATGTCCAGCTAATTTTTTTGTATTTTTAGTAGAGACAGGTTTTTACGATGTTGGCCAAGATGGTCTGGATCTCCTGACCTCATGATCCGCCTGCCTCAGCCTCCCAAAGTGCTGGGATTACAGGCGTGAGCCACCGTGCCTGGCCAGAATCAGAGTCTTTTTTTCTTAATATTTTATTTATTTAATTGACAAATAAAATTGTATATTTTTGTCATGTATAAGATGATGTTTTAAAATATATATACATTATGGAATGGCTAAATTGAGCGATTCACATATGCATTACCTCACATAGGTATCATTTTTGTGGTGAGAACACTTAAAATCCACTCTCAGCACGTTTCAAGAATACAATATACTGTTATTAAACTATAGTCACCCTATGGACCTGTTGAACTTACTCCTCCTACATAACTAAAATTTTTATATCCTTTGACCTACTCTACCCCCCACGGGGCGGTCTTCTCTGCACAGCTAGCCCTCCACACGCATCTTCTGGACCCACATCTGAGGAATGAAGGACCGACCGCAGTACACCGTTTTATGTAAGGGATTGAGCATCCACAGATTTGGAAACCATGAGGAATCTCGAAACAAACCCCTGTGGATACCGAGGGACAACTGTATTTAAGAAATAAATAACCAGTAGAGATTACAAGATCTACTCCATAGAGTATCACTACCATTATTTTAATTTGGGAAAATTCTAAACTAGGTACAACCAAATAGCCTAGTTTTTTAAAAAAACAGGAAAAAAGCTTGCACTAAGGTCACACAGAGCAGCTGGCTCTGAAGAATGTAACATCCTGATGTAACAACACCCAAGATAAACCAATGATAAAATGTATGCATAGGCAATGAATGATGGGAGTATTAGCTGAAAAATGTAAAAGTCAGCAAAATCTATGTTTGTTTTGGGTTTAGAACCTTTCATTATAAAAGTTCATAGATTGCTCATTCCTTTAACCAATATTTATTGAAAGCCTACTATGGGCTGTGCAAGGATCCTGGGGGAACTGGCCCTTGGGAGTTTGAATTCAAATGGGGAAATGGAGGGTGAGGGGGCAGCTAGTAGCCACATCAACAAATAACTGGAAATACAGAGAAAAAAGTGCTAATAATTTCTAGGGCCAGTAATAACATGGTAATAATGATCACAGCCATCACTGACACTGCTCTTACTGGTGCCAGGTACTATTCTTAAGTATCACTGGAACTTATTATTTTACAAATGAAGAGCCAGGCCCAAAGTCACTCAGATAATTAGTGGTAGAGCCAAGACTTGAATCCTGGCCATCTGGCTCCACAGTCCAAACTTTCTCCCACTATGGCACCACTATGTGTGTGAGGTAAAGCAAATGAAGAGCAGTGAGTTCTTTAGATGAGGTGAGGGAAAGTCCGTCAGAAGAGGTGACAGCTGACATGAGATCTAAAGAAATGAGAAGTGCAGCCCTTCTTTCTGGCAGTAACTACCCAGTAAGAACAGCTGTCTATGAAGCCACTCCAACTTCAGGCCTTCTGTACATTATCTTTTATCATCTGTAGCAGAGGAGCAAGTTGCTAAATAACTTTTTTGGTGTTGAAAAACCGAGTGAGTGATATTTCAAACAAATGACTAGGAATCAAAATACAATGAGAAACTTAATAAAAATTTATAGTTCCCTGTAAGCTTACAATACACAATTATGTTTGGAAAGCATCCAAAATTCCATATTCAGCACTTATTTCATTCAATTTTTTTTGCTTGCTAAGAATTATGTCATCCAAACTTGAATGAATGAGTCAGCTCCAAATTAATGGGGTTAAAATCTTTCCTTCTATTTTATAGAAAACTAGTGTTTCTGAACAAAGAGAGAAGCAGATAACAAATTTATTTTTTTAAATTGTATTCAGTCCTTAAAAAAATACACTCTTTTATACATATCCTGGCATGGTGTCTTCAAGGACTGCCTTTAACCTTTACTATTTTCCAGCTTACACAAGTGAAGAAAGGATCTGTCTAAATTGAATAAAACCTATAACCTCTAAGGCTTGACCGAAGAGAGGTCTGCAAGAAATCTCCAGAGGGGAAGAGTGAATGTGATCAAAGCAAGAGAACCCTTACCCTTATCTTAAGAGCTCAACAAGGACTCCGAGGCATTGAATTCAGGGCCATCTATACAGCCATTCTTTCCCCCTACTCAGTCTCCCAACCAGACTCTCCTCCATTCAAGCGTTGAAGAATTTTGTGTTCTACTTTAATAAGCAAAGTGTTCTGCATTATTAAAACGAGATTTGTTTGCAGGTCACTATATCACCACCACTATTGTATCACCTCACTCCAGTGCATGTGGAGATCACAGGATGCTGAGGAAGAAGAGGACAGTTGAGGACAGAAAGGGAGGGCAAACTATTCCAGCAGCATTTCTCACCACCTCAGTCCTCTCTTTATCTCCCTCCAGTGCTCAGCTCCTTTCAGTTTACCTGCCCTCCTAATTCCACAGCTCCACATTTGAACCTGTGACCCAGAGATTCGACTCCAGGTCCACAATCCTACCCCAAGGCCCATCCTGTGCAGACTTTCTGCCATAGGCAAGTTCCTTGGGCATTTCCATTACCTAAGTCAGCCAGCAGAAGTCAAGGGGAGTTTCAGCTTCTGTCACTACATATGGTAATTAAGTTCTTTTATTTGATTATTACCAGGCTCTGGTATACTCTGGGTGATGGTCTAATCTGAGCTCCAAACCACCATGCATAAGATGTCATGGTGTCAGACCCTTGGAGATACATCATCTCGTTCAATCTTCTCAAAACTTCTGAGGGCTAACAGTTTTTGGCAGCACTGTACAAAAAGAGCAAAACACCTAACACCGATGGAGACTTAAATGTCTATTTATAAGATATAAGGGAATTATTTACCAGTGAATTTTTGTGATGCAGCCTGTTTTTATACTGGGATTGTTTGGCCCCTGAAGTGGAGCAAATATGAACAGGTTTACAGAGCTGGAGACAGATCATTACTCAAGAAAAACCCAGTTTTTTATTCCTATAGTTTGCTTTACCACAGCTAAGAATGCCCTGTAAGACAATCTACTTTATTGAAATACTTGAATTTCAGTAGGTTACCATTGAAATCTGCCCCCACTTTATTGCCCTAAGGGCTAAACCAGGTGTCACTAATCCCTAGATACTTTGCTCCCTGTACCAGGAAGTTCAATTCTTGATGGCTTGACATCAAAGAAATGTTCATAGGCTCTTAAAGATAGACAATTTGTTTACCACATCTCAAATGGCAAGATTCTGGTTCAAGTGAGGAAAATGCTCATTTGAAAGAAAAGAAGCAGAAGAATGAAAGTACTTTCCCCTTGGGCAGAAGTTTATCTTTCCAACTTAAGTCAGAGTAAATAATCCTAATGAGTCAAGTGACTTGAAGTGACTCTGGACTTGCCATGGGTGGATCTTTTACGCCTATCTGCACAATTCCATACCTGCCCAATAACAAAAATATAGTAATCCCTTTTCATGCATCACAAACCAAGTATCAGCATGTAATACTGATAATACCTAACAAGTAAAGACAGGCTTTCGTTACTAATCCTGTGCTTACCCATGCTCTTCAGTGTAACTATTCAAATACTTGGAAGTGCCTGTAGTTTTCCATGACCCACAGAATATGTACGTAATGTACAGGAAGGACTGCGTGTGAGTTAAGGGTTATTTTTCTTCTGTTGTTTGCTTTCAAAGCAGGAAAAAATATTTCAATAAACAGGAACATCTGAAGGGTATGGATAAAATTCAAGACTCATACATGGTTTGAATTACTTTCACATGGATATACGGTAGTCAAACTAATTTTTAATGAAAACGTTGGCAATCTCACTGTCTATGGAGGAAATTGAGTGCTGGCTACAATGATACAATTTGTCATTTTAGTTTTCAAAATCATGCCAAAACAAATGCCTCAGATAAAAAGATGGCAAAATAAGTGACAGTGGTTTTTCATTCTCACATGGTTAAGATACGTGCTTTGACATTTTAAACAACCGGCTTACTTTCAATTCCCCAAACAATCTTGTGCTCTCTCTTACTTGTTGGCTTTTGCACATGCTGGTCTCCCCTGTCTGGCTGTTCTTCCTGCCATAAACTACCCCATTTCCATTTCTCTTGGTTAACCCCTATGTATCCATCACACAGATATTTACTAAGACCTCACTTCTTACCAGCAGCCTTCCAGTGGCTTCAACTAACCTTGAGTGGTTGTCTGGGCCACACTTCATTCTTTGAAAATGCCTTCAGTTTTGTTTTCAGCAAGAAATTCTTATTCCCAAAGGACACTTAGTTTATGATACATGATGTAATGAAAGCCTACTATGCATTGTAACTCCTTTGTTCATGTTCAGCTGGTATTTTTCTTTAAAATAAAGCCATGTATGTACCTATGCAACAATCCTGCATGTTCTTTACATGTACCCCAGAACCTAAAATGCAATAAAATATATATATATATATTAAATAATAATAATAATAATACAACTATGTGACTTTACACATACTCTCTAAATAGACTTTACTGTGTCAGGCTTGGCCACAAGCTTTCCAAGCAAAGCTGCTTTAAAAACGGAAAGAGGGATAAATAGTTGCTGGGATGGGATGGAGGCAGATTCACTGACTTGTTTAACAAATGTTTATTGAAGCCCTACTTTGTGAATCACTATTCTGGTTCTGCTGATGCAGCAAGTAACAAAAAAATAAGTAAAAAATAAACAAATACATTTATCTCCATCTTCCTTAAGAACTTTATCAACTTTCTACTCCCACCAAAGCCAGCAAATGGAATAAACAGGAAATAGTGTAGGTGACTGACAGTAAGCATACAGTGACATTTAACAAGACATAGGAATGCTTTTAGCAGGGAGAAAAAGTGAAGAGTTTCAAGTATCTCACTGTCTTCAATAATTGTAGCATAGGATGCAGGCATTCTTCCTGATCTGTCCAGTGATCTGTAACAGGGCATTCCTGGTGCTTTTTGTTGTAAGGACTTCTCAGTACTCAAATTGCATAATTAAGATTTATGTAGTAAGCTGAATATTAACACAGTGTAAGTTTCCACAGATTAATTTACCTCAACATATGAAATTGGAAATATTCCTATTTTGTCTGCCAGCATTCCTTCAGCCCAGTTTTCATCCACTCTTCGGATCACAGTCAGAACATCATCCTAAGAAACAGCAAATCATTATCTACCTGATCATTTAGCTGTACCATTAGGCTTATCATTTAATTTTCCTTTTTAATAAAGAGACTCATGTTTTAAAGAGTACATGAATAAAAATGCTATGACATATCTTTAGTTCATGAATTAAATGTTTTCATGAATTAAATGGTAGCTACCAGTCCATATGGTATCCTTTCCAATTGTTGTAAAGCTATGAACTCCTATGCAAGGGAGCTGGCTGCTAACTTTGTTAAGATCTAAAAAGTGCAACCTCAAATGCTTCCAACCCTAGTCTCCTAAGTTTCTGTTTTAGATTGATTCTCAGATGCTTCTCATTTTCTGAAAATAAACCACACACCTACTCAAAGGCACCTCCTACCGCCTTTCTTCACAAAAATCACAATATTCTGCTGAAAACTCCAAACCATTTTATCAATTCGGTAGATATATTCTTGTATGCTTTTAGGCAAAGAAATCTACATATAAAATAAGAAAGTAATGACATTTCATTTTGTTATTCATAATTCAGTACTTTAAAATCCCTAGTGGCGCATACACTCTTTAAAGTGGCTTAGAAATAAATTCAGACTCTAAATATGAAAATGACACCACATAGAGCATCAACCAAAATAATCTTTCATATAAGAAATCTGTGTGCAAAATTACCTTCCTTGTGACTTAAAGACTGCTTCTAGGCATTTTTAGCAACACAGTGAAATAGTTCACACAAAACTATTGTATTATTTTGCAAAAGGAAACACAAGCTATATTCCCATATATCTGTGTACAGAGGGAGAGCTGGCAACCAAGCGCATCCGACCTTTACCTTTGCGAACGGAAGGCAATCTTTGTCTGCTTCCTTGTCTTTCACTTCAAAGTCATAAAGTGCTTTGCACTGAGGTGGGGGCTGAGGTAATGGTTTAATAATCTGCACAAAGTTGGTGGGGAAAAAGCCATGGATTCCATTGACTTCCCCATGGTACCAATTTTCATCCACTTGTCTTCGCAAAATGATGATGTCACCTTTGCTGAATTTCAGGTCTCCAGGCTCCTTGCCTTCGTAGTTGTATAATGCTTTGGCACATGGTAACTGAGGTATACCCTTTAAAAAAAAAAAAAAAGAGGGATGAATTTTAATAAAATGATGGTCCTAAAATGTCGCTGAAAATATAGCTGCATTATCATTGTTTTAAAGTCAAGGTCAAATCCACACTGTACCTTAAAGAAAATCTCACACAAAAACCACAATATATGTGTTACCAAAAAATAAAAAATACAATTGTCCAGTGAGATAAGAACAGTTCGACACCAATGCACCAACCATGATTTAGCCTTCTATTCTTCCTTTATATATATATATGTTTTTTTTTTATTGTACTTCAGGTTCTGGGGTACATGCGCAGTTCATGCAGGATTGTTGCATAGGTACATACATGGCAATGTGGTTTGCTGCCTCCATCACCCCGTCACCTATATCTGGCATTTCTCCCCCATGCTATCCCTCCCCAACCTCCCTACCCCCTGCTGTCCCCTAGTACCCCTCAACAGACCCCAGTGTGTGATGCTCCCCTCTCTGTGTCCATGTGTTCTCACTGTTCAACACCCACCTACGAGTGAAAACATGCAGTGTTTTATTATCTGCTTTTGTGTCAGTTTGCTGAGAATGATGGTTTCCAGATTCATCCATGTCCCTACAAAGGACACGAACTCATCATTTTTCATGGCTGCATAATATTCCATGGTGTATATATGCCACATTTTCCTTGTCCAGTCTATCATCAATGGGCATTTGGGTTGGCTCCAGGTTTTTGCTATTGTAAACAGTGCCTCTATGAACATATGTGTGCATGCATCTTTATAATAGAATGATTTATAGTCCTTTGGGTATATACCCAGTAATGGGATTGCTGGGTCAAATGGAATTTCTATTTCTAGATCCTTGAGGAATCACCACACTGTCTTCCATAATGGTTGAATGAATTTACACTCCCACGAACAGTGTAAAAGTGTTCCTATTTCTCCACATCCTCTCCAGCATCTGTTGTCACCAGATTTTTTAATGATCACCATTCTAACTGGCATGAGATGGTATCTCAATGTGGTTTTGATTTGCATTTCTCTAATCACCAGTGATGATAAGCACTTTTTCATGCTTGTTGGCTTCATATATGTCTTCTTTTGAAAAGTGTCTGTTGATATCCTTTGCCCACTTTTGGATGGGTTTGTTTGTTTTTCTTGTAAATCTGTTTTACTTCTTTGTAGATTCTGGATATTAGCCCTTTGTCAGATGGGTAGATTGCAAAAATTTTTTCCCATTCTGTTGGTTGCCAGTTCACTCTAATGATTGTTTCTTTCGCTGTACAGAAGCTCTGAAGTTTAATTAGATCCCATTTGTCTATTTTGGCTTTTGTTGCCATTGCTTTTGGTGTTTTAGTCATGAAGTCCTTGCCTACGCCTATGTCCTGAATAGTTTTGCCTAGGTTTTCTTCTAGGGTTTTTATGGTGTTAGGTCTTATGTTTAAGTCTTTAATCCATCTGGAGTTAATTTTAGTGTAAGGTATCAGGAAGGGGTCCAGTTTCTGCTTTCTGCACATTGCTAGCCAGTTTTCCCAACACCATTTATTAAACAGGGGGATCCTTTCCCCATTGCTTGTTTTTGTCAGGTTTGTCAAAGATCACATGATTGTAGATGTGTGTGTTGCTTCTGAGGCCTCTGTTCCATTCCATTGGTCTGTGTCTCTGTTTTGGTACCAGTACCATGCTGTTTTCATTACTGTGGCCTTGTAGTATAGTTTGAAGTCAGGCAGCATGATGCTGCCAGCTTTGTTCTTTTTGCTTAGGATTGTCTTGGCTATGCGGGCTTTCTTTTGGCTCCATATGAAGTTTGAAGTGGTTTTTTCCAGTTCTGTGAAGGTCACTGGTAGCTTGACAGAGATAGCACTGAATCTATAAATTACTTTGAGAAATGTGACCATTTTCATGATATTGATTCTTCCTAACCATGAGCATGGAATGTTTTTCCATCTGTTTGTGTCCTCTCTTATTTCCTTGAGCAGTGGTTTATAGTTCTCCTTGAAGAGGTCCTTTACATCCTTTGTTAGTTGCATTCCTAGGTATTTTATTCTCTTTGTAGCAATTGTGAATGGGAGTTCACTCTTGATTTGGCTCTCTGCTACTGGTGTATAGGAATGCTTGTGATTTCTGCACATTGATTTTATATCCTGAGACTTTGCTGAAGTTGCTTCTCAGTTTGAGGAGATTTTGGGCTGAGACAATGGGGTCTTTTAAATACACAATCACGTCATCTGCAAATAGAGACAATTTGACTTCCTCTTTTCCTAACTGAATACCCTTTATTTCTTTTTCTTCCCTGATTGCTCCGGCTAGAACTTCCAACACCACATTGAATAGGAGTGGTGAGAGAGGGCAACCTTGTCTTGTGCCAGATTTCAAAAGGAATGCTTCCAGTTTTTGCCAGTTCAGTATGATATTGGTTGTGGGTTTGTCATAAATAGTTTTTATTATTTTGTGATACATTTCATCGATACCTAGGTTTATTGAGGGTTTTTAGCATAAATGGCTGTTGGATTTTGTCGAAGGCCTTCTCTGCATCTATTGAGATAATCATGTGGTTTTTGTCTTTGGTTCTGTTTATGTGATGGATTATGTTCATAGACCTGCGTATGTTGAACCAGCCTTGTATCCTCACGATGAAGCCTACTTGATTGTGATGAATAAGCTTTTTGATTTGCTGTTGCATTCGGTTTGCCAGTATTTTATTGAAGATATTTGCATCTATGTTCATCTTGGAGATTGGCCTGAAGTTTTCTTTTTTAGTTGAGTCTCTGCCAGGTTTTGGTATCAGGATGATGTTGGTCTCATAAAATGAGCTGGGGAGGATTCCCTTCTTTTGTATTGTTTGGAATAGTTTCAGAAGGAATCGTACCAGCTCCTCTTTGTATATCTGGTAGAATTCAGCTGTAAACCCGTCTGGACCTGGACTTTTTTTGGGTGGTAGGCTATTAATTGCTGCCTCAACTTCAGCACTTGTTATTGGTCTGTTCAGGGTTTCAACTTCTTCCTGGTTTAGGCTTGAGACAAGTGTCCAGGAATTTATCTATTTCTTCCAGATTTACTGGTTTGTGTGCATAGAGTTGTTTGTAGTAATCTCTGATGGTAGTTTGTATTTCTGTGGAATTGGTGGTGATATCTCCTTTATCTTTTTTTATTGCATCTATTTGATTCTTCTCTCTTCTCTTCTTTATTAATCTGGCTAGCCATCTATTTTGTTGATCTTTTAAAAGAAACCAGCTCCTGGATTTGTTGATTTTTTGAAGGGTTTCTATCTCCTTCATTTCTGCTCTGATCTTAGTTATTTCTTGTCTTCTGCTAGCTTTTGAGTTTTTTTGATCTTGATCCTCCAGCTCTTTCAATTTTGACGACAGGGTGTCTATTTTAGATCTTTCCTTGCTCCTCATGTGGGCATTTATTGCTATGAATTTCCCTCTAGACACTGCTATAAATGTGTCCCAGAGATTCTGGTATGTTGTATCTTCATTCGTTGGTTTCGAAGAACAATCTTATTTCTGTCTTCATTTCATTGTTTATCAAGTCAACATTCAGGAGCCAGTTGTTCAGTTTCCATGAAATTGTGTGGTTTTGAGTTAGTTTCTTAATCTTCAGTTCTAATTTGATTGCACTGTAGTCTGAGAGACTGTTATGATTTCCATTCTTTTGCATTTGCTGAGGAGTGATTTACTTCCAATTGTGTGGTCGATTTTAGAATAAGTGCAATGTGGTGTGGAGAAGAATGCATATTCTGTGGATTTGGGGTAGAGAGTTCTGTAAATGTCTATTATGTTTGTTTGGTCTAGATCTGCAATTCAAGTCCTAGATATCCTTGTTGATTTTCTGTCTCATTGATCTGTCTAATATTGACAGTAGAGTGTTAAAGTCTCCCACTATTATTGTGCAGGAGTCCAAGCCTCTTCGTAGGTTGTTAAGGACTTCCTTTATGTATCTGGGTTTTCCTGTATTGGGTGCATATATATTTAGCATAGTAAGCTCTTCTTGTTGTATTGATCCTTCTACCATTATGTAATGCCCTTCTCTGTCTCTTTTGATTTTTGTTGGTTTAAAGTCCATGTTATCAGAGACTAGGATTGCCACTCCTGCTTGTTTTGCTCTCCATTTGCTTGGTAAGTCTTCTTCCGTCTCTTTATTTTGAGTCTATGTGTGTCTTTGCACATGAGATGGGTTTCCTGAATACAGCACACCAATGGTTCCTGGCTTTTTATCCAATTTGCCAGTCTGTGTCTTTTGATTGGGGCATTTAGTCCATTTACATTTAATGTTAATATTGCTATGTGTGAATTTTATCCTGCCATTTTGTTACTGGTTGGTTGTTTTGCTCTTTGGTTGGCATAATTTCTTCATTGCATCATTGGTCTTTACCATTTGGTTCTTTTTCACAGCGGCTGGTACTGGTTTTTCCTTTCTGTGTTTAGTGCTTCCTTCTGGAGCTCTTGTAGGGTAGGTCTGGTAGTGATGCAATCTCTCAGCAATTGCTTGTCTGTAAAGGATTTTATTTCTCCTTCACTTATAAAGCTTAGTTTGGCTGGATATGAAATTCTGGGTTGAAAAGTTCTTTTCTTTAAGCATGTTGAATATTGGCCCCCACTCCCTTTTGGCTTGCAGGGTTTCTGCTGAGAGGTCGACTGTGATTCTGATGGGCTTCCCGTTATGGGTGTCCTGACCTTCTCTCTGGCTGCCTTTAGCATTTTTCTCTGGTTTCAACCCTGGTGAATGTGATGATTATGTGTCTTGGGGTTGCTCTTTAGAGGAGTATCTCTGTGGTGTTCTCTGTATTTCCCGTATTTGAATGTTGGCCTGCCTTGCTAGGTTGGGGAAATTCTCCTGGATAATATCCTGAAGAGTGTTTTCCAGCTTGGATTCATTCTCTCCATCATCTTCCGGTACACCGAACAAGCGTAAATTAGGTCTTTTCACATAATCCCATATTTCTTGGAGGCTTTGTTAATTTCTTTTCACTCTTTTTCTCTTTTCTTGCCTTCTCGTTTCATTTCATTGAGTTGATCTTCAACTTCTGATATCCTTTCCTCTCCTTGATCGATTCAGCTGTTGAAACTTGTGTATGCTTCTTGAAGTTCTCGTGCTGTTTTTCAGCTCCATCAAGTCGTTTATGTTCTTCTCTAAGCTGTTTATTCTTGTTAGCATTTCATCTAATCTTTTTTCAAGGTTCTTAGTTTCTTTGCATTGGGTTAGAACATGTTCTTTAGCTCAGAGAAGCCCGCCTTCTGAAGCTTGTTCTGTCAATTCATCAGACTCAGTCTCCATCCAGTTTTGTTCCCTTGCTGGTGACGAGTTGTAATCCCTTGGAGGAGGAGAAGTGTTCTGGTTTTTGGTGTTTTCATCCTTTTTGTGCTGGTTTCTTCCTATGTTTGTGGATTCATCTATCTGTGGTCTTTGTAGTTGGTGACTTTTAGATGGGGTCTCTGAGTGGACGTCCTTTTTGTTGATGTTGAAGTTATTTATTTCTGTTTTTTAGTTTTCCTTCTCAACAGTGACGCATCTCTGCTGTACGACTGCTGGAGGTCCACTCTAGACCCTGCTTGTCTGAGGATCACCTGCAGCAGCTGCAGAACAGTAAGAGTTGCTGCTGGTTTCTTCTTCTGTTATCTTTGTCCCAGAAGGGTACCTGCCAGATGTCAACCTAAGCTCTCCTTTATATGTTGTCTCTTTGGATATATGGGGGTCAGGGAGCTGCTTGAGGAGACAGTCTGTCCCTCATAGGAGCTCAAGTGCTGAGCTGAGAGCTCCGTTGTTCTGTTCAGAGCTGCTGGGCAGGTACGTTTAAGTCTGCTGCAGTGGAACTCATAACTGCCTTTTTTCCCAGGTGCTCTGTCCTCGGAAGGTGGGGCTTTATTTATAAGTTCCTGACATGCTGCTGCCTTTTTTAGAGATGCCCTGCCCAGCAAGGAGGTAGTATAGTCACAGTCTGCCAGCAGAGGCGTTGCTGAGCTGCCGTGGGCTCTGCCCAGCTGCTGTTTGAACTTCCTTGCGGTTTCTGGTTACAGAGGTACAGTTAGAACTGCCCTCGGTAATGGCAGTCTGCCTTAGTAATGGCAGACTGCCTTGCTAATGCCGGACTGCCTCGGTAGTGGTGGGCTGCCTTGGTAATGGCTGATGCCCTTCCCCAAACCCAGTTGGACCATCCCGGGTACAGCTGCGCTTGCTGTGAAACTCTCAGTCCACAGCGTTTCAGATTGCTGGTCTTTGTGGGGGTGGAACCCACTGAGCCAGATCACCTGGCTCCCTGTTTCAGCCCCCTTTTTTTCAGTTGAATGGGCGGATCTGTCTCCCTGGCGTTCCAGATGCCAGTTGATACAGCCATCCAGATTTTTGTGAGTTTTTATGCAGAGACCCGTGATGGTGGCTGAAACAGCTGTGCTGCAAACTTGTGGTGCTTTTCAGCCTGGGAATCTCCTGGTCTGTGGGCAGTAAAAACTCCTTTGGAAATGCATTGATCACTCACCCTCTGCGTTGTTCTCACTGGAAACTGCGCTCCAGAGCTATTCCTATTTGGCCATCTTGGATCCCAACCAGCCTTCTATTCTTAAGATTAACTTAGTAGGGGTTTTGCCTTGTATCTCTGAAGTTTTTAGCAGATGAAAGCATGAGTGCCAAATCTGCCTCTCAAGAACTCATAAATACAAACTTAACTTCCTACATTAACTACTTTATTCATCAGGATAAATGATAAACACTGAGGAGAAAAATTTAAACCAAGCACAATTTATTAATTTACTAACTGCTCTTAAATTTGGCTTTTGGGCAAATCTCTTCCTACGTTGCTTTTACTGTGGACAGTAGGTCTTACTCATTCATGAGCTCAGTGAGTATTTAATGAGGGTCTACTCTGTGCATGAGTCTGGATACAGCAGTGAGTGAGACAGTCACAGTCCCCGCCCTCCTAAAGTTTATAATCTTAAATGTATAGACATATGGTCTTTTATAATCTAAGATCATTCAACTTTGCTCTTTCCTGGAAGAGAATACACTGTTAGGCTGATAAGCTAAGAGATGAGGAATTTTGTGTGTATAAGCCCCAGTGCAACTGATTAATGTGATACTTTTCAATGGCATTGGGGGTGCCCAATCTTGAGCATCAGTTGTCACTTTTAAGATCTTTGGCCTCTCTGGGCACTGCTGTGTATCATTAATTCAGGAGATAAATGGCAAATCTAACATGTCTATAATAAATGCCTAAACAAAATCTTGTTTTTGGAGTCTTTATTTACTTATTCACTCATCCAGAAAACATTTATCAAGTTTTCACTTTTTTTTTTTAAAGACAGAGTCTCGCTCTGTCACCCAGGCTGGAGGGCAGTGGCGCGATCTTGGCTCACTGCAACTTCCCTCTCCTGGGTTCAAGTGATTTTAATGCCTCAGCCTCCCGAGTAGCTGGGATTGTAGGCGCATGCCACCACGTCTGACTCGGTTTTGTATTTTTAGTAGAGATGGGGTTTCACCATGTTGGTCAGGTTGGTCTTGAACTCCTGACCTCAAATGATCCACCCACCTCAGCCTCCCATAGTGCTGGGATTACAGGTGTGAGCCATCGCAGCTGGTCCAAGCTTTTACATTTTACCAGGCAATGTGCTTGTGGTGACAACTTAAAGAGGAATAACACAGTTCTTTTCTTAAAGGGTATTAGTAATAACTATAATACAGTGCAATAAATGCAATTCTAAAGATATGCATGCCATTTATGGGGACAAAGAACATAGGTCTCTGGTGTTTGGTGAGTAGGAAAATGAAAGACTTCCTGGAGGAAATGACACATGAGCCAAGACTTAAAGGATGCACAAGAATTAGTTGGCAAGGCTGGAGTGAATGAATGAAAGAGAAAACTGAGGGCATTTCAAGCAGAGGAGACGGCACCAGCAAAGACATGGAGGGGAGAAGTCACATGTGCAGAGGGACTGGGGAGCATAGAGAATGCCATATTCCTGGATAAGAATGATGGCACATAAATGAGAGGTAGACAGAGGCCAGTTTATGGAGGGTCTTGTATAACATATGAAAGCGTTTTGATTGCTGTGTTCTGGCAATGATACGTCACTTATGTATGTTTAATGCACAAACGGACTTCAGTCCTATGTGGCGGATAGATTGGTCTGGCATTAGGATAGAACATAGACATGAAGTGGGCAGGCAGGCAGACAGTCAGGTGCAAAGCACAGGCCTCAACTCATTGAATATTTTTTAAGTTTAATCTTTCCAGTGAAGTAGAGCAATATAGTTAGCATTACTTATATCACTGTCTGCCCCCCAACCTGTAAAAAGTGGATCAAAGTTTTATACCCTTGATGGCAACAGAACTTCATAACACAGTTTTCAAAAATTAGTTTCATTTCTACTTAGAGACTTTAGAGTCTGGACTACCTATAGGCCAAATTGTTTTGCTAAATATTTGTTTAGGAACGTTGATTATTGCTCTCAAAACGCTATTGGGAATCATCTTGCCTTGGCTTAGTCCATGTGATGCTGTGGTTGGTTAATGAGAACTTCCCTGAGGTCAATGTCCTGGGAAGACAGGGGTTGAGCCTTCCAGGAGTGATGCCACCCTCCTGTGCCCTCTGCTTTCAGACTGTGTCTTAAAATCTGGCCTCTAATGGCGTCACTGCTGTTATTCTGCCTTGACCTAATCTCGTAAGCAATTCTGCTGTACCTGGAAAGGAAATGCCCACCAGGAACTCTGGCCATTCACAATGCTGTGTACTTTGGTCACATTACATTAGTGTCCAATTCTGGGGAAAGAAGAATTCAAATTTTTCTCTACCCTCACAGAAGGCTCATTATATTCTTCACTATATTATGTATTTCTTCAAGGCGAGTTATCACAGCTTAACAATATTTCCAAAAATAGGTTTGAGGAAATAATAGTAAAACACAGCAATCTCTAACAGCAAACAGCAATCTCTCTACAGAGAGAGAGAGACAGAGAGAGAGAGAGAGAGAACTAGCAAGTACTATACTAAAACTCTTGTACAATAGCTAAAGGGACTGATCAGGCCGTGTAGGGTACTGGCTGGAAGCACAACTCCAGAGCCAGACTGCAGGGTGTGAATCCCACTTACTAGTTGTGTGGTTTGGGGCAGCTTAACTCTCCGTGCCTCTTTCTTCATTTGGGTTGTTGTGAAGATTTAGTGAATTCATGTATATAAGCCACACCTTAAATGGCCCAGCAGGCAGTACATGCTACATGTGTGAACCATCATCATCGTCGTCATTACCCAGTGTAAAAAGCCTCTTTACCAGTGAAATGGGGCACCTGACAATGTATTTGTCTCTCCACAGCTGGATGCTTTCCCTTTTAGATGAATTCACATAGCAATTACATTTTTAATACATATTCACTATATAACAATGCAAAGAATGCTCCTCCTAGGAAGTGTTCAGGATTTTGAAATGTGCATTTCTGAAGCACACATTTGTTTTCTGAGTAGAATCCATTCATATTCTGGTTGAACAGAAGAAATTACAAATTCACTGACATGCACCGTTTAATAGAGGATGGCATTTTAGATGCGGCTGTAGTTCATCTTGACAGGGCTAATGTAAGGCATTGGAAGCCTGCATGAATTAATTGAAAATCCCATTACAAACTTGGTGACAAATAACTCTATTCACCATTATGGCCTGTTTCTTTCCCCACCTCAATTAGCTCTGTTTGGCCCACTCTGTCCAAATCCATGCCAGCCAAATCCATGCACCAAGATACAGATTTAGCACTCTTAGAAACCAGTCTGAACTGCTCCTTGAAGAGATCTGTAAAATTCCAAATGACTCACAATATGGTTCTTTTGTGATATGCTGATGTGGAAACTGAAGGAATTTATTTCTTTATAGATCACTTCCACACACCAGTGGCCTAACGGACTTATTAACTTTTCCACAAAGCAAATCTATTACGTGTTCCTAAAATCATCAAGTATTCTAATAGACCAATGGCAAGGAGAAAGCTTATTATGGTAACAGTGATACACATTATGGTTAGCTTAGGGTTACATTTCCGTGATGCAACTGAAAATTCATGAATGCACCCCAACTTGCTAAATCTTGACTGCTAAGATTGTTTCAATGATCAGTAACCACACACACACACAAAATCATAAAGCTTATGACAACCCAACCCATGGACAAACATTTGTGCATCTGGCTGTGTTTTTCTATGGTATTCTTTTTCAATTAAATTCTAAGAGGATAGAAAGCCAGTTTGGGTCAAGTTTCTGAAAAGAAGGTTTCCCACATTAAATAAAATGAATTCTACGTTGATTTAAAATCAAGCAAAGTTCAGTGATCTTTGAAAGTCTTATTCCCACACAGACTGCAGATGATTAAGGATAAACGGTTAAACGACTTGGAAAAGCAATAAAAGAACACATTTTCCTTTTGCAACATCTGAAAGATAAAGCCAAAACAAATGGTCTGATAGCCTAGGACTACTCTGTGGATAAAATATGTCCAGAGCCCAGGGAGGCACTGCCCTCCCATTCATCTCCTTCGAAAGGTCTGAGAGTCATGTCATCACTGGGCCCTCTGCCCTCCAAGCCTTCTGCAGGCTTTCCAAACTGCTGCTTTTCTTCTGTATCCTCTCATCAGGCCAACGCCCCCAAGGATCCACAGAGCTTACATTTCACTTGGAGACTTTCACTTGGCTACACATGAAAGGGAGGCTTAAAAGGAGAGAAAGCCAAAGAGAAACCGACTCTGTGGTCTAACCTTGGGTTTGCGGCTGTCATTCACACTGCCGGCTTTATCAAAAAGCTTGGCAATTTACACAGGCAAAGTATTACAATAATTACGTATCTAAAATACATTTTGATAAACATCTACTATTTCGCTCACTAAAAAAAAATACGTATGATAGTGGACCAGCTTTACATTTCAAATAATTTTTGTTTCCAAATCATACATACAGGTTATCTTATAAGATATTAAAATCCTCATGTGATCTGCATATAAATATTTTTGATTAAATGTTTTAGATTTCCATTTCCACACAATCAACTGTATTCCACTATATCTGGGAAAATGCTACTTGATGATCTAGCTGAGATTCTAACAGGTAAATAAAACATTCACTGCCAATTTATTTTATAGACTCTAAATGCCAATGCCCAGATGTACATGCAAGACAGCCTCTCTAAATTTAAATTCCTTCATGCATTTCTTACTGCTCCATAAAGTAAAAGAGATTCAATGACCTACTAAAAAGAAAATCTAGAAGACACTCTTATAGTGGGAACAGCTATAAAAAGTGTATAATTTAATAACTCAGTCATATCTAAATTGGCACCAACTCTGACTGATTTTAACATGACTTTCAGAAACTTTCCTGAAAGAACTGAGGCACAAAGAAATCATAGTAATATAAAGTACCACACAGAGTAACATGTACAAAAATAGATTGAAGAAACAATTTTTTAAAAATGTCTTTTGGGCCGGGCACAGTAGCTTGCACCTGTAATCCCAGCACTTTGGGCAGCTGAGGCAGACGGTGCACTTGGGTCTAGCGAGTTCAAGACCAGCCTGGATGACATGGCAAAACTCATCTCTCTAAAAAGTACAAAAATTACCTGAGCATGGTGGTACACACCTATAGTCCCAGCTACTTGGGAGGCTGAGGCTGAAGGCAGAGATTACAGTAAGCCAAGATGGTGCCACTACACTCCAGCCTGGGCAACAGAGTGAGACTCAGTGTCCAAAAATAAAAAAGCCTTTTGTATAATAAAAAAACATGCTGGCTTTTCCCTACAAAGTAAAATATCTGTCAAGACATAATAGTATTTCATGAAAATATTGTTTCTTTAACAGTTAATAACTCTTAAGTATTGTTCTCAAGATGCCTAGGTCAGATAATCATTCAAATACGATTTGGCTATCACTTGAAATGTTTTAACTCCAACGATGGCCAAGATGAATATTACAAGTTTTATTTTTCCAAAGTAACATCAGAAGGGACTGAGAATCCCATAATTCCACAATAGTCCATCTTTCATTTGTTCTTTTCTTTAACATTTATTTGTGGAGAGCACTGTACTGGGAATTTTTATCTACAATCATTTTCTTAATCTTCTACCTCCCACCTACTCCAAATTCACTACATAAAATTTTCTAATCATACTAACTTTACTTTGAAGATGGCAGCTGCAAAGAAACAGAAATTAAGACAAAACATGTTTCTTCATTCACATTGCCCTTATTCCACTATCCCAGCATCCCCTTTTCTTGCATACTCATTTTCTCCAGCTTTCTCCTGAAGTAGACAGGGCAGGCAGCCAGCCTCCTTCCTTTATTCCAGTCCTGGCTCCAGTTCCACACCAGCTCAAGAATGTGGGCTGACCAAGGCCAGCCTCTGGGTCTTTTTAGTGCCTGGTGGCTCCTCAGCACACACTCTGTGCTCTCTGCTGCCCCGCTCACACTCAGCTGTGGGGTCCGCACACTCCATCCTCTCCCTACCCAGCTCCTCCAATCCATTCTATCAACCCTAATGAAGTATCTAACTCAGCTCTTGACCAAATCATAGTTTCCAGCAGCCTTGCTGTTTTGGAGGCGCATTAATGGTTTTGGGGGCGGGGTAGAGGAAGAGAAAAAAGAAAACTAGAGATAAAGGAGAGTAGATAAAGCAGTAGCTTCCTGCCAATTTCCCTTGCTGTGCTCTCATCATTAACTGATCATTTGCATCATGAACTTAGCTGAAGTCAAGAGTATATCCAAACACCCAGAAAAAAAAATGAAGAACAGAGTTTCCCAAAATTCAAAATGAAAAAATGCTATTAGAATCTTCATTAAATTTTTTCTAGAAACTACAATATAGAGAACAAACTGAAATACATTTGTCCCACCACCTTGATTTTCCTCTCCCATTAGCACAGGAGAGCCTGAGGGGGCACTCGGGAGAATGTTTAAAAGGCAGTGTTGTAGGAAAAGCGGGCTACGGGGCACTACTTAGGAAATACCTATATTTAGGAGCCAGAAAAAGAGAGAGAGAGAGGAAACTACAGAGGTAGGACAAAACCAGCAAACCAGAACCAGAGTGACAAGGATAATCCCTGAAACACGGTTTTGTCCATATCACCTATGTCTTTACAATCTGGAGACAGCTCCCAATTACCTCTTAAATCACATTAATGTTCTAACTCATAAGTTTTATGGCCCTCCATTTGCATTGTCCATTCTACCTCATATTTTTTACCCTCAGCAAGCAAACCAGTCTGCTGTCATCACCTCCAACTTCACACATGCCATTTCTCCTCCACCAAAATTCATGGAGAACAGCCTATTCTCCCTCCACCTCCCTCATTTCTCCTTCCACCTCCCCCGTCCTGTGTATGTATCTTGCGCCTGATAACTACCCTGCATTTCTTTCACTTGGATTTTCACGTCTGTCTAGGATGACTGCTTTTGTTGTTTGGAATTAGGTATAAATAAGGCCAAGATCAATGATCTGATTCTTGTGTAGGTCGATAGGACAGTCTCTATTTCCTAGATGTGACAGCCACTACTTGTCCAACAGGACCCAGCCCAGGCATTGCCTCCTTAGGGAAGCTTCTCTCAACCTTCCCCTACCCAAGTCTGGAGAAGGTTCTGCTCTTTTTATGTACACCCAGGTGTGCTTTATGAATACTGTTATTATGGCCTTTATCTCACTCAGTTTACAACCTATTTCTCCCTGCTAGACTGTAACCTTCTGGAGACCTGGGACTACATGTGTTATGCATCTTTGTATCATGAGTGCCTACTTCAGTGTCTGAAAAAATTCTTGCTGAATTAATAAATGAAAGAACAAAAGTTGTCCCAGTGGACTGAGACAGGTGTGGACAGGTTAAGTGGAAAAAGAGCACATCTAACGGAAAAGCAACTAAAAAGATGATTCTACTGACAGGCTCAGCAGCTTTACACAAATTACAAAATATATACAAACATGTATTTATGTGTCTCTGGGAACTCCTCATGAATGGTAGACTGCTGATCCATCCTTTTGAAACTGTCCTCCACAGTAGGTGGTGGGCACTTGATTCTGAGACGTGAGCTACAGAAATACGGAAGGAGACATTTTCATTCCCACTTCCTAGGCTGCTGGGAAACCTGGGCACACTAAGGTGCTGCAGAAAAACCTGGGGACATGTGAGCAAGTACTGTGATTTGGTGTCTACTTCGCTGTGTTCTAGACACTAGAACTAAAACAGTCCAGGCTGGAAATGGGCAGTTGAGGGCCTTATACTAAGCAAATGGCTGGCATTTGAAAAATGTGAAACAAATTATGTAGCAAACTACAGCAAATAAATATTTTCCTTACAAACTCATTTGGTGGTTATGAGGAAATAGTCATGCAGTTGATATATAGCATTTTTCTTGGATGGCCTTAAAAGGGAGTACCCAACTGACAGATAAATCATTAAAGAAAACAAATTTTATAAATTTCTCTGCAGGAAGATGGCTATTGAGAATGCAGTCACTAAAGTGAAATGCAGGAAGTTCATGTCACTCGTCGCCCTGAATATTAGTTTTCTGTTTTATCACGTTTAATAATCACAATAGTATTTTGCAGAGAGCAGGAATATTTATTGGGAAAATTCCCTGCAGTAACTTGAGTTACCATCTTGAGGACTCATCACAGGATGGGGACTATTTCCTGGTAAAAGGTCAAGTTCCTATTTGAAAAACAGATTCCTGGCAAAGAATCTGCCCTTCTCCTGGCACTGCCCTGTCCTAGGCCTCCAACCTGACCCTGTGGCATAAGGCTAAATAGGGAGGAATGACCATGTGCCAGGAATTCTGCTTGCATCTTATCTAATCCTTACAGAAATCCAGGAAGGTACGGAGATTCAAAAATACAAAGGGAGAGGGGTGTGTGAGAACATGTGTTAGTATCAAAGAGGTTGGGTAACAGCCACATGCAGTGGCGCATGCCTGCAAACCAAGAACTTTGGGAGGTTGAGGCAGGCAGATCACTTGAAGCCAGGAGTTCACAACCAATCTGGGTGACCTGGTAAAATCCTGTCTCTACAAAAAGAAAGAAAGAAAAAAAAAAACAACTAGCCAGGCGTGGTGGCATGTGACTGTAGTTCCAGCTACTTGGGAGGCTGAGGTGGAAGGATCACCTGAGCCTGGGAGGTTGAGGCTGCAGTGAGCCAAGATTGTGCCACCGCACTCCAGCCTAGGTGACAGAGTAAGAGACACTGTCTCAGAGGGAAAAAAAAAGTGGGGGTGGTCAGGGAAGTCCTCAGTGAAATTCAATTGCCTATTTTTAGATTTGTTTGTTCAGTGCTTACATTAATATATTGGAGAGAGAATGCTCATACAATTTAAACATAAGGTTAAATGTAAAAGATAGTCTACAGTTTCAGAATTAAAGCAATACTGAAATAGACCTACACAAATATGAATAACTAGACAAAAGCTTCAAGGCAATTGAACTGAGGAAAATAAAGTCTGTTCAAAAGATGATTCGGGAACAATTAGAAGCCATGAGGAATAGAGGGGAATGAATCTTGATTCCCTACCTCACATCATATACAGAAATTAATTTAAGATAAATCCCAGAATCAAAGGTAAAAGCTAAAGCTGTAAATTTTATAGGGGGAAACAAGAAAATACCTTAGTGATGTGTAGGGAGGAAAAAATGCCTAAATTAACTGTAAAGTGACAAATTTGACTGCATCAAAATTGAAAAATTAGGTTCAACAACAAGATACATGAAGAAAGTAAAAATGTAAAGCACAGATTGGGGAAAAAAAAATATATATATATAATATATATATAAATGATAAAGGACTTGAATCCAGAATTAAAATGACTCCTACTAGCCAACAAACATTTGATTAAAAACAGGCAATTTAAAACCAAACAATTTTATTTAAAAACTGTCATCTTCCCAGATGACAGGTGAAAAAGTTGAGAAGCTGGATACTAAGAGAAGAAACCTGAAGCCAAGAAGGCTGATGCTGGTGGCAAGGTGAAAAGAAGTAACTTCAAGGTTAACAGCCCAAGAAGAGGAAGCCCCACTGTGGCCAAAATCCTGTCCTTGTCAGAGCAATTGGCAGATATTCCCTATCTGGAATGTTTTCCAGAAGTGCCATGTACAAGAGGAATTACTCAGCCACTAAATCCAAGGTTGAAAAGAAAAAAAAGAAAGTTCTTGCAACTGTTACAAAACCAGTTGGCGGTGACAAGAATGGTGGTACCTGGGTGGCTAAACTTTGCAAAATGACTAGATATTATCCTACTGAAGATGTGTCTTGAAAGCTGCTGAGCCACAGCAGAATACCCTTCAGTCAGCACGTTAAGAAAACTATGAGCCAGCATTACCCCAGGGACCATTCTGATCATCCTCACCGGGTACTACAGAGGCAAGAGGGTGGCTTTCCTGAAGCAGCTAGCTACTGGCTGGTTACTTGTGACTAGACCTCTGGTCCTCAATCAAGTTCCTCTATGAAGAACACACCAGAACTTTGTCATTGCCACCTCAACAAGAATTGATATCAGCAATATAAAAATCCCAAAACATCTTACTGATGCTTACTTAAAGAAGAGGCGGCTGCAGAAGCCCAGATATCAAGAAGGTGAGATCTTCAACACAGAAAAAAAAAGACAAATGAGCAGTGCAAGGTTGATCAGAAAGCTATGGGCTCACAAATTTTAACAAAAATCAAAGCCATTCCTCAGCTCCAGGGCTACCTGCAATCTGCGCTTGCCCCTAAAAATAAAATTTATCCTCACAAAGTGGTGCTCTAAATCTCTTCAGAATCTAATTAAGTAACTGATAACATTAAAAAATAAAAATAAAAACAGGCAAAAGATGTGAATATACATCTTGAAAAGAAGATGTTTGTATAGCCATGGAAGGGTACTCAACACCATCAGGCAACTGTAAAATAAAACCACCATGACATATTGTATCACACCCCTTAGAATGATTACAATTTAAAGACTGACAACAGAAAATGTTCTAAAAAATATGGAACAACTAGAATTTACATAGATTGCTAGTGGGGGTCTAATACTGTTTGAAAAATTCTTATAAAGTTATATGTACATTTACTTTTCAATCTACCCCTCTTAGGTATTAACCTAAGATAAATGAAAATATACATCCACACCCAGATTTGTACAAAAATGCTCTTAACAGCACTATTTATAATACCAAACAGCAAAAACAATCCAAATGTCCATCAATAGGAGAATAAACAATGGAAACCTAAATATTTCAAAAAATGAATTACTGACACATGTGAGTGAAAAAAAATCAGAGTACCACATGATTACTTTTATAAAATATTCAAAAATAGGTGAAACAAAATCTATTGTGGTAGAAATCACAGTAGCTGCCCCATGAGGTGGGCAAACAAGTGAAAGGGTGTGACAAAAATTTCTGAGACTATGAATATATTCTATATCTTGACTGAGGTGTTAGTTACCCTGGTATAGAAAGGTGTCAAAACCTATTAGATTCTACACTTAAGAACTATAATTAATACATACAAATTTTACCTCAATACCAAAGGATACTGAGGTACAACTGGGAGGCTGAAGGCTAGGAGTTTGAGATCAGCCTAGACAACATAGTGAGAGACCCTGTCTCTAAAAAAAATTAAAAATAAATTAGCTGGGCATGGTGGCACAGGCCTGTAGTCCCAACTACTCAGGAGGCTAAGGTGGAAGGATCATTTGAGCCCAGGAACTCCAGATTGCAGTGAGTTATGATTGTGCCACTGCACTCCAGCCTGCGCAACAGAGTGAGACCTCACCTCTAAAATAAAAATAAAAGCAAAAGTATCACAGTGAATAACAAGCCACACTGGCAGTCAAGAGAATGGCAAAATGAGAAAAGCAAGAAATCTGAAGTTCAGGGGTATGGAGATTAATGCACATAAAGATGGCTATTTTTCCAAAAGGAAATCACAAAACAGAAATGACTGTACATAATGTACTGTCACTGCTAGAACCTGACCCTATATTAGCACCAGTCAGCCTCTCACCAGATACATTCTAAATATCATAAACAAAAGGAACAGAGAACTGTGGCATATCCAGTAGGGAGAGATAAAGATGATAAAAGTGTTGGAAAATATTGACAGACAAGCCGTAGAAACTGAGATGTATTAGCACAGCGGTGTTATTCTAGAATAAGTCTTCAAATACCATGAAAAGGTCTTACGCAAAGAGAGTAAGTCTGATTCAAACTCGCTGAAGAAAAAAATACAGGCTTAAACTGATGCATGCATTATTTAAGGTGAATAAAGGAACTTCCTGACATAGAGGGTTGTTAAATATTGCAATGGATTATGATGTCTCTTTCAGTGGAGACTTTAAAAAACGAACAGTCTCACTCGTTTGTTTCTGCCCAAAGGCAAAGGGACAGACCGTGACTGATGAGCTCTAGTAATCTATGATTTCTTTGGCAATCAAATCATTTGAGAGAAAAGTTTATTCTTGATGATTTTGTCCTTTGTTTCTTAGGGGTGGAATCTCAAGAATAATGATCGTGATGAGGTATGAGAGAGTGAGCAGGGAGGAGACATTTGGAAAGAAAATTAAACGAGAATATGAATTCACGTACAGAAATCCAATCAAGCTAGCTTCAACACTCCAAAGTCTATCACGACCTTCTACAATGTCATTAGGGAAAACAGAAACAAGCTCAGCTGTGGTCAGATCAAGCTGCCTTTTATCTCCTTATTTTTGCTGTCAAAAAAAGTAATACGTAATATGTGTGTATTACCATTGCTATTCTTCAAAGGAGTGTTCTTCTAGTCAATTAAATGTGAAGTTTACATAGTAAGGATTAAATAATTACTTCAAGAAAACAACTTCTTACTTTGACATAAACTTACTACAAGGATATAAAACCAATCCTGTGAACCCTATAGGGTAGGCTCAAAGTCTTTAAAACATAATTAAGTCTTTTCATTAAAATAAAAAACAACAGGCCGTGCACAGCAGCCATGCCTGTAATCCCAGCACTTTGGGAGGCTGAGGCGGGCAGATCACATGGAGTCAGGAGTTCAAGACCAGCCTGGCCAACATGGCAAAACCCTGTCTCTACTAAAAATACAAAAATTAGTCAGGTGTGGTGGCACATGCCTGTAGTCCCAGCTACACGGGAGACTGAGGCAGGACAGTCACTTGAACCTGGGAGATGGAAGTTTCAGTGAGCCGATACTTCACCACTGCACCTAGACATCCATGGAAAACTGGTTTTGTTTAAAGGTGAGGGAAGGAAGGAGGATCTTTGGATCACTTAACATTTTTTTATTTTATCAAAATTTATTGTTATTTTTCACTTTTTCTTTTGAGACAGCGTCTTACTCTGTCAACTAGGGTGGAATGCAGTGGTGTAATCAGGGCTCCCTGAAGCCTTGACCTCCTGGGCTCAAGCAATCCTGTCTCAGCAAAGGCTACTGAAGTCTGTTGGATATGATGCTTTAAAATACTTTGTAAATATTCTGTGGTACTAAGATGAGTGTTACTAGAACACCCTAATTGCCTTTATGCTCTAATTTCTCCATTATATGACTACAAGAAATGCTACTGGAAAAAACATTATCCATTTGCAATGAACAATTTTACCAACAGATAATTACTTCACAATGGATAGTTTTATTGAGGCTTCCTTAAAAAAAAAGTCTTGTAATTCAAGTATACTGATCACCAAAGATAAGAAATGAGAGCAACTTAAAAGGAAATGGTTTACTAAGCCAGTTGCAGCAAGCCCAAATCCAAAGGTTATTTTGTTCTAAATAATTAAATAGTAGAATATGAATTACAGGCATTTTCAACCAAAATGAACCATTTATATTAAAATGACACATTATTTCTCTTTTTTCTAGGTGATTAAAGATATAGCAAAGAAAATCAAGCATGACCCCGTATGTGCATCTGAGACTACATTTGTTAAGCATTTTATGTATACTGCATAAGAAGGTAACATATGCTAGCTGTATCCCTACTAATGAAAAATTTAAGATAATGAGACAGTTAATTAGAATACTTTTGGTCATGGCAACAGATTAAATTACTATTTTTAAACATCTTGCCAATATATAAAAACGAATGCTTTTTGAAAACTGTTTAACTGAATGTTTTTTTAGGCAAAGCAACTAATTTTACATGTTCACCAGGCTGTGAGCTACATGAGGGCAGAGCTGGAGCTCATTCATCTTGACATCCTGAGGGCATAACACACAGCACAGAATCAGCTCCTTAGATGACTATTTTTCTGCTTCTTCCTTCATTCTATCCTATATAGATCTGCCAGATTCATCTTCCTGAAATGTAACTTTTATCGTCAGATCATCTGTCTGATCTAATCTGTCTGATGTGTCTGAAATACCACTTTTATCATCAGAGCATTTGTCTGATCTGATGAAAAAAGTTTCACCAGAGACTTTTCTTATTCCTTCTCCCTCAAACACAATTCAAATCCTTCTCTTTGGCACTTAAGGTCCCCATAATATGACCTCAAACTATTTTCTCAAATGCCTTATACTCTTCTCTAATAAATATCCAATATTCTAACCAAATTGATGCCCTGTTCTTCCCCGATGTGGTCTATCTTTTCCTACCTCTTGGACTTTTCTCTGCCATTCTCTGTACTCAAAGAGACCTCTTCTTCAGACTCCACGTTCACTAGTCAGAAGTTCAGCCACTCTTCAAGATACATTTATAATACACATCCTCCAGTCCCTTCCTTATTCCCTAATACAGATGTATATTCTCCTTGTAAACCCCAGAAGGGTTTATTTGTAATTCCCTGGTAGTTTCATTGTACCTTTTGTTATGCATGAGTACTTACTATCAATAAATCTGACCAAACTAAACGCTCTGAGGGCAGGAATGGTCTCTTCTGCCTTCTTGAATCACCTGAAAAGGCTAGTACTGTCCCTTATATAGAGCAAGCATATTTACTGAAACGAATTAGGTCAATCCCTCCCTCTATGCATTTCTTCTTCCCACACCCTAGACAATCCTGAGACAGAGGAGAAAGTTTCTCCACTCCTATCTTGCACCCTCTGTTCAAATTGTCAGTCTGTGAAGGAATTCACTTAGGAAATCAGTAGAGTGGCCTGTATGGTACCTGCCTATAGATACCAACCAAGCAGAAGGTCAGGGCAATGACACAGATGTCTGTTTGAATTTACTGTCATTTTACACTGCCTAGGCAAGGAAATCAAAGAACCTAAATCAAAGAAGTGTTTTGCAGTGGTGGGCTAAACACATACATTTCATTGTCTGAGTGCCCTCCCTCCCAAGGTCATACTGAAACAACAAAAAGTTTGCTTTTGTTTTTTAAATAAAACCATACCAGTTCTAGAAGACAGAGAAAATATCTATTAGCATACTAGAAACTTTCAGAAACTTCTAGAAGAATGAAAACAGGTGGAACCAGAAAAATTCTATAGCTGCCTTCAAAAATATATAAGACAGGGCTACCTCCTTATTATCCCAAAAATGACACAAGGGTTCACAGACACAGAAAACAGCTCTAAAAAGATCTAACACGTATCTAAAGTGAGTGTTACAAAGAAGAAAGTGACAATAAGGAAGAGAACTATAAAATAATTACAGTAACTGAAGAAAATTTTCCTAAACTAAAAACACTTGTCTTTAAACTTAATTTTAGCCTAAAGCTGCTTCCTTATATTTAAGTTTGACCTAAAGGTTTCTCCATACATAGTGAACTGTAACCTAACAGGATATGTAAACAAACTGTAACCTACTCTTGTAGGAATCGCTGAGTTCTGGCCAATCATAGGCGGCCAACTGTTCAAACTGAACTCAAATAAGGCAAACATGGAGGTGTAACCAATCAGGTTGTTTCTGTGCCTCACTTTTGTTTTCTGTGAATCAGACCACACAACAGCACCGCAGTTGCTCTGAACCTATTACGGTTGGGGAAACGGAATTGTTCTTTGCTCAGTTAAATTCTGTTGAGTTTAATTTGTTTTTCTTTTAACACACCCAAGATCTCAGAACAGTCTCATTAAGTGCTAAGCAGATTAGTAAGGGGGAAAAAGACCATATTTAGGCACATCTCATTACAATTCAAAACTCCAAAGATAAGTTAAAAATTCTAAAAGGTTTGGGTCAGAGGAGTTTACCTGGTACTGGAATGTAACTAGAACCTGACTTATTGATAGTAATATCGGAGAAAAGTAGACAGCAGAAAAAAGGCTTTAAATTTCTAAAGGAACATGATTTAGAAGAACTTAGCCAGCTAAACTGCTAAATATATGTGTGAACAAAATACAGATTATTTTTGAATACCCCAAATCTCAGAAAGTTTATTACCTGTGCCTTTCAAGTGAAAAATACAATTACCCAAGGAAGTATCTCCTAGCCTACAATATTCCCCTCACAAAAACCACTGAAGACTCCTAGAAGAGATGAAATGTGATACAAGAAACATGAATGGCTCAATATGATCTAGAAGAGATGAAGAAAATGAAATTTTAAAAGGATCCACTGGATCTAGAGGTGGGGTAGGGTCTGGTGAAACAGGTTACATCTGCTTCTTTATCCATCTACACTGCAGTGAATCACGTTTATATAATCATAATACTGCACATGCTATTTTTATGGGACTTTCATTTTTAGAATCAACCTCTACACACAGCAAAGGGGAATTAATTACAGCTACAGAACAGAATGTTATAAACTCTGACAATATCAAAATAACAATACACTGAACCAGGAGTTAGGCTTAAGGGGAGGTAGGAGGTAGAAGAACTCTAAATTTTACCACTCTGAAATTGATACTGTGAAAGCTTAAGAAAGCAAGAGCTGAAAACATATTACTGAAGGTTTGGGTCACTCCACCAGGTGAAAAACATGATCAGCTTACTTGCTTGCTGAATGCAAAGGGAATACAGACTAAGTAGTAGAAGAAGGCAGTTATCAATACCGGCTACAACCATGTGTCCAGTTACAGAAAGGAGGTCTCTAATTGTCATGAGTATATCCTCCTTATTTTAAGAATATGCCTGTACATGTATATACCTGTACTCAGAAAATATCTTTGTTTTACTTCCTTTCTTCTTCCTTTATCATGTAACATAAGATTTATTGACTTCATATCAGCATTTAAGTGTCATTAACTTTATGTAACAGCATTTAAGTTAAGGATTCGGTGCATTTCCGGCTGTACAAAGTATAGTTGTGTTATGTTAGGTGTAATTATGACCTTAATTGTCTTTATTTGGAGATTAAGTATGATTTAAGAATGTGTATGGGGCCAAGTTGACAAGGGGTGGACTATTTTGGTTAATATTAAGGGTCAACTTGATTGGATTGAGGGATGCTGAGATGGCTGCTAAGGTATTGTTGGCTGGGGAGTGAGGGTGTTGCCAGAGGAGGCTGACATTTGAGTCAGTATGCTGGGAGAGAAAACCCACCAATTACCTGCCAGCATGACTAGAACAAAGCAAGAAGAAGGTGGGATGTAGTGGTAGCCAGTATCAGTAATAGCACTTACCCCTGGAAAGCAGGACTAGGGTAGGAGACAAGAGGGGCACTCTTACTCTTTATTTTAGAATTTTCTGTGAGGTTATGTATTTTCTACCATGAACAGGTATTACTCTAAAACTAAAATGTCTAAGAAAAAGGAATAGGGTGTGTAAAATTAGAATACACTTGCTATAAATTAATAGAGCATCTTGTTTACTAAATAATTAAGACATACAAAGAGGAGTCAAATATAAAAGATAACCCATTGTACCCACAAACTGACTTGAGAAATAAAGCATTTTAAATGCAATTGAAGCTTTCTGTGTTTTCTTCACCAACCACACAGTAGATTAGCTTTTAAAAGAAAAGAGGAAAAGCTAGGTGGACCTGACTATGGTCCCTGCTCAGCAACCTAGTCCTACTCCCACTTGCTCCTATTTCTGATTAAGATATTCAGTTGCACTAAATAATTGATTCAAGCACCTTAACAAAATATTAATACATTAATAAAACTCCCACTGTGACCCCTTGTTACTCCGGATGTATGTCTTATAATAAATACAGGCTTGCTGTGCTAAGTTTCTTCTGAGATTTAAAAAAAAAAAATTTGGCCAGGTGTGACGGCTCACACCTATAATCCTAGCACTTTGGGAGGCCGTAGTGGGTGGATCATTTGAGGTCAGGAGTTTGAGACTATCCTGGCCGAGATGGTGAAACCTCGTCTCTAATAAAAATACAAAAATTAGCTGGGCATGGTGGCACACACCTGTAATCCCAGCTACTCAGGAGCCTGAGGCAGGAGAATCGCTGGAACCCGGGAGGTGGAAGTTTCAGTGAACAGAGATCACACCACAGCGCTCCAGCCTGGTGACAGAGCGAGACTCTGTCTCAAAAAACAGGCTGGGCGCGGTGGCTCATGCCTGTAATCCCAGCACTTTGGGAGGCCTAGGCGGGCGGATCACGAGGTCAGGAGATCGAGACCATCCTGGCTAACACAGTGAAACTCCATCTCTACTTAAAAAACAAAAAAAATTAGCCGGTGTGGTGGCACGCGCCTGTAGTCCCAGCTACTCGGGAGGCTGAAGCGGAAGAATCGCTTGAACTCAGGGGGCGGAGGTTGCAGTGAGCCGAGATCGCGCCATTGCACTCCAGCCTGGGTGACAGAGTGAGACTCTGACTCAAAAAAAAAAAACCAAAACAAAACAAAACAAAAAAACAAGGGTAGCAAAGAACAAAGTTAAGTCCAATGGTTAAGGAAAAGAAAAACAAGACATAAATTGTCACTATAATCATGCTCCCTGCTTCTGCAAGAACTTGTGATTCAGTTAGTAGGATTTCACCTTCAGGGTTTATCTGAGGAGCTCGTGATCCTGAGGCACTGCAGATCATGAGGTATGGAGGGTTAAGCATGTTAGCTCTGGAGAAAACAATAAAAGCGTAAATACCTTCCCTTAATTCAAGAGGGGTTAGTTTACTGAGCTTGTGAAAATATGTGGAAACCACTATCTAATCATTTACAAGCTACATTTTTAAAAATAAGCTACTTTAAAGAGGAGGGGTAGCAAGTTGGCCATGTATGAATTCATAGAACCTTGGTTCTGAAAACTTCATTAATCAGAGACAAGATTTTTAAATCTTTAAAAGAATATGGCTATTACCCTTTTTCTCACCAAGTCTTTTAGAAAAATAAGATCACCCCACCCACACACCACGACTACCAAATATGTGACTTTAAGGATATGGCTAATGCTAGTTCTTCAATTTTAATTTCCCGAGTCATGTATATATGGTGACTGAATTCATACCTGAAGCAGCTCTATCCTGATAACACAATGAAAACTATTGCCTTTGTTGAGACAGGGTCTCGCTCTGTCACCCAAACTAGAGTGCAGTGGCGCAATCGCGGCTCACTGCAGCCCCAACCTCCAGGCTGAAGCGATCCTCTCTCTTCAGCTCTCAACAGCTGTGACTACAGGCACGGTACCAGCACACCCGGCGAATTTTTGTATGTTTTGTAGAGGCAGGGTCTCTCTACGTTGCCCAGGCTGGTCTCAAACTCTTAGACTCAAGCAAGTCTTCCGCTTCAGCCTCCCAAAGTGCTGGATTATTGGCGTGGGCCATTGTGCCAGGCCAAAACTGGTGCTTTTTGAGTTTTAATGAGGGTTATGAATCACCTGGAGTTCCTGTCAAATAGACATATAGTCTGATTCTGTAGGTCTGAGTGGGGCAAGAGGGTCTGCATTCCTAACAGCCCCAGGTGATGCTATGCTGCCCCAGGAGCCACATTTTGAGGAAAAGGGGAATCCAGTATCAATCTCCTTCCCAATCTCCTTTGGGGGTTCTCTTCTCAGTTGCTCCATCTTTTGACATCTGCTCTTTTCTAACTAAACTTACTCCTAAGATGATCTCATCTATTTCCTTCTTTAAAATCATTTATGTAAGCCATTCTCAATCCTGGACCTGGATGCATATTAGGATCAACTAGGGAGTCATTTTTTCTTCTTTTAAAGTTTTCTAAGGCCACACCCCCAAACCAATTAAATAAAAAGCTCTGGGACTGGGTCAGAAGTATACAGATTTTTTAAAGCTCCGCAGTGACTCTCATATAAATGCTAAGAACTGTAGATCTACCCAATAATGTCTCCCAGATCTAACCTCAGCTACAAACTCTCCCCTGAGCACCAAAGATCTCCTTCATATCTCCTGTTGAATGTCTAACAAGCATCTACAAACCAATGTGTCCAAAACAGACCTCTTGGTTTCCACCTGCCCCCATCAAACCTGATCCTTTACCAGTTTTCCCCCAATCTCGGTAAATAGCCCACTGTTCACCTTGTTGCTTGGACCAAAAGACTGGGCTTCACCATGATGCCTCCATTCCCATTCTTTCACGTTGCACATCCAGTTAATGCATCACCAAGCCTGCCAGCTTTGACTTCAGAACAACCCCCAATGAGTTCACTTCTTACCACTTCCACTGCTACCAGCCCAAGCCAAGTCAATACCATCTGTATTGCCACCATTGACACCCTAGCGCCTGTCATCCACAGTCTTGCCTGTTAACCTCCCAACGGCTTTCCCTCCCACTTAAAATACAAACTCCTTCCTGTGGCTCCCAACGCTTTCTAACATCTGGCCCGGGCTAACCCTTCTGGCTCCCTCTGCAATCCTTCTCCCATCCCTACCTCCTATTCCTGCTCCACTGGCCTTGTTGTTGCTTCTTGGCCACTCCGGGCTCTTCCCTGCCTCAGAATCCTTCTCTTAGGTTTCCTTCTGTCTAGAATATTCTTTACGGCCTTATTCCTATACATCATGCAGGTCTCTGCTCTAATGTCATCTCAGAAGGCTTCCCTGATTATCCCACAATAGCCTCAACACCACCAGGACCCACCACAACTTCCTCACCCTGAACTTTCTACCCTGCTAATTTTCTTCAAGACATTTAGCACTGAAGTTATACCACCTACCCACCCAAAACCACGAGACCATAAGCTCTAAAAAAAACCTGTTTGTCTTGTTCAACATAGAATCACAGGCCTATACCCACACCTGGGGCAAGTTGTTTGCACTTAATGCACTTTGGGCTGAATATTTGTATCTTCCCTCTGTCCCCCACCCACTCATATATTGAAACTCTAACCCCCAGTGTGAGAATATTTGGAGGTGGGACCTTTTATCCTTCAATTTTAAATTCTTTCAGAAAACATAGATCATTTTGCTAAAGATATCCTCAGCTTGTACACTAGAGAATCTTTATAATCACCCACTTGTACCAAAGGGGACATTTTTCATTCTCTAATTAAATAAGAAGACAAACAAAGGACAAATAAGCAAAGACCTTTGGGAGGTAATTAAGTTTGGACAGTATGAGAGTGGAGCCACGGCGGGGGAGGTCATGGGGATGGAGCCCTCATGATAGGATCGCTGCCGTTATACGAAAAGACACATAAGAGATTCCTTTCTCTTCCTCTCTCTCCACATGCACACCAAGGAAACGCCATGGAGCACTCAGTAAGAAGGTGGCAAGTGGGGACGAGAACCCTCACCAAGAACAGATTCTGCCAGCTCCTTGAGCTTGGACTTTCCAGCCTCCAGAAGTGTGAGAAAGCAATGTCTGTTGTTTAAACTCCCCCTGTCTGTGGTATTTTGTCCCAGCAGCCCAAGATGCCTTAAGACATTGGTGAAAGGAATAAGCAATTCAGTGGGAGTAGTCTGGATGGATCTGGCATGTGCCCCAAGCTCCTGGAACTGTCCATCCTTTGGAATCTCTAGCATTTCCATCAATAACTTGAATGAGGGTACATTAGGGCATATTTAATTTGCCAATGACACAAACCTATAAGGGCATGCTAGCTACTTTACATGTTCAATAACGTAAATATGATTTTAGAATATTTTAGATGATCATAAATTCGGAGGGTTTTGTTTGTTTTTTTTTTGAGACAGAGTTTCACTCTGTCACGCAGGCTGGAGTACACTGGCCTAATCTTGGCTCACTGCAACCTCAGTTTCCCAGGTTCAAGCAATTTCCGGCCTCAGCCTCCAGAGTAGCTGAGATTACAGGCATGCACCACCATGCCTGGTTAATTTTTTGTATTTTTAGGAGAGACAGGGTTTTGCCATGTTGGCTAGGCTGTTCTCTAATTCCCCGCCTCAGGCAATCCACCTGTCTCAGCCTCCCAAAGTGCTAGGATGTAGGCATGAGTCACTGTACCCAGCCAATTTATATAGTTCCTTGATTAAAACCACTTGTGCTGGGCATGGTAGCTAGGATTAAAGATGCATGTCACTGTGCCTGTTTTTTTGTTTTTTTATTTTTTTGGGTAAAGACAGGGTTTCGCTATGTTGCCCGGGCTGGTCTTGAACTCCTGGCCTCCGGTGATCCTCCCACCTTGACCTTCTTTAGGAGGCTGTGATTTTGGTGTAGGGGTTACAGACGTGAGCCACGTCCCCCAGCCTATAAGCACTGTTGGCTACTTATATTTGATGGATGATAAGCCATCTTTAAGTACAGCACTTGTAAGTAATTCAATTACTACAAAGCAAATAAGGGATGGTATCCCATCCTATGTCAACCCTGCACACACAGCTGTCTGGTAAACAGAAGAATACCTGTCATTATGGTTTTGCTTATCTTTCTGTCCTTCAATTTTAAATTATTTCAGAAAACATAGATCATTTTTCTAAAGATTTCTTTAGCTTGTACACTAGAGAATCTTCATAATCACCCACTTATACCAAAGGGGACATTTTTCATTCTCTAATTAAATAAGAAGACAAATAAGCAAAGGCCAATACTGGCAAGAACAGAAACAAAGAGCTATTATAAAAGTAAGCACTGAAATCATCCCCCACACTGCTTTTAATGAGCACACAATAAATATGTAAATGCAATAAAATATATTAAATAAACATGAAAGCACATTCATAATCAATTCTGTATGTCCGTATCACTGAAAGGATTAGTCTAATAGAACTATGTTATATGTTAGTTTTACAATTAGGCACATTTCAACTATGTGTAAACTGTCTGATCTACTATTTTAAAATAAACCATTCAAATGTTTTTAAATATCTCTAATGCTTTCAAGTTGCTTACATATATGTAAACAAGTTTCCATAAAGTTTAGAGGATAAAGATAAAGGAAAGATCTTATATGTAGTTAGCAGATATAGTTCCCTGTACATTTAAATAAAAACCTTACATATGTGTATGTATAATAATTTATATATATGCTTACGTTATACATACACATATATATGTACCTCACATATGTGATAGATAAAGGTGCTAAGGGCTTGGTTCTCTCAGGCAAGACCCTTGAGAGTAAAAAAGAACTGTTTTTGGTCAGGCACAGTAGCTCATGCCTTTGGAAGGCTGAGATGAGTGGATTGTGTGGGGTCAGGAGTTCAAGACCAGCCTCACTAACATGGTAAAACCCTGTCTCTACTAAAAGTACAAAAATTAGCCAGGCACATGTAATCCCAGCTACTAGGGAGGCTGAGGCAGGAGAACTGCTTGAACCCAGGAAGTAGAGTTTGCAGTGAGCCAATATTGCGCCACTGTACTCCAGCCTGGCCGACAGAGTGAGACTCTGTCTTAAAAAAGTAAACAAACAAAAAAACACATTTCTAAAAAAATAAGCACTGTTACGTTTTTTGAGGCACGGAATCATAGGAATTTGGGACTGCAAAACCTTAAGAATTATTTAGCCCGACTTCCTCACATCAGGACGAGGAAGTACATTCAGTGCCCAAAGTCACACAGCTGGTTAGCAGCAAAGCCAAGACTTGGGCCCTGACCTAGGTTACAGGGCTCTGGAACACAGGTACTTTGGTTCTGACATACTGTGGGGGCAAGAGGAGTCTGAAGGTGATGAGAATGCACATGCACTGTCCCAAAGCAGATTAGATGGGGTATAAACTAGGATCCAAGCCACCGAACTTTATGGGGTTTAGGGCTTTCTCTTTTGAATGTCTAGGGAAATCAGTCCAATCAGGCCTGGACTATGTGTGCTATACATTTGCGTTTCTTTGCTGTTCCCTAATGTCTCAGTCTTTCCCCATTTTTAGATGCACAATCCATTAGATCCATGATCAATACAAACTGCCCACCCCTTGAAAATTAGTTTGTAGTATGGAAGAGTTTTAGGTAATAACAAGTTAGTTATTACGTCCTTGGTAGCTTAATACAAATGTAAAACTCTTGCCAAATGCTGGAAGTCCACGGAAAAATACATTGAGTAGTAGACCCTCCCCTACCCATGTGTGTTAGGCAGAAGAATGGCCCCTAAAAGTAGACCACACCCCAATCCCTGGACCCCAGGGTTACCTTACATGGCAAAAGGGATTCTACAGATGGAAAGATTATCCTGGCTTATCCAGGTGGGCTTAATGTAATCACAAGGGCCATTAAATCAGGGAACTTTCCCAGCTGGGTTGAGAGTCAGAGGACAACGTGACTAAGGAAGAATGGTCACAGAGATGCAACTTTGCTCGCTTTGAAGACAAAAGAAGCCAAATAACGTTTCTTCTAGATAAAAACCTAAGCAAGGAAACATTTTGTCCTAGAGCCACCAAAAAGTAACATAGCCCTGCCTACACCTTGATTTTGGCCCAGTGAGACCTGTGTCAGACTTCTGACCTAAAAAAAATGTAAATTAATAAAATTACTGTGTTGCTTTAAGCCACTGAATTTGTTGTAATCTGTTATAGCAGTAAGAGAAAGCTAATACAATCATACGAACCAATATCCAAAGTTCTCATCCTTTGGCCAGTATGAGGCCCAATACCAGACATAGTTACCAATGCCAGCAACAGACATAGCCTCATATCATACCTCTCTGAAGAACTTTCCACCCTCTTCAGGTTATATGAGGATAACTTCAGTAGAATGATGTGCAGCCTGAAAACAGAAAAGAAGGCTCCTAGGAGCCCCAACACTGCACAAACTTTGAGTAAGTTAAATTTCACTATTTTAGCTCATTCTTTGAACTATGTTTGCTTCCAAGTGAAACAAAATTTACTTTGAATAAATTTTGCAGTGTTCTACTTGAAACAGCTGGTTGGACTTTTCAAAAAGCATCTTGTCAGAATTATGTATTTTTTTCCTAAGACATATTCCACCCACTAAGTCATACCAGAAGCCTTGGTAATCATGGTGGATGGTGTGTGAATGCAAATCCCTTAGATTTCCATTCTGCAACAAGCTTTCTCGGAGGAAGGTGTGAATATAGCAAACATCTTCGATGTAATGCTAAAGAAATCTGCATAAACGGCCACATGCACTGCATGGGGACGTAAACAAAAACCAAAGAAAAACTTGTTCCAGCGCTGAACAGCCAAAGCCAAACCGTCTGCATGACGGCAAAGGCTAAAGAAACAAATGCAGCAAAATGCAACCCAGGCTTTAACTGATTCTTTCCTTTCCAACGTCTAATACAGTGTGTCTCAACTTGCAAAGGGATTACCCACAAAGAATGAAGAGGTATAGAAAACAAAGAGTTAAACTGAAAACCTGTACAGAAAAATGCACCCAAACCGGAGAGTCTGAGGGCTCGTGTTCCAAGTCCTGCTTGTATAAATACTGATCCTCCACCTCATTGAATTGTTGACATTACATAATTAGCCAGTTACAATAACAACACTACAGCTTAACACACTGCCACTACAGGAGGAATTTTAACTACTCTGGTGAATTGCCCCGTCACCAGCTACATCTGTGCTGGTCTTCAAAGCAAAAGTAGGGAAAGAAAAGAGATGACCGCTTAGTATGCAGACTAACGCAGAGTAAACAAGGGGAGTCTGGCCTATCCAGCATTTTGGTTTTTGGGGTTCCCCTACTCGCTTGTTTTTGTTTTTATTTAATTGGTTTGGCCTTTGGTTGATGCCTACTTAAGTCAATAATATTCAGTAAAAGCACTTCACAGACACTCTGAAATCGTAAAAAATATATCAGATTACTGTCTCACTTTTATTCTTCAACTTCATAAACTTTAATATAAACAACAAAAAAGTAAACCCACCACTTTTAGATACTTATTCTTTAGCCTTTTAAACTCTAACATAAACAAATAAGAAAATACTTTTTAAAAATCCTTAGAAATCCTGAATACCTATTAGCATTCTCAGCACTAGCTGGATGAAGGGTTTTGAAGGGTTTCACCTGCCAGCAACCCTTTCTTTTCCCTTTATTCACACATTCGCTCCAGGGACCAAAGGGTGCTGTATTTTTTTAAGATAAATGAAATCTGAAATGTAGCCTAACCCAGACACACAGGAAAATCACATACAAAATTCTGAATGTTCTTAGACATACTATACAGCCAGCCGTGCTGAAAATGATAGCCTTTCTGTGTAATTTATCCTGTTTTTTTCCTCCCTATTTGGTACCTCAACTTCTCATTCTTCCCTATCTGATGTCTCATATCCAAGATTCCTTTAGCCGACATTCACTTTGGGAAAGCCTTTTTTTTGTTTTTGTTTTTGTTTTGAGATACAGTCTCGCTCTGTCACCAGGATGGATTGCAGCGGCGCAATCTCGGCTCACTGCAACCTCCGCCTCGCAGGTTCAAGCGATTCTTCTGTCTCAGCCTCCCGAGTAGCTGGGACTACAGGTGCACGCCACCTTGCCTGGCTAATTTTTGTATTTTTAATAGAGATAGGGTTTCACCTTGTTGGCCAGGATGATCTCGATCTCCTGGTCATGATCCCCCGGCCTCGGCCTCTCAAAGTGCTGGGATTACAGGCATGAGCCACAGCACCCCGCCTTGGAAAGCCTTTTAAGTCCTCACTTCTGAAGGTTAATAAAATCTTTCAGGTCCCAAACATCTGAGGCATCATGACGATATGAGTGTGTAAAAATTGTCCCAACACTCCTCCAATCTACTTTTTATGTGAATAATTAATACATTCATGTCAATTTAATTCCTTATCTTACCCAACTTTTAAAATCCATTATCTTTTTTTTTTTTTTTTTTTTTGAGACAGAGTTTCGCTCTTGTTGCCCAGGCTGGAGTACAATGGCGTGATCTCTGCTCACTGCAACCTCTGCCTCCCGGGTTCAAGCAATTCTCCTGCCTCAGTCTCCCGAGTAGCTAGGATTACAGGCATGCACCACCACACCCAGCTAATTTTGAAGTTTTAGTAGAGATGGCGTTCTCCCTGTTGGTCAGGCTGGTCTCGAACTCCCAACCTCAGGTGATCCACCTGCCTCGGCCTCCCAAAGTGCTGGGATTACAGGCGTGAGCCACTGCGATCGGCCAAAATCCATTATCTCCTTTACTCCTTTGGAACTCTTCTAAGATTATGATGCCAGAGAAGATGGATACTGGCTTGACAAAAATGTTCTGATATGTATGTGCCCACCACTATCGAAATCCCCTTATCCTGCTTTATTTTTCTTCATAGTCCTTACAGTCCATCACATATCCATCTTTCAGATGATATTCTATTAGACACCTCTTTGAGTTATTTGTCTCTCCCAATGAAATGAAGAGAGGAACCATATTTGTCTTATTTACTGCTGTATCTTCAGTGCCTGGAGCTATGCCCAGCACACAGTAGGCACTCCATTTTGGTTGCAGAAGCACATAGAGTTTTTATAGCTGAAGTGGAAGAATGGAATAGAATATTTGAAATGGGGACTATTCCAGAAAATCTGAATATGGAGTGGCCAGACTTAGACCACATATCCTTGATTCAATGCAGTCAAATTAATAATTTTAAAGTTATTTGTGTCTTAGTCTATAAATGAAAAGATAATACATTACTGTAACTGATTTCCTAAAAATAGCTTACTTTTATATGCAAATCAGGTAAAATACACTCACAAAGCAGGGTGACCAAAAAAATCACTGAGCACTTGCTTGTGTATGAGGGCAGGGTGCAACACCATCCATGTGTTTCAGCACATATATAATTAATTAAGAATGCCCATATATTCTTTCTTTTCAAAGTATTCTTAATTTCATAATTGCCTAGGAAATTTAAAACTTCTTACAAATATTATGATGAAGGTTTTGAGGGTATGGAAATTAAGGTAACATAAACCACCCTCTACAGACTAAAGTAAAAGAGACATTTTATTAGTCTCTATCACAGACTAATTTGGGAATTTCAGATCCAACCTTGCTCTAATATGACTTACAAAAGGTTTACAGGAAATACACTGCTTTCACTGTTAATGATTCACCTCTCCTTTCTTGCCTCTCTTCATAGCAGGCTTTATTGCAAGAAAAATTACAGGAGGCAAAGTGTTCGAGTATAAAGAACAATACACTGACTATCCAGATATTAGAATAATTTACTCTGTTTCCTTAAAGAGATTACACCACAAAATAGGTATGTCAGTAGGTAAAGAACTGCTTTCTTCTAACAAAAAAGGAAAGGAGAAAGGTGGTTTTTAGTACTGTTGTCAAAACTGCTAAAGTAGAAAACTTTTCAAAACTACTAAAGGAAGACTGAAGTGGAAGGACTGCTTGAGGCTAGGGGTTTCAGACCTGCTTGAGCAACACAGCAAGAATCCTGTCTCTTAAAAAAAAAAAATTGGCGGTGGGGGGGGGGTGGAGAGGGGGTGGTGATGCTGGGAACGGTGGTTCACGCCTGTTATCCCAACATTTTGGGAGGTCGAGGTGGGAGGATCACCTGAGGTCAGGAGTTCAAGACCAGCCTGGCCAACAGGGCAAAACCCTGGCTCTACTAAAAATATAAAAATTAGCCAGGTGTGGTGGCAGGTGCTTGTAATTGCAACTACTTGGGAGGCTGAAGCAGGAAAATCGCTTGAACCTGGGAGGCAGAGGTTGCCAGGACTCCCAGTGAGCCGAGATTGCGTCACTGCACTCCAGCCTGGGCAACAGAGCAAGACTCTGTCTCAAAAAAAAAAAAAAAAAAAAAAAATTTTTTTTTTTAATTAGCTGGATGTGGTGGTACACAACTGTAGTCCCAGCTACTTGAGGGACTATGGTGGGAGGACTGCTCGAGCCCGGGAGTTCCAGGCTACAGTGAGCTATAGTTGTGCCACTGCACTGCAGCTTGAGCAAAAGCATGAAATGCTGTCTCTTTAAAAAAAAAAAAAAAATTCAGAAAAAAATGTCAACAAGAAACAAATGTGTTAGGACATGACTGCTTGTTGGAAGCCTTTGCTAAAATACTAGAAATGTAGAAAAGAGACTTTTTATTTCTACAAAATTATGAAGTTTATGAGACTACAAAGATAAAGCTGACAGACTGTCTCCATTAGCAGGGCTAACAGGAAGTTTTGTTTGTTTTTTAAAGCAGTAATAGCTTATGTCATTCTTTTGCCTAAATCTGTTACCTGGGATATAGCAGTAAGGAGGCTGGAGGGTGTTCACAAACAATCTTTGAGGACTAATGGAAATTCATTCGCATGAATGCATGGGCTGCTCTGAAGGTACCAGACCGCAAGGCATTCCCACCAGCAGGCTTACTGTGAACCGACATCCTCTACTTCTGAAATCCATTTGGTATGGCAGGAGATCTCTTGCAGGATGTCTACATTTTCAGAACAAATTATCTACTGACTGCTTTGGCCAACGGGCTTTTCTCACCTCTAAGTTTTAAGGTGTTTTTAGCTTTATCAGCAATACCAGAGCACATCAGACATGCACACATCCAAATGGATCTAAGCTTCCACACTTCAAGATTCTAGAAAGCCAGATGGCAGGGCCATGGAGCACATGTAACCAACATGGGCTGTGAAGTCAGTCAGACCGGGGCTTGCGTCCAGGTGGCTTCATTTCATTGAAAGCTCCTTCACTTCCCTGAGTCTCACGTGAGGATAGCGATTCTTTGCCTTTTGAGCCATTCACATTTAACAATGTATTCTGAAGAGAGCTAAACCTACAGACCTTTAAACTCAATCCACAACAACCACTAATTAACTATGAGCCACTAAAAAGGAGGCTATCACTAGCTGAGGAAGGCTGGTAGAGAAAAGATTCCTGACTTCCTAATTACCTGAAGTAAGAGAGTTTTTGTTGTTTTTTTTTCCTGTTTGCTTGCTGGTTAAGTATAGCCTATGCCACAATAAAGTCTGCGCCCTAAGGCGTACAATCTAAATCATATCTTGAATAACATCACCTAACCCTAAACTGGGCTAAGCAGTAGAAAATGGACAGCAGTGGGCAAGATTACACTTGCAGGAGATTGTCTGTGAGATAGAGTTTTATTTCCTGACTCCAACTGTAGGTGCCTCACCTTGGTTTTCAAATACTGAAGTTACAGGACCACCAGGATAAAAACTTCATTCCAAATGTCCTACAAGTGTGATCAGGGGTTATCTGCTTACTAGAACAGAGTTTCAGTGGAAAAGGACAAGGTTTAATAGGAGTGTCAAGATTTCCTTCCCTGTATATTAAGATAGTTATCTAAAAACAGTTGTTCTTTCATTTTGTTCATTCGTCCCAGAAATATTTATTCGGGCCCTACCACATGCCAAGCGCGGTTCTAAACACTGAGGATAAAATCAACGAACAAGGCAGAGAGGTCTCTGTGTAGTCTGGGTGCCCAGACCTGAATGCAGGGACAACAGCCCAGAGAGAAACCGCAGTGGAAGGCAGTGATAGCCTGCTACTGTAAACCTACTAGATGTAGCAGGGGAAGGGAGGAATTCTAAAATTTTTCAAGTCAATTGCAGTCTGAGCTGATCTCTTTAGCTGCACAGAAAAAAAAATTACTCACAGGGAGCATTTTTTTCTTTTAGGGAATATTTTAGTAGCTGAAAAGGGATAACTAACTGCTACACCCACAAAGCTGGCATGGATAGGAAAGCGAGATAAAGAAAGATGAGGGTCTAGGGTACCAAGAAGGTGGGTGTAGTTTGGGGCCGGGGGTGGAGGAAGATGAGCCGACTATAGCACAGCCAAAAGCCTGAGGAGGTTCCCAGAGCCATAGGAACTTGAACTATGTTCTAATTCCACCTCTTTTACCCCCCCCAGCCTTCAGGAAAGTCTGTTCTAATAACAGCTTTGGGTAAATAAAGCTTTGAGGAATGAAGGAGAGGGAAATTTTCCCTGCTTGAGGCGATGAGATCAGAGAGGGGGCAGCAATCATGGGTGGAGAGAACCACACAGAGTAATCAAGAATCCAATGGGGAGGCAGGGTTCCAAGACTAGAGACCAGAAAAGGGCCTGTGATAAGCTTGTTCACACACACCTCCACCCACACACTCTCCGCCTCCTCCCCAGGAATCCTCACTCAGAAACACTCAGGTTAGTAGACCTCCAAAGATGTATGTGATGGAGACTTGAGTCTTTTTATTTGACTAGTAAGGAAAGAGTAATGTCACTCAGCTGAAAGAGTTAGCAATCTGCAGATCATATAGAAAATTTAGTGCAAGTAAAGGAATGATAACTTCTCCAGTAAGAGCGATAACTGCCCTATTTTCTAAATAGAGAGTACGGTAGCTTTAAGGAGAGTTGTAGCTGGAGAATGCCTGGACTTATTGATAAAAAATTTGGGGGGGCAATGAAATAATCTGTGTAACAAACCCCATGTAACAAACCTGCACATCCTGCACATGTACCCGTGAACTTAAAGTTTAAAAAAAAGAATTTATTTGGGCAGTGTAGGTATCCCACTTTATAAAACTGATATTATTTATCAGAGACTAACTAAAAAACACTTGTTTATATAAAATACTATTTTCTTTCTGATTCCATTGTAAAACATCCTGTTCCTTCAGGTGCAAGAAATAGTGAAAATTACACTACTATAAAAGGACCCTTTAAGTTGACTCATTATGTTATTTTAGAAAATACCAATGTTAGGAATAGAATTTCTACAAAGACAAGCATTTTCTTGACTATTAAAAGTCAAGAAAATAAACTGAACTTAAAGGAGAGATGCCCATCATATCAATAAGAAAATCTCTTTTAAGTTCAGTTTATAGCACCATCTCCACTGTAAGTCATATTGATTCTCTTTAAAACCTCAAGGCTTCTATTTTACACAAAAATATTCTTTTTGATAACTTAAATTATTAGAGCGACTTAAAACTCTTATCCCGGTTTCTGGTTAAAAGATTTAAATTAGCTTGCTTATATAATATGTGCATACGTATATTTGTATGTATGTGTTGACTGACTGAGACAGGGTCTCACTGTGTCACCCAGGCTAGAGTGCAGTGGTGTAATCGCTCATTGCAGCCCCCCAGGCTCAAGTGATCCTCCCATCTCAAGCCTTCTGAGCAGCTGGGACTACAGATGCATGTCACCACACTCAGCTAATTTTTTAACTTTTTGTGGAGACAGGGTCTCACTATATTACCCAAGCTAGTCTCAAACTCTTAGGCTCAAGCAATCCTCCTCACTCGGTCTCCCAAAGTGCTGGGATTACAGGTGTGAGCCATCATGCCCAGCCTATAGTATATTTTCTTTATGATAAATTTCTGTGTATGTGTGTATGTAGTTGACAAGAAACATTTTAAGCTTATTCCCTTTTCACTAGAGTAATCTCCAGTAACAACAAAGTAATGAAAATCTGATTAAAGACAAATTATCTGACCAGGCAACTGCAATCTATAAATTATTTCAGCAGGTTAATGTCAGATGTAAAAAGTTACCAGTAAAAAGAAGTAAGCATGCTTTGGAACAAACAGGGAAGATACTATTTGTATTGGGTTAAACAACATGTTGTCCATCCCCCTGCAAATTCGTATCTACCTGGTACCTTAGAATGCAGCCTTATTAGAAATAGGGTCTAGGGTCTTTGCAGATGTAATCTGCAAAATTAAAATGAGGTCATGCTGGATTTGGATGGACCCTAAATCCAGTGCCTGATGAAGGCCATGTGAAAACACAAGAGACATCAGTGTGAAAAAGGCTGGGTGGGGGAGGCCAACAAAATGCTGTAGGCACAAGCCTAGGACTGCCAGGGATTGCTGGCAACCACCAGAAACTAGGAAGAAGAAGAGATTCTTCCTAGAGCCTTCAGAGAGAGAATGGCCTCGCCAACACCTTGATTTCAGACTTCTAGCCTCCAGAACTGAGAGAGAATACATTTCTGTTGCTTTAATCTACAAAGCTTTTGGTAATTTATTACAGCACCCCTAGGAAACTAATATAGAATCTTTGACTAAAGGCATGATTGGTGAAAAACAACCTTCCCATGGCTCATTCATTCTTAAAGTGAAATATTAATGCAGCAAAGATACAGTACTAGTGCGAATTCCTACTTAATAGTAACAACCACACAATCCTTACATTCCTACTTAATAGTAACAACCACACGATCCTTACATTCCTACTTAATAGTAACAACCACACGATCCTTACATTCCTACTCAATAGTAACAACCACACGATCCTTACATTCCTACTCAATAGTAACAACCACACGATCCTTACATTCCTACTCAATGGTAACAACCACACGATCCTTACATTCCTGCTCAATGGTAACAACCACACGATCCTTACATTCCTACTCAATGGTAACAACCACACGATCCTTACATTGCTACTCAATAGTAACAACCACACGATCCTTACATTCCTACTCAATAGTAACAACCACACGATCCTTACATTCCTACTCAATGGTAACAACCACACGATCCTTACATTCCTGCTCAATGGTAACAACCACACGATCCTTACATTCCTGCTCAATGGCAACAACCACACGATCCTTACATTCCTGCTCAATGGCAACAACCACACGATCCTTACATTCCTGCTCAATGGCAACAACCACACGATCCTTACATTCCTGCTCAATGGCAACAACCACACGATCCTTACATTCCTGCTCAATGGCAACAACCACACGATCCTTACATTCCTGCTCAATGGCAACAACCACACGATCCTTACATTCCTGCTCAATGGCAACAACCACACGATCCTTACATTCCTGCTCAATGGCAACAACCACACGATCCTTACATTCCTGCTCAATGGCAACAACCACACGATCCTTACATTCCTGCTCAATGGCAACAACCACACGATCCTTACATTCCTGCTCAATGGCAACAACCACACGATCCTTACATTCCTGCTCAATGGTAACAACCACACGATCCTTACATTCCTACTCAATGGCAACAACCACACGATCCTTACATTCCTACTCAATGGCAACAACCACACGATCCTTACATTCCTACTCAATGGCAACAACCACACGATCCTTACATTCCTACTCAATAGTAACAACCACACGATCCTTACATTCCTACTCAATGGTAACAACCACACGATCCTTACATTCCTACTCAATAGTAACAACCACACGATCCTTACATTCCTGCTCAATGGCAACAACCACACGATCCTTACATTCCTGCTCAATGGTAACAACCACACGATCCTTACATTCCTGCTCAATGGTAACAACCACACGATCCTTACATTCCTGCTTAATAGTAACAACCACATAATCCTTACATTTCCTTCATCAGTCTCATTGTAAACAACGGTGCCCCACAAATCCAGGTGGCTCTTTGTACCCTAGACTGCTTCAAGGCTGAAGCAAAACCTAACTGCAAAACTGAAAGGCCCTGTATTCACCTTGTTACTCTAACAGTATAACCGTTAAGAAATGATATACTGCTTTTCTCTAATTATTTCTGAAAACCCTCCCCTTGTTTACAGTATAAAAATGAATAAAAATGTACTTGTAATCATTGTAATTCACTGAAAATCTGACAGGAAAAAAGCCCACATGTAAAAACATCGACACACTCAAAATCTTTAAAGCTTTCTTGGCTTATTTAACTATTTCAACCTGTATACTGCAGTTCAATAAATTCTAAATGAAAAGCTTTATGCAGAAGTCGCCAAAATTGGCAAAATAATTTCTTCCATACTCTATCAATTTTGTGTGTGTGCTTCAAGCTTTCAGCAAGGAGTGTTAAACACATGCTCTTTTCTTCTGTAATATTTTGGTGGTTGTGTCACTAAGAAAAGTTTGTCAATGTACCATTGTAAATGATTTTTCCAATGGAATTATGTAGTTACCTCAACCTCTTCAAAGAGATATAGTGCAAAAGCAAAAAATGACAAGAAGAAAAAAAGAAAGTGAAAATTTCAACAGATATAGTTTTAACTGTCTCATTCTAGTAGAGAAAAAGATAGTTTGGGCTTAAATAGTTATTCTGAAGAGATTCTTGTCAGTTCAAGTAGAAGCTTTCCTAAATGTCTACAATGAAGCACATTGGGGTTCTCACAATTCTATTTCCGTTGATGCAAAAGTGAATATTTACCACATAAGCAAACACAATACCATTCCTAAACCACTTAAATTCAGAAAAAACCATCTGCAATTAGCCAACTATGTCATAAAGTAGGCAGCACCTCATGCTGACGTTTTACTGTTATTTCAGTCCCATTAAAACAAACACTTTTTTTAAAACATCTGATATTCTATTTTGACCAGTCCCACATGGGGCCAAGACTAGCAGAAGTAATGTTAAGATAGCACGAGTTTTCTTAGTCCTCATCACAGTTCTGGAGGTGAAAAGCCAGGGCAAGATCCATGTTAGGGCAGGAAAGAACCACCTGTGAAAGCAGGTACGCTGTTGCTTTCCTCTCCCCGGGACTCCTCTACAGATCTTTCAAGTCATAAAGTTTCTGTGGCCAGCACTATCAGTGCAATACCACAAGTTAAAAATAACGCCAATAGTGGCCTTTGTTGTTAAGACAGGTGGGTATATAGGAAAAGACAAGCTTTGGGACCAGGCAGGCCCGGGCTCCTATTTCTGACCCACTGCTGGTTAGTGTGTGCTCTCTGGCAAGTTGCTCAAGCCCTGAAGTTTAGTTTCTTCATTTAAGTGTTGTAAGGCTGAAGGGAGATCGAGCATGTAAAGCACCGAATGCTACTCAAGTCTACTGCACTCAATAAATGTTAGCTCCTTTTCAACTAAAATTTTATCAAGCACTCTCTCAGACCACAGTGGAACAAAACTGGAAATTAACTCCAAAAGGAACCTTCAAAACCACGCAAATATATGGAAAGAAATAACCTGCTCCTGAATCATTGGGTCAAAAATGAAATCAAGATGAAAATTAAAAAATTCTTCTAACTGAATGACAATAGTGACACAACCTATCAAAACCTCTGGGACACAGCAAAGGCAGTGCTAAGAGAGAAGTTCACGATCCTAAACACCTACATCAAAAAGTCTGAAACAGCACAATGTTCTAAGGTCACACTTCAAGGAACTAGAGAAACCAGAACAAACCAAACCCAAACCCAAACCCAAAGCCAGAGGAAGAAAAGAGATAACCAAGATCAGAGCAGAACTAAATGAAATTGAAACAAACAATCCAAAAGATAAATGAAACAAAAAGCTGGTTCTTTGAAAAAATAAATCAAATTTATAGACCATTAGCAAGATTAACCAAGAAGAGAGAAATCCAAATAAGCTCAATAAGAAACAAAACGAGAGATACGACAACTGACACCACAGAAATACAAAAGATCATTTAAGGCTACTATGAATACCTTTATACACATAAACTAGAAAATCTATAAGAGATGGATAAATTCCTAGAAGGATACAACCCTCCTAACCTAAATCAGGAAGAATGTTATTGGTCTTATCAGACAAATAATAAGCAGCGAGACTGAAACAGTAATTTAAAAATTACCAAAAAAAAAAAAAAAAAGTTCAGGACCGGATGGGTCCACAGCAGAATTCTAACAGATATTCAAAGAAGATTAGTACCAACTCTATTGACACTATTCCACAAGATAGAGAAAGAGGGAAGCTTCCCTAAATCACTCTATGAAGCCAGTATCACCCTAATACCAAAACCAGGAAAGAACATAACCAAAAAAAAAAAAAAACCTACAGACCAATATCCCTGATGAACATAGATGCTAAACACCTTAACAAAATACTAGCTAACCAAATCCAACAACATATCAAAAAGATAATCCACCATGATCAAGTGGGTTTCATACCAGGGACACAGGGATGGTTTAACATACACAAGTCAATAAATGCTGATATACCACTTAACAGAATTAAAAGCAAAAATCACATCTTCATCTCCATAGATGCAGAAAAAGCATTTGACAAAATCCAGCATCCCTTTGTGATTAAAACCGTCAGCAAAATTGGCATACAAGGAACATACCTCAATATAATAAAAGCCATATATGACAAACCCACAGCCAACATAATATTAAATGGGGAAAAGTTGAACGCATTCCCTCTGAGAGCTGGAACAAGACAAAGATGCCCACTGTCACCACTCCTCTTCAACATAGTACTGGAAGTCCCAGCTAGAGCAATCAGACAAGAGAAAGAAATAAAGGGCATCCAAATTGGTAAAGAGGAAGTCAAACTGTCGCTGTTTGCTGATGACATGACTGTTTGCCAAGAACACCCTAAATACTCCTCCAGAAAGCTCCTAGAACTGATAAAAGAATTCTGCAAAGGTTCCAGATACAAAATTAATGTATACAAATCAGTAGCTCTTCTATACCAGAAGTGACCCGGCTGAGAATCAAATCAAGAACTCAACCCCTTTTACAATAGCTGCAAATAAATAAATAAATAAAATACTTAGGAATATACCTAACCAAGGAAGTGAAAGACTTCTACCAGGAAAACTATAAAACATTGCTGAAAGAAATCATAGATGACACAAACGAATGGAAACACATCCCATGCTCATGACTGAGTAGAATCAATATTGTGAAAATGACCATACTGCCAAAAGCAATCTACAAATTCAACACAATTCCCATCAAAATACCATCATCATTCTTCATAGAATTAGAAAAAACAATTCTAAAATTCATATGGAACCAAAAAAGAGCCCGCATAGCCAAAGCAAGACTAAGCAAAAAGAAGAAATCTGGAGGCATCATGTTAACTGACTTCAGACTATACTATAAGGCCACAGTCACCATAATAGCATGGTACAGGTATAGAAATAGGCACATAGACCAATGGAACAGAATAGAGAACCCAGAAATAAATACTTACAGCCAACTGATCTTTGACAAAGCAAACAAAAACAAAGTGGGGGAAAGGAAACCCTTTTCAACAATTGGTACTGGGATAATTGGCTAGCTACATGTAGGAGAATGCAAATGGATCCTCATCTCTCATCTTATACAAAAATCGACTCAAGATGGATTAAAGACTTAAATCTAAGACCTGAAACTATAAAAAGTCTAGAAGATAACATTGGGAAAACCCTTCTAGACATTGGCTTAGGCAAGGATTTCATGACCAAGGACCCAAAAGCAAATGCCATAAAAACAAAGATTAAATAGCTGGGACTTAATTAACTAAAGAGCTTTTGCATGGCAAAAGAAACAGCAGAGTAAATAGACAACACACAGAGTGGGAGAAAATCTTCACAATCTATATGTCTGACAAAGGACTAATACCCAGACTCTACAATGAACTCAAATAAATCAACAAGAAAAAAAAAAACAATCTCATCAAAGAGTGGGCTAAGGACATGAATAGACAATTCTCAAAGGAAGATCTACAAATGGCCAACAAACATATGAAAAAATGCTGACGTCACTAATGATCAGAGAAATGCAAATGAAAACCACAATGTGATACCACCTTAGTCCCGCAAGAATGGCCATAATCAAAAAATCAAGAAACAGTAGATGCTGGCGTGGCTGTGGTAAACAGGGAACACTTCTACACTGCTGGTGGGAATGTAAACTAGTACAACTACTATGGAAAACAGTGCGGAGATCCTTAAAGAACTAAAAGTAGAACTACCATTTAACCCAGCAATCCCACTACTGGGTGTCTACCCAGAGGAAAATAAGTCATTATATGAAAAAGATACTTGTACATGCATGTTTATAGTAGCACAATTCACAATTGTAAAAAGGTGAAACCAACCCAAATGCCCATCAATAAATGAATGGATAAAGAAACTGTGATATATATATACATGTATACACACACACGATGGAATACTACTCAGCCATAAAAAGGAATGAATTAATGGCATTCACAGCAACCTGGATGACACTAGAGACTATTATTCTATGTGAAGTAACTCAGGAATGAAAAACCAAAAATCGTATGTTCTCCCTTGTAAGTGGTAGCTAAGCTATGAGGATGCAAAGGCCTAAGAATGACACAATGGACTTTGGGGAATCAGAGGGAAAGGGTGGGAAGTGGGTAAGGGATAAAAGACTACAAATACAGTGCAGGGCATACTGCCCAGTTGATGGGTGCCCAAAATCTCACAAATCACCACTGAAGAACTTACTCATGAACTAAACACCACCTGTTCCCCAATAACCCATGGAAATATGAATGAATTAATGAATGAATGGTTAGCTCCTTTTCCTTTCTTCTTCCTTCCCCCAGCTAAGTTTAGGTTTAAATTTTAACTTTCAGCAGAAAAGCTGTAGATGTGTCAGCCTCCAACAGACAAAGCACAAGGACTCCACCCCCAGAGAGTTATTTGGGGGATATTTTTTCTTTAAACATAAGTAAGTGCCTGCGGCTATTCCAGGGCTGTTATGTTCTACTTCAGTATATACAGATATTAAGTCTGCAAGTTAAAACTGTCATTCCAAAATTGTTCCCGCTAGGACAAATAAATAGACATTTACCCTGTTACTAAGGATGCTAGGGCTTATTGTGATGGCTGAGTAATTACTACAGTGTAGGTCCTGTCAGGAAACACATTGCTCCCTATGTATAAGGAGGCAAGGTCTCAACACACAGCCCTGCCAGTCACCTGAAGGAAAGGTCCCTCAGCCTGGGACCTGCAACTGAGTATGAGTTTTCTATTTAGAAGTTAACACTGAGTAATGAAAAGAGACAGAGTCTACGAGCTTTGGGAATAAATTAGCTGTTAAATTCAATATCTGAACAAAAGGGACTGTTTCAGATTTATGTTTCTTTGTTACTGTTACTGGTATTCTTCTCCTGCCTTTTCCCTTTTTAAATATTTGGTAAAGTCTTCTTCAGCTATGCTAAGGCAATCTAAAAGATGGAGTTATTTTCTTCATGTTTGTGCCAGACTTGTAAAAAGGAACTAGCCTACTACCCTTCATAGCCAGCATGAACTATGCTGGAAAACTACCAAGAGAACATCTGAAAAAAATTTTTTTAGAGAGACAGAGACATACTCAGGGAGTATGAAGTTCAGGTAGTCTTCATCAAAAAATTTTTCTAGATTGTACTAAAATTGCATGAGTGTCTGTTTTAGCCTTTTTGTACTGCAAAATAAAGCATATAAAACTGCACAAAACCAAGATGTGCAGCTCAAATATTTGTCACAGAGGGAAACACTCATGGTAAAACCACCAGGACAAGACACAGAGTTTGCCAGAAGCCAGAAGTGTGCCTCATGACCTTACTAGTAACTACCCCCCTCCCATTCCCAAAATGCAACCACAATCATGACTTTTGCCTAAGTATGCATCCTTAGACATTGATTTTGTTTTGCCTTTTAAAAATGTTATTTAAATGGATCATGCAGTCTGTAATTTTCTGTGTCTGGCTTCTTTTGATCCACATTATATTTGTGAAATTTATCCATATGATTACATGTAGGTGTCAGTTTATTACTTTTCATTGATGCATACTATTCCACTGCACAAATATACAACATTTTATCCATCTAATCTTGGTGGACACGTGAGCTCTTTGCAGGTGTTAGTTATTATGAATGATGCTATTATGAATGTTCTTGAATATGTCTGTTGTTTGCATTTCTGTTAAGTGTATTCTAAGGAATGGAACTGCTAGATCATAGGGTATGCATTTCATAAACTGTTGTAAATTATGCCAGTCTCCCAAAGGGATTGCACCAATGCATGTTCCCTACCAGCTGCTTATGAATGTTCCAGCTGCCTCACATCTCTGCCACACTTTGTGGGTGTAGTGGTTTTATCTCTCGTCTGTAACAAATGATATTGAGCCCCTTCTGAAAACACTATTTGTCATGTGTTTTAACTCTCATGTGTATATTTTAAACTTAACAAGACATTGATGTTGTTTTGTATGGTCATTAGGTATTTAGATTTCTCCACATAGTCTCACATCTGTAGTTGCATTTTTCACCTTTCATCTGAGATAATTTTTATCCTACCTAAATAACATTCTTTAATGTTTTCTTTAGCTAAAGTCTGTTTGTTGGTATCACAAATTTCCAGTTTGTCTGAAAATGTCTTTATTTCACTCTCATACTTCAAGAATACTGTTGTTGGGTATAGAACTCCAGGTTGACAATTATTTACTTTCTACACATTGAAGATACCATTCCATTGCTTTCTTCTGGCTTCTGTTTCTTATAAGAAGTCAGCTACTGCTACTGGACATAATTATACCTCCTAGGTAAGAAATTTATCTCCCCCCCTTCTCCCGTTGCTTTCAAGATTTTATCTTTGTTTTTGCTTTTATTAGCATTACAGTGATATGTCTAGGCATGAGTTTCTTTTTTATTTATCCTTCTTGGAGTTCTAGGATTTCTTGAGTTTATAAATAGAAGTTATTTATCGATGTTACAAAGTTCATAGCCATTTTCTATTGAAATACTGCTGTGCTCCACTTTAGCTCTCATCTATTTCTGAGATTCCATTTACAAATATTTAGAAATCTCATACCATATCGGTTAGGTACCAACCTTTCTTCTGCATTTTCCAATCCTTTTCTTCTCCATATTTTCTGTTACATATTTTCTTTCAGCTCTTTTTCAGTGTGTCAGTCTTTTCTTTGGCTGTATCTCATTTGTTATAAACCGATACTGTGAGTTGTTTGTTTTGGTTATAATAATGTGCAGTTCTGGAATTTGCACTCAGTCGTCTTTTATAGTCACAAGTTCTCTTGAATTTTTGTCTTTGCTTGAAAATATTTAACACAATTCTTTTATTTTACTTTTATTTTTTAATTTTTTTTTAGATAGAGTCTCACTTTGTCGCCCAGGCTGGGGTGCAGTGGTGCGATCTTGGCTCATTGTAACCTCCACCTCCCCGGTTCAATTTGCAGGTGTGCACCACCATTCCCGGGTAATTTTTTATATTTTTAGTAGAGACAGGGTTTCGCCATGTTGGTCAGGCTGGTCTAGAACTCCTGACCTCAGGTGACCCGCTCACCTCAGCCTCCCAAAGTGCTGGTATTACAGGCGTGAGCCACCACACCCAGCCAACACAATAAAGTCTGTTTCTATAATGCCAATCTATGAAGCTTTAATGTATTTTTTTCTATTGCAATTGTTTCCCTAGTTTTTGCTGATATTTTCTTCCCACTTCAACTGTGTATTTCCAGTAAGTCCTCACTTAACATCATCAATAGGTTATTGGAAAACTGGGGCTTTAAGTAAAACGCCATAAAATTAAGCCAATTTGTTCTTACAATGAAACAACATAGAGCAAAGCAGTGTTATTCAATGACCTGCAATATGTGTCGTTTCACTTAAAATCACAGTTTCTGAGAACCTATAGACAATGTTAAGTGAAGACATACTATATTTTCATTTTTATTTATTTATTTATTTTTTGAGACGGAGTCTCGCTCTGTCGCCAGGCTTGAGTGCAGTGGCGCGATCTCAGCTCACTGCAGCCTCGGCCTCCCGGGGTTCAAGCAATTCTCCTGCCTCAGCCTCCCAGAGTAGCTAGGACTACAGGTGCACGCCACCACGCCCAGCTAATTTTTGTATTTTTAGTAGAGACGAGGTTTCACCATGTTGGCCAGGAAGGGCTCGATCTCTAACCTCATGATCCACCCGCCTCGGCCTCCCAAAGTGCTGGGATTACAGGCGTGAGCCACCACACCCAGCCAACATACTATATTTTTTACAGTGTGATATTGTTTTTACAAAACTGTTAGTAGAAATAATTTGAGAACTAGGATATTATTACTATATTCTTCCAGGGAATTTAAACTTGTTCCTACGAGATCTTGTGGAACTAGTTCTCTGGAATCACCTTAATCTAATTTCAGGGCATGAGAAGATTAGAAGCTAGACTTCCTTTCTTCCTGATTTTGGCCCCATAATTCTCTACTATTTTATAACCTCTCCAATGCCTCCAAGCAGACTTTTTTATACTTTAACTTGCTTTTCTAGTCTCCTTCATCAGGAATGTTAATACAAATTACTTGCTCTACCATTACAGAAAGCTCCTGGCCCTATGTTTCATTTTAATAAGCTGTTCCTTTACTATATCACCTTAAACCCTATATTTTAACCTATGAAATAGGTCTATTATTTAGTTTTATCCAATAAGACATGTTATTCTCTATTTTTAAGTCTGTTAATTAGTTTTGGCTATCTAAAAAGTAATGGATAAAAAAGCACTCAAAAAAGTAAAGGAAAAGAGAATTGGCTATCAGGAAGCTTTAGTAATGTCTACCACAAACGTTCATGAAAACCACCCAGTTTATTTTTAAATACAACAATACAGTATTTCCTAAAGCCTTATATTTCTTAATTCTATTACTTTCATTTATTATTATTATTTTTGAGACATTTTTCTCACTCTGTCATCTAGGCTGAATGCAGTGGCACGATCTCAGCTCACTACAACCTCCACCTCCTCGGTTCAAGCAATTCTCCTGCCTCAGCCTCCCGAGTACCTGGGATTACAGGTGCCTCCCACCATGCCTAACTAATTTTTGTATTTTTTTCTCTATTTGAGATGGAGTCTCGCTCTGTCGCCAAGGCTGGAGTGTAGAGGCATGATCTCCGCTCTCTGCAACCTCCACCTTTCAGGTTCAAGTGATTCTCCTACCTTAGCCTTCTGAGTAGCTGGGACTACAGGCACGTGCCACCACACCGAGCTAATTTTTTGTATTTTTAGTAGAGACAGGGTTTCACCGTGTTAGCCAGGATGGTCTTGATCTCCGGACCTCGTGATCCACCTGCATGGCCTCCCAAAGTGCTGGGATTATAGACATGAGCCATGGCACCCGGCTAATTTTTGTATTTTTAATAGAGATGGGGTTTCACCATGTTGGCCAGTCTAGTCTTGAAACCCTAATCTCAAGTCATCCACCTGCCTTGGCCTCCCAAGTTGCTGGGATTATAGATGTGAGCCACTGCACCTGGACAATTCTATTACTTTTATTTTTATTTACAAAAAACCCACTCCAAACACTTTGGGAGGCTGAGGCGGGCTAATCACCTGAGGTCAGGAGTTCAAAACCAGCCTGGCCAACATTGTGAAACCCTATCTCCACTAAAACACAAAAATTAGCTGGGCGTGGTGGCATGCCTGTAATCCCAGCTACTAGGGAGGCTGAGGCAGAAGAATCGCTTGAACCCAGGAGGCGGAGGTTACAGTGAGCTGAGATCATGCCACTGTACTCCAGCCTGGACAACAAGAGCAAGACTCTGTCTCAAAAAAAACCAACCCCCACCCTAAAAAAAAAACCCACCCTAGAATAATTGTGTTTGTTGCATTATGTCTTACAAAACAAATTGTGTCCAGAATGATGTAATAACTGTTTCATAAGTATAAACTTACTGAAACTTTATATAAAAATCACAAATTCACAGACCTAATACTCCTACAACTAATAAATTATGAAATTTCTTTAGCATTTTTTGGTTAGAATACTATTACATCCCTTTAAAATATTGCTAAAAGTGGACTCCAGACCATAATAAGACTCTGATCAAGATGAATTACACAAAGTTTCAACTGTTTTCTTTGCTGTATAAGAAAACTATGGTTCATCACTTGCTTAGACTGCCAAATACAAAGTGACCCCTCAGAATCAGAATGTTCTCCTTTAAACATAAAAATATAAAGGCTTCATAATACTATTGTGCTTTAAGAAAAATCAATTGGTTCAAATTATTGCATCAAATAAGACTTTCCAGGTTTTCTGGCAACATTTGTGAGTTAGAGAAAAAGGCACATTACCTTATGGAAACCTCTGAAACAAGGTCCTCTGTCTCCACTTTCATTTGCTTTCCATAATCACAAATTGGTTTTCAGGTTACTGTGGCTTTCAACACTTTAAACCACAAATGAAAGGCCTAATTCTTAGGATACTGGCACAATGAATAGCTTTAACATCCCCAGTTATATTAATACGCGTGTTCTCCTTCTGCACAGCAAATAGTCTACAAATAGTAGAGTGAGTGTTAAATCAGCAGATTCTTCATGCTTAATACATTGTAATTTTCCATAGGACTAGTCAATATAAATGTGTACTTTAAAATATACACATTTGTGAATGTCCACAAAATACATATACTTGTTTTTGCTCTTACTTTTTATATTAAGCTAAATATAGTACATATGTATTAATACATGCATCCTGATTTGTATAGTTTGAAACATATTTACATTATTAGAAATAGTGCATTCTCTATGGAAATAAATGATCTTTCTCAGAGCATGTAATGTGTATAAATCTTTACAAACGTATATATAAGTATAGTAGGCAAAATGATTACTAAAGAGAATAAATAAGAAGAAATTACATCTAGATACATTATTATAAAATTGCAGAACATGAAAGACAAAGAGAACACTTTAAAAAAGAAAAAGATCATCTAACAAAGAAATGACAATTAGGCTGAAAACAGACTTCAGCAGAAACAATAGAAACCAAAAGTTTGTGGAAATACCTTTAAAGTGCTGAGAGAAAATATATCAGTCTACACTTAAACAAGCAAGAGAAAAATAATAACCTGTGTAGACAGATAAAAACTGAGAGGATTTATTATCGGCAGGGTTTTACCCACTGGAGCTTCTAAAGAAACACTTTAAGGACAATACTTCTAGAAAACAGGTCTGAGTGCAACAAAGAAAAGAAAGCAAATAAATTGATAAAATAGTGGCAAACCTAAATAATCAATAATGCAGTAATAAAGTCTAGGGTTTGCATCAGGTAAAGTAGGAGAGAAGCAGCTGGAGTTGTATTTGAAGATCCTCATGGCATTCTGGCAGCATTTAATATCAGGTTTAGTCTGCTAGGTATGCATAGACAATTTCAAGGGTACCCATAAAATAAGAAAAACACAGTACAATTTCTACATTTAGAAAAACATTAGTTGCTGTTACAAACCCCTTGATTTCAGTGGCTTACCACATCATTCTCTAACAATCTAATGTTTGGTTGGCAGGTGGTTTTCCTCTACACAGAGGTTCAAAGACTCAGGTTCTTACCATCTTGTGGCTTCACCAACCATTAGGGTCTTACCATCTTGTGCATCCAGAGAGCAGAAGTGAAAAGCGGCATGGATGAGGTTCAAGCACTCCCTAAATGCCTTGGCCCCAAAATGGTAAACATCACTTCTGTTCATATCCCACTGGTTAGACCTCAGTCACACAGTAATGTGTAACAACAAATGGTCCTGGAAAATGTGGCTTCGTGTATGCTCATAAAAATAAAAAAAGAGGAGACTAATAGATTTTGGAGAGCAGCGAGGAGGTTCTGTCACAACTTCAATCCACTGAGAATAAGAAAACAAACAAAATCCAAACAATTTAAATAGAAAGAAAATAAAGAGAAAAGGAAATGGATAAAAAGGTGTGACAAATGTAAATAAAGTGTTAAGGTAAGGTGACAGTAACAACAGCAAACATTTGGCAAGCACAATAAATATAAATAATCTATCGGTTAAAAATTAGATATTATAATTTATTTTAAAACAATAACAAAATGAAGCAGTATGCTCTTTATAAGAGACACACCTAACATAAAGACATAAGGAGCGAAAACATGGGGAAAATATTCCAGGCAAATATGAACCTGCATAAAGTTATATACCTATATCAGTATCATTTTTAAATGGACTCCATCAAAAAAAAGGAATAGAGAGAGTACCTCCATAATGGTAAATTTAATAGAAAAGTATATTAATTCCATATATTTAAACACTATTAAAATAGCCTCAAATATGTATGAAGCAAAATTTAATAAAAACACAAAAAATTAATGAACCCACCATATAGTTAGAGAATCTAAAATACGTTTGATGCAGAGGATATGTGTAGTATATATAAGCGTACACACTGTTTTCACATACATATTTCCAAAACCTGTGTATATGTTAAGCCACAAAACCAAGTCTCACTGGAGTTCCAACAATAGATATGATATAGTCCGTGCCCCTTCATCACAAAGCAATTAAGTTAAAAATCAATAATATAAAAATAAAATCTCCATAGTTAGAAAATGTTAAAGCATTTCTAAATAACCCATGAGTCAAAGTAAATACTAGAAAAGAAATATTTACTTCACAAAAAAGAAATATTTACTTCAGTAAGAATGAACCACAGCTCACGACAGGGATGAATCAGAAACATAATGTGAGAAAAAAAACAAATTGTTACAGCTAATGTAACAACTCTATTTTTACAAGACAGTGAATGATAAACACAAATCAACAGGGGAATGACAGAGACGGAACATACAGGTAACTACGGCAGAATTGGTAATGTTCTGACTCTTAAACTGAGTGGCAGGTTCCCCTGTGTAGACAAGTTACATAACTGACATACACCTTACACAATCTTTCATATGTATCCAGTATTACTATGTGATACACTGGCACAGGAATTTGTGACCAGTTCAACGATGCGCTCCCTTTACCATTTAAAAATCTTTTTGTTTAAAATAAAGTTCCGCAGCTATTCACTATTCTCTTCCCAATCACTTCCCAATCACAGATTAGGAAGATACTTTAGATATCAGAGGAGTCTGGTGAGACAATACATCAGATTCCAAAATAATCTGTCCATCCCAACTGAGATTAAATGGGTAAGTTTCTAGAGTTTAGTGGGTCAGAACAGCTATGAGGTCCCTGTCTAGAATACTTGACCTTTTCAAAGTAAAATGACAGCAGTAAAAGAACAGAAGTCTTCATTCAGTGTGCCTTCGAGCCAGTCAGACATGATGTCAGTTAAATAAATTTCGAAAACACTACAGGATTTCAAATATAAAGAAATTAAGATGGCAAACAATAATACAGTATTGTCACCATTTCTAATTACTGGCAATCTGAAAAAAACTCTTCTATGATAAAATTTAAAATATACGATCAATATTTTTAAATAAACTTTTTCTGAGACGGAGTTTCACTCTTGTTGCCCAGGCTGGAGTGCAATGGCGCAATCTCAGCTCACTGCAACCTCTGCCTCCTGGATTCAAGCAATTCTCTTGCCTCAGCCTCCTGAGTAGCTGGGACTACAGGCTTGCACCACCACACCTGGCTAATATTTGTATTTTTAGTAGAGACAGGGTTTCACCATGTTGGCCAGGCTGGTCTCAAACTTCTGAGCTCAGGTGATCCACCCACCTCAGCCTCCCAAAGTGCTGGGATTACAGGCGTGAGCCACCTTAAATGCACATTTTAAAAAGGATTAAATTTAGTGAAAAGTAGCAGGAACAATGAAATTTGGATGTAATTTTCTATTAGAAAAATTACACTTAGGTTTTCACCACACCCTCTCCATCTACTGCCAGAGCTGGCTTTAACAATTAACGAATACTTATTCTGCAGGGAATTTGTTGATGCAAAAACCAGGAAACAATTTATCTCCACTGGGAATACTTTGAAGAAGGGATTAGAGGGGGGTTGGGCCAGGAAGGATCTATAAAAAACAATATTTGCCAAAGTAAAAACACATAGGCACACATGGGAATTATTTTACTTTCAACAAGCTCTGAAAGTAGTAACAAAACCAGGGAGAGTTAAAAGAATAATTCAACACTGATGTTTCAGGGATGCGGAAGGAGACTAGGCATTTAGGCTTCACGTTGCAAAGTGTGTTCATCTAAAATCTAAAACGCATTTTCATAACAACGACTTTGCTATTTCTTAGAATTTTGTCTCTTTAGGCAGCTTATTTCCCAGTCAAAGTTGTAATTTTGTATTCATAATACCATAATCATTTCCATGGCAACTTCCTGTGAAGTCACAGAGAAAACACTATTGACTTCTCCTGCGGCTCTGATTTCCCAGTTGAAATATGTTGATTTTATTTTTTCCAATGAAAGTCAAAGATTTACTACTAAAAATCCTGGGGATGAGGTCTTAACACAGAAAACCCATCTGTCATCACTACAGAGGCCAGCAGAGAAACCTAGTAGCGCAGGATACTTGGTTCAAACTGCAAGGACCCGTACCAGAGTCAGTCAACCTGGGTTCACACCCCAGCTCTGACAGCCACGAGAGAGGAGTCTTTGAACACAGTATCCAATGTTCTCAAGTTTCCCTTTACCCATCTGTAAAATGAAAAAGTATCCCATAATGTTGTGAGAATTAAATAAGAGACAATGCTGTCAGCTTAAAAAAAAAATCTCACTTCCCCAAAATTCACAGTTATCTCTGACCTCAGGATATAGACAGTTGCAATGCATGTACTTATTCAGCAAACACTTATTGTGATCTTGGTGCTGGAAGACAAGGAATAGGGTCAGTGCTTTGGCCCTAACAAAAACTGTTTCTTTACCCCGATGTTTCAGTTTCATGTTTACCTCCCTCTGTAGGAGGCTAGTTCTTGGTCTGAGGTTGACCTTGATTTTCAGCCTTCTCTATTTTTCTCTTGCGCCCACATATCAAGGCAAATAGAGTGCACATTTTAAAGCTTCAAACGGTGAGCCTCTGTGTGGATGAGAAATGAAGTCCAGGCTGGGCAGTACTGTTTCAATTTACCATCTCATCTGAAGGAGGGGATGTGGTTCCTTTTAAAGGATAATTTATAATGAATAAAAGCCTTCAGCTTATAGCTAGCTTATAATTATTATTTGGGTTACCAGCACAGTGACAACTGTCTGAACCTCTGAAAGCACAAGGGTAGTAAATATGTACCTTCAGAAACCCAAGCATCAGTTAATTCCAAGCCTGTGTAACTCTATTTCTACAGAAAAAACAATAATTTTACCTAGCAACTTCATGAAAAGTGGAGAAATAGTTTATGACAAAAAGAAAACCTAACCCCTTTGAATTCCTTAAATATGTTGTTGTCATCAGATACTTAAACTTTGTACCTAAAGTAAAGCTTAATAATAAATTTACCATCATAAATGCTGAGGTGGTCTTCAATAAAAGAACCCTTGAAAAACTGGCAACTGTGTGCTTTCTGAGCAGGAAAAAAATTTAAAATGTAGATATCTAAAGGAAGAAGACCTAGCATTCTGTATCTAGATAGTAATGTATATTCTCTTCAACACTATTTGGGATAGATGACTCGTAGAGAAAAAAGGTTTGTGGTAGGCTTGGAGGGGCTCTGAGAAGTTCTGTAGCAAAAAAAACCTATTTATTGTTAAGAAAATGCTAAACAAGCATTTTCCAAAATTATTTGACCAAATGTCTCACAGAAAACACTTAACAACATGCTGTTATTTAGTAAGCCACATATTCACATAGCTGCTAAAGCGTATCAGAGAGTATCAACTCATAACTCAAAGCGTCTTGCTCTTTATAATTGAAACAGCAAATAAAAATACCCCAGAATTGGCCAAGCATGGTGGCTCATGCCTGTAATCCCAGAACTTTGGGAGGCTGAGGCAGGTAGATCACTTGAGTCCAGGAGTTCGAGACCAACCTGGGCAACATGGTGAAACCTAATCTCTACCAAAAATACAAAAATTAGCCAGGCACGGTGGTGTGTGCCTGTAGTCCCAGCTACTCACAAGGGTGAAGTGGGAGGATGGCTTGAGCCTGGGAGGTGGAGTTGCAGTGAGCCGAGACGGCACCATTGCACTCCTAGACAACAGAGCCAAAAAAAAAAAAAAAAATCCTGGAATTCTGTTCTAATCGCTCCGTAATCCCTACCAGAAACAAGAATTTCCTTCTATAAGTGTATGGAATATTTAAATGATAAGAATATAAGCTGTTTTGCCTGTTTGGTTGAAGATACATCTACACCAAGAACAGTATCTGGTACACAAAAATAACTTTTAAAACAAATGACTGAATAATTTCCATAGTTTTCTTAATTCTAGTCAAGAGACAATTTCTGATCTGTTTCCCTACAAGGTACTAGAGATCTGTGATCTTACAAAATTCTGTATTTAGAAGCACACTCCAGAAGAAAACACAGACATTGGTACTAAGCAGATCGGATTTTAAAGTCTGGCTGCACTACTAATCAGCTATGTGACCTTCAGCAGTTACTTTTTACAAAATCGGAATTAAAACATTTTATCCCACAGGATTACTATGAAGCAAGTGCCTGGCATAATCTTGGCATAATCGAAGGCATTCAAAAACAATACCAGTTATCTCTCTCCGCTTCCTCACTCTAACTTACTTTCTCCTAATTTAAACTTTGAGGAAGAGAACTCAAGGGTAAGTAAAACTTCATGGTGGATTATCAAATGAGATGAGGTAAGCCAAAACAAACAAATCCCACAGAGACTATGATGAAAACAGAGTCAGTTTCTAGAGACTGCAGCACTCTTCCTCAGGTGCTTCCCTTCCCAAAGGTCCCGAGGACGGGTGTTGCTTTTAACGTTCAGGTGTGTATCTTCTTTTTAATCAAACTAATTAAACGAAACTCCAGCACATCATTTCATTCAATCATCCTATTCTCTGTCAAAGGTTTTGTCCCCCCTCAAAGTCAAAACAACGTATTTTTTATAATAATGCCTCTTTCTTCCAACAACACTCAAACAAAAGACTTCCCAAAGTAAACCAAGTTTAACACTCCATATATATCAGAAATAGAGCATGACGTAGAGTATTTAATACACAATTAGTTTACACAAATAACACTAACTCTCAGCTGGTTATCACATATATCACCTTCTCCTTTTGAAGAGTCTGAGCTCATCTTGTACCTTGTTTCTGATATTTGAAAAAAATTTCTAATATTAAGAATTGCTTGCTGATTTTATTTTATTTATTTATTTATTTAGAGATGGAGTCTTGCGTTGTCACCAGGCTGGAGCGCAATGGCGTGATCTCGGCTCACTACAACCTCTGCCTCCCGGGTTCAAGCAATTCTCCTGCCTCAGCCTCCCGAGTAGCTGGGATTACAGGTGCACACCACAACGCCCAGCTAATTTTTTGTATTTTTAGTAGAGACGGCGTTTCACCATGTTGGCCAGGATGGTCTCAGTCTCCTGATCTTGTGATCCGCCCGCCTCAGCCTCCCAAAGTGCTGGGATTACAGGCGTGAGCCGCCTCACCTGGCCTTGCTGAATTTTAAAAAGGCTTTATAAGAGGACTGAAGTTTCTTTTTCTGGGTCAATCAGACATTAGTAAACTAAGGAAAAAGAGGAACCATGTATTAAAATGGAAATTTACTAGCAACGTGGAATGGAGTTACCTGATGTGCTGACAGAGTAACAAGGGAGTCAAGGGAAACAGCTTCATTAAATGCACTATTTACGTTCCAGTAAATCCAGTGTTTTAAAATTCTGACATTTGTTTTGAAACCAGATTCAGATTTCGTACATAGTATTTATTTGTTGGCAAGAGCTGCAGGAAAGTTAATGCCAATAAGTCTAGCTTTTTTGCACATGCTTTTTGTGTGTTAGGGTATCAGAGGACCTATGAATCAGGTCGAAATTAACACCACATGTATATATCTTTGGAGAAACAGAAATGACTTGTCAGATTTCTAACATAAAAACTAATTTATATTTTTGTAATCCCACTGATAAGGTAGTAATAAGCATGGCAACTCTCCCAAGTGCTATCTCTTTTATATTAATAACTGGTTTCGGGCCGGGCACGGTGGCTCACGCCTGTAATCCCAGCACTTTGGGAGGCTGAGATGGGTGGATCACCTGAGGTCAGGAGTTCGAGACCAGCCTGGCCAACATGCTGACACCCCGTCTCTTAAAGAAAACAACAAAAACCGGTTTTATAAAAATAAGATCAAATCACTGAAAAATGCAGGGCAATTTCCAGGCATGTCAACATACTGCCCACCCTACCCTCTGGAGCACAGTGCAGCACTGAGCATATCCTTCTTGGGTTATTTTTAAGCCATTTGATCTCATTAAAGGTTGACAAATACGCACCTGTCAGAAAATCTTCAGCATATTTTTTCACTCTGAAAGGAGCCCAGTGACGTTAGCTGGACTAATAAATTTCTCTTTCCCTTTCTTAAAATTTACCAATGTACCATACCAACACAATGAAATTTTTTTGACTCAAGGGAAGCAAAAGAGAACCCCAGGAATATTTAAAGAATTTCTTAACCACAGATATAGACATGTATAAAACCCATATCCTGACTTGAGAAAACAAACAAGCATCCAAAGGAGATTTCAAACCCTTGGCAAAAACAGCCTCTGAAAAAAGCAATTTTTGGCTCATTAGGGACATTTACATTTTGGGCCTTTTACAACTGGTTCTCTCCTTCACTGCCAACACGACAAAAACAATATATTCATATTTTTAACGGATAGTTTTAAATGGAATACACAGTGATAAAATTGGGGAACACAGCAAACGCAAACGTTCGTGACAAAGAAAAATCTCTTTCAAGAGTAGTAATTTAAAGGATTTTAGAACAGTGGCGCTAAAGAGTATCTCTCACATATCACAACTCTCAAGAGGACATAAGGAAAATGTGGCAAAACCTATGAAATCTTCTCCACTGCTATAAATGACAGCTTCTAAATATTTGAAAATTATACCTTAGCATGCCACACAGGATTCAATCTAAAATGGATGTCTGAAGTCCCACTGGATTCATCCCCCTTTGCAATCATTTAGTGACCTACCCCCACCTAGGAGTTTGCCAACACTGCCCTAGAGTCTAATATCCGTTCAAGGGGCTGGGGGGGGTGGTTCACACCCATAATCACAGTACTTTGGGAGGCCAAAGTGGGAGAATGGCTTGAAGCCAGGAGTTTGAAACTAGCCTGAGCCAAATGGTGAGACACCATCTCCCCAAGAAATTTTAAAAATTAAAAAAAAAAAAAAAAAAAAAAAGTCCGTTATGGGATTCACTTTAAATAAATGAAGTCAAGAAACATTTGGGGCAAGTGCTTATTATATGCAGTGTTCATCACTGCTGCTACAAAGATAAATTATACAGAGAATCCCTGCCCCAAGCGAACTTCAAAGGTCTAAGCTTTACAGGGTGCACAGAGGAAAACACACAAGCCATTGGAGACATAAGAAAATTACATGTAGCGTTGCATTCATTTTACCAGTGGGAAATAACTAATAAGGTCAATGACAAAGTGAATGGAGAATTCTCTATTATAAAAAGAAAGAGGCCAGGTTCAGTGGCTCATGCCTGTAATTCCAGCACTTTGGGAGGCAGAAGTGGGATCACTTGAAGCCAAGAGTTCAAGACTGGCATGGACAACATAGTAAGACTCCATCTCTTTCTCTCTCTCTTCCCTCTCTCTCTCTCTCTCTCTCTCTCTCTCTCTCTCTGAGACAGAGTTTCACTTTGCTACCCAGGCTGGAGTACAGTAGCATGATTGTAGCTCACTGCATGCAGCCTTGATCTTCCAGGCTCAAGCCATCCTCCCACCTCAGCCTCCCAAACAGCTGGGACTACAAGTGGGTATTACCATGCCTGGCTAACTTTTTTCTCTAAAGTAGAGATGAGGTCTTGCTCTGTTGCCCAGGCTGGTCTCAAACTCCTAAGCTCAAGCAATCCTCCTGCCTCGGCCTCCCAGTGGGCTGGGATTATAGGCATGAGCCACTGAGCCTGGCCAAAAGATCCCATATCTACAAAAAAGAAAAGAATTAGTCAGGCATGGTGGCGCTCCTATACTTCTAGTTACTTGGGAGGCTAAGGCAAGAGGATCACTTGACTCCAAGAGTTCAAGGTTACAGTGAGCCATGATTGTGCCCCTGTGCTCCAGTCTAGGTGACTGAGGGAAACCCTGTTTAAGTAATCTTAAAATACTAAAAAGAAATGAGATCTATTTTCTGGCTATAATACCATCTGCAAAAACAAAATGCCTCCATTTTAAAACAAGTCATATACCAAAACTTTTTAGGATTAGACTCTGGCCTCTGAATCAACAACACCCTAAGAAGAACTGCAAAGACTAGAATTCTGTCCATCGTATGTGGTCAGCTCTGCAGTAGTCTTTCTCATTCTTGAGGCAGTCCAGGTTCTGGCTGCTTCGAGCTTTGCTGTGAAGATAATAAACCCAACTCTAGACTGTGATGGCTGGGTCAGTCCCAGTCAATCTACCTCTACAGAAGACACTTGTTTAGAAAGCTCCCTTTTTCTTAACTCCTTGTCTACTATGTCAAAAGCCAAGACTCAGCAGCGGACAAGAGACAGTTGTTTATACAGGTGCCACTTTCCAAAGGGTCCTCACAGAAGCAAACCTCTCCCGCAGAGCTGGACTCAGATCACAGGCCTAATGACACCACAGGGGGGTGTCAATAGGGGTGGGGGGCTCCTGCACCAAAGAGAGAAGCAGGGTCCTAGGAGGAGGGGGATGGGAACCAAAACAAAATGGAATGAGCATAGACTCCACTTTGCCAGGCTTCCATATCTGTGGGTAGGCTGCTAGGCACTAGATATCATGAAACATATGAAAGGAAAAGCAACTTGGAAATGTAAAGACTGAGCCCAGAATTGCTTATTAAGGCCTCAAGTTTTATTTTTTTTTCCTAAAAGGAAACCACATTCTTTCACTAACCCTTCTTCATCCCCACCCCCACTGCTTGACCCCAAGTAATAGCCGTTTCTGTCCAGAGTTTAAATGACCTCTGCCCTTCCACCCACTTTATCTTCTACAGGAATTTCATTCATCCTTTTGTTGCCACTGCAACACATTGTGCCCTTATTTTCCCTCTCACTTTTAATCACATGCCTAAAGAAAGTCTCGTAATAGGCAAAGAAAGCAGCATTGGGTAGGGGGGAAAAGATGAAAATTAAGTCTTATTGTGATAAAATTATACTTCTTTTTAGTAGGACAGACAGACAAGTTTCTTAAAAATGTGAGTATATATGTGTGTGTGTGTTGCTCTCAAGTAAACTATTTCTTTCCTAATTATATAATTATTTTCATTCCTAATTACTAAATTAAGAACATATAATCTAAAAGGCAATTAGCCATCTTACTTACACCAATTTCACTGTGTCTTAGCGCCCCAAGGAGAAAAGGAGGTGTCACACACTGAGTTTTGAATCAGGCATCAAACATCAAGCTTGAAGCTGCATCAGGCTTGCCTTATCTCTCTGCCTCCTTGATTCAGGTTCTTCTCCTGTACAGCAACCCAACATTCATTTCAAGTCCTTTCTAATTCAAGGGGAAAGCTAAGAAGTAAGCGTGAGCGTACGCAGAAACCCCTGGGCATGAATAAAGATTTGGGAACTTTTCTCAAGATAGTTACTGTGACTAAAAAAATAAAATAAAAATGAGACAAAAGACAAAAAACACACCAAACAAAATTAAAAATGAGGCAGCAGGGCAGGGCGCCATGGCTCACGCCTGTAATCCCAGCACTTTGGCAGGCTGAGGCGGGAGATCACTTGAGGTCAGGAGTTCGACATCAGCCTGGCCAACATGGTGAAACCCCATCTCTACCAAAAATACAAAAATCAGCCAGACGTGGTGGTGCATGCCTGTGATCCCAGCTACTCAGAAGGCTGAGGCAGGAGAATCGCTTGAACCCAGGAAGTGGAGGTTGCAGTGACCCAGGAACATGCCACTGTACTCCAGCCTGGGCGACAGAGCAAGACTCTGCCAAAAAAAAAAAAAAAAAAGAGTTATAGGAAAAGAGAGTGTTCTTTCAGCCACCTTGTCCTTCAGTTCTCAGACAAGGATCCACTTCAGCCAGGATGCTTTCCCTGATGCCAAGTCAGTTTAAGGTGTCATCTCCCGAGAATTCTCCTACTACATTCTTCATCCTACGGCACCTATCACCCTGGACTGAAACTGAATAGTTAACAGTCACCTGCACTGGAATAACAGAGTGAGGACAGGGACCACATCTTGCTTGCAACTGTAGTATTTTCAGTATCAACATTAGCTCATGGTGAGACTCAGTCAGCACTATTAGAAAATTAAACAATATTATACTTAAGGCTGCAATGAACATATGTGTGCATGTGTCTTCATAGTAGAACGATTTATAGTTCTGGACAAAGAAAATGTGGTACATATACACTGTGGAATACTATGCAGCCATAAAAAAGATGAGTTCATGTCCTTTGTAGGGACTTGGATGAATCTGGAAACCATCAGTCTCAGCAAACTGACACAAGAACAGAAAGCCAAGCACCGCATGTTCTCACTTATAGGTGGGTGTTGAACAATGAGAACACGTGGACTCAGGGGAGAGGAGCATCACACACTGGGGGCAGTTGGGGGGAGGGGAGGGGGAGAGAGGGGAGGGTGGGGAGGGATAACATCGGGAGAAATGCCAGATATAGTAAGCATCTAAAGTTAAATAAATTAAAAAAGAAAAAAGAAAATTTAACAATATGAGTTCAAACCCTGGTCTCACCATTAACTCACATGTAGCGTAAATATACTTGTTTGCTTATCTGTAAAATAAAGATAATAAGATAGGTAACACTGTAATGTACCAGAAAGTGTTGATGTGATTCATGGCATGCAATAAATGTTAACTGCTCTTTCTTTCTTCATGCCCCACTCCCACTCTCTTTTGGAGAGAGGGTCTCATTTTGTTGCCCAGGCTGGAGTGCGATGGCTCAATCACAGCTCACTGCAGCCTTGACCTCTCAGGCTCAAGTGATCCTCTCTCCCTAGCTGCCCAAGTACCTGGAACTACAGGCATGCGTCACCACACCCAGCTAATTTTTGTATTTTTTTGTAGAGATGGGGTTTGCTGTGTTGCCCTGGCTGGTCTCAAACTCCTGAGCTCAAGCAATATGCCTGTCTTGGCCTCCCAAAGTGGTGGGACCATAGGCGTGAGGCACCATTGCCCGGACTCTTCATGCCATTTTATCAGTTCTCAAACCTCTATTGTGATAGGTCTTTTCCTGCCTTCCTCTCTCACTAACACTTCTCCTCCTCACCTCCATCTGGAGTCTTTCTGCTGTTTTACCCTTCTCTCCTCTTGCCTTTTCCTCCTACGCTCCTTTCAGTATTTATTTCCCTTATGTATTTGCATCATCTTACCATGAAGGATCATTTGCATTTGAAAACTGTGAACCCTACCTTCTAATTCAATGAAGACAAAACATCTTATATGACTGCTTGGCTCATACTCTAGATACGTTTTAAGCTATGATTATTTGTAGAATGATGCAAAAATTGGAGTAAATGCTAATAAATCACAGTGAAACATTATGCAGATCTTAATCTATTATTTCCAAAAGTGGTGAAAGCCTCTTTTAAAATTAAATAAAACCCCTTTGGGAGGCCGAGGCGGGCAGATCACGAGGTCAGGAGTTCGAGACCAGCCTGGCCAATATGGTGCAGCCCTCTCTCTACTAAAAATACAAAAATTAGCTGGGCGTGGTGGCTGGTGCCTGTAGTCCCATCTACTCCGGAGGCTGAGGCAGAAGAATTGCTTGAACCCGGGAGGCAGAAGTTGCAATGAGCTGAGATTGCACCACTGCACTCCAGCCTGGGTGACACAGCAAGACTCTCAACAAAAACAACAACAAAGAGCAAAGAGGATTACGTCATACTCTTTATGGAAAGCTTGGTTGGTTCGGTTTTCTTCTGGATAAAATCTAACTCCTCCGTTCAGACGCACAATAAATCATAATCTGGCCTCAAAAAAACCAAAATTAAATTAAATTAAATTAAACTCTACTAAAATAGATTTACTTAAATTATGTATGCAAAATATTTTCTTTTCATAACATATTAAATTAAGTTTAGCCTAAAGCTGCCTCCTTACATATTTCAAGTTCTGCCTAAAAGTGTCTCCTTACCTAGTGAACTGTGACTTGACTGGATGTGTAAAAACACCGTAACCTACCCTTGTGTCAATCACTGAGTTTCAGCCAATTAAAGGCAGCCAATTGTTCATATCATATTCAAATAAGGTGAACACCAAGCTGTAATAAAGACAGTTGTTTCTGTACCTCACTTCGATTTTCTGTACAGCACTTTCCTTCCTCTGTCCATAAACCTTCAACCATGCACAGCAGCAGAGTCTCTCAACCTATTCTGGCTCAGGGACTGCCTGATTTGCAAATTATTCTTTACACAATTAAACTCTGTTAAATTTAATTTGTCTAAGGTTTTACTTTTAACACATGCATAATTTAGCATAATTATTATTTAATTTTTGTGATGCAGCTTTAATGCCCTCAAAAAAAAACCCACTTCCTCAAAACAAATTATTTTTATAGCACAATGCAAATAAGAACAAAAGACAAAACACTTATATCCTTAAACTCAAAATCCCACAAAAAGTCTCTACTGTCCTTTGGTGAACAGGATTCAGAATTCTGACTCATTCTCCAAAGAAGAAACTAAATCAAAGAACACCAAGCTACCACCTCTCCCTGGAGAACTCAGAATAAGCAGGTTATCACAATAGTACTTGTCTACTGTGAATAAGGTACTAGTCCAAACTGTACTTAGTACAATTCAAATGAGGGCCTGCATGCTTCTAGAGCATTTATCATATTTAAAAGGGGAATGTGCTATGAACAATTAAAGCCCAGATACAGATGTGTGAATGGAGGTGTGTGGTTTACAGATGAAAATATTCTCAAGTTTTATTTCAGTATATGTCAGAGAATTTGTCAGATGCCAATCAAACTGACACATCACATGACTTCATCCCAAGTCACCATCTGGATAGCTGCACTCCTGACACCATCTCTTAGAGAGGGGGCTTTTCAGTAATGAAAATATAAGAAAAATTGTAAAAGCCAGTGTTACATGTTTTTTCCCCAAATGTAACTAATTAACCATTTCACCTGTTATTCCACTACTTAGTTTTTTGTTAATAATGTTGGAAGTAATAAATAAAGGTTTCTATAGGATCTTGTTTTCTAATTTTTTTTTTTTTTTTTTTTTTTTATTGAGACAGAGTTTCTCTCTTGTTGCCCAGGCTGGAGTACAATGGTACAATCTTAGCTCACTGCAACCTCCACCTCCTGGGTTCAAGCAATTCTCCTGCCTCAGCCTCCTGAGTAGCTGGGATTACAGGTGTGTGCCACCACGCCCAGCTAATTTTTGTATTTTCAGTAAAGATGGGGTTTCACCATGTTGGTCAGGCTGGTCTCGAACTCCTAACTTCATGATCCACCTGCCTCGGCCTCCCAAAGTGCTAGAATTACAGGCATGAGCCATCACGCCTGGCCTTATTTTGAATTAATTTTTGTGAAGAGTGTGAAGTCTGTTTCTAGATTCATTTTTTGCATGTGAATGTCGTTACTCCAGCAGCATTTGTTGAAAAGACTGTCTTCTCCATTCTATTATTTTTGCTCCTTTGTCAAAAGATCACTTGACTATATTTATGTGGGTCTATTTCTGGGCTCTCTAATCTAGTTCACTAATCTAGTTTGTCTTTCTTTCACCAATACCACACTGGCCTGATTACTGTAGCTTTACAGTAAGTCTTGAAGTTAGATAGGGTGAGTCCTCCTACTTTGATTTTCTCCTTCAATATTGTGTAGGCTATTCTGTAGTCCCAGCTACTTGAGGAGTTGAAGTGAGAGGATCACTTGAGCCCAGGAGGTTGAGGCTGCAGTGAGCCAAGATCGTACTACTGCACTCCAGCCTGGGTGACAAAGTGAGATCCTGCCTCAAAAAAAAAAAAAAAGCAAGTTTGAAATTTAAAATCTTCTTGCTATTTCTTACATAGTCAGACAAGGCTTCATTCACCACCCTGAGTTGGGCAGGCTGGACAGGACTAGCACTAGACCTGACCCAGCAGTAAAGGCACTCGTGGGAAGAGCAGACTGACCTGGGAAGAAATTTAGAAGCCAGCGAGCAGAACACCAAAGCTTGCCACTGGGCAACAGAGAACTGGTCCAACAAAGCTGTCACCATCAGAAATGTGTGTCACCAGGTCAGAGAAACAGGAAATCAAGGCAGGTAACGGCAGACAAAAGCAAGGAAAGACAGTTGACGAAGGGCCCAGGACACTAGTCCGGAACTCAGGGGTATCTAAAAGAATAGGAAGTACTAGAGACAGACAGAAAAGCTCAAACCTGAAAGGTGTACAAGCCACGTCACTAAACCAGAGATTCTGGACAAAGGAGTAAGGCAAAGGACTACAAGATCCTGGCTAGCTGAGCATCAGACAGGAAGAATAAAACACTGGCCTGGTGGAAGGGAATAGGTAGTTACTGTTTAACGGATACAGAGTTTTAGCTGGGAAGAAAAAAACTATGGAGGGGACGCTGGCTAGTGATGGTCGCTCAACAATGTGAATGTACTTAATGCCACAGAACTGTATACTTTAAAATGTTAAGTCTTATGTTATGCACATTTTACCAAAAAACAAAAAAGGTTTAATGAGGGAAAAAAATGTTTCCTAGAGCTTCACTGATTGAAGCCACTGGGTCTCTTCGATTTCCCTGAGAACATTCCTATGATTTTCTAAACCATCACAACAAAAATAATACTCTTCTAAATTGAACTTCCAGCAAGAAATTAATTCAAATGTGAATGCTATGATCCCTAGGGAGAATAAGTAGTAGCCAGAGTTTACAACAGAATTGAGTTTGACATAGCCATTTTTAACTTAAATGTGTATGTATGCATGTGTGTGATATTAATATACTATATTGATTATACGTTCCAATACATTAATATATGTTAATAAAATATGTAATATATGTAAATATAAATATACACATTTGTATTCCATCTACAATATAGAATATGTTTATATATTATATAGAATATATACATTATATGGAATATATATTTTTATATATAATATATATACATTTGCACCCCCAAAAAAAGCAAAACACTGGCCTGGTGCGAAAACTCCTTTTACCCTTTTCCCTGGAGCCAGGAGAGCCTGGGGGATAAGATTCAGTCACTCACAGAAAAGGGCGGCTGCAGAGCAGGGACCGAAAGTAAACACCACCATCTCAATCCAAAATGCAGATAAAGCCAAAGACTAATTTAAGAATTGGAGCAGCATTACTGCCTTTTTATAGCTGGTGAAAGCTAGTATTGAAATACATATACAGGTATGCAAAGTAGGTAGCATCATACTTAATAAGTACATGAATTAATTGATTAATGGAAGGAAGCATTTAAAAATAAAAAATGTTAAGTAAAAGTAACCTAGACGTCAAATTTTGCTTTAGGTAATTAGGAGTCAATGATTTTTTCAAGGTCCCTTCAATATACAATAATTTACAGTAGACAGAAGTCAGACTTCTTAACAGACTTTGCTCTCTAAAATACGCAAAGAATCATGATTCCTCCATCCAAATACAACTTCCCACAAAGTTACCAGACTCAAACTCCTTAATAACCCTTTCTTACGTAACACAGAATTCACAGTAAGCTTAGTTATCGGCTTTCCCAACTCATAAAAAATTAGGAGGAGGAGCTAATAGATGCAAGCATAAGAAAAGTGGAAGAAGGGACACCTGACCTCTACAGAAGACAGAAAACTCCAGAGTCTGTATTAAGACAAGGGGCAATGAGTGTATATACCGGCAATCCTAAATCATCAGGAGAGGGTGAATTTATGCCGAGTCGTTTCTGTTCAATCAATGTAAGAAGTACTTGATGTATTGAAGAAAATATTGAATAAAAACTACAGAAATTTAAAAAGGGCTCTAGTGTTTCACATAACAAACTCCAGTTAGGTAAATATCCACCCATGACAACATCTTATTTCCAATAAAGGAGTCATTACTTTATTTTCAAGTTTTTCCTCCTAAAAGAAACTATTTCAAAACTATCAGAGATTATTCACTTAAAAAAAAAAACAACCCAAACTAATGTACTCTCCTCTGAAATCTCTAATCAAATATTTGAGGGATGGTGTATAAGGGGCAGCTTGTGTTTGTTCTTCTTTGTCTACTGTTTTCTATTTCCTTCAGGCCTATTTGCAGGCAGAGGGCCAGTAGACAGCTGCTCTAATTACTGAAAGAAGTCAAACTCAACAACTGTGTGTTCATGCGTTTTTGCTGTTCAAACCTGGAGTTTACAAATTTTGAAGGTGAGAATACTTCTTCATTTGTATCCCTCTACCACCTTCTCTCATCAATTATCAGAGAATCAATTATTTACATGTCACCCTGTATGAAATCATTATCATTATTCACTTAAATATCATGCTTTTTAGTCCCAGATTTTTATTTTGTCTCCAATGACTAAAATGATACTTGGATAGACAGTTTGTTATTAGCAATCAACTTCCAGGTAATCAGTACAAACTAGCGTGTGGTACTCTAAATTACAGGAAAGACAGAAGAGAGAAAAAAGAAAAGAGAAAGGAGAAATGTGGGTTATGCCGTAAAGAAATACCAAAATGATTTCAAATCAGTCAAAGGGAATCATCTGCCTACTAGTATGCCTCATTTTTCATTGTCTGTCGGTAACTTAGAAAACAGCAACTAATGTAAGAAACAGTCTTGTTATAAAATGTGCATAATTTTGACTGCTTTAATAATGAAATTTAAATTGACATATTTTTCTTTCTTTTCTATGAACTTCTTATAACTGGAAAAAAAAATGTCAAGTGGCGTCCACAGCTAGCAGACGCTTCACATGAAGACTGAAGAAGAATAAATTTCATTTTAAATACATGTTCCTTCGCAAGTTCTATGATTAAATATTTACACTACCTTTCCTTGGTCAAAAATGAAAGAACTCAATGAACTTCTGTTTGATCCTGTCCTCCACAGGATAAATTTTCCTTTTTCTAGTACATTTAGGGTGCATATTTTGGCAAGTGTGTACCAGGGAGTGGGGAAGATGCTGGGGGGTGGGGAACACTTGCTTTGTTCCATGAGGGGCAGCCCCTGCCTGGCCTTCCGAGAGATTTTAGCAAGTTCTCAATCCTGCCCCACTTCCAGCAGTCTGGGCACCTGGGCACCCAGCTCCAATAGGATTAGCTTTCACTGTACAGGATTCCTCCGTCAAACAACTGACCCACAAACTCTATAGTTTCCATTGTGCAACACAAACCTTGAACATACTAACAATCTTACTATTCATTGGTGTGTAATGTACAAAGGAACGTGAAATTGCATGGAAATACAATCTAGAGTAAAAATCTAAAAATTCCTACATTTTATGAGGTTAGTATTTATAATTTCCAAAAACAAAGTCATTGAAGAGGTCATGATTATTGTTAAAATTAATGAGATTAAAGGTTAGGCACAGGTTAAACTTGCCTTTAAAAGGCAGAAGCTTAGTAGACAAACAATTTTAGTTTAGTTAAAAGTACATGGTCTTTGAACATCATGTGTCGAAAGAGCTGAAACACAACTAAACTTTAATTTGAAAAGGTCTCAAGTGGCCAATCAGAAATGAGAGGCGCACACACCATTTTACGCTGTTTTCGATTTGCTGACACAGTATCATTCTGTGCTCTCTAGTGAGCAAGAGTCATCCTCGATGGCATTAAGACGAGAGGCTGGACACAAAACGGCAGGCAAGTCAGGTAATGATTTTATTCTTTTTGTCATTTTTCTTTCAAGTGGAAGATCCCTAGCACTCTCTGCTCCTGACAATGTTTATAAACGGAACTCTAAGAAGCATCTGAATGTAAAAAAACAGGTTTTCCAACAAATTGTGATAGACGATCAACCAGCTGAGTCCTCATCCAGATGACATGGGGTTGTACGTACTTTTAAGACTTAGTTTCCACAAAAATAAAACTCTTAAAATGACCCAACTTGCTGGGTCTGATCCCTATGAAAGAAAAACAATGTATAGCATAAGATATACCGTAATCAGTTATACTAACAACTCAGTTTCGAGAAGTTAGAAAACATTAACATTGGAAAAGAAGGTTCAATCAAAGGCATGTATTAGGCTAAAATGTTCTTTATGACAGCACTTCATTTTAACATATAAACACTATGTTCCTTATATCTTATAATCTATAAAATAAAGCCAACATATTTTATGTCTGATAGTAAAAAAGTGAACTGTTAAATACTAGATGACAAAACACCATCTTTTATCCCCCCTCAAATTTGCCCTGAATTTTAAAATTCATCACTCATGTAATATCTGAGTTCTACAACTCTTGATAGCCTTTTATTAGCAGGATCCAAAAATCTTTACATAGTACAAACAGTCAACTGCTAAGCTAAAGTATAACCTTTTTGCTTAAATGGATAAAGTAATAATAGACTATGTAATACAAACTTCTCAAAGCAAGCCTTCCTCCCCTTATCCATCCAAAAACAAAAACAAAAAACTACTAATAGTTTTTCCTTGTACATCTATGTATTATCAAGTGTAGGTGTGTACTATGTAATAATAATATATACTCAATCCATTTGTTAGGGCTTTCTTAAATGTTGGCTTATCTTTTGCCTAAGGCAAGGATACTGCAATAGAAAATCAGCAATGTGACAATTACTATAAGCTTTTACATTATAAATCATTAGGCTGGGCATGGTGGCTCACACCTGTAATCTCAGCACTTTGGGAGGCCGAGGTAGGAGGATCACTTGAGGTCAGGAGTTCAAGACCAGCCTGATCAACATGATGAAACCCCGTCTCCACGAAAAAATACAAAAATTAGCCATGTGTGGTGGCAGGCACCTGTAGTTGTAGCTACTTGGGAGGCTGAGGCAGGAGAACTGCTTGAACCTGGTAGGTAGAGGTTGCAGTGAGCTGAGACTGCACCACTGCACTCCAGCCTGGGCAACAGAGAGAGACTCTGTCTCAAAAATATATATTATAAATCATTAACTGTACTGTATATTTTGACAACTTCCTAACAGGAATTTAAGATAATAGAATCTCACTCCAAATTAATAACATCGTTAGATAAATACTATAACAAAATAATAACAAAGTCTCCTTCAATAAAAGTGGAATAGTAATTTGAGGACAAATTTTAGTCAGTTTATTGCTTCCCTTGTTAATCTTTCACCTTCTAAAATGCATTTTACAACTAAAAGTGAGAAAGAACTTATGTTAACAATTCTATTTTGTGACACTTTAACTTTAATGGAACATGTTTATTCCTTCCTGCTCCCAACTACACTTCCAATACATGAGTTCAGCTAAGAACTCATGTTCTAAAATGGAAAAGTTCTCAGCTGTCTATGAAGCCAATTGGGCGGCTATAAATGCCTGTGTGGACAGCACCCTCGTCCTCACATGGACTTTTCTGAGGCACAGCATGGCGCCCCTCGTGGTTTGCCCAGCTGCAGCTCTTTACAAGGCGGGAACACACGTGACACTGCCTCCAACTTCCTCTGCCTTCCCAAGTGGCATCAGTCCTCCAACGCACAGATTCACTTTAAGGCACTGACCCTGGGCCTTCCTGGGGCCTTTCTCTCAGGTAGACATAAAAGAACGTCTATTCATTCCATTGACAGGTAACAGACCCTCATCAAGTGCAAGGTACTGCACTCGGCATGTAGGAATAATAACATGTGATGGCCACTAAGCATGGATCAGAAAGGAAGACAGAAACATAAAACCACCACACCTCTCGACAAAATGCAGCATGTATAAGAAATAGGCATCACGTTCTATGAGAGTTCTGAGGAACTGGCAAGATCAGAGAAGGCACTGTGAAAGGAGTGGTGGCTAAAATGGCCCTAAAAGGATGGGTAGGAATTAGATATGCAAATAAGGTATACTATGGATAGGTAAAAAAGAGCGGAAACCAGAGCATGAGGAAGGCAGGGGTGAGACATCCACTCACTCATTCAGTCAACAAATGTTTACTTAACATATGGTCCCAGATGTGGGGGGATACACCAAAGTACACCAGGAATAAGACAGGCAGTCAGTGATTGCTTGGAGCTTACTTTCTTTCTTTTCTTTTCTTTTTTTTTTTTACTTTATTTCCTTCTTTCTATATTCAAAGATCTGTATTATTATTTTTATTTTTTTTTGAGACAAAGTCTCGCTCTGTCACCCAGGCTGGAGTGCAGTGGTGAAATCTCATCTTACTGCAACCTCCACCTCCCAGGTTCAAGCAATTCTCAGCCTCAGCCTCCCAGGTAGCTGGGATTACAGGTATCGGCCACCATGCCTGGCTAATTTTTTTTTGTATTTTTAGTAGAGACAGGGTTTCACCATCTTGGCCAGGCTGGTCTTGAACTTAAAGGAGCTTACTTTCTAATGGAGTGATGGGCAAACAGATCAACAAATAAATACAGAAGTTAATTTCAGGTTGTGATAAGCACAAACAAAAATAAAGCAGGGTAAGAGCACAGTGGGTGAAGAAGGGTAATCAGTAAGAATGTAATACATGGGCCGGGCGCGGTGACTCACGCCTGTAATCCCAACACTCTGGGAGGCTGAGGCGTGCGGATCATCTGAGATTGGGAGTTCAAGATCAGCCTGACCAATATGGAGAAACCCTGTCTCTACTAAAATACAAAATTAGCCAGGCGTGGTGGCCCATGCCTGTAACCCCAGCTACTCAGGAGGCTGAGGCAGGAGAATCGCTTGAACCTGGGAGACGAAGGTTGCAGTGAGCCTAGATGGCACCATTGCACTCCAGCCTGGGCAACAAGAGCTAAACCCCGTCTCAAAAAAATAAAAATAAAAAAGAATGTGATATGTGAGCAGAGACTGGATTCAAGTGGGGAAGAGGTGATCCTAAGGCAGGTAGCAAAAAAAGCACAGGCAAAAATCCTGGGGCACAACAGTTGGGCATGTTTAAGAACAGCCAGAAGGCCAGTGTAGCTGGAAGAGAATGCATGATCAAAGAGGTAAGAGATGTGGCTGGAAGGGTAAGTAGAGGTGAAAATGAGTGTTTCTCCTTAAAGGCACCATTGACATTTGGAGCAGAATACTGTGGTCTTGTTGCATTTAGCATCAGGGCCCCTGTGGCTCTGAATGCTGACATCACTGTCCTTATAACAATTTGGAAGCCCCATTAATTTCTAACCACTCCTATGGGGGACAGGAAGCAGGCAGTACCTCCCACTGAGAACCACTAAGACAGATCCTGTATGGCCTTGTGGTCATAAATATGATTTTGTTCTGAGTATAAGGAAGAAACCAGCAGAGAGCCATAAACAGAAGAAATGGCATATTGTCTATTTCTATAAGGCCATGATCTAATTTTATCCCTTTTTTTCTTTTTGAGACGGAGTCTTGCTCTGTGGCTCAGGCTGGAGTACAGTGGCGTGATCTCGGCTCCTGAAACCTCCGCCTCCTGAGTTCAGCGATCTTCCTGCCTCAGCCTCCCCAGTAGCTGGGATTATAGGCTCGTACCACCACACTCGGCTGATTTTTGTATTTTTAGTAGAGATGGGGTTTCGCCATGTTGGCCAGGCTGGTCTCGAACTCCTCACCTCAGGTGATCTGCCTGTCTCAGCCTCTCAAAGTGCTGGGATTTGAGGCATGAGCCACCACATCTGGCCTCTAATTTCTATCTTTAAAAAATGTCTCTGTCTACTATATGGAAAACTGACTCTAGGAGGTAAAAGTAGCTGCAGGGGTAGCCAGGTACGAGACTACTGCAGTAATGCAGGAGATAATGACAGCTTGGCTGGGGGAGGTTATAGTAGAGGTGCTCAGATGTAATAAGATGAGGGGGATCTTGAAGACTGAGCCATCAGGGTTTGCCTAATGTGGCTTCACCTAGCTGAAGCACAGTATCGAAGAGGGGAAGTCAAACATGAGGTGGGAATGGAAAATGGGGGCCATATTCCCAAGGGCCCAGAAAGCCAGCCTAAGGGACACGGAGTCTCATTCTGTAGGTTACAGGGTGCCCAAGGGTTTTATACTTTAAGCAGAGAATCCAACAGCAGTTGGGAAAGAGGAGAGACTAAAAAGAGGGAGAGCCCTCAGACAGAGAGACCAATGAGCACATTCCTGGGAGTAAAGACAGCAAAGCTCTGCACTGATGAATTCCAAAGGTATCACCGAGACAAGGTTAGTGCCATTTAACGACCAGCTGACCCTGAGATTTAACCCTGGGCAACAGAGACATGACAGGGATATGACCAAAGTCAAGCATCATGAAAAGAGAAGAGAATTTGAAAAGAAAGGTAGTATGACCTGCTTTGGCTTCAAACATAGTGGGTTTGAGTGCTGGCCAACCTCACAAGTGGGAAAGTTGGCTGGACTTGTGGGACCAGAGCTCCAGCACAAGTGAGAGATGGAGGAAACTGGGAATCATCAGCAAGATGGCGACCCCTGAAGTCACGAGACTGAAAGAGGAGCACCACCAGAGAAAAGGCAGAGCTCACAAAACACCTTCGACAGAATGCTGGGCACATGAGGAAGGGAAGAAGCCATTTCAACAAGCATGCTGCATCAAGGTTAAAAGCACAGATGTAAAGGAGGGTAAACTGGGGGAAAGGATGATGGATTCTGTGACTAAGAGGGTCTGGAGACTGTCAAGACTGCAGTTTCATCAAGATAGAAAGGTGACTACAGTGTTAAAGGAAGTGAGTCAGTCTGAGGAAATGCAGATGAGCTACATTATTTTTCAAGGGTTGGTTATAAAAGAAAGTGATAAAAGTGAAGGTAGCTTGAAGGAGTAGCAGAATTGAGGGGAAGTTGGGTGAGTGTGTGTGTCTTAAAAGTAAAAATAACTTGGGGAGCTTAAAGAGAAGAATCCAGTGGAGAGATTGACATTGCAGGATGACATGACCCACCAACGACAAGAAAACAGAAGAGATGAGCGGAGACATGTTACCCTTAGAAAGAAGAAGGGACACCTGTTCCTCTGGCAGATGAGGGAAGGTGATCAAGTCTGTGACCTGCAGTGGCTGCCATGTTGCTGACAACTCCCTCAAACTTAACAGAGGAAACAATGAATAAAGCTATTATATATATAGCAACACACTTCTGATAACCACTTCTAGGAGAAACAATATTCTGACTAATACCATTATGCTACTTAATGTCGTGACATCAGAACAACCAAATATTGTGACTCATAGTTTGCCTCTTTTGTTTAGCACACTTAATGTGAATGAAAGAGGTAGGTGGACAAGTACCTTTGGTAAGTGAATGAAGAACCTCCCAGACAATGCGAATCATGCTATAGATAAAGAGCATATTTTGTTTCTAAAATTAATTTAAACTCCCACTTGGTTTGTCTTTCACAGTCACTTGACATTTATAATTCAGTTGCAAATTCATAAATCAAAAGAATTCTTGATTTTCATCACCATTGTCGTGTCTACATACCAAGGTTTTGCTGGTCTCCAAAACACTACCATTCCATAGTAGTGAAAAACAAAATACATGCAATGCCATAAAGAAGAAAAATTTGAGGGAGCCTGATTTAAAAAAAAAAAAAAGAGCAAGAAAGATCAGAATACATAAACTAAGTAATTAATGAAATCATCAAAGCCCAGGCTAATCTCATTTAACCATTCCTACCTCCATAGAAAGGGAGGTATAGAAAGGCTCACAGCAGCAGCAAATGACTTTAGGTCAGTAGCTTTTTAAAAAATTGGCCACAATGCACCATCAATTTTATAGGAAATTATTGTAGATAATAAAAACCCATCTTTGTAAATCTGTTTTACACAGTATGCCAAAACTGTCAGTGAAGCTAAAGTCTTATAATAACTGTGATTTGGATGATGAATTGGATGTGTTAGCCTGGCATTACTCATCTAATTTTAAATCTAAATTGTACTACCTCAGTCACCTAACTGCTTTTAAAATACATAAGAGGCCAGGCATAGTGGCTCATACGTGTAATCTCAGCACTTTGGTTAGTCTGAGGCGCGAGGATCACTTGAGACTAAGAGTTTGAGACCAGCCTGGTCAACATATAGAGACGGGGCCTCTATAAAACATATAGAGACGGGGGCTCTATAAAAAGTAAAAAACTAGCCAGACATGGTGGCACACATCTCTAGACCTACAGACTCGGGAGGCTGAGGCCAAAGGATTGCTTGAGCCCAGGAGGTTGAGGCTTCAGTAAGCTGTGATCATACCACTGCACTCCAGCGTGGGCGACAGAACACCCTGCCTTGGGAGAAAAAAAAAAATGTATATATATATATATATATATATATATATATATATGTGTGTGTGTGTGTGTGTGTGTGTGTGTGTGTGTGTGTGTGTGTATATGAAAAATATATACAAAAGAAAAATGTATATCTATATGAAAGAAAAAATACATATATGAAAGAACCAAGAGTTTAATTCCAATTAGAAAATAATAGGAAATAACAAAAATCATTAGACTATAACATCAATCAATAACCTATTTCCAAAAAACTCTAAATTAAACACTAAAAAAATTGAAATCACAAATGAAAAACAACTATTCCCTATTTCTTACATACATTTGAAAAATGTTCCTCTTGAATAAGCTGTATTTATCACCAAATATTTCATCTTTTACTGATAGGTACATGACAAAGTGATTCATGTACTATCCATGGATTACAAAAATATGTAGTTGTCTTAACAGGTATCAGGGATAGAGTTGGAGTTTATGCTTTAGAACCTGTAATGGAGCCCACAGCAATAGAACCATTACTTTTAAAATCTGAATTAGCATTTGATATTCCGAAACAACATCTGGCAGGGGTAGCTGGGATCCCTGGGTGTTCCATAACATCTATTCATTATTTATTTTACTATACTACCATACTGATCTATAATTACTCTTCTAAATGCCTTTCTCCACCAGTGGCCTGAAAACAACTTACCAGTAGGGAGATCACAGATCTCCAGCCACAGTACAGCGCCCAGCAAAGGCAGACCCAGTTACTTTTAAGAGGAGTATCAAAGGGCAATGGGATAGACAATGGAATTTCCCATAGGAAGACTTACCATCCCTGGACACAAGAACAGAATTTATTGCATTTTTCTATTCAGGAAGAGAAACTTTTCAAAATAATGTCACAAGAGCAAATGAAGGGAATTCTACAAATTACAGAGTCAGGAAGTGATTCTGAATCCCAAATGCCTGGCCTGAATTTTATTAAGGATTTCATTTCCTACAAAAGTAACATAATGCATTTTTAACTACTATTTTTGTTCAAGTAGTTATCTCCCTATTCCACTTTTTAAAGCTGTTTCCAGGAGCAGTGAGCAGACCATTATTGAATAGAATATGTATTAAGTACGTATTCTAGATGTATACCTTCTGCAAGAATTAAAAATCTGCACTAGAAAATACTGGCTACACAGGCAGATAGTCTTCAAACACAAGTAGACCATCTAAACAGATTTCAGTAGACATGTGTTTCCCACAGCTGCTGTAACAAATTAGCACAAACTTCATGGCTTAAGACAACACAAATTTGTTATCTTGCAGTTCTGGAAGTCAGAAGTCCAATATGGGTCTCTCTGAGCTAAAATGAAGGTGTTGGCAGTGCTGCGTTTTTTTTCTGGAGGTTCTAGGGGAAAAATTCGTTTTCTTGCCTTTTCCAGCTTCCAGAGGATGCCTGCATCACTTGGCTTGGGGCCCCTTCCTCCATCTTCAATAGCAGGTTGAGTTCCTCGACATGCAACATCACTCTGACCTTGTTCCTGCCTCCCTCTTCCACTTCTAAAAGCCCCTGTGATTGATTACACTGGACTCATCCAAATAACGGAAGATCATCATCTCCTTTTCCAGGAGAGCTGTTAGCAACCTTAATCCCCTTTGCCACGTAATAACACATTCACAGGCTCTGGGGATTTTAGTTTACAGGGTTTGATATGTACTATAATCATATTTCAGAGTTTTGTTTTGTTTGTTTTGAGACAGAATCTGTTCTACAGCCCAGGTTGGAGTGCAGTGGCTTGTGGAAAACCGAAATCACCTTTATAGTTCTTTTTTTAATTAAGACTTACATAGAATAATTAACATTTTGAATTTAATTAAAAACAATTCTTTTGTCAAACAACCCAATTCTCCGATACTTCTGTAGGTCACCTTCTTTAAAAACAATCAGAGGAACAATTTTCTGAATCTTCAAAACAGCAATCTAGATATAATACTTTCTTGTACAACACATGACTTTTTTGTTTTCCAAATTATGTTTCTTAGAACACTTCGAAACATAAATTGGTATACCGGCAAAAAAAAAAAGCTATTCAATGGCCCCATACATTTGGAAAAGGATGTTTACCATGCCTCCCTTTTAGAGGGTCACAATGCATACTATGTGTTAGAAGTCCTCTAACTTTGCTTAACATCGCTGTTTTCAGAACGTTTTCCTAACATCCCTATAAATATCCTGGGCTGAGGCAAGAAAGTGAGAAGTGAATACTAATGTAGAGCCTATCTCCATAGAGTATTACTCATGAGTAAGCCCTCACAGCTTACTCATCACAACTGGGAACAAAACTAACCCCACTTTATGCTCCTGAGAGTATACGGGATGGATGAAAGGCATTTCAAATATCAAATGTCAAATCAATGCCAAATTGCAACTACGATTAAAATCTACTTGAAACAACACATATATGAAAAGGCGTTGCTGTCTCTAATTGTATTTATATGAGTGGGTCATTTAAAAAACAATGCTTGACCAGGTGAGGTGGCTCATACCTGTATCCCAACACTTTGGGAGGTGGAGGTGGGTGGATCACTTAAGGTCAGGAGTTTGAGACCAGCCTGGCAACAGAGTGAAACCTGTCTCTACTATAAATACAAAAATTAGCCGGGCATGGTAGTACTAGCCTGTAATCCCAGCTACTTGGGAGGCTGATGCCTCAGCCTGCCGGAGAATTGCTTGAACCCAGGAGGCGGAGGTTGCAGTGAGCCAAGATCACACTGCTGCACTCCAGCCTGGGCGATGGAGCAAGACTCTGTCTCAAAAAAATAAATAAATAAAAATAAAATAAAAAACAATGCTTAATTCAACATGACTTTAAATGGTGCACAGCTAAATGAACCTACCCATGTTTATAAAGAATCCAAATGTATCTCATTCAAAATATTGGCCCTCAAATAGAGCCATGGATGCCCCATCCACTATACATAAGCAAGAGACAGCTTTATGAAAAACATTTCAAAATGTTTTTTCCTTCCTGCAGAGTAATTAATATTCAATTAAAAGGAATTTAGGTGAATTCTGAAGATGGGAAATTTCCTTTAAATAGTTTTCACCTTGTTTTTCTATAAAATCTAGAAATATTTCAATCTAAAATAAAAGTCTCAAAGCTAAAAATATTAAGTATCAGCTATTCAAATATTACTGATTCCAGGCTGGGAAGAGTGACTCATGCCTATAATCCCATCACTTTAAGAGGCCAAGATGGGCAGATCACCTGAGGTCAAGAGTTCAAGACCAGCCTGGTCAACATGGTGAAACCCTGCTCTACTAAAAACACAAAAATCAGCCAGGCATGGTGGCACACGCCTGTAGTCCCATCTACTCAGGAGGCTGAAGGAGAATCATTTGAACCTGGGAGGCAGAGGTTGCAGCGAGCCAAGCGCGCCATTGCGCTCCAGCATGGATGACAGAGAGAGACACCATCTCAAAAAAAAAAAAAAAAAAAATTACTGTATCCCCCCTCTATTAAAATGACAGTTATGGCCAGGCATGGTGATTCATGCCTGTAATCCCAGCACTTTAGGAGGCCGAGGTGGGCAGATCACAAGGTCAGGAGATCAAGACCGTCCTGGCTAACACAGTGACACTCCACCTCTACTAAAAATACAAAAAATAGCCCGGCGTGGTGGCATGCGCCTGTAGTTGCAGCTACTTGGGAGCCTGAGGCAGAAGAATCACTTGAACCTTGGAAGCGGAGGTTGCAGTGAGCTGAGATTATGCCACTGCACTCCAGTTTGGCAACAGAGCGAGACTCTGTCTCAGAAAATAAAAAAAAAGGCAGTTATTTTTTAAGTTTATAGCCCTCAAGTTAAACAATATGCTCAAAAGGTTGAAAAACAGTGTCTTGGTCCACTCCTGTGAGGTGCTAAAATGTAACAAAAAGGCCACAAGTGCTGGGGCATAGGTAGGCTACTTATCTTCCCAGAGCCCAAGTTTCTTCATCTGTAAATGGAAAGTGGCCGTAATACCTACCGCCTGGGGTTGTGAGAATTAACTGGGTGAAAGTATGCAAAGCACTTAGAATAGTACTGGCACATAAGCATTCCACAAATGTGGCCCATTATTAAATTGTTGTTGCTCTTACTTTACTTTTTCTGGTCATGTTTGTTACTCATAAATAAATAAAAACTCCGAAATTTGTTACTAATAAATAAAAAGGAAATAAATTTCTCCTAACTCAAGATTCTAAATAACTAAGATTAGTTTTTGCTCAAAGCTGCTATAGAATACTCACTCTTCCATCCAACATAACCACCCACTATGCATTACTGCTCCCTCCAAATCACCTGGACAGCCAATGCCTCTTTCTACGTCTGCATGAACCATCTGTTTTCAATTACTGACTCATTCATCTAATATTCATCAAATACCTGCTACATGTCAGGTACTGTTTGACATTAGACATTCAAAGATATATAAGTATTAGATCCTGTCTTAAAAAACATGTTAGTCCATAAGGAGAGAAAGGGGAAAAATATTTCAACAGTTTAAAATTTTTTCCTCTAATGGAGACATATCTCGGACATAGTATTAGCAAAAAGGAAGACCTCACTGCCTCCACTGAAGGGAGAGAGCACCAGGCCAGGTTGCTGGTTATGGTAGTCAGGCACTGCAGGACAGGCCAGTTTGCAAAGCCAGGCATACAGGAACTGGCTTAGAGCAGTTTAAACCCTGGATGGCCAGGGTGGCCAGTATGAGCGCTAGTCAGGACCTGTGAGGCAAGAAAGGATATCAGACCCAGCATGCTCACCGGTGCTAAAATTTTTGGACTATTCTGAAGGAACTATAAAGGGAATGATACTCAAATCCACATTTGGGAAAGACCACCGTAGCAATGTGAAGACTGAAATGGAGGAAGAAGAAACTAGAAACAGGTAGACCAAGTCAGTGAGCTTCACGGTTTTCAGTGTCTTCGAAATTAGTTCACTGTTACCATAGCTCTGTGTAGAGGGAGAACGGCTTCCTCCATGTAACGGAAATGAAACGAACTTCAAAAAAATCACACGACTTGCCGCAAGTCACATAATAATGAATAAAAGGCTGAAATGGCCTCCAGAATCCAAGACTTCTCATCCCACTGGCCCTTTCTCTCCAATACCTAGAGGTTAAAATGAAGTACAAACTTTGGTCACACCCTATCACAGAGCAGTAGTTTGGCTAAGGCAAATGAACGCAAGTTCACTAACCAGATACTTTCTGATTGTCACAGCATGGTACACACAGCATAGCTAAATCAAATGGAGTTGACTGGATACATTTTGATAAACTGTGCTTTAATCCTGAAAAATCGCTGCTACTAGATGTTTTTACCTCTCTTCAGTGGTACACTTCAAAGCCGCAAAATAAGGTTCACGCCCATCAAACAAATAAGCAGGACTTCAGTTCAATCCCTAAACTCTGAACATATAATCTACTAGTCTGCTGATCGGTAATATGAACTGCCTGGTTGTAAATATCAAGCCTTCATATGCAGCAGATTATATTAGTAGTAAACTGGGCCAAGCGCGGTGGCTCACCCTTGTAATCCCAGCACTTTGGAAGGTGGAGGAAGTCAGATCACCTAAGTTTAGGAGTTCAAGACCAGCCTGGTCAACATGGTGAAATCCCGTCTCTACTGAAAATACAAAAATTTGCTGGGCATGGTGGTAGGCGCCTATAACTCCAGCTACTCGGGAGGCTGAGGCAAGGAAACCACTCGAACCCAGGAGAAGGAGGTTGCAGTGAACCGAGATCATGCCACTGCACTCCAGCCTGGACAACAGGGCGAGACTCCATCTCAAAAAAAAAAAGTAAACTGTGATTTACTCAGAATAGTTAGTAAATGAGATATTCTGCCTAATTTAATATTCTGGTTATCTGGAAGTCCACATGTACATTAGCATATATATCATAAAATAATTACCAAATTTCAAAGAATTAGAATAAAATAATTTAAAACTAAAATGATACTGAGTATGATTATTCACAGGCATCATTTCAACAGCTATTGATAACTAACATTTATTGAAGGCTTATCATGGGACAGGTACTTTTCAAAGTGTTTTATATCTATTAATTCATTACATTATACTTTACTTCATTTAACTCATTGGTAAACAGGAATTATCATTATAAGTCATAAAAAACAAACCTGGTTGTCTTAGATGGTTTTGGTTGTTTGGCTTCTGGAAAAATGGAAGTTATATTTGACCGAAATAATTCATTGACTGATTTTCTTCATTGCCTCCAGATAATGAGCAACTTAATCAGCAAACCACCTCCCCTCTACCCTATTATTTCACAGAACCATTACTCTTTCATACTTGTCAGCTCTGCCCTTACAGGCTGACATTTCATTAAGAGACAGAATTGAAAATCTAGCTTTCAGGTAAGTCTGAGGGTCTTCCTTCCCTCACGATTTCTCTATTTCCACCCGTGCCTCAGAGCAGCTATAAACCACTTTCTGTCCCTGTTAGTTACAATCTGCTTCTCCATCCTGTATTCTGAGATATCCTCCAACTGTCATTCTGATTCACAGCTAAAAAGCACTCCTGATTTGTTGTTGTTGTTGTTTATCCTTTCTGATGTCACTCTGTTAACTCTCAGTCTCTCTGTTTAGTCCACCAGAAACACCCCAGAGAAAGCAGTGTCCTCATACAAATTATTCTAGACCAGAGGACCTCCACTGGGGGCAATTTTACTCAGCCCCACCTGCCAGGAACATGTGGCAATGTCAATTTTTTTTTTTTTTATTGTCCCAACTGATGATAATTAATCAGAGGGTCCAGGAGGAATGTGTCACTGGCATCTAGTGCATAGACACCAGGTATGCTGCTAAATATCCTAGAATGCACAAAAGAGACACCCTCCCCACCCCCCCAAAAAGAATTATTCAGTCTAAAATGTCAAGATTGTGAAGTTGAGAAACCCTGGTTTAGAATATGATCTCAGACCAAATACCATGATCTTCCAGTTCTCCCCCAGAAGCAAATTAAAACATCTCCTCAAATACAACGCCAGAGCAACTTAAGAACATTTTGGTGAAGTTCATTGGGTGAAAAACATTTACATCTAAACAATGATATCCTAATAGCTGCTTTCATGAGCGAGAATTCATTAACACACTTCTAACACTGGACTTGCCATTTAATAGACTTTGCTATACCTCACAGCACAGCTTTGGTAGAAACCTGGCATTGTTTGGAAACAGCCTTATACTATTTCCAATAGGTCGTGACAATGATATTTATCACAACAGAAATCTACCTGTATTTTTTTGCACTCCAAGAGATCTTTTCTATTAAAAACAATTTATGGTAAACTGATTTCTACCTCCAGGGCAGGGTTTCTCAGTCTTGGTACTACTGACATTTGGGCTTGATAGCTGTTTGTTGGGGGAGTGTGGCTGTCTGTGCGTGGTAGGATGACAGCCTGCCCCTCCCATGCACCCCCATGACACCCCCATGACAAAATGTCCTCCAGACATTACCAAACATCCTCTAAGAGGCAAGATCACTGTCTGTGCGTGGTAGGATGACAGCCTGCCCCCCCATGCATCCTACGATACCCTCAAGACAAAATGTCTCCAGACATTACCAAACATCCCCTAAGAGGTACGATCACTCCCACACCCCCACTGACAACCACTGTTTTAGAGGTTTTCTTTTTTTTCTTATCAACTTCTTATTTGTTTCCCCACATCTAGATTTTGATACACTGGGTTGCTAGATACAAATATATTGAATAATGAAATCAACAAATTCCTGTATGTTGATATTCTTAAAACAGAATTCCTCCTATAATCTTACTGTGCAAAACAAGAATGAACAAAAATGTAAATTTTAAACACGAAACAGTACCCAAGTATTACGATCAGCTAGCGTACAGAGCAATGCAGTGATATCCTTACAGACTACAATGGTCATCAAAGTTTTTTGTTTAAGTGTTTAGTGATGTCATTAACTCTGTGGCATGACAAAATTCATAATAAAAATAGTAGTTAATACTCACTCAACATTTACTATATATTAGTGTTTTAGTCGTGACATACACACCATTTTTTAAAGTCCCTGTCAATGACGGCTGGGCACGGTGGCTCACGCCTGTAATCCCAGCACTTTGAGAGGCTGAGGCAGGAGGATCACGAGGTCAAGAGATAGAGACCATCCTGGCCAGCATAGTGAAAATCTGTGTCTACTAAATATACAAAAATTAGCTGGGTGTGGTGGCACAGGCCTGTAGTCCCAGCTACTTGGGAGGCTGAGGCAAACAAATTGCTTGAACCCGGGAGGCGGAGGTTGCAGTGAGCCGAGATCGCACCACTGCACTCCAGCCTGGAGACAGAATGAGACTGCATCTCAAAAAAAAAGAAAAGAATAGAAAAAAATCCCTGTCAATGATACAATAACTCTGTAAGACAGGTACTATGATGATTATTTCCATTTAAGTATGAGGCAACTGAAGCACAGAAAGGTGAAGTAACTTACCCAGGGTCACACAGGCAATCTGTGACAGAGCTGGCATTTCAACCCAAGCAGCCTAACCCAATCTGCATTCTTACCTGTTTTGCTACACTGCTTCTCATATAATAATATGCCATATTAATCATTATATCAACAATGAGCATATATTATAAGAGGATTTTACTTCATTTCTTTTTTTTTTGAGATGGAGTCTCACTCTGTCGCCCAAGCTGGAGCACAGTGGTATAAACTCGACTCACTGCAACCTCTGCCTCCCGGGTTCAAGCGATTCTCCTGCCTCAGCCTCCCAAGTAGCTGGGATTTCAGGTGCGCACCACCACACCCGGCTAATTTTTTGTATTTTTAGTAGAAACAGGGTTTCGACATGTTGGTCAGACTGTTCTTGAACTCCTGACCTCAGGTGATCCACCTGTCTCAGCCTCCCAAAGTGCCGGGATTACAGATGTTGAGCCACCAGGCCTGGCCTACTTAATTTCTTTCAATGACATTTCTTCTGCATCCTAAGTGACAAAACTGTTGTGGAAAACATTTGCCTCACGATCCTTGCCATGTGTTTTCTGACAGTTCTAGCCACTGGCACAGCACCTGTAGCCCAACCGCCTAGGCTCCCAGTCCTGGCTCTACCATAAACATTACGATTGTTCTCTCCCTCTAGGCACATGGCAGGACTGCCCTCTCCTACCTCCTTGAAATGGAATCATGGCCTAGAAACTTGCCTTGGACAATGAAATGTGGGAAGTAAAACGTCACTTCCAGGTGGAAGCTTTAAGCCAGAGCTCGACTTGCCAATTCCCTTCCTGAAAGCATGTGCTGAGATGGAGCCTTTGTCAGCTGCGTCTCCGAGTAACTCTAATGATTATAATGAAGGGTGTCCCTCTGCCAATCCACATGACGTGTGCCTTGAGTGAGATATAAGCCTTTGCTGTATTAAGCCTCTCAAATTTCAGGGTTGTTTCTTACTATTCCATAATTTAGACTAAGTATATCGTTACTTACTAATTGCGTGATCTTAAACAAGTTATGTGACCTCTCTGTGTCTGCTTCCTCATCTGGAAAATGGAGGTAATAGCAGCAACTACTTCATAGTGTTGCTGAGAATTAAATAAGTTAATACATAGAAAGCACCCAAAAGATTGCCTGACACATGATAAGAACCCACTACTGTCCCCAGAAATTCTCATGTAAGCTAACTCACAGATATCATCACTATGGTTACTAGTCTCTGAGATGTGAGCTATCGATAGGTAAATACATACATTGTTTCTATCTTATTATCCCCATAATGAAATGCTAAATATGTAGGCTAAATGTTAACAAATAATTCACTGTTAGACACAAAGGACTGAATAATAAAACCCAGGATATCATCTGTTACAAAATGGCACGGAAAAGTATCTCTGAAAACTAGAAAGTGGAAGAGAGAAAAGTGTATTTAACTGACCCAACTTCTGCTTCTGTCTCATCCCCTGCCAGTAATACATACACATAAACAAGCACAAATATGCACACGCTCCCTTCTCAATGAACAGATTTAATTTGCCAGCCAACTAGAAAGAGATTCAACAGAAGGAGCCAAAAATGTGATGCCAACTGGCTGTGTGACATGCACAGTAATGTCTCCCAATAAACCAACACCTGACGGCTAGTAAGTGGGAATACAATAAGCAGAAGAGCAGTGATGTGATGTGGGAAACCAACCTGAAATGTTCCCAGACACACAGTAAAGGTGATTTGAAAGTCATACTGAGACTCATGGATTATTTTGAAAAGCACTAATTTTCCAAAGGTGATTTTCACCAGGTGCTTATTTACATGGGAGAGAATTAAAGCTGATTTCAGGCTGGCACGGTGGCTCATCCCTGTAATCACAACACTCTGGGAGACCGAAGTGGGAGGATAGCTTAAGGCCAGGAGTTCAAGACCAGCTTGGGCAACATAGTCCAATCCCACCTATATTTTTAATTTTTTAAAAAAGAGGAGCTGATTTCAAGAGGTGAAATGGTTATACATACCCACAAGGTAGCTGCCTACATTGACCACCAGCATGCTAAAAATATGAGTTTGGGAATTACATCTCCAGCTGAGTCACATGTACAGTAAAGAAATCCAGGAAGCTTGGCTCCGGTGAGTTAGAGAGAGTTTTTACAACTTATTAAGGAGAGTGTCCTGAGACCAGAAGAGTTACCAAAAGGATACAAGATAGTAAAGACGAATACATATTACTGATAAAGAATTAGTAATAAGACCAAAGAGACCTACAGTCTCAAAAGAAACAAGAAATAAACTTATTCAAAACCTGTAGGACCAATTTTAGCAAGAATCCTGCTAAATCACTTTATGAGTCTCCCCCCCCCTTGAAATCTGATCGCCCTTGATATCTAGCTCCTCATCTCCCACCTTTGATCTGTAAGTCCTTGGCCTGCCTTTAGCAAGAGTCCTACGAGGTCAGGTTAGCAAGAATCTCCCCCTAAACTTGATGTCTCCTCTTAGCAATTTTCCCCGTCTTAGTAAATTTTCCTGTCTCCTCACATTCTACCTATTGGCTAAAAATTTCCAGTTGTCTTTGCTGTATTCAGAATAGAGCCCTAGCTCTTGCTCCTAGTGTAATACTCTAATGCAACAGTTTTCAATAAAGTCTTACTTACCATCTCAACAAGCCTCAGAATAATTTTTTCTTTAACATCTCCAAGCTTGGTCAGAATTAGGGTACAGCCACGCCTACCTCCACTAGTAATACTCTGCACAGCAGAGGGGAAAGGAACCACCAGGCGTCATGGGCATGGAAGGGTGTGAGGAACACTGGCACTGGCCAAATACAGGGGCCTCACAAGCCATCTTCACCTTCAGGAAAATGAATATTGAGCTGCCATAGACACTCTGCTGCCCTCTTCATTTACCAATACCATGAATCTATAGGATACTCTGTTCCAAACACCCAGTACATTCTTACACATCTGTCCTGACAGATGCCTGTGAGGTGGGCAAGGCTGAGAATAATGAATTGTTGTCTATCAGGCTGAAGTGACTTTCCAAAAATTGGAGTTGACAGCAATAAGGTCAAGAATCAGCTCTGTGCTGCTTTGACGGAACGAGTCATTGCCTCCTTGAATCTGGCACATACCAGGCAACAACACTGTCAGAGTTTATTCTTCCACATGGTCTAACTGCTAAACACAAAGTAGTCTAGGTTTGTCAGCTTAGGGCATGTTCCCTTCCAGTCTGAAAACATTTCAGCTGGCCTAATATCCTGCTATAAAGAATTCTCTTCTTATTATCATCTTCCTCCTCATATTTAGCCCTGCCTTCCATCACTTCAAAAGCAGCATTGTAGCTTCCCTATCCTCTTTCTTCCTAGATGACTTTGAAGACTATCTATTTAACTATTTCTGGCATAAAACTGACAGGTAAATGACTTCAAAGCTAATTCCCCCCACTACCACCGCCCACCCCTTGCCCGTTTTCAGTCTCAAGACACCATGTCAGTCCTCCATTCACTCTCAAAAATGATGGCTTAACTGTACAGCACCGTACTGGGTCAATTCTTAAATATGCTAGAATACGCTGGATACATCTGGCTCATTTACGTCATTCTTCGCCAATCTTTTTTTTTATTTACCTCCTTCTTCAACTTGGAAATTTTGCCTTGTCACAATATACGGGTAGCCGTTTCTGCCAAGATTGTGCCAACAAGACTGGTTATAAATCTACCTACTTTGTACAAGGGGAATATTTTTGTAACCATTGCATATCTCTATTAAAACATGAAATATACGCTGAGGGCCAAGTGCCTAAGTGACATGTAGAAAAAAGGCTGATGTTCAGAAAGCCAAGCATTCAGAGAAATAATGAGAGGTTAATGAAGTGAGTTCTGAATCACAAGTGCTGTTCAGAAAACAGTAAAAAGACATCTGTGAGGAATGACCTTGGAACTAGTCACTGTTATTCAGTCCATATGTATGTATGGATGTTTTTATTAAAATAACTATTCAAAGTTAACTTTCATCCAAGATCCTTCTGAAGAAATAAAAAGGCATCATCTAAGGTTTCAAAAATTTAACCCTTCTACCTTTAGCAGTGGTTAGTCCACCTTATTTTCACACATTTCTATCTTAATGAAAATCAGTACATTAAAGGATACTCAGAATTACTATAAGGCACAACACAAGATGTACAGATTAAAAATTTTCCATAAAAATAATTAAGATCGGGCCGGGTGCGGTGGCTCACTCCAGTAATCCCAGCACTTTGGGAGGCCAAGGCAGGGGAATGACCTGAGGTCAGGAGTTCGAGACCAGCTTGCATAACATGGTAAAACCCCATCTCTACTAAAAAAAATACAAAAATTAGCTGGGCGTGATGGCGCATGCTTGTAATCCCAGCTACTTGGGAGGCTGAGGCAGGAGAATCACTTGAACCCAGAGGGCAGAGGCTGTAGTGAGCCAAGATCACGCCACTTTACTCCAGCAGACAGAGTGAGACTGCCTCAAAAAAAAAAAAAAAATTCAGTTCTACCATGAGTTCTCAAGGGGTATTATAATAAATTCAGTTTTACTTAATTTCTCTTCTTTTCTTTTTTTGAGATAGGTTCTCACCCTGGCACCCAGGCTGGAGTGCAGTGGCACAATCTTGGCTCACTGCAGCCTCAACCTCCTGGGCTCAAATAGTTCTCCCACCTCAGTCTTCTCAGTTAACTGGGACCACAGGCACACAACACCATGCCCGGCTTTTTTAATTTTTTGTACAGATGGGGTTTCACCCATGTTGCCCAGGCTGGGCAACTCCTGGGCTGAAGTAATCCACCTACCTCAGCCTTACAAAATTCTGGGATTACAAAGGATGAGCCACTGCGTCTGGCCAGCTTCACTTAATTATTTAAGAAAGCAGTTTGAGAAACTGTTCAATTTAAAGATACTAACATGTTTTAAGGAGTTTTTTGGTTTTTTTCTCTAACTAACAAATAAAGTATATCTATTTGTAGTGTACAACATTTTTAATATGTATACATTACGAAATGATTATATCAAGTTCATTAAGATATCCATCACCTCACGTACTTGTCATTTCTTGTGAGAATATTTGAAATCTACATGCATAGCCGTTTTCAAGTCTATGATACATTATTACTAACCATAGTCACCATGCTGCACTTGCCTGTTCTATTCATTACTGCACTTAACACCACTTGTACATGAGGCCCTCAGTACGATCATCCATGTATTCAGCAGACCAAACTAATCATGACCCAAGCATCCCCCCTCATTGCAGGGAGACCTCTGAATTAAAGTGAAGCTTTCCTTTTTTTTGAGACAGAGTTTTGTTCTTTTTGCCCAGGCCGGAGTGCAGTGGCGCGATCTTGGCTCACCACAACCTACACCTCCTGGGTTCAAGCGATTTTCCTGCCTCAGCCTTCAGAGTAGCTCGGATTACCAGGCATGTGCCATCACGCCTGGCTAATTTTGTATTTTTAGTAGAGACAGGGTTTCTCCATGTTGGTCAGGCTGGTTTCGAACTCTCCACCTCAGGTGATCTGCCCGCTTCGGCCTCCCAAAGTGCTGGGATTACAGGCATCAGCCACCGTAGCCGGCAGCTTTCCTTTTTAAAACTGCCCAAGTCCACGTGAAATGTATCCAAGTTTACACATTTGAAATTAACACACGAAATACAAGCTAAATACTATTAAGAAGTGACTTGAATAGATTTTCTTCAGCAAATTCACTCTTCAGCAGAATGGCAGTGAACTTCACCCCCAATTCTGCATAGGATTATCTGGTCTAATTTTGTGGGAGCTCTGCGTTTTAATCCATCATACATGGAAGTAAAGGCCTAGGGGCTGAAAGCATCTGGATGTGCTTTGGTGCAGGCCATGGCTAACATCAGTGATCCTGAACTCCACAACTCCACCCGAGGAGACAGTGAGAAAGCCAGTGTGCCCTGGAGTAGAGCCCAAGTTCAGCTGCTCCAGAAATGCATCTACACCAAAAGGACACTGTGGCTATCCCTCTAAAATAAAAAATCAAAACCACAGGCTGAAATGAAATCCTGCTGGAACACTGGTGGGCAGAACTTGACCTCCTAGCATGGTTACTGAGATACTGCACTTCTTGGGAAATGGGGCCGGTTTCCTCCTGTGAGGCCTCAGATGCTTGGTAAAGTCAACCTTGACACTTCCCTCTTCTCTGGCCTTTATGGCTGTAGCCCCTAAGTCTGTGACCAGAATTGCTTGTAGTTAAACAGCAGAAAGCACAGCATAAAAACTAGTTTTAAAAATGTGAAATAAAATTTCAAGTCATTTGAGAGTTTTATTCAGAATTTAAATAAAAGCTGAAGATTATATATATGAACCATGAAGATTATATGTCAAAGAATACTATAAATAGGATCCTTTGGTGGGAAAGGAGGGATCTATAAATTCTTAATCAAATCTTTTTCTATTTCAAATTAAAATATATTTTTTTGTAGAGGAGTGAAAGTTGTAATGCTAAATGATTCTCTTTCGTTCTTCCCCCACAGGAGAAATATTCTGCCTAAACCCATCCCAATCATTGATCTGATGTATAATTTAATCACAAATATAAAACTGCTTTCACATGAAAACTTTCCTCCCTACAAAAAATACCACTTGCACAGTGGCCCATGTTTTAAAATCTCTGTAATTTTTCCTATCAAACAATGTTTTAAAATGAAACATGATTTCCAAAATTATCCCCAGTGGAAAAATATTAAATTCATAAGTCCTAATGGCTAAGACTTACACTTACATTTTGGAGGTATTTTTCTTCAAACATTAGCATGCATAAAAGTCTCCTGGGAAACTTGTTCAAAATGAAAATTTCTGGGTCCCAGCTGCAGAAAACCAAATTCTGTGGATCTGAGGTGGGGCCCAGATATTATCGTTTGAATGTGTCACCCAAAATTCATGTATTGGAAACTTAATCTCCAACACAACAGTGATGGGAGATGGGGCCCAAAGGGAGACGTCATGAGGCTCTGTCCTCATGAATGAACTGTCCTTTATGGAGGGAGTGGGTTTGTTATAAAAGCGTGTTTAGCCCCCCTTGCCATCCGTCTCCTGCCTGCTCTCTTGCTATACGATGCCTTCTGCCATGTGATGATGCAGCAACAAAGCCCTCAGCAGATCTGGCCTCTCAGTCTTGGACTTCCCAGCGTCCAGAACCATGAGCCAAATAAATTTCTATCATTAGAAATTACCCAGTCTGTTATAGCAGCGCAAATGGACCAAGACACCAGGTATGTGCATTTTTAACAGGCATCTTGGTGTTTCTAATGCACGTGGTCCTTGGACCAGACTTTGAGAAACAGCACTGCATGAAAAAGAACTCATTTCCAAGATAGCTGCCCAGTCTTCACATCCCTTCTCCCATTCCATACTACTTTTTAAATTTCATTTGGCAGTTTTTTAAACAATCTCTCATTAGCCTAGTATAAAGAAAATCTCTGAAATGTTATTCTCATTAAAACTACACAATGACAATACCAAAAGGCAAGACATATAAGAATAAGAGAAAACTGAAAAGCTCACTTGCTGCTCTAAGATATCATTTAAAATTAGAACTGAACTTTGGGAGGCCAAGGCGGGAAGATCACCTGAGGTCAGGAGTTCGATACCAGGCTGGCCAACATGGAAAAACCTCGTCTCTACTAAAAATACAAAAATTAGCTAGGCATGGCGGTGCATGCCTGTAATCCCAGCTACTCAGGAAGCTGAGGCAGAAGAATCACTTGAACCCACGAGGTGGAGGTTACCGTGAGCCAAGATCACACCACTGCACTCCAGCCTGGGCGACAGAACAAGACTCCATCTCAAAAAATAAATAAATATATAATAAAATTAGAACTGGATGGAATCTTGATCATTCTAGGCTAATTCCCTCAGTTTAATCTTTCAACAATATTTTAAGCACTCCCCTGACTATTAATTTTGTTATCTACATTCTCCAATTATTTCATTCAGGCTACAAGGTGAGGTAATGCCTGAAATTTAAATCTGTCCTTAACAGATTCTTGCACTGGGGGATTCAAGAAGTCTTGCTTTCATTTACTGTTCTTCTATGGGAACTTTTTGGAATCAGAATTCTTTATTTCTTCTATTTCATTATTTTCCAAAAGATGACTTAGAACTTCTAGAAATTCCCACCTGACTATGAATGTAATTTGTTGCACTGACTACAGTAAACTTATATTTTTAAGTTACAAATTCAGATACTTTTACTTAAATAACTGCAGACATGGCAAGCTACCCTGGAGTTGCCAAAGTCAATATGTGAAGTCTGTCTCTAGGGCAACAGACTAAAGAGTAGTAAATGAGGTTTTGAACTGCATTCCTGTTCATTTCTGATTTAGCAACAGGCTTCAACATGCTCCTATTATGCTCTGGCCATCCCTTTGTCTGATCTCAGAATTACATGGAGTGAGTTTTTGGTTGTTCTATATTTTTTAAGACATTATATTCCAATCTGTCTTGCTGTTCTCATACATGTTATTTCTAATTTTCACTACCCAGCAAATCATATTTGGCTGCCCTGCACAAACACACAAATGTGCATGCACCCATCACCATTTTAAAATTTTTCCATGTGAATTGAGGACCGTTAAGTATTCAGCAGCTTAATTAAAAATCTGCAAACCCCTCCACACAATGGACCAGTGCTGATTCAGTAAGTACTTCCTGCTGCTTTTGTAAAAGCTCTTCCCAGTTTTTCTTTTTTTTTAAGCCACTGCACAGATGATCTCTTTCTACCCAATTCTAGAGTTTCACAATACTTCTTTTTTATGGACTCAAGAACACATGATACCGTCAATGCCAGAATGTCAATCAATCTAAATTCTCCTACAACATAAGTTAATCATTTAAATTCATCTAACTATAACCAGCACTGCCTGGCAGAGAAAGACACACAAGATCCAGCATCCTGACTAACCAAAATGTAGGTAGAAAGAGTTAACCTAAACTGATATGCAAAGAACATTTTAAAAAGTAACAGAACACAGAATTTTTAAAATTTCACGTGTTATCAAGACACAGTAATAATCTCACAATGCGGCACTTTTCTAAACTTTATCAACAGTTTTTTGCTGTTATTATAATCTGTTGATTAATCTTTAGATTGTACTATTAGTTAACATTTTATTAATTTAAAAGTGGTATATAAGACTGTGTGAAAAAAGGTAAAAGTATAAAACTTTAACAAACCAAAAATAAAAGTCATCCAGTTTTTAGAAAAGGTTTTGCAAAATAAAAGTTGCTTATTTATATAGATCACCTACCATACAGAAGTAAATATACTACAGTACATATACTTGTATTCTGTAAGCAGATATTCCATCTTAATGATAGCAGGACTGGCATCAAACATCTGCTAAAATAATATATCTATCTTGCTACATTATAAACCAAAATCCTAAATTGGTTTAGATTTTGAAAGAGGTTGCTTATATTTACCACAATAAGAAGAGTAACTTGTTTCAAAGAATAAAATAATAATGAACTTATTAAACACAACTTTAGCTCTACCAACTACTAACTGTGAAGTCAGAACTGGATGGATATTGAGTAACCTCAAAGAAGAAAATAAAATGAAACTTTCTCTTCTGAGCAAACCTACTTAGATTTAAGCCTGTATCTATGGATAAAATGTGAACATCAGAAGGCCCTAACGATTGTGTATACGCAAATCACAACAAAAGCCACATTGACCAATAGTCTACATACTCAAACGTCCATGTTTCAAATATCCATCTAAATTTATCTATATAGTTCAACAAAATCTACTATATTTTGATAGCACATAGATGACATAAGCTTATGTCCTTATACCAGGAATTGCAAAAACAGTCCAGAAAACAGAGCTCCAATTGGTCTAACTTCATCAACTAGCTGTCCTCAAGATCCCATTCTAGCCTAGTTGGAGAAAACCAATAACCCACCTATAAATACAGCAACGGTAGCAAACCTCAGTTTCTGCTACAAATAATATGGCCAGAAATACAGCAAGTTCAGCTGAAAGAAAAATCTGTATCACTGCGGTAGGTCAGTAATAAAGACTGTAACCTTGTAACTGCAGGATATTCTATAAAATGAAATGTAATTTGTAAATCATTTTTAATGCTACCAGAAACCAAAGGAAGGGCAATAAGGGAGTATTTGTACAAGACCACCTTCAATAGATTCTTCCACTAAAACCGAATGTACTGAACGTAGAGACAAGTGGTCACATCGGCTTTTAATGAAAGGCAGGCAAGACAATCATAAATATCTACGTTCATTCACCTGTTCAAATACCAACTGCTTAAGTCAAAAAGGAAAACACAGTCTGCCAGGGGTGTCATATCCACTTTAAGTCAGAGCAACTGAAGATGTGATGGGTATAAAACTACTACAAAAGCCCAGATGACACTTTCACTGGCCACTCTGAACCATGTGTCTGAAGTTGGCAAAGTCATTCATGCAAATGGTATATTATTATTATTAGGCAAGGTGTTACTTCGTCAAGTTTTACTTTGAAAATCAAATTATTTGAGAATATGTGGAATAACACTCAGCTTTAGTTTATTCCAAATTGAAGCACGAGACAGATATTTCATAAAGAGAGCTGATTTCCAAAAATAAGATTACCCAAAAAGGGAGAGTTAGCTAGAGAACACAAATTTTCCCCAGCATATTTTACTATTTCCACCTCAGTGTGCTGTATAGAGATTATCACTGAAGTATCTAACTGAGCTAGGAGTATGTGCAACCCTGCTCATCTGCATTCTGTCACTTTGTCCTGCTCCACAGACACTGAAGAGGTCATGCTTAATGGCCAAAAAATTTACTATGGGCCTAAAGGAGAAAGTAGAAAAAGATAGGCAGGCCTGAGGGTGTGACTGTCTATTTAAGTATGCAACTGTATTTTAAACATAATTAGATTAATTGCCTCCCAATCTTAGCTGATACATCTGCACATGCAATTAATTAGAACTGATTTTAAAAGATCTGTTTGGAATCCTTTGTTCCCCACTTCCTACAAATCAAATTACCAAGGAGCAAATTTAATTTTTCAACTTTCATTTTAAGAAAGACACAAACTTACATTAACAGGGTGTGATCCACTAACGTAAGTCTTTAACTAGCAATTATTTCATTCTGAAACTAAAATCCCATTCAAATTTTTTCATCTATAAAATAATACCCTGGTAAATAAGACAATCTTGTAAGACTGCTGTAGAAAGAAAAACTTGAATAATCTCACAGCTCTTCATCTAAAAGAGGAAGGTAGAAGCGATAAGTTCCATTTTGCAAGAAAATGAAAAATGTACACTATTAAAGTTACCTTTCACTATGTGCTTTACTCTCTACTGACGGTTCTACCATAAATTGAAAGTAGTTACGGCATTAAAAGAAGACTTTAAGGGGCTATTTAGCAGAGTAACACATGATGCATTCACCGGGAAAAGGATGATTACTGAGGACAAAGGTTTGGACACTGAAACTGGAGATGGGGCCAGGAGAGGAGAGTAGAGAGGGTCAAGAAGAGGCAAACCAAAACAGAAGAAGTGGGGAAAACAGCAAAAGTGAGCTTGATAGGTTTAGACAGAGACTGCAGCCGTAAGGCAGACACTCGCTGAGGGATCTTCCCCCAAATAAATATTTACTGAGACAGTGAATGGTGGACGGCATTCACAGCAACATTAGCGGTATGTACACAGGAGAGAGCAATGAACATGTGATAAGTGAAGGAAGCCACAGAGCTGCACGCAGGCCTAGTAACACGAGGCAAGTGTGAAGGTGTAAGCTAGAGCCTACAGAAGATGCAGACTCAGGACTACCATGATCTGTGTCTGAGAGTCTGGAATCTACAGAGGTGAACAAAGTAGCATCACTTGACAAATGGTAATAACACATATAGCGTGGGGGGGATGGGGCTACAATGATATGGGCCAGAGAGAATAGGATTACTGTTCTAAAGACAATAAAGGGGTTCCGGGCCTGTGATCCAAGTCTGAGGAAGCGTCATGACATTCCTGCACACGACAGAAACTCTGGAGCTAACAATGGGAATAGAAATAGGAAAAGGGCTAATATCCAGAATGTACAAGAAACTTAAATTTACAAGAAAAAACAATCCCATCAAAAAGTGGGTGAAGGACATGAACAGACACTTCTCAAAAGAAGACATTTATGTGGCCAACAAACATGATAAAAAGTTCATCATCACTGGTTATTAGAAAACTGCAAATCAAAAGCACAATGAGATACCATCTCATACCAGTTAGAATGGTGATCATTAAAAAGTCAGGAAACAACAGATGCTGGAGAGGATGTGGAGAAATAGGAACGCTTTTACACTGTTGGTGGGAGTGTAAATGGGTTCAACCATCATGGAAGACAGTGTGGCGATTCCTCAAGGAGCTAGAACCAGAAATACTGGTTGACCCAGCAATCCCATGACTGGATATATATCCAAAGGATTATAAATCATTCTACTATAAGGATACATGCACATATATGTTTATTGCAGCACTATTTATAACAGCAAAGACTTGGAACCAACCCAAATGCCCATTAACGATAGACTGGATAAAGAAAATGTTGTACATATACACCATGGAATACTATGCAGCCATAAAAAAGAATGAATTCATGTCCTTTGCAGGGACATGGATGAAGCTAGAACACCACATGTTCTCACTCATAAGTGAGAGTTAAACAATGAAAACACGTGGACAGAGAGGGGAACATCACACACTGCGGCCTGTTGGGGGATAGGGGACAAGTGGAGGGAGAGTATTAGGACAAATACCTAATGCGTGCCAGGCTTAAAACCTAGATGACAGGTTGATAGGTTCAGCAAACCACCATGGCACATGTATACTTATGTAACAAACCTGCACATTCTGCACATGTATCCCAGAACTTAAAGTAAAATTTTAAAATAAAAATAAAAAAGTAATAGGAAAGGGGGAAACATCCACATAGGCAGACCGGTTTCCCAATCTGGAACTTGGAGCTGTTCACCTGGTGGGTGTCTGTTATTACTCGGACACAGACACCAAGGGCTACTCCAGATTGAAGTGCACTGCTTACTTTCAGGGACCTCATAGAACTACTCAACATTGTTTTTGGTGATTCCTGTGCTATGGTTTGAATGTGTCCTCTCCAAAACTCAGGTGTTGCCAATGTGATGGTATTAAGAAGTAGGGCCTTGGCCAGGCACGGTGGCTCACACCTGTAATCCCAGCACTTTGGGAGGCTGAGGTGGGCAGATCATGAGGTCACAAGATTGAGACTCTCCTGGCTAACACTATGAAACCCTGTCTCTACTAAAAATACAAATAATTAGCATGGTGGTGAGTGGTGGGTGCCTGTAGTCCCAGCTATTCAGGAGGCTGAGGTAGGAGAATTGCTTGAATCTGGGAGAGAGAGATTGTAGTGAGCCAAGATCACGCCACTGCACTCCAGCCTGGGCAACAGGGCAAGACTGCACCTAAAAAAAAAACAAAAACAAAAACAAAAAAAGAAGTAGGGGCTTTCAGAGGCAATTAGGCCATGAAGGCTTCTCCCTTGTAAATGGGATTAAGCCCCTTATAAAAGAGGCTTCACTCAACCTTAGGTTAGCTTGCCCATCTCCCCCTCAGTCACGTGAGGACACGGCATTCCTCCCCTCCAGAGGAACCATCTTGGAAGCAGAGAGTGGCCCTCACCAGATAACTGAACCTACCAATACCTTGATCTTAGACTTCCCAGTCTCCAGAACTGTGAGAAATAAATTTGGAGGGTTTTGTTTGTTTTTACAAATTTCCCAGTCTCCAGTATTCTGTTATAGCAACAGAAATGGACTAAGACACTCCAGTGGGGATCTAAGGGTATCCTCTAATTCTATGTGGAAAGCAGACTATGTACCGATGCACGTTAAAGCACCCAATCATCTGCTGGTTAAAAAAACATACAAGGATCCAGTCCCCAGTTGGACACACACAGAGCAATTGGAAGGATACATTTCCGGCAAGCTGTGACTCTTTAAGTAAATACGTGGGAGGAGGCAAAGTGCAGATTAAAGTACAGTAATTGTGAGGCGTGTGACTGTAGTCATGTTTATGAGTGACTACGCGGAGAGATTTCAATGAATTGTACATATAACCCATACAGCAATGATTATATTAGAAAAAGGAAATTTCGATAACATTAATCATCAGGCTCCAGACACTCAACAGAATCAGCCCACAATATGGCTGTATTATTTTGCAAAGAAAAAAAATGATTATCTGAAGGCTAATTTGAATCCACACTATATCAAATGAGGAAATATGCTCAAGTCACGACACAGCCAAGATTAATAGGTGTTTCCACCCACTCCTTAAACAGTTTTAGGTACAAAAAAACAATGTCACTTCTCTTCCTAAGAATATGTTAAGCACAGAAGTTTGCAGAAATGCATTAAAAAGATTCCTTTCCATGCTCTCATTTTCTGGTGTTCTGGGTAGCTTTAGAAGTATGAACACTGAGGTACACCAATGCTGTCGGTTATAAAGGATTTGTATTCATTTCTGGGAGCTAAAAACAGAGATGCTGCTATGGTTTCAAATCATACTGCTCATCTCTTGGGTTTAAGAAAAAAGGCTTGTGGCGAGACTTTTTTAAATCATTCCACATTCATCTTCAAAAAACAATACAAAGTGAATTGCCAAATAAGCATAGATGACACTTTAATTTACTCATCTATAAAAACTCTCGGTTTCAACTTAAACATCTGAATGAATAACAATCATTCTCCTATTTGTAATGTTTTTTTCAATGTGAGATTTGCAGAGTAACATCAACATACACCAAGTAAAACTCATTCACTGATTTATTTGTCAACAAATTCTTACTGAGAACCTACTATGTACTAGGCGGTGTTCTAGCTGCTGGGGATATAGACAGGAATAAATTTAATCAAAGTCCTGGTTCTCCTGGAGCCTGCTGCCTACTGTGGGGCAGTGGGGGTGGGGGTAGGAGGGAGTAAACAAATAAATATATAATGTGATTTTAGATAGACATAAGTGCCATGAAGCAGTGCAAGGCTAGAAGGCTGATAGCAGAGTGAGGAGTGGGGCTTCTTTTGGATATGGTGGTCACAGAAGACCCTTATAAGGAAGTGACTTTTGAAAAGAGACTGAACTGAAGGAAAGGAGCAAGCCATGCTGAGATCTGGGTAAAAGCTGACCTTCCTTCCAAGCAGGGCAAAGACCAGGTGCAAAGGCCCAAGGCCTTGGTGTTTTGATTAACAGCAAGAAAGTCTGTAGGCTGGAGCAGAATACTTAAGCTGAGGAGATAAAGTGGAGGAAAGGGCAGGACTCGGTTATGTGGCTGAAGTCTGGGCCATTACATAACACAATTTTGAGCAGGAGTGACATGTCACACTAACTGAGGTTCAAGGGAGCTCCTCGAGGAGACACAAGTGGATTGGAAGGTTAGTTAGGAGACTGCATCAATACATAGAGCTTAATCTGACATCCTCGAAATGCTTTCACCCTTTAGGTTTGACAGGGACGGTGGGAGGTAGGAAGCTACTTTTTAAATTTCATTATATCTAAACAAACAGATGTAAAGACATTTAGACACTCTGTAACACACATTCCTCTCAGTGACTTTGTTAATCAGAATAATTGAAAAGTATTGTTTCAAATAATCTCAGTCAAGCAGCCTTAAAATTGTGCACAAAACAAGATGACCATTCTCGTCCCTTTCATTTTAACTACATGAAAGTCAGGTAGGAGTGAATAGTTCTTTTGTCCTTAAACAGGCTATTTGAAAAACAGAAGCATACTGTCTTTTATTGTCAATTCATGGTTCACAAAGCCTCTGAGGTTGGCTTTCGTCCTTCAAAAGCTTTTAATAGACAGGTACATTGAAGCCTTATTTTAAGGATTGGGAGAAATGGAATGCACTGGGAGCAGTCCCCCGTCTCCCTTTTATGAAAGGAGGAAGATATGAGCAAGGCAGAGTGACCTCACCTATAAGGAATGCATCAGCAACATGGAACAAAGGTGGCTTCCTTCGTAAGGAAACCCAATCTGTTTCAGAAAACTGCTTCATTACTTTTGAATGATTTAGGGCTGCGCAGTCTACTAGAAACAATTCCATTCTTTAACCTCTGTTTTATTAACAAAACTGTGATACCATTCTTTCTTCAAACATTAAAGACAAGCCTTGCATATTTATCAATCAAAACTGTATTTTATTCAGATCCCCTTTGATCATACACGTGTTTGTGCCAAATAAGTGTATTTTTCATTTGAAGCCTATAAAAGACAGACGGTATGCCTACAAGAGTGAGGACTCTGGTATGTTGTGCAGAGACTCAAGAACCGCATGAGCTGTGCTAGGTAAAGGCAACTCACTCCTATTTCAGGTGGCACTTAAGGCCTGTGTTTTCACATTTTATAGCACATTGAGTTTTCCAGCTTATGAAATTTATCACAGCTTACTTTTTCAAACAGTGATATTAATGCAAAACAAGTTCTTTGAGAACAGAATGAATTCATTCATGGCTACCCCAGATGGAACAAACTGAACAGAGTTGCTAAAATATTACTTCTCTCTTTCAAGATTATAAAATATCCTGTTACATATTTTTCCCCAAGGTAATGTGTCAACAATTTACCTTCTGGAGTTAGATATACAATATTCCATAGGATCAGCTCTTAACATGTTTTCATGACCATTTGAAAGTGCTACGAAAATTGCTACTATTTTCATTCTAAAGCTACTGATAGATAAGATAGTTGTGATCTAATTACTCCCAACTGTGCGGGTTACAGCATCTGGTACCTGGTTGCCAATAATTAGCAACTCTGCTTGATTGCCAGACAACACTCGACTGATCCGGAAAGTTGGTTTTTGTTTTTTTGTTTTGCTTTTGAGATGGAGTCTCGCTCCGTAGCCCAGGCTGGAGTTCGGTGGTGCGATCTCGGGCTCACTGCAACCTCCGCCTCCTGGGTCCCGGTTCAAGCAATTCTCCTACCTCAGCCTCCCAAGTAGCTGGGATTATAGACACGAGCCAACATGCCCAGCTAATTTTTGTATTTTTTAGTAGAGATGGGGTTTCTCCATGTTGGCCAGTCTGGTCTTGAACTCCTGACCTCGTGATCCGCCCGCCTTGGCCTCCCAAAGTGCTGGGATTACAGGCGTGAGCCACCGCACCTGGCCAAAAGTTGGTTTTAAGTATCAAACTGTGAATTGATTTTTGCCTCAATCTATCTTTAACCAACTTATTCTATTTTTTGGCTTAATATCCCAGTATGTCTAGTAATAATCCCAAGAAATGATGACCTTCGGTTCAGGCACAGAGAATAAATATGTGCTGATGGACTGACGTTTCATAAGCAAAACACAGACGCTTTTTCATACAGTCTAAATTTCAACATATATGGCTGAACATAAGGCATGTGAAATAAATCCTAAACTGGCAACAACCCACAGTAACAGGCAGGATGGGTGGATTATAGCAAGGGGGAAGTTAAACAGAAATAAGACTCTAGCTAGTTGTTAATGATAAATACCCTCTACCCAAATACTGACCTGATACCCCTAAACTGGATGGAGAAAAAAGCCCTATGGGTGGGAGGTGGGGAGGACTGAGAAATTTACATATCAAGTTAATGTGAAAAATAAACTCGCCTCTCAAAGAAAAAAGTTTGGATGGCAAAGGAGAAACTTAAATAAACCTAGCAACACACGAGAATCTACATAATACATATTCACATAGAATTCCCACTTCTTACACACAAAGCTCTTCATTCATAGCATACCTAGAAACCACAGCGTGACATATTTCTAAAGTTACCAAGCCTTCCTAGTATGTTGCTCCTCAAAATCTGCCATTCTTTTTAATCTATAATGAAATGTTAGGTAGATCTAATGTAACTTATTTGTAGGTATCAGATAGCTTAGTCTCCTGAGAGAAGTCATAATAACTCAAGGTATTTCCATGCATCTAGTTAAACTGTTGATCCATTAACAATCACAGAGAATCCAGCCTTGCAGCTATCTCAACTAGAGAGCCCATGGGCCCTTGTCATGTTTCATATCACAGCTGGCTGGCTTATGATTTGAGACTTGGAAAGGATCCCTTGGGTCTAATTTATTCTTCTAACTGCCCTTTTCTTCCCTCTTTCCGCTTCATTCTCAAGAATTTTAATTTAATTTTGAATGTGCATGTTGCCTCTCCTGGAATTGAAAATGTAGGGGTGCTATTGCTAACCACATTACCTGTGCTTCCCACCATCCGCAGGATTGCCCACCACTGGAATTACTTAGTTTATAGATGATCTGCATCAAAAGATGCCATTATACATGTAACATTTCTCATTCTAAAAGTAGATTTGCAGGCAGAGAAGGTGTTTGGTAAAGATCAACATGACTGTTGGACAGCTAATTCCTATTAGATCAATTTCATTTTCCTCTTTGTCAGAATGATGTGCCTGGGGAATAAGAGATAACATATCACATATTTTAACTTTTATAAAACGTTTGACTCAACTCAGAAGAACATTCTTTCTAATAAACTAGGAAAACATGATTTCTAGACCACCATGGTGGGTGCAACAAAAACGTTTTAAGGGCCACTCTCAAGAGAATTGTTATTCAATATCCAATTACAGTCAAGTTTCATGAGGGTTTACCTAGCCTTTGAGTACTACTGTCATTGCTGACTTAAATAGTAAGAAAATGAATGTGATTAAGCTTACCAAAATACATGTGTTGTTAGGCACTCAAACTTACAAGGATGTGAATGTGTTCCAATGGACCTTGGAATTCTGGAATGTGAGTAGTCATCTATCGTCCCATCAAGAAGTATTTACTCAACTGACCACCTACTACTTTTTCCACAGTGATGAACAGCAAAGTGGTATAAAATTCAGAAGAGCTCCTGATCTCAAGTTCCTTACAACCTGGTACAGGAGACAACACTGAAGCACAATTAATTAGAGATTAAATACCAAATGGGGACAGAGAATACTCAAAACAAATGGAATAAACAAGGTATATATGTGTTTAAGATCAAGCATCCATATGGTCACAAATATGTATTAAAGAGATTGTATTTTGGATTGGCATTTTTAATCCCTGTTGACAGTAGCAAATTGCTGACACTACCATAAGGATAACAGAAACCACAAGGGGCAATTTAATCCAGAGGATAGTAAATACTAACCGCTCGAGAGTTGGAAGAAACTGAATTTAAGGAAAAGAGAAAATCTGAGATCTGGGCAAAGCATGAACCAGCGATGTAGTGAGTTATTTTTAAAGGTACATAACATGAGGATGTACAGACAAGCAGCAGGAGGGTTCCATAACAGCCCTCCCGCAACTCGAAGCCCCACTCAGAACCTGAACACCACATTAAGAGCTCTTCTGGACCTGAACCCACGCACAGCGAGCAGGGGTTGGAAAACGTCCAAAGGAGAGTGACTGAAACGATAAAAATGTTAGAAAATGGGTCCTATGAGGACATGTAAAAGGAAACTCAGTTATTCAGTCCAGATAGAAACGGAGGAGCTCAGGGCTGCACCACAGCCTGCAAGGTCAGGAAGAAGTACAGGCGAGCACTTCTTTTCCATGAAAGATGGGATGAAAGGAATGAGAGTAAATTGTAAGTACAGGAATTTATATTTAACAGAAAAAAAGAACTTCCTGGCTAGGAAGACAGTAAGGCACTGGAATAAGTTTGTACCAACAAGTTTTTGAAACGTCCTTTTGAAGAGACTTTTTAAAAACATGGTAGACGGCCATTTTCATAAAATGTTCACCCAGTGTCCTTTCTTACCCTACAAAATCAGTAAGTGAATATTTTAACTATAAATATAAACTCCATTAAAAAATATATAAACTTACTGAAATTTGAAGCATAGCAAGGCTCTTCACCGTTGCAGCCATTTGCAAAATGCATCGGAAAGGTATATAAATGCATTTTATATCTGTTTATATATGTCACAATTTCTTAAAAGTTAAATCGGCTGCTCTAGATATGAGATTAAAAAATAACCAAAACATGGAAAAACTGACCAGTATAACTACTTAAGCTACATAATCTTAATGGTATGGAAGTGCGGGGGAGGGGTGGCCAGGTTGGTAAGGGTAAGCAAAAATCAAAGTTAAAAGGAATAAAACACAACACACTTGTGCATATGCACGCGCGCGCACACACACACACACACACACTCCAGATAGATCAATTGATCCATCCATCAACAGTACATTAAATCATCCATGTTTTGATAATGGGCATAATAATCTGTTCTAACATTACTTTTTTTTTTTTTTTTTTTTCAGTCAAGGGTCTTGTTCTGTTGCCTAGGCTAGAGTGCAGTGGTGCGATCATAGCTCACTGCAGTCTCGACTTCCTGGATTCAAGCATTCCTCCCTCCTCAACTACTCAAGTTGCTGAGACAGCAGGCGCAAGCCACCATGCCCAGCTAATTTTTTTTGTTTTTTGTAAAGATGGGATTTTGCTATGTTGCCCAGGCTGGTCTCAAATTCCTGGGCTCAAGCACTCCTCCCGCCTCAGCCACCCAAAGTTCCAAGACTATAAGCGTGAGCCACCATGCCTCGTCTCCTTAATTTTTAAAAATTAGGACTGAACTATAAAGCACATCTAGTTTCCCTTACAGAAAGTCTTAGGGGTCTAAGTTTTCAGTATTATGCTAAAGAAATAACTAAATTGAAATCTGTTTTAAAAAAAATTATTTGAGCTATTATTTTCCCCAATCACAAGGAGGGAGGCAGAGAAGGAAGGAAGAAGGGGAGGGAGGCAGAGAGTGAGAGAGGCAGGGAGGGAGAGAGGGAGGGAAAGAGGGAGGGAAAGAGGAACAATGAAAACAGTCACAGACCGGTCGAACACACCATAATGAATTCCACTGGCTGGATATCTTCTCACAGGATAAGAGAACAGAAGAGATACTGTAGATAATGTTGCTCACCATTTCCTTTTACAGATGAGGCCCAGAGCAGCTGACTCAACCAGTGTCACACTATAGTTGTAAAACCAAGACTATCTTCTGGTGTCTCTCATTTAGGAACAGCTTGGGTATCTAAAGTTTAAGCCAACTGTTTAAAACAGAACAAAGTTTTCTATGGTATTAACATATAAGTGTTGATTAATTAAATTACCAGACTACATACACACCCCTGTTTTGTCTGTTTCTTTGATTTAGAGACAAGGTCTCATTTGGTCACCCAGGCTGGAGTGCATTAACGAGATCACAGCTCACTGTAGCCTCAAACTCCTGGGATCGAGTGATCCTCCAGCCTCAGCCTCCTGAGGAGCTGGGACTACAGATGCATGCCACCATGCCCAGCTAATTTAAAAAAAAAAAAATTTTTTTAGAAGGTGCGGGGGTCCCACTATGTTGCTCAGGCTGGTCTCAAACTCCTGGCCACAAGTGATCCTCCCACTTTGGCCTCCCAAAGCACTGGGATTACAAATGTGAGCCAATCCAACTGCCCCAGAGTTTGTTTTACAATATAACGGTGATATGGCATAAAATTTCTAATTTCTAGAAGAGAGAAAACTGAAGATACTAATGTTTATTGAGCATGTACTAGGTCTCGGGCATTTGAGATTCCTTATCTCATGTAATCCTCACAAACTTGGAAAGCAGCTCTTCATCACTCTACAAATGAAGAAATTAGCTAGGGAAGTAACTTGCCCAAGAGCTACACAGATAACAAGGAACAGAGGACATTCTACCTGATACTAAATCTTCTACTTTTTCTGTTACCAGACATCTTCTATCCAGCAGGAATCACAGAGCACACAAAAAGGAACATTCAGAGGAAGAAATTAATTCCTCTGCATTTCCCCTGAACACTTTGGAAAAGTTCTGTATTCTGTGGTATCTCCCTTCTGCTTAATGAATCCTTTTTTCTATATCCTGTGCTCACGCACACTGTCCTCATCTGGGATAACCTTATGGCCCTGTTTGCCCAGACTGTCCTGACTCACTCCTGTTGACTCTGCAAAAGTATCAACATCCTTTTCACTCTCAAAAATGTCCCAGGGTAGAGGATAAACTACATGGTCACTCTATGTGAGCCCCTCACCACAGCTTCCCCCATCCAGGCGTGGCTGACCTCAAAGAGGCTCAGTGACCTGTTTTTCCACTCTTGGAGCATAAACGCCCTGTCCATCAAAGCAGGGGTTCTCACGTCAGTAAAAACAGGGAAAAGAAATATGGTTAGGTAAATACCCTTTTCTGCTCTTGTTGCCAGGCTGAAGTGCAATGGCGCAATTTCGGCTCACCACAGCTCCAACCTCCTGGGTTCAAGCAATTCTCCTGCCTCAGCCTCCCGAGTAGCTGGGATTAGAGGCATGCGCCACCACACCTGGCTAATTTCGTATTTTTAGTAGAGATGAGGTTTCTCCATATTGATCAGGCTAGTCTTGAACTCCCAACCTCAGGTGATCCACCCACCTCAGTCTCCCAAAGTGCTGGGATTACAGGTGTGAGCCAGCGCGTCCAGCCCTAAATATCCTTCTAAAAGCGTAGGACATTTTAATATGCAGACAGTCCCTAATTGTCAGAATTTCAAGCAGTGTGACAACTTTTTATGAAGATAATATTCAGGCAGAACAGAGGTAGATAATTCTGGGCAGATGAGATCTATCAAGCAAACCAGCCCCATTTAGAGCTTGATCCAAAGTCGGGCTCTCTAAACTGTCCTTGCTTTTCTGCTCTACCTGACTTCTAAATCTAACAGTTCATCTGAAGGCTCCTGTGGCAGGCTAATTGTGAGCTTCTAAGGGGACATTAAAGGCAGATTACTGGTGTCAATGGGCACATGTGAGAGCCACGTGTCACCTCAACACACCAAGATGATATCCAGGTGCCAATCTGAGTTTGTTTTAAATGTTCAGTATCAAAGTTGGCTTTTGCTAGGGTAATTATTTTTTCAATTTCAGGGCTAAAAAAGAACTCAGATATCAGAAAATCCTCATTTTATAGAAGAGAAAACTATGTCCTATAGAAAACACTGGCCTAAAACCATATAGCCAGGACTAGAAAGCAGGTCTCCTCATTCTTTCCTCCATATAGGTGATTCTCAACTTCCATACATCATATATTTTCATGCTTCATACCTGGAGACCCAATACTTTTCTGCCACCAGATTTAAACTTTTTTGGAATATCTGCTATGTAAACATTTCAAGCTGTCACACTTTGGGGCCTTTATCCAACACTCCAGCTTCAGCAGCATCACAGGCTTTGTACAACAGTGTTAACACTTGCACTGTCTTCTTAATATTTCAGACTTGCTTTACAAAAATGAGTAGAAAAAAGGAAAAGAAAAATGCTACTACTAGGATAGTTAAGACAGGAATGAAAATAATAAGGTCTACCCAAAATGGCAAAAATAGCCTTGTAGACTTCAACTGCGGCAGAAAAAGCAAAAAGCATAAGAAAAATAATTCATCAGTGTGCATAAAACACAAGTTTAATAATGAGGAAAAAACCTGTCCAAAGATTTTGAAAAAAAAATGGAAATAGTGGAGGTTAGTAAACTAAATGTCACTTTGGATAATGTGGGCAAATGAAAACTTAAGGAAAGAAATTTAATTTTATTATATGATGTTTATTCTATATGTTTAATGTTTTTAAAAAATTTTTAAAGTTTTTTAAGGATCTTTAAGCAGTTATATGCTTAGGAATGTAAGAATATTTTTTAGCTTTACAAGAACTGAATCTCCTTATGAAATATCTAATGTTCAACTTTTCAACATTACTGCTCACGTTTCCAGGAACCTTATACAAATGCTAGGGATATTTGTATCTCACACTGACACTCTTACTTACATTCCTACTGTGTTATTTTTGGGGCACCTCACATAAATTAAAACTAGATATGAAGCATCCTCTAGCTAACTTTAGCTTCCTTTCTGTATAATGTTCATGGCCTAGGACCACTCATTACATATTAAAATAATGAAAATTCACTCCTGTTCATTCATTCCTGAATTGGTAAGCAGTGACATACAGTGTTTCAAAAGGATTTTTCTGACAAAATAATAATAACAATAATTTCCTTAATCCTTACAGAATTTATTTCCTTAGGCTAACAGAAAAGTGTTCAACATTGACAGCCCTTGCCTTTCTGCACTATATTTAATGTAACTTAAAAATTCATTTGCACATCCTCCTACTGCTCACTTTTTTCATGTTTCACAACGCAAATAATCTACTATTTAACTGCTCTGTCAGCCATCTGAAATGGCACCTCTATTCCCTTCCCAGCTACCCCCGAAAGAGCCCACTCACACATCTATCTTTAAAATGGCTGTGTTTACAGCCACCCATATGTCACCATTCATGAAGCAACTGCTACCATCCTCTTGACTAGGCATTGGCAGACATATACGCGACAAAGGATTGCAGAGCCATGAAAAGGGTGCCTGGGGCTCTGAATTCTTCTTTTTAAGGTTACTACCTTCAGAAGAAACTAAAATTAAAATAAAATTTTTCAAAAGAGCGGAAGATACATGTACTCTTTACAATAAAAGAACTGGGAGGGTGAGGGAGTTGAAGTTTCTAAATGAGGGAGCCTTACCAGCAAGGCAGTCTCCGAGCATAATATTTCTATCATACGTACACCTCACTATACTATGTTGCTATGTAAATGAGGTTTGCCTGCTATCTGAGTTCCTCACTATCCACACTATGTTGCTATGTGTAATATTTCTATCACAAGTACATCTCACTAGAATATTTGTGCTAGGTTGCTACAGTACTGTGGATCCTTAGGAAGAATTCTGCCACAGCATGAATTACAAAGTCATTTGCCTTTTGACCTTAACATTTTAAAGTCTTTTTACATATTGTCTTGGGTTTGCTTAAACCACATTAAGCAATAGACTAGAGAGGCGACGGATTAATAAATGGAGTGTCTGACCAGAGTGGAAAAAGCAGGCATTCTTCCCAACAGAGTGAGTTAAGGAATGGAGGTTTGCAAAGGTGAGCTGGGGGCTCATGGAATGCTGAGAAAAGACCACAGGCAACAGAAAAATAGTCAGACACTTGAACTGACATACTGCCCCTATCCACATGCCTTTCTTGAGCCTCTGATTTTATTCTTTTCCTTTTCTGAGACCGGAGACTAATCATGGGGCAAAACAAAGCATTTTGAGAAAACAACCTAGAGAAGCAGTTTTAGGAAGGCAATGGAGTAGGGCAGGAGTCCTGCTTTCCTGCTCCCCTGTCTGTTCCACCGTCTCCAGCTGTGCCCCTTTTAGCCACCTGGAAAAGGACAGACCGCAGCTGCAGGCCAGGGCAGTGCAAGGTGCTGCAAGGAAGAGAAGTTAACACTCACACGGGTTCCACAGCAGCCGCTGCAAGAGCCAGGGATGAGGTGCTAAGCCAGAGAGCCAGGGCAGAGGTGGAACTTTTCAAAGAACCGCAAGAACAAGAGGGACCTCCAGCTAAAGCAAAACTAGAGTTCATCTCTCTCCTCCCCTTTCCCTTGGATTTTCCTTTTCCCTGCCCAGACAGCAATAACAGAATAATCTTTTCTCTCCTTCAGGCATCCGAAAGAGAAATACGAGTAAGTAAATAAGGACTGGGGCAACAGTGATAATAAACGAAGGAAACTGGGAGGGGAGGAGACTCGGGGTTGCCTAAGAGACCTGCATCAGGCTCCTTTTCACATGTAGGAGACCAAAATAACTGAGTTCATGTCTCCAGCTCTACATCCAAATGCTACATCTGCTTTCTAATCATTTCTACATCTTTTCAATAACTTTGGTTCTCATCATCCCAAATAGAAATGACAATATACAGCTAAGGATCCCTAGAGAGATTGGTATTCACTTCACTCACTTATTCACTCATTTATTCAACAAACCTCTTGTGAATGTGTACTGTGTGCCAGACACTACAAAGAGCTCTGAAAAGTCAAAGATGAACCATACTCAGCCTCCTCACCACCCCCATTCCCACAACCACTCTGCATGGAGCATAGGTCCCTATGGGTCCACATCTTTGAGCTGAAGAAATGAAGCCCAGAGAAGCCGCACAGCCAGCCAATGGCAGTGTTGGAACCAGAAGCCACAACTTCTGACCCCCAAACAACGCTTTTCCCCAAACCACACTCTTCCCATCAGGCTAAGGACAGTCTGCTTTCCTGGCCCACTGTCACTGTAAAGGAGCTTTATTTGTCCTCTTTTTGTCAAAACAAAACAGGAAGCAAGGATAGTAAGGAAAGAATAACCTCTGCCAGTTGCAACTGAGAAAAGATTCCCCTGCTAACAGCAACATTAGGTCCCAGGGAAAATGTCTGCCACTTAAGTAAACTGCAAGTGAAAGAAGGAAGCATTTGGGATCAGAAATTGGACAAGTTATTTAAAGTCTTTCAGCCAGCCCTCCTACAGTCATGAAATAAGAATAATAACGCATTAGTGGGACATGAACACGCAACCACACTCCAACCTGGGCAAGTGTGAGACCGTCTCAAAAAAGAAGAACACATAATACCTTCTTACAGATCAATGTGAGTAGATACAGAAGCTATCCAAGTTTTATCATTAAATTAAAAACCTCAAATTGCAGAATTGCATGTACAGTGTGATTTCATTTTCTATTCAATTTTTTGTCTGAAAGAAAACACAAAAAACCTTATGACAGTGGTTACCCCTAGAGATTAGGAACAGAGAGGTAGAGAGATTGGAAGCCTTGATCTTCTCCTTTACATCATCTTCTACTATGACATTTCTTACCATAAGCATGTATTATTTTTAATTTTTAAAACAGAAAGAAAAATACTACTATCACTAAAAAAGAATGAAACATAATTCAGTGAGTGGTATATATAATTAGTACACTTTCCTATATGTATATTATACATCAATAGAGAGTTTTTTCAAAAACTGGGGTAGATTTATGTGTTTAAGCATGAAAAGATTTTATAGATATATGAAATGAATTAGCAAGTCATTGAATATGCAGAGCATGAAATTCTAGTTCTGCAAAAAAATCAAGAAACTATATGCATATACATATAAGTGTATATGAAAAGTTCTGTAAGTATACACACACTTAACATTCTTCTATATTGTTGAATTTTTCTTTTTTTTTACAACTAGAATGCTTTTACATACATTTTGAAATCTACGTTCTTTTTCATTTTTAAAATGGTAACACTTAGACCGGGTGTGGCAGCTCACTTGCCTGTAATCCCAGCACTTTGGGAGGCCAAGACTGGTGGATCACTTGAGGTCAGGAGTTTGAGACCAGACTGGCCAACATGGCGAAACCCTGTCTCTACTAAAAATACAAAAATTAGCCGGGCATGGTGGCAGGCACCTGTGATCCCAGCTACTCGGGAGGCTGAGGTGGGAGAATCACTTGAACCCGGGAGACGGAGGTTGCAAGCGATCCGAGATCTCACCATTGCACTCCAGCCTGGGTGACGGAGTGAGACTCCATCTCGAATAAATAAATGAATGAATGAATGAATGAGTAAATAAATAAATAAATAAATAAATAAAATGATAACACCTGACTCCAGAAAGCTGTTGTAAGGTTTACATGATTATGGTTACATGACACTTTATATGATGCAAAAAACAATCATTACAGTTTTTAAAAATTATCAATTAGTATGCACCACAGACTCCCTTTCCCAAACATGCCTTCTAATCCATCCAAGATCCCATCTCTGAGCCTCACCACTAGCCTAGCCCAGGAATGAAGCAAAGGTCAGGGATGGGGCAGACATGAAGCCTGGAGTAAGGATCAAGGATGAAATGATGGATAAAATAAGAGGCCAAGAATGCAACAAACACGGTTTAGCCAAAACAAACACACAAACAAAACCCACCTTTTCCATTTCAATCATTCTGAAACATACAGAAACATTCCCCCGCATCCAAACCACCACACTCAATGTCTTGCTTGGGTCCAGTATGAGTCAGCTGCGTGGAGATATCAATTCCTCTGTCAGTCAGTGCTTGTACTGGACCTTCCAATGCCAGGGGAGCATGTCTCAACCACTCTAGTCCACATTTGGTATTCTTTGACCACGCACTTCATCCAAGGACCACAAACTACAAACAAGAACCCCATCATACATAGAGACTTATTCTATATCTTATCCCACCCCCTGGTGCCTTATTTGTTGTTTCTTGCGTGTGTTACCTACCCTAAATGTAAACTTTTCGACAGAAACATGCATTAATGTCATCTTTGACCTACTACAGATTATAGAACATAACTGAGCCTGAAGGCAGCTCTCTACAGGTACTTGATCACAGACGGATATCAAAGATGTCCCAAGGCACAGTTCACAGCTGGCAGCTGCTTTCCACACACCTGGAGCAACTCAGCTGTCCTAACTTTCTCCCACTACTTCCTTCAATTCTTTCTGCCAATACCCTTCCTTGGAATAGAGCCTAGAATTCCTTACTAGGATGCCACTTATTTCTGGAAAGCATCAAGTAAGGATGTGTATCAGGTTTGTCCATCATTACCTATCCCTAGAGTAATGTCTTCGGTACTACTTAGTCCTGGAAAGCACCCTCTCCAGACTCCAGCTACAGAACAATCCAATTTGTCAGAGATAAGATAGTAGTTCTCCTCTCTCAGTATTTCCTTCATTTCCTCCAGAACTTTCTGTGTATCTGGTATACTGTCACATAAACTTCAACTTCCTTATAACACGCCAGTCTATTTTATGAAAGTATCAGGCAATTTGGGTAGTTGAGGGGTGGGGAGGGGCTGAACAACTTCTCAAGGGTATTCCCCGACAGAACACAGAAGGCTGGACTGCTGGTTTCCCCAGAACTGGAGGGACTGGCAGGTGACCGAGAGGCCACTCAATGGGCTGACCTTTAGGAGTATATCGACAGTCAGAGTACAAGTCGGCTAGGGCTACCATATCCAAGTGCACGGACTAGGTGGCTTAAACAACAAAAATGTACTTCCTCAGTTTTGGAGGCTGGAAGTCCAAGATCAAGGTGTCAGGGGGCTGGCTTCCTTGAAGGCAACTCTCCTTGGTTGGTAAGTGGCATCTTCTCCATGTGTCTTCACATGGTGTCTGCATCCTCATCTCCTCTTCTCGTAAGAACACCAGCCATACCGGAGTAGGGCCCCTGCATGTGACCTCAATTTACCTTAACCACCTCTTTAAAGGCCCTATCCCCCAAATATCGCCACATTCTGAGGTGTAAGGAGTTAGGACTTCAACCTAGCAATGTAGTGGGACATAATTCAGCCCCTAACCTCATCAAGGAAAGAGGGAGAAAGGAGGTATGACTGTAGCTATGGAGAAATGAAAGCAGACTCAGCATTTACAGGGGGAAAAGAAATCTCATCTGTGTTCCCTCATATCTCAAATTCCCTACCTTTCTTCCCTGGTCTTTCCATTCTTTGACACAAGCTCCAGTCCTGCATCTGTTCTGAAGCCCTGCTAATCGTCTCAGTCCCAATGGTCCCTCTTTCTTATCCCAACCACAGAGCACTTACTATCTATCCCACCCATCTGGCCCTTCACTCCACGTGGCCCTTGTGGTGGTTCTTGACGCCTTCTACATGATCGAATTTGAGGCCTCATCTGACACCATCCCCGTGGCTTGCTTAGTTCACACTTATCTCCTGTCAGTCTTCCTAGAAGGCATGCCCCTTCCTGTGTAGTCAGGGCCTTTGAGAGATTCTCTTCCCCTCTGCCCGTCCCCTGCCCAGCCCCCATTCCCAAATTAATGTCATTTCACCCTTAAGATCTCAGCTCAGATGCCTCTTCCTCAGGAAGTTTGTGAAGATCACACACACAATTCACCCTCAAACTAAATGCAGGTCTTTCTCCTATCCTCTCCCCTAGCTCTGTGTCATAGAACTTATTTAATTACATGCCTGCATTATTATTATTAACGTGTCTCTCCCACAAGATGGACCACACAGACAAAAGCAAAAGCTAAGACTCTGTATCTGGTTTGTCCACCATTACCTATCCAGTAGCTAGTGTGGTACCTGGTACATAAGGGGTGCTTAAGAAATATTTGTTATATAAAGCAACAAATAAACAAAGTATAATAGTATAAATCAGAGGGTCTCATGTGATCTATTTTTGGATGAACAAATTTGCTGCGAAGTACAGGCATCATAAAATCATTAAGTAATGATATCTAAACAGACACATGCACAGGTATTAAGAGAACTTACTGTTAAGAGATAAAAGAGCTTAAGAGAATTTTTTTTGAGACGGAGTTTTGCTCGTTTTGACCAGGCCGAGTGCAATGGTGCGATTTCGGTTTACTGTAACCTCCACCTCCCAGGTTTAAGCGATTCTCCTGCCTCAGCCTCCCGAGTAGCTGAGATTATAGGCACACGCAACCACGCCTGGTTAACTTTGTATTTTTAGTAGAGACAGGGTTTCTCCATGTTGGTCAGGGTGTTCTGGAACTCCTGACCTCAAGTGATCCACCCACCTTGGCCTCCCAAACTGCTGGGATTACAGGCGTGAGCCACCAAAGCCGGCCAGCTTAAGAGAGTATTAAGAGAACTTAGTATCTATGAATGTGTCTGTTTAGATACCATTACTTAATGATTCCTTAAATCATTGAAACTGCATGTAGAAAGCAGAAAATTGACTATTAGTTCTAAATTCTATAGGAACTACTTTAAAAACATGCTTTCCTTATCTAATTTCTAAATATCTATATGCATTTTAACTTCTGCAGCTACATTTCTCAGGCCATTGGCAGGTATCAGCAGTGTCCCTCTCCCTATGGCTCATTCCACTGCTTGACTTTGGCCTAAAACCAACAGGAATTCTTTACTTAGAGGTAAAAAACTGACAGATTCCCGTGGTGACTCCAACCCCACATTCTTTACTTTTCTCCTTCAAATTAGGCAGGAAACACTAAAATTTTGGGAACAAGATGTGCGTCACACACTGGAAATGTTCAAATCTGTTGACAACATTTAATATACTTCGGCTAAATGCATGAGGAGGCCACATGTCACAGTCTAACAGAACACAGAGCATAACTAATAAACTGAAGCAATATTCCACGTTATCATTTTCAGCTTTGCACAACATATGGAAACAGGCTCACTGTACCACTTGGTTGTGTCAGAACACTTAAGGGAGGAGGATGCACATTTGGGATTTATTACAGTCACTCACCTAAGGAAAGTGTCCAAAGAAGTGCCTTATGATGTCCATGTGGCTTCATGTTACAGATTTCTCACTTTTAAAAGGAGTCTTTTCTAGAAATGTATTTATCTTTCAGGTATTTCAACTATATGTATGGCCCTAACTGTTCTGGATACTTGAAAGCAAAAGGTACTAGGTAACTGTTATTGAGAAACTTTTTTAAAAAAAGAGGTCAGAGGGTAGGTGGTGGCAGGGGGAGGGGTCTTGCTATGTTATCCAGGCTGAACTTGAACTACTGGGCTCAAGCGATCTCCCGCCCCAGCCTCTGGAGGAAGTAGGACTACAGATGGGAGTGCCACAGCACCTGACTCAAAAAACTATTTTAAACTAGAAAAAAAGCTGGGTTTTTTTTGTTTTTGTTTTTGTTTTTTTTTCAAAAACGGAATCTTGCTCTGTCACCCAGGCTGGAGTGCAATGGCGTGATCTCCGCTCACCACAACTTCCGCTTCCTGGGTTCAAGCAATTCTCCTGCCTTAGCCTCCCAAGTAGCTGGGATTACAAGTGCACGCCACCATGCCCAGCTAATTTTTTGTATTTTTACTAGAGATGGGGTTTCACCATTTTGACCAGGCTGGTCTCAAACTCCTGACCTCATGATCCGCCCGCCTCTGCCTCCCAAAGTGCTGGGATTACAAGCGTGAGCCACTGCGCTCAGCAAGCTGTTCTTTTTCTAAGTATTGCATCAATTGCATCAACACAGACTACTGAATAGGTTTGTTTGTTTTTGTCTTCCATCCACCCCCAGCAAAGTAACAGACATATTTCCCGTTCCATCCACTTCAACTATTTTATTCCAGTTACAAGGCTCTAGTTTAGTTGAGTTTTTTGGCAAGTAATTTTTCTCATGCTAAAGAAGAAACATGAAGTAAATTAGGAAAATCATATAAACCAGAAAAATAATACTGACATGATCAAAATCTCCAAATAATTTACGTAAGAAAAGTGAAGCTCAATTTTGGGAGCTTTAGCAGTTCAGATAAATGAGAATTCACCTGGATAGCATTACATAGTCAATTTCCATGTTAGCAAGAAAACTTAAAATTCAGAGGACATTGAGTGTTTGAGCCTCTCCTTAAATTCCTCTTTATCAGTGATCAAACATTCAGTGCATTCCTCATAACAGGTAAGGCAAAGTGTCAACAACTAAGATACAGTATTCCCAGAAGCCATGCCTTCCCTAGTCTAATTAACAGGGAAACAAAACCTTTCCAAAGATGTAAATCTACCCCTTCATTAAGCTAAACAGACCTAAGTCAGGTGTCTCAGAAATTATCAACTTGATCACTGGTTCTGAGATTAAAATATTCGAGTCCAAATACAGTAATCAAGGCACGAGTAAACTCCATAAAATAAAGGAAATCTAAGAAAAGCACTGTAAGCCCATCAGTTTCACAACATGTGGGCTCCAAATAAGGAAAGAAAACCTCCCTAGCCAAAAGTTCTCACTATCTTTAAATAAATAAATATGTCAAAAAAAACCCTAACAGCCTTAACGATGAAACCGTTTTGTTGTGATCAAGTTTTCTAGTGACTAAAATGGTTTATATACTTTACATCAAGTGATGTAAATACTTCCTATTATTTACAAAAGATGAGCCTGAGAAAGAAGTAGGAAGACTATTCTGTTAAAACTGCCTGATATCCACATCTCTGAATTATGGGATCTAATGCTATCCCAACGGGTAGTTCCTATATTAAATCAAGGAAGTCACTTTTAAGTGCTTACCGAGAACATCTGAAAACAATAGTCTCATCCAGATTAATTGTTCTTTAAAAGTAGATTTTACCAGTTTGGCCAATAATTTACAATTCCTTCTTCTTACAAAAATGGAGTTGTTTTAATTATTGATGCTCTTAACTACCTTTTATTTTTGCAAAAATGAGAAAAGCACATTTTATCAGGAATCCATCACCTGCAACATAATTTATATTTATTAGAAATACCTATATTTCTAATAAATATAGATTATTAATACATATATTTCTAATAAATACAGAAATTTTGTGTGACAGTTGTGGTAGCTGTCCAAATAATAAGCTTCATCTAAAATTATTTCAGCCCAAACTCAAATCCCAAGAAAAATCATTTTGATGGAAATATTTCATTTCATTCACTATAAAGCCCAACATAAAGCTAGATGTTTTCGTGTGGTCCTAAGTGACATTTTGTTGCTACAGCAACGAAACTCTGCTACCTGTGGCCATGATTTGTTAAGAATTACACCAACGAGTAAATTCTGTGCTGTGTATTCAAAAAACCAATAGAATGACTCTAACAATATAAAAATTAAGGCTTGATTTCCTATTTATGACTTACCCACATACATATTTACAACACATATACACATATGTACTAGACACATGTAATTATGACTCTCCGCTCCATCAAAACGATAAAACAACATCAAATTTCCATTTTAAAATGGGCACAAGACAATAGCTGGTTTAGATTTCATTCACTAATTGCTACTTGTTTCCCAGAATTTATCTTAAAAGATAACAGAGACCATCTAGAGAGAATTTTCCAAACAATAAAATGTATTATTTATATCCAATCTCATTCCATAATGGGGGGAAAAAAGATTCAGAGGTATAATCTATCTGTTCCAGTATGCATGGTTTCCTAAGCAATGAGTTGACTTAGAAAACACCAAGCTAAAGAATAAACAACAAATGTGGACATCACCATCACCACCTTTATTCACCAAACTATCTCTGTAGGCTACTTACCCTCACTGGGGGGCTCCAGGCTTGCACCCGAGGCTGCTGTCCACCCTGGGAGCTCTGCAGATCTTTTGAGCTACAATTAGCCACAGTGCTGCTCTGAGACCTTAATGCATTTGTGCAGCTGGTCCCACTTCCCCCACCAGGACCAGGTTTCCAAGGCCTCTGCTTGATGCCATCCAGAAGTCTGACCAGCAAGATGTTACTGGGAAGCTCCTCGACACCCGAGCCAACGAGAGTCCTGCACTCGGGACATCTGAGTTCATTTCGAGAACCTACGATCCCCAGCAAACACCGCTTGCAAAACGTATGCTGGCAAGGCAAGACCTTCGCAGAAGCATCAAGGCGCTCCAGACACACAGGACACTCCAAAAGATCCAGCAAGGCTGATTCATCCATCTTTATCTACTTTACTGAGAAAAAAGCTTCAGAAATGTTCATAGTCGTGTGCATCCCTCAAAGTGATTCATGTAACATCCATTTCAGACTTTGCTCTAGAGTCACGGGGGAAAGAGGAGGAAAGAACATTAGTGTTGTTATCTAGGGAAAAAGTTCACAAATGAGCCAAACATTAAAAAGTACCCAAAGCACACTACTCCCTGTCTGAATAGTACAGCTTTGCTTTGGAATGTGGGTTCCTAAACTCCAAAGTCAACAACTGAACACAAAATAGGCTTTCTAAACAATTCAAAATTAACCCCTAAAGGTATCTAGGGGTTCACTGGGGCAAAAACGGATACCAAGTATTACACATAATTCCTGCAAAAGGATGTATGAAATGCAATAAAGAACGTCATTGCTTAAGCTCTGAAAGTGATATCTCAGCTGCCTTAATAAAGTCTTCAGCTCAAGAGACGCTGACAGAAGCCATTGAAAGTTTCCTCCACCTGGAATTTACTTTTAAATCCGACGAAATTCCCTTTTTTAAGCCACTTTGGCGTTTAAGAAACCATGCCTCATGTGATCGCTCGCGGTAAATGATCCCAATATTAAATACACATGTTAGCTGGTCTTAAAAATAGAACTGTTTAATCTTGCCCAACCAAAAAGAGCTGAAGGTGGACAATTCTAAAAGACACAGATTTGCTTGAAAGTAGCTAAAATAGAAAAGCGCCCTTCAGGGCAGTGGTTGACAAACTCTGAAACACATTTCTCAACGGCCTGTCCTAACCCCATTCAGAAAATCTGGCAAAATTATCACCAGAATTCGACGATGGAATGCTGGACTGGAAAGTGTGGGCATATGAAAATGAGGCCATTCAGGAAAAAGCCGCTCACTGCGCCGCTCTCCCCCCGCCGCTAAAATAAATGTAAATGTGAATGCCCAGGAGAAAGGGGTAAAAAGATTTGGCTCGAAGCAGGAACAGCTGTTCTGGACGAAGTCGGAGCGGGGGAGCCCCAGGGCTGCGTCCCTGCTCCCACGGCGCAGGGCACAGGTACTCCCGAGCCCGCAGGGAGGCGCGGCGGCCGCTCGCCGCAGACACACCCCGGGGCCAGGTGTCGGCGGCACCCGCAGGAGTCGGTCCCCCTCCTGGGGCTGCGGCCCGGCCGGTCCCGGCGTGCGGATCTCACCCTCCAGCCTCCCTCGTCGCCGCCTCCCTTTAGGTCAGGCCGGGGACGCAAATCCCCCCCACACGACTGCGGGAAGTTTTCAAGGACTTAAAAATAAATGCGCAGCCTTAAGTTGCGAAACTCAGCCCCACAGAGCGCCACGGGGAAGCAGCCCTCCAGCCCCGCCGAGAGGAGGCGACCGTCCCCAGAGAGACAGCGTCATCCGGGAAGCCGGGGTGCGGGGCTGCGCCCCGGGAGACCGCGGCACGGAGCCCTGGCAGCTTCCTGCCCGAAGAAGGCAGAGGCCGCGGGCTGCTCCGCTCTGCGGGTCCCGATTCCCGGCCCGCGGGGACCCGAGGGCGAGGGGGACGGAGAGACCGGCCCAGGGCGGGGATGGGGGACGCCCCGACCGCCGCCTCCTCCGCGGCAAGGGGTCCGCCGGGTCCTCGTCAGCCCCGCGCCGGCCGCGCGCCCTACCTCGCGCCTCGGCTCCTCCTCTTTGTTCGCGGCCCCGCAGCGGCGGCGGCGGCTGATGCAGATGCGGCCCCGCCGCGCCCGCCGCTCGCAGTGTCTCTGACGCCGCGGCGGCCCCGAGAGAGTCCTCTCTGCCTCCCCCCTCGCGCGCGCACTCCGCGCCGCCGCCTCCCACTTTCCCAGCCGAGGAGGGCGGAGGAAGAGGAGGAGGAGGCCGGGCCGCAGCCGGCGCCCGGGGCGCAAGGGGGCGGCCCCGCTCACAGCGCCTTCCCCCGGAGCCGCCCGCCGCCGCGCCGGCCTCCCGCGCTGAGGTGACCTGCGCCCCGGACCGCGCCGGAGCCGGGGGCGGGAGTGGGGGCGGCGGCCTGAGGGGGGCTGCGAGAGCGGGAGGCCGGGAGCGGGGCCCCTGGGGGCCAACGTAGGGAAGGCTCCGGGACGGACGCCTGCTCCCTGAGGAGAACGCGCCTGGAAAATGGAGCCACCGGAGGGGGAGGCGGCGGGAGCGGCAGCTGAGGGAAGCAGGAAGAGCCCAGGGCAGGGTCCCGCCGCGTCCTCCTCCCTCCGGCGGGGCTGCGCGCCCGGGACGGTCCCTTCCTCCCAGGCCGGGCGAGTCGCGGCGCGGGAGGGGCTGGGTCCGCGGCGGCGGTGGCGGGGTCAGCCCTGGCGGGAACCGATCCTGCGGCGCTTGGCGTCTGGTCGCCCACCCCGGACACTTACTTGGTAGAGTCGAAGCGAAATGTTGCCCCTCAGGGCAGAGGGCGGCGTGACGAGTCGACGGGGACAGTGCCGCGGCCACCCGCCCGCACCCAGCCGTCAGCCACTCCAGGACGCAAACCCGAGCGCGCCTGGAGGACCGCGGACCGCAAAGCCCCAGGCTGGGAAAACGGTGGCCGGGGTTTCCAGCCCAGCCTCGGGGCTCTGTTACCCCTGCCCTAAGTGGGGGGGGATTCAGTCCGACCTGGGGGAGGGCGGAAGGGAGGCTGGAACCGTGAAGCCCGAGGAGAGGCGCCTCTTTTATCTGAGCCTGGGCGGCTGCCATCCTCATCGCTGCAATCTTTGTTTTGGTTGCCCCAGGCACACACCTGTAAACCGAAGTGGAGTTTTGCAAAACATCTTGTCCGTAGGTCTTGAGGTTTTTCAGACTCGATTTAGAGAAGAAACAAGTTACAATTTTGTCATCGACCTAAAGTTGTCATTATTGTATTTGCATTTACCATCGATTTACAAAAAGTTATCCCAAATACTCTTCCTCAAAAGTGGGCAGAAACTAGGTGGTAATAAGAAGAAAGGGTTACAACAGATGATGCAAGAAATCTCTGCCCGGCCACCTACTAGGTTTATGGTTTGAAGGAGTCTCAGTTGATCCTCTAGTCTCCAGCTAGGCTCACAGCTAAACTATTCAAGACATAAGGATCACATAAGTATGAAAAAATTACAGCTAACAGTGATCATTCACCGTAAAACAGGCACTGTGCTGAACATTTTACATGCATCAGTTCAATTCTCACAGCAACCCTCTATGTCATCTTTTCTCAGCCTTGTTCTAAATAGACTTACGTGCTAAGAGTCCGAATGTATGAACACCAAAAATAATAGCTCACTCCTGCTTCCATTAGAAGTGAGCAAATACACGGGCATTGGAGCTGAGAAAGACGATGGAAGGAATGCATGGAATGGAGAATTTCTAGTCCAGTTTGCAAGCTGAAAGTGACTACTTAGCTCTGCATGTGGAACTGCAGCTAGAGGAAGGTGAGGCTGGCCGGAAGATTACAGGCAATGAACAGATCAGGATTATTTACAGTTAGTAAAACTGAAGCTCGAATAGGTTAACTTTTCCCTGGTCACACAGTAGGTAATGATGAACCAAGACTCAACCTCCACTCTGGATTCCAAGCCCAGTTCCCTTTCCACCATTCCAGGCCCTGTCCTTTGCATATCACCATCATATCCCCCACTCCAGGCAAAGCGAAGCACAGAGTGTCTCTTCCCAAGGGAAAGAAGAAACTGTTAATCGTGTAATTACTCGAAAGCAAGGGACAATTTTTATTGTGTTCTTATTTTGGTTTCATGTTTGTTTTTAGAGAGAGCAGCACACGAGGTCATGGGTAGAATGGCGGAGCTCTTGAAACTCCAGGCAAAAAATCAATAGTCACACCCATTTTCAAAGAACTGAAAACAAGGTGTCCGAAGACTGCCATGATCAAAGAATCGCCTACATCTCACGAAGATTATTCGGGACATGGCTGCAGTTCTTTGAATGCCCCAGGTGAATGTTCTATAGTTTTTAGAACACAACGCTTGTATTAGCTTTAGTTACTCCAGCTGTAAAAGTCTTAGGCAAGTTATTTGAACCTTCTCAGCCAATTTCTGTCAAATGGTGAAAAAAATAATTTCTTTCTTAGAGTGTGTGGGACGACTAGATGAGACATGCTGGTTCTTTGTAATCTGTGCATCTCTATTAAAGTCAGATATCATCATTACCATAATCTGCTAAGGATCACCCAGGCAGAGTTATTCTGGGCAAAGTTCTTTCTTCCCAGGGTCTTACGAAAAGTTTGGGACAGGCCAGACACCGTGGTTCACACCTGTAATCCCAGCATTTTGAGAGGCCAAGGCAGGCAGATCACCTGAGGTCAGGAGTTTGAGACCAGCCTGGCCAACATGATGAAAACCCATCTCTACTAAAAATACAAAAAAAAAAAAAAATTAGCCGGGCACGGTGGCAGCCACCTGTAGTTGCAGCTACTTGGGAGGCTGAGGCAGAATTGCTTGAACCTGGGAGGTGGAGGTTGCAGTGAGAGCACAATTCTGTCTCAAAAATAAATAAATAAATAAGTTTGGTGTAATACTAGTAATTGCAAAATCCTGTCAAGACAATACTAGAGGGAAAGGGACAGTTGCGGAAGAGAAGCATGTTCAGCTTTTCATTTCTGGGACGCAAACATGAAGGAAGGAATGTAAGCTTCTTTTGCTTAAGATCTCTGTGACTTTGAGTAGAACCACGAAAAACATAAACACACTCAGTGACACCCTAATGATAGCTTGGGTTTACGCAGTTCTCATCCTCCCAAGACTTCAAAGTTCTTTCGTATTTATTATCTCGTCTGTCTTCTCAGCATCCCTCAGAAGCAATGAAGACAGATATGATTATTTCCATGTAGATGGGGAAAAATAACAAGATACAGAGAAGTTATTGCTCAAAAATCAGGCACTGAAAGATCCAGTCCAGAGCACTCTTCGGTAAACTTTGGTACTGTGTTTTCACACGGATTATCATTTTCCTTCACAAGTTGCTTCTCCAGTTGCCATGATATTGGTAAGTGATAGTGTTCTTCGTTCAATTGTTCAAACTAAAAACCTAGAGGTCATCTTTGATTTCCCTTTTCCTCTCCATCAATTCTCCCAAAATGCATTTCAGTTTATACCCACTTTCCTTTGCCTCCAGTGTAAGTTTATTTAAGCCCCCATCACCCTTTGTCTCTGGCCCTCCTAAACTAGCCTCTCTGTTTCCGTACCGGTCCCCATAATCTGGCCCAGAATGTAGTAACATTCAGAGTGAGCCACAAAAAATGCGTAACATACCAAGTTTCTACCTTGCTCAAAACACATCAGTTTCTTCCCATCATGCCTGAAAGTTAAAGTCAAACATCGTCTTTGTCTTACGAGACTCGCTGTCACTTGGACCCTGCACCATGACGTCCCAGCATGGTACTGTCTTTGTCTTCTCTGCAGCACTTTTTGCTGTCTAATTTTTTGACTCCTTATTTATTGCCTATCTTCTTTACCTGAATATAAGTTCCCTGAAGGCAGGGACTGCGTCTGTTTTCTTCACCATTATGTCCCTGACAGCCAACACATAGTGGGTTCCAGTGACTAATTCTCAAATAAGGAGCTAATCAAGTATACAGTTATATTTCTTACTATCCTAAAGCTACATAGATCCTTAGTACCTCACTGCCCTACAGATGGAAAATCAGGCAGGCAGTGTTCCAAGTTCCATTAAGAGTCTTTCGTATAATCTATCAATCAGTAAGTTTGATGAGGACACATGATTCTTGATTCTTCCTCTTATATTTCACAGTTAAGCGACAGAAACAGCTAAATACCAGCTCTGTAACACAGAACATAAACGCAATGCCAGTTTATCTTTATTCAAGGTCTCAGTTAATGACGTCACCATCCCCTTAGATCCCCAGGCAAGCAAGAAAATGCAGATTATCTTCGGCTTCCCCCTCTTCCCCTGATCCCTCCCCTCCTACCATCCAGATGGATGATCCAGAGATCATCAGAAGTGCGTTTTAGATCTCTCTTTCCTCCAAATCCTTATTTCAGTCCTGCCTGTCTCCTACTTGGACAGTAAGTATCTGCTTCCATTTCTCTCTAGTGTACCTGATTACAGAGAGGGCTTTGGAGTCAAAGGTTCTACCACCTACTAACTGGGTGAACTTGGGCTAGGTTCCAGTCTTCTGTGCTTGAGTTCTCCTGTAAAATGGGCATAACAATACCACCTACTCAGAGTTTCTGTGGTGATTTTATATACATTAATAAAAATGAAATGCTTAAAACTATGCCTGACACATGGTAAGTGCTTACTAAATGACAGTATTGTTTTTATAGCTCCACTACCTAACTGAATGACTTTGCAAATTTCTTTGAGTTTCAACTTCCTTATCTATAGGAATGGATACAATATTATATATTTTGAAAGCCTGATGTAAAAAAACTAGGGACAAAGTGAAAAATCTAGTATAGCACCTTCCTGGCACATAGGAGGGACCCAATAAAATGTTTTTTCTTGCCTTTTTTTTTTTAACTATATATCTGTCTGCATCTGTTTCCATATAATTAGGAAGTGGATTGGATTCTATCTAAGGTTCCTTCCAGCATTAATTATTTCCCTCCCAATTGCACAAAGGACATGTAAGGGCAATGGAATCCCCTTGTAGAAAGCCAAGTGGTCATGAGGCACCATGGTTGTCAGGAAACCGGGCTCTTAGAGTCAGGCAAGCCCAGAGAGGTTATTTTGGTCTGCAGTAGTGGGAAGGTGGTGCAAACTCCACTGTCTGGCAAAAAAATCTGAGCAGATGGAATATTTATAGGCACTCCCCGAGGATTTCAGTTCAATCAGGAAGGATGCTAGGAAGAAAGTTAGACTGATGAGTAGGAGGTAACTGAGCTGCATCTTCCTCCAGCCTTCTTGAAACAGGTCTGAACATCTGAGCTGTTTTTTGGGATTTTTTTATTTTTAGACAGGGTCTTGCTCCGTCACCCAGGCTGCAGTATAGTGGCACAATATCACTATAACCTCCACCTCCCAGCTCAAGCAATCCTCCCACCTCAGCCTCCCGAGTATCTGGGACTACAGGTAAGCACCACCATGCCCAGCTAATATTTTATATTTTTGGTAGAGATGGGGCTTTGCCATGTTGGCCAGACTGATCTCGAACTCCTGAGCTCAGGCAATCCACCCGCCTCGACCAAAGTGTTGGGATTACAGGCGTGAGCCACTGCGCCCGGCTAGAGAAGCTGTGTTTGACAAAGAAATACCTGGGGAAAGTTAGAGTTCTTGAAACGGACTAATTCTAACCCAGCCTTCAGGGAGAGATTCTTAAGGTTTAATGCAATCAGAACCACCTGCAACACTGGTTTAAAATTCAGACGCCCTCGCCTCATCCCTGGAGAGTTAGTAGGTCCAACCTGGGTTTAAGAATCAGGTGATTCTGATACTCGGACCACAAATTGAGAAACACAAACGTAGACTTACTTGCCCAGAGGCACATTTAAAGGGAAACAACCCAGGCACTGACCAGGGAAGCTGATTTGCAAAGGGCACTCTGGGGCTTTGTTTTTTACTGAGAAGGCTATGGGACCTTGGAACCAGAGCTGGTTTGCTAGGGATAACAGGAGAGGTATTGAGGGTGCCCACCTCCATTCATCCCAATCTTTGCCCCTCTTCCCTGCCCACCCTCCGTGCAGTGCTCAGCCTCTCCACTTAACAAATGCTGGACAGAGTTTTAAAGGATATCAGTTTTAAAAGGGAGCTAGAATATTCCCCTGCCCAGAGAAACACACATGAGGGTCCCAACTGCCTCCAGGACCCCAATTGTGAACAGAGGTCACCCATATCAAGCCCCAGAAAGTCCTGTTGTTTAGTACTGTTACATTTCAATGAAAACATGCCTGAAAATTAGATGCCTCTAACATATTTCTGACTCAAGTTCATTCAAAGATACATTTAACCTGTACGAGGAAAAAAATAATAAGATTTGTTCTTTTCTATTAAAACTACTTTTTCTTGTCAAATGCCATTATCATTTTAAAAGTTCAAACCTTGAAGTGGTCTTCTGGCTTACAAGCAAACTTCACCTAAACCAAAGTATTAGAGAGAGACTAGATAAAGAACCATTGCTTTATCTAATGATCTTTGGGAAATGAAATTCCATAATCTTCCTTGGTGACCATCTTTATATATTAAGGATTGTTGATCAATTTTCAGTCTTCTTTCTTTCTGATCAAATTTAAAGATAATGGTAAACTTTTGTAATGCATCTAAATAGGCCAGCTTAAAAATACACACAAACAGAAAACATGTGCATGGATTCACTAGAGACTCAAAAATTATGACCCAGATGTCTTTTTAAATGATAGTGTTAGGCAAAAGATGGCCGCCTTTATCAGTTTATCTACCCTAATTCATATGTATAGTCAAATACAAGCCTATATTCTGTGATTCCATAACGAGTAGAAATGATCCCTTCATAACATTTTCTTCTGTCTATAGCTAGCTCTCCTTTTTATTTATTTCTTTTCTTTTCTTTTTGTTTTTTGGGACAGAGTCTTACTCTGTCACCCAGGCTGGAGTGCAATGTACAATCTCAGCTCACGGCAACTTCTGCCTCCGACGCTCAGGTTATTCTCTTGCCTCAGCCTCCGGAGTAACTGGGATTACAGGCGTACACCACCACACCCGGGAATTTTTTGTATTTTTAGTAGAGACGAGGTTTTACTATGCTGGTCTCAAACTCCTGACCTCAACTGATCCATCTACCTCAGCTTCCCAAAGTGTTGGGGTTACAGGCATGAGCCACTGTGCCCAGCCAACATAAGTTTTAAAATTAAATTCCATCATCTTTTTATGACATATAATCTGACAGAATATCTGATACATTTATTATAAACCTTTCCCCCTGTAAATTTCATATGTAATAAAAGTACTGAGTAACTCATCAAAAATTTTAGTAATGATTGATGTTACTGAATTAAACCTAAGTGTAGCATGTTTTAAATAATCTTTCTCCAAATAATCTCTTTTCCCTGTAATTCAAGTAAGAGGCTGTAGAGTGTTTTAAAAAGTAGGAACCAAAGATGATATCAGTCCAGTTGACATTCTTTCTCTTTGACAAGTTTGTGGAAGACTAAAGATTATTTCCTTGTTTTCCATAATGCTTTTATGCAAAAATGATGATTTGCATAATTTCTTTTCAGTCTCAATTGAATTTCTGAAGCTATCTTTCAAGCAAACTTCCACATGTCTCCAGTGTACACCATCTGTCTCATCTCTCTTTCTCTCCTTTTTAAAGTATTACAATTATCTTGTAACAGGAGCTGTCAAATCTTTATTCCCCAAGGATTCTTTCTTTTGATAAATGAAAAGGAACTGTGTATATTGTTATGTGTAGTTGTATGAATGTGACGGGGGTTAAGGAAAGGTTACATGTTCAAAGCAGTAATGGCTAAGTTGACGTATTAGAGGAAATGTGATCAGGTAAGTTGGCTAGAGTTTTTAAATCAGATTCTTCACTATAGGAAAATGAAGAAGTGTGTGGTCAGAAGGTCAGGGGGAGGGAGGATCTTAAAGCAAAAAAGAATTTGAAAATAGTCTGTGGCCCATACTACAAAGCATTAAGGAAAATATGGGGGGGAAAAGAGGAATGGCTTTACTCACAGGCTGCGAATTGCTTATAAAGCCTATTGGCATTTGCAAATGGTTGATGCTTTTACTAGAGGCATCAAGTTTTATGTTTACATAGTAAGTATATACCCAGCAGGAACTTCCAGGAAATCACATGGATTGCCAAGAAAAAGTCCCCATTGAAGTATTATTTAGAAAAAAAAATCCTGCCAAAAACATTAAAGAGGCTTTTTAAAAATTGAAGTTCACAAGGAAATGCAGTAGATAGAATTTATGTAGTACTCAGAATTTACAACTAATATATTTTACAGCATTTCATAAAACTTTTATTTGGGACTCGATTTCAATCAATTTGTAGAGCTCCAATTACTGAAAAGTATAGTTAAAGTTTCAGCTATCCAGAATTATTAAAGAATGGTTCACTGTAAAAAAACAACTTTTATTTGGAGGAAAACATTTAAAATATAGTATGTGTTGGCCGGGCACAGTGGCTCACACCTGTAATCCCAGTACTTTGGAAGGCTGAGGCAGACAGATCAGTTGAGGTCAGGAGTTTGAGACCAGACTTGTCAACATAATGAAATTCCCTCTCTACTGAAAATACAAAAGAATTAGCCAGGCCTGGTGGTGCATGCCCATAATCCCAGCTACTACTCAGGAGGCTGAGGCAAGAGAATCGCTGGAATCCGGGAGGCGGAGGTTGTACTGAGCTGAGATTTCGCCATTGCACTCCAGCCTGGGAAACGGAGCGAGACTCTGTCTCAAAAAACATAAATAAATAAACAAACAAATATAACTAAAAATTTATGTATATTACACACATATAGTATGTATCACTGACTTTTGAAATAGAAGACATTGAAAACATTAACATTTACAGATGATTGCAGTCCATCATTATAAACATCAGTTATTATATAAACAGAGTAGTTACTGTATAAACAGAGTACTTATTATATAAACAGAGTAGTTAAGACTATAGAGTCAGACAGACTTGGGTTTGAGTCCTGGCTCAAAATTTCTATTTATGTGACTTTAAGAAAGCAATTTAACCGGCCAGGTGTGGTGGCTCACGCCTGTAATCCTAGCACTTTGGGAGGCCGAGGTGGGTGGATCACCTGAGGTCAGGAGTTCAAGACCAGCCTGGCCATCATCGTGAAACCCCATCTTTATTTAAAAAAAAAAAAAAAGAAAGCAATTTAACCTACATAAGCCTTAGTTTCATTGTCTGTAAAATGGAAATAATGGTACCTACCTCATAGATTGTCATGAAGCTTAAAAGAGATAGTACCTTTGCTTATTTTAATGTTTATTTATGTATTTATTTTGAGATATAGTCTTGCTCTGTCACTCAGGCTGTAGTGCAGTCTCGTGATCGCAACCTCCGTGTCCCGGGTGCAAGCAATTCTCCTGCCTCAGCCTCCTGAGTAGCTGGGATTACAGGTGTGTACCACCACACCTGGCTAATTTTTTTTTTTTTTTTTTTTTTTTTTTGAGACTGAGCCTTGCTCTGTCACCAGGCTAGAGTGCAGTAGCACGATATCGGCTCACTGCAGCCTCTGACTCCTAGGTTCAAGCAATTCTCCTGCCTCAGCCTCCCGAGTAGCTGGGACTACAGGCACATGCCACCACACTTGACTAATTTTTGTATTTTTAGTAGAGACGGGGTTTCACCATGTTGGCCAGGATGGTCTCAATCTTTTGACCTCAGGTGATCCGCCTGCCTCAGCCTCCCAAAGTGCTGGGATTACAGGTGTGCACCACCGCACCAGGCCATTTTTGTATTTTTAACAGAGACAGGGTTTCACCATGTAGGCCAGGCTGGTCTCGAACTCCTGATCTCAAGTGATCTGCCTGCCTCTGCCTCCCAAAGTCCTGGGATTAACAGGTGTGAGCCACCTCACCCAGCCAAAAGAGATAATATATTTGAAGTGCTCAGTGTATTTACATGGCTCTTAGAACTCAGTAAAACTTAACCAGTCCTACTATTATTAGTGTTAATGTTGGTATTGCCATAATTATTTTGCATTGAGACATTTTATAGCAGTTTTCTCTTGATAACACTAGAATTCCATATAAATATGTATATATATACGTGTGTGTGTATGTGTGTGTGTATATATATATATATATGTATATGTATTTTTTTTTTTTTTTTTTTGAGATGGAGTTTTGCTCTTGTTGCCCAGGCTGGAGTGCCATGGCCCAGGCTGGAGTGCCATGGCTTACCACAACCTCTGCCTCCCGGGTTCAAGTGATTCTCCTGCCTCAGCCTCCCAAGTAGTTAGGATTATAGGCATGTGCCACCACACCCAGCTAATTTTGTATTTTTAGTAAAGACGGAGTTTCTCCATGTTGGTCAGGCTGGTCTTGAACTCCCAACCTCAGGTGATCCACCTGCCTCAGCCTCCCAAAGTGCTGGGATTGCAAGTGTGACCACCACACCCAGCAGAATTCTGTATTTGTAAATCTTACAGACGCGCCACAGAATGACTTTTCCGTCAACAACACGCTGCATATATGGTGGTGGTCTCATAGAATCATAATTGGAGCTGTAAGATTCCTGTTGCCTAGTGAAGTTATGGCCCTCATAACGTCATGGAGCAACGTATTCATCACATGTTTCTGCTGATGCCGGGGGAAACAAGCCTACTGTGCTGCCAAGGGTATAACAGTACAGCATGTACAGTTATGTATGCTACATAATACTCGCTAATGGTAATACATGACTGTGTTACTGGATTATGTATTTCTTCTACTATGCTTTTTAATCATTATTTTAGTGTACTTCTACTTATTTTTTATTGCATTTTAGGTTTTGGGGTACATGTGAACATGCAAAATTGTTGCATAGGTACACACATGGCACTGTGATTTGCTGCCTTCCTCCCCCATCACCTATATCTGACATTTCTCCCCATGCTATCTCCCCAACTCCCCCACCCCCCGCTGTCCCTCCTCTATTTCCCCTGACAGACCCCAGTGTGTGATGCTCCCCTCCCTGTGTCCATGTGTTCTCATTGTTCAATATCCACCTATGAGTGAGAATATGCGGTGTTTGATTTTCTGTTCTTGTGTCAGTTTGCTGAGAATGATGGTTTCCAGGTTCATCCATGTCCCTACAAAGGACACGAACTCATCATTTTTTATGGCTGCATAGTATTCCATGGTGTATATGTGCCACATTTTCCCTGTCCAGTCTATCATTGATGGGCATTTGGGTTGGTTCCAGGTCTTTGCTATTGTAAACAGTGCTGCAATGAACATTCGTGTGCATGTGTCCTTATAGTAGGACGATTTATAATCCTTCGGATATATACCCAGTAATGGGATTGCTGGGTCAAATGCAATTTCTATTTCTAGGTCCTTGAGGAATCACCACACTGTCTTCCACAATGGTTGAACTAATTTACACTCCCACCAACAGTGTAAAAGTGTTCCTATTTCTCCACATCCTCTCCAGCATCTGTTGTCTTCAGATTTTTTAATGATCGCCGGAGCAATCACGGCGCACAAACACATTTACTACTCTGACAAATCTGATGACAGGGAGTTTGAGTATGGGCATGTCGTGCTAGCCAAGGACATAGCCAAGTTGGTCCCAAAACCCATTTGATGTCTGAATCTGAATAGAGGAATCTTGGCGTTCAGCAGAGTCAGGGATGGATCCATTATATGATCCTTGAACCAGAACCTCACATCTTACTGTTCCAGCATGTGCTACCCAAGAAGCCAAAAGAGTGAAGCTGGCAAGCCACTTTTCAGCCTCAAGCTTTGCACAGCTGTCCTTACTGCCTAACATCCGTCTGATAACATTATTATGTTGCCTTCTTGTTTCTCGCTTTGATATTTAAAACATGTTCAATACACTGTTGGAATGTGCTGGTAACTGCTTTGCTTTTTGAATAGCCACCATCACAGCCCAGCCAGATGAGTGCTCAGTGGACCCACAGCCTCTGCTGAATGTGACCCCAGAAGCCACGGTGTGCTCTGTGTCTAGAACACACTGGGCAGATGGAGGAAGCATCTGAGATGAAGCCCATGGCTGCTACAGGGATCGTGTAAACACTGCTTTTGTTTCTTCCTGCCAGTGTTGTGTGTATAGTGACTTGTGGATTTATGTTTCAGTGTACTAGAAACTTTCCATTTTATTCAAGAAATCTGTTCATGTTAAAAGCCTTGATTAAAGAGAAAGTTTTTATTAAAAAAAAAAAACTACCTAACTGTGAAACAGCTTCAGGCAGGTCCTTCAGGAGGCATACCTGAAGAAAACATTGTAATCGTAGGAGATGACAGCTCCCTGTGTGCTACTGCCCCTGAAAACCTTCTAGTAAGACAAGACACGGAGGCAAAAGACAGTGATCCTGATGGCCCTGACACCCCGTAGGCCTAGGCTAATGTGTGTGCTATGTCTTCATTTTTCACAAAGAAGTTTAAAATGAAAAAAAATTAAAGAATGAAATCATGTCTTCTGCAGCAAGTTGGATGGAGCTTGAGGCCATTAACCCACGTGAACTAACTCAGAAACAGAAAGCCAAATGCCACATGTTCTCACTTCTACGTGGGAGCTAATCAATAAGTACACATGGAAATAAAGGGGAAAATTATAGACACTGGGGACCCCCCGAGAGGGGAAGGTGGGTGAGGAGCAGGGATTGAAAAATACCACTTGAGTACAATGCTCACTATTGGGGTCATAGGTACACTAGAGGTTTAAACCACACCAGTGCACATATACCCATGGAACAAGCATGCAAAGGTACTCCCCGAATCTATAATAAGATTTAAAAAAATTAATAGAAAAAAGCTTGTAGAATAAGGATATAAATAAAGAAAATATTTTTGTATAGCTGTACAATGTGTTTGTGTTTTAAGCTTTATTATTGCAAAGGAGTAAAGGACTTTTTAAAGAGTTTATAAAGCAAAAAAATTACAGTAAGCTTAGATTAATTTACTATTGGAGAAGAAAAATATTTTCTATAAATTTAGTGCAGCCAAAGTGTACAGCGTTGATAAAGTCTACAGTGGTGCTCAGTAATGTCCTAAGCCTTCTCATTCACTCACCACTCACTGACTCACTCAGAGCAACTCCCAATCCTGCAAGCTCCGATCATGGTAGTTGCCCCTAGACAGGGGTACCATTTAGAAAATGTTTTATACCATCTCTTTACTGCATCTTTTCTATTTGGATATGTTTAGATACATGGACACTTAGCATTGTGTTACAGCTGCCTGCAGTATTGAGTTCAGTAACCCGCTATACAGATTTGTAGCCTAGGAGCAATCGGTTACACCATATAGCCTAGATGTGTAGTAGGCTATACCCTCCACATTTGTGTAAGGGACTCTATGATGTTTGCACAAAGATGAAATCGCCTGATGACACATTTCTCAGAACATACCACTGTTGTTAAGCTGTGCATGACTGTACTCATACACTTTTGTTTTCTCTTTCTTCTCTTTTTACAGGCATCAGAAGCTGCCCAGACCTTTAATGGTGAGGGTTTGGAAGTGCCATACAGGAGGAAGAGGTTTTGAGGGCCCACCCCAACCACACTGCTTTGCCAGCACGTTTACTTCTCTGAGATATGGCTGAGCTCCAGACCCAGCTTTCATTGACATGATTCTCATTGTAAAAACCTGATCCTGAGTCTGTACGCATTCTTGGCCTGTGCCATCATCTGATGCTTGACTCTTACGTTTGGAATCCTCTCCTACTCACCACCTCTTCACCCACTTTTGGTAAATAATCTTTCCCTGTAGATTTTTATCTTTAACTCTTCTTGCACCTCCGTTCTCACATTTTTTCCTGAGTATGTTAGTCACTTGTCTTGCTTCCAACTGCTGGTTTTCTCAGACCTAGCCTTCTTACTTGGGGCTTGGCAGCAGACAATTTCTTCTCACTGTTTCCACAGGAGTAGTCTTTCTCACTTAGTTTATCCACACTGCTAGCAATTCAGTAATCAATTAACCTATATTGTAAGGACTGCGTGTAGAGTGATAGAAATTGGTCAAAATGCAACAATACCATCAAAGTTCTTCTTCTCCTTTTTCTTACCTGTATCCATCATTCCCTCCTAACCAATGTAATGGCTGTGTGGCTTGCTTTCCTGTCTTTCTACATGCTCATGTAACCATTTATAAAACATATGTACATATATAGAGGAGTTGACTTTAAAAAAAAATAGGATTCAGCTGGGCCCAGTGACTCTCAGCTGTAATTCCCAGTGCTTTGGGAGGCTGAGGCAGGAGGATTGCTTGCGGATAGGAGTTTGAGACCAGCCTGGCCAACATAGCAAGACCCCATCTCTAAAAAAGCAAATTTTTTTTTTTTAATTAGCCAGACATGGTGGTGTGCACCAGCAGTTGTAGCTACTCAGGAGGCTGAGATGGGAGGATTGCTTGAGCCCAGGAATTTGAGACTGCGGTGAGGAACGACCACACCACTGCACTCCAGCCTGGATGACACAGTGAGACCTTGTCTCTTAAAAAAAAAAAAGAATTCTATCTTATACATTTCTCTTTCCTCTCTAAAAATATATATTGTACGAATCCTATTTAGTCAGCTGGCATAGAGCTAACTTATTCTAATGGCTGTATAGTTTTCCATGAAATGATTGTATCCCAATCATTTTTCTTTTCTTTTTCTTTCTTTATTTTTTTTTCTTTTGAGACAGGGTCTCATTCTGTCTCCCAGGCTGGCTGCAGTGACACTATCACAACTCACTGGCTCACTGCAGCTCTGATCTCCCAGGGAAGCAACCTTCCCACCTCAGCCTTTCCACCATGGCAGGCACATACCATTGTACCCAGCTTTTTTTTTTTGGTAGAGATAGAGTGTCACTATGTTGTCCGGGCTGGTCTTAAACTCCTGGGATCAAGCATCCTCCTGCCTCAGCCTCCCAAAGTGCTGAGATTACAGGCATGATTCACTGTGCCCAGCCGTGAACTGATCAGTGTTTATCTCCTCAGTTCAATAAGGGCTCTTCGTATGTCAAAAATTTAAGCACTTATCTGATATTTGCATTGCTAATATTTTTCCCAGTTGGTAATTAGTCTTTTTACTCTATAACATTTTAAACAATTGTGAAACACTTTGCAAACATACAGAAAAGTTGCTAGTACAATATAAAGAATTTTTATTGTCCTGAACCATCTGAGAATAATTTGCCAATGTGATGCCCTGGCATCTCACAGACCTTCTCCTACAACCACCAAAATTGGGACATTAACATTCATATGTTACCACCAGTACATTTTGCTAATAATAATAATCCCCAATAATATCCTCTAGATCAGTGGTCCCCAAACTTTTTGGCACCAGGGACTGGTTTCATGGAAGACAATTTTTCCACAGACCAGGGGTGAGGGAGTGGTTCCAGGATAATTCAAGTGCATTACATTTATCATGCACTGTATTTCTATTATTATTACATTGTAATATATGATGAAATAATTGTGCAACTCACCATAATGTGGAATCAGTAGAAGCCCTCAGCTTATTTTCCTGCAACTAGACAGTTCCATCTGGGGGTGATGGAGGACAGCGACAGATCATCAGGTATTAGACTCGCATAAGGAGCGTGCAACCTAGATCCCTCGCATGCGCAGTTCACAGTAGAGTTCATGCTCCTGTGAGAACCTAACGCCACTGCTGATCTGGTAGGAGGTGGAGCTCAGGAGATAATGCAAGCTGATAGGGAGCAGCTGTAAATACAGAAGAAGTTTTGCTCGCTTGCCTGCCACTCACCTCCTACTGTGTGGCACAGTACCAGTCCATGGCCCCCGGGGGTTGGGGACCCCCTGCTTTAACAGCAAAAGAGCCGTCCTATTCAGAAGCATGCAGTGCATTTCACTCTTAGCTGTCTTTAATCTTTTTCAACTTGGAAATCATTTCTCATTCTTGAATTCTTTTGACGTATAGGCCACATATATTGTAGAATTTGGGTTTGAAAATATTCCTGATTATTAGATTCAAGTTATACACCTTTGGAAAAAAATTCAATGAAGCAAGAAGCAACACTGTATTCCTCGTGTCAGACAGCACATGACTTGGATTTGCTGTTGTTCAATTTGATAGCTTATTTAAGATGGTGTCTTTTCTTCTTCTCCACCATGAATTTATGTTTTCTCTCTCTAGCATTTTCTCAGGAAGTACTTTGAGACTAAGTAAATACTCTCTTACCAAACTTGCAATTTATTCATGTATTTATAGGTATCAATATGTACTCATGGTTCTTAATTTCATTCAAAGGATTATATGTGTTACTACTATTAATTAGTTACTTTGGTGCTTAATTTCTCCCAGTCCGATGGAGGAAAATGATAGCTAGAAATACAAGTGTAATAATAGGCTTATTGAATTAGCCGGGCTTAATAGGGTGTAGTCAGGAAACAGCTTTGTTTTCTTCCACTCTCGCCTCAAGCATTTTTTGTCAGAAACATTTTCCTTGCTCTTGGTGACATTTCCGGTATATCTCATGTTTTCAGCCACTTAAGACTCTAACAACACTACCACTTTTAGATTATGTAGTTCCATCCAGCCTAAACTAAAACCTCAGTATCTCATCCAATTCAAGGCTTTTCCTCTCTCCCCAGCTCAGGCTCAATTCACTACCTTCCATCCCAGTGGCTAGGTGGGGTTTGATCGCTCCTGTTACCTACCTGCCCCCTGTATTAGTCTGCTTCACACTGCTGTAAAGATACTACCCGAGACTGGGTAATTTATAAAGGAAAGAGGTTTAATTGACTCACAGTTCTGCCTGGCTGGGAGGCCTCAGGAAACTTACAATCATGGCAGAAGGAGACGCAGACACCTTTTTCACAAAGTGGCAGGAGAGAGAAAGCGAAGGGGGAAGAGCCCCTTGTAAAACTGCCAGATCACATGAGAACTCACTCACTATCATGAAAACAGCATGGGGAAACCACCCCACTGATCCAGTCACTTCCCTCCCTCCACACATGGGGATTTCAATTAGAGATGAGATTTGGGTGGGGGCACAGAGCCAAACCGTATCACCCCACAAGGCTCCTCCAGAGTTGGGGTGGGGAGTGGTGGGAGGGAGGAAGGCTGGCCAGCAGCACTGTTTGCACTCTTCCCTTGCCTGTCATATGACCTCTCTGATATCACATTTTCAAATTCTAGTTCTTTCTTGGTGTGGGGCAGTGGAGCCTTTGAAGATTTCCCTGAAATTTTATCTCTTTGGGGGGAGTCCTATATAAGAACCAGCTTTTAGATTTATTTGCTCTTTATACCGTTTTCTGTTCATTAATTTTTATCTTTATTCTCTCTTCCAACTTTTTGTTTTGTTTATTTTGGTGTTCTTGTTCTAAAGTTTTTAATTGGACCTTAAATATTTTTTATTTATTTTTTCCTTTTTTTTTTGGAGACAGAGTCTCGCTCTGTTGCCCAGGCTGAAGTGCAGTGGCATAATCTCAGGGCACTGCAACCTCTGCCTCCCGGGTTCAACCATCACGCCTGGCTAATTTTTGTATTTTTTTTTGTAGAGACAGCGTTTCACCATACCAGCCAAGCTCGTCTCAAACTCCTGACCTCAAGTGATCTGCCCACCTTGGCCTCCCAAAATGCTGGGATTACAGGGGTGAGCCACTGGACCTGGCCTAAATTTTTTCCTTAATAATAAAATATTTAAGGCTATGAACTCCCATAGGAATAATTTGAACTATGTTGTGTATATTTTGTTATGAACTTTTTCCTCATTGCTTTGTATATGGTTTGTTATTTCAGTTTTGTTACAGTTTGATAAGTTATTTAGAATATCGTTTCTTTCTCTTTTGTTTTTTTTTAGAGTCTCACTGCGTCACCCAGGTTGGAGAGCAGTGGCACAATCTCAGCTCACTGCATGCAGCCTCTGCCTCCTGGGTTCCAGCTGTTCTCGTGCCTCAACCTCCTGAATATCTGGAACTGCAAGCATGCAGCGCCACACACAGTTAACTCTTTTCTTTTTGTGTTAGGAAAGATAGGGTTTCACCATGTTGCCCAGGCTGGTCTCGAACTCTTGGCCTCAAGTAATCCATCCACCTCCACCTCCCAAAGTGCTGGGATTATAGGCGTGAGCCACCACAACTGGACTAGAATATTGTTTCTTAATTTCCAAGTAATTAGAGGGTTTTTTGAGGGGTATCCCTTTTCGTTATTTACTCCTTTTATTTTCTTTTTTGGATTATAATCAGGGAATGTGGCCTATAAAATCTTTACTCCTGTAAATTGGCTTAGATATCCTTTGGAAACAAAAACAAGACTAACTTTTGTAAATGTTCCATTAAAACATAAAATAAATATGAGATGTAGCAACATACATGTTTTAGGTCAAATTTGTTGGTTGTTTTTTTCTAGTCCTCTGTTTCTACTTATTTTGTCTGTTATGTATGTTTGAGTCTGAAAAGGTGTGTTAAACTCTCCTAACATAAAGATTATGCTTTACATGTTTAGCTACTACAATGATTAGTGAACATGATTTATGATTGTTGTAACTCTGTTATAAATTTGCCTTTTATCATTACATAATATTAGTATGTATGCTGCCCGGGCTGGAGTGCAGTGGCACGATCTCGGCTCACTGCAACCTCCACCTGCAAGCGATTCTCCTGCTTCAGCCTGACAAGTAGCTGGGATTGCAGGTGCCTGCCACCATGCCTGGCTAATTTTTTTGTAATTTTAATAGAGACTGGGTTTCCCCACGTTGGCCAGGCTGCTTTCAAACTCCTGACCTCAAGTGATCCACCTGCCTCGGCCTCCCAAAGTACTAGGATTACAGGTGTGAGCCACCGTGGCCAGCGGTATCTTTTCACATATCCTCTGAAGTTTAACTTTTCTTTCTCACTTTGTTTAAAGTGGGGTTTTGTTTTTGTTTTTGAGGTAGAGTCTCACTCTGTCGCCCAGGCTAGAGTGCAATGACACGATCTCTGCTCACTGCAACCTTTGCCTCCAGGGTTCAAGTGATTCTCCTGCCTCAGCCTCCTGAGTAGCTGGGATTATAGGCACGCACCACAACACCCGGCTAATTTTTGTACTTTTAGTAGAGACAGGGTTTTGCCGTGTTGGCTAGGCTGGTCTTGAACTCCTGATCTCAGGTGATCTGCCTGCCTCAGCCTCCCAAATGCTAGGATTACAGGCATGAGCCACTGCACCTAAAGTGGGTTTCCTAAGTAACGTGTGTTTGGGTTTTGATTTTTAAACCATAATGTCAGTTGCCAGTAGTTATTATCCTACTGCTTAATGATATTTAAAGTTGCAGTTAGAAATCTAAAGCCAGTCTTATTCTTTTTCTATGTAAACAATTTGTTCTTTCTATCTAGAAGACTGTAGAACTTTGTCATTACCCTTGGAATTACAACATTGTAATGGAATCTCAGGTGTGTTCCAGTTTTCATCCGCTGTTCCTTGAAACTCAAAGAATTCTGAAGATAAAACTCTCTCTTAACTCTGTAAAATTTTCTGCACCTGTTTGTTTAAATATTGTCTCTCCTCCTTTGATTGCTTTACTCTCCTTCTGAAATTCCTATTTATTTACAAGTTACAACTTCTAGATCTATCTTCCAGTTCTTTTATATTTGCTTTTTTGATGTCTGTCTTTAAATGTTTGCTTTTCTGAGAGATTTCTTTCCCTTGTTCTTCCAGACCTTTGTTCACTTCTCAATAGTTACCATACAGGTTTTCAGTAGATCTGCTATATTTTTAAACTTAAAAAATCATGTTCTTGGGGCTGGGCCTGCTGGCTCACACCTGTAATCCCAGCACTTTGGGAGGCTGAGGCGGGCAGATCACGAGGTCAGGAGTTCAAGACCAGCCTAGCCAACATGGTGAAAACCCATCTCTACTAAAAGTACAAAAATCAGCTGGGCGTGGTGGGTGCCTGCAATCTCAGCTACTCGGGAGGTGGAGGCAGGAGAATCGCTTGAAACTGGAAGGCAGAGGTTGCAGTGAGCCAAGATCATGACATTGCATTCCAGCTTGGCAGACAAGCGAACATCCGTCTCAAAAAAAAAATGTTCCTGAGTTCCAGTTACAGCAGTTTCACGCTCTAATTGAAGCTCCTCAATTGCACTAATTACTTTTTCTGTTGAAGTTGCCAGGCCCTTTTCCAGCAGTTCTATTTTGCTGGCAACTGCTATTTCTGGGTACTCTGCTCATTCTTCCCCATTCTGGCTTTGTTGTTCCTTTGCCTACCTGCAGGGTTATTCACCTGGAGCCAGGTCTTCAGCAGCCGCTATCTCGAGTATAGGAGGCTCCATGGTCTTTAATCCTGTAGACAGACAGGGCTTCAGCTGGAAAATACTTATCTTCTCTGCTCCCCAGTTTCCTTAGCTAGGTTAATTTTCGCTTAGTTGTAAAGATGCAAAGTCTTTTTTTTTTAATTTAAATTTTAAAAATAATTGAAATGGGGTCTCGCCATGTTGCCCAGGCTGGTCTCAAACTCCTGAGCTCAAGCTATCTACCTGCCTCAGCCTCTTATCTCATTCGCCACTCCTTGAGGGCCAGAGATACCAGAAGGTCCTGCTAGGGACAGTTGTGTCAGCTGTAGGCTGGGTTGCTAGGTAGAATATATTACATGTGACAGATTTACATAAAAAGAATTATTCATTATTAATCTAAAATTTAATTTTTTTTTTTTTTTTTTGAGACAGAGTCTTACTCTGTCACCCAGGCTGGAGTGCTGCAGTGCAATCAGGGCTCATGGCAGCCTCGACCTCTTGGGCTCAAGCAATCCTGTATCCTCAGCTACCTGGAGTAGCGGGGATTATAGGTATGCGCCACCATGCCCGGAGAATTTCTGTATTTTTTGGAGAGACGGGGTTTCCCCATCTTGCCCAGGCTGGTGAAGTTGGAATTTAGCTGTGTGTCCTTTCTTTCTTTATCTCTTTTGGGTAAATTTGGCTGCCCTAAGGCCAGGCACGTTGGCTCCCAGCACATCGAGAGACTGAGGTGGGCAGATCACTTGAGGTCAGGAATTTGAGACCATCTTGGCCAACATCATGAAACTCTCTCTGTACTAAAATCACAAAAATTAGCTGGACGTGGTGGCGGGTGCCTGCAATCCCAGCTACTCAGGAGGCTGAGGCATGAGAATCACTTGAACCCTGGAGGCAGAGGATGAGTAAGCCTGAGATCACACCACTGCACTCCAGCCTGGGCAACACAGAGAGATTCCATCTCAAAAAAAAAGAAAAAAAATTGGGCCGCCCTAATCACCTGGGCTGTTCTTCTTGTATTTTCTCTTGTCTATGGATTCCATAGGCCAAGCTCTCCTCAGCAACCTCAGAGCTCTGACCCTTGCTTCAAGGTGTCTCTCAGCCTCCAACCTCTCTCTGGCCTGAAGGATGCCCAGGCCCAGCTCCAGTACAGACTGTCTCTGTACTGAATCCCCACAGCACCCAAGATCCTGCATGCCCTTCCTTCCACCTCCTAGGTTCTGTTTGAGAAGGAGTTAAAGTTTCATGGAGCTGGGAGAGGAAGAAGAGACACAGAGGTGCATGTTAAGTAGCCGTGGTAGCATGCGTGAGGAAAATGATTCTTAGAGCCAGCTAACCTATCATTTAAGTAGGAAGGCAGGAAAAAATATTTCCAGACCTGAAAGCCCTCAGAAATCCTCTCTCTCAAGTATTTTTTCAGATTAGGTAATGTGAAGATGTGCTCTAGCAAACGAGAGTAAAACGAGAAAGAAGAAAATGTGAGCTCTAAGAAAAAGGGTATCCCAGCAGGGAGTGCAGTGTGAGCCGTGCAGCCGGCCTGGAGAGGAGCTAGGTCAACTGGAGCACACGCACAGAACTCCAGGAGGGAGGGGGCCGTAGACAAAACAGCGCACAGGAGAAGATGGAAGAACGTAAGGAAGGGATCAAAGAAAGACGATCTGAGTCCTTCCAGTCAACAGAGATGTGATAGGATCATTCAGGCCCCATCACATCAGGGAGCTCACTCAAAATGTACCATATGGGGATTCATGTCCCCAGGCCAAGTTGAAATCAAACCAATCTCTGAGTAACGAGATAGGATATGTGTAAAAGGCCAGTCAATGCAATACACTCTGCTCAAATTCAGACTTCTGAGGTCTCAAAATAACTCATTTCCAAACTTGGATTCCCACTTTTGTCCTGCCTCCATTCATTCTACCTAAAGACAAGCAAACTAAAAAATATGCGGCAGTTCCAGTCTAGCTTAGAAGTTGCTACTCTGCCCAGCGACAAATAAAATGCAGAACAAACTGAAAAATCAGCAATTCTTAGATCCCTAAGAGAAGTCACAGCGCAAACTGGTGCCCCCATATTGGAGCAACTGAGTGGAAACCCACAAGTTGAAACCTCTCAGGAACCTGTGTTAGGGAAGAGAAACCCGTGAATTGCAATTGATGCATTGCTGGAGACTCAGTGTGGACAAGTTTGAGAGATATTAATAAATATTCCAGGGGACTGAGTCCCCCTCTAGGAGCTCAAACAGTTCTTCACAGTGAATATTGGAGAAAAATCCCCTCCTTCTGGCATGAGAAGGAGAAAAGGAACCATTTTAAATACACCAGAAAACTGTGCTCTTAACAACGCCTGCCCTCAGGAGAAACTGTTTAAACCAGAGCCTAACCTGCTGGGGTTTCATCAGAGCCTAACTGACCCAGGGAAAATAAATGCCCAACTCCAGCCTCCTCTAGCCATTCAGTCCATCTATGCGGGGTGGGAAGTGAGTCACGTCTGTGATGTTCACAGTCCAGGGGCACAGGCTCCCTAAGAGACAGATACCTAATCATAAAATTATAGAACATTTTCCCACTCTAACACCATACCACCGCATTACTAAAGGCTAATTGACACTGGTTCCTTTTACCCACAGCCCCACGTTCAGCTATCAAGAAAAAAATCACAAAACATATTAAAAGGCAAAATGTAGTTTGAGCCGGGCGCTCTGGCTCATGCTTGTACACCAGCACTTTGGGAAACTGAGGCTGGCGATCACCTGAAGTTGGAAGTTTGAGACCAGCCTGACTAAGATGGAGAAACCCCGTCTCTACTGAAAATACAAAAAATTAGCTGGGCTTGCTGGTACATGCCTGTAATCCCAGCTACTTGGGAGGCTGAGGCAGGAGAATCACTTGAAGCTGGGAGGCAGAGGTTGCAGTGAGCCGAGATCATGCCATCGCACTCCAGCTGGGGCAACAAGAGCGTAATTCCCTCTCACACAAAAAAAATGTAGTTTGAAGACACAGAGAAAGCCTGAGAACCAGACTTAAATATGTCGGGGATGGTGGAATTATTGGGCTGGGAATTCAAAACAATGATTATTAATATGCTCAGAGCTGTAATGGATAAAGTAGACGGCATGCAAGAACAGATGGGCAATGTAAGCAGAGGGATGGAAATCCCAAGAAGAACCAAAAATAAACGCTAGAGATCAAAAGCAGTGTAATCAGAATGAAGAACGCCTTTGATGGCTCATTAGCAGACTGCATACAGCTGAAGAAATAATTTGTAAACTTGAAGATATCTCTGTAGAAACCTCTCAGACTAAAGAGCAAACAGAAAAAAAGACTGGAAAAAAAAAAAAGAGAGAACAGAATATCCAAAAAGAGTGGGAAATACGCATAATGGAAACACCAGAAGGAAAAGAATGAGAAAAAGAAATAGAAGAAATATTTGAACAGTAATGACTGAGAATTACCCCCAAATTGTTGTCAGACACCAAACCAGATTGAAAAAGCTCAGAGAACGCAAAACAAAGTAAATACCAAAACAAAACAAAATAAAACTACCTAGGCATATGATTTTCAGACTTTAGAAAATCAGAGGTAAAGAAAAAATATCCTGCAAGAAGCCAGAGAAAAAAACTTTACATATAAAGGAGCAAAGATAAGAATTACATAATCTCAGAAACCACGCAGACAGGTAGAAAGTGGAATGAAATATTTAGTGTGGACAGAAAAAACACCACAAACCTAGAATTCTGTGCCCTGTGAAATAATCCATCAAAAGATAAGGAGAAATTAAGACTTTCTCAGACAGACAAAAATTGAGGGAAATTGTTACCAGTACACATACTTGGCAAGAAATGTTAAAAGAAGATCTTCGGAGGGAAGAAAAATGATATAGGTCTGAAACTACCATCTACATAAGTAAAGTAAGAGCATCAAGGAAGGAATAAGGAAAAGGGAAAAAAAACCTTTTATTTTTCTTGTACTTAATTATCTTACAACAGTTTGTTCAACATAATAATAGCAACAATGTATTCAATTATGTATACATACAGATTGCTGTCTTTGTTCACAGATGACATAATTGTCTATGTAGAAAATACAACAAAAACAATAAAAGATCAAGAAAACTCCCCACAAAATTCTGGAACTACTAAATGATTATAGCAAGGTTGCAGAAAGCAAAGTAAATGCAAAATTCAATCACTTTCCTATTTACTGGCAAGAAACAAGTGGAATTTCAATTAAAAATGTAATATAACTTATATTAAGACCCCTAAAAATGAAATACTTAGTTACAAACCTAACAAAATATGTTCAAGACCTATATGAGGAAAACTACAAAACTCTGATGAAAAAAAAAAAAGCTAGGTAAATGGAGAGACATTTCATGTTCATGGATAGGAAAATTGAATATTGTCAAGATGTCAGTTCTGTTTTTTTTTTTTGAGACAGAGTCTCATTCTGTCACCAGGCGCCAGGCTGGAGTGCAGTGGCGCAATCTCGGCTCACTGCAATCTCCGCTTCCTGGGTTCAAGCAATTCTCCTGCCTTAGCCTCCCGACTAGCTGGGACTACAGGCACGCGCCACCTCGCCCAGTTAATTTTGGTATTTTTTTAGTAGAGATGGGGTTTCACCATGTTGGTCAGGATGGTCTCGATCTCTTGACCTCGTGATCCACCCACCTTGGCCTCCCAAAGTGCTGGGATTACAGGCGTGAGCCACTGCACCCGACCCAAGATATCAGTTCTTTACAACTTGATCTATAAACAACATAATCCCAATCAAAATCCAAATAAGTTATTTGGTGGATATCCAACAAACTTATTCTAAAGTTTATATGGAGAGGCAAAAACCCCCAGAATAACCAACATAATGTTGAAGGAGAACAAATCTGAGAACTGACATTATATAAGTTCAAGACCTACTATAAGCCACAGTAACCAAGGCAGCGTGGTATTTGTGAAAAAATAAACAAATAGATCAATGGAACAGAATAGCCCTAAAATATGCCCACATAAATATAGTCAAGTGATCTTTGACAAAGAAGCAAATATCATACAAGGGAGAAAGGCAGGCTTTTCGACAAATGCTGCTGGGATGACTAGACATACACATGCCAAAAAAAAAAAAAAAAAAAAAACCTAGACACGGACCTTATACCCTTTACAAAAGTTAGTTCAAAATAGATCATAGATCTAAATATAAAACACAGAAAACACTGAAATGAGTGGCTGAATGGATTTTTTAAAAAAGACCCAATAATCTGTTGCCTACAAGAAACACGCTTCACCTATAAACACAATCAAAGACTGAAAATAGATAGAAAATCATATTCCATGCAAATGTAAACCAGAAAAGAGCAGAAGTAGCTATGCTTATCTGAGACAAAATAGATTTCCAGACAAAAACTATACAAAGAGACAAAAGTCATTATATAATGATAAAGGGGTCAATTCAGAAAAAGGATATAACAATTTTAAATATGTATACACCTAACGCTGGAGCACCCAGATATATAAAAACAAATATTATTAGAGATAAAAAGACAGACCTCAATTTGATGATATCTAGAGACTTCAACACCCCACTTTCAGCATTGGACAGATCATCCAGACAGAAAATCAATACAGAAACATTGGACTTAATTTTCAGTATAGACCACATGGACCTAATCAATATCTACAGAACATTTTATCCAATGGCTGCAGAATACACATCCTTCTCCTCAGCACATGGAGCATTCTCAAGGATATACCAGATGTTAGACCACAAAACAAGTATTTAAAAATTCAAAAAATTTGAAATTATATCAAGTATATTTTCTGACTATAATGGAATAAGACTAGACATCAATAACAAGAGGAATTCTAGAAACTATACAAATACATGGAAATTAAACAATATGCTCCTATATGACCAGTGAGTCAATGAAGAAATTGAGGAAGAAATTTAAAAAGTTTTTGAAACAAATGATAATGGAAACACAACATACCAAAACCTATGTAGGATACAGCAAAAGCAGTAACAAGAGGAAAGTTTATGGCAATAAGCACCTATATCAGAAACATAGAAAACAAATAAACAACCTAATGTGTATCTTGAAGAACTAGAAAAGCACAAGCAAACCAAACCCAAACTTGGTAGAAGACAAGAAATTGTAAAGATAAGAACAGAAATTCATGAAATCGAAATGAAGAAAACAACACAAAAAATCAATGAAATGAAAAGTTGGCTTTTTAAAAAGATGAACAAAATCAACCAACCATTTTTCACACTAAGAAAAACAGAAGAAATCTAAATAAATTAAGTCAGAGATGAAAAAGGAGACATGACAACTGATACCACAGATATTCAAAAGATCGTTAGAGGCTACTGTGAGCAACTATATGCCAATAAATTGGAAAACCTAGAAGAAATGGATAAAGTCCTAGAGACAAACCACCATGATTGAACCATGAAAAATCCAAAACCTGAACAGATTAATAACAAGTAGCAAGATTGAAGCTGTAATAAAAAATCTCCTAGCAAAGAAAAGCTGTGGACCAGATGGTGTCACTGCTGAATTTTACCAAACATTTAAAGAGAACTAATACCAATCCTACTTAACAATTCCAGAAAATAGAAGGTGAGGGAATACTTCCAAACTCATTCTATGAGGCCAGTTTTACCCTGATATGGAAAACTAGACACAGACACATCAAAAAAAGAAAACTGTAGGCCAAAATTGCTGATGAACATTGATGCAAACAGCCTTAACAAAATACTAGGAAACCAAATCTGACAATACATTAAAAAGATCATTCATTATGATTAAGTAGGATTTATTCCATAGATACAAGGATACAGCTAAAGTAATACATCATATCAAAAAAATGAAGGACAAAAACCATATAATTATTTCAATTGATGCTGAAAAAGAATTTGATAAAATTTAACATCTCTTCATAATGAAAGTCCTCAAAAAATTGGATATGGAAGGAACACACCTCCACACAATAATAAAAGCCATATATGACAGACCCACAACTAGTATAATACTGAACAGGGAAAAATTGAAAGGTTTTCCTTTAAGATCTGGAACATGAAAAGGATGCCCACCTTCACTACTGATATTCAACATAATACTGGAAGTTCCAGCTAGAGTAATAGCATAAGAAAAAGAAATGAAGGGCATCCAAATTGGAAAGGAAGAAGTCAAATGATCCTTATTGGCAGATGATATGATTCTATACTGGAAAAAACCCAGACTCCACCAAAAACTGATTAGAACTGATAAATTTAGTAAAGTTGCAGGATACAAAATCAACATACAAAAATCAGTAGCATTCATGTATGGCAACAGCAAACAATCTGAAAAAGCAATCAAGAACGTAATTCCATTTACAATAATTACGAATAAAATAAAATACCTAGGAATTAACTTAAAAAATGAAAGATATATACAACAAAAACTATAAAACACTGATAAAACAAATTGAAGAAGACATGCAAAAGAAGGAAAAGTATTCAATGTTCATGGATTGGAAGAATCAATATTGTTAAAATGTCCATACTACCTAAGCAATCTAGTGATTCAATGCAATCCTTATCAAAATACCAATGACATTCTTCACAGAAATACCAAAAAAAAAAATCCTAAAATTTATGTGAGCTACAACAGACTCAAAACAGCCAAAATATCCTCAGCAAAAAGAACAAAACTGGAGGAATCATGTTACTTGACTTCAAATTATACTACAGAGTTATACTAACCAAAATAGCATGGTACTCTCCTAAAAACAGACATTCAGACCAATGGAACAGAAGAGGAACAGTAGAAGCAAAGTCATACTTCTACAATGAACTCATTTTCAACAAAGTGCCAAGAGCATACATTGGGGGAAAGGACAGTCTCTTCTTTTTTTTTTTTTAATTATTATTATTTTTATTAGGGAAAAAAATTTACAGATGCATAAAATACAAACCAAGGTAAATTCTCACGCTGGTAATCAAATAAAGGCTTTTTACTTAACCCAAACAAAAGAAGTCACTTCCTCAAATTATAGAAACTAAATATATAGGACAGCAGGGGGTGGGGAGTTGGGGAGAGATAGCATGGGGAGAAATGCCAGATATAGGTGATGGGGAGGAAGGCAGCAAATCACACTGCCATGTGTGTACCTATGCAACAATCTTGCATGTTCTTCACATGTACCCCCAAACCTAAAATGCAATAAAAAAAAAAGAATAAAATAAAATAAAACATCAACAACAACAAAAAAGAAACTAAATATTACAAAGCATAAAATTGTTTCTGGTGATATATTTTAAAGAATCTTTATCTTGAATAGTAGAGAACTGTATAAAAGGTCTTAAAATAAAGTTTCCATATTGGAAACTGTTTAAAAACAATCAATATCAGAGTAACCCACCATTAACAGTAGATGAATTACAGGTCAATTTATAGTTTTCTTCAACATTGACAGCAAGAGAAAACAGCCTTAAAACATACAATGTTTAGGCAATTTAAATATTTAAGAAATATATATACATATTTATAAAGATTTATAGCATAATTCTTTTTTTAAATTTAATGTCAGTAAGGATTATGCACTGGTTATAAAATGAATAAAAAGAGAACAATTATAATACCAACCATAGGACAGTCTCTTCTATAAATGATGCAGGGAAAAGTGGATATCCATATTCAGAAGAAAGAAATTAGACCCCTTTCTCTTGCCATATACAAAAATCGAATCAGAGTGGATTAAAGACTTAAATCTAAAACCTCTAACTATGAAACTAGTTAAAGAAAACATTAGAGAAAATCTCTAGGACATTGGTTGGGGCATGTATATCTTCAGTAATACCCACAAGCACAGGTAACCAAAGAAAAATGGACCAATGGGATCACATCAAGTTAGAAACCTTCTGCACAGCAAAGAAAACAATCAACAAGGTGAAAAAACAACTCACAAAATGGGAGGAAATATTTGCAAACTTCCCATCTGACAAGCGATTAATAACTAGAACATATAAGGAGTTCGAACCGCTCAATAGGAAAAAATCTAATAACCCAATTAATTTTTAAAATGGGTAAAGGATCGAAACAGATATTCTCAAAAGAAGGCATACAAATGGCAAACAAGTATATGAAAGGGGGCTCAACATTACTGATCTTCAGAGAAATGCAAATCAAAATGACAACGAGATACCATCTCATCATAGTTAAAATGGCTTTTATTGAAAAGACAGGCAATAAAAATGCTGGCCAGGATGTGGAGAAAAGGGAACCCTCATACAGTGTTGGTAGGAATGTAAATTAGTACAATCACTATGGAGAACAGTTTGAACATTCCTCAAAAAACTATAAATAGAACTAACATATGATCCAGCAATCCCACTGCTAGGTATATACTCAAAAGAAGGGAAATCAGTATATTGAAGAAATACCAGCACTTCCATGTTTATTGAGGCACTGTTCACAATAGCAAAGATCTGGAAGCAACCAACTGTCCATCAACAGACAAATGGATAAAGGAAATGTGGGATATATGCACAATGGAGTACTATTCAGCCATAAAAAAGAATAAGATCTGGCTGAGCGCAGTGGCTCATGCCTGTAATCCCAGCACTTTGGGAGGCCGAGATGGGCGGATCACGAAGTCAGGAGTTCAAGACCACCCTGACCAAGATGCTAAAACCCCATCTCTACTGAAAATACAAAAATAAGCTAGGTATGGTGGCACACACCTGTAATCCCGGCCACTCAGGAGGCTGAGGCAGGAGAATCGCTTGAACCTGGGCAGCAGAGGTTGCCGTGAGCCGACATTGCACCACGGCACTTCAGCCTGGGTGACAGAGTGAGACTCCGTCTCAAAAAAAAAAAAAAAATGAGATCCTGTCATTTGCAACAACGTGGATGGAACTAAAGGTCATTATGTTAAGTGCAATAAGTGAGGCACAGAAAGACAAAATTTGCATGTTATCACTTACTTGTGGGAGCTAAAAATATTAAAGCGATTGAATTCATGGAGACAGAGAATAGAAAAATGATTACCAGAGGTTGGGAGGAGATGGAGCGGAAGTGGGGATAGTTAATGGGTAGACAAATGTAGTTAGATGGAATGAATAAGATCTAGTATTTGACGGCACAATAAGGTGACTACAGTGAACAATAACTTATTGTACATTTTAACATAAGGAAAAGAGTTTAATTGGATTGTTTGTAACACAAAGAAAGGATTAAATTTTTTTTCTTTCTTTTTTTTTTTTGAGACGGAGTCTTGCGCTGTGGCACTGGCTGGAGTGCAGTGGCATGCTCGTGGCTCACTGCAACCTTCGCCTCCCGGGTTCACAGGACTCCCCTGTCTCAGCCTCCCAGGTAGCTGGAATTACAGGTGCATACCACCACACCCAGCTAATTTTTTGTAATTTTAGTTGAGATGGGGTTTTACTATGTTGGCCAGACTGGTCTCGAGCGCCTGACCTCGTGATCAGGCCGCCTCGGCCTCCCAGAGTGCTGGGATTACAGGCGTGAACTACTGAACCTGGCTGAAAGGATGAATTTTTGAGGTAATACATACCCCATTTCCCCTGATGCAGTTACTATGCATTCTATGTCTATATCAAAATATCTCATGTGCCTCATCAATATATGCACCTACTATGTACCTACAAAATTTTTTTTTAATTAAAAAAATTAGAAAAACCCCTGAAAACTATAAAACTCCTACAAGATAACATAGGAGAAAATCTGGATGATCTTGGGTTCGATGATGACTTTTAGATATAAAACCAAAGGCATAATCCAGGAAAAAAAAGAATTGATTAGCTATACTTCCTTAAAATAAAAAATTTCTGCCCTGTGAAAGGCACTTTTTTTTTCTTTTTTGAGACAGAATCTTGCTCTGTCACCCAAGCTGGAATGCAGTAGCATGATCTCAGCTCACTACAGCCTCCGCCTCCTGGGTTCAAGCGATTCTCCTGCCTCAGCCTCCTGAGTAGCTATGATTACAGGCATGCACCACCACACCTGGCTAAATTTTGTATTTTTAATAGAGACGGGGTTTCACCATGTTGGCTAGGCTGGTCTCGAACTCCTGGCCTCAAGTGATCCACCCGCCTCGGCCTCCCAAAGTGCTGGGATTATAGGCGTGAGCCACTGCGCCTACCTGAAAGACACTTTCGAGAGAGTAAAACAAGCTACAGACTGAAAGGAAATATTTTCAAAAGATATATCTGATAAAGGACCGTTATACAAATATAAAAAGTACTCTTAAAACTCAACAATGAGAAAACAACTCAATTTAAAAAATAGGCCACAGAACATAATAGACACTTCCAAAGAAGATATGACAAATGAGCTTATTATGAAAATATGCTCATCATATAAGGAAATGCAGCAAGCTCAACTTAAAACAACAATGAGATACCACTGCACATCTAATGCCCAAAATCCACAACTCTGACAACACCAAATGCTGAATCTGTATTAGTCCGGGTTTTGCAGAGAAACAGAACCAATAGGTATAAAAGAAGATTTACTGTGTGGACTTGACTCATGCGATTACGGAGGCTGAGAAATCCCACAAGCTGTAGTCTGCAGGCTGGAGAACCAGGAAAGCTGCTGGTGTAATTTACTCTGAGTCTGAAGGCCTGAGGACAGGGGAACTATTGATGTAAATCCCAGTTGGAAGATGCTATGAGATGTCCTAGCTCCAGTAGTGAGGACAGTATAAAAGGGGGTGGGGTGGGGCAAATTCCTCCTTCCTCCACCTTTGTTGTATTTAGACCCTCAGTAGATTGGTTGATTGCTGTTGTGATTGACAGCCACAGTGGGGAGGGTGATCAACTAAATCCATGGATTCAGATGGTAATCGCATCTGGAAACACCCTGACAGACACACTTGGAAACAATGTTTCATCCAGGTGCCTCTGAGCCCACTCAAATTGACACATAAAATTAACCTTCACAAATCCACCCCTGTCATCTTGGTACCCATGCACATCTCCTCAATCCCTATTAATAAAGACAATAAAAAGGTCATAATTCTGCCTAACATGCTACAACTATCTTGCATACAATCCTGCACAAACCTCTTCCCCAGGAAAGGAGGTTAGGTCCTTTAGTGATACTTACTCTTCTCCTTGGTATCTCCTAACTCAGACACTATGATGTAAAGTTAAAAAGGCTTAAATACTATGCGATATAATCAGTACATCTAAGGTTACATGATAAGGCAGTAAGAAAGGAAGAAAAACAAAGATTATACACACACACACACACACATTCATAGTGTAGGGAATAAGAATAAATAAAAGGTTCCTCTTCAAAGCTTTCCTATTAGTTCATTACGAATAAATAATAATTTCTTCAAAGGTTAATTTACCTTAAAGCTTTTGCTAATAATCTTAAAGTAGCTGTTAGTCATAATAAAGAAGTAAGTGCATCCCGTGTTCTAATTCTTACGCTTTAACCTAGATATTTGCCCTGACATGCCTGGACAAGCCCAGGCAAGTCTTAGGTCATAGCTTATTCCCCTTCTTTATTTGGAAATGTTATCGCTTCTCTCAGAATTCCTCGTTACTTCCTCTTTTCCTTTGTTCTCCTTCTGCCTTTACTTCTTTAGAAAATTTCCAAGTTTTTAGCCAATCAGTTCAAGCACAGAATATGAGATCCTGTTCCGGCCAATGGAAACTGGGCACAGCAGTAGGGCCATTGCGTCAGGTTATGAAAGTTATAAATGTCCCCTGTCTCCTTTGTTCAGGTGTGCTCTCATGGCAAGACTGCCAGCAAGGTGCACCCTTCCTGCAGGAAGTAAAACTAGCCTTGCTGAGTAATCCATTGTCTCAATGTGGATTTTTCCTGAAGTTATAAACCCGTTTCCAACAATAGCAACATAGGAGAAAATAATCCTGACAATGACGGTCCTAACTGATCATGTAGTCACGGTGGTAGCTGGTATTTGTAACTATGGGTGGTGGAAGGAGGAACCTTCTTCTACATGTTCTGTATTCCCTTTGCCTTCAGCAAGCTCCTCAGCTGGTTGTGATTCTTCTTTCTTGTGGTGACCCGTTCCTGAAGGAATTGGGTCATTAAAAATCCTGGCTGGACTGGGTTTTTGTAATGTGATCGCAGGATATAGTAATACTAGAGATGCCCCATGTGACCTCCTGCATTCCACATACACGCTTTCTTACTCTGGTTGTGAAGTCATAGTCCAGTCTTCCCTTGGTAGTCAGGATCAATCACCGCAGCCAACACCATGACTCCTTTTCATGAGGAGACACAATGACCCCACGGAACTGGAAGTTAAGACTGCCACAGTGGGAACTCTCATCCATTGCTTGTGGAAATGCAAAATGGTATGGCCACTTTGGAAGACTGTTTGGCGGTTTCTTACAAAATTAAACATACTCTTCCCATACAATCCAGCAAGTGTGCCCTTTGGTATTTACCCAAGAAAGCTGAAATATTATTCCCACACAAAACCTGCATACAGATGTTTATGACAGCTTTATTCATAATTGCCAAATCTTGGAAGAAACCATTATGTCCTTTAGTAATTGAGTGGATAAATGAACGGCGGTACGTCCAGCCAGTGGAACATGATTCAGCAGTAAAAAGAAATGAGCTATCCAGCCAGGAAAAGACAGAAAAGTCTTCAATGCCTATTACTAAGTGAAGGAAGCCAGTCTGAAAAGACAACATACTGTATGATTCCAACTATGTGACAATCTTAAAAATGCAAATCTATGGAGACAGTAAAAAAGATCCGTGGTTTCCAAGGCTTTCGGGGGAGGGAAGGATGAATAGGCAGAGCACAGAGGATTTCCAGGGCGGTGAAACTACACTCCATGTGTCATTACAGTGGCAGAGACATGGCACTATAAATTTCTCCAAACTCATAGAATATGCAACACCAAGAGTGAATCCTAAGGCAAACTATGGACTCTGGATGATAAGATGCGTGAGTGTAGGTGGATAGTTTGTAATAGATGTACCACTCTGTTGGTGGAGGTTGGTAAGGGGGAAGCCTATGTATGAGTTGCATGAATGGGGGCATGGGGTATATGGGAAATCCCTATACCTTCCACTCAGTTTTGGTGTGAACCTAACACTAATCTAAAAAATATGTCTACTAAAAAAATACACACACACACTTTTGGCTACTGAGGAAAAATGTGTGTGTGTGTGTGTGTGTGTGTGTTATACAATACATCCCTATCTTTTGGTATGAAAAAAATAGCTTTCAAAACTTTTGCTTGGGGCCTGGTGTGGTGGCACATACCTATAACCCCAGAGCTTTGGGAGGCTGAGACAGGAGGACTGCTTGAGGCCAGGAGTTTGAGACCAGCTTGGGCAACATAGTGAAGACCCTGTCTTTACAAAAAATAAAAAGAATTAGCCAGACTTGGTGGTGTGCACCTGCAGCCCTATGTACTCGAAAGGCTGAGAGGTGGGAGTGTTGCTTGAACCCAGGAGTTCAAGACCAGCCAGGGCACTGTAGCAAGACCCTACCTCTACAAAAAATTCAATAATTAGCTGGGGTTGGTGGTACACACCTGTAAGTCCCAGCTACTTGGGCGGTTGAGGTGGGAGTATGTTTAAGCCCAGGAGTTTGAGGCTGCAGTGAGCTATGATCATGCCACTGAACCCCAGCCTGGGTGACAGAGCAAGACCTTGTCTCCTAAAAAAATACAAATAAAAATTTTTTTCAGCCAGGTTCAGTGGCTCATGCCTGTAATCCCAGCTCTTTGGGAGGCCGAGGCGGGTGGATCACAAGGTCAGGAGTTCAAGATCAGCCTGACCAACATGGTGAAACCCCGTCTCTACTAAAAATACAAAAAATATTAGCTGGGCATGGTGGCATGTGCCTGTAATCCCAGCTACTCAGGAGGCTGAGGCAGGAGAATCACTTGAATTCGGGAGGCAGAGGTTGCGGTGAGCCAAGATCATGCCACTGCACTCCAGCCTGGGCAACAGAGTGACACTCTGTCTCATAAAAAAGAAAAAACAATTTTTTTCCTTGGCTCAGTTGCCTCCTCTGTTAAGCGAAGCTAGTAACAGTACCTTAAATGATTGTGGAATTAAAAGGGTTACATATAGGGAACAGTGTATGGGATATGGTAAGCACCATATATGAGTTTGGTATTGTAATTAATGAAGGACAGCAGTGCTTTCTACTACTGGAAAAGCTCCAACATAAAACTGGTAATAGGAACACTGGAAATTTTGTAATTACCATAGATAATTATATCACTGCACAAATAAAATGTGAACAAAACTTCCTTAGCTCCTGTAACTTGGTGGTAGCTGCAACCTCAGTGCTTGGTTCGTCGGCATCTACTTGAAGATTGTGCCAGTGAGTGCAAATTGAAATGCAGTGCAATGGATTGAGAGTCATTCTGTTCAAAATAAGGTAATACTTTCCAACGAAGCACTATATATTACTGTAAAAAAAAATTTAAGAAAAGTTAAAAGCCAACTGAATATAGATTTAGACCAAAGAGAAAATTAAAGAATTTTTGTGCCGATAGAACGTGATGCCATCTCCTTCTGGGTAGACAATGGCAAGGCCCTGAAATCCTGTGAGCATGAAGTTTGCTTGGATAATGACATTGTCACTGTGACCCCCTCTTGGCTCACGGCCTCTTGTTTATTTCTGGTTTTCAGTCATGCTCTTGGCATAGCTCAAATGCTCAAGAATATTTATCATCCCTGTTCATGTTTCCAAAGCAAACAGGATTTGCTGTTCCCTGCCATGAAAAGGGAATACAGAGTGAGGACACCTGCTGCGGGGTGGGGAAGGGGAGGGGGGGGCGCCTGGTGTTCCCTGGGCCATGTCTTACTAGGAGATAGACTGTATATCTCAGGTCACAGGTGGCCCAGCCTGTGGCTCTGGTGGGTCTGTGACCACCAGGCTGCCTGGACCTGCCTTCAAATCCTGTCCCCTCTGGGTAAAGAACTCCTCCTCCCCTGTATCTTCTCCCTTCTAGCAATTGGGAGGATGAGGCCAGCTTGAGGTTCTTTGTGGCTGCTGTGTAAGTGGACTAAGTGGGCCCTCAAAGTCTATTTTATAGAAGGGAGCAGAACACCCCAATAGGCTTCATTTCTAGGCTTCACCCTCCAACACAGTTTCCTGGAAACTCCACTCACCATTAATAGTGTATGCTCTGCTCCACATTTGACCAGCGATTCTTAGATCTAGCCTTTCTGTATGTGAAAGAATGCTCTGGAGGGAAAGAGGAATGAATGGGAGAAGTCAGGGCCTAAACTCCTTTACATGCTTAATGCTCCATGTGTGTCAAACCCTACATAAAACATCTGGAAGAGGGGGAAGGAGGGAGGGGGCTTCAAATTTCATGTGTACAGAGATTTCATTTGAGAGGATGAGAAAAGTTCCAGAGAATGGATGCTACTGATGGTTGCCAACGAGTGGATGTACTTAATGCCACTGAGCTCTACAGTTCAGAACGTTTACAATGGTACATTTTATGTTTGTATGTATTTTACCACAATTTTGAAAAGTTGGAATTAAAATAAGCTCAATGTTTAGAGTAAGCAAAAAGCATCTGTGTATCCATACACACAGATGAATGAATATATTTTTTCATGTCAATTTCTTATGAGAATGATCAAGGTGATTATACATTTTCTCATAATATTTCCAGGATAAGAGGCAAGTATGGTACTGTGGAGTCTGATGCTTCCAGATCTGAATTCTGGCTCTGCTACCTATTTGGTATATCATCTTGGGCAAGTTATCAATCTTCTTGAGCCTCAGTTTCCTGATCTCTTACAGGTATAGAATTTTACATATGGCATCAGTTTCAATGGATTAACACATAAAGTACCTAGTGGCAGATCTGGCAAAGAAAGGACACTCAAGTATTTCTTTCATGTCTGCCTTTCCCCTTTCAGGTGCAAGCCCACCACTGAGGATCCTGTTCCACTTCCAAGAAGCTCCAGGAACTCTGTCTGCTCTATTGTGAACCCAATTCAATTTGGTATCTCCAGGCTTATCAAAAATCAATCCTAGGTCAGGAGATCGAGACCATCCTGGCCAACATGGTGAAACTCTGTCTCTGCTGAAATAAAAAACATTAGCTGGGTTTGGTGGCGGGTGCCTATAGTCCCAGGTACTCAGGAGGCTGAGGCAGGAGAATCACTTGAACCCAGGAGGCAGAGGTTGTGGTGAGCCCAGATCGCGCCACTGCACTCCAGCCTGGTGACAGGGCGAGACTCTATCTCAAAAAAAAAAAAAAAAAAAAAAATCAATCCTTACACTGTGGGTTCATTGTTTTGTAGGAAGATTGGAGTCACACTCCATTTACAAAATCTTTGAGATAAGTGATGACCTGCTGGAAAAATGCTTATAAGTTTTAGAATTACCACACAATGCCTCTGACAAGACCTACTCCTGCTGGGATGGACTGGTCTCATGTGTATTAGATTATATGCCAAGAAAGACTCTGTCTTAAGACTGGCTCAGAAGCCTTGTCAGTCAAGACTCCAAATCAGCCTCAACAGAGGTACCATAGAAATCCAAACCCTTAGACTGGCCCAGCAGGTTGACTTCAGAGGCAGCCAATCTGTTTGTATAGCTCAAGCTTGGTAAAAACACGCAAGTGTGAAAGCAAACTGAGCCATAATCTCCACAAATTAAATAATAAACTTCTTATATAAGCCAAATCATGATTAACAGCTATACTTTACTATCAGGTTAAGATAATTTGTATTAAGAAAGAAATAGAATTGTTCCTTGATGGTTTAAACTATTTTCAAGCCTTACATCCTGTAATTCTAGGCTCTCTGGGACAATGCTCCTTTAGAATTCCATTCATAGGTGATTAGGTGTAAAGAAGCTAGCCTATCCTCACTGTTGACAAAGTGAGGTCACTATGAGCTGTAAAGGCAGAGAAGGAAGGACCTTAGTACCAGGGCAGCTTAGGTTCAGGTGTCAGGGAGGGTGTGTATATGAGGCAAGAACCCAGCCGTGCAATGAAAGCAAGTTGGAGACAGGCTGGATCATATTTTTAAGACTAATTTATTCTAATGACCACAACAGATATGCCATGCTGCTCGCCACCAGACAAGCCACTCACGAAGGCTTTATATGTCCACAGTGGACAGCCAGTAGCATCTATTTTGAAACTTTTTCCAGACCAAAACTATTTCTGCCTTGCTTTATAGGGTGAGGAACCCAGGGTCTCAGGGTAACATTTGTTTAAATACTAAGGTGAGTCCAAAGCTGTTCCTGAGAAAAATGTATATTTATGTGGCTACTCTTTGTGAATGTGGGATACCTTTCCACTCTGTCAAAACCATAGGCTAGGCTCCACAACTTCCATATTTGAAGATCACCTCTATAATCTCCTCCTTTGGTTTCCTAAAAAGAACTGATTTGAATTAGCAATAGAGAACACCAGCACTGCAGCCCTTACCAGGGAGCAAGTGGTTAAGCTTTTTGCCAGCTGATATGGTTCGGCTGTGTCCCCACCCAAATCTCAACTTGAACTGTAGCTCCCATAATTCCCATATGTCATGGGAGGGACTCAGCAGAAAGTAATTGAATCACGTTTTGTTAGTGAATAAGTCTCGTGAGATCTGATGGTTTTATAAAGGAGAGTTCCCCTTACACGAGTTCTTTTCTTGCCTGCTGCCATGTAAGACGTGCCTTTGCTCTTCCTTTGCCTTCCACCATGATTGTGAAGCCTCCACAGCCATGTGGAACTGTGAGAACATTAATCCTCTTTCCTTTTAAATTACCCAGTCTGGGGTACGTCTTTATTAGCAGCATGAGAACAGACTAATACACCAGCCACTTCTTACAAAGAGCTCCACTGAACGGCAATATTTTGGGAGTGTCATAAAGTATCTATAATTCAGCAATTACAGGCTCTGTAAATTCTACTTAATTCAAGATAGCCTGCTGAACACTCTGCTGTAGCCCCTATTTACTGGGTGCTTAGAGCTAGAATCATCTTAACTGGTTGATACTTCAGTATTGGGCATTCAGATTTTATTGAAGAGGGCTGTAAGTACCAGTTCCTGTGAAATCTGTTTTTGTAGTTGTTGTAAAGAAGAATTCTATGAAGGGCACCATCTCTTGCAGCGGCATCTCATTATACAGGCCTTTGGCTTATGTGAAGCAGCTGTTTGTGCTTGGACAATGGGTATAGAGAGGGAAATAATTGAAACAATGTAACATAAAATACTATAAAAGTGATATTTTGTGCCAGGCAAGGTGGTGGCTCATGCCTGTAATCCCAGAATTTTGGGAGGCTGAGGCGGGTGGATCACCTGAGGTCAGTAATTCGACAGCAGCCTGGCCAACGTGGCAAAACCCCATCTCTAATAAAAATGCAAAAATTACCCAGGTGTGGTGGCAGGTGCCTATAATCCCACCTACTTGGGAGGTGGAGACAGGAGAGTTGCTTGAACCTGGGAGGCAGAGGTTGTGGTAAGCGAGATTGCGCCATTACACTCCAGCCTGGGCAACAGAGCAAGACTCCACCTCAAAAAAATATACTTTTCAGTCTCTAATATTAGAAAATACTTTATTTTCCCCTAAGGAACTAGTATAGTCTACTTTTTCAACAATAAGAGTCACATAAACTATCATCTCTCTCTGTATCTCTCTGTCTCTCTCTTTGCAAAAGTTGCCAAGAACCTCAAAATAACTGTAAATTCAGTGAGAGCCACTTTGATCCTTTTAGTTCCATCATTTTTATAAGACTTCTCTTATTCTTCTAGATCCTGATTTTCAGTTTGGGGATTCTATTGCAGTTTTTCTCAAAGTGTCACCTGGGAAACACCTGCACCAGAATCACTGCAGGTGTCTGTTAAAAATGCTGATTTCCAGACCCCTCACAGACCTGTTCATCAGAAACTCGAGAAGTGAGGTTCAGAAATTTGCATATATATTTGAGATGGCATTTTGCTCTTGTTGTTCAGGCTGGAGTGCAATGGCATGATCTTGGCTCACTGCAACCTCTGCCTCCTGGGTTCAAGCGATTCTCCTGTCTCAGCCCCCTGAGTAGCTGGGACTACAGGTACCCGCCATCATTCCTGGCTAATTTTTGTAGTTTTAGTAGAGACAGGGTTTCACCGTATTGGCCAGGCTGGTCTTGAACTCCTGACCTCAGGTGATCCACCCACCTTGGCCTCCTAAAGTGCTGGGATTACAGACGTGAGCCACCGTGCCCAGCCTTTTTTTTTTTTTTTTTTTAAATAAAAACTGGTGCATTTTATATGTTATTTGTTGTGAAACACTTGGAAGAAAAAGAAATTTAAATAAGTGGTATAATATAAGAAAATATGGCCGGGCGTGGTGGCTCACGCCTGTAATCCAAGCACTTTGGGAGGCCAAGGCAGGCGGATCACCTGAGGTCGGGAGTTCAAGACCAGCCTGACCAACATGGTGAAACCCTGTCTTAAAAATATATATACACACACACACACACACATATATATATATGTATATATGTACATATATATATATGTATATATGTATGTATATGTATATGTATATATATGTATATGTATATATATGTGTATGTGTATATATATATAAGAAAATATGCTACATATCATGATGGCCTTCAGGTATGTTAACAGCATTACTTAAATAATTATTAATGTATTATCTTAATTTTTTTTTTTTTTTTGAGACTGAGTCTTGCTCTGTCCCCCAGGCTGGAGTACAATGGTGTGATCTCAGCTCACTGAAACTTCCACCTCCCGGGTTCAAGAGATTCTCCTTCCTCAGCCTGTCAAGTAGCTGGGATTACAGGCACCCGCCACCACGCCTGGCTAATTTTTGTAGTTCTAGTAGAGACAGGGTTTTCACCATGTTGGCCAGGAGGGTCTTGAGCACCTGACCTCGGGTGATCTACCCATCTCCCTCTCCCAAAGTGGTGGGATTACAGGTGTCAGCCGCTGCGCCTGGCCATTATCTTATTTTTTACTTGACCTTTGTACAATAGTATGAAAATAGTTCTCTATCAAGATTTATTCTATTCACAAGGTTCCACAAGTCGCTATTACTTTTTCTTCAGAAGTTAAGACAATATTAAGTGGTGTATTAAGTAAAACAAGAAATCGGAGCCTAAGAGCTAAAAATAAACTAGCGTATATGCACAAGGTGTGTTGCGGACCACCATGCACCAGGAGCTGCGCTTTGTCAGAGAAACACTGCAGTGAGCAAGACTCAGTTCCAGCTCTCAGCTTGCTTATGGTCTAAAGGGAAATGTAGACAAGTAAACAGGTGAAACCTCTCATTTGTGCCCACAGCGACTGGCAGGGTCTGCAGGAACAGGCCATGGCCAGAAAGAAAATCACCTTACTACTATCTACACAGAGTCCAGAACATGACACCAAACAAATTCTTCACTGTCCCTAGTAGAAGGAATCCTTTTCAGTCCATATAGCAACAGGCAGAGGGCCCTCCAAGAATCACCAAGCTCCTGGCTTCGTCAGTTTCTTCCTCTCCCCACCTTGGGCTTAATCCTAGCTTCCTGCAAGACTCAGGTTCCGATTTCTCGTTAAAGACTGTTGCAGAGACAGAATTCCAATCTCTCTGATTCTTCCCAGGGGGGAGTACCTAAAAGATCAGCACACTGTTCTCTCCCCCAGGATCAGCGGACTCACGTGGAATATCTGTTTAGCAAAGCGCAGGCTCCACGCCTGCCTCGGGAGGTGCAGAAACACGGGACAGTCCATCACACCCCCACCTGCCATGCAGGCAATTGCTGAACTGCTGGCATCCCCAGGTGGGACCCCGAACAGAAGTCAGATGTGGCCCCAGGGAGCCAGTGGCCCAGGAGGAGTGTTCAGGGCACAGGGACCAGATGAAAAAAGGCTGGAGACGAAAGAAAATGCTAGCCTGGGCGAGGTGGCTCACACCTGTAATCCCAGCACTTTGGAAGCCGAGGCTGGTGGATCACCTGAGGTCAGGAGTTCAAGACCAGCCTGGCCAACATGGTGAAACTTCGTCTCTACTAAAAATACAAAAATTAGCCAGGCGTAGTGGTGGGTGCCTGTCTGTAATCCCAGCTACTCGAGAAGCTGAGACAGGAGAATTGCTTGAACCTTGGAGGTGGAGGTTGCAGTGAGCTGAGATCACACCATTGCACTCCAGCCTAGGCAACAGAGACTCCACCTCGGAAAAAAAAAAAAAAGAGGGGAGAACACTGGTATTGAGGGAATTTCAAGCCATTCTAAATGCCCAGAGAAGTAATTTTTAAATTCTACTCATATTTCAAGGTTTCATTTAAGTCACACCTTATCTATGAAGTGCTCTGGGATTAGGCTACTTTCATTTATCTCCTTCCTTTCTAAGCATGTACAATATCTATCATCATGTGGCACAACCTGACGTATCATTCCATAGGGACTTCCGTTGTTCACTTGCTTGATGTGAGCAAACTGGTTTCCTTAACTAAACCATAAACTACAGAAGGGCAGGATCATAGTTTATAGTTTCTGTTTATGATGACAGTTTTATTGAGCTATAATTCATATACCATGCAATTCACCCATTTAAGGTGTACAATTCAGTGTTTTTTTAGCATGCTTATAGAGTGGGGCAGCCACCCTGATAATCAATTTTAGGATGTTTTCATCATCCCCCAAAGAAAGTCCCCTGAGTAGTCACTCCTCATTTCCCACACCCACGCTGTGGGTTGGATTGTGCCCCTCCCAGAAAGATACGTTCAAGCCTTCACTTCCAGAACCTGTGAATGTGACCCAGTTTGGAAATGAGGTCTTTGCAGATGTAATCAGGTTAAGATGAGGTCATACTGAATTAGAGTGGGTCCTGAATTCAGCATGACTGGTATCTCTATAAGACAGAAATTTGGATGCAGGGACAGAGACGCACGGGGGAGAAGACCACGTGACGATGGAGCAGGAGACTGTGGTGAAGCTGCCACAAACTAAGGAACGCCAAGGATTTGGGAGCAAAACCCAGAAGCAAGACGAGGCAAGAAAGTGTTCCTCCAGAGGGAGCATGGCCCTGCCGGTGCTGACTTCAGACCTCCAGCCTCCTGAACTGTGAAAATACGGTCAGCTGTCCTAAGACACCCAGTTTGTGGTTCTTTGTTTCAGCAGCCCTGGGAACCTAATGCACACCCCAACGCTGCCCCCACCCCCACCCTAGTAAACCACCAAACCACTTTCTGCCTCTGGAGATTAATCTGTTGTAGACATTTTATATAAAAGGAATTACATAATATGTGGCCTTTTGTTAACAATTTCTTCTACTTAGTATAATATAATAAAGTTCACCTACGTTGTATCAGTACGTCATTACTTTTTGTTGCTGAATAATTCAATGTTCCATTGTATGGCTATATCACACTTTGTTTATGCATTTATCAGTTGATAGACACTTGGCTTGTTTCATTTTTTTTAGCTATTATGAATAATGCTGTTACACAGATTCAGACATATTTTCATTTCTCTTGGGTGTACAGCCAGAGTGAGATTGCTGGGTCACCCGGTAACTCTGTATTTACCCTTTTGAGGAAATGTTACACTGTCAACCTCAGTGGCTGCACCATTTCATATTCCCATCTGCAGTGTATGAGGGCGCCAGTTTATCCACACCCTTGCCAACAAGGCCTTTAAATTATCTGCCTTTAAATTACAGCCATCCTAGTGGCTGGGAAACGGTATCTCTTTGCGATTTTAATGTCTAAGTCCCTGATGGGCAGTGATGCTGAATGTATTTTCATGTGCTTCTTAGCCAACTTCTTTGGAGAAATATCTATTCTGATCCTTTGCTCGTTTTTCAATTGAGTTGTTGGTCTTTTTGTTGTGTAGTTACAGAAGGTCTTTGTTTATTCTGAGTAAATTGGATTGTCTTTTTATTCTTGGGTTATTTATATACTTTATGGTTTTAAAATATTCCTCAGTTTGCCTAGTGATACTGAACCCATGAGGAGGGTCATCTTTGTGTTCTTACACATTTCTGGTGTTCTAAGAGCTCGTTGGTTTTTATTTGATGTTTAATGAATGGGCTGGAATAAATCTTTTAGAGCTTCCAGGTCAACTAGGGGGTAAAGAAGGGAACCTAATATTTACTGATTGCCTGCTGTCTGCCAGGTATTGCTGGCATACCTGTGATCCTCACCCCAACCTAGGAACATTCTGTGTTATCATCTCCAATAAACAGGTGAGCACAAAGAAATTAAATAACAACAGTTTTTTGAACACCTGCCGCTTTGTCCCTTCATGACATGGTAAAACAAAGACATATCAAAACCAGAGGACTTGCCTGGCAGGTTTCTAACGCATGTGAAATGTCACCTCGTACTTCAGGTCTTATTCAAGGAACTATTAAACAGTTTATATGGTTTTGCAGCTCATAAATTAATAAAATCCCTTCAAATGTTTCCCTTAAGTGAAGTACAGGAATATAAGTATTGCTCCAAGTCTTCTGTTAAAAATCGAAGCACAGAAATGGGAATTTGACTAAATTCACTGAATAATAAAAGAAAGAGCGTGTGATTCTGGAGCTCAGGGAGAGAGTCCGTGAGCTCTGCAGAGGTAACCTGTATGTGCATGCTCCAAAATTCACCGGCACTTTCCTTGCAGTCCAAAGTGCAAATGGTTTCTGCAGCTCATGATTCTGGCTCCAGGCCAGCGACATGCTCACTTGAATAGCAGCCAAACACCCTTGGATACACCGCCTCAACATGTGACTCCGACGCTCATGTTCCCGCGCCACAGCGTGCTCTCCTGGAGACCCCCTGACACCAAATTCTCAAGGATCTCATTTCGTTTTTTATAGACAAGTGTCTTCGCCCTTCTAACTCTAAAAATAGATTTGAGAAGAAGACATATTTTGGAGGGTTTGAAAGCTCTATATAAAGTCCCCCAAACATTTAAAATCTGGAGATTCATCTCCGGGAAACAGTGTATCAAATCATTCCTGTTTGTAAATAAATTATTTTCCTAAATATCAAAGGAAGACATTGGAAAGAATAAAAAGAAATAATAAATGGAATAATTTCTTGAAATTTACCCAAATAATGAGCAAGACAACGGATAGCTCTCAGAATAAATACTCTCCAAGAGTAAGACTAATATGGTCATTCCGATACTTTAATTTGACTTATTTTCCTGGGGCTGCCTGAACAGAGATGGAGAAAGCAATTATTTTGCTATGAGATAAGACTTAATCATGCCTGGGAAAGGGTATCCACTGGAACGTCTTTGCTCATGCGAGAAAGATCCTGTTTATACTGCATGGTTCTTTGCAGATTTTCTCTCTCATCCCGTGTGGCTGTGCAGTTCGATCCTATGTGTGGCCCTGCCTCTGGGCTGAGGGCCCATAAAACAGGCTGCACAAGTGCCTGCAGCACATTAGTTCTTGAAGAAATCCCAGGGAAAACAGACAGTGAAATGTTGCTTCCCCAGTCTTGAAAAAGGGCAAAGAAATTTTCGTTTCCCCCAAAGGCCAGTTGAAAATGTCGCGTTGCCCCAGAAGCGCAACCCTGGCCCTTCCTTGCTGTGCCTCCAGGTCCTGGCTCTTCCCTGACGACAGACCGGTGTCGTTTGAGACATGCCTGGGCCTTATCTCAGCCCAGCCCTTTGAAGCACTTTACAGCTGCTGTTCCTGCCATTTGCTCATCCCAAGGGAGGAACAGTTTTTGAAGGCTTTGAGGCCCAGTTCAGTCCGGATGTTTGAAAGAGTGAAAGGTAATTTTAATATGACTTTTAATTTGTGTGATGCTTACATTTTTTGTATTCTATGCTTCCCAGGGGACACAGTAGCAGGAAGGGATGAGGGTTGATGGATCGATTTTCCTCTGGTCGTTAACCCTCCGCCTCTCCTTCCCCCTCAGCTTCACTGTGTTATATCTGTTTGTCTATCGTGTCTGAAAACCTAGTTTGAACGACAAAATAGGTTGAGAGGAGAAGTGGGTGAAAAGATGAAATTTTCTCTTGGATCATTCATTCAGTGGATGCTGAAGATTTGGGAGTCTTCTTGTCTTGATTGAATGGTGTAATGGCTGATACTGAGTGTTGACTTGATTGGATGGAAGGGCACAAAGTGTTGATCCTGGGTGTGTCTGTGAGGGTGTTGTGAAAGGAGATGAACATTTGAGTCAGTGGGCTGGGAAAGGCAGACCCACCCTTAATGTGGTGGGCACCATGTAATCAGCTCCCAGCACGGCTAGAATATAAAGCAGGCATAAAAGTGTGAAAACGCAAGACTGGCCTAGCCTCCCAGCCTGCATCTTCCTCCCGTGCTGGATGCTTCCTGCCCTTGAACATGAGACTCCAAGATTTTCCATTTTGGGACTCAGACTGGCTTCCTTGCTCCTCAGCTTGCAGACGGCCTATTGTGGGACCTTCCGATTGTTTGAGTTAATACTCAATAAACTCACATATATATATTCCATTAGTTCTGTCCCTCTAGAGAACCCTGACTAATACAAATAGTTAGCCTTTAGCTGGGTTAAACACAATGAATTCCTTTAGATGTGTTCTACAGTTGGCTTAAAAAAGGAAAGAAAAAAAAATCCAGTGAATTATTGAAGGAATTAAACAGACTGGGCACAGAAAATTGTATGTTATATAAAACTATGTACAAACATTATTTTAAATATAAATCTGTATTCCTACTTTACCAAAAAGCTGATTACATTGATGGCAATAACGCAGTTTTGTTTGGGAAAATACAAATTCACCAGACTAACTGCAATAGCCCTTCTGGAATAATGCTACTGATTTATTAAATGCCTACTATGTGCCAGTCACTTATTGAATATGATTTCTAATCACCACAGGGCAGATATTATTATCTCCACTTTACAGATGAACCAAGTGAGGTTCAGAGAGAGATCATTTGTCCAAGGTCTGAGCGCTGTGGAATTGAAACCGAAGTCCACCAGCATTTATCAGACCCAGTCGGTCTGAAGTTCCTAATCCTGAACACAATAAAGGACACAGTTATCCAGGATAAATGTAAAATGCGGGAGATGCCGGGGCAACAGGCAAACCAGGACCTACGATCACCTACACCTTACAGCATCAGCTTGAGAATACGTGCACTTCTGCCGCAGTCTTTGCAAACAATCCGACGTACAAGGGGTTGAGAAAATGAAATACAGTTATAGGGAGTATTTAACAGAAGAGCGAAGTGTAAAAAACATAGAACTGGAGGGTTCATTTCAGGTAAGTTTTTGAAAGCTCTGAGTGCCAGGAGAGGAGTCCAAACTTCATCCTGTATTCAATGCTACGTAACTGCAAACAGTGGTATGGTGTTTGGCAAGCGCTTTTATACACACTAGTACACTTGATAATGAAAGTGTGACAGGTGGTACTTCCAGAGATTATGTGACTTTCCCAAGGCTGCTAAGCTGGTAAGCAGTAGAGGTCCCTGTTTCTACAAAGTCTGGGCTTTTCCGACTTTTCCACATTACTTGCTAGTTTCTAAAACATGCAGTCCTTTGAGATTATAAGTTATCATCAGAAACCACAATAAAAAGCACAATATGTCACATGGGAGAATAGCACATGGCTGACCCATCATTCTGTTAGCATGGGTTACAATCATTTTCCTAGAAGAGTGTTAAGTCCTATGCAATCGATGTCACGAACAAGAAAATGGTCATTCGTAACCTTTTCTTGATCATCGTCCTAAATACCTTATAGAAAAATTGGAAAGAAAAAATATATAAAGAAGAAAACAAAAATCCTTTGTAATTTTACAACCGAGAGATAATCTTACCACTCTGGTGCATTTCCTTCCAGTCTTTGGCATACCCTAAAGCTTGAATGTCATTGCATCCATGCCGTCTCCACCTGCTGTGGCCCTATCTTCTGAATACTTCTCCAATCCATCGATTCCTACTGGCTCTATCCTCATAGAGGCCACCTCACCTCATGCCTAGATCAGTGCACTTCCCCAGCAGCCCGTCTCCTGAGCTCCAGTCTGCCATACCTTGTCCACATTCATTCACTGTATGGCAGACAGAGTAGTTTTGGGCTTGTTTTCTGAGACAGGGTGTTGCTCTCTCGCCCAGGCTGGAGTGCAGTGGTGTGATCATGGCTTACGGCAGCGTCAACCTGCCGGGCTGCACTGATCCTCCCAGCTCAGCCTCCCAAGTAGCTGGGACTACAGGTGCATGTCACCATGCCAAGCTATTTTTTTTTTTTTTTTTTTTTAGTTTTTTGTAGAGATTAGGTCTTACTATGTTGCCCAGACTGGTCTCAAACTCCTGAGCTCAAGCGATCCTCCTGCTTTGGCCTCCCAAAGTGCTGGGATTACAGGTGTGAGCCACCGCACCTGGCTCCTGCAGATTCTTTTGCATTTTTTACATAGAAATTAATGTTAACTGTGACTAATGACAGTTTCGCATCTTCCTTTCTAGTCTTATCCCGTCTGTTTTTCCTTGTCTTACTGTGCAGCTAAGATCTCCAATGCAATGACAAATGGATGTGCTGATAGCATTTTTGTTTCTGATTTTTGTTTTTGTGTGTGTGTTTCTTTTTTCCTTTTTTTTTTTTTTTTTTTTTTTGAGACAGGGTTTTGCTCTGTCATTCAGACTGGAGTGCAGTGGTACAGTCATGGCTTACGGCAACCTCAACCTCCCGGGCTTAGGTGACCCTCCCACCTCAGCCTCCTGGGTAGCTGGGACTATAGGCACACACCACCATGTGCCTGTATTATATTTTTTGTAGAGATGGGGTTTCACCATGTTGCCCAGGCTGGTCTTGAACTCCTGGGCTGAAGCAATCTGCTTGCCTTGGCTTTCCAAAGTGCTGAAGTTATAGGTGTGAGCCACCACGCCCATCTGCATCTGAGTTTTTAAAGGAAAAGTCACTATCTTGACATTAACTATCACATGTGATAGAGATTTTTGACTGATACTCTTCATTTTGAGGAAATTCCATCTAGTCTTAGTTTAATAAGCTTCTCTTTTCATAAATTATGAATGAATGACAAATTTTATCTGTGTGTTTTCTGCTTCACCGAGATGGTTTATCTTTTTCAATCTGTTAACGTGTTGAATTACATTACATTGCCTAGAGTTAAGACATCCTTACGTGCTTGCAACTGGTCTTGATATATTCTTCCTTTACAATATTGTTTTGCAGAATCTGATGTATGAACATTTTATTTAGCATTATGAAGTCTATGTTTATTAGTGAAATTGGCCTATAATTTTCTTTTATTTTGCCATTTTTGTCTGGTTTTGATATCAAGAATATTTATAGTCTCATTAAATGAGTTGGAAAACTTTCCCTTTTTTTCCTATTCTCTAAAACAGTGTGTATGTAATAAAGATGACCTACTCCTTAAACGTTTGATGGAACTCATTTATAAAGCTATCTAGACCCACTGCAGGTTTGTACATGTAGACCTATTAACTGGAGATTGTTAACTGTTTGGTTCAAATCGTCTGTGTCTGTACGCCCCTGTGTATCTACAAAGATTCTTAATTTGTCTTTTACATTCAAATTTCTTTTTCTGCGCTGTCTGCTCTGCTCTACAGTGCCTTCCAAGTAGACTGGTCCTGTTTTGCTTTTGATTCATCCTTTTATCCAACTCCATGTATATGTCAACCTGCGTCTTTATTTTTCATATCTTCTGTATAATTTTGTAATGTTAATGTTTTCTTGTAATTGTTTGAGATCACAAAAAGGTTGCTTTTGAAGGTCGACTTCCATGTTTTTCTGTTCTAAATCATCTTCCAAAACATGCCTTGCTCTGCATCTTCAGGGCCATGCTTTTTATTATTTTCTGATCTGTCACGGGTCCTGTATTGTTGTTTCAGTTTATTCACCTTTGAGTAAGGAAATCCGGAGGAAGCATGTGTATACGATCTGTTGGAAAATATCTGGCTATCTACTGGATATGATGACGCTGAATAACTCTGCTGTACCTGCATTCTAATGCATGCTTCACACAGCGTCTTAATCAGAGAGGTTTTTCCCACAATGCTTGGCCCCTGCCACAGCCCCCAAAGGGCCACCCTGCTTTTTCAATCTTATGAAGTCTTTGGGCAACTTTACCAATGGAGAATTTCATATAGGTCCTCCCTCTGCTGATTGGTCATGGTGTAATGAAAAAAAAGAGATCATCAATTAACTGGCTTGTGACACCATAGCTATGGGATAGCAAATAGGTCTCGCCTCATATACCAACTCCCAGCGGGTGCGCTGGCTGCCTGGAGAACTTTGCTGAGGATGATTCTGAGGCCCTCTCTGGCTCAGTGGGAAAGAGCATTTTGATTAATGAGTTGTATCTGCTAGGGGCATGGGAGCAGGGAGTGGCAGGATGAACGCTACCTTTCTCCTGGCCCTGTTCTAACGGCTGTTCACAGGTGTGATATGAGACGTAAAAAATAATAGTAAGCCAAGCTTAAAGGGCCTGGCCTCCGTGAAGCTTATAAGGGACTCAATCCCACATGACCCAGTGCTATATGACAGTGGACTTAGCTTATGAAATGCTTGCCGCAGACACCAGTGATCTGAAATTGTCCAAAACTCCAGAGATTGGCAGACTAAACACAGAACTGTGTAATCAAGTGGCAAATTGCCAGAGCGACGATCCTTCCAGGTGTGAACACACCTGGGTCCACTGCCTTTCAGAGTGGGGCCTGCATAAACCTTTGGCATTCTTTGTTAGATCTGGCTGGGCTCTTCACCCCCACACTCCCTCTCTCCCTTTATCTGAAAGAGGCTTGGCCCTCCTCATTCCTGGTTCCTTGTTCTGCACAGGGCTGGGAGAGGTGACACAGGCCTGTCCATTCTTAGTTCAGAAGTGGTCCCCCAAATGGGTATGTGACCTCAGCTGGAATTTTACATACAAGCACTTGAAGGAGCCACTTTCTCTAGAATCTACAATTGCGACGGGGATGATGGAAGCCTGGAGCTCTCTGATGCCTCCATCACAGTGAAGGCACCCGTGTGTATGGGGGAGACAAGGAAGCTGGCAGAGAAAAGTAGAGGAGAGAGAGAGACAGAGAGAGAAAGGGAAAGAGAGGCAGAGGCTAAGAAAGAGAAGGGACACCTGCCATGACACCTCTGGAGTTTCTTGAACTTTTGCTATGTACTCCATTCCTGGACTTGACTTGATTATGTGAGTCAGTACATTCATTTTAAATCGAACTATTTTGATTTGGGAACGTGTCTCTTAAGACTGAGAGTCTTGATAAATACCATGGTAACTGATTCGTTAAATGTTGACATTGGCTGGGAGTGGTTGGTTTGTCTCTCCATGTTAGAGGTGTGAAAGGAAAATAAATCTTGGGACCCCCAAATCATGAAGCCAAGGGGAAAGTCAAGCTGGGAACTATGTCAGGCAAATATGCCTCTGATGTGATTTTTAAATAAGACCGGTACAAAGATAATAAGCTACATATCCCCCTCACAATTTGCCCACAAGGAAATTCCTTGTGGATAAAGGACAGAACTCAAAGTCATCCCTCTGAGGCTCACCTGAGACAAATGCATATCTGAGTGCTTCCTCTGCCTACTGTTTAGGTGAAAATGCAGATTCGCTGAGCCAGATTAAATTGTGTATTCCGTGGAAGGCTGATCAAGGACTCAGAAGAAAGCAACCTTTTGTCTCTCATTCATTTCAGACACCTCAAGTTGTCCTGCGTTACCGGACCAAACCTAGCACATCTTACACATATTGAGTCTCATGTCGCCCTAGAATGTATCACAGCCAGCTGCACCCTGGCCACCGTGGGTACGTGTTGTCAGGCCCTCCTGAGGCTGTGTCACGTGTGCGTCCTTAACCTTGGCAAAGTAAACTTTCAGAATTGGTGGAGACGTGTCTCCAGTATCTTTTGGTTTACAGAGGGGATTCCCGATTCATGAACAGAGGCTTGTGTTGCTGCCATTGCCTCTGAGCCTCTCCGGAGGTCCCAGCACATCCTCCTTCGCCCTCAGCCATGCTGAGGAAGTCACAGAATGAATGTGTTGAGAGGACACTCCTGCAGGTGGGTGGAAGGCTTTGTGGCTGAGAAGAGAATTCTTCTCCAGTGCGGACTGGCTATCCGGCCTTCCGGTCAGCACACCCTCCCCACCCTAAAGCTAGAGGAAGGGATCATAGCAAGATTGGAACATTTTCCCACTTCGTTATAGCCATCTTTGTTTCCTCAATACGAAAGACCAAGTGTACACACGTAGACATTTGTTTCTCAGTTCAACCCACAAAGATGCAGTTTCCCAGAATTTAGCATATGGCTTTCAGTTTATAACGTTGCCGAGTTCGTCTCCTGGGGCTCTCCATGAGTGATTTCATTAAAAAGAAAGGAAAGATGAACAGGGCATTGTTCGTTTGTGGCAGTGACGATTTGGAAGTTCCTGGGCAGGTACGTTTCGTTGCACGGTAAGGATTCCGGAAAGAACAGCGCTCTGGCACTGCCCGTACTGCCCCAGGCAGCGGGGGAGGGGTCCTGAAGATCCCGGGGAAAGACACGAAAACAAGAAAAGAAGTGGGTGGTGCTGGAGACACACTTCAACAGTTTCCTGAGTTTGCCTACAGCCTGCCCTGACTGGCTTAGGCTTGTTAACAAAAACATTCTTCCTATTCCTTTCTCCTGCCTAGTTTTGAATGATGACAGCGCCGTAGATATGACGCCTTTATGACATTTAACCACAAATGGCAGCAATTAGTCATCTCATAAAGTTCAACCAGCACCAGGTCGGTCCCTTATCTCAGCGCTCTGGGGCTGGGAGCGGGTGATCGGAGTGGAATATGTGTCTCTAGCCTGAAGAAAAGTTGTCAACAAATCAGTTCTTCATCTAATCTGAGGTGACAAGTGGGGATGATGTATTCCAGCTAAAGCATTCTTGGCTCCCGATGGCTTTGCAAAGATAATAAAATGTGTTCATGTTCACATGCTAGTCAATGTCTCCAGCCCTGGCCTCGGCAGCTTTTCAGAGGCAAAACCTTCCCTCTTGTATTCCCTGTCCTAACTGATGAAAAGGTAAAGTGTTGTAATAGGTCGATCTCTTTACAATCTATCTGCTTCTCGACCGATCATGCTGCCATAATTTTAGAGAATTGGAAGAGAGGAGATAGGTTTAAATTAGGCATTTATAGGAGACGGAGAGAGAGCTGAAGTGCTACTTCCAGCCTCACTGCGGAAGATTTAGAACAATATCTGTCAATGACTGTGAAGAGTCTGAGATTTAGCCTACGTTCAGTTTCACAAGTTAACCTGCCATAGTTCCACGGATGCTGGTAGAAGGCATGAGACCCCTGGGCTTAGAGACAGAAGGCAATCTATTCTCCCACTAATAGCAATAGTCAAAGCAGCAGCGTATTTGCACTGGCTCCTCAGACCCAGTTCCCACGCAGTGATACGAAGAGGCCTCGATGACACCTGAACAATCCCATACATGCAGTCAATTACATTACATGGGCAAAATCTTGAGCTTCGGAAACCTGAATCTTTCGTAAAGGGCCGCAATCTCACTTGCCTTTTGCTCTGAAGGAAAATACTACCTCTATCTTCCAAGGCTGTTTGATAAACAAACATCCTTGAAAAGGTAATCCAGAACAAAGAGCAGTCCCTCCTTGCTTACCAGAGTACAGGAACGTGACATCCCTGTGGGAAAATTTCTCCTAACAATATCCAACCCTCATTTCAATACTGTTCCATTAGCTTCCAGATATTTGCCATAACAAATCATCCCAGACTGGGTGGGTTAAAACAACACACACTTTTTCTCATCCAGTTCTAGAGGCGAAGCATCTGTTGGCATGGCCCCGTTTCCCCACAAGACTCTAGAGGAGAAGTCTCCCTTGCCTCTTCTGGTTTCTGGTGGCTCCTGGTGTTCCTGGCTTGTGGCGGCATCACTCTGGTCTCTGCCTTTGTCTTTGCACGGCCTTCCCCTCTTAGCTCCTGTATCCCTCCTCTGTGTGTCTCTTATAAGGACGCATTTCACTGGGTTTAGTTTAGAAACCTGAACTTTCATAAGGGGCCATATAATCCAACATGATTCTATCCAGATAATCCTATCCAGATAATCCAACATGACCTCAGCTTAACATCCTTAATTTAATTACTCTTTGAAGATCCTCTTCATAAATAAAGTCACATCGCAGTTCCAGGGGTTAAGAGGTGGATATATCTATCTTTTGCGTGTGTGGGAGTGTTATTCAACCCAACCATCTCAGCTTCAGCTTCTGATAAATTTACCCCACTCCATCAGCCATGCTGATTAAACTAACTGAAGCTTAAACCAAATCCATTCAAATGGTCTTTTTTTTTTTTTTTTGAGACACAGTCTTTCTCTGTCACCCAGGCTGGAGTGCAGTGGCATGATCTCAGCTCACTGCAACCTCTGCCTCCCAGGTTCAAGCAATTCTCCTGCCTCAGCCTCCCGAGTAGCTGGGATTACAGATGCCTACCACCACGTCCGGCTAATTTTTGTATTTTCAGTAGAGACAGGGTTTTACCATGTTGGCCAGGCTGGTCTTGAACTCCTGACCTCAGGTGATCCACCCACCTTCGCCTCCCAAAGTGCTGGGATTGCAGGCATGAGCTACCGCACCCGGCCCCATTCAAATAGTCTTATGCAGAATTTAATTAATAAGACTTGAAGTACCACAATGTGTCTGACTTACAGTGTTGACCTCAGTCATATCCCCCAGACTCCCAGGCTCAAGTTGAAACCAATAAACCATATAGTTGAAACTATAAACCATCGCGGTCTACCTTGGAAATCCAACCGTCTCGCTGTTTGTTTTGACTTTTCCACTTGGCTTGAGGTATTATTCCAGATACAGCAGATGTATTAGCACAAGGAGGAAATCTCGGGCAATTCTCTCATTCGTAACAATCCTGGCCAGTGAACTGAAGTTACCTGAATGCCTTACAGGGCTGAGGGTTGTTTCCCATAAATACCTGAAGCTCTTTATGACTATACTTAATGCGTATGTGACTACGTTTCCAGAAGGGAGGCAAGGTAATGTCTGGCTTCCACATAAGAATTCCAGTTTCTGAGATGAACATGGCGCCGTAGGGGGAAAATGCAATTGCGGATCCCATGGTTCACAGTGCTGCAAACATATTCTCCTGGCTGGCTGGTTGGCATTAGGTTTTCCGCGAAGAACAATTGAATCTAATCTTTGTTTGTGGAGGAATTACCTGAGGGCAGCAAGTCCAACCTGACCTCTTGTCCACGCCTCCGGCTGGGTGGCAGTTGTTTGTTCCAGGGGGTGACTGAGTGACGCCTACAGGAAAGGGAGCGGGGGAAGACATCTAGAGGTCTTGGCAAGTGTGTTGAATGGCATGGCAAGAATTGGGGCTATCACCTGCTACTTCTGTTAAACTTCACGGTGAGATTAACAAGAATGGAAATCAAGTCCTAGTGATAATTATCTGGCAGGGGATGGCAGGCCAGGCAGTTAGTTAAAGGCAAGGCACTTAACGCATCGGAGTGTTTTCCTTCCTGGGGGAAGACTGCAAGGTATCTCCCCCACCCTCATACTTTCTGGAGTCTGAGGAACTCTCTCCCTAGCTCTCACCACCAGAAAATCAGCGTGTGCATTCCAGCGGTTACTCATCTCCTACTTCACCCATATCTGTGTCTACACAGATATGGTACAAGAGGGATAAGGGCATTTTTAAAAAACTTTTAGTTTAAGTTCAGAGGTACATGTGTGGGTTTGTTATATGGGTAAACTTGAGTCATGGGGGTTTGCTGTACAAATTATTTTGTCACCCAGGTTTTTTTTTTTTTTTTGAAACTGAGTCTCACTCTGGTGCCCAGGCTGGAGTGCAGTGGCCCAACCTTGGCTCATTGCAACCTCCACCTCCCAGGCTAAAGCGATTCTAATGCCTCAGCCTCCCTAGTAGCTGGGATTACAGGTACATGTCACTGTACTCAGCTAATTTTTCTCTATTTTTTAGTAGAGATCGGGTTTCACCATGTTGGTGAGGTTGGTCTTGAACTCCTGGCCTCAAGTGATCTGTCCGCCTCGGCCTCCCAAAGTGCTGGGATTACCGGTGTGCGCCACCACGCCTGGCCTTATCACCCAGGTATTAAGCCTAGTGCTCATCAGTTATTTTCCTGATCCTCTCCCTCCTCCCACCCTCCACCCTCTCATAGGCCCAGTGTGTGTCGTTCCCCCTCTACATGTCCATTTGTTCTCCTAATTTAGCTCCCACTTATAAATGAGAATACATAGTACTTGGTTTTCTGTTCCTGCATTAGTCTGCTAAGGACAACGGCCTCTAGCTCCATCCATGCCCCTGCAAATGACACGATCTCGTTCCTTTTTTATGGCTGCATAGTATTCCATTTTCTTCATCCAGTCTGCCTTTGATGGATATTTAGGTTGACTCCATGTCTGCTACTGTGACTAGTGTAGCAGTAAATATACATGTACATGCACAGTAGAATGATTTATATGCTTTTGGGTATATATCCAGTAATGGGATTGCTGGGTCAAATAGTATTTCTGTCTTTAGGTCTTTGAGGAATTGCCACCTGTCTTCCACAATGGCTGAACTAATTTACATTCCCACCAACAGTGCATAAGTGTTCCTTTTTCTCCACAACCTCTCCAGCATCTGTTATTTTTTGATTTTTTAACAATAGCCATTCTGACTGGTGTGAGATGGTATCTCATTGTGGCTTTGATTTGCATTTATCCAATGATCATTGATGATGAACTTTTTTTTTCATATGCTTGTGGGCCATATATATGTCTTCTTTTTAGAAGTGTCTGTTCATATCCTTTGTCCACTTTTTAATGAGGTTGTATTTTTTTTTCTTGTAAATTTGTTTAAGTTTCTTATAGATGCCGGATATCGCATCTCTGTCGGATGGATAGTTTGCAAAAATTTTCTTCCATTCTGCAGGGTATCTGCTCACTCTGTTGACAGATCGTTTCCTTTGAAGTGCAGAAGCTCTTTAGTTTAATTAGATCCCATTTGTCAGTTTTTGCATGGGGCATTTTTATAAGACTTACAGAGATGCATTATATCTTCCATTCTGGCCCATGTGTGCCAGCACAGGGAGACTCTGAGCAATGTATTCAACCTGTGGTCATCGTCCCGGCGATCCAGGACATGTCAATCCAACAGGAGAATCCAGACTTCTCAGGGCCCCATTTGAGACAGACAGTATAAGCCAGGCCAGCTGGGGTGTCTCCTAGGAGAAAGAAAGACATACCATACACAGGAAGTATCAGGGAAGAATCCCAAATTTCCAAAAAAGGTCTCCTTCCGTTTTGTCAAGATATTACCTAGGAAGCAGACGAGAGAAGATGATCACCTTCTGGGCACAGCCTCACTAAGTGACCAGACTGTTTTAGACACATGTGGGAACCTGAAGGAAGTCAGGGAGGTTGAGCCAGAAATCTTTTTGAGTTCAGTTTTTTGGGTTTTTGTTTGTTTGTTCGTTTTATTGCAGAGGATATGCTACCTGATTTCTTTCCCTTTAGGGGATTTTTTTAAGTTTTTAAAATTTTACCTTAAGTTCTGGGGTACATGTGCAGATCTTGCAGGACTGTTAGATAGGTATACATGTGCCACGTTGAGCTCCGTTTTGAGGAGGCTGTGGCAATGGCAGATGCCTGTTGGAAGATCTACTGAATACCTTGACTGTTAGCACTTTGGTGAATAGTTTTCGCAATCAAAGGTGCACCATTGTCAGACTGCAAATCATCCAGAAAGCCAAAAGCTTATCACAGAGAAGTTTGAAGGGCCACAGTGGTGTGGGTTGTGGGCTGTCCACACTGGAACAGCAATACTGTAACCTAAAAGAGTGTCAACAGGCTGGGCACTATGCCTCACGCCTATAATCCCAGGTTTTTGGAAGGCTGAGGCAGGAAGCCAGGCTGGGAAACATAACAAGACCCCATTGCTACTAAAAAAATTTAAAAATTAGCTGGGCATGGTGGCTTGAGCCTGTAGTTCCAGCTATTTGTGAGGCTGAGGCAGGAAGATTGCTTGAGACCAGGAATTTGAGGCTGCGGTAAGCCACGATCGCACCCCTGTACTCCATCCTGGGCGACAGAGCAAGACCCTGTCTCTAAAAAATGACAACAAAAATCATATATATAAAAAAAGAGGGTCAATAATGGTGAGGCACCCCCAGTAGGTACCAGAAGGGGTCAAAGGTTCAGTTTATTTAATCTGCCGAAAGTTTACACAGGAAACAACCTGTGAAACGTGGCCTCCATTGCCTCAAGGCAAATGGGTGCATTTATGACAGGCGCCACAGTCTGGCATGCCACGGTAGCCTCTCCACTGAAAACAAAGAGTCCTTTACTGTGTGCCAAGTCCATCACGGTGGATGCTGCCACGCCTTATACGATGACGGATCAAGGTGGCAATGGTGGCAGTGTGGGTGGTACAGGCTTAAGCCTGGTCCCTGTTGGTCTCCCCAGAGAATGAGCCCTTAACGTGGGTGTCTATATGAGCGATCCAGGTAGTTCCAGCAGCAGCTGGTATTTATTCTCACAGTTCAAAGTTCACAGTTCCTAGGCCCAAGATAGGTGTCTTTATAGTTTTCAAAGGGGCGTCTAGGCCACCAACAATTGCTGGAGAGTCAGAAAAATCATAAGTGGCTTCATCAAAAGGAGAACTGGTCAGAGTGACTGCTGCCCACACAGTAGAACGACCACCTCTACCGCTGGTTCGCATAGCTGCTGCTGAAGCTGAACAGACATAATAACACAGTGACACCATCAGGTACCAGCTTAGCCAAATCACCAGTGAAGCTGGCCCAGGCACTGAGGGGACCACACCGAGGCAGCAGCTTTGCTGCAGATGGCAGCATGGGGATGGAATTCCCCCAAAGGAACAGCTGCCACTTTTTCCAGTAAAACCAAGATACTTTGGGAGCCAGGCCAGCCGTGTTCTTGAACCTACCATTTCCACTTGACAAATGAGGTGGCTGGGCCCTTCCCACTGTTAGTCATGGAGTTAAAGTTGACCCACCGCAAAATGAGAACATGCGATGAAGAGTCACAGGCTTCTGAGAATCAGGCCCCCCTTTTTGACAAGGGTCCACTAGCGAGCTCAGAGCTGCTTTTCAAAGTGGGTGGCCCTGATCACCATGTCATGGAAGCAACGAGTCCAAAATTCCAAGAGGTGGCTGTGGATGAAGGCTCCTTTCACCAGTCTCCGGTCGGCAAAGTCATCAGTTGCAGAGACATAGGGCTGAGGTTTCATTAGGACTGTGGAGCCGCGAAGCTGGAGAGTGTGTCTCATTTTCTAATGCAGTCTGTTCGGACCCTGCTCATATCATGCTGATATAAACGAAGCAATGGGATACGCTGTGAGGGGCACACCCTCTCCCCACACCCAAAGAGTACATGAACGTTCTGGGCATCCTTTTTGGTGTTGGGGTGGGGGTGCTCAAGAGAGAGTTTTTCCCCTGACTACCACCACGATTGTAAATCTGCCCACACAGTCCCAGGAAACTTTGCTTGGTGAGCTAGTTCCTGGATTTTGTCAGCTTCATCAGCTTCACCCGCTGGCAGAGGCATGCTAATACCATCACCAAGGTCACTGAGACTGCCATTTATGGCTTGCCAACCAACAGGACGTCATCTACATAATCAAAGCTACGGATATCAGAGGGTAGAGGCCCTTTCTCTACATTCTGACCTCTCCCCCGACAATGGCAAGTAGCAGGGAAATTTAGGTACTCTTGTAAGAGCACTGCAGATGTATACTGGAGGCCTTGCAATGTGATTGGGAACTGTATTTGATGCCTAGGTGCCAGTGGTATGGCAAAGAAGCCACTGGTGAGCACGCCAAGTGCCATTGGTCTGTGTAATGGATTCAGTTCCAGTGACAATGCCTGGAACAGCTGGGATATGGGATCAACAACCGAATTCAGTGGGCAGTAACCTACTGCCGGCCTCTGCCTCTTGTTAGCCTTTTTGTGGGCCATACAGGCCTGTTGCATACAATCCTTACTGCCTTTAAATTCTTAATCAAGATTATTCTCCCCCCTCGGGAGTCTATATTGTTTCTGTTGGAGCACCCCAGAGGGTGCAGGGAAGGGTATGTGTTTCACTAACTTGTCTCTAAATGTGGCTCTTCTGAATCAGGAGAAGCCCCCCTGGACAATTGCAATACAAGTACGTAAAACAGTAATAATAATTACGCATTCAGCACTGGAGTCCACAACAGCACACGTGAAATTGGCTCAAAGGGCTCTCTCACAAGACCACTGCAGCTTCCTTTCGCCACCGCAAATCTTGCCCAAATGCCATTGGTTAAGTTGGGAATGCTCTCTTTCCACAGGACCAGAGACGACAGAGACCTGGGACCCGTATCTGATAGGCTTCTAACAGAACCATGCAATTGTAAGGCTCTCCTTTCCCCTCAAATCTCCAGCACACTTGGACAGGTGAGTATGATCTTGGATATGAAACGTGGAGCAGGGAGACCTTAGCTTCACCTCTAATTGCTTTTCTCATTAAAGTGGTTGAGACTGAAGTAGAGGAGGAGGAACGCAATGAGCCATGAAGGACGGAGTGGCTCTGCCCATTAAACAAAGCTTTGCATTTACTCTCTCAGAGCATGGCTCAACCCAATGAATTTGCATTGTCTTTGGCATTCACAGGGCTCTACACTGGATGGCAATGTCCTTGTGGCTGATATTGTTTATTTCAAAAGGCAGAAAAAACTTCTGCCCACCCACAACAAATATTGGTACTGAGGGACTCTTCTTCCTGGGTCCACAAGGGGTGTGGTTTCAAAGGCAGGAGTTTGCAGCTCCACGCCTTTATGTGGGAACCAGGGGGGTTTCAAATGGAAAGTTCTTTGTCTGGGTTTCTAGCACCCCGGCTAGGTAGAGAAAGCCAGCTTAGGCTCCTTTGTCACAAAAAACCCCGCTGAAAGTTCTGGGAGGAGGGAGCTCTGTAACTCAGAGTTGTGGACCAAGCAGCCAATCCTGTATCAGAGTCAACGATCAATCACTCCAGAGGAAGTTTGAAAGAACTCCTCTCATTGGATGAGAACATGAATGGGGCGGGGCTAACTCAAGAGTTAAAACTCCAGCTGCTCCTACCTATACAGATTCCTTCTCTGCGTCCCCTCCCATGACAGCGTGGGAGCTGTCTTTCTTTCTCTTTCTGTCTAATGAATCGCTTTTCTGCAAAACCCTTCGGGTTCGCAAAGGGCAAACTCACCGCGCCTCTGCGGCCCCTTTCCCCATTCTTGGGGGTTGGCGAGGCCAAGAACCTTCGATCTCTGGGAGTTGGATACACTCCCCCAGTTACAGTACTAGTTGTTACAATGGGGTGGACCTGCTGCCGGAGCGGCAAGGAAGTCCTCCATCTGGAGGGGAGTTTGCAACAACCAGGTAGTTAGGCAGTTGTCTCTGAACTTCCCTAATTTCTCCCCATAAACAGGCAGTACAGTGGAAGATCACTGATTGCCCTGTTGATCATAAAATGTAGTCAACGTGCCTCTGCCAATTCCCATGGGCTTCCCTGAGCTCCCATTATCTCACTTACAAGGCCCTCGTTCTTCCTGTCCCAGAAGCCACATCTCCATCAGCCTCCCATCCTCATCATTAGAATTGTCAAGAACTATGAAGGGTCTGAGATTTTACCATACTCTCAAGTTAACAAGTTAGCCTTGTACAATTTCATGGATGCTAGCGGACAATTTATAATAGCAGTAGAAGTAGCCTCAGTATCGGCAGCTTTTCACAGATTCCCTGATCCCAATTCCTACAGGGTGACACAAAGAGGTCCAGATGACAGCTTGGGTTGTGATTTAGGAGAGGAACCCTGAGCTTAGGGAACCTGCATTTTTTTAAGTGGACAACAAGCCTATCTGTCCTTTGCTCTAAACAGAGACACTCGGTCTCCTAAGGCTGTTCACTAAGCAAACCTCTGTGAAGAGAGAGCCCAGATCAAAGGGCACTCAGTGTCTGCCTTGCAAGATGTGCAGATACACTGGGGCCCACAGAGAATTGCCTCCCAAAAATGCTCATTTTCATTTTATTCTTCCAGGTGTTCACAGTTATTTTGAAATGTATTCCTGTGGCCTAAAATATTAAAGACAATGCAACAAAAATCATTAAGAGGGAAGAATAAATATTCACCTGCAGAGTGACTCTAAGACAGGTAATGAAGAAGCCTCTCTGCTAATGATGCACCTAAGAAATAGCTGAGAAATATCTTTTATCGGCTTTTAAAAAAGGAAACCTTTTCTTTTGAGATAACTGACATTCGCATTCACATGTAATTGTAAGAAATAAAACAGGAGATTCCCATATACCCTTTACTCAGTTTTCCCCAATGGTAACAGCTTGCAAAACTATAGTACGAAGTCACAACCAAGATATTGACATGATACAGCCAAGATATAGAACATTCCATCGTCACCAGAATCCTGGATGTTGCCTTTTCATAGCAGCAATATCTTAACCCATCTTCCTGGTTTTAAGATAAATCAGTGCTTTCGCTAATTAGACTGCCACAGACCAAACAGATAGGATGGTTTACACCAGTACCAGAAAAATATTTTACAAATTATTTTTGAAAATATAAGTAAAATATATTTCACATATTTTTGCAAATATAACATGTATTTTACATATTATTTTTGTAAATATAACATGTATTTTACATATTATTTTTGTAAATAAAAGTAAAATATATTTTCTGTATAGAACATTTAGAACATATAGTAGCAAAGTAGGAAAAAAATCGCCTCTACCACTATTTACCAATTTGTGTATTTTCTTTCGATCTGTTTTTATTTGCTGAGAGAGAGAAAGAGAAATGGGAGGGCTGAGAACTGGTATTTATGCTCTCAGATATATTTTTGTTACATTCTGGAAATCAATAACATCAGTGAAAAGGACAGAAAATTCTTACCCCCCATTCTTTTCACCTTTACTGAAGAAAAGTAACGGACGGGGCAGCAAGTTTTATGGGCGGTTTGTCAGATCTCCAAGACTATAAGGAATTACAATGACCCCACACAGCAGGCACAGGGACTGTTCAGCCGCAGGTGGATGGCCAGGGACTGAGGAAGAAGCACGCCCACCAGCTTCTAGGTTTGGTCAGCAACTGGTGAGAGACGGGACAGCTGAAGAATGTGCCCCCAGCTGGAATATTCTCAATAACCATTAGGTATCCAATAAAAAGATGTTAGAAGCCACAGTGTGAAAGATGTGACTGCCTCCTCAGAGGTCAGAGCGTGAGTCACTGCAAATCAGGCAGTCAAGGGTGGCCCTTTTTGTGCACCCACCCGTGTCATCAATCAGAGTCATTGTTCCTCTGAATGCTCCCCCCCCAATGCCAAGGGGTTCACATCTGGTGGTGATCGAGGAGCTTTGCCAACAGGATTCCAAATGTCAGCGGGCTGACTGGTCCATGCTTACGCAGGCAAGACTTCCCAGTGAAACCATAATTACCTCCCGCTCCCAGAATAGGATTGACAAATGCAGTTATTTGTGTCTGACCCTTTTACACATGACCTCATGCATTTTACTCATGCCAGTTAATAGTTTCCATTAGATTTTATGTTTCTTATGAGATTTTACTATAAGAAAAATCCTCTTCTATGAACGCCATGATAAATATACATTATTGGCACTTAAAAAAACCACAGATGCACAAGGGTGAGAGTGTTTATACCTTCCTACAATAATATATTTCTCTTTTAAGAGTGTTTCATTTAGTTTATGAGTGAACCTGGGAATCAATTAGATTTTAAGAGCGAAGACAAGGGATAGAATTCCTAAAAAGAAGATAATTGAGATGTACTTTAGAGGCCGTTATAGCAGGATTTCGTTCAAAAGTTCCCCCAACATAACTGTGTGATCTTATGAAAACCTACGTCAACGCTAGCTTCATCAGCTATAAACTGGAAGTAATTCATGCCAGCCTCACAGAGACGTTTTGATTCAGCAATGAGGGTTGTCTTACGCGACAGTTCTAGTAGCCCCAAGGACGGACGCTGCCAACGGTCTCAGAGCAGGCTGAGGCAGTCCTGCTGCTGAAAATCTCAAGTTCACTCACTGGTCCTGGTCCTTATCAGGAAAAGGGGGCTAAACTGGTGTTTTGAACTAAACTTGATTAACCAGTTGGTGATCATGAGCAAGGCACAAACTCTCCAAGTCTCGCTTTATCTATAAAATGAATGTGGAGGAGACTGAGGTCGTAGCTAGATTACAGCGAAGACGCTTGACAGCACATTAGAAACATCTAGGGATATTGAAACGCGATCGCCCTGACCACACCTAACACCAAGTCAATTGAAATCTGTGGGGCTTAATCAACATCCGTGGTTTTGAAACTCCCCAGGTGATCACACTAAACAGCCAAGATTGAGAACCGTAAGACTAGATATCGCAGTCACCGTTCCACTCCAAAATTCAATGATTCTAAATACAATATTTGAAGTATTCTAAAATATAAGACATTATGAATGTTATTGTGGTCACTGAGCCATACATTTCCAATGTCGAGACCACAGTATTTGACCTTAAAAAAGAAAGTTGAGATAAAGCAAAAAAAAAAAAAAAAAAAGCTAAATGCAGTGGCTCCTACCTGTAATCCCAGCACGTTGGGAGGCTGAGGCCGGCGGATCACTTGAGCAGAGGAGTGTGAGGGCAATCTGGGCAGCATGTGGGAAACCACGTCTCTACCAAGAATATAGAAAGGGTAGCCAGGCATGGTGGCATGCGCCTGTGGTCCCAGCTACTTGGGAGGCTGAGGCCGGCGGATTGCTTGGGCTGGGGAGGCGGGAACTGCACCAAACTGCTGCACTCCAGCCTGAACCAGAGTGAGCCTGTCTCAAAAACAAAAAAACCCCAAAAAGCCACAGTATTCTCCACAGAGTCAGACATGGAGACAGAGGGTCTGTGAGAGGATAAGATTCTTTATAGAGGGTTGTGCCTCGTACTCCTCAAACCAGCTTCAACTGTTACCATCTCTGACCAAGATTGTAACAGGCAAGATCTGTGAGCAATGATGGTTGCTAATGCAAGCAACGTGGTTTTGGGAAACTAATCTCATTTTAGTAATCTTATTAATCTTATCATTATAGGAGGTGTTGGACTACATTGTGGTATCTCAACGGTGCACTCCAGCTTTCACTTGTAGAGAAAAGAATAAACCTCAGTAAACCTTGTGTCTTGTTTGTGGGGGTCCAGGTCTCTTCTTTGCCCTCTTGAACAAGGCACCACCCCTATCCAACTCAAAAGGGGTCTGGCAGGACAATCATTTACATGAATAATGAATTCATAAACCACAATAAAACATAACATTCTATCAAGAGCAAACTGCAGCCCAGAATTATGTTTCTGTTAATAAATTATAACTATATCGGAGCTATTACTAAATTTTTTTTTTTTTTTTGAGATGGAGTCTCTGTTGCCTAGGCTGGAGTGCAGTGGTGGGATCTCGGCTCACTGTAACCTCCGCCTCCCAGGTTCAAGCAATTTTCCTGCATCAGCTTCCTGAGTAGCTGGGATTACAGGTGCAGGCCACCACACTTGGCTAATTTTTGTATTTTTAGTAGAGAAGGGGTTTCACCATGTTGGTCAGGCTGCTCTCAAACTCCTGACCTCGTGATCTGCCTGCCTCAGCCTCCCAAAGTGCTGGGATTACAGGCATCAATCACAGTGCCGGGCAAGTTATTACTAAAATTTTAACCAGGAAAAGAAAAGTTCTGAAGTTTGTTTTTACGTATGTACATTTCAATAGAACACAAAGATTCTACGTGGATCAAAATTTCTCCAGCTTGAAGGATAGTTTTTTCTGTAGAAAAACTATATATAAAATGAATAGCACTACTTTTTTTAACTGCATGAATATATGTTTATATATTTCAATTAAGTTGAAATTTCTTTCTTCCTTTTCCGCTTTATTTTACATAGGGTGTGTTATTCATAGTGAAACTTAGATTATAGACTATTGGCCAAGGTTTTACCCAAACTAGAGGGGTGTGTTAATTCGTTCTTCTACTGCTATAAAGAAATACCTGAGACTGGTAATGGTTCCATAAGCTGTCTAGGAAGCATGGCAGCATCTGCTTCTCCAGAGCCCTTGGGGAGGTTTTACTCATGGTGGAAGGCAAAGCCAAAGGTGTCTTCTGTAGCAGGAGCAGGACCAGGAGAGAGAAGGGGAAGGTGCTACACACTTTTAAACACCCAGATCTCATGAGAACTCACTATCATGACAACAGCATCAAGGAGATGGTGCTAAACCATTCATGAGAACTGCCCCCGCCACCCATCCTCCCGCCTCCAACACTGCGGATTACAACTGAACGCGAGATTTGGGTGGGGACACAGATCCGAACCGTATCAAGGGGGAATGTAGCTGTCCGTAGTGACTGGTAAGGCTTTGGTTTATATCCCATTAGGGAGAGGTTAAACGTGTTCTTTGTTGTATGTTTTGGTTAGATAAACATCCTTTTAAGAAATGTAGGTATGCGGTAAAAGGTGCATGTGTCTTTTGCCTATTCAGGATCTGTGTCTGTGTTTGGGAAATTCTCCACAGGCTGAGTGTGGAAAGCAGGCAGATCCCGCCTTTGACTAGAAAGATGGCAAAGACCAGATCAAAGAAAGATAAGAAAAAAGCCAGCACTCATTTTCCCAGGCTGCCCTGCAACTTGAGAATGATCATATGACCTAGCTCAGCCACTGGGAGGCTTCCATCCAGAACTTCGAATCAGGAACAGGGCTACAAAGAAAAGGAGGCTGTGGAGAATTTATTCGTTTGGCAGCAGTGGCAGCAACACCCTGTTTCCACAGATGGTAGGGGCAGCGGTCCCTCACTGCTGCTGGCGGAGTCATGGCTCTCACACGGGATCCAGGGTGCAGAGGCAGCAAGTGTCCTCCCCGTGCTGGCTCTTTGCTGTGGCTTAGACTATAGTTCTAGCTGCCTGGCTGAACGAGGTTCCTGAAGATTTCCCGAGTATGGTTTCCAACACTCCTGCTGATTTCATGACCTTCCCAAAATCCTTTAAATAAATTCCTTTTCTACTTGTACCACCCAAATCTCATCTCAAATTGCCATCTCCATCATCCCCACATGTCAAGGAAGGTACCTGGTGGGAAGTGACTAGATCATGGGGCCAGTTTCCCCTATGCTGTTCTCAGGATAGTGAGTGAGTTCTCCTGAGATCTGACGGTTTTATAAGTGTTGGATAGTTTCCCGTTCACATGCTCTCTCTCTCGTTGCCTGCTGCCATGTAAGACATGCCTGCTTCCCCTTCCACCATGCAGAACTGTGAGTCAACTAAACCTCCTTTGTTTATAAATTACTCAGTCTTGAGTAATATCTTTCTAGCAGTGTAAAATGAACTAATACAATACACATGCACACATACATATGCATGTATATGTATTTCCTATTCTATTTCATAAGATTTCAGACAGCTTATACAGAAATATACAATATACCAAAATCACATTAAATGTAGATAATGTGGTGCAAAGGAAAAAATATTGACAGAGATATAAAATAGAGCCAGGAGTGAAATTAGTGCCAGAATATTTACAATGAAGTCCTATATAGCTGCTAAAACATGAAGCAATACATTTGATTATAAGCTTCCTACTAGTCAGCAGGTAGAAATGTGATCAATTACACAACATATAGTTAAAATACAAACTAGCTGCTTGTGAGAAATGTATCTATTTCCATTGCTAAGACCAGATCGTAATTTTCCCAAGGGTCTTTAACTAATAGGGTACAGTGTAATAAAATCAGCACAAGTCTCAACAAAGAGGGGTTGTAGGATTTTTTAGTGCAGTAAGTATCTATGTTTGGAGTGCCTGAGTTAGGGCATGTCTTTCACTCTCTTACATTTTGCTCATGTATATACAGCCATGTCGCACGTGCACTGGGGCTGTTCGAGATAAGATCTGGAAGAAGACAAAGGGAAACTGACACACACTGGGTGCTTGTTGTGGACCAGAGACCATGTAAGACATTTTACGCATCTTGCTTAACTTCAACAATATTCTGAGCCAGTCCCATTTTACAGACGTGTAGCCTGCAAGGTAACTTGAGCCCGGTTTCCAGGCTAGAACTCACTCCTCTCTGGAGCAAATGTCATCAGTCGAGGGATTTTCTCAGGGCATGTAACTGTGTTATGTAAAAATCTGTGATCCAAATAAGCCTCTTATTTGAATTAATTGACTCAAGAATATTGATAAAGGCTTAACAAGTTTCTGAGCTCCATGCTGGATGACCTGGGAAAACAAGGGAACTAAGTATAGTCCCTTTCCCAGCTATGGAACTCACGACTTAGCGTGTTTCGATGTTTTGGTTAGGTGAGCATATATTTCAAACAAACGTGAGAATTCCATTACAAAGTTCTATGGTCACAATTCATGTCTTTACTCTGTGTTTTAATGCCTTTTTTTTTTTGTTTGAGACAGAGTCTTGTTCTATCACCAGGCTGGAGTGCAGTGGCGCAATCTCGGCTGACAGCAACCTCCGCCTCCCGGGTTCAAGTGATTCTTTCGCCTCAGCCTCCCGAGTAGCTGGGACCACGGGCGCGTGCCACTACGCCCGGCTAATTTTTGTATTTTTAGTAGAGACGGGGTTTCACCATATCGGCCAGGATGGTCTCGATCTCTTGACCTCGTGATCCGCCTGCCTCGGCCTCCCAAAGTGCTTGGATTACAGGCGTGAGGCACTGCGCCTGGCCTACTTTTTAAAAAGACTATATTGTATTTTGTAACAGCCTTTGGCTAACATAATGAAATAGTTGACTCTTTCTAAATTTCACATCTTCAATGTTAAAAAAAACTCTGCATTGAAAATTCATTCTCAGGCAGAGGAATGGAGAAGGAAATAAGACCTAAAATACTTATGCTACAATTGCAGGGCCCTTCAAAACCAGCCCTCACTCTTCTGCGAGCCTTCCTTTGAACCATGCCACAAGGAATTAAATCTACACACAGTTGCTTCTTTCAGTAACTTTAAGACAATTTGAGGAAGATTGACCATTACTGGATATACACAGCTATAAATGACAGATTTCAAACTGAGTAAATATCGCTTTGGAAAACAAAAATATGCTCCTCATCAGCAGAAAACAGAAAACATGCAAGACCTTTTGAGTTGAGGTCTTGGGTTGGGGTTTGAGCGGGCGAGGGTAAGAATAAAGGTGCTGACTATTCGGAGAAAAAAGTTAAAGAGATGTCAGTAAAGAAGCTTAGAAGAAAGATTCTACTTTTGTGAGAAGCAACAGTAGACAGCATTTTGAAGAACGGCAGATAATATTATTGGGAGATAGAAGCTGGAGAGTGAGAAGCTAAAATCTGAGAAACAGAAACTTTTTCCAGCTCTAATCCGGAGAAAAAGCCAAAAGTATTCATCCTGTCTAAGCGAGTTTTTCTGCTCTCCTGAATATCTATAGGTCACCTTTAATCAGGTACATTCCATTATAATTGTCTTAAGTTTCAACGTTCTAAGAAGCATTTTTGTGCCATCAAGAAAAAAAAGAATCGATTCAAATACGTCATTGTAATTCCATCAGACTGCACAACTTGGGGCTAAGAAACAATAATGGTGGCCAGTTTATGCAGCTAATTAGCTGATGACCTCTTTCAGAGTGACGTCAAGGAAGGGCATAACCAGAGTCACGAAACTGCATTTGGCAGTACAAGGAGCCGCGACTGCCAAAAGGTGCTGTTTGCTGAAGCGTGAAACGAAACCAAAGCAAGAGAAAAAGAGCTTAGTCCTTATAAAAATAGTATTGTTCTTCATTAATGAGCTCTTTTTAAATCAAGTGCTCTTAATCAAGAAAGCTTTTCTCAACTAAAGTTTTAAATTTCCATTTTCAGGTGAGAACCTTTCTGTGCCAAATGTAGAACTTATCAGATGAGGCTCGATAACTTTTATTGGAATGCTAGAGGGAGTTTATCATTTTAATTGCCCGTGTCTCATTAATAAAAGATACAAACTTTATACTCAAGATAAATTTTATTTTCTAGAATTTCCACAGGAGGTAATGGATTTCTTTATTCATCCAACTCAATAAACATTTATCGAATACCTACTCTAAATGAGGTCCTGTGCCAGCCACTCGCTAGAAAAGCAGAGATGAGTGAGACACAGCCCTTGCTCCAAGAACCTCACAAAGCCTTTAGGGAATAAACATTAACTCAATCATTTTGATGCAATATAGGAAGTGCAAAGATTTGTGGCACATATAAAGCATTGAGGGGTTCCCAGAGAAAGGAGGAATGAACAGTCTTGGATGGAAGGAGGACAGGGATAATGGCAAATATTAAAGTGGCTGCCACCAAATGGAAACTCAATTCCTGAATATGGCATATAAATGAAAACAAGCACCCCAACCAGCAGGTACCAACCTTCAGCCATCTTTATACGAATTTAATAATTTTTGCATATCTATTGTTATACTGGCCTGAGCATAGAAAGTCAACACCAAGACAAAAATATGCCAAATTGCAGGGTCTTTATTGCCGGCGGCCACAGAGGACTCGCGTCTCTCCAACCCGTGGCCCCAAAAGAAGGGTGTCAAGAACTTTTATACCCGTAAAAATCACCTTGGGAGTGAGGGTGAGGGGCAGGGGGGTGGGGGGTGAGGGGCTTCAGACATTCCGAGGGCTAGTGGATTCTGTAAATCACCTTCTGGGCGGAGATGAGGGTGAGGGGCTCTGGACATTCCGAGGGCCAGGGGACTTTTTGACATTCTGATTGTTACTTAAGTGGTTCACAAAAGTCAAGATTAGCATTTGTTTACACATTATCTGGGTAGGGTGGCAATTACAGTCCTTAATTACTTATTCACATTTGGGTTATAGAGAGCAGTTTCAACAGAAAGCTGAGGTATGGTTGAGGTATGCAGGTTTATGGGGCTTTTTACCATGTCACATATATATTATGTATAGCACCATTTAATTGATGTGATTCTTTAAGATGACTCCTTTTACAAAAATAAATTGGGCTGGGCACGGTGGCTCACGCCTATAATCCCAGCAGTTTGGGAGGCCAAGGTGGGTGGATCATCTGAGGTGTCAAGAGTGTGAGACCAGCCTGGCAAACATGGTGAAACTCCATCTCTACTAAAAATACAAAAATTAGCTGGGTATGGTAGCACACACCTGTAATCCCAGCTACTTGGGAGGCTGAGGCAGAAGAATCGCTCAAACCCAGGAGGTGGAGGTTGCAGTGAGCTGAGACCACACCACTGCACTCCAGCCTGGGCTACAGAGCAAGCCTCCGTCTCAAAAATAAAACCCATTAAATTGTCTGTGATGTGCTAATTACATGTCTCTAACAATATTTGCAGTGAGCAATGCTGCCTGCAGATAACTTTTTAACACGCTTGTGTCCTCTCTCAGCTTCAGTGTGTTTTGCTTCCAACAGTCAGCACTTGTGACTTTTCTTTAACCAACTGTACTTCAGCTAATGGAGCCACTTTGCCTATACCTGCAGAGCCCCAGTGCCTGAGAATTGAAGTTCTGCAGGTGGCATTTCACCAGTGCCTGACAGGTATGGGAATATGAAAGCCTAGCTCCCTTACCTTGGGTTTGCGGGAGTTCCCCTGGGAGAGCAGGATGTGAAGCTCCTACCCTTTGCAAAACTTTGCCTTAGATTCCACCCTTCCCTGTCCTACCCCCACCTTTCTCCATACCAGTCTCGCCTGGGGATACTTCCTTAATAAATCCCTGGCCTACAAATCCTGGTCTCAGTGTCTGCTTCTGAGGACCCTGATTTAAGGAAATAAGAGCCCCCTTCCACTCCCATCTCCCTGCCTTGCTAAAAAAGAAAAAATGTTCCTCCTTGTACTCACAAAATATCTCAGCAGGACCCATAGCTCAGGAAGCACTCATCTACACAGTTACATGCAACTCCACTGAACAGAAAATTGGTTCTATGGCAGATACTTGACATTCCTCTCCAAGGGGGGCTGTTTAATGAGACCGATTCTCTTGTTAGAAAGCAGTCCTTTTAGCTGTATCATCTCTATTAATTTTTTGTTATATTCAATCTTTTAACCACCTATTTTTGTCTTCCACTAGTCCTCCGCCTAAACGTTCTGCCTGCCTCAGGCCATCTCTGTTTGATTCCCCCTTTCCAAATGAAACTCCATTTTCACATGCCTACAGTTCTTTACATTGGAAAACAAATTCTCTGCCCTCTTTAGAACAATCTTTTAACCTAGTAATTCTCTGGCAAGCTTTATTAATTCTTATGAGTTATTTATTTTTTGTCATTTTTCTTAAGATTATAGATACCTGAAATCATTACATTATATATTTTTATTTGCTGATCTTCCAACGTCCCCAGTAGAAGCTAAGCTCCAGAGAGTGGCACTTGGTTTGTCATGTTTATCACTGCACCAATCCCTAAAACAGGGCCCAGCATGTAATAACACTCAAGTATTTGTTGAATCAATTGTGTGAAATTTTCAAAAACATAATTTCAAATTCAATTCGCTGTTAGAATTCTTCCTTTCATTCTTCAATATACCTATGCATGTCTATCATGTTTGTGTAGGTGTGCCTGTAACTTTTTCATTAAATAAAAAATATGATGCAGAAATGGACCATTAATCTATTGCGGTCATCTCTGAGGACATACAGTCTTCAGCAAATCGACTTTTATACCCCAAATATGTATGTGTATATAACCACGTTTTATCATCAATAATAATAGCAGAATCAAGACTGCCTCCACAACTACTAATAATTATGATGTTTTTCTTGAGTCTCACACACAAATTTTCTGTCTTCAGTTCTTGCACATCTGTTAACTTCCAAACGTAGTTGAAATGGAAGTGGAAACTTGAGAAAGAAAAGTAGAAATTTTATAAGTAAAGAATATATCAATTGAAATAAAAAAACGAACTGCAACCAAGTGTTGGCCAAGATGTGGAGCAACTAGAACATTCCTGCCGTTCTGCAAGGAGTGCGAGATTGGTACCACCACTTTGGAAAACTGCTTATCACTGTCTACGAAAATCGAATGTATGCGTATCCTAAGACCCAAAACTTCCATTTCTAGGTATATTCAACAGAAATTCATACATCTATCCACCAAAAGACATGTAGAAAAGCATTTGCTAGAGCTGTGTTCAAGATATCAAAACATTTTAAGTAGCTCAACTGTCTGTCAACAGCAGAATAGGTAAATAAATTGTGGACTATCTTAGTAATGAAATATATTAATGAGAATGAACAAAGCAAACAAATGACGCTAAGTGCAACAACATGGCAAATATCACAAACGCCATGTCAGGCAAAACAGCCAAATGCAAAAGCATTCATATAATATAATTCCATTTGTATATAGCTCGAAACAAATCTATCATGTTAGAAGAAAAGAGAGAGGTTATCCTTCAGGAGTAATGCTAGCATAGAACTTCTGGAGTGCTAACAATGTTCTCGTTCTTTATCCATATGCTGGTTACATGAGTATCTTCTGTCTTTGAAAAGTAGAACACACGGACACATGGAGGGGAACAACACACACTGGGGCCTGTGGGAGGGGGTTGGGTTAGGGAGGGAGAGCATCAGAAAGAATAGCTAATGGATGCTGGGCTTAATACCTATGTGATGGGTTGTTCTGTGCAGCAAATCAGCATGACACATGTTTACCTATGTAACAAACCTGTACATCCTGGACATGTACTTCAGAACTTCAAAGATGGAAAAAAAAAGAAAAGTAGCTGGGCAAGGTGGTGGGTGCCTGTAGTTCCAGCTACTCAGGAGGCTGAGGTGGGAGGATTGTTTGAGCCCAGGAGTTCTGGGCTGTAGTGCTCTACACGGATCGTGTGGGTGTCCGAACTAAGTTCGGCATCAACATGGTGACCTCCTGGGAGCCGGGGACTACCAAGTTGCCTGAGGAGGGGTGAACCAGCCCAGGTCAGAAACAAAGCAGGTCAAAACTCCCATGCTGATCAGTAGTGAGATCGCGCCTGTGAATAGCCACTGCACTCCAGCCTGGGCAACATAGTGAGACCGAGTCTCTTAAAAAAAAGAATTAAAGAGGGTAGGGACAAGATGGCTGAATAGAGACAACTCCAGTGTGCAACACCCAGCCAGAGAGATGCAGAAAGTGAGAGAGCTCCTAGCTCCAACCAAGGTACCAAGTTCATTTCAACAGATCTGGTGGGACAGTGAGCAAAGCCCAGGCAGGGCAGACCGAGGCAGAGAGGGGTGCTGCTTCACCCAGAAGTGCATCTAACTGGTGAGTCAAGGGCTCCCCTCCGGCATCCCGGTCCAGGTATGGCGCTTCCCCCAAAGCCTCAGCAATCCACAGAACAGAGGATCTTCGCCAGTCAAGCACCAGGAATTACAAGCGCAGAGTTGAATAATGATCCAGGCCGGTGCCGCAGATTGTCACACAGATCTAAGCAAATGCATAAGCCCATAAGCAGGCCCAGAGAGCCTTCGGACCTAGCTATTGCCCCCTCCCCCCACGACCGGAGAGAGAGGGAGCTGAAAGCGAGAACACAGATGGTGCAGCTGGGCAGGCCCCTCCCCCAAGACCAGAGAGGGAGCTGAAAGTGGGGGAGACAGACAGTGCCGCTGGGCGGGTCCCTCCTCTCCCCCTCCCCTACAAACCCCAGTGGGCTGAAGCACTAACACTAGCGGGTTTACAGCCAGTGCCTCAATCCAAGCTGAACCCTGACTGATCCAGCTCCGTGGAGGAAAGGAGCAACTCGCCATTAAAGAGGTGGGCCTAGTCTTCATGATTGAACAAAAAACACAGGAAGCCTACGTAGCAATAGGACGGTGTCCTTGACAACGCAGCAGTGCCTCCAGGCCGGTGGAAGGAGGGGGCACCCACCATTAAAGAGGTGAGCCTAACCTCCCAGTGTAAACAAAAAGACACAGGAAGCCTATGTAGCAACCTGACGGAGTCCCTGGATACCCAGCAGCGCCTCAACAGGTAGACAAGTGACCTCATCAAGCAGCTCCCTGAGATCAGAGCTAGATAAATCCACGCTAATGGGAAGAAACCAGCACAAAAAGGATGAAACCATCAAAGACGAGAACGCCTCTTCTTCAAGGGATCACAACTCCTCACCAACATGGGAACAAAACATGACAGAGAATGAGTTCAACAAATTGACAGAAACAGGCTTCAGAAGGTGGGTAATAACAAACTTCTCTGAGCTAAAGGAACACATTCTAACCCTATGCAAAGAAACTGAAAACCTTGAAGAAAGGTTAGACGAAATGCTAACTAGAATAACCAGCTTAGAGACGAACATAAACAACTTGATGGAGCTGAAAAACACAGCACAAGAATTACATGAAGCAAGCACAAGTTTTAATAGCCAAATCGATCAAGCAGAAGAAAGGATATAGGAGATTGAAGATCAACTGAATAAAATAAAAAGAAAAGGAAAGATTAGAGAAAAAAGAGTGAAAAGAAATGAACAAAGCCTCCAAGAAATATGGGATTATGTGAAAAGACCTAATCTACGCTTGATCGGTGTACCTGAATGTGACGAGGAGAATGAATCCAAGCTGGAAAACACTCTTCAGGATATTATCCAGGAGAACTTCCCCAGCCTAGCAAGGCAGGCCAACGTTCAAATCCAAGAAATACAGAGACCACCACAAAGATATTCCTCAAGAAGAGCAACCCCAAGGCACACAATCATCAGATTCATCAGGGTTGAAATGAAGGAAAAAGTGCTAAGGGCAGCCAGAGAGAAAGGTCAGGTCACCCACAAAGGGAAGCCCATCAGATTCACAGTGGATCTCTCAGCAGAAACCCTACAAGCCAGAAGAGAGTGGGGGCCCATATTCAACATCCTTAAAGAAAAGAACTTTCAACCCAGAATCTCATATCTAGCCAAATTAAGCTTTGTAAGTGAAGGAGAATAAAATGCTTTATGGACAAGCAATTACTAAGAGACTTCATCACCAGAAAACCTGCCTTACAAGAGCTCCTGAAAGAAACACTAAACATGGAAAGGAACAAGTACCAGCCACTGCAAAAGCAAACCAAATGACAAAGACCAATAATGCAATGAAGAAACCGAGTCAACTAACAGGCAAGAAAACCAGCCAGTAACAAAATGGCAGGATCAAATTCACACATAACAATATTAACATTGAATATAAATGGCCTAAATGCCCCGATCAAAAGACAGACTGGCAAACTGGATAAAAAGTCAAGACCCATCAGTGTGCTGTATTCAGACAACCCGTATCACATGCAAAGACAGACATAGACTCAAAATAAAGGGATGTAAGATGATTTACCAAGCAAATAGAGAACAAAAAAAGCAGGGATGGCAATCGTAGTCTCTGATAAAATGGACTTCAAACCAACAAAGATCAAAAGAGACAAAGAAGGGCATTACATAATGGTAAAAGCATCAATCTCACAAGAAGAGCTAACTATCCTAAATATATATGCACCCAACACAGGAGAATCCAGATATATAAAGCAAGTTCTTAATGTCCTAAAAGGAGATTTAGACTCCCACACAATAATAGTGGGGAGACTTCAACACTCCACTGTCAATATTAGACAGATCAATGAGACAGAAAATTAACAAGGACATTCACGACTTCAATGGAGAGCTGGACCAAGAGGACCTAACAGACATCTACAGAACTCTCCACCTCAAATCCACAAAATATACATTCTTCTCAGCACCACATCACACTTACTCTAAAATTGACCACATAATTGGAAGCAAATCACTCCTCAGCAAATGCAAAAGAACGGAAAACATAACCAACAGTCTATCAGACCACAGTGCAATCAAATTAGAACTCAGGATTAAGAAACTCACTAAAATCTGCACAACTACTTGGAAACTGAACAACTTGCTTCTGAGTGTTGACTGCATAAACAATGAAATGAAGGCAGAAATAAATATGTTATTCGAAACCAACAAGAATGAAGACACAACTTACCAGAATCTCTGGGACACATTTAAAGCAGTGTCTAGAGGTAAATTTATAGTAATAAATGCCCACATGAGAAACAAGGAAAGATCTAAAATTGACAACCTATCATTAAAATTGAAAGAGCTAGAGGGGCAAGATCAAAAAATCTCAAAAGCTAGCAGAAGACAAGAAATAACTAAGATCGGAGCAGAAATGAAGGAGATAGAGACACAAAAAACTCTTCAAAAAACCAGTAAATCCAGGAGCTGTTCTTCTGAAAAGATCAACAAAATACACCACCAGCCAGACTAATAAAAAAGAAAGAGAGAAGAATCAAATAGATACAATAAAAAAATGATAAAGGGGGATATCACAGAATTACAAACTACCATCAGAGATTACTACAAACAACTGTGTGCACCTAAACCTGTAAATCTGGAAGAAATAGACAAATTCCTGGACACTTGACCTCTCCCAAGACTAAACCAGGATGAAGTTAAAACCCTGAATAGACGAATAACAAGGGCTGAGGTTGAGGCAGCAATTAATAGCCTACCAACCAAAAAAAGTCCAGGTTCAGATGGGTTTACAGCCAAATTCTACTAGACATACAAAGAGGAGCTGGTACCATTCCTTCTGAAACTATTCCAAACAATACAAAAAGAGGGAATCCTCCCCCAACTCATTTTATGAGACCAACATCATCCTGATACCAAAACCTGGCAGAGACTCAACTACAAAAGAAAACTTTAGGCCAATATCCATGATGAATATTGACGCAAAAATCTTCAATAAAATACGGCAAACTGAATGCAACAGCAAATCAAAAAGCTCATTCATCATGATCAAGTAGACTTCATCCCAGGAATGCAAGGCTGGTTCAACATATGCAAATCTGTAAACGTAATCCATCACATAAACAGAACCAAAGACAAAAACCACATGATTATCTCAATAGCTGCAGAGAAGGCCTTTGACAAAATTCAACAGCCCTTCATGCTAATAACTCTCAACAAACTAGATATCAGTTGAATGTATCACAAAATAATAAAAGCTATTTATGACAACCCACAGCCAATATCATACTGAATGGGCAAAAGCTGGAAGCATTCCCTTTGAAATCAGGCACTAGACAAGGATGCCCTCTCTCACCACTCCTATTCAATATAGTATTGGTAGTTCTAGGCACACCAATCACACAAGAAAAAGAAATAAAGGGTATTCAATTATGAAAGGAGGAAGTCAAATTGTCTCTATTTACAGATGACATGATTGTATATTTAGAAGACCCCATCATCTTAGCCCAAAATCTCATGAAACTGATAAGCAACTATAGCAAAGTCTCAGGATACAAAATCAATGTGCAGAAATCACAAGCATTCCTATATACCAATAACAGACAGAGAGCCAAATCAAGAGTGAACTGCCATTCACAATTGCTACAAAGAAAATAAAATACCTAGGAATACAACTAACAAAGGAGGTAAAGGACCTCTTCGAGGAGAACTACAAACCACTGCTCAAGGAAATAAGAGAGGACACAAACAGATGGGAAAACATTCCATGCTCATGGTTAGGAAGAATCAATATCATGAAAATGGCCATACTGCCCAAAGTAATTTACACATTCAATGCTATCCTCATCAAGCTACCAATGACCTTCTTCACAGAACTGGAAGAAACTACTTTAAACCTCATATGGAACCAAAAGAGAGCCTGCATAGCCAAGACAGTCCTAAGCAAAAAGAACAAAGCTGGAGGCATCATGCTGCCTGACTTCAAATTATACCACAAGGCTATAGTAATCAAAACAGCATGGTACTGGTACCAAAACAGAGATATAGACCAATGGAACAGGGCAGAGGCCTCAGAAGCAACACCAGACATCTACAACCATCTGATCTTTGAAAACCCAACAAAAACAAGCAATGGGGAAAGGATTCCCCTGTTTAATAAATGGTGTCGGGAAAACTGGCTAGCAATGTGCAGAAAGCAGAAACTGGACCCCTTCCTGACACCTTACACTAAAATTAACTCCAGATGGATTAAAGACTTACACATAAGACCTAACACCATAAAAACCCTAGAAGAAAACCTAGGTAAAACCATCCAGGACATAGGCATAGGCAAGGACTTCATGACTAAAACACCAAAAGCAATGGCAACAAAAGCCAAGATAAACAAATGGAATATAATTAAACTTCAGAGCTTCTGTAAAGCAAAAGAAACTATCATTAGAGTGAACTGGCAACCAAGAGAATGGAAAAAATTTTGCAATCTACCCATCTGACAAAGGGCTAATATCCAGAATCTACAAAGAACTAAAACAGACTTACAAGAAAAAAACAAACAAACCCAGTCAAAAGTGGGTGAAGGATATGAATAGATACTTTTCAAAAGAAGACATATATGAGGCCAACAAACATATGAAAAAATGCTTATTATCACTGGTCATTAGAGAAATGCAAATCAAAACCACATTGAGGTATCAACTCATGCCAGTTAGAATGGCGATCATTAAAAAAACTGGAGACAACAGATGCTGGAGAGGATGTGGAGAGATAGGGACACTTTTACACTGTTGGTGGGAGTGTAAATTAGTTCAATCATTGTGGAAGACAGTGTGGTGATTCCTCAAGGACCTAGAAACAGAAATTCCATTTGACCCAGCAATCCCATTACTAGGTATATACCCAAAGGATTATAAATGTTTCTATCATAAAGAAACATGCACACATATGTTCATCGTGGCACTGTGTACAATAGCAAAGATCTGGAACCAACCCAAATGCCCATCAATGATTGACTGGACAAGGAAAATGTGGCACATATACACCATGGAACACTATGAAGCCATAAATTCGTGTCCTTTGTAGGGACTTGGATGAATCTGGAAACCATCATTCTCAGCAAACTGACGCAAGAACGGAAAACCAAACACCGCATGTTCTCACTCATAGGCGGGTGTTGAACAATGAGAACATGTGGACTCAGGGAGATGAGCATCACACACTGGGGGCAGTTGCTGGGGGATAGGGGGAGGGACAGCAGGGAGTGGGGAGGGTGGGGAGGAATAAGGTGGCAAGAAATGTCAGATCTAGATGAAGGGGGGATGGAGGCAGCAAACCACCTTGTTATGTATGTACCTATGCAACAACCCTGCATGATCTGCACACGTACCCCAGAACCTAAAGTACAATTAAAAAAAAGAAAAAGGAAAAAAAAATTTTTTTTAAAGTAATCGAGTTGAACAAGTATAATTGGACGCTTTTCTGTATGTATGCTTATATTTAAATAATGATTTTACTTAAAGAAGAAAAAATTCAATAGAAGCTTTAAAGAATAGTTTAGATTCAGTGGTGTGCTGGTAAACTGGCTTTCAGAAAAACAAAACAAAAAAAGTCCTGATTTGTAGCATTTGCCAAACACTATAATGTAATTATTCTCAACAAGTTTGAGGTTAGGTTCTCAATGGCTTAACAACAAGCTCATGAAGTCCTCAATATTTAATAATCAGATCTCACAGGTTGGAATAAGCCAGCTCTAACACATCAATGGACAACACTGATGGAAGAATTAACTCTAGAAATGCTTTTACGTTACAGTTAACTCATGTTCTTTAAGTCTAGATATGCCTTTTGTCTTATAGTTATCAAAAGAAAATTACTATATTATAAAAGTCTCAGTTTATAAAAACCATACTTAGCCTAATAAGATTGCTTCAAGGCCAGGTATGGTGGCTCACTCCTCTAATCCCAGCAAGCACTTTGGGAGACGGAGGCGGGTGGATCACCTGAGGTCAGGAGTTTGAGACCAGCCTGGCCAACATGGTGGAACCCCATCTCTACTAAAAACACAGAAATCAGCCAGGAATGGTGGGGCAGGGGGTTCCTGTAATCTCAGCTACTTAGGAGACTGAGGAAGGAGAATCGCTTGAACCAGAGAGATGGAGCCGAGATTGCGCCATTGCACTCCAGCCTGGACAAGAGCAAGACTCTGTCTCAAAAAAAAAAAAAAATTGCTTCAAAATATATAAAGCAAAAATTAACAAAACTACAAAGAAAATTGCATAAATTTATTATCATAATGGGATATTTTGATATATATTTCTCAGCAATTAATGGAAAGTCAATAAAAATCAAATAACAGTTGAATAATACTAAATTGAAAGTTTACTCATAGAGGCTGGACACAGTGGCTCATATTTGTAATTCCAGCATGTTGGCAGGCCAAGGTGGGAGGAATGCTTGAGGTCGGGAGTTTGACACTAGGCTAGGCAGCAAAGCAAGACTCTGTCTCTACAAAAAATCTAAAAGTTAGCTGGACATGGTCATGCATACCTGTAGACCCAGCTACTTGAGAAGCTGATGTGGAAGGATTCCTTGAGTCTAGGAGTTTGAGGCTGCAGTGAACCATGATTGTGCCACTGGACTCCAGCCTGTGTGACACAGTGAAATCCTGTCTCAAAAAAAACAAAACTAAACTCATGAGTATATAGAATATTGATTCCACTTCTGCAGAATGCACATTCTTTTAGGAAAAAGTATATCTCAACCAATTTCAACTAATTGGTGTCATATAGAAAAAATACCAGCAAAGTATGCTGTGTAGGCCAAACCCAGCTCACCATCTGTTTTTATAGATAAAGTTTTATTGGAACAAGTCATGGTCATGTGTTTAGGTATTATCTATGACTGGTTTTGCACTGCAGTGGCACAGCTGAATAATAGCAACAGAGAAAATTATATGCTATTGGGATCTTTATAGAAATATTTTGCCAACCCCTTGATATATATTATATGATTTGACCATAGCATAACAAAATAAAAAGTTTGGAAACTTAAAAACACAATTGTATATAATACATCATAGGTCAAAGAAGAAATCAGAAGGGAAGTTGGAAAACAATAAAAGTTGAACAATAACAAAAATAATACAAAACTTGAAGCAACTACAGGAGTACTTGGAAATGCATATTCTGGTAAGATTTAGTAGAAAACAAGGAGACTTAAGATCAATGAAGTAAGCATACAAATTCAAAAGTCAGGGATATACAGCTTCTAACCAAGATGTGGTAACAGGGATTGGATATACCCTGCTGCATACAACAAGTAGTAATTGGAGAAAACATATGAAACAATGATTTTCAGACATTGGACATGAGGTAATAGAGGATGATGATCTCCAAAGGATAGGAACAAAGTGAGACCTGCAATTTGCCTCAGCTTAATGGCTAGGGAACCGTTTCAGGCTGAATCACAGGTGAAGGCAACCCTGGTGGGGCCCCGCAGCCTTGTTGACTTGAAATGAATCTGAGAGTCTAAAAAGGCCAAAGAGGCCAGATCTCCCAGGACAAAGTATCAGAGAGGAAAGAGAATCACAGAGAGACAGCTCCAGCTTCAAATGGACAAATGCATGTATAATCGAAGTCCCAGAAAGAGGGGAGAAGAATTGGGAAAGAAAAATATTTTAAGAAATAATTGCCAATTCATGGCTGGGTGCAGTGGCTCATGCCTGTAATCCCGGCACTTTGGGAGGCCTAGGCGGGCGGATCACTTGAGATCAGGAGTTCAAGAACAGCCTGGCCAACATGGTGAAACCCCCTTTCTACTAAAAATACAAAAACTAGCCAGGTTTGGTGGCACCCATCTGTAATCCCAGCTACTTGGGAGGCTGAGGCAGGAGAATCGCTTGAACCAGGGAAGAGGAAGGCTGCAGTGAGCTGGGATCGCACCGCTCACTCCAGCCTGGGTGACAGAGTGAGACTCTGTCTCAAAACATAAAAATAAAAATAAAAAAATTAATGATAGTTAATTATTAGAAACAAAAAGTAGAATGGTACCTGCTGGGGGTTGGGAGTGGGTGGGATGTTACTGTTGAACGGATATGGAGTTTCAGTTGAGAAGATGAAAAAGTTTTGGAGCTGGATGGTGGTGGTGGTGCATACACTATGAGGATACCTGATGCCACTGAACTGAACACTTAAATAGGATTAAAACGGGACATTTTATGTTAGTATTTGTTGTCACAATAAACAAATAATGGCCACAAACTTGCCAAATCTGATGAAACTATAAGCCCACAGATCCCGACCCCAAGTACGAGAAACATCAATACAATTACACTAAGACAAATAATAATAAGAATTTTAAAATCAGTGATAAAGACAAATTCTTAAAGTTAACCAGAGAAAAAAAAGATGCAGGATTTACAGGCAGTCTGATGGCAAACTTCTTGTCTGAAACAATGGCTACCAGAAGACAGCTAAGCAATATTTTTTGAGTCCTAGGAAAAAAAAACCCTAGTAACAAGAATTCTATAACCAAAACAAGTATCTTTTAAAAATAAAGGCAAATAAACATATTTTAGATATACAAAAGCCATAAGAATTCATCACTAGAAGACTTTCTCAAAAGAAACCCATTTTACATATTAATATACAAACAGACTAAAGTTAAAGGATTAAAAATTAATACCAGCTAACATTCGCCAAATGAAACCTGGAGTAGTTATATTCATATTAGACAAGGCAGATATAAGAACAAAAATATTAGAATAAAGAGGGTTATTTTGTAATGAAAACAGGGCCAATTTATCAAGAATACATGACAATCCTCAAATGTTTTTGTATATAATGAAAAAAATTCAAAATATATGAAACATAATTATGACTGCAAGGAGAAATACATTAAATACATGATTACAGTGTATTAGTTTTCTTTTGCTGTACCACAAATTAACACAAATTTAACACTGTAAAACAAAACCCATTTATTATCTCATAGTTCTGTAGGTTAGAAGTCTGGCATTGCATGACTAGGTTCTGAGCCTAGGGTCTCTCCAGGCTGAAAGCAAAAAGAAAACCAATAAAAACTCTATACTTTAATTTTCCCCCCCCCTGATTTTTAACTTTTTGTCATTTCTCTTTATGTATTATTGACTGTCCATGACTTGAAAGGTTGTTGTAGTTATTATTTTTAATTTGTTCATTGTTTCATCTTTCTACTTGAGGAGTTTACACACCACAATTACAGGGTGATGATATTCTGTGTTTTTCTGCGTACTTACTATTCCCCGTGAGTTTTGTATCATTAATGTCCTTTTCTTTTAGATGAAAGAATTCCCATTAGCATTTCTGGTAGGACAGGTCTGGTACTGATGAAATCTCTCAGCTTTTGTTTGTCTGGGAAAGTGTTTATTTCTCCTTCGTGCTTGAAGGATATTATTGCCAGACATACTATTCTAGGGTAAAAGTGTTTTTTCTTCAGTACTTTAAATACGTCACGCCACTCTCTCCCGGCCCGTAAGGTTTCCACTGAAGAGTCTACTGCCAGATGTATTGAAGCTCCATTTATGTTATTTGTTTCTTTTCTCTTGCTGCCCTTAGGATCTTTTCTTTATACTTGAACTTTGGGAGTTTGAGAATTAAATGCCTTGAGGTTGTCTTCTTTGGGTTAAACCTGCTTATGTTCTATAACTTTCTTGTACTTGAATATTGATATCTTTGTCTAGGTTTAGGAAGTTCTCTGATGTTATCTTTTTGAATAAACTTTCTACCCTTATCACTTTTTCTACCTCTTTTTTAAGGCCACTAACTCTTAGATTTGGCCTTTTGAGGCTATTTTCTAGATCTTGTAGGCATGCTTCATTCTTTTTCATTCTTTCTTCTTTTGTCTCTTCTGACTTTATTTTTAAACAGCCTGTCTTCAGGCTCACTAATTCTTTCTTTTGCTTGATCAGTTCTGCTTTTAAGAGATTGATGCAGTCTTCAGTATGTCAATTACATTTCTCAACTCCAGAATTTCTGCTTTATTCTTTTTAATTATTTCAATCTCTTTGTTAAATTTCCTTGATACAATTCTGAATATTTTCTCTGTGTTATCTTGATTTTTTTTGACTTTCCTCAACACAGCTATTTTGAATTCTCTGTCTGAAAGGTCACATATCTCTGTCTCTCCAGGATTGGCCCCTGGTGCTTTATTTAGTTTATTTGGTGAGATCATGTTTTCCCGAATGGTCATGCTTGTGGATGTTTGTTGATGTCTGGGCATTGAAGAGTTTGGTATTTATTGTAGTCTTCACAGTCTGGGCTTGTGTGTGCCTGTTCTTCCTGGGAAGGCTTTCCATAAATTTGAAAGGACCTGGGCTCCAAGCCCAGTAATGCTGTAGTTCTACCAGATTCATGATGGTACCGCTTGGTGGTCTTGAATAAGATCCAGAAGAATTCTCTGGATTACTTAACGTTCTCTTCCCTTACTTTCTTCCAAACAAATGGAGTGTCTTGAGTAATACCCCACATGCACAGGTAACCATATAAAAGATGGACAAATGGAATCATATCAAGTTAAAAAGCTTCTGCACAGCAAAGGAAACAACAAAGTGAAGAGACAACCCAGAATGGGAGAAAATATTTCCAAACTTTCCATCTAACAAGTAATTCATAACCAGAATACATAAGGAACCCAAATGACTCTATATGAAAATAATGGGCAAAAGATCTAACCTGACATTTCTAAAAAGAATACATATGCATGGCAAACAGGTATATGAAGAGGTGTTCAACATCACTGATTACCAGAGAAATGAAAATCAAAGTTACAACGTGATATCATTTTATCCCAGTTAAAATGGCTTTTATCCAATAGACAGGCAACACCAAATGCTGGCAAGGATATGGAAAAAGGAAAACCCTTATACACTGTTGGTGGGAATGTAAATTAATACAGTCACTATGAAAAACAGTTTAGAGGTTCCTCAGAGAAAACTAAAAATAGAGTTACCATATAATCCAGCAATCCCACTGCTTGGCATATACCCAAAGTAAAGGAAAAGGATATTTGTACTCCCACGTCTGCTGCAACACTGTTCAGAGTAGCCAAGATTTGTCAGCAGTCTAACTGTCCATCAACAGATGAATGAATACAGAAATGTGGTGCATATACACAACGGAGTATTATTCATATGTAAAAAGGAATGAGATCCTGTCACTTCTAACAACATGGATGAAACTGGAGGTCATTACTAAGTGAAATAAGCCAGGCAGAAAGACAAACTTTGCATGTTCTCACTTATTTGTGGGAATTAAGATTAAAGAATTTCAATTAATTAATCGATTCAATTAAAACAACTGAATTCAGGGAGATAGACAGAGAGTGGAAGGGTGGCTACCAGAGGCTGGGAAGGGTGGCGGGGTGGGGGCAGTTGAGGGGGAGATGTGGATGGTTAACAGTAGAAAAGTGTAGTTAGATAGAATGAATAAAATATAGTATCTGATGGCACAGCAGGGTGACTACAATCAACAATAATTTATTATATATTTTGAAACAACTAAGAGTATAATTTGGTTATTTGTAACACAAAGAAAGAATAAATGCTTGAAGTGATGGATAATCTATTTAATTTGATGTGATTACTACACACTGCCTGCCTGTATCAAAATATCTCATGGACCTCATTAATATAGACACATACTATGTACCCACAAAAGTTAAAAATTTAAAAAATCAAAAGGAAAATATTGAAAGATAAACAGTTAAATATATGCCAGTTAAGTCACTAGTTAAATGTATGTCAGTCTGTATTACTATAAAGGGATACCTGAGGTTGGGAAATCTATAAAGAAAAGAAGTTGGTTTGGCTTATAGTGGTACAAGGATCATGGCACCAACATTTGGATCTGATTAGGGCTTCAAGAGGCTCCCACTTACTGTGAAAGGCAAAAGGGAAGCTGCATGTGCAGAAGCCACATGGACGGGCCAGAGAGGAAGCAAGCAGGGGAGGGAGACGCCAGGCTCTTTTTAACAACCAGCTCTCCTGGGAACGAACTCACTCACTACTGCAAGAATGGCACCAGGTCATTCATGAGGGATCTGCCCCCCATGACCCAAACACTTCCCATCACATTCTACCTCCAACATTGGGGATAAAATTTCAACACCACATTTACAGGTGTCAAATATCCAAACTATAGCAATGTAATTTTTAAAATGTATCTGGGCAAATTTTAGCTTAAGTTCCTTGATTGGGCTTCAAGGACTGGGAATAATCATCTACATCTCTGCCATGCAGGTTCTCAGCTACTGCTGATGCACTCTGGTTTCATGCTCTGAGTCATTATTTTCCACCTGAACAGTTTTATCCGACTGCTTTCTGTCTGTAGAATTTGTGAGAGCTGATATTCTGCTTTTATTTTGTACACATTCTGTCCTTTTTGGTCCAAGCTGGAAGTGTTTCTGCTGGTATGAAATTCTCAAGAACCATATGGGTCTTGAGTTGATTTATTCCATTCAAAGAACTAAACTCACAGATCTTTTTGATATAATCCCCCCCCCCCCTTTTTTTTGAGACAGTGTCTCACTCTGTCACCAAGGCTAGTGTGCAGTGGCATGGTCGTAGGTCACTACAGCCTTGATCTGCAGGCTCAAGCAATTCTCCTGCCTCAGTTTCCCAGGCAGCTGAGACCACAGGCATGCACCATCATGCTCAGCTTTTTATTTTATTTATTTTCTTATTTTTCATAGAGATGAAATCTCCCTATATTGGCCAGGCTGGTCTTGAACTACTAGGCTGAAGTCTCCCTGTGTTGGCCAGACTGGGCTTGAACTACGGGGCTCAAGTGATCTCGGCATCCCAAGTTGGTGGGATTACAGGCATGAATTACTACACCCAGCTAATCCTTTTCCTATATTTTGTTTCTACTCTGATGACTGAGGAACAATGTTCTTAGGCTTTCTATAAGACTTCCAGTTCGATTGAGAAGAACTGTGAGGCACACTGTTAATCTCTTGTGAATACTTTGCCATTTTGACCACTCCAAGATTCCAGCAAAGGGTTGTAAAGTCATATTTTTGTCATTTATTTTTCTATGCCATGCTTTCAGGAGACATTTCTAAATTTTAGCATCTTTTGCAATCTGAATAGACCCAGAATTTTCCAAATCAAGTCCTGTTTTCTTTTTGTGTAACAATTCCTCTCTAGTCAGGTGCAGTGGCTCACACCTGTAATCCCAGCACTTTGATTCACTGAGATAGGTGGATTACCCTGTGCCAGGAGTTTGAGACCAGCTTGGCCAATATGGCGAAACCTCATTTCTACTAAAAATATTTTTTAAAAATTAGCTGGGCATGGTAGCATGTGCCTATAGTCTCAGCTACTCAGGAGGTGGAGGCAGGAGAATTGCTTGAATCCTGGAGGTGGAGGTTGCAGTGAGCCGAGATCACACCATTTGCACTCCAGCCTGGGTAACAGAGCAAGACTGTCTCAAAAAAAAAAAGTTCTTCTCTAATTCTGTTTTTTCTCTTACATTTTACTATAAGCAGCAAGAAGAAATCGGAAAGCACCTTCAACACTTTGCTTGGAAATTTCCTCAGGTAAATATTTAAGTTTATTACTTATGAGTTCTGCATTCCAACATAATTGTAGGACATAATTTTGCTAAACATTCTGCTAGCACATAACAAGAATCTTCCTTCCTCCTCTTTCCAATAATATGTTCCTAACTTTTTTTCTAAACCCTCACCAGAAGCATTCTTAATGTCCAGATTTCTATTAATAGTTTGTTCATGGTGATGGAGGCTTCCTCTAAAGCAGTTTAGGATTTCTCTATAATCTTCCTCATATTGTTCTGAATTCCCAACAGCAACATTTTTAACATGAATATTTCTATTAACAGTCTTCTTCAAGGTGGTCTAGGCTTTCACTACCATGCTCCTCAGGATTTTTACAGCCTACACTCCCTGTCTGCTTTCAAAACCACTTCCACATTTTTAGACATTTGTTGTGTCAGCATGTATTTCTAGGTACCAAAATCTATACTCATTTTTTTTAACTGCTATGTAACAAAATAACCAGAAAATTAGTGGCTTAAGACAACACTAATTTATTATTTCACAGTTATGTAGGCTAAAGGTCCAAAATACCAGCAGGTCTGTGTTCCTCCTGGGAGGCTCTAGAGGCCATTTGTTTCCTTTGCCAGCTTCCAGAGGCTGCCTGTATTTATTAGCTCTTGGCCCTGAATCTATTAAAATATCATATGACTTTCTTATTATTTTCTACCAAGATGGTTTATTATCCTTTTTATATATGGCTGGATTTGATTTGCTAAAATATGGTTAAGAATTATTGCAGTTATGTCTGTAGTTTTCTTTTTTTGTCGCTGTTCTTTCTTTCTTTTTGTTTTTTTTTTCTGAGATGGAGTCTTGCTCTGTCACCCAGGCTGGAGTGCAGTGGCGCAATCTTGGCTCACTGCAACCTCTGTCTTCTGGGTTCAAGTGATTCTTCTGCCTCAGCCTCCAGAGTAGCTGGGACTGTAGATGTGTGCCACCATACCTGGCTAATTAGATGGGGTTTCACTTTGTTGGCCAGGCTGGTCTTGAACTCCTGACCTCATGATCCACTCACCTCGGCCTCCCAAAGTGCTAGGATTACAGGCATGAGCCACTGCGCCTGGCCAATTTACTTTCTTTTCAATTTTTTTTTTTGGTATCAGTATACTACTGGTCTCATAAAAGTAGTTAGTAAGTGTGTCCTCTTCTTTAATATCTTCTGCAAAGATTGAAGAAGATCCTAACCTCTTATCTCTCAGTGACCTTGAGGCTCTGTCAAGTAGGAAATAAAGGTGAAGGCAGAGTCGTTCACTGCCTGGCCGAGTAGTGAAGGCATACCCCAATACACATCTAGAACCCTTAGGCAGAGACTGGGAGACTCATTAGCTCTAGGTGTTTAAGAAAATCTGTTAGTTATTAGGTGACCACTAGGCTAACCAAGCAAAAAAATCAGTGGCTGTATACGAAAATGAATATCCACTTTACAGAATTAGTTCAGAAAAGTCACTAAACAAACAGCAACAGCAACACCAAACCATGGGGAGAGAGAAAGAATGCGTTTCAGAGTCACCACATTATAGTATTTTAAATGTTCTGTTTTGACAAAAAGTTATGAGACAATAAAAAAGAAGTATGGTCCCTACAATGGGAAAAAATATCAACCAATAGAAACAGTCCCTGAGGAAGCCAAGACATTGGACTTACTAGACAGAGACTTTAAATCAGTGAACTGAAGCAGCCATGTGTAAAAAGTTAAAGGAAAATATGAAAATTCTGGTTCTTTAAATAGAGACTATAAACTAATAGAAATTATTTTGAAAAGAACTAAATAAAACTCTTCCACTGAAAAGTACAATAACTAAAATGATAAACTCACTAGAGAGTCTCAATGGAAGATTTGAACAGGAAGAATAAAGAAACAAAACATTTGGGAATTGGTAAATTTTTTAATCTAGTCCAACAACTTGGCCTATTAATTAAAGGTTTAGTCAGTATTTTTAACAGAAAAAACAATGAAGGAAAAAGCTAAGAGACCCTCAGAGACTTGTGGCACAACATACATATACCAAGAGTCTCAGAAGGAAAAGAGAAAGGAGACAAAAGAGTTTTAAACACATAATGGCCAAAAACTTCTCATTTGATGAAAATTATTAATATATCCATCCAAGAAATCGTAATGAACTCCAAGTAGGATAAAATCAAATCAGACGACATTGAGACACATCATAGCACATTTTTGAGAACTAAAGACAAAAAAAGAATCTTCAAAGCAGCAGGAGAGAAGTGATTTATCACATATAAATAATCTCAATAAGATTAACAATTGATTCTTACAAAAGAAACTATGGAGTCCAGAATGCACTGGTATGACATTAAAATACTGAAAGAAAAATATTGTTAACCAAGAATTCTGTATCTAGCAAAACCATCCTTCAGGCTGGGTGTTGTGGCTTGTGCCTGTAATCCCAGCACTTTGAGAGGCCGAGGTGGGCAGATCACTTGAGACCAGGAGTTTGAGACCAGCCTGGCCGACATGGTGAAACCCCATCCCTACTAAAAATACAAAAATTAGCTGGGCTTGGTGGTGTACACTTGTAAACCCAGCTTCTCAGGTGGCTGAGGCATGAGAATTGCTCCAGAGAAAATTACACAGGAAAATATAAAAGACAGTATAAATGTATTTGTTGGTTGTAACTTTTATATAACTACCTTACTAAAATGATAACTGTATAAAATAACAATTCTAAATCTGTGTTGATGAGCATACCACATATAAATATGTAATTGTATGGTAATAACACACAAAAGAAAGGGCAGAAAACTGAGCTATTTTGGACAGTCTTTGTATACTTTTGCAATTAGGTTGCTACTCATCCAAACTGGATTGTTATAAATTAAAATGTTAATTGCAATCCCTAGGACTACAACAAGGAATATAAGCCAAAAATATATAATAAATAGAAATTACAAAGAAATTAAAACAGTATGTTAGAAAATCTCTATTTAGGCCAGGTGGGGTGGCTAATGCCTGTAATCCCAGTGCTTTGGGAGGCTGGGGTGGGCGGATCACAAAGTCAAGAGATTGAAACCATTCTGGCCAACATGGTGAAACCCTGTCTCTACTAAAAACACAAAAATTAGCTGCACACCTGTAGTCCCAGCTACTCAGGAGGCTGAAGCAGGAGAGTCACTTGAATCTGGGAGGCAGAGGTTGCAATGAGCCAGATCATGCCACTGCACTCCAGCCTGGTGACAGAGCGAGATTTCGTCTCAAAAAAAAAAAAAAAGAAAATCTCTATTTAACCTAACGAAGGTAGCGATGGATGGATAGGAAAACACAAAAGACATATGACATACCAAAAACAAATAGCATTAGAAATTTTATTCATGCAGAAACCTACACATAAACATTTGTAGCAATTTTATTTATAATTGCCAAAACTTAGAAAAAACTAGAAGGTCTTTCAATAAGTGAATGGATAAACAAATCATGGTACATTCATACAACAGAATATTATTCAGTGCTAAAAAGAAATGAGCTATTGAGCTATTATCGCATAGTCCACATTTACCCCCATTCTTTGAGAACCCCATTCATACATATATTAGACCACTTAAAGCTGTGCCACAGCTCACTGATGCTCTGTTCACTTTTTTCATTTAAAAAAAAATCTCTGTGTTTTAGCTGGGCACGGCGGCTCATGCCTGTAATCCCAGCACTTTATGAGACCAAAGCAGAAGATCGTTTGAACCCAGGAGTTCAAGACCAGCTTCGGCAATACAGTGAGACCCTATCTTTACAGAAAATAAAAAGTTATCTGGGCATGGTGGCACACACCTGTAGTCTCAGCTACTTGGGAAGCTAAGGCAGGAGGATTGCTTGAGTCTGGTAGGTTGAGGCTGCAGCGAGCTGTGATTGTGTCACTTCACTCCAACGTGGGTAACAGAGTGAGACCCTGTCACCCAACTCCCAAAAAAAGAAAAGAAAAAGAAAAGAAACTCTGTATTTTATTTAGATTATTTTTACTACTGTGCCCTCAAGTTCACTGAATTTTGCAATAGCTAATTTTCTAATTCCATCCACTATATTTTTTATATCAGATACTAACTATATTTTTCATTTCTAACAGTTTAAGATCTTTTTAGTATTTTCCATAATGTTTCTGGACATTTACATTTCCTTCTTTCCTTGAACTTGTGGGGGATATTTATAATAACTGCTGTAATGTCTGTGTCATGAGTGATATGTTTTTCATCACTTCTGAGCCGTTTTGCATTGATTGATTTTTCTCCCTGTCGTGGTTTGTATTTTTCTTCTCCTTTGCATGCCTTTTACTTTTCAGTTAGACACTGTAATCCGTTTACCTTGTTGGTTGCTAATGTTTTTTGTATTCCTTAGCTCTCCATGAGCTTTGTATGGGATATAGTAAAATTATTTGTAAATATTTTGATCCTTTTGAGGCTTGCTTTCAAGTCGGTCCTGTTATGAAGGATCAAAGCAACTTTAGGGAGACTTTTTCACTGCTTATAGAGGCAATACATTTCTGAGTGCTCTACCCAATGCCTCGTGTATTATTAGGTATTTCCACTTTGGCTGGTGGGCTTCCTGGCTCTCTTTGTTTCAAGGGTGGTTCCACCCACTCCCTTCCGGTAGTTCTTTCCTGACAGTTTACTTACACATAACTAAGTAAGATTAACATGAACAGGTGAGGAAAACCTGCAGATATCAGGCGCTGTCTGTGCAGCTCGCTCTTGCATCTGCAGAACTCTCCCCTACCTAGTATTTCATTCTACGTGTTTTGTCACCTTGGTGTCCTCAAATTCTCCACTCTGTCTCCTTATCTTAGGGAGACCAGCATGGTCTCAGTTTCTCCTCGCTACAGTGCATCCTTTTAATTTTTTCCACGCATGAAACTAAGTATATTAGTCCATTCTCACACTGCTATAAAGAAATACCCGATTGGGTAATTTACAAAGAAACGAGGTTTCATGGGCTCACTGTTCCACAGGCTGTACAGGAAGCAAGGCTGGGGAGGCCTCAGGAAACTTACAATCATGACAGATGGTGAAGGAGAAGCGGGCACCTCTTACTGGCGGAACAGGAATAAAGAGAGGGGGAAGTGCTACATATTTTTCAACAGCCAGATCGCCTGAGAACTCTATCACGAGAACAGCATTCGAGGGGAAATCCACCCCCGTGATCCAATGGCCTCCCACCAAGCCATCTTAATTCTAACACCGGGGCTTACAAGTTGATGTGAAATTAGTGTGGGAACACAAATCCAAACCAAGTCACTCAGCAACGTGAAGGTTCACCTAACTGGTTTCCCTTCACTAAGAGATCTTTATTCTATGCTGCCTTGTGTCCAAAACTATATTTTGTGGGTTTAAAAATTTTTTTTAGTTGTTTAAGGTAGGCGGGTGTAATGTTTAATTGTATGGGTCTATCTGAAGGATGTTTCTGGGGGAGATTAACATTTAAATCAGTGAACTAAAGACTAGCCTCCCTGAGCAAAAGAAAAAAATTTCCAGCCAGCTGCTTTGGACAGGATCTGCATCAGAGGCTTCCCTGGGTCTCTAGGCTGCCAGCCTTTAGATTAGAACCACGCCACCAGCTCTCCTGGGTCTTAAGTCTGCCCGCCTGCATTATAGATTTTGGATTTCTCTGCCTTCATAACTGTGTGAGCCCATTCCTTATAATAAATCTCTATAGATATGTAGGTCTTGGGCCGGGCACAGTGGCTCACGCCTGTAATCCTAGCACTTTGGGAGGCCGAGGCAGGGGGATCACTTGAGGTCAGGGGTTTGAGACCATCCTGGCCAACATGGTGAAACCCCATCCTTTCTAAAAATACAAAAATTAGCTGGGCGTGGTGGTGCATGCCTGTAATCCCAGCTACTCGGGAGGCTGAGGCAGGAGAATCGCTTGAACCCAGGAGGCGGAGGTTGCAGTGAGTCAAAATTGTACCACTACACTCCAGCCTGGGTGACAGAGTAAGACTCTGTCTCTCTCTCCCATATATACATATATGTGCATTTATCTATATCTACTATATAGATATTAATATAATAGGTACATAGATATACAGATCCTATTCATTCTTTTTTGTTTCTTGTCCGAGTTTCGCTCTGTCACCCAGGCTGGAGTGCAGTGGTACAATCTTGGCTCACTGCAACCTCGGTCTCCAGGGTTCAAGTGATTCTCCTGCCCAGCCTCCTGAGTAGCTGGGACTACAGGTGCCCACCACCACATCTGGCTAATTTTTGTATTTTTAGTAGAGATGGGGTTTCACCATGTTAGCCACCAAACTCCTGACCTCAAGTGATCTACCTGCCTTGGGATCCCAGAGTGCTGGGATTACAGGCCTGAGCCACCGTGCCTGGCCTGGTTCTGTTTCTTTGGAGAACACTGACTAAGGAAGAAGACAAATCTATTCCATGTTATTCCTCCGTGACTGGAAACAAGTTCATAATGCATTTGAAAACTGTAGCAATTAACATGGTTTGGCAGGCTGGGTGCATTGGCTCACACCTGCAATTCTAGCACTTTGGGAGGCTGAAGGAGTGGATCACCTGAGGTCAGGAGTTTGAGACCAGCCTGGCCAACATGGTGAAACCCCATCTCTACTAAAAAATACAAAAAAATTAGCCAGGTGTGGTGGTACATACCTGTAGTCCCAGCTATTCAGGAGGTTGAGGCAGGAGAATCACTTAAACCCGGGAGGCAGAGGTTGCCATGAGCAGAGATCATGCCACTGCACTCGAGCCTGGGTGACACAGAGAGAACTCCTCAAGAAAAAGAAAAAAAAAAGAAAAAGAGATAATGGACTCACATAGAGAGCCTTAAAACAGATCCACAAGTCTATGGATACTTTGTACATATTTAGGGTGCCGTTATAGATTACTGGGGGAAAGGATGGTCACTCGATTACTGCTGAGGGAATATTTTATTTGTATAAAAAATAAAAAAGTGTTACCTGA